>CAJGYM010000013.1:0-1200000 GCA_904845305.1 Caenorhabditis auriculariae | reverse complement strand
TCGGCCACTAAGCCTTAAAACCTCAAGGGGTCCCTATAGAGATCTTCCAACTTTCTGGTACCAAATGAAAGAAAAAAAGGTATCAAAAAAACTATAGGAATCACTATAATACTCCCCTAGAGAGAGCCTAACCAAGAACCCTGGAGTAACCACTTTTACAAGCTTCAGTTCGGGGACGTAAAGTGGTCCCTAAAGGGGAATCTTCAGGGACCCTTTAAGGGTCACTCTGTCCCCCTTTCGGTGGAAAAAAACAATATAATTTCGTTTTTTTATCACTTTTCAACGATAAAATATTGCATTTTCTACCATTCTACGCCTGGAGGATCAAAATTGGAAACAAAAAGATGTCCTTATGATATTGTAGAAACAGTAAAAGATTTTTAAGTTCGAAATTTTTGATTTGGTTAAAAACAAAACTAACGATGAAGAGTGGGTGATTGACGATGGCGTCGTGGAGGTTGTTGAAGGGCGATTCGAGGATGAGTCCCCTCGGGGGACTTCCTTCCATCGAAAGGTCCATCACCACTTTAGTGGAAACTCTGTAAAGGTTCCTTTAGTTCCAAATAATCAAATTTTTCGAAAAAAAAACTTTTTCGGTCAGTATTCGTAACCAAAAAAATCAGTTTCGACAGATAATGAAAAATTTTTTTGGATCTTCAGGGAGCTGAGAAGTGGCGGAGTGATCACTATAGGGGTTATGCGGAGAAAAGCCCTATAGGGGTCAAAAAATGGTCCCTAGAGGGTGCCTTTGAAGGCCCTGACGCTTAAGTGGTCCCTATAGTGGCTTAAAAAAAGCTGACAAAAAAGTCAGGGACCACTAGCAAACTCCCCTAGAGTGGGCACTAACAGAAATCCCTAAAGTAGCCACTTTTGCAATCTCCAATGCCTCTATGGAAGTAATTAAGGTAATCCCTTAAGGGGAACCTATAAGATCCCCTCTAGTGACTGCTCTGGCGATTCTGAGAGATTTTGAGCAATTCTGAGAAGCTCTGGACGATTTCCAAGTTATAAATGTTCATCAAAACTGGGATAATTTTTAGTGGCCACTATAGTAGTCAAATTAGTGGCCACTTAAGGGGTTAAAGGTTAGTGGCCACTATAGAGGTCTGAGTGCTACTACTAGACCACTAAAATGTTTAGTGACCACTTTAGGGGTCAGTGGATCAACATACCTGGTTCAGTCTGTTTGTTTGGAAATTATCAGAGTTACTGGAAGGAATACTGGATGAAAAACTACTGAAGTGGCCACTAAAACGGAAAATAGAGGCCACTTTAGCGTCCTCTCCAGGTGGTCCTTAACGACCCTCTACAGTGGCCACTAAGCATTTCCCTAGAAACGGGAAAATGAACAAACCCGGTGCCCATGGAGTGTCCCCAGACGAAAATCGTCTTCTGGCCGACTTGGGCCTTGACGTACTCGTACATGGTCCTCGTGTCGCTGACGATTCCCTCCTCCGTCGGGGAGCCTTCAGAATCGCCGTAGCCTGCAGACAAATTTTTTTACTGACAAAGACAAAAAAAAATTCAATTCAATCTCAATTGAAACGGCCAGTTCATGTCCAAAAACCGTTTTGGCGCCAATTCAAAAAATAACCCGTTATTGGAGCTTTTTCTTCAAATTTCTCTCTATTTACCTGATATAAAATTCCAAAACACTTTCCTCGTAATTTGTTTCATGCAAATAATCAATTTCTTCAACTGGAAACCTCAAAATTTGATAATTTTTGAATTGGCGCCAAAAAACGCATTGCTAATGCGTTTAAAATGGACTGCGAATTTCATAAAAAGTCAATAAAAAAAAATTTCTCGGAAAACTCTGATAAGACACGCTGTCCAAACAGCATAAAATTGAATGAGAAAAAATAACCGATGAGCAAATATTACAAGGAAAAGAAAAATATGAGCAAACACAGATGGGAAAACCAATTTTTCGTGGGAAAAAAAATAAAACGTGTTATATTCCTGTAAGCATGTAAGCAAAAGCTTCAAATCGCTAAAAAATAAAGCCAGAATTTTTTTTAAAGACATAAAAATAGCGTTTTTTGAACTTTCAAACAAAAATCATATTAAAGAAAAAACATTTTTCTGCTTTAAAAAAATTTCGAAAAATGGCTTTATTTGACTTTTTTTGAGGATTTTAAAAGTTTCAGAGTACAATATTCTTCATAAAATGAACAGTTTAAAGACTGATTTTTTTCTCAAAAAAATGATCATTAATTTTTCAAAAAAACTTTTTTTCTTTATTTTTTTATGATTTTTTTAAATCAAGGAAAAAGCTGTCAAATCCTTATAAACTCTATTTTTTTCACGTAGCATTTCGGGTCAAATAAAAACCAGTTTGACATAAATTTACTCGAAAGAAACACAGAAAAATTCATTTTTACCCGTGAATTTTTTTGATTTTTTTGACACTTTTTAAAGTATGAAAAAAACCAAAACTTTAAGGCAATTTTTAGATTATTGAAACATTAACACTATAAAGAACCCTATACCGACCAATCTGACATTTTTTTTTCCAATCTCTACGAACAAGCTCAAATCGAAAACTTGACTACAAATATTTTCTGAGAAACCGTAATATCAGTTAAATCCCAAAAATAATCACCTCGATAATCGAAAGCGATGATATGGAAATCGAGTTTGGCCAGGACGTTGTACAGGTGTACACGGTGTTCCATTGTCCGGTCGAAGGAATTCCCGTGGGCGTAGAGAATTACTCTGGAAAATCGACGAAATTCAGAAAAATTCTAATCAAGGGATGGTCATTTCAGTTCTCAAATAGAGGTCCAGGAACCGGGAAAATGAAAATAAAATAAAAATTTCTTTCGAAGCGGTTTTTGGATTAAAAAACGAGAAAGGACCGATAACTTGGTCACATTTTTAAGCCCCCCCTTCCTTATTAGGGGGGCTCAAAAGGAGTCATTTCACTTTTCGGTTGGGAGTTTCCTGAAAATCGGCCAGAATAACCCTTAAAGTACCAGAAAAAAATACAAAAAAGTCTCAAACTCCAAAACTTCCTAGTTTTTAAGAATAGAGACCTTAAAGAACCCTCAAAATCCGTTAAATGGGCCATTTTGAACCCTCAATTCTCGAAAACTGGGAATTTTTGGAGGCTGAGACTTTCAGAATCTATTTTTGGTACATCTAGGAACATTCTGGCAAATTCCAGAAAACTCCCAACCAAAAAGTAAAATGACCTCCTTTGTAAAGCACCTCAGAAATGCCACCAGATTTTCAGCCTTTTTTTCGTTTTTTTTTATTGAAAAATCGCTTTGAAACTTGCTCTTTCCAATCTTATCATGATTTTTCATGTTTCTGGACATTTCTTTGAATCATATTCGAGTTGTAGTTGACCAATAAAACGATTTTATTTTCAACTAAAAAAGGTTAAAATTTGGAAATTTTTTGAGAGAATGGTAAATAAGTCTTCACAGAACTGTAAAAATGCCATTGATTAAATTTCAATGCAACCAGTTTCTGACTAGTTTTTCAAGTAAAACAGATACGAACAGTCCATAAACAAATTTAAAATCACTTCAAAATTCTTATTGAAGATTTATGAAACAGGAAAACGAAATAAAATTATAAAAGTTTTTAGAACAAAAATCTCAAACTTTAAAGCTTCAAAAATGTCATAGAGGATAAACTATAAGATATTCAAGTCAGATAAAAATTTTTTTATCCGAGCTTTTTAATCTTATTTTTCTGATTAGTTATGGATCCAAACAGAAAAAACTTTAAATCATGCTCATTTATAAATTTGAAACTCTGCCCCCAAACACTTTGCATTCAAAAAAAAAACTTCAAACTAAATTTCACGAAAAAAAAATCCGCCAATTGAAACAGAGACCAAAAAGAGTTCAAAAAATAATAACCTGTTATCGTCGCGGGCCAATTGTTCGGCCATTTCCTCATCGCTCGGCTGAATTCCGTTTTTGCGGTAGTGCAGCGATAAGGACGACGGCAGTATGTGCCTGAAAATTGCAAAAATTCTCATAATTCGATGAAAAAATTGAGCAAAAATAAATTTAATAGCGAAATAAATAATTTTTGGGATTACGGTATGCATCAAGATTGTAAACACAAGCCATCTTATCTATATCTTATTCAACTGGTAACCAAGAACAATTTATTTTACGACACTTTTAATTTATTCAGTTTTTTGTTCGATTCTATTTTAAAAAAACTTTGCTGGGGTGCTTATTTGATATATAGTACAGTTTTTCAAAAAAATTTTTGAATGTCATTTTCTGTAGTTTAAAAAGTCATTTAGGGCTTCCACGCCTTTAAAAAAACTCTAGCAAAGTTTTTTGAATAAGATATAGATTTTATTCATCTTCCAAGCAAAAAAATATTCGCTGTAACTTTGCAAAAAAAACTCAGAAAACCCACCAAACTCCGATTTTTCCCGCTTTTCCCGGCACATAAAAATGCTCTCCCAATAGAATCAACACCGTTCGTCGACACATTTCCATAGTCCGTCATTGGTAGTCGTCCTAATAATTACAAAATTAATGAAATAAATTTTTAAAGCAATGAAAAACTCACGGAAATTGAGGAAGAATATGTATTGACCGTATTGTGGGAAGAAAAAAAGCAGAAAAAAAGGGGAGAATAATCACGACGAAAATCACCGGAATCAAAGCTGTGATTATGCAGCATCGGAGTAATCTGAAAAAAATGAAGAATTCGAAAATTTATAAAAAAATATTTTTTTCACTGAAAAAAATTTATATTTTTTTCAATAAAAAAACTCACCCCAGCAAAATTTCGATAAACATATTGTAAAACGAGTTTACAATAAACACCAGTAAGTTTTGTGGTTAATGAAAAACCACTTGGGCCGCAAATCAACTAGTAAAATGGGGAAATTCACGTTTTCAAGGTTGAAAACGCGCGAATTGCTGGACGTGAAACAGTGTGAATCGTTGACGAAATGAAGTTACATTGTATTGGAGCCGGAAAAAGTGCCTTTTTTGCGATAAGCCGCAGAGGGCAAAATAGAAAAATGATAAGCAGAACGTCAGGGACACACACTGTGGCGCTCGTGACACACAAAGTGCGTCTGGCCAGAGTTTGCGTCAGCGAATGCGGTATGGCGCAAAACGAGTGCTCAGTGAGAAATTTCAAAAATATTGGAAATGTTGACACTTTTTTCTTTTTATTTTGTTTTTCATGTTGTGACGTATTCCTGGTTGATTCATAGGTATGTTTTTTTCCGAGGAATCGTGAGAACTATTCGCGAAAAAGTACAGAAAAAGCCAAGGGAAAAATGAGTTTTTTTCACTTATAATTTTCACAAATTTTTTTATTTTTTTCATAAAAAATTGTTACTCATGTTTTCCGTATTCTCTGGTTAATTTTACTATTTTTTCGAGGTTTATGATCGAAGTTTGCCATCAAAGTAGGAAGAGCGTCAAGCAGTGATGATGAAAATTTCTCGTTCGTTCTAAATTTCCATGGTTTACCATTCTGGAAAACAGTAAATGACTCATTTTCAAGCCGATTTTTTCGAAATTTTTCATTTTTTCAACAATAAAAAACGATTAAAAACGTACGTTTCGGAAAAATTGATGCGAATATAAAAGCAATGAACGGGGACAACTTTCATTGGCTTGGGAAATGGGGCTTGGAAACGCGGCCGTCTGCTAACATTACAGGCGAAACTTGTTTCTTCTTTCCTCATAGTGTGTAACTTTAACCGAAAAAAAGAAGTGTCTCGAGACTATAATCTTATTTTTTTCCAGCGATTTATCAATGACCAGGAAGTGAAAATTTTTTTGAAAAAAATTTTTAGCGATTTTTCAGTGTTTTGATGTCAAAAGTTCGAAATTTTCTCTGACTCTCCAAAAATACAGTTATCTTTTTTTAATTTCGCGGAATATTTTATTACTGAGTAAACCAGAAACTGTGTAGTTACAGGACCAGCATTTTGAAAAAAATTTTTTTGAAACTTACTATTTTTTTCTCTTTTTGATCGTTTCATGAACAACTTTGAAACCTACCACGTTTCCTGATTTTTTTCTTCAATTTATTGCGGGATTTCTAATAAATCGATCAAGTCAATATCAGTTTCAGAAGATTGAAAAAAATGAATTGAATTTATAAATCACGAAAAAAATTTGATAGCGTAACACCACCATCAATGTAAGAAAAAATAATTATCAATCATTTTTCATAAAAAATTGGCCTTTCCAATCAAAATCCTCTCATATAACATTAGTACAAGCCTATGGTCGCACTTGGAATGGGTTTGAAGCTCCTTGGAATGCCCAAGCTGTGAAGCTGTCCCAACCGCGACGCCTCCAGCCATTCCAAATGCGGCTGTGAAGCATAAGGAATCACCTCCAAGCGCAAAGATACTTCCTGTCGACGGGGAAACATCCGCAGCAGCATCCGAACGTCTTCTTCTTCGGATATTCGACGTGGAGGTCGTCACAGTCGACCACCGTCGCCCTTCGAAGCATCCTGAAAAAAAGCATGATTTGATAAAAAATAATCATGATAACAAAAAATGACATTATCTGAATAAAAGTTTGAGAAATTTCATATGAGATATTGGTCATTAAAATTCAATGGTCCTGACGGGATTTATAAAAAAATTTGATCAATAAAGAGCTACTTCTCGATTTTTTTATATAAAAAAATAAACTCCAGTACAGTTTCAAGTTGAACAGATTGTAGAAGATCCAGATCAAAACTTAAAAAAGACGAAAAAACGCATTTTATATTATCCTCAAGCTTTTCCTCTTCTCAAGGGCTCTTAGGAGGCGCCGAAAAAAGTCAATTGTTTCTGGCACTCGAAAAAATCTTTCGAAAATCGTGTTTCTTTTTGAAACTTTTCATGTGATTGCTTAGAAGCTCAATTTTCTTCTGATAAAATTGATGAAAAATGGAAATTTTGAGTTGTCAGGAAAGTATGATGACAAAAAACGGCAGCTTCCAGAAAATTTATTTATTTTTTTTCAACTTCTGAGGCTTTCAAAAGTCAAGTTTTGAGGATAAAATGAGAAATCTTTGAAAATATGAAGAATTTGATCGAAAAAATCAGGATTTTTACCTATTTTCAGCTTAATTTCACTCAGAATCAAGCTTCTAGAGCTTCAAATTTGGTATTTCTCACGAAAAAACAACTATCCAGGGTCTCTAGGAACAAATAAATGGGAAAATGATCAAAATTCATTCAATAGCTCAAAAAATCCCGAAAATCCTAAGCAAACGTTCAAAAAGGTCTAAAGTCCCAAGCAAGATTTAAAGAAAATCTAAAAAGTCCCGAGCAATAGCTCAAAAGTCCCAAGCAAAACCTCAAGAAAATCTCGAAAGTCTCAAGCAAGATCTCAAAAAAAAGTCGAAAATCCCAAGCAAAACCTCAAGAAAATATTGAAAGTCCCAAGCAAGATCTCAAAAAAAGTCGAAAAATCCCAAGCAAAACCTCAAGAAAATATTGAAAGTCCCAAGCAAGATCTCAAAAAAAAAAGTCGAAAATCCCAAGCAAAACCTCAAGAAAATATTGAAAGTCCCAAGCAAGATCTCAAAAAAAAAAGTCGAAAATCCCAAGCAAAACCTCAAGAAAAGCTCAAAAGTCTCAAGAAAAACTTTAAAAAAGTTTAAGGTCCCAAGAAAGATCTCACAAAAAGCTCGATAGTCCCAAGCAAGATCTAAAAAAGCTTGATAGTCACAAGCAAGATCTAAAAAAGCTTGATAGTCACAAGTAAGATCTGAAAAAAAGCTCAAAAGTCCCAAAAAAAACTTCAAAAAGGTTTAAAGTCCCAAGCAAGATTTTAAGGAAACATCGATAGTCCCAAGCAAAACCTGAAGAAAAGCTCAAAATTCCCAACCGAAACTTCAAATGATAAAAGAACAGAATAGAGGGAAAAGCCTGGCCAAACCCTCTCCATCCCCTTTAAAGTCCAAAACCAGTTGGGATGGGATGGAATTTTACACAAACACGGGGAGAAAATTGGCACGAGAGTTGGGCTTCTGGCCCGGTTTGTCGCGTTTGTTTTTCTTTTTAGGGGCAACGGGTTCAGGTCGAACGATTCTTTGAAGATCGAGAAAGTCGTAAAGGTTCTGAGGAATCAGAACGGCTTGGGGAAAAAAAGAGGATCCTGTGAGATTTGGAAAAAGGAAGGTTTTTTTTTAGGAATATTTAAGAAAGCTTTGAATTTTCTAATAGAAAGAAGAACATTGTCCAATTTGAGAATTCACAAAATGGGAAAATTTTTAGTGGCCACTATAGGGTTTTGACGCTTTAGTGGACACTATAGTAGTCAAATTAGGGGCTATTCAAGGGGTTAAAAATTAGTGGCCACTACAGAGGTTTAAGTGCTACTACTACACCACTAAAAGTTTTAGTGGCCACTTTAGGGGTCAATGGATCAAAATAACTGGTCCAATCTGTTTGTTTTAAAATTATCAGCGTTACTGGAAGGACTACTGGATGAAAAACTACTGAAGTGGCCACTACAGAGGCGGGTTTAGTGGCCACTTTAGTGTCCTCTCCAAGCAGCCCTTGTCAAGCCCTATAGTGGACACTAATAATTTTCCTAAGAAGTGACATTGAATCGTTGGGAAAAACTCAAGTGACCACTTCAGGGGTTCCACAAGGGCTACTTGGAGAGGACACTAAAGTGGTCACTAACATAAGCTCTCTAGAAGTCACTTTTCGTCTTATAGATCACTATAGTATAGCTTTAATGGTCTAGTAGAACCACTTAGACTTCTAAAGAGGCCACTAAATTTTAGCCACTCAAGTGACTATTAATTCGACTACTATAGTGGCCACTAAAACTTCAAAACCTTGAAGTGGCCACTTAAATTTTTACAGAGTTGTTCCATAAAAAAATAATCGTTCTTCCGCTTCAAAAAAAGTTTTTATTTTTTTACAAATTTTTTTCAAAATTCATGACAAAAAGGTTCTTATCGCTTTTTTTACTTTTTTTGAAAAAAATTATAAATAACCGAGAATTGATTCCAAGTTTTTTTGATAGCGGTTCTGCTTCATTTTCTACATGATGTTTATTCTAAAAAAAGCTTAAAATCTAGGTTTTTTTAATTTTTTTGAAAAATAAAAAGTTTTTCTAGACTTTCTTTGAACTTTCCCGGAGTTTTGCCAACTTTCCGAGGTTTTTAAGATTTTCCGAAACTCCTAGCAGTTTATAAAGCCAAAAAAATAATAATTTGAAAAATTTTTATAGTTTTAAAAGTTGAAAAAAATATAGTTTTTCCAAGGAAAAAAATTCTAAAAAAACTTGTCTAAAAAAAGTACAAAAAGAAGCTTATCATTGGACTTGGCCGTCAAATTACTATCAATAAAAGTTCTGATGAACCCAAAATGAAAAAAATCTATTCGTAATAGATCTTTGAACGCCTTTTTCTATACGAAAACGTGACAGCTAGGGAAGAAAAAAACTAGAAAAATCGTGGAAATGAAAGTGAGAAATGGTCAAGGAAGTTTTCAGCTGAAAATGGCTTAAAAATATCATTTTTTTACATTGATAAAAATCATGAAAGTTTATTTTTTTGAATTTATGAAAGGGGATCAAAGAGGTCATTATGCAGTTTAATCTTTCCAATCCGCTGGGGGACAAAATCTGATCCGCTTATCGTTTTTTTCTTTTCCCCTACTATTCTTTGCACTAAGTCAAGTCAAAAATCAATGTCAATTTAATAAATCTGAATTTCGATCTTCAGATCAGAAAAACGCAATTCTCGACCTTCTCATCCCCCCTCATTAAAAAAATCAAAAAAACTGAGGGGGTGGGTCGAAAAAAATCGAAGTGAATATCGAGTCAAAAAAAGTCCCAAATCCGTAAAAAAATTATTTGAAAAAGGATATTTATTTTTTTGGATAACGTCATTTTTTTCTCATAAAATGCAAACGAAAATTTAAAAAAATCGGAAGATTTTTGACTGAATTTTTCCGAAAAAAATAGTTGAATCTAGAATTTTTTTTCAGCTTTTTTTGTATCAAGAAATGAACTCGAATCTTTTTCAGACCTTCAAATTTTTTAAAATTCTATTAAAAGACAATGAAGCTTCTCCCTGAGGCTAAAGTCACATAATACCAACAAAAAAAAACGGAAAAAATTTACAAAATCCTCTCAGAAAGAAGAAAATTCTCTCCACTTTCATTACAAAAGAAAAGGTCCAAAGATGTTCCAAAAAGTGTGTCCGTATGGGGGGAAGGTCTGCATAATATAGAAAAGGAAACTCGTGTACAGAAGGGGATTTATCGGTGGAAAGGCAGGTTCCCCAACGGCACGCATTCGGCGACGAGGAACTGGTATCCAAGCCAGAAAACGTAAAAATCCTGGCTTTTTCGGTGGGTTTGGAAGATTTGAGCTTATTGAGACAGAAAAAAAAACTTTGGAAGTCGAAAAAAGCTTCAGAATTTCCTGAAAGACCACTAAAACTTTTCTTTATGCTGTAGATACTAGAAAGAGTACTGGTGGGGGAAGTTTCAGCTATTGGAAGGGGGAATTTTCAGCTATTGGAAGGGGGAGTTCTAGCCATGAAAGGGGGAGGAACTGGAAGCTAAAACAAACAAAAACAATCTCATGATATTCAATATTGGAAAAAAATTCATTATTTTTACAAAAATTTGAATGATTCAAGTTTCTCTAAGTACTCCAAAGCCACGCAAAAAAACAAAAAAATACTTCCTCACAAAGAAGGGAATTTTCTAAAAAAACCCTAGAATTTCCTGAAAAATTAGCTAAAACGTTCCTTGCCTTATTAGATCAAAAGCTTGAAAAATTTTAACCCATTAAAATTCTTATTTTTTTCTAGAAAAGAACCTTCAAAAGTCCCGTTTTCTGGATTCGAAAGCGACTTTTTGAGATGAATTTTTTTCGAAAAATTAAGAATTTTCCAGGTTGAGACTTTTAGCATTTTTATGAAGCAAAGGGAAAGCCAGAAAAAAAATGAAATTGAGCTGGAACTTCTATGAAAAATTTCTAATACGAAAGAATAACTTTTAATTGCACTCCTCATTGAGAAAAACTTCTGGGAAAAGCTCAAAAATCACTATTTTTGAACGTGTATTTCAAATGAGGTTCGTGTATTTCAAATGAGGTTCTCGAAGTAAGAGAAAAAACCACAAAAAACAAAGAAAAAACAGAAAAAAAAAACCGCTACATGGAAACGTCACCACCTGGGGCACGCAAAGGCGCCTTTCAAGGTCAAAAATGTTTTTGGACTGGCCCAAGAAAAATGATCTACAAATCTTCTCGTACATTTCTTCGCGTGGGTCCATTTCTGACTGGGAAATGAAAAAAGATGGAATTTGATTGATTTGAATCGGGTTTATTATGGGAATGAGAAAACGATTAATTTTGATTGTTTTTTTTCGAAATTCTTTTCGCTGTTTCAATGGACATATTTATGTTCTGAAAAAATTATTGCTTTTGATAGCTTCTTCACTGCATAAACAAAAAAAAAATCAATTATTGATTATTTTACAATTTAAAAATTAAAAATATTTTTTTGAAGTTAAAGGTAAATAAGAACTCGTTTAAAAAAATTCAAAAAAAGTTGAAAAAGTGAATATTTTTTTATATTTTCAGCTCTAAAAAAATTCTTCGCGGCATAGCTCAGCTGGCATAACTCATTTCTAACGTCCGCAAGGTCGTAGGTTCGAGTCCCCCCGAGGTCGACCAAGCCTTTCATCCCTCCGGGGTAGATAAAATTGGGAGCTGCATGCAGCGAAAAGGCTCAATCTCTGCCATCGGCCTTTTGAAAGCCGGCACCCGACTTCTTCCTACGACCTCTCTTGTACCTGATGTTCTACGAGCGAAATTCACAACTTCTCTGCCTAAGCCACAGCTCCTGCCGCCGTTAAAACACAGTTAACTCAATGAAAGTCGATTGCACATGTACTCTTACATTGAAGATGCAATAAACAGTTTTTTTAAAATTCTTGAAGGTTCAAAAAGAATTTTAAAAAAATATAACTTTTCACATTTTTGAACAGGTGAAAAAAATAATTTTTTTACACCTGAACAAAGAGATTTTTTTGGTTTCAAATCTCTTTCGAAAAACTCTTTCTTAAAGGCAAAAAAATGAATTAGAGCTGTTTTTTTCAAAAAAATTGATTTGATAAATCAACAAGGAAACGAGTTTTTTTCAACAAAAAAATAACATAGTAAAACTTAAAAAAATTACATCTATGACATCAAAAAAATCTCTAAATAAAGACAGAAAAATAGACGTTCCAGATCAATAGAGCAAAAAACCGCGCCTTAGGAGAACAGGTTTGGAATCAAGACCACACATCACACATTTTTTTACAGTATTCTCGCCTTTTTTTGTCCATACAAAGTACAAAACTCACTTGAAATTCAATTAAAAACCGTTTTGTATACATTAAAATTCAAAAAAATTCAAAAAAATCAAAAAAATATTTTAATAATTTTTTTCATTTTCTATGCAAAAATTTTGAAAAAGAAATCGTAAAATTGTGTACTTCAGAAGCTTTTTCAAGCTTCGAACACAAAACCAAGTAATTTACAGAAGAAAAAAAGAGAAAAATTGGCTTGAGAACCCGAAAAAAAGCTCAAATTAGTTAAAATTATCAAAAAGTGGTCGACAAAAACCGTGCTTAAGAAGAACAGGTTTCAAAGCCGTAAAAAAACTCATTTTTTTACAGTAATCCTTCTTTTTTTCACTTTTTTTGCCCCTACAAAGTACAAACCTCACTTAAAAATTAACTTTTAAAAATTCAAAAATTCAATAAAAAAACTCGAAATTTCACAAAAAAAGTCGTAGTTTTAAAAATTTTAATAAATCCATAAAACCATTTTGAAAAATGTTAAAATTCGAAAAATCCAAAAATTATTTTAATAATTTTTTTCATTTTTCTATGCTAATTTTTTTCAAAAGAAATTTGCAAAATTATGTATTTGAGAAGCTTTTTTCAAGCTTTAAACTCAAAACCAAGTGATTTTTGGAGAAAAAAAAGCCTAAATTAGACAAAAAAATATCAGAAACGAAGGCGGTTGCTAGGGAAAGATTGGCATGTAATTTCTTAGATTTTCAGAGATCATGAGGAAAAATTTTTTTGGAATAAAAAAACATATTGAAAAAAAGAAGAAAAAAAGGATTTTTTTAGTGTTTTTCAAGGCGCATTTTTTGAGGTTTTTTTAAAAATTTTTTTGAGATTTTTTTAAAAAAACGATTTTTAACATTTTTAAAAATACTATTTTTTTCCGATTCTTCACAAAAAAATATAAAGAAACATGAATTTTATCACCTAAAAAGACAAAAGAAAGAGGTTTTTTTGGGGAAAAGTCACGTTTTTTTCAACACCCAGGAACTTTAATTAAAACAAACCTATATTCCTAGAACCAGCATGGGAAAAATCTTTCAGACAAGATGTGAGAAATCTTTCCCAGAAAGCGTTTTTTTGAAGAGTTAATTATAATTCTAGCTCGAGTATTTGGAATACTGTGAAAAAAAAACAAAGAATTCGTATAAATAAGTTTTTTTCATATAAGGATCTTACCCAAAATCGAATTATTTCTCAAGAACCTTTTTCTTTCACAAATTATAAGTTAAAAATAAAGGAATCCGCTTAAAATCTATCAAACAAGATGGAAATTGTCTTAAAAAAAATCTGGTAAAAAATGCGGTGTTCAAAATTATGAATGAAGCCTAGCTTCTAACTTTTTTCGACTTTTTGTAACCAAAATTAGATTTTTCAAATCACGATGATATCGAAGCGGATAAAGAAAAACCGACAAAGATAATATTCTCGAAAAAAAGAAATTTAAAAATCTTTAAACTCATTTATACCGAAGTAAATCCTTTTTTAATAAATTATACTCATATTTTTTTCGACTTGACGTGAAAAGATCTATTGAACAAGATACGAAAAATCATTTCATTGAAAAAACGAGAGCTCGAAAAGTGGCCCCTTGAGGAGAAACTTATAGACTCTCAAAGGCTCCCCTCTAGGGACCACTTCACCAACTCCCTCCCCTATAGGGAGCACTAAAGCTTGCAAAAGAGGCCACTAGAAGGATTTTGTTTAGTAGCCACTTTAGGGGAGTACTTGTCGCTATTTGAATGACTAGACATTCACAAAGGTTTATTAATCGATCAGTTTTCATTAACATGTTATTTTATCTTCCAAATAAGAGCAAAAATTAAAAGACCCCCATAGGGACTACTTGAGCTTACGAGCCTTAGAGGTCAGACCCTAAACCCCTAAAAGGGACCCCTTTTATATCTCCTATAAGAGGCACTTTTCCCCTAACCCCTATAGGGACCACTCTGGCGTTCCTTATTACATGAAACTTATACTTTTCGAATCGACGTGAACAGCTCTCTTCAAATAAAAGATCAAAGCCCATTTCAAATGCCAACCTCGTCGAGGAATCATCGTCGGACGTGTATTCGGAATAGGTCGACGTGGCGGAAGACCAGGAGGAGCGCATCTTCGGGGGAAAACTGACGCGCCCACGCCACGCCTGAAGATTTCATTTTTTTTCTTTTTTCCCGGTTACTTCCGATCGAAATTCCTGTTCTATCCCAACAGACACGGTGGTTTTCCAAAAATAGACCGATCTTTCAAGATGTGTCATTGCGAATCGATCACCCCCGGCACTTGATAAAGTGCGGACGGAAACGCGTGACGACTTTTGAAGGAGATTGTTATGAAAACAGAAGGAGAAATCTAGGATTCTTATAATAAGAAGGTCTAAATTTGGAATTTTCAAAAAGGTTATGAATAGGGCCACGTGAGGAAGGTACACTTTCCTGTATGGAAAAGGGCAAAAAAATGAGGTTTCCTCAAAAAAAATGTCAAGAGATTCTCTAAAAAGGCTCTTACAAGAAAGTTCATTTCACTTTGGGGTTTAGATCTTCCTGAAACTTCCCCAGAACGTTCCTTGATGTACCAGAAGACGTTTCTGAACTTCTCAACCTGCAAAACTTCCTAGTTTTTGAGAAAAGACGCCTCAAAGGAAACCGCCAAAATCCATAAAAATGGGCTATTTTGGGCCATTATTTCTCGAAAACTAGGAAATTGTGCAGGTTGAGACTTTCAGGATCTTCAATTCATACATCAAGGAGTGTTCTGGCCAGTTTTCAAGAAAATCCCAACCGCAAAGTAAAATTACCTTCCCTGTAAGTCGAAAAATGCCTGCCTGAAACTTCGAAAAAATGACTTTTTCCGTGATTTTTAAGATAAAAAAAAGAGGAACTCGGGAAATACAAGCGAAAATCACTAGAAAGAATAAAAATTTTGATAAGAAAAGTTTTGAAATTCAGTCAGAAATTGGAAAAATTGTAAATGTTTACGGCACGTGAGGAAAGTACAGTTCCCTGTCTAGAAAATGATAAAGAATGGAATCCCCTTGGAAATTTCTTCTTTGGATCCTCCAAACTGGCTTGAAAACCCCTCTTGAGATTCCTTATAAAAGCTTGAAGATTCGAACTTCTCAAACGAAAAATTATTAGAAATTGTTAAAAATTAAAGATGAAGCTTTGAAAAAAACTTGGTACAGAGAGGTTGAACTAAAAAAATATAAAGTGGAGAAATTTGATTCAGAAAAACTCGAGAATTTGAAGCCGAAAAAAATGTACAGCTTTCCGTCTGACATTCCAAAAATTTTGAGATTTAAGGAGGAGGAACTCGTAAAATTCAGACTGACCTCCTTCAAAATGGCTAAAAAGTACAGTTTTCGATGATGATAGACTTTTGAATTAGGAAGAAAAATTTCGTAAATAAGGTCACATGAGAAAGGTACAGTTTTCAGTATAGAAAAAAAGAAAAAAAAAGGATTTCTGTGAAAAAATTCTTCTTTACATCCATAAAAAGGCTAGAAAATATGAATTTTCATCTTTTCAAACGGGAAAACCATCAATTCAACAAAGAAAATTTGAAAAGATAAGTCACTTTCAGGATAAATTGAGCCCGAAGAAGTTCTCGAATATATCATTGATGAAATAATAGATATTTTTTTAAACTTTCAAAAACGAAATAAGTACAGCTTTTTGATTTGAAAGTTTGAAAAAAATATGACTTCCTCAAAAAAATTTATTTTCCAAAAGGTTGAAAAAAATTCCAAAGCTTTCAGCATTTCCATCGTTTTTTTCTGAGAATGGAATTTTTTTCTTCGTTTTGAAGAAAAATTTGAAAAATTTTTTTCAATAATTTTTTTGCTCAATTTTTTTGAATTTTTTTGTCAGGAAAAACTACGTCCTTTAAAAAATTCACTGCAAAGAGTTGAAAGGAATTTAAATTTTATTCCAACGAAATGAGTTTTAAAAATTGCTAATTTTCAACTGAAAACCATGAAAATTATATATTTCAGTGATGATTTTTTACATGATGAACTTTTCCATGTTCCGAAAAATTCTCAAAAATTTATAAAATTTTTCAAGAAACTCAAAAACTCTTTAAAAAATTTTTTTAGCTCGGAATAATCTTTAAAAAAAATCTAGATTACGGTAGGAGTTCTTTTAAACCTTCACTTTGGTGCGAATTCAAAAATTCTCAAGTAACACAGATTTTTACTGATTTCCAAGGACGTCATTCAAAATGCAAGTTTTTAAACCTCATAATTGACCTGGCTTTGTAGCCTCTAATCTCAAATCTCGCTGGAAAACTCAGGATTTCGGAGCCCTCTGATTATTTTCCAAACTCCGAAGGCCCTGTAATTATTTGCAGTAACCCTGTAATCATGAGCAACTTTCGTTGAAATGTCAGTCCGGAAAAAGTTTGAATTTTATAAAATATGGACTTATTGGCCACGGCTACCGGCTTATTTATCGCTTATTTTATCATTTTCCAACTTTTATTTTTTGTCACAGTCCACGCGATTTTCATAGTCATCCTAGTGAGATGCTATAATGAGGACAAGAAGGTTCTTTTAATCCGGAAATAGTGTGAATTTAAAATGTTTAAGTTCGATTATTACATCGCTGTTCCCTGGATGGAACTGGTTACACTGTGCGGAGTCACGGGGCCGCTTTTCATGCTCGGAGATTCATATTTCTCGGAGATTTTCGAAAATAGTCCATATATGGGTCTCTATCTTTTATTCGCTTTTAGTTGTCCCCATATCCTCGTTTTCATCGACGCCGTCTTATGTTTACACCGACTTTTCAGCTTCTATCAGATTCTTCCTTGGTTTTGTAGGAACTTCAAGTGGTCCGTTTTTTTTTTCAGCCATTTTTTTGAGCATCTGGTCCAAATTTCTGTAATAAATGCTCCTAGGAATGAGCAAAAAATAATCTCAAAAAAGTACCTAGAAAATATTCTGTCAAAAATTTACAGTTGAAGCTTAAACCAAAAGCTTATCTTGGCCACTTAATGGCCTCTTAAGGGATCTTACTTAATGACCACTATAAGGTGCATTCTATTGAATTCTATACGCCTTTTTCTTAGAAAAAAAAAAATT
This sequence comes from Caenorhabditis auriculariae, assembly GCA_904845305.1. Lineage (NCBI taxonomy): Eukaryota > Metazoa > Nematoda > Chromadorea > Rhabditida > Rhabditidae > Caenorhabditis > Caenorhabditis auriculariae. The sequence goes on along the minus strand of CAJGYM010000013.1, from coordinate 1,182,592 downwards.
GAAAAACCACTAAAGGGACCACTGAGCTTGTCTGTACTTGTAATGATAAAAAATCCGTATTTTTCACTTTAAAACTCAATTTTGAACGTGTTTTAAGGTGACTGTGTACACAGTGTTGCCTACCGTAATCCAAAATTCAAAAAATTAGAAATTTCATAAAAAACTAATTCTTACAGTTTTGAAAGCAATAATGACGACTGCGAAATTCGAAAATTAGAAAAAATGAAAAATGAAGAAAAATCATCAAAAAAAAAAAATGAAAATGGATTTTGTCCATAGAGCAACTTTGCTTCAAAATGCGCTGAACTGAACCTTCATCACCTTGATAAGGCAAACCGAACTCGCTTGGGATGTTTCTGAGGGTTTCTAGTGACCACTTCAGCGTCGTCTCTTAAGTGATCCCTAGAGTTTCTCAAAAACGGTTTTGTTTGAAATCATCTGAAACTGCACTTTAATGCCAATGATATGTGTACTCGACATGTCTTTGAGCATTTTTAGTGACCACTTAAGCGGCGTGGGAACCCCCAAGTGATCCCTAGAGTTACTCAAAAACGCCTGGGGGGCGCCCGCTTTCCTACCGATGCCCGAATCGTTCTCTTTCGAATAAATTTTCTCCAAAACCAAAAGTTTTTGTACAATTTCGTGGCTCTACAAAATGACTTTGAAACTCATTTTTAATTAAAAAGTATGCCTTATAATAAAGAAATTCATCGTCTTTCAGGCCCCTAGCCATCTCAATCCTAATCTCGATTCCACAATCTTCTCTCTCCATAATGATGGTCCTCAATACATCGGATGAAATTTCGACTTCGGATGATAATTTTTCCCGCATTGACTTTCCATACATGGTGAGAAATCCGTAATCTCTCAGAAAACTCCAAAAAATTGAATTTTGAAACTGGCTGGTCAAAATAATGCAAAAGAGAAAGCCTATAAGTTACAGAAGATTCTAAAATAACGGAAAAAAGAAGAAAAAAAAATAGCCTCGAGACCGGAGAAAGTGCGCTCCACGGATAATAAAAGTTATCAGTTCTCAAAACTTATATTTCTCAACTTTATCGGAGTTTTCCTTAGTTTTGAAGTATGCTAGATTCACAATTTCAGAAAAAAGGCCGGAATGTGTCCGGGGAAAGTTTGCTCCATGGCGAATTGAACTTTTTTTCAGCTTTTTCTCTTCGCTTTTGGGTTAGGACTTACAAAATATATTTTTGATATCTTAAAAATTTTATAATTAAAAAATGCTTGAAGAACTTTGGAAAGATGATTTTTTCAATCGAGAGGTGAATTGCTGAATTTTTTTCTCGCATGAAAAAAATCATTTCAAAACTTTTCAAGTATTCAGCAATATAAACTTTCAATACAATCAAAAATATATTTTAAAAGCTCTCAATCAAAAAAGAAGAGAAAAGGCTAGAAAAATTCGAAATTCGCCATGGAGCACACTTTCCCCGGCCTTTCGAGTGGCTTTTTTTTTCCAGCTCGGCAAAATCTCAATTTTTCAGGTCGGGGTTTTCGTCAAGGTGTTCATGATAACATTCACCGTCTCCGGCTACACTCTGATACTCTGGAGCGTAAACCGGGAAAAGTCGACGATGACGACGTCGGCGGCCAAGAACAAAAGTCACACGACGATCGTCCTGCAGGCCCTCCCCATTGCCATCTATTCTATCGTGGGTTCAAGCCGAATTCTAAACTATTCTGAGCCAATATTTCAGCTTCTGATATTCATCGACCTGTTTATGATTCTCATGTCGATTATTTCCACCAACGACAATTTTTGGTGGCCCCTCTTTATAGTCTTCTACTTCATTTTCATTTTTCTTTCGGGTTTCACCAAAAAAAAAGTTTTTTTGAAGATTAAAGTTCAGGTTATGTTGTACCTGCCTCATTCATTATTGGGAGTCCAAAGAAACGGAAAATCTTCACTTCGTTCCGTTTCCGGAGTCGCTCCGAATCCGATAATATATGGGTTCAAAGATCGACGAAAAAGCTCCCAGGCAATTATTAGTTCATAAAATTATTCAGTTTTGATTTTTTTCATACAAGAAACAAAGAAACAAGGTTAAAAAAATGGGAAAATGTCGAAAAAAATTGCATGAAAAAAAGGTACATTTGAGAGCCTTCTGAATTCAAAAAAATTGAAAAAAATGAAATATTGAGAGTTTCAGTTTATTCAAGGCTGAGCTAAAAGTTAAGAAAACACTAGAAGATTCAAAAAATTCACAAATGAGGCTTTTTGAAAAAGTAACAGCTCCAGCTTCTCGTCCAAAATCCTTTTCTTGACATTTTTTTAAGAACCAATTTTTTTCAAATGGCCCAACGGCCTAAAATTCAAGAATATTCAGTTCAACTTATATTTTAAAAAATAGCTCAAAGGCCTAAAAGTTCGAGAACATGTTGTGTTCGAACACTGAGTATCCAACTTTTATCGTTTCATGTTGAAAATTGAGAAAGAAGGGAAATTCAGCGACAAGAACCTTCGGAGAATTTCACGAGTTCAAAAAATGGAAAATCAAAAAATTAGGATTTCCATGGAAAATCTCTGCAGAACTGGCTACAAGGAAAAATCGTATAAATAAAAAGTTCAGAAAAAATTGTGTGATCGGCTGATCATTAGGGGATCAAGCCTTGAATGTATAATGAAAAAAATATGAAGTATAACTGGAAAATTCCAGAAGAACCTGAAAAGAAGCTGTTGGAAAATAAAGTCATTTTTAGGAAAAAAAAGGCGAAAAAAGGAGATTCAGAGAAACTTTTTAGGAGCTCAAAATGAGCTCTAGAGTCTAGACCCTTCTTTTTAAGACCCTTTTGAGGTCTTTTAGACTTCCTTGTAGGGAAAAATCATATAAAATGGCAAGGTCCAGAAAAAAACTGTTGATATTCACATCTGCATGAGTTCAAATGGACCATTTTCATTGAAAAGAAAAGGAAAATGATCAGAAAATCAAAAAATCAAAAAATCGATAGCTTCCTTGTAGGGAAAAATGATGAAAATAGGATAAGCTCAAAAAAAATTATTCACTATCAGGTTCTCAAAAGTTAAAATAGATCATTTATACTGAAAAAAACAAACAAGTAAAAAAATTTCCTTATCAAGGAACGTTTATTACCCCCGATTGAAATTTTTGCTGAAACTTTGCTCAAGTGTACTTTTAGGGCCCCTTGATTCCAGAAAAGAAAAAAAAATTCTCGCAATAGATCTTTTTTCCGAGTTATGGAGCTTCAAAAGCCCGAAATAGCGCTTTTTTGGCCTGATTTGCGTATTTTGTACACTTTGAAGCTCCATAACTCGGAAAAAAATATTCATTGCGAGAAATTTTCTTTTTTGTTCTGGAATCAGGGGGTCCTTAAATACACTTCAGCAAAGTTTCAGCAGAAGCTCAACCGGGGGAATTTCCTGGTTGGAGGAGGAAATCGTATAAATAGCCACAGATCCAAAAAAAGTTGCAGATAATCATAAGAAAAGGGAACGAACTTGCCGAGGGCCTTAAATAGACTCAGAGACAAAACATACAGTACGAAGGGACATATTTCTAGAACAACCGGAAAAAGCGGCCCTTCTGCCAATTAATAAATCGTTGATCCAGTGGTATGACTGGCGCTTCCGGCGGCCCCCTCTGTGTGTTTGAATCATGGGGGCGTGATAACTGACGCCCCAGATTTTGACCGGTCAGACGCTGTTTCTTGGTCCCTTTCCACTTTTCATTGTTACAAAATCTACAAGTTTCCATGCAAAATCGCTCCGGAAACTATGGAAGATCATCCTACTTTGCGGTTGGGATTTACCTGTAAGTTGACCAGAACGCTCCTTGATGTACCAGAAGAAGATTTTGAAAGTCTCAACCTGCGAAAATTCCCTGTTTTTCGGAAAAGACGCCTCAAAACCCATAAAATAGGCTAGTTTGAGGCTTTGAGACCTTATTTCTCGAAAATTAGGACGTTTTGCAGGTTGAGACTCTCAGAATCTTCATTTGGTACATTAAGAAGGGTCCTGGCCAATTTTTCAGGAAATTCCCAGCCGCAAAATGACCCTCCCCAACCCCCGTGGAAACTTTCATTTATTCAATCTCTACTGGGCCATGGAACATTTGAAGAGCTTGATGGCGGTTCTCGAAGCTGTAGTTGATCAAGAACGGCTCGCCCTCCTTGCGACAGTTGTGGACGAGTTTCGAGCGTTCCGATGATCAGCTACTACTCCATGTGGGAGCAGTACGGCTCTCAGCTTTCCCAGGGCAGGCCAAAGTCGGATTGAATCTCAGAAGAGAGCGGAAATGAATATCGACAACTCGGAAGGTTCAAATGTGACTGTCTTAAGACTATTTTACTTCGCGGAAGGGGTTCCCCTTGGCCAGAATACTCCTTGACCTGCACAGTTCTCTAGTTTTCCAGAAATTTGGCCTCGAAGCTTCAAAATTACCTATGATGATATCCAAAGTTCGGAGTTCCGGCCAATTTCGGATCTTGAAGTCTAGTGGGAAAATGAAAAATGGTTACATATGTGACTTGATGGAATATTTTTTTAAACTTACAAGGGGGGTCATTACACTTTGCGATTGGGTTTCCCCTGAAAGTTGGCCAGAATACTCCTTGATGAACCAGATGAAAATCCTGGAAGCCTCAGCCTTCAAAACTGCCGAGTTTTTGAGAAAAAGGGCTCAAAATAACCTATTTTTACGGATTTTGAGGATTTTCTCTGACTTTGAAAAGTCCATTCTCAAAAACTAGGTTCTTTATGTTTCTTTGTGTCTTCTGGAGGATCTCAAATTTTAATTATTACAAATTCCATGAAGCTTCTTGCAAAAGATCTCCGGAAACTGCCTACGAAAAAGTTTCTTGACAAAAGTTGAAGGAGAGAAAAATTATGAAACAATAGAATTCCCTCATCCTTCGGAATCAGGACTACTTGTTTAATTTTAGGGTTTTTTATCACATATTTTAAGATCTGGCTTGCACGATTTCACCGTAAGGACAACATTTAGAAGCTTCCAGACAAACAGCACAAAGCTATCAAAACTGAGAAAATGGCAAGAGAACTGTAGACAAAAGAGAAAAAAAAACTGTTTCCGGCCAAATTTCTTGTTCCTTTTGGTCTCTCAACCCTTTCAACTTTGATTTCTGTCGTACGATCATCGTCTGCGCATTTCTATGACTAATCTCTCCAAAAAATTCCTCAATTTTATAAATCTGAAAGTGGCATTTTCTGCGCAAACAAGGGTGACGAGTTCCTGGTGGCATTATTATTTTCTCAATTGAACTTTTGATTCTTTTCCGAGATTAAAATTTTTTTTAAAGTTCAATTATATTATTAGGCATTTGAATATCCTTTCAAAGTACCGTAATCCAAATTTCGAAACGAGTTTTTCCAATCGGAACATCAGTTTGCGGTCACGCGGGTATCGAAAATAGAAATCAACAATCTGGGCAAGAAGATCATCGCAATATTAAGCGGACAGGTTCTAAAACGTGACAAAGATTATGAAGCTTCAGGAAGATATAATGACGTCGTTTTGGGAAAGCCGTGTTCGGAATTGATGGTCGATAAGGGAAAAGAAGCTATACCATCAAATTTTGGGAACTTGAAGATAATTAGAGAGTATTGCTGACCTTTCTTTCATGTCGAAGATGTGAGAGTAGTAGCACCTTAACGAAATGAAACTGAAAGAAAAAATTCAAAAAAAAAATAGATTAAAATTATTCCTTATTAAAGGCGCAGGGCAAACGTCGGACAGAGACTTTGACGCGGTCAGCAGAAGAGATGAGATTTACGCAGAAATTTTTCTTTTTTTTGTTCGTTTTTGTTAGTTTTTATCCTTTATTTTTTGATTTATTATTCTTTTTGTTATACGAGAACATTATTTGATCCATTTTAGAACAAAATTCAGCTTTAGTAACTGCTTTTTATTTTTATTTGTTTAGAAAATCATTGTTCAAAATTTAAAGTTTTTTCGAAAAGTTTTGTTTCCGTGCTTCCTACTTTCTGTTGAGTTCAAAAATCATGGAGGTCATCGAAAATTCAGATCTCTGCTTTTTTAGTCTGACTTTTTGAACTAAACCAAGTTCTCTGCAAAATTTTCTCATCAGACGTCCCCAGACGCCGAAAAAATTCCATGTTTTTACTCCGATTGAAAAAAAGTTCTGCAAATAACGGATAGAATCTTTGACGGGTTAGTTAGAGGCGATTGTGGTCCATGTGAGAGTGAGTGTATTTGACATCACTCCCGCCTTTTTTTTTACAAACCCAATCTCCAGTCGTTTTTTACGATTTGATGAGTAACTACTCTGAATATTTATTCTTTCTGTTTTTTTTTCGATTTTGTAGCTCATTATATTGATTTTTTTTGGGATTTGAATTCTTTTTCTCGTGAAATTTGCAACGCGACACTTGAAAGTTTTGCTTTTTAATTTTTGAACTTTTTTGAAAGTGTCAGGTTGCATTTTTGAGGCATTCCCCCTGTAAAATGTTGTTTTTAAGTTTCGAAACCACTTTCAAAAATGTCACTCGAAATTTTTTCACATGTAGTTTTCAAAATTTTGAAAGTTCACAATGTTTATTGCTGTGTTATCCGACTTCAAAGTGAGATTAGTTGGGGAAAAGATAAATTTATCGATTTGAAAAGTTCAAAAATGGATAAGACCGTATTCCAAACTTCGTTTCGAGACCTTTGTATAAAATAAAAGCTGGATTACGGTAGCTTTTTCTCTGTTGTTCTTTCAAAACCGCGCGGAACACCCTACAACAACCCGAGTAACACATAGCTGTCACTAACAGAATTCAATTTTATAATCACGAATGAGTCAGAAAGTGACCCCTTGAGGGGCAACTTTCCGACATGCGACTTCCTGGACATCCCGTGATTGCTTAGCGATTCTTGCCGCCTTTTGCAGCGGCTTCACTTGAATAAAGAAGCAGTCCGAAAACTTCTTCGTTTTTTGTTTCTCTTCAAACGTTCGTTTCCTCAAAGTCTCCGCGAATTTTGAGCCGTTTGGTTCGTTTGGTCGTTGTTTCGAGGACTTTTTTGAATTAAAAAGGGTTGAAAATTGGCTCGAAAAGATTTCTGTTGATTCATAGTGGAATTTTCATTTTTACATTTTTTATTTTTTTAATGGTCTTGAAGTGGTTAAAAAATGCCTTCCAAACCAAAAATTTCGAAAAAAATTCAAAAAAACCTCTATTAATGATTTTTCGCATTCAATATTCTTATCAAACATTTGGAAATAAGTGTTTTTTAAATCTCGAAAGACAGTTTCGGAAATTAAAATTAAAAGAAAATTTTTTTTCATAACCGCTCTGAAACAGTAATCTGTTTTAATTCAAAAATTGAGGTAATTTTCCAAAAATGATATACAAATTCAGTCCCAAAACCACTATTTCAATGAAACAAACTTCAATTTTCAATTTATTTTTCCCAAATTCGGTTCCTCGTTTTTCAGCTGCCACAAAAACTTCATTTCCAGCTCCCAGCTTCCTCATTTCAAAAATCAAAACCATTTTTTCGGATTTAAGCTGCCAAAATTAACTTTTTCCTTTCCTTTTCCCACACTTTGAAGCTTCCAGTTTTGAATTGGCCCCTGGGAAAATTTCGGGAATTAATTGGGCCGGGTCTTTTTTTCCTGATTGCCTTGAAAAGTTGGTGATTCATTGCCTTTTTCTTTATTTTGAGGGAAAAATGTCTTTTTTTTTGTTTCTATGAGTTAGAATTGCTACTTTTTCTCTTATTAGAGAAAAAAATCGATAATATTCTTTATTTTTTTGCTTGAAAATTAGGTGAATATCTAGGAAGATACGAGTTTTTTTGGCTAAAATGTAGAAAAAATTGATTCCCTTGAGAAACCTGTAACTTGAAAGAAGGTAAAAAAAAATAATTTCACATTTTTCTCCATAAACTTCCGATTATTGTGTCTATTTCTTGATAAAAATTGTATTAAAACACAAAAATTTGAGAACGTAGGAAAAATTAACCGACCGCACTTTAAAAATTGTCTGTTTTGATTTGAAACCGTGAAACTTATTTAAAAAAACATTATGAAAAATTGGTGGATTTTTTTATCAAACCCATATGATTCAAATCACATAAAAAAATCGATAAACGGAAAAATCAGAAAAAAATTTAAAAAAATTAGGAATTCGAAATTGTTTTTTTAGTGGATACATACCATTATAATCATTAAAAAAGCCCATTTTTTTCATTTTACATTTTTTTGAGCTGAAATTTGCGTTCTTGGGCGATTTTTGAAGCTTTAACCTGCTCTTAATTTTTTCGAGTTTTTGAATTTTTGAATTTTTTTTTTGACCTCAATTTCTCGCATTAAAATCGATAGGATTTTTTAATTTCAATTAATTTTTCCTGTCATTTTCGATTTTTTCATTTTTCATTCCTTATTTTCCCTAAAAAAATCCTTTTTTTTAATTTAGACTTCAGAAAGATGTCCCCACTTCCGTTACAATATTTTTTGACCTCAAAAATAAAAAAAATAATTCGAGCCAATTTATCTCGCGAACACTCACATACATAACACATAACACAAATTGGCAGCAATTCAAGATTTTTCTTTTTTTTCCAAAAAAGGTGTCTGGAATATTCAAAAAAGTTTGTTAAAAATGTTCCTTCCGCTTGTCTCGTTTCCCTAGTTTCGAGCTAATTTGAATAGAAAATAAAGTTGAGCAATTTGGAAGTAATTGGCCATATAATGACGTCATTCCTATAAAGGTTACAACTTCAAATGCGCTCCAACGTGAATTTCGAGTATTTCCAGTTGCAATCCATCAATTTTTTCTGAATAAGTCTATTCGTGGGTATCTGTGCGAAACGGGCCATTCATTCATTGGATAGGAAGAGATGTTTGACGGCCTTTTTTTCCTTTTCATCTGCGCTCCAATGAAAAAGGGATATTTTGGAAGTTTTGCGCATTTTACTGGAGAAGAAGAGCCCATTGCCTTTTTTGTGATTAGCCTTAGTTTAATTGTCGGTTTGAAACAGGAAACTCTCCTTAATTTCTTCAAAAAATGAAAAACACAAATTTTGATCTTTTGAACGTTTCTAATATTACAAGATGAGATTCAAACCTTTTTTTTACGTATTATTTTATATTATTTTCTGATTTTTTTAGGATTTTTTTATCGGAAAGTAGTGAAAAAAATGATGCAGTTCAATAGAAACACATAGACTTTAAAAAAAAAAGTCAAACGAGTTATTTTTCTTTTCAACTGCGCTCCAATGAAAAATGGGATATTTTGGAAGTTTTTGCGCATTTTCTAATGAAAAAAATTTTTTTATTGCCTTTTTTTGTAATATTTCCTACTTTAATTGTTCGTTCGAAACTGGAATCCTCGTTAACTGCTCCAAAATTATAAATTTCAAATTTTTTTCCAAAAATCTTCAGATTCATTTCAAGTTTTTTTCGAATTTTTTTATTTCTAAATCTTACGAAATGTTCTTTCTAAGGGTAGAAGATGAAAAAAATTGAATTTCAATAAAGTTATATGTTTTTTTGTCCTTTTTGAACATTTCTCTATAAAAAAAGCTCTTTTTTTCATAAATTTAACACTTTTTTTCAGTCAAATTTTTTTACGTTTTTTTATCCGAAAAATTTCCTTATTTTGATTGAATCATCTTCTTTTTTTCAAGGTGGAAAAAAAGAGAAAAAAATATTCAATTTTTCCCATTTTCCGAGTTCAAACCCCGCGGAATTCTTGGTCTCCAAGTCAGAGAGCCTTCGCGGAAGTCTTCGAGTCCCTTTTTTCCCTTTTCTCCAATTTTTCCCAACACAAAACGACACCAAATAAGAAAAAGGCTCTCGGAAAGCCGTGGAATCTATCAACCAGGCGGAAATTATTTTCGCCCCTTTGGATTTATTTCGAAAAAGGTACCAGAAAAAAGAGCGATATCGTCATTTTCAATGGGGGAAGTAGCATTGGATTTTTGAAATTGAAAAATTGAGGCTTTGAGGATTATTTGATGTGAGTTTGGGGGGCATTATGGGAATTTTTCGGATTTTTTTTGGAAAATGATAACAAAAAAGAGCGTTATCGTCATTTTTGAGATGGCCAAGTTGGCCGGAAGATCTGGAGAGACCCTAGGGGCCACTTAAGTAGTTCCAGGACACTAAAGCGGCCACTAGAACCACCTCTATAGAAGTCACTATTTTGCGTCTTAGTGGCCACTTTAGTAGTTTCAAGTGACCTAGTAGCGCTACTTAGATTTCTTAAGTGATCACTAAATTTTGGTCACTCAAGTGGCCACTATTTCGACTACTATGCTGGCCACTAAATCGCCAAAACCCTAAAGTGTTCACTAGAAATTTTCCTAGTGAATTTCGAAAATGTTGAAAAGTGTGGTGGAAGAACATTGGTGGCTCATTTTTCGCGAGTTATGAGGGGAATTTTAAGGGACCCCTTTAGGGTTTTAGTGACCTCTATAGTGTCCTCTTCAAGATAAAGTTGATTGAACCAATTTTGGCTCATTGACCCCTAAAGTGGCTGCTAAATGATGAAAGTATTATTTCAAAAAAATTTCAGAAACTGAAAAAAATCTTTTTGTTTTTTTAATTTTCTTTTTAACTTTTTACCCCCGGTGAAATTTTTTTGATCAAACCTTTCTCAGGTGTACTTCAGGACCTTCTGAACACAGAAATAAAATATCTTGCAATATTTTTTTCGATTTATGAAGCTTCAAACGTTGTAAAAATACCTAAATTTGGACAAAAAAATAGATTTTTTTCAAGCCTTTTAAAGTGTCTTAATTCGAAAAAAATTAGATCTATTGCGGGTTTTTTTCTTTTTACTGGAATCAGGAGGTCCTAAAAGTACACTTGAGCAAAAGTTCCATCAAAATTTCAGCCGGGGGAGCTTCAAGCTTCTTCCTTTTTTTCCGCATAAGTTTTTTTCTTTTTTTAACTTTTTTTAAAATAAAATATTACTTTGTTTGAAGCTTCCTAACTCCTTAAAAAAAGGTTACAGTACTCACGAAAACCCTCAAATTCTGAAATTGATTATAAGAATGGCCATTTTTTATATTGAAAAAAACCAGACAACCGTCATCCTTTGATTTCCTGTCTGCGAAAAGGAGGAACACGCCTTTTCCTCCTATTAATCATTCCTATTGTTCCTTTTCCCGAGTTTTTCGGTCACTTTTCGGATCTTACTGTAAAAGTATGTTCAGGTAAGGTTTGGGGACTTTTTCGGGATTTTTTCTTGAAAAATGACATTTTGGGCTCAATGAAATTTTTTAAATGCTCTATCCTTCGGTTTTCAAGCGTCACAAGGTTGCTCCAATGACCTACGACCCTGATTGGCTGGCCACGCCCCTTTATCGATTTTTTATCTTTTTTTCCATAGAGCACTTTCTACTGCTGATTTTACCTCAAAACCTCAATTTAAAATTTAAAAATTCATACTAACCATGGCCTTTTAAACGTCAAAAATGTGCTCCATTGACCTATGCCTCTGATTGGCTGGCGACGCCCCTTTATTGATCTTTCATCTCCATTTTTCAGTTCGCTAGAGCGCATTTGCTTCTTAAATGGACATTTTTAGTTAAACTTCTGCATCTAGTATGATCCCACTGACTTCTGAATTTTATTTTTGCTGAAAACTTTGGAAAATTTTCACCAAGTCAACCTTGAAACACGTTTCCGGATCCGCAAGTGAGCCAGAAATGCTCAAAATCCACTGATGACGTCATCGGCTATAAATGTCCCTTTTTTTCATTCCCACACTCGCTTTATACTGAATAAGACGTCTATGAGAAGATTGAAGTTTATAGTTTGATATAAGAGAAGTTTTTGAAGGCGTTTCGGTCGCGTCGCGGCTGGTGATTCAGCAAATCAATGTTTAAATTGTGTTTATTTTTTTAGATTCGATGATTTTTTTCAGGGAATCAAAGCCTTTTCCAACGATTTTTGGCTTATTCTCTTTTTAAAAAAATTCATTTTTTTAAGGCGTGAACATCATTTTGACCAGAAATACCTTTGAAAAATTGCTCTTCTTTTCGAGACCCGTTGGAAAAATTTGGCTCTGCTCCTTTAATATCCTCCCAGGGTTTTGTATACATTCCTTTTTCCATGACTACCTAAAAGTCTCTAGAAGACTAAAACAAGCCTTAAACTTCATTATGACCTTGAATGTCTTCAAATAATGACTCTTCGCCTCGAGACCCTCTCAAAAATTCGGCTATGCTCCTTTAATAACCTACCAGGATTTTATAGGCATTTTTTTCCATGGAGGGCTTAAAACTCTTCAGAAAACTGGGCTTAAACGTCATAATGACCTTGAAAATGATTGAAAAATGACTCTACCCCTCGAGACCCTTTCAAAAATTCGGCTATGCTCCTTTAATAACTAATCATAATTTTTGAGCATGATTTGTCCAGAAACATCCAAAAAACTCCAGAAAACGACGTCATTCCCAACTTTTTCTCTCCAAGAATAACCCAACTGTTCACAGACTTTTTTTCCCATAACCCTTTTTTTTTTACTTTTCCTTCTCGTGTTATTTTTTTCCCTTTCCAACGCGCCACATGTGGCCCCATCGGCATGCCTTTCATTCACATTGTAAATACATATTCAAAATAAATATTTCAGTTCGAAGTTGAAGTTCCATAACAACGACTTCTCGGAAGGAATTCGCCCCCTTTTTTTGAAAACCTCCCGGGAGCTTATAAAATGGCCCTGAAGCTGTAAAGTTCTGGTTTTCTTTCAGTTTTCTAGAAATTCTTGATTTTTTGGTTTGTGGGATTTTTAATCAAGGTCTTGTCGAGAAAAATGAGAAATAGTGCGTAAAATCTAGAGGTTTAGACGGTTTTGTAGTTCTTTTTGTGATTAGAGTATTTTTTTTCATTGATATTTTGATCTTTAACTAATAATTAAAAAGAAATATAAAGAAACGCCCATCAAAAATTTGAATTAAATTTTGAAGCCTAATATCCCAGTAATGAAACAGGAAACATTGCGTTTCATTTGAACTTGAATTTGTCGTTTTCATTCGAATTTTAGTGGATGATACGGATAGTAACGAAATCAGAAATTTTTTTAGTAAAAAAATATTGGGAGCTACTTACTTTCAATTGTTAAACACTGCATTAGACGCAACATTTTGTTGGAAAAAATTTTGCATTTTCCGCGACGCGACCGCAACGCATCGAGCTGTTTTTTGAATTTCTGCAGATTTCATATTTTCAGGAAAAAAATGTTCGAGTGACTCCTCTACTGTCTGGAAGATTCAAATAGACTCTTAAGAAGTTCCCTTTTCCCGATCTTCAACCCTGAAGGGATCACTTTAGCTTTTTCATTTTCACTTTGAGCTTCTTTACAGTTTTTTTGTTTCAGAAATTTTAAAGAGTCAAAAAAAAAATGGAAAAGGCTCTTCTAGTGTCCTAAAAATCCAAGTAGTCTCTTAAGAGGTCCTTTTTTTATCGCCAACACGAAGGGGTCACTTAAGACCTTCAATAATCAATTCTGCTTCAATTTGTGAAATTTTTGAGCTTCTCTCCAATTTTTTTATTTCAGAACTTTCAAAGATTTTCCAAATTTTCAAAAAAAGTTGAAGTGACCCCTCTAGAGTCTGAGACACTGAAGTAGACTCTTAAGAAGTCTTTTTTCAATCGCCAACCCTGAAGGGGTCACTTTAGCTTGTTTATCATCAATTCTGCCTCAATCGGTTAGCTTCTCTATAAATTTTTCATTTTTGGAATTTGATAGATTTTTTTAAAAATCAGAAAAAAGAAGTTAAAGTTGCCTCTTTAGTGTCCTAAAGATTGAAGTGGTCCCTTAAGAGATTTCTTTCTTATTATTCAACCCTGAAGGGGTCCCTTCAGCTTTGTTATCATTAATTTTGAAAATTATTAAGCCTCCAACTTTTCGGCATTTCTTCGAAAAAAATCATTTTCTCAGTGAAAATGAGGGCTCTAAATTCATTTTGGGAAAGAATTGGGTATTTTCTGAAGAAGACGGGAGAATCTTGAATGGGTGGTAAAAGATAATTGATAATTAGGAATCCCCTAGACGGCATATAATTCACTTGTTTGCTCGTCACTCGTCTTTCGTCACATTTTCCATCGATTTCCTTGTTTTCCGTTCGTTTTTGTTGTTTTTTAAGAGTTTTTGAAAAATATATAATGCTTAAAAAGGTGTGAAGTGTATGTATTTTGGATCTTATCAAGCGAATTTTGTTAAAAATTCGATTTTTCGATAAAAAATATTGAGAGTTTTCCATTTTTGAACATTTTTTGCGTTTTCTAAAGCTTTATAATGATGATTTTGTACTGATAGATAAATTAGGTGCTTTTTCAAGTTACATTTTCTTGTTTTTTACTCTTTTGTGTTCCTATTTGAGCTGTTTATAGTCTTTTAAGGAGTTTTGGCTGCTTGAAATTGTAAGAATTTTCAATTTTTAGTTGGAAAAGAAAAAACTCTGCTGAAAATCGGTTTTTGAAGAGTAATATGAAGAATTTTGTTCATTTATTAAAAAGATTTGCGTTTTTTTAAGTTCTTAAAGCTTTTTTTGAAACTTTTCTTATCATTTTTTTCTTTTTACCTATTTTTTTCTAAAAAAAGTTCAAGTTGGCCTTTCAAAAGCTTCAATGATCTTCAAACTGATAAAAAAATATTTATCCATATTCTTTTCGAAAAAAATCTAATTTTTCTTAAAAATATTTTATATTTTTTTCAAATGAAAAAGTTTGAAAAAAATAACCTATTTTGTCCCTTTCTTGCTGTTATTATTTCGGAAAAAAAGCGAAAAAGGGTGAAAAACAGGAAGTTGCCATTATTAATACCTGACAAAGGCGCTATTTTTTTGGGTTGTTAAATGATGAATTTTTGATAGCTTTTTTCGAAAAAAATTTTTTTCAGTGTATTTTCAAGGCTTTTTAGCAAAGTACTCTTTATTCACCTTTCAAATCTAAGTTCTTTAAAATTTATTTTTTCTCGATTCTAGAGTTTGATATTTTCCTTGAAGATTTCATTTCAGAATAACTCAATAATTCGATTTTTAAACTACTTTTGAAGATTTATTTTGAACCTGAAGCTCTTAAGTACACCTGTTTTGATTTTTTCTTCGTTTTTTCTGTCTAATTTGGGTACAAGATTTTTGTTATGACATACATGTGAGTACGAAATTACTAATAAGTGATCCCAGCTTTTTTTTTCCAATTTTTATCGTTCTTTTTCCTTTCCAAGCTTTTTTTTGTCTTTCTAGGGTCTCAAAATATTCATTTTCCACGAAATTGAGAAAAATATTCCATTTTTACCATAACGAGGATTTTCTATAGCGGATTGAGAACAGATTCAGGTCCAAGCATCCCAATTTTATTGAATATTTTAATATTTATTTTTCCAAATTTTATTCCAAAAATTTTACCACTTTTTTTCCTCTCGAGCTCTATTTTTACCATTTACCGTCAAAAAAAGAAGTTGGTCTTCAGATTTTCAAGAATGAAAAAAATGTAAATTTTAAGGCTTGTAATAAGTTTTTAACTCATTAGAGGCATTCAAATTAATTAAAAATTGAAACTTGAGGTTTTTTTAGGTACGCCCATCTTTGTTTTTATTGTCCAAACTGGGTCCAATTTCTTAAGCTTCATCTCAAAAAATTCTTTTTGAAGTTAATATTAAAAAGATCCGTTAGAAAAATAATTTTTTCAATTTTCGAACCGATACCGGATTGCGAGCAAAATCGGAATCAGAAGCTTCCCAACTTAATTCCATGAAAATATTGTCTTATTTTCCTCCCAAGCTCTTTTCCCGTGTACCTCCAAACAAGGCGGGTCGTCAACCTCTCTCTTTCTTCCCGGACCACTTTAATTTGCCAACATCTTGTCTTATTGAGTCTCCGCTCCATTTCAGCTACTACTAAACGTGTGTTTGTGTGTAATCCAATCGTGTTTCTTTCCCCCTTTTTCTTTCCATTTTGTCTCCATTGTATCCAAGCGACTCTTCAAGTTACAAAATTGTTTTTCCTCTTTGAATCTTCTTGATTGCGGGTCTTTGAGGAAAAAACTTCGATCTCTACATAAAATGTGCGTTTTGATATTTTTTCCACTGTTAGTTTAGAAGTCACGGGAAAAAAAAATACTAGAAAAAGCGGTTTTTTACGTTTTGCACCCGACCGGAAACGACTTTCGTTTGAAGTGAAACTTGCCATTTTTTAGCTTTGAATGCATTTTCAGCTTAGTTTTTCTGCGATTATATCAAAAAATAAGTTACAAAATTGTTTTTCCTCTTTGAATCTTCTTGATTGCGGGTCTTTGAGGAAAAAACTTCGATCTCTACATAAAATGTGCGTTTTGATATTTTTCCACTGTTCGTTTAAAAGTCACGGAAAAAAAGTCCTAGAAAAAGCGGATTTTTCTGGTTTTGCACCCGACCCAAAACGACTTTCGCAAGTCCCGGTATCCTACTTCATAAAGTAACTTTAGTGAATAATATCGCTTGAGGTGAAACTCACCATTTTTTGGCTTTGAACCCATTTTCAGAAATTTTTCTCTGGTTTTATCAAAAAAATAACATGAGAAGCTGTTTATGAAATTTACATGAAACAGGTTTGTCAAATAATTGGTTTAGTTTAAAGGAGCATTGACCATTCATAAAAAAATCCTGACACGAAAAAAACCATATTTTCTAGCCCAAATAGTCCTTAATACAACAGTTTCGAGTCAATACGCTGTCCTAGAATGGTTGAGTGCGCTGCGGTCGCGGCGCGTCGTGATTTGACTTTGCACCCGACCCGAAGCGACTTGCGCCTTACTGATAGCATTTCCCGTTAGCCAACGAGTTCATGCTCCAAAAACCGCGTAACATCAAATCAGTTTTTTAAGTATTCCAAGAAAAATGTTTGCTTTTTTCAGCAACTTTTCCTTTGATTTTCACTTAGGACCATTTAAATTTTTTTCAAAGGTCCAGTAATTTTATCCCAATTTGTTGACAGCAATCCCTAGATCCAATTCTAATTTTGTCCCCGACCCGACGTGGCTTGACGCCTTCAAGCATCTGTCGTAAAAGTGACGTTTTTCGGCTAAAATTGGCTTGTTAGAAAACTATTTTTTCTCGAAGTTCAATGAGCAAGATCTTCGGAAAATGGAGATCTTTGGATTCAGAATCTTCCTAGGAAATTTGGAGTGGCCACTTTAGGGTTTTAAGGTTTCAACGGCCACTAGAGTGGTCAAATTAGTGATCCCTCATTAAATTTAGTGGGTTTTTTAAAGACTAACACTGGGAGATCCTGACTTTCTATTAAAAAAAAGGCTTATTTTGAAGTGATGAATCGATAAAATCCTTAAGAAAATCACAAGTTATTCACAAGCTTTTTTCAAAATTCAGCGCGTCATAATTATTGACTCTGCTTGCAGTTTTTCAAAAAAAAAATGATTTGGTAAGTGAAACTGGTTAGTGGTACCCCTAGACCATTAAAACTACTATAGTGGCCACTAATACGCAAAATAATGGCTTCTATAGAGGTGGTTTTAGTGGCCATTTTAGTGTCCTTTCCGAGTAGCCCTTGTGGAGTCTCTTAAGAGGCCACTAGCATTTTTTTTCCCAGTTCGAGTAGCTTTTAATTTTTGCATTTTTCTCACGACTGTTCGAATTTTTCAACAGAGCTTTTCAACATAAAATAATTCATAGAACAGAAAAAAGGGTTCTTGAGAAAACAAGAACATTCTAGGAGAAAGTGAACTTGCCTTTTCCTGTAATTAGTGTTGTTATCGGCACTTAGAGTCGTGAGAAAAAAAGAAAATCGAAGATTTCTTCATTTTCCTGCCCTTTGGTCAGTTCTAGAAAGGTTTTTTTGCTCCTGTTATCTCAATTTTTTACTGTCTTATGAAATTTGAGGTTGTTTTTTAGATTTCAGGTCATTTTAATCTTTTTTTCGAAACCCTCCAGCTTCATATTTTCGAAACAAGGGCTTTTTGCAAGTTTCTCAATGAGATTTTGAGGCTTAAGGAGAAGAAATTAAAGCTTTTCCTTTTTATTTTTCATTAAGACTGGATTTTAAACCAAGAGGAGTTTTTTTGTACCTTTTAAAATCTTTTCAAATAATTTTAATGCTTTAAATGTCACTGTTCATCACTCAAAATATCCGGGCTATACTTGGAATGGCTCGAAGCGTTGCGGTCGCGCTGCGGTTTGAAGAAAATCTAAATCCAAATGGAAATTCGGCCGCTAGATCTCTTGATTTCTGGTGCCCGAAAGCGCAAGCCGTTTTGAGTCGGTTGCAGTCCGGAAAAAAAAACCCGTTGAGCGCCGAGTCATTCCAAATGCGCCCCTAGCTTTAAATAAAGAAAATCAACAACCAAATGGAATTCCGGCAGCTTGCTTTCTTGCTTTCTGTTGCCCGAAAGCGAAAGTCGTTTTGAGTCGGTTGCAGTCTGAAAACAACCCGTTGAGCCTCGAGCCATTCCAAATGCGACCTCGAGCATCAAAATGAGGAAAAAACGAGTAGTTGAAGTCAGGCTAAATCTTTTTTTTTGATATTTTGCTCAGAAAAAAATTTCAGTACCCTTTTTGGTCGGGAAACTCGAAGCCCAACTTTTTCTACCCCATGCAAAGCTAGCCGATTTCGTAACCCTGCAAAAAAAAGCCATTTGATAGGTCTTTTTGAGTAGAAAATGAGAAAATGAGCCTTGAGTGTAGCGGAAACTTAGTCTTGTAGGGAAGGCGGAAAATAAAGTAACAAGGGCAATTTCGGTGGACACATGTCACACAGAGAGACGGGTCTCGACACGAACGTCACTATTTTCCGAGTTTTTCCCATTTTTTTAGGCTTGGGCTTTGGAAAAATGTCGGTTTTTGATACCTGATGTAAAATTTTTCCTCGGTTTTGATAGAGAAAAGTTTGTAGAGCAGTGGTTCAGCTTTGGATCGCCAATTTTGGTGCCAGGGTTCGGTTCCTCTCCACGTTTTTGAAGGAGTTTGAGCTTTGTTTGACTAAAAACCCTTTCCAAAAATGCCATCATTCAATTTTTGAAGTTTTTCTTGAGTTTTTATTGAGAAATTAGGTACCTAGAGCCGTGGTCCTGGTTCGCCAACTTTGGTACCCGGGTTCGGTTCCTCCCCACGTTTTTGAAGGAATATGAGCCTAATTTGATCATTTTCCCGTGTTTTTAGGCTAGGACTCAAGAATATGTTTGTTTTTGATTCCAGCCAATTATTTCCATATCTGGTTATTTTGAGCCTGTTAAACTATGATGAATCATAGGGAATCTGGTCTTATCCCAGATTTTTTGATTTGAAATCCGGAGAGAAAAACTTAATATTTAAAAAATTCAGGATTTTTCAACTTCAAAAATCGGGAAGTCATGATTTTTTCCCTGTTTCAAAGGGCGTACAAGGAATTCACCACTTTCTCATTTTCTGTATTTTAATGGTTCCAGACCTACTTAGGAACCCCAGAGTGGTCCCTATAGGGGTTAGGACGGAAAACATGCCCTAAAGGGGGCGAAAAGTGCCCACTTCAGGGGTAAAATCTATTTTGTGTCTTTGAGGTCCACCTAAACTTCTTCAAGCTTAATGGTCCCTATAGGGGGAGGTTAAGTGGTCCCTAGAGGGGAACCTTTGTTGACCCTATAGGGACCACTCTGAAATTCCTAAAAGTATTTTTTAACCAGAAATCTTCACCATGTCCTCAATAAATAAGTGTATTTGATTTATTTTAAAAATCCTACTTTTTCCCGTTTATTTTTGCTGCAGTCTCGCTGGTTTCTTCTCGATGCAGTTGTTGATGGCTTTCTGCCCCCCAATTCTTTCAATTAGAATTTCTAACTGTGTGGAAAAATAAAGCTGATTCTCACTCGCTTAATTTTTTTTTTTCTCACTTTTTTCACTTCAAGTCGTGGGAACCCAGATTTCCATAGGGTTTTCCGGAGATTTGGATTCATTTTTTTTAATTATAAACAAGAAATTTTCAACTGATCATGCTCCTAAATTTTCGTGGTCGCAGTTGGAATGGCTCGGCTGTAAAAAAGCCGAGTTAAGCTTAGATATTTGGTTTCTACTGTTTCCTATGAACCAGCGCGAAAACCGTTTTGAGTCGGGCGCAATCGAAAGAAACGATTTTCTGGAATTTCTGTATTATTTTGCTATTATAAATGAACAATTTCCAAGGAATCATGCTTTAAAAACCTCATGGCCACATTTGGAAAGGCTCGGGTTGAAAATCCGCATTAAGCTGAGATATTTGGCTACAATGATTTCCTATGATCCCGCGCGAAAACCGTTTTTGGTCGGGTGCGTTTGACAGAAACCTCAATTTTTCAAATTTGATTATTTTTAGAGCTAATAAAGTAAAAATTTCGATGCAACTGCGTGAAAAATCGAAATTCGATCATCTGATAAGCTGAAAATCAATCCAAAAAAAGTAGAGAAGTTCAATTTTTTCAAGATTTCCTCCGAAAAGTTCCTTTTTAGACGGATAGCTACACTTTTAATCAAATCCTATAATTTTAAAGGAACCAATTTTCTCATAAATTCATGAATGAGTGATGAATAATCAATCTACGCCTTTTCACTTTGAAATAACTTTTGAGAAAAATGAAAAAAAAAACCGACGAAAAGCGGAAATGCGTTCGTATTTCCCTTCACTGTGCTCATTTTGCAAAATAATCGTCGTGAAATCTCGGATGTCTCTCTGACGGCCGTCCTTTGCCCGCCGAAACCTTTACTCATATGTTTTTGTTAAGTTTTCCAGTTGGAGAATCTCAAAAATCATCCTTTATTCGTCAATTTGTGATATTTTCAACTAATGCTTGGTTTAAAGGGTCAGAGGTTCGATCCCAGACCGATTTTTTTGCGCTTTTATTCTTTTTCAAAATTTAAATTTGTAAATTTTAAGGTTCTTTTCCCTATTTCTGTGTAAAGTTGCATGGTTTTTATTAAATTTTTCAGTTGGAGAATCTCAAAAATCATCTTATAGTCGTCAATTTGTGACATAGTCAACTAATTCTTGGTTTAAAGGGTCACAGGTTTGATCCCAGATTGATTTTTGCGCTGTTCCCCGTTTTTTTCAAAGTTTATAAAAAGTATACATTTTTCGTTTTCATTTTGTTTCGTTATGATTGTGTTTTGAAATATGAACTTGGACTGGTCAATGATGTTAAATAAGGCTTTTTCCTTCTTTTCTGACTTTGTAAAGCTGCTTGGTGCTTTGGATTGTCGCTTTGTTCTACAGAAATGGGTCTCAGGTTCGATCCCCGCCGGCGATTTCACATTTTTGCCAGACCGGAAAAGTTGTTTTGCCAACTTTGGACTGGTCATTTATATTTTTGAATATTTTTCTGTCTTACCTTGACTTCATGAAGTTTCTTGGTGTAGTGAATCACCCCCTAGGATTCCAGAAAGAGGTCGCGGGTTCGACCCCCGCCCGAGTTTCTTAAATTTTTGCCATATTCGGAAAGTTGTTTTTGCCATTTTTTGACTGGTCTTTGATATTGTTGAAGATTTTTTGTCTTACTTTGACTTCATGAAGTTTCTTGGTTTGGTGGATTATGACCTAGGCTTCGAGAAAGAGGTCTCAGGTTCGATCCCGGCCGGCGTTTTCACATTTTTTTGCCAGACCGGAAAAGTTGTTTTGCCAACTTTAGAAGGTCATTGATATTGAAAAAGAATTTTTCCTTTTTCTATTACCTTGTAAAGTTGCTTGGTGCTTTGGGTGGTCGCTTTGATCTCCAGAATTGGGTCTCAGGTTCGATCCCCGCCGGCGTTTTCACATTTTTGCCAGACCAGAAAAGCTGTTTTTCCAATTTTGGGGAGGTCATCGACACTTTCTAACGCTTTTTCTACTTTTCTTTATTTTTATAGCTGATTGGTGTATTGGATATTGATCTAATCTTTGAGCGAAAGGTCACGGGTTCGATTCCCGTCGGCATTCTGAAATTTTCGCAAGACCAGGAAAGTTGTTTTGCCATTTTTGACTAGTCTTTGATATTGTTGAAGATTTTTCTGTCTTACCTTGACTTCATGAAGTTTCTTGGTTTGGTGGATTATGACCTAGGCTTCGAGAAAGAGGTCTCAGGTTCGATCCCGGCCGGCGTTTTCACATTTTTTTGCCAGACCGGAAAAGTTGTTTTGCCAACTTTGGACTGGTTATTAATATTGTTTAGGGCTTTTTCCTTCTTCTCTTACCTTACTAAATTGCTTGGTCGAGTGGATTGTCGCCTTGACATCCAAAAAGAGGTCTCAGGTTCGATCACGGCCGGTGTTATAAAATCTTTGCCAGACCGGAAAAGTTGTTTTTGCCATTTTTCGGCGGGTCATGAATATTGACGGACGCTTTTCCTCTTTTCTTACTCTGTAAAATTGCTTGGTCGAGTGGATTGTCACCTAGACTTTCAGAAATGGGTCTCAGGTTCGATCCCCGCCGGCGATTTCACATTTTTGCCAGACCGGAAAAGTTGTTTTGCCAACTTTGAACTGGTCATTGATATTGACGGAGCCTTTTTCATTGTTTTTCCCGACTACGATATTGTCCGGAAAGCCATTTTGTATCCAGGCTCAACACTCGATTTCTGCTCCCAGTGCCTTTTACCGGGAAAATACAAATTCTTCCCACACTTTCATACATGTGACTTTTCCCATTCCGTGTAGCATAATATGTGGATCATGTCTAGTCACCTTTTTCATCGAGGATTTTTGAGATTTTTAGTGTTGATTTTGATCTTTAGTATAGGTTAAAAAAAAGGAGTTTTAGGGGATTTTTGAGGCGTTTTCTTATAGCTCAAGAAATTTAGGTCTTGAAAAAATTGAAATTCCAAAAATCTTGTGATTTTTTTGTCACCTGTAGAAAACATTCCACGTACGGCCGTATGTCATTATTTTATTATGAAAAATCCGTCCTAACTAGAAAACGGTTGATCCCTTTTCTAGCGAGAAATAAAGGCTCATAGTTAGTTTGAAAGTCTTGTCTAGAACCGAGTTATCATCATTTTCGAGAAAAAAATTTCCCCATTTTCTTTTAAAAAACCCTTCTAGTTAGAGAACGCTTCACCCCCCTGCGAAAAATTTTTTTCTGGTCAATAGGTCCTAAAGTGTCAGCGAAGTCTCATCAAAATTTGAATTTTTTTCGGGGGAATAAGAGAAAACGTTCTTAACGTCATTTACTATATTTTTTGAAGGGAGTTCGAAAATCTTGTCTAAAACCGAGTTATCATCATTTCAAGACAATTTTCCTCAGAAAATCCATAAGAAGAACTCAAATCTTGACACCTTCTAATTGGCACCTTCACCTCAGCTTTTCACCTCGATTTCTCAGTAACTGAGTTCGAAAAAAGACCCACCTAATCATGAATTTGGGATGACACACCGAGGACAATCACGAGAATATTATGAATAATGGATAGGGCGAAAAAAAAGTTATATGGTTTCCGTTAGGAAAATACACGAATGGACTGCAAAAAGAGAAGTTAAATGGCTCGCAATTTGCCTCCTGAAAAGGGGAGAAGGTTCCGCATTTGTGTGTTGCCCTCTGCAGTTCCGCAATATCCCCCCCAATGAATAGCCGACATTTTCTATTGAGCATAATCGAATTATGAAAAACATGTTTCGGATCAATCAAATCAGGATGGCGCGGTATTTTGATTCCGGTTTGGATTTTTGAAATTGAGAAAACGTTCTTGTAGCCTTCTTGTTGAAACGGAATCTGTGCCATGATTTTCCGGACCGTGATAAATTTGCAAAAATGCTCATGGGATCGAACCCGAGACCTCTTGTCTCTCAGTCAAACTCACAACCACCTGCTCTACTTGATTTTATATGGAAAAATTTAATTTTTGTGTCATTTTCATTGCAATAGGTTCAGGTAACATCAGAAAGCCCCTTTGATTCTGCAAAAATACTCATGAGATCGAACCCGCGACCCTTGTTCCTTAGTCAAGCTCACAACCAGTTGAGCCAAACCTTTTTGATCCGAAAGAATTGAAAAAAGCCTAAATCGACCCCCCTTTTTTGAAAATTCTGCAAAAACGCTCATGGGATTGAACCCGAGACCTCTTGTCCCTCAGTCAAACTCACAACCAACTGCTCTACTTGATTTCGAGTGTAGAAATTGTGTTTTTTGTGTCGTTTGCATTGCAAGAGGTTTAATGAACATCAGAAAGACTCCTTGATTTTGCAAAAATGCTCATGAGATCGAACCCGCGACCTCTTTTTCGTAGTCAAGCTCACATCCAACTGCTCTATCTGATCTTATATGAAGAAGTATAACTTTTGTGTCATTTTTATCGCAAGAAGTTTAATGAGCATCAGAAAGCCTCCTTAATTTTGCAAAAACACTCATGAGATCGAACCTGCGACCTCTTGTGTGATAGTCAAGCTCACAACCAGTTGAGCTACACCTTCATCATCTGAATAAACTGTGAAAGAAGCTTAAACAAACCTTTTTTGATGATTCTGCAAAAATGCCCATGAGATTGAACCCGCGACCTCTTGTTTGACAGTCCAGAGATTCTCAAAGTCTTCTTGATCATAACGATATTGGCAAAAAACCTCGAACCTCCGTGGGGATTGATCTAGTGACCTCTGGAGCGAAGCAACGGACTGCAATACTCCTTTTGAACAGACCTTATAGATCATCTTTACGCCTGTAATTCTGAAAAACATCCTACTTCTTTCCCACTTTTCGAAAGTCTTCCAAAACTATTACAGGCTTGAAACATCTTTTAAATATCAAAAAAAAATCAAAGAGATCACTTTTTTTCCGATATTGACACAGTACAAGTACATGAGCACACGAAACGCGTTACGATCTTTCTTTTTTTTCCATTTTTTTTTTGATCTCATTTTTAAGTTTTCTGCAATTTTTTTGGACTTGCTAGATCGGATAAAATGAGAAAATTTTGAGAAAAAAAAAGGAAAATTGTTTTTTTTGTGTTTCATCTCGAATTTATATGCTCTGGTCCCTTTTGTAAAGGCTACGAGCATTACATTTGTAAATTTGATTAAAAAAAACCATTTTGTGGGCTTTATGATGACGGAGCGCGTAAACCGGTATAAGGTCGGGCGCACTCTCAAAAAAAGTAACCGCTCTGCAGCCGCGACGCGTTGAACCATTCCCAGTGCGGCCAAAATTTTTAGAGTAAATAAAAATTCACTATAAATTGAAAATGATGGAAAATCAGATGAAACTGAATTTTTATCAGATTTTTCAGAAACTGTCTCATTCGGAATGACTTAGATTTTTATAAAAATAATCATTTTCTGGCGTTTTTTTGATGACGGAGTGCGTAAACCGGTATAAGGTCGGGCGCACTTTCAAAAGTAACCGTCTCGCAGCCGCGACGAGACGATTACTTTTGAAAGTGGGATGTTTTTAAAAGACGATCCTTTTTCTGCGGTGTCCCATGTCAGAGCGCGTAAACTGCTTGAGGTCGGGCGCACTTTCCGAAGTGACCGCTCTGCAATTTTATCAGATTTTTCAAAAACTGATCGCTTTTGGATTGAGTTGGATACTTTTAAAACACGATCATTCTATTAGATATCTGATGACAGAGCGCGTAAACCGTTACGAGGTCGGGCGCACTTTCAAAAGTCAGCAATTTTATCAGTTTTTTTTTCCTGCTTATCCTCAGATCATCTATTTTTGCTCAAGTTTTTACACTTTCCGAAATTCTCACAAACTCCTCAAAAATGTAAGAAAAAACCCTTGTTTTCCCCCAAAACATGCCCATTTATCCTTTTCCAACACCACATGTTGTTTTCTCTCTTTTCTTTTTTCAAAAAAAAAAAATGCCTTGGAAAAAATTGAAACCTAACGATTATCAACACGTCTCCCGTTCATCAATAGCGGTAATTTCCCGAAGGGAAAATAATATTGACCGAAAAAGGAAAAAATTCCCACGCCTTCCTAGGCCACGCCCACAATTCGTCGGCCTTTCGTGTTCACTTTTCCGCCCCCCAAATCCGAACGCTTTCGATTGGAATTTTCCCTTTTTTTTTGTATTTTGGAACGGTTTTTAATTGGATTTTCGTGTTTTTTAGTTCCTTGTTTGGTCTTTCATTCAAGTTTTTAATAAAAAATCGATTTTTGTTCTTTTTTTGAGTCATTTTTCGTTTTTAAGTCGATTTTCTATTACTATTGAAACCTTAATATTGTTTTAAAACTTTATTTTTCGGGTATTTTTTCGATTTTTTTGTTGATTTTTGTGGTTTTTTTGGAGTCATTTTTCCTTTTTAAGTCGCTTTTCTTAAATCATTAACACCCTAATATTTTGTTTTCACACGATTTTTCATTAATAAAACCTATTTTTCGGTTTTTTTTTTCGAGTTCTTGTTGATTTTTGATGCTATTTACGCTGTTCTTATGATGAAAATTCCTTTTTTTGTCTTTTTTTGAACCTTTTTTTTAAAGTTGCAAACCTTTTTTTGCCTATTTTCTGCCGTTTTCAAAAAGATTTTTCAGGAAAAATCCCGTTTTTAGTTGATTTTTTTCGTATTTCAATGGAATTTTTATCCGTTTCATACAGTTATAATCCGATTTCCATGACATTTAGTTCCTCTTCCGATTTTTGCTCTCAGTTTTTTGTCGAACAAAACTTTCCATATTTGTTAAATGTTGCATAACTTTACGGTTTCAGGAAGCTTATTTTAAAAAAAAATTTAAAAAAACATTTATACGATAACATTTTGGTTATTTCTTCTGACTCTTCAATTTAAAAAAATAGTGTTTAAATTAATTTTGAATAACTAAAACAAATTTTCCAACGAAAAAAATGAAAAATCTGAAAAATCTCTCTTTTTTCTGCATCATAACCCATTGGAAATTCATTTTTTCCTACAATTTTAATCGGATTTCAGCAAATTCTAGTTCCTTTTCTTGTTTTTACTGCTCTCGAATTTTTCGTTTTGTTCTCTGGTTCTGAAACTTGATTATCAGCATCAAAGGTTGAATCATGAGAGGAATTACTCACTTTTTTGGGTTTTTCTCAAAGAGCGAACACTTTTTCGAATTTTGGAAGCATTTGGCTTATGAAAATGCAAATTTTGCTATTATTTCGATGCTTCGAGTTCGAAGAATGAGGCATATGGGGGAAGTGTGATGTCATTTCCTTCTTGGGTGGCTGAAAAATTGAATTCAAACTTTTTCTTTTTCATTTTCCTGATGAAAAATGAAAAAAATTATAACTTTAATCCATTTAAATAAAAGACCTGATAACGTATATTTTTCCTTCAACTTCTAAAAAGCTCAAATTGAAGAAAAATACTAGAGCAAGGTCTGAAAAAACGACATTTTTATAGTATATTTTACCTCGAAAGTTCATTTTTCCGCCGGAATGTGCAAAAATAGTTTAAAATAACTACAACCAGCTTTTTTTCCGAACTTTCCATCATCATAACCTTTTTTTCGTTTTTTTCTAACCCCTTATCAGGCTTTCCAAAAAAATTTAAAAATCTGAAACAGGAGAACGATTTATTCATCTTTTTGCAGTTTAAAAAAAGGTTTGTGTTTTTTTGACTAGTTTTTTTAAGGCTAAATTAAACGTTTCTCATCCAATTTTTCTTCTTTTTGTTTAATAATTTTTTCCTTTCTGAACCTTGTTTTGAAATTTCTAGTTCATTAAAGCTTTTTTTCGTCCAATTTGCCTTTGATTTTCTCGCTTTTTCCAGTTTTCATCGCGAAAAAATCGCCTTTTTCCCTCTCAAACTCGGATTTTTTTTAGCAATAGGGCGCAGATGGACAGCCAGCAATGGATGGCGTGCGCCATCCTGGCCCTCGTCATAATTGGCTGCTTCGGCAACACTCTTTCCCTCATTCTCTTCAGCCGACCACACATGCGGTCATCTTCGGTCAGTCCATCTTCTGCTCGAACTTTACAGATTTTTGGGAATTTTTGAAAAATTCTCTGCAATGATCTGTTAACAGTACCTTTTGGTGCCTCTCACCCTCAAAAAAAAAAATGTTTCTAATCGATTTTTAAAATGTGCTCCGGTCAGTTCCTCTTCTGATCGAACTTTACAGATATTCGGTAAAATTTTGAAAAAATCTTAGAGAGAATCAGAATTTCCTGGTCATTTGAGTGTGGGAAAAATCAATTAAAGGCATACAATGAGATTTTAAGCTTTTTTTTTATTTTGAGACATTTTTCACCGAATAAATCGATTCGAGGCAACTTTTACCTTTGAAAAAAAAAATTTCCCGGAAAAATTTTGCAGCAGAAGATTACGTCAATAATGCGCTCCAAGGACAATGCCTTTGTGGGGTTTTAAATACGATTTCGTGACTTTTAAAGCTTCCTCATTGTACTTTTTTTATTTTTTGAGCTTAAAATTGTCCTATTTCACTATGATATTGGGTTTGAACTGATTGTTTCATTTTGAAAAACCGAAAAAGTTCAATTTTTACGTGTTTCTTTCTGATACCAAAATAACAAGTTCCCTTCAATGTTCCCTATAATTTTGGCTTTTTCTTAAACGTCAGCCGAATAATTCTCTGGTCTAGACGCGCAAATTATTTGTTGCAAAATTCTTCCAATTTTGGATTTTGCGTATATATTTATGTCAAAATTGGCTGTCTTAAGAGCGTAAGGAAGCCCTTAAGGGGTTCTAGTAGATGGCCCTCTAGAGACGAATTTACCTCCCCCTATAGGGGCCACACAAAAACCTACGAAAGTTGACCCTCTAGGGGAGCATGCTAGTGATCCCTATGCGTCTTTTTTAACCTTCAAATCAAAAAAAAAAATCAAAAGACCACTCTAGGGACCACTCAAACTTTTGTGGCTCAAGGGTCAGATTCTAAACCCCTATAGGGACCACCTAAAATCAACCCTCCTCGGAGCACTTTTTGGCCACTATAGGGGCCGTTTTTTCCCCTTCTAACGCCTTTAGGGGCCACTTGGACCCTCTAAAGTCTCTAGAAATGAAATCTTGATGAAAATAAGTTTCAGTAGGAAAATGAAAGGGCAAAAGAATGGTTCAAACCGTTTCTGTGGACATATATCTTCCTAACTGAAAATTGTCTCGACACGAAAAGTTACTGTAGTTTTCAGTATTTTTTGTCTCAAAATCTAGTTTTTTTCATCGAAAATAAGAAATACCATGACATTTCCTCGGTTCCGAATAACAAAACTCCAATTTTCCTCCATTTCGAAAGGTCAAAACTACAAAAAAACAAGAGCCGGGGAAATGTCTTGATGGTCACGCAAATCATGGGAATAATTAACCGTCTAGCCAAATGATTTTGAACCCTTTTTTGGTCGGAAAATGTCACGCAATCCATTCAAAACAATGCAAATGGAGGCGTTGGGGAAATTTTTTTGGAAAAAAATGGGAAATTTTTTTAATTTTTTTATCATAGATCTTTATTATAATATGATAACAGGGAGTTTGAATAAAATGAATGAAAAAAAATTTTTTTCTATAAAAAAGGTTCTGACACGAAAATAATGACAGGAGGTTCGAAATTATTAAAAAATGAAGAAAAATCTGTTATTTCAAAATTAAAAAGCCCCTTTTCTGAGATTTTTAATCGATTTTTCAATTAATCCATTTGGAAACCTAATAAAGTCAAAATTAAAAAAAATTTGGAAAAAAGTGGAATTTTTTTTTGAAGAGATTTCTGAAAATTCGGGCCCTTTTTTGAATTTTCTGTCTTCCGGGATCTTTTTTTGAACATTTTTATACAAAGAAATCCAAGTTTTTTGAAAATCACCATGAAGAAGGAACTGAGGAGCACTTGAGGAGCAAAAAAAGTTCAGTGGATAATGAGAAGGAACGTCGCAAACAAGGCCAATTAAAAGGGAACGCGGAACTGAGAAAATCCCCCTGAACTTCGACTAATTTCATCTTTTCTGCGTCTTTGAAAAAGGTCCTGAAACGAAAATTAGGCTTCTACAGTAACCTGGACATTTTTGAAGGTAAAAATGAGAGAGCAAGATTATATAAAAAATAGTAGACTTCATTTTTTTTGGTCTCAAAACGAAAATAAAACCTTACAGTAACCTGGACCTTTTAAACGGTTATATAAGTAGTAAAAAAAGTAATTGAAACGTTTCACGGTTATTTTTGTCCGGAAAAAGGTCCTGAAGCAAAAAAATGAGATCCTACAGTAATTTGGAAAAAAATGTCAGTAACCCTTATTTCGTATCAAAAAGGTCCTGGAACGAAAAATAGGGTCTTACAGTAGCCTGGAAAGTTTTTTTCGGGATTAAATTACTCCAAAAAAATAGGAACTTCAATAGGTTAGTAAAAATAATTCGAAAAATAAATAAACGGCTACTTAGTCTCGAAAAAAAGGTCCTGACACGAAAATGAGGTCTAAAAAGTAACCTGGAATAATTTAAGAAGTTAAATAACGGAAAAAAAGAAAACAATAATTTTTATTCAATTCGAATTAAAAAGGTCCTGAAAGGAAAAATCAGGTCTTACAGTAACCTGGAAAGTTCTTTTGGAATGAAATTACCCAAAAAAGGGGAAAATCAATAAAAAATCAAAAAACATAAGTCCTACAGTAACCTAGACCATTGAAAAATTCAAAGCACGGTTACTTAGCTTCAAAAAAGGTCCTGACACGAAAATAAGGTCCTACAGTAACAAGAGAATGAAAAAAGCCTGACTAATAATGAAATTTCCAGGTGAACGTTTTGCTATGTGCCTTATCATTCGTCGACCTCACACTTTTGCTCCTTTCGATCCCGACTTTCGTCATTTCCAACCTCGACCTTTGGTTCGTTTTACATATTTTTTCTCAAGTTTTATAAATTATAAATCATTTTTTCATCGAAAATTTCCAGACCTTGACCTCGAAACTCATTGCAAAATGCAAAAAAGGTTGTATCCTTGAAATTCGTATTTATTTTTCAGGGAAGACCAAAGGAATCAAGTGACATATATGGCATATGTTCTGAAACTGGTCTATCCAGTCAATCTGACGATGCAGACGTGTAGCGTCTACATTATGGTTTTCATCACCTTGGAACGGTGGATCGCCGTTTGTCGGCCTTTACAGGTTCCTTCTTTTATTTATAGGTTACGGTAGGTTGCAGTTGTGCACACACCGAAAGTCGTTTTTAAACTATCTAGCAACGCAACAGTGGTCACTATAGAAGCTAGGGAGAAGAAAGCTTTTTAAATTTATATCATAGTGGTCCCTAAAGGGATGAGGCCTTGAGTGGTCCCTTTAGTGGTCCTTTAACTTTTTTGTCTTTTTTCAAAGTTCAAAAGAGGTAAAGGGAGCCCTAGTCACTAACTAAGACCCCTAGAGGGGCCACTTTTGCAAGCTTTAGTGTCCCCTAAAGGGGATCCTGTAAAAGCATCCAAAATTCGGTTCGCCAATGAAGTAATGCTAACGCGGTTGGAATACTCTTCCCAACATTGGTATTTCTCTTATAACAATATTGCAACTGTAAACTGATGTAACGAAATTTTTTGATTTTTTTTGAGGTTTGAACAGTGTTTCAATGGTACTAGGGTCACAAAACTGGAAATTCGTTCAGAAAAAGGGGAATATTCATAGGAAGCTAATTTTCGACGTTTTCCGGGGTTTTCATAGTTTTTCGATCGAAAAGAAAAAAAAATTGAAAAAGAGTATTTCCAGGTACGGGTCTGGTGTACGCCGCGGAAGTCCCGACTCGCAATTTTGATCATTTTTATTTCGGCCTGCGTTTATAATTTCGTCCGGTTTTTCGAGTACCGATTCGTGTGAGTTTTTCGGTTTTTTCAAGTTGAAAAATCATAAAAATTATAAAAAACTGATTTTTTTTTTCAGAAGAACAGACACGGGAGCCGTTTATGAGAAGTGGCTGAGGGATCCGGCAAATTATCGGTAAGTTTAAAAATTATTAAAAAAAAACCTTTTTCAGGGTTTCTACTTTAATGATAGAGCTTAGAAAAGCCAAAGTGGCCCCTAGAGGGGTCGGGGGAAAAAGACCTTATAGGGGTAAAAAAAAAGCTCTTTATAGTAGTTATACTGGAGTTTAGGCTGTGGCCTATAAGAAAATGAAGCCTAAGTGGTTCCTTCAGGGTTTATTTTTTATTTTCCTGTCCTACACAGGCCCCTAAGGTTGCCACTCTAGGGACCACTCTGGGGTTTTGAAAATCTGAAAAAAATTTTTGAAGAAAAATGGTAATTTTATTGATTTTTAATGAATAATTTGATACAGAAAGGTCGAAAAAATAAAATTTTTAAGTTGAAAAAAAAATGATTAAAAACCTGAAAAAAGGACAAAAGGTAACATTACTATTTTTAGAAGTGAAATGATGCCCAAAAAAATAGCCGACAAAAAAATTTTTCCAGCTTAATTTGAGTTTTAACGGTGTGAACCACAATTCCTACTAATTATTTCTAAAATTTATTCTTCCATTTAAATATAAGCGTAGAAACGGGAAAGTGATGAAAAAAATTTAATTTTTTTGCAAAAGAATTCAACTTTTGTTTAGAAATAGAAACGGGAAAGTCATGGACCATAAAAATTTTTTTTTGCAAAAAAATTTTTTTTCTTTAGGTGGTACTACGTCGGTTACTACACGATCCTGTACATTTTGAC
This sequence comes from Caenorhabditis auriculariae, assembly GCA_904845305.1. Lineage (NCBI taxonomy): Eukaryota > Metazoa > Nematoda > Chromadorea > Rhabditida > Rhabditidae > Caenorhabditis > Caenorhabditis auriculariae. The sequence continues at coordinate 1,150,132 of CAJGYM010000013.1, read as the reverse complement.
GCATTTTTTGGTTCCTTTCACTTTGATGGCTTTGGGCAATGGTCACGTTATCGTCGCCATGTGTCAGAGGAGCCGGACGAGGCATATGCTCACCAGACAGGTTCTTTTTGAAGCAATATTTTTGGGGAAAATTTCGGGACAGTGAGAATTTACGGCATTGCTGTACTTAATTTAAGTATTTTGATATATTTTTGTACATATCTATTGATTTTTCGAATTAGAAGGTAAAGTCAAAAATCCGTTTTTTTTTTTTGAGCTTAATCGAGAATTTTTTGTTTTTTTGAGAAATTCACCACAACTAGCCGATTGTTTCAAAAATTTTTATTTAATATATTTTGAAAAATAGGTTGAAACTGTGAAGAAATATAAAAAAATATTAAGTCGAAAAATCATTTTTTTACTTGATTCGATTTTTTTATTGTAGAAAAACTGATTTTTTTGGATAATATTAAGATAAATCAGAGAAAAAAATGTGACTTTTTCAACGTTTTTATAACGTAAAATATTGCACTAAAAAAATCTCAAAAATTGGGTTTTTCAAGAAAAAGTTTTTGCTTATAATTTAAATGACTTCTCTCTTTCAAAAAGTTTTTTTATATAAATTCATTTTCTCATGAATTTTCGATAGAAAGCATTTGATTACAGCAACAACGAGAACAGTCGACTACAGTAATGTTACTTATCGTAACATTCGTTTTTGCGTTTTGCAACACGTTGCCGTTCATTCTGAACGTCGTGGAAAGCATGTTTCCAGATTTTTTTGCGGATCCAGTTGGTTTTTTTTTTATTTCTATACTAATCTTGAGATTTTGCGAAATTTTCAGTAGTAGTTTTCCTTTTTGGAAGCTTTATTTCTTCTAAATTTCACTCTGAAAAAAGAAAGTTCGCAGAAAAAACTCAGATTTTTAACATAAAATAGCGATAAAACAATAGTTTTTCAAATGGTAACGAAAAATTGACCACTATAGGGACCACTTGAGCGTTCGGTGCTCAGATGTCAAACTCGGAACTCCTACAGGGACCACTTGAATTTTAGCCCTCTAGGGACTACTTTTTTGCCCCTCCAAGGGCTATTTTCCCCCTACTCTCTAGGGAACACTCAGACGTTTCTAGTAAACTTTGAACAAGAGATTTCATTTCACTTTTCTCAGAACTTGAAAGTTGTGTTTAAAACATGGAAAAAATTTGCTTTTTTTGTAAAAACTATGCCTGAAACCGTAAAGTTCGGTACAACCCGAAATTCGCTATAATAGCCATGGTCGCACTGGGAATGGCTCAAAACTACAAAATGCCTCCATTGCTTCCCGATGTCGCCCTGCGGAAACAGTTTTGGGTCGGGCAAGCCATGTTTTCATTTTTTGTAGAAAACCGCTGCTGATAGTCTAATAACCACAGATAAAACCCAAACTAATCTTTCTGGACGTCACAATTTTAAAATTTTTGTTGGGATTCCTTCTTTTCCTTTCGCAGTGCGACCATGGGTCTCCCAAACCCGAAAAACGATTGTAATGATTCAGAGCACATCCTACGTCGCCTACACCTTGAACGACTTGTCGAACTTGTTGGTGGTGCTGAACTCGGCGACGACGTTCATCGTCTACTTCTCGTTTTCGGAGAAGTATCGTCAAACTCTACTTTTCATTTTGAAGTTTGCCGGAGCCCAAAAAAGAGAAAAATTGGGAAATTTGTCAGAAACGGGTGTTGTGCGACGATTTCCGACTATAACAACTACACGGCGATGTCGCGTACCGCCTCGATGCGAATCTCGTCCGAGACGGCGATCCAGCGCCAGGGCAGCAAGATGAGCACCAGCAGGTTAGCCATTTTTTGCAATATCGCTTTTTTTCATTTTTAGCGTACTTTCCCGTTTCAAAGAATACATAATATCTTGCAAATTTCTATTCAAAACGTTATTTTTTCGCTTTCCATGTAGAGTGTATACACTGAGAAAATTTTTATGTGCCAGTACTTAAGTGGTCACTTAAACGTCACAACCCTAAAGTAGCTACTCAACATTTTCCCTGTTAAATTAATCATAAAAACCTCGGAAAGTTTTTAGTGGCCACTTTAGGGTTTTGACGTTTTACTGGCCAATATAGTAGTCGAATTAGTGACCCCTTAAGTGGCTAAAAATATGTGGCCCCTATAGAAGTACTACTAGACCGCTGAGAATACTATACTGGCTACTGAGACGTAGAAAATGGCTACTATAACGGTTTTTTTGATGGCCACTTTAGTGACCTTTCCAAGAAGCCCTTGAAGAACCTCTTAAGTGGCCACTAAAGCTCTTTCCGGATACTTTTATTGAGCTTTTTTTTCGTCAAAAACGAACTTTCCTTTTTTTTCTATCAATCTTACTTTCCGGTTTCAAATAATACATAAAAAACCTTTCGAGATTTTAGAGGGTTTGTAAACCTCGCTGTCGTTATGTAATTTTACAAATATTGAATATTTTGGAGCGAATTTGCTTTCTTAACTGTATTTTTTATGCCGTTCTTTAATTTTTTGAATTTTGATTTTTTCTGCTCATTTTTTAACTTTTGAGCCTCAAATTTCCTATTTTTGACATCTAGATGACTTTACCTTTTCTGGTGAAGTTCTTTTTATTGTATTCATCTTTTTTTTGATACTCATCTCTATTTTCGTTGTAAAATTTCTTTAAAAATGGCGAGAAAAATGATTTTTTTTTTGATTTTTTCTTTATTTTCATTTTTTGTAGAAAATCGCTGCTGATAGTCCAACAACCACAGGTAAAACCTCAAACTAATCTTTCTGGATGTCACGATTTTAAACTTTTTCTAATATTTTTCTTAGTTGGCCTGTTGGGATTCCTCCTTTTCTAACGGTTCGAATTGCATGAAATGGGAATTTTCGGGGTTTTTTGGGGGTTTTTGAGCTTTTGAAAGGAGAGAAAATGAGTCAAAAGGTCTCGATACGAACCAGCTTACTGTAACTAAAATTTAGCCGAAAATTAAAATTTTTCAAAGGTTCGCGAAGTTTATTGAGCTTCTGGTAGTGCTAAAGCTTCGAAGCTTAATAATTATTTTTTCAATCATTTTTTGCGCCAAAAATCAGCTACCGTAATCCTTTTCGCCTCAAGACCAGTTTGATGCTTTTCCCGTATTTTCACACCATTAAAGGCTCAAAAACTTTTTTTTTCCTTCTACTAAAACCAAAAATAACTTTCTGTTAGCAACCTAACATCATGGGACTTGGGATACTCCTGAAAAAAAAAATTTAAAATTTCCCAATTTTTCAGCCGATCATCCGACGTGCTTCTGAAACCGTTGTACATGCAGAAACGCACCGACCGCTGCTCGTCCGAGTACAACGAGAGAACTTTTAAGTACGTTTATAAACTGCGAACACTTTTTGATGATAAAAATCGAAAAAAGTTGTTTATTTCACTTCACGGTTTCAAATTTTCTTTTGAAAAATTTTCGATTTACGCCAAACTATTCTATAGAAGACTGATGAGTCCTTAATTTTGAGAAACATTCTGAGTACGTCTTTAAACTGCGAACACTTTCATTTGATGATGTATATCGAAAAAAATATAATTATTCCATTTTTTTCGGTTTCGCATTTCATTTGAAAAATGCCCTTTTTCGCTGAACATTACTCCATAATTCCTTGCGATAAGTTTCAGATAGTATTCAACTCTTTTTTTATTTAAGAAAAACACTTGAGTACGTTTTTTTAAACTACGAACACTTTCAATTAATGATAAAAAAATCGAAAAAAAGATGTTTATCTTACTTTTTACGGTTTCAAAATCGCTTTTAAAAAAATACTCGATTTTTTTGATCATATGATCAATAATTTGTTTAAAAAAATGAATAAATGATTTTATTTCAGACATCTAACTGCATTTGACGACTTGAAACATTCCAGAATAGGCGCACCTTCGAGCGAGAAACGAAAGAAGAAAAATAAGTGAGTTTGATAATTTTTGGTATTTTCTCAAAGAATAAAAAAAATTATTTTTCAGTTTGGAAGTTGAGAAAGGACTTTGATTATTATTTATTCTATAGAATTGGAAAAAAAAATAAAATGGATCACAATTAGAGAGTGCGGGAAAAGAGGAGTTTTAGGCACGTAAAGGAGAAGAGTTATGTCTGCGTCTCTCCGTTTGTCATACTCTCTAGCTTTTCTCAGTTTTTCGTTGATTTTTGCATTAGTAGAATATTTTTCAATAGGATCATTGCGTTTGAAGAATGAAAGAAACAAATTCCGTCTGAATCTCTCATTCTTCCATAACCTCTCACTTTTGGCAAGTCTCAAACTTTTTAAGATTAAAAATTGTAGAGTTTTGAAATAGTGTGGAGGAACAGGAGGGTCCCAGACACGCAGAAAATCTATTTTTTCGCTTTTTTCTTTCAATCAACCGCTAAATAGCCTTTTTTTTCATAAAATGCCACAATTTTGAACTTTATTGAAATAGTGTGGAAGAAGAGGAGAGTTCCAGACACGCAGAAAATCTATTTTTTCGCTTTTTCTTTTCAATCAACCGCTAAATAGCCTTTTTTTTCATAAAATGCCACAATTTTGAACTTTGTTGAAATAGTGTGGAAGAAGAGGAGAGTTCCAGACACGCAGAAAATCTAATTTCCTCTCAAATTTCTTCTTTTCTTTTCATTTTTGATCTTTGAACAGTCTTTTTCTCTTACAAACTAAAGTTTTTAGATTTTTTGAAATAGTGTGGAAAAAGAGGAGGGTTCCAGACGCTCAGAAAGTTTAGTTTTTTGCCTTTTTCGTTCAATTTCAACCTCTAAACACCTTTTTTTTCATAAGTCATTGAATTTTAAAATTTGTTGAAATAGTGTGGAAAAAGAGGAGAGTTCCAGACACGCAGAAATTCTAGTTTTTCGCTGTTTTCGTTCAATTTTCAACGTTGAGTAGTCTTTTTTTCATAAAATGCTAGAATTTTTGAACTTTGTTGAAATAGTGTGCAAGAAGAGGAGGGTCCCAGACAAACAGAAATTCTAATTTTCTCCCAATTTTCTTCTTTTCCTTTATTTTTAACCATTGAACAGTATTTTTCTCTTCCCAAATAAAGTTTTTAGATTTTTTGAAATAGTGTGGAAAAAGAGGAGGGTCCCAGACACGCAGAAATTCTAATTTTCTCTCAAATTTCTTCTTTTTCTTCATTTTTAATCTACCAAAATTATATTTTCTCAATTTTCAGGCTTTCTTCTTTGGACCGCTCGACTCCCCAGATAACGATAACGCCAAGTGAAGACTTGCCCAGCCAACCTTGACATTTTCCTTCACAAAAAATCGATTTTCTGTATATTTTCAAAGCTCAAAGCGACTTTACTGTTTCAGAAATATCCCCCCTCGCGTTGCGTTTTTCTCTTCATGTCAAATCCCAAGTAATTAATAATAATTTTTTCCCAATTCTATGTGTAAATTCCCCCGTCATTCAATGAATTCGCCGCCAATACGGAAAGTGCCATTTTATTGATTTTTTTGAAGATTTTTGGATTTTTTCGGGTTTGAAAAAAATACCTGCGTTTGTGTCATCTTGTAACATGTAACTGTGCTCTTTGTTTGAAAATATCGGTTCTTTTTCTCGATTTATCGCAATAAAAGTGCTTGATTTTAATAGATTTGACTCACAAGAAAAATTCTCTACTATTTCCGATGAAAACTTGATGATTTAGTGTCTACCTACTTAAAAACTCTAAAGTGGCCCCTATAGGGCTATCTTTAAGATCCCTTGAAGGCTTGCGTATATACATCCATTTTAAAATCGAGTGGATTTTTTGGGAGCCCCAGAACGATCCATATAGGGGCAACCTTAGGGTCCCGTTCAAATCCCTATAAAGGTCACTTAAGCTCGTCAAAGTGGCCCCTATAAAGGTCAAGTTAGTGGTCCCTGGAGGGCACATGCTAGTCGATTATTGTCAAAAGAGGACGAATTATTCAAGTTTGTATTTTTGAATTTTATATCAGAACTAAAAAGTTTAAAGACCCTATAGGGACCACTTGAGCTTTAGATGCTTCGAAACCACTATAGGGACCACTCTGGAAATCCCTTTTTTGTTATTTTTATCGTCTTCGCTCTAGAAATCATTTAGAAAAAGTTGGAACAGACTTTTCTGCTAAAAACGGTTCGTCGCTTCGAGACCTTGAAGAATCCTGTCATGCTCCTTTAAACTTGAAGGAGGTCTTGAGAGACCCCTAAAGTGGCCACTAGATCGACTACAAACCCGTGAAGTGGCCACTAATATCCAGACAGAATAATTAAAAAATCGATTACGAAGAAACCAGCGTATATGGTATAGTAGTCGATTCAAGGCGGACGCTGGAGGGGCGTGGCCTGTCTGCGCTCTCCACCAAACAAGTACTATCTCTTTTTATCGTGTCAGGACCCTTTTTTTGATCTAATGGTAAGCCGTGAATCAAAACTTTTTTGGCAAGTTAAAAAAGTTTATCCACAAGAAACAAGCTGACAATATGTACATCTGAGAAGGTCCAAAGACTATACAAGGGGTCCTAGACGATTTGAGTGGGGGGCTGGACGTCGAAATGGGCTTGACGGGCGTCGTCGACCAAGGCGGCGCCGACGAGTTCCGCCCGGACGCCCGCCGTCGACATCGAGTCCAGGCCGAGTTTGTTCATCTCCGAGAGAAGAAGCTTCTCGAGCTCGTACCCGAACTTGATCTGGAATCATGATTATTGAACGAACTTCAGGAAGACTTATAAATACTACAAACTTCACATTTTGACCTTGACTGACTAGTGAGAGGGGTTTCAATGGCCACTTTAGGGTTTTGACGTTTAGTGAGTAGTCTAAGTAGCTGCCCCTTAAGTGACTAGAGCTTAGTGTCCTCTTTAAAGTAGTCGAATTAGTGGTCTGTTAAGTGACTAGAGCTTAGTTTCTTCTTTAGAGTAGTCTAATTAGTGGCCCCTTAAGTGACTAGAGCTTAGTGTCCTCTTAAGGAGTCTAAATGGTACTAACAGATCACTAGTGGCCACTAAATAAAAACATTATTTATGTATCAATTTTTCGCTCCAAACACCTCTAGTGGCCCCTTAAGAGGTTCCTCAAGGACTAATTGGAGTGGCTTAGGATCTCCAGAGTGGTCCCTATAGGGAGAACCTTAGGCCCCCTCCAATGTGAAATTGAGAGACCCCTATAGGGTGTACTTGAGCTTTAGGGGCTAATGAGTCAGACCCTAAACATCTATCGGGACTACCTTAGTTTTTCCCTTATAGAAACCACATTTCCCCCTCACCCCTATAGGGACTACTCTGGAATCCCTAAGAGCCACCTCAAAGCATTACTTTGCCCTTCTTAGTGGCCACTATAGTAGTTTTAGAGGTCTAGTAGCACTAATTGAAATTCTGTGGCCCCTTCACCCATTTAGTGGCCTCTATTTCGACTACTGAAACCTAAGGACCCTAAAAAACCCCAAAACCCTATAGAGGCCACTGGAAATTTCCCCTTTCCTCACCTGATTCGCCAAAAAAGCCGACAAAACGAGCCAGGCTTCGTTGGTGATGGGGCAGAGGGATTTTGTGTGGGGATCTTCTGAAAATCTTCCTTTTTCTTCTAAAAATCAGTCGTTTCAACCTGAACCACGACGACTGTTGGTACACGAGGAACAGTAGGACTCTTCCTTGAGCGACTGCATCTGCGACTCGGAGAAGCGCGACTGAAGGGGTCGCGCGACTCGTCGCCGACTTTGCGGCGTCGCCAGCGAGCTCGACGTGCACGAGGTGCACTGGGCTGACTACAAAAAGAAGAAGTTTACCTCAGAAAAAGCCATTAAGGGCTTCTGCGCTCCAGTGATAATTAGAATGCTTTCTCGGACATTGCTATCGCGAAACGTTCCGGACGTTCCTGTGCGATTCTAGGGATCACTTAAGGGTTCTGACATTGTTCCGGACGTTTCTGGGCGATTCTAGGGATCATTAAAGGATTCTGACATTGCTTCGGATGTTTCTGGACGATTCTAGGGATCACTTAAGGGTTCTGACATTGCACCGGACGTTTCAAGGGACCACTTAAGAGTTCTGCCATTGCTCCGGACGTTTCTGGGCAATTCTAGGGATCATTTAAGGGTTCTGACATTGTTCCGGACGTTTCTGGGCGATTCTAGGGATCATTAAAGGATTCTGACATTGCTTCGGATGTTTCTGGACGATTCTAGGGATCACTTAAGGGTTCTGACATTGCACCGGACGTATCAAGGGACCACTTAAGAGTTCTGACATTGCTCCGGACGTTTCTGGGCAATTCTAGGGATCACTTTAAGGGTTCTGACATTGTTCCGGACGTTTCTGGGCGATTCTAGGGATCATTAAAGGATTCTGACATTGCTTCGGATGTTTCTGGACGATTCTAGGGATCACTTAAGGGTTCTGACATTGCACCGGACGTTTCAAGGGACCACTTAAGAGTTCTGCCATTGCTCCGGACGTTTCTGGGCAATTCTAGGGATCATTTAAGGGTTCTGACATTGTTCCGGACGTTTCTGGGCGATTCTAGGGATCATTAAAGGATTCTGACATTGCTTCGGATGTTTCTGGACGATTCTAGGGATCACTTAAGGGTTCTGACATTGCACCGGACGTTTCAAGGGACCACTTAAGAGTTCTGCCATTGCTCCGGACGTTTCTGGGCAATTCTAGGGATCATTTAAGGGTTCTGACATTGTTCCGGACGTTTCTGGGCGATTCTAGGGATCATTAAAGGATTCTGACATTGCTTCGGATGTTTCTGGACGATTCTAGGGATCACTTAAGGGTTCTGACATTGCACCGGACGTTTCAAGGGACCACTTAAGAGTTCTGACATTGCTCCGGACGTTTCTGGGCAATTCTAGGGATCACTTTAAGGGTTCTGACATTGTTCCGGACGTTTCTGGGCGATTCTAGGGATCATTAAAGGATTCTGACATTGCTTCGGATGTTTCTGGACGATTCTAGGGATCACTTAAGGGTTCTGACATTGCACCGGACGTTTCAAGGGACCACTTAAGAGTTCTGCCATTGCTCCGGACGTTTCTGGGCAATTCTAGGGATCATTTAAGGGTTCTGACATTGTTCCGGACGTTTCTGGGCGATTCTAGGGATCATTAAAGGATTCTGACATTGCTTCGGATGTTTCTGGACGATTCTAGGGATCACTTAAGGGTTCTGACATTGCACCGGACGTATCAAGGGACCACTTAAGAGTTCTGACATTGCTCCGGACGTTTCTGGGCAATTCTAGGGATCACTTAAGGGTTCTGACATTGTTCCGGACGTTTCTGGGCGATTCTAGGGATCATTAAAGGATTCTGACATTGCTTCGGATGTTTCTGGACGATTCTAGGGATCACTTAAGGGTTCTGACATTGCACCGGACGTTTCAAGGGACCACTTAAGAGTTCTGCCATTGCTCCGGACGTTTCTGGGCAATTCTAGGGATCATTTAAGGGTTCTGACATTGTTCCGGACGTTTCTGGGCGATTCTAGGGATCACTTAAGAGTGCTGAGGCTACTAAAGTGGTCACTAGCAATGCCCCTGCGTACCGTTCGCGTTACCAAGGTCCGAAAAGTGAGACAGATTTTTTTTAAATTTTTCAAGCGCCTGTTTTTTCTCAACTGAATGTGCCCTAGGTACCTTTTCCCCATATGTAAAGTTTCAAAAAGACTATGAATATCCAATTTTTTCTCCGTCACTGCGTCAGAATTTCCCAAAAACGTGCCCTTTTTGAGATTATTCAATTTTCGGGAAAGCGCATTCCGATGAAAAATTCATGGGCTTTTTCTGGAGCTTTTTCCGAGGTTAAAAGTTGAGTTTTTTTTTGTAATGAAACAGAAAAATCGTGATGAAATTCTCTGGAAAAATTCCAAAATTTAAAAATTCACCCATTCTCAAGAACCCTAGAGTGGTCCCTATAGGGGTAATACGAAGGATCCCTGAAGGTTCTTCTCTCTAGGGACCCCTTCTGCAAACTTAAGTGGCCCCTATAGGGAAGCATGCCATTCTTTGTTTTGAACGAAGCATTTCTATGCGAAACACCTAAGCTTCACCCCTATAGGGACCACTTTTTGGTCTCCTCTTCTCCCTAAGCCCCATAGGGACCACTCTGGCGTTCCATTACTCAGTAATTTCAACATAAAACTTCAATAATCTCTCTGAAATCCAGAAAAAAAAAAGCTTTTTTTGACCCCTCCCCTTCTAGGGTTCTACAGTACCCTTACCGTATTATCAAGATTTTTGTCATCGCCGGAAGACCCATCCGACGCGTCTTCCATACGACTCTGCGTCTTCTGAATAATTCACACAGCTTAAATGAAGCTATTGTAACCCCACCTCAACTTCTAAATGGTCTCCTTCTTGGAGTTGACCAGCCGCTTCGTTCAGAGCGTTCGCAAGACGTTCAAAGTAGAGCGCCGACACTCTTTTGGGGTATCTTTAAAGTGCGGGCAGTTATTTGGAGTTGACAAGAAAGGAAACTTTGCGTAAATCGCGCCAAAATCTCGGAGGATGTCGATCGAAGAGGAAGGCTCTTTTAATCGTCGCATCGTCTCGATTAAAACCGTCACGAATCTCTAGAAATTGATGAAATGATGTTAGAATAGGCTATGAAGAAGAATTATCGGGGTTTTAACTACATGAGAAACAGATTCAGAACGTTTTTTGATTAAAAATTGAGGAAAAACTGAACTTTTTTAAAGAAAATTGGGAAAATTGAACATTTAAAAAATTTCTTCACTTCTCAGTTTCCAACTCTGGCAAAGTATTTAGTGGCCACTATAGGGTTTTGAAGTTTTGGTGGCCATTATAGTAGCCAAATTAGTGGCCACTTAAGGGATTAAAAATTAGTGGCCACTTTAGGGGTCGATGGATCAACATAACTGGTCCAATCTGCTTGTTTCAAGGTTATCAGAGTTACTGGAAGGAACAGTGGATGAAAACCTACTGAAGTGGCCCCTAAAACGGAAAAAAAGTGGTCACTATAGAGGTGGTTTTAGTGGCCACGTTAGTGTCCTCACCAATTTGCCCGTGTGGAGCCTCTTAAGTGGCCACTAGAGTTTTTCTTGGCAGAAAAGTATTCTGTTGAACAGTTTGACATGGTTTTTCAACTTCAGTTCGGTTTTTTGAAAAAGGGAAAAGATCTAGAAAAAAACTTTCAAACTGAAACTTAGGAAATTATTAAAAAAAGATGAAAGAAACGTTTTTTTTTCAACTTCAAATGAAATATAGACCAAAGCTTAATTTCCGATTTTTCTTTTCCCCAAAAACCCAAAATATTCTAAACAAGGCTCATTTCTTAACTAACTACAGCTTACTCAAAAATAAAAGTACAGAAAAATATTTAGATTTTTCCGTTTCTATGAACCCAGACCTGAAAAAAGCTTGATTTTAATCTTTTTCCTTTGAATTTAAACCCGAAAAACTTCCGAAAATGTGTGAAAAAAGACGTTTTTCTCAACTTACAACAGCTTTTTCAAAAATAAAAGTACAAAAAAAAAGATAATTTTTTGATTTTTCCGTTTCTACATGAACCCAGATCTGAAAAAGCTTGATTTTAACCTTTTTTCTTCCGATTCGAAGTCGGAAACTGTGGAAATGTTGCAAAAAAGACGTTTTTTTTCAACTATAAACAACTTGGGTATAATGAAAATTATAGAAAAATAGCTTAATTTTCGATTTCTCGTTTCAATTTCCACCCAAAAACTCCAAAAACCCCCTTGAAAACCGGCTTTCCCTCCAAGTTTATCAAGATAACTCCGATGCCAAGTCATCAATCTTCGAATTTACAACCGAAACCTCTCCCTTTGCCTCAAATGGCAACACCAAAAAGCGATTAAAAGGAGGAAGTGCAACGGGAAAATGTTCTTTTTCGTGTTACTCACAGGGAAGTTCGACCCTTTATTGGGCCGAGGGGAATCCGCTGGAGGGTTGCCAAATTCTCTTTCTATTTTCGGATTTTTTCCGAAAAAAACTGGACTTTTTGTTATTTGAAGAATATTTGTGAATAATGAAGTTTGGATGGAGAAGAACAAAAACCAGAATGAAGAAAAAATGAAGGGATCCCTTAAGAGGTAACGAAAGAAGAAGCCACTTCAGTGAAATTTGGAAGAAATCACTTTGAAGAGGCCCCTTTAGGGTATTCTAGAAGAAGAGTTTCACATTTTATAGGAAGTGACGTCTTCAGTGAAATTTGTTAGCAGTTTAGAGTGATCACTTAAGAGATCTTGAAATTGGAACCAGAAAAGGGCTCTGAATTCTAAGCGGCCCCTTTAGGGTACTCTTGAAGAAAAGGATCACATTTAATTGGAAATGGCCACTAAAGTGAAGTTTGCAAGAGATTCCGAGTGATCACTTAAGAGATCTGAAAATTGACCCTTTGCAGGAGCTCTGCAATCTAAGCGGTCCCTCCAGGGAACTTATTAAGAAGATTATAACTATTTCTGCAGTAAGTGACCACTTAAGTGGAATTTCCAATCAATTCCGAGTGTTAAGAGAGCCTAAAAATTAACCCTGAAGCTTTGAAGAACCTCTGCATTCAAAGTGACCTTTTTAGAGTACTTTATCTTTTTTTTAAGTGACCATTTCACTCTTAACTTTGAGTGAACGCTTAAGGGGACTTGAAATGAACCTTGGGATCTGCATTCTAAAAGTGGCCTCTTTAGGGTTTTTCAAAAGAAAGTCATCTCATTCTTTCAGGAAGTGACCAATCAAGTGAAGCAAGCAGCCGTAATTCTGAGTGATCACTTGAGAGAGCTTGACAAAAAGTTCGAAGTGACCGCTTTAGGTCTCTCGGAGTTCGAAAAAAACGCTTTTTTTCTATAGTTTGGACTTCATGAAAAAAATAAAAAAATAAGAATATTCCATTTTGAAAACCTGAATTTGAAATAAAACGATTTTTCGTTTTAATTTTTTAATCAATTTTTGGCAAATGAAATTTTTTTTCTTCGTTCGGAGAAACAGAAATGTCATTTTCATGTCTATTTTCTCTATTTTCTATCGTATTTAAAGAAGCATCGCTTAATTCTATAAAAGTATCGAGGCGGAGAACAATTTTTTATTTCGCTATTTCAAGGCCTCCTTTGAAACCTTTTAAGAGAAGGTAATTTCAAGCAAAAAACGACTAATTTTTAACCCGTTTCAATAGAATTTTTATGATTCCCGACACGAACCTGAACATGAATCTTGAAATTGATGTGGTTCCACCAATTGGGCTCGTTTTTCAACTCGATATACGCCAAATATTGCGGGTTGTCGGCAAAGACCTGCTCGAACATCCGTCGGCCCATCTCGTAAATCGTGCCTGGAAAAAGAGGCTTTCCACTCATTTTTCCTTTTATTTTTGGCGTTGAAAACAACAGAGCGAAAGATGAAGCTAGTCAAAAAACAATGCAAAACACGCGGTTGCCCTTTGATGAATGACGTCTTTCAAATATTTCTTTCAAAAGCTTCTTGAAACTTTGAAAGTTTTCCAGCTGATAAACTGGATTCTGTCTTTCTTGCCGAGGTATTTAGAAAATTATAGAGGAGTTTTATGGAGGTTACAAAGTAAAGAGCGATTATCAATATAAATACAATTCTTGAAAGAGTTTGGAGCCTTCAAATTACCCACCGAGAAAAATTTTTTTGAATGATATTACGGGTTAAAAATTCTCATAGTTTCAATTTCAAGTTCCCAATAATAATTTTATTTCAAATACAGAAAGAAAAAAACTGAGCGAAAATTGAAACAAACAAAAAAATCGACAGAAAAATTATCTTTTTTTCTAATATTTATACATTTTTTTCCCTATAAAAAAATAATTTTTTTCTCAAGCGAAAAATCTTTTTTTCCAATTGAACAACAAGCAGATAACGAGAAAAATATGTTCATTTTTATGTAGAAAATGAGAAAAAAATAAATACAAAAAAATGAAAAAAATAAATTCAAATTCATTTTTTTGGCGGCATTCGCAATAGAGCGCATTTGACGCTGTCCCTATTTTTTCAATTTTTTTCAACATTTTTTTTCGAATTCTCTTTGACCGTTCACTTTTTTTTTTTGCAAACCTCGATCCATCCGATTCCATTTCCGAGCCAACAACGCTTTCTGGTGCAATGTCAGGCCTGTTACCGGACAAACGGCCCGTCGGAGGCTTCTAAAATGTTTTTTTTTTCATTTTCATAAAAATTCCTGTTTTTTTTTTTGATTGATCTAGGTTGAATGAAGCTCATATGGATTTCTAGCTTCAAGAATAATTGTATCGATTCTAAAACCAACTTGTCCTTGTGTCGCGTCGTTCTAGATCTTCTTAAGGGTTCACTTGAATTACTCGGCCCGAGTCTTCTGTAAACTTATTGATTTTTTGGCGAAAAACTGGAAAAATAGTCAGACTGATACATTTGCATAGATAGAAAAATGAAAAAAACTGTTATTTTAACAAAATTTTCTTTCATTTTTTTGCAATTTTTTTTCTTGTTTGAAAAAAAATTGGTCATTTTTAGAAGTCTGAAATTTGAGATTTCATGTCTTATGTACAAACAAGGAATCATGCAATATTAGAAAAAAAATTCTCAATTTTTTTCTTTTTCATCTTTACACTTTTTCATGAATGTTAAGGCTTTTTTTCTAAAAATTTATCTGTTTTAAGGGGATTTTCTGTTCTTTTTTCTACTTGGAAGGTTCAATTTCATTAAATCAAAAAAATAACCTAACACTACTGCTTCTGGTTTGAACTGGCGATTGAGAACAAGTTCTTTTGTTCAGAGAAAGGTCGGAAGTCGATTCGCTGTTGCCCATTTTACTGAAAAGTGGTCAAAATAAATAAAAAAAATAGAAAGAAAACGGCAAAAAAAATCGAGGTCCTGGCTGGGATCGAACCGGCGACCTTCTGCATGTGCAGCAGGCGTGATAACCACTAAACCACAGTACCTAATAGAGCTCAAATGAAGTAAGTATGAAAAAAAGCTCCCTAACGATTCATTTTTCATTCGATTCGAATTTTGGTCATAGAAAATTCAAAATCCATTGAACCGTCAAAAGTGGGTTCAAAACATGGATTTTTTGTTCCCGGAAGTTGGTGGGAGCAAATAAATATAAAATGAAAATAAATAACACGAAATAGTAAAAAGAAGAAAGAAAAAAAAGAGACAACAGGGATTTCGGAGATGCATTTTAACGGTCCGCGAAGGAATGGCAAAAAAAAGCTATGTTCCGACCGGGATTGAACCAGCGACCTCCATCTCGTGATGCAGAAGTGCTAACAATGACACCAAAGGTATAAATAGAGCTTTAATAAGAGAAATACAATGAAAAGCGATTAGAAAGCTACCAGTCCGTTCGAAAGTTCGAAAAAGGAAATGGCAAAAAACGTGAGGTTCTGACCGGGATCGAACCAGCGACCTTTTCTACGCCAAACAGACTTGATAGCCACTACACCACAGTACCAAATGAAGGAAGTACAATAAAAATAGATTAAAAAAAGCTACCAGTCCGTTCAAAAGTTCGAAAAAAGAAATGGCAAAAAAAGCTAGGTTCTGACCGGGATCGAACCAGCGAGCCTTTCTTCGTCAATCAGACATGATATCCACTACACCACAAAACCCAATAAAGCCCAAATGAAGGAATTTCCGGAAAAAAACTACCAAACGGTTCATTTTCAATTCAATTTGAAATTTGGCTCATAGAAAATTCAAAAAAGCGTCCATTGAATCCATTGAACCGTCAAAACTAGGTTCAAAAAAGGAAGTTTTTGTTCCCGGAAGTTGGTGTGAGAAATGAGAATAAATAACACGAAATAGTAAAAAGAAAAGGGAAAACAGGGATTTCGGAGAAGCGGATATCAATTGAAGGCCGTCCGGAGGTCCCCCAGGACTCCCGCTGCAAAATCCGAAGAAGGGTTTGGCCAAGTGTCAGGTCAAAGCCGAGGAAAGGGAGAAAAACAAGGCCGTGGCTTTCTTTCAAGATTCCGCTGTACTTGTTGAGTTTTCTGTCTTTTTATGGAGTTGAAATTTCGGTTTTCGAATTTTGGAATGAAATTTGAACTTTCTTCCAAAAGAAAGTAGGAGAAGCTCTAAAAAGTCAATATTTTCGATAAACTTCGTCCCGAAAATATCTTCTGTAAAGCTCAAAAAATAGTCAGAAACATGGAAAACGTAATTTAATAAATATTCGCGGTGAAAACCAGGAAATTTACTTTGCCAAAATTCGGTACTGGATGATTTTTCCTGTTTTTCTGAAGTGGAAATTTCGGTTTTTGAAGCTTGCAATGATTCTTGAGAAGTTAGAAGATTTAGAACTTTAAAAAAATGTGTATAAGGAACAAATAACGAGAAGATATACCGATTTTGATATAAAAAGCTTGTTCTGAAGTAAAAAAAAACGTGGAAATCTTGCCGTATTTTGTAAGTTTCAGCCAGCGTCTATATCCAAAATGAATACAAAACCGAGTTTCATAAAAATTTCATTATCCTAAGTCACCTTGAACCGCTTTTGATTCATAATGGCCTCGAAAAACTTTAAAAATATTACAGCTCCAACCTCCTAATGATACCTGAAGCTTCAAAAAAAGATCAACTTCCCTAAAAAAATTGAAAAAAATATTTGGAAAAAGTGATTTTTTTCCAATAATCATTTTATAAAAAGTTTGAATGAACGAAATTTTTGTTTCTAGGGGCCTTTGGAAGTAAAAAAAGGCGAAAAAAATTGCAAAAAGACCTAAAAAAACTCGAAAACTCAAAAAAATGAGGTAAAAGTTATTGAAAAAAAGCTCATAGATTTTCGATACGCCCGTGAAAAATCCAAAAATCAGTTTTATAAACTCAAAAATCATATATTGCTGCTTCAAAAAAAGTTTCAAAATGTATATCATGAGCTTAAAATTTCAATTCACATAGAGTCTGCGGAAAATTTACAAGACAATTTTGATTTCAATTGAAACCCCTGACCAAGTTCAACAAGGCCAGACGGGCTGAAAAAATAGAAAAACAAAAAAAAAGGAGCAAAGTAGAAAGACTGAGACAGGAGCTTGAGAATAACCCGGATTTTCGGGCCAAGGTGTTCGGTTTCGGTCAACTCGAAAATTTTTCTTCTTCTTGGGTTTCTCTTGAACCTTACGTCATCAGGGAGGTTAGTCATGAAGGAATGTGGGATATTTTGACAGCTTTTCGAAAAATAACAGTGATGAAATATTGAAATAGAAGAAGCTTTGGGTGAGGTTCAAGAGGAGTTTTTAGGTTGAACTTGGGAATGGTTCAAAAAGTATATTTGAACTTCAAAAAAAGACCGGTCGAGTATCAGTTTGAATATTTCGTTTTTTTAATTTTAAAAATGGCTTGAATAACGTCCTGATTTAGGTATTTTGAGCTTAAAATATGTCTCACTTTGTTTATAAATCATGTGAAGAAGCTTGTGGGTGAAGCTGAAGTTCATGAGCAGTTTTAAAGTTGAAAACGGGAATTCCTGAGGTTCAAAAAGTACACTTTAACTTCAAAAAAAGACCATTCGAGTATCAGTTTGAATTTTTCGTTTTTTAATTTTATAATGGCTTGAATTAGGTCCTGAATTGAGATTTGAAAGCATATTGAGCTTGAAAAAAAGTCTCACTTTGTTTAAAAAAATCATGTGAAGAAGCTTGTGGGTGAAGCCGAAGTTCATGAGCAGTTTTAAAGTTGAAAATGTGTATTTTTCAAGACCAAGAACTTGAAAAAAAGTACTTTTTGAAATCTAAAAAAATGAATTCCAGACATCTTTATATTCATTTTTTTATTTTTTTCAAAAATTTTTTTACCATCCTAAATTTCGGCTCGAATAATTTTACTTAAGGTATTTTGAGCTTCAACAATGTCATACTTTGTTCAAAAATCATGTGAAAAAGCTTGTGTGTAAAGCTGAAGTTCATGAGCAGTTTTTAGGTTGAAAATACGTATTTGCGAGATAAAAAAATATTGAAAAAAAGTACACTTTGAAATTTATAAATAAAGGCTAGATACCTTTAAATCCAATTTTTTTATTTTTTTGAAACTTTTTACTAACCTAAATTTTTGACTCGAATTATTATTTTAAAAAGGTATTTCAAGCTTCAAAAAAATGTCATACTTTGTTTAAAAAAATCATGTGAAGAAGCTTGTGGATGAAGCTGAAGTTTAGGAGGAGTTTGTAAGTTAAAATGTGAAATTTTGAGATCAAGAACTCGGAAAAGTATATTTTGAAACTTTGAAGAGAAAAAAAACCAATGAAGTTCAAATTTAAATAATTTTTCTTTCAACTTCCTACTACGCTAAATTGAGACATGATTCAAAATTTTAAATATACTTTTAACTTGAAAAAATCATGATCTGATCAAAAATCCTTGCTGAGATTTTTAAAGGAGCATACGAAAATTCTATAAAGGTCTCGAAGCGAAGAGCAATTTTCCGTGTTATCCAGGGTCATTAAAGGATTTTGAGCTTCTAAAAACATCAAGGAGGGTTTTTTGAAAAGACTGTACTTCAAATATCGGAATTTCAGGCATTCAGAGAAAACTTTAAGTAAAAAAGGCTATTTTCGAAGCAAAATGAAGCCAATTCCGAGCCCCTTATTAGGACGAGAAAGCAATTTTTCTTTCATGAGAACAAAAAAATCGGCTTTTTTTCTGTTCTAAAGTGAAAAAAATATAGCTTTCAGAACAAAAAAATATTGGAAAAAAATGGATAATTTTTTTCAATTTTGGGCCCTCCCCCGCCCCCAGAAAAAAAGTTAATAATTTTTCAAATAAAATCATTATTTTTTTCAAGCCACTCGACGTCAAGGAAAAAAATTCAAAAAAAGCAAAAAGCTAGGAAGATTTTTTTGAGAAGAATGCCGACGGCTCCCGAGAGCAAGAAAAAAAGAGGCGTGGCTTCGAGGGGGAATGCCCCCGACTCCATTCCTGGAAAGTCATAATGAAAAACCATTTTTTTGACTTCTTGGGCTTGGGAAGGTATTAAAAATTCATGAGCGATAGCCTGGAAGCTCGAGAAAAGCTTCGGAATGAGTCAGGAGATTTCTATTTCATTAGGCTTCTTGATGAAAAAGTTTCTGGGTAACTTTTCCGAAAAAAATTGTACCCGATCTAGAAAAATTCCCTGAAACAAAGCTCAATTTTTGATTTTTGTCATGATTTTACGCTTGAATCTCCTACTGAAAAAAATTAGAACCTCTCAAAATTGTTGAAAAAATGGTCAGAGACCGGAACTTTTGAAAAAGTATATCGATTGATTGCCTTAAAATCAGCCTTGAAGAGAAAATGATTTCCTGAAAAAAATTAACAGGATGCCTAAGCCTAATAACTCAAAAAAAGAAGTGAAAATGTACAAAACTCGAAAAAAAAATATTTTTCTTAAATTTTCCTTGTTTTTACGTCTGGCATTCCTACTGAAAAAATTTATAACTTTTCAAAATTTCTGAAAAAATCGTCTAGATCTGGACTAAAAAAGTATATATTTTTACTGAAGGGCTCGAAATTAGCCGTGGAGCGCACATGTTTCGATCATCACGGCTATTTTGTTGAATTTTTTGAAAAAGTCCCTATTTTTTTTTTTTTGGTACCTTTTTCAAGCTTAAAGAGTAAACTCGGCTTTTTTTCCGATTAGTTTATTATTTTTTTCTAGAAAAACCGCTTTGATTTTTTTCAATTTCTATGATATTTTTTTCTTTGGAAAAATACTAATTTCGAGATTATTCATATAAAAAAAGTTATCCATGGAGCGCACAAAGCGCGGCTATTTTTTCCTACTCCCGTGTTTCATTTTTCGAAAAGCGGAGTCAACTCAAAGATCTGCATAGCTTTTCGAGAAGCCTTCCCGCTTCAACCCGCCAGAAACAAAAGATGGAAAAAAGAGGGCTGAAAAAATAATGTCAGACGTCTGGATGACATCTTCTGCCACTTGTCGCCCTCATTTGTCCTTCCGGGAGAAAAAAGCCATTTTTTATATTGGAATTTGAACAAGGGACATGAAATTGGTTCATTTCCCGAGGTGATCGTCGGCAACTGACGTCTCTTTTTTTAGAATATGACTCAGATTTCTATGAATATTCTGTCGGAGGAAGTGAATCTACTCTGGAAAAAAAAAATGCAAAAAAGATAAAATAAACTAGGAAAAAAAGAACAATCCAATGGACGAACTTTTTTTTGAGTTCCTTAAAGGCGCATAGACTAATTCCATAAAGGTCTCAAGACGAAAATCCGTTTTCAGGCTTATTTTCAAGTCGTGCCATGTTTATGTCTTTTTGAACATGTCTGAAACTAGTTTTGAACTTGAAAAACTGAAGTAAAATAAAAAGAGCCGAAAAAATTATATTTATGAAGTCAGGGACCTGATTTTGAGTCTTACAGAGACATTCGCCTTTTTTTGGCTCGTTTTCAAAAAATCATGAATTTTAAGAGACTTGAAATCAGCAGAACACTGGATCTGATTGAATTTTTGTGATTTAAGATTTTTTTAACTGAAAAAAATGGGATTTTCTTCTTTTTAAAAAAATCAAGTACATCGAATAATTATCGAAAAATATAGAATCTTATCATGTTTTCAAGAAACGGTAAAGTGTTGATGAATTCCACAGCAATTTTTTTCAAAGTATTCCAGATAAATTCAATGTTTTGAATAAAAAAACGTCACTTTTTAACTTTTTCCCGAGCAAAGTTTGAATTTTTTTGCGACCCTGCGAAGTCAAAAAGACAACTCAATTTCGAGTCAAATCGAATTTTCCCAACTCAAAACGTGATGAGAAACGGGTTTTTTTTCCTCAGGTCACAGTTTTACGGAAAAAACTTTCTTTCTCCATAAAACCAATTAATCATATTCCATCATATGAACCTTCTCACTAACCAAGAATCAGATAATAACGAAGAAATATAATGATTCGTCGAGAAGAGACGGAAAAAAAGCACTGGAGTTAATTGGAAATGAACTTTTGCGTGGTGGAAGCTGCCTTTTTTCCTTTTTGTTCGAGTTTCATACTTGATGAGGTGGAAAAGGGTTCTTGGAAAATCATATTGAGAAGTTTCTGGTAAATTGGAAAAAAAAAATGGTTCGAAAATCCTTTTCCCTTGAAAAAAAATCCAAGTTTCCAAACCATTTCAAACCAAACCAAGTTCCCAAACCACGCTCCTTCAAACTATTTCGAAAATTCGCAGTGTTGCAAACACTTAAAATCAAAAAAAGTTTCAAAAATCAAAAAAAAAAAAACTATTTTTGCGAAAATGACGCCAAAAATAGATCCAAAGAAATTTACTCATTCCAAAAATAAACCCTTGGAAATTGAAAAAAAAGAAATGATACAAGAGGAGGCAAAGACCAAGATATATAAGCCAGATTAAACGTAATTGGAAAACAAAACCGAAGGCGAAACATCAGAAAACAGTGAAATTGGAAAAAAAAAGCTTCAATTCTGAAATTTTGATCGGTCGATAACTTCTTGGACAAGTGCGCTCTAATGATAATTCATATTTTTTTCGTTTTTTTCGAAAAAAATTCAGTATTTATTTTTTTCTTTTATTATAATTTTTTTCCGTTATAAGTGTTCAGTGTTTGAGAAGAAACTGATAAAAAAATAATTCCGATTTTTTTAGATTTTTTTGATGTTCAAATGATAAAACTGTAGTGATATACCAAAATTTTGAACAAAATTTTCAGGAAGTAAAGTTTTTTTTAGAACATTTTCATAACTTTTTTCAAAGTTTGCTTCTTGAAGTTCGCTCTCAATCTTTCAAAACCCTTGAAAAATGCAAGATAAACCACCAAGGATCAGAAAAAATGAGAACAAAGCCACCTTTTGGGGAAAAAATAAGCGATTCCCTGTGGACATTCCTCCGCCCTCAACTTTCTCTTCTCCATTTTTTGAATATTTTCGTACTAAGCGAGATTTTTTATCAAATTCTTCCATGATAACGAATTCTTAAGTAATGAAGCTGAAATGTACTTTCCGGGTAAAATGAACATAGGAAATGGATGATTTTGTGAATTTTTTCAGAGAGGTTCACTTATTTTTCAATATTTTACCTACAAGTTCAACTGAACCAAGTTTAAAATGGGAAAATACAACTTTCAAAAAAAGTAAGAAAAAAATAACGAATTCACCTTGAAGGGAAGAACCGCTTTTTTTTCATTGTTTCGCCAATTTTGGGGTCAAAAAAAGTGTTACTCATTAAATCATGAATAAAACAGGCTTGATAGAGTGAGAAATTACAACTTCCGGCTTGATTGAGCGGCGAGAAAAAAGAGAGAAGAACATGTGTGAACGGGGAAAAATGCCGGGAATGCTGGCCAAGGCGGAAGATCCTCGAAGGTCAGCAGCCCCGCTTTTTTCCCTCTTTTTATGACCCAATGATTCGAAAGTTGATTGGTTTTTGTGAAATATTGAGCGGGTTTTCGATGAGTTCCTGTCTGGGAGAAAGCCGCATTTGGAATGGCTCAGGGAGCAAAAATGTCGTAGTACGAAAATGACTTTATAACTTGGGGTTCAGGCGCATGGCGAAGCAGCCAAATTGAAGGTGCAGCCGACCAAAAACGACTTTCGCGCATCGGCTAGATATGATTGCAAAAATGGGTCTCACTTTATGCAATGAAATAATTGTAAAAAAATAATTTTAAAAAATTTAAAGATTCGAAAAATTTTCAATTTATTCATGGAGCGCACAAGGGCCTTTCTATTCTCAAATTCATATTTTCTTTTTTTTAATATATTTTTTCCAGGTTTAACATGCTAGAGACTACAATGAAGAATGAGTTTTTAACCAGACAATGATCTTTTTTTTCCTTCCGCAAAATACACGGGTTTCGACTCTTTGAACATGACAACTGTCTCTTTTTTTTCGAAAAACATGTTTGGATCACGTGAATTTTTTTGACAAGGGGGTAGAAGCTCAGGAAACGGTGAAAAAATATAGATCACTATCTACAAACAGCGAAAATTAGGATTGAAAAATAATTTGTTTGTTTGGAAAAAAATATATAAAAATAAAAAAATTTCACCTTATTTCTTTTTTTAACTCAAATTCCATGTATAGTTGTTCGATCAGGACCTTTTATAACCTTTTATCTCCAGAAAATCGCAAATTTTTAAATTATCGAACTACCTACTTTGGATCGCGAGCGTGTAACTTGTACCTTTCCCCTCCTACTGTTCGCTGGTCCTGTGGTGTAGTGGTTATCACGTCTGCTTCACACGCAGAAGGTCGCCGGTTCGATCCCGGCCAGGACCTAGCTTTTTTGCTCTTTCTTCCTTTTTCTCAAAATTCTTTCTTTTTTTGGCCCAACTTAATTTTTAACCCTTTTTTTCCAATTTCATTATTCTAGGACCTCTCTAACACAAAAAGACAACATTTTTGATGGAATGTTGCCAAATCCCAGCTGAGTAATTTTTTTGTTTCTTTTGAGGGGGACAAAGTGGTTTGTCTCCTGGAGCTGGAAAAAAGAAAGAAGAAAGTATATAAAATTTCAGAAAAGCCAGGGAAATAGCCACTTGGAATGGATTAGATGTTCAGTCTTTTATGTGCTTTTCGATAGCCGAAGAAATTGGTTTTGGTTGGGGGGACGAAAATATAAAATTCTTCCTCATTTCCATTTTCCGCTCTTTTGGAGGACATTTGACCAAAGAACCAATTTTTTTTCAAAGGGAAGTTGGCTTTTTTTGGGGTTTGAATAGAATTTTTTTGGATTTTTTTAAGTTTAATGAAAACATAAGTTCAAAAAAACTTCCAGTGCAAATAAATTCAAAAAAATTCGGTTTTTTTCTCATCGAGAAAGCATGTGTCAACTTTTAAAAAAATAAAATAAGAAAAAAATAAATAAAAGCTAAAAAAACCACCGTTTTCTCAGAAACTGGAACACTTACCGGAAGGACGAAATTAGTTATTTAGAGCCATTTAGTGATCACTTAAGTAGCTTTTTGCGCCTTTTTCAGTGTCTTCTTGAATTTAAGGAGCTTTTTTTACAAATTATCTATTGAAAAAAATCTTTTTTTACGGCTTGAAATGTGAACAATTGTACCCTTTTTTCCACATTTTTCATTTTTCCTTGCACCCCTGACTTTCCTGTTTCAGAAGATCTTCATATTCCCAATTTGTCTGCATATCAACTTCAAAAATTTTTGCCAATCAAATTTTCGTTTCAAGACCCGGAAAATGAAATAATTGAGAAAAAAGGTGAAGAATGGCCCTCAATGAAAAAAAAAAAGAAAGAAAACTTTGCCGACCAACCTTCTTAATTTGGAAAACAACCGGTTTGCTGATCGGAATCAACTTTTTTACGGCGAAAGGGTAAGAAATTATTTTTGGAAGTGTCCGGAAAATTCTGGAGTTTTTCTCTCCCTTGAAGAGATCAGCGCGAGAAACAGCTTCGAAAGAGCTTGTTAAGTTGGCGCAGTGCGTGTGTTCTAGACCCTTGCTCGGGGGGTCGGTGGTTCGATCCCGGTGTAGGAAAACTTTTGGTAAAAGTTCAAAATTTGTTGATGAATCTTTGTCAAATCGTTTTTGGGGTCAGAAAACAAAAATATCAGCTTTTAATTTTGAAAAAAAAGGCCTGCGAATAAATTTTTCAATGCAATTTTTATCAGATTTTCTTGATTTTTTGTCTTTTTTTTAACTTCAGATTTTTTTAACTAGATAAGTGCATTAATATAAAAAGAAAAATGGAGAAAATGTTCAAATTCGATAAACGCGATCCGTAAATAGGTTAGGAGCTCAAAAATTTGAAATTTTGAAATTTTTGACAGGACTTTGGTGGATCATACTGAAAAACTTGAAAAAAATATACATTTTTTTATTTTTTTTGGGAATCCTGAGAGTTGAAAAAAATTACAAAAAAATCTAGAAAGACACTTATTTTTGAAAAATCTGTATAAGGACTGTTAAACTTCCAAAAAATCCGAATTTCTTCATTTTCAATCCAAAAAATTCGAAAAAATAAACAACGTCTATAAAGGAACCAAGGACCAATCTCCCAACCATTACCTTTGATACGAGTTTGGCGGCAAGTTCCTTCTTCTCGGCATTTTGCTTCCGTCTAGGGAAAAGGGAAAAATCACGGTCGGCAAGGTCGCTCCACGCCCAGAAAGGCGGCAGTTCTCGAGATGACCGGTATAAAAGAGACGGAAGCGGCCGGGGTCGGAAAGGCGTCTCTTCTCTTCGAAAAATGAGTACCGGGGCCTTCGTGACGGTGGCCAGCGTCGGCAGCTGCCTCGTCATCTTCGGATGCATCTTCTCCGTCGGCATGATCGTCCACGACATCAACTCCTTCTACGACGAAAAGCTCGAGGAGCTCAGCGAGTTCAAGGTCAGACTTACCTGTTGAAACTTATTGGTTTTTTTTAAATTTATTATTGGTTTTTCATGACCGGAGGGACTAGGACTATATGAGCTTAACAGGAGACAATGAAATTCTGGACTTTTGAGAGCCCCCAACTTTTTCCACAGGCCTCGGAAGCAAATTTTGAGATCAGATTTGGAACCAGCGGAAAGAACTACTTCTAGAGAACGTGGTCTCATTCAAAAACCCAATAGAGAGCTGAGCTGTCCCTTAATTTACCATAAAAGAAAGGTCATTCTACTTTCGGTTGGGAATTTTTTGAAATTCGGCTAGAGAGCTGATCTAATTGAACCTGTTAGGAGGAATGGCAGAAAATTTGAGAGAAAATCGAAAAAGAGAACTTTTTCGAGTTTTAGACTGGTTAGAGTTCTCGTGACTAGTAAAGATAAGAACAATGAATTTCGGTTTTTTTTTCAGATTTTCTAGTTTCTTCCCAATTCAAAGTTAAAAAAATATTCATCGGTTTTAAGAGATTTAAAAAAAATCTACGGATTGATCTAGCCACTGAGATTACATTTCCAAAAAAAAGTTGTTTCAGAACTTCGAGAAGGAAGCCTGGAACAGCATGGTTCCAGCCACCCGCGTCTCTGCTGATGCCCACAGCCTCTTCTTCGGCCGCGACAAGCGCAACGTCAAGCGTCAGGCTCAGTGCAACTGCGGAGCCCAGCCTACCGGATGCCCAGCCGGACCTCCAGGACCCCCAGGAGCCCCAGGAACTCCCGGAGAGCCCGGACACCCAGGTCAACCCGGCCACTCTGGCAACACCGCCTTCGTCGACGACAGCAGCAGCGGCGGATCCGGATGCGTCAAATGCCCGGCCGGACCACCCGGACCACCAGGACCTTCCGGAAACGCCGGACCACCAGGACCCAGCGGTCAGCCAGGAGCCCCAGCTTCCGGCGGTGGCCAGGGAGCCCCAGGACCACAAGGACCAGCCGGAGACGCCGGAAGACCAGGAGGCAATGGAGCTCCAGGACAGCCAGGACGCGCCGGAAACCCAGGAACCCGATCTCGCTCTCAGCCTGGCCCAGCCGGAGCCCCAGGACCAGCTGGACCAGCTGGAGCGCCAGGACAGCCAGGAAGCAGCAACGGATCCGGAGCTCCAGGACCAGCTGGACCAGCCGGAGCCCCAGGACAGCCAGGCCGTGCCGGAGGTCCAGGAACCCCAGGAGCTCCAGGAAACGCCGGATCGCCAGGCGGTGATGCTGGTGAGGGAATTTTTCGAACTTTCAGTGAATCTTCAGTATGGTTCAGTTCGAGAATAACAAGAACATTTGCAGAGTACTGCCCTTGCCCGGCCCGCAACCGTGTCCTCGTCGCGGCCCGCCATCGCAACGTCGCCGTCAACCGCAAGGTCGCCGTCAACCGCGCCGCTGCTCGTCGCGTCGCTGCCCGTCGCGTCGCCAAGAAACGCGTCGTCCGCGTCCACGCCCAGAAGGTCGCCGCCTAGAGTTCGGCTTGATCATAAACGCATTTTGCTCAACATGTCTTTTTTACAAGGAAAACGACGAGAAAACAAAGAGAAATGGGGGAAAAGTTGGTTGAAGTATGCTCCATGGATAATATGAGAAAGGGGTCAAAAAACTACATGAAATGATCTCGTGTCTTCTCTACGAGAACAAAAATAGCATAAGACATAGTTTTAAGAGAAAATTGAAACTTTTAAAAAGGCGCGAAAATGACGAAGACGTCGGCGAAAGTTTGCTCCATGGTTAAATTGAGAAAGAGATGAGAAATACTAGAGAAAAGTGAGAAAGCTACGAATCTAAAGAAAAAAAACAGCCTGCTAAAGTGTTATATGAACAAAAAACCATGATTTGAAAAAAAAAGTCAAAAAACAAGATGGAACTACGAAGCCAGGAAAAAATAGTTACACAAGCAAAAGTGAGAAAAAATAGCCGTGAAAGTTCGCTCCGTAGCTAATATAAAAAAAGAATGAAATTAAAAAAAAACTCTGGAAAAAAATGCTATAAAGTTTATGGAAAATATCGCCTCGGAAAAACCTTGGCAGAATTAGCTCCATGGATAATTCAAAGAAAACAGATTCCAGCTTAAAATTCTGATGACGTGATAAAAAAACAAATGGAAGTACGATTTTAAACGAAAAATTTCAGAAGTTTAAGATAAAAACTGGTTTCTTTTTTTTTGGATTACTATCCTTTTCAAGTCGATTTCATCATAAAAAAAAAAAAACGTCATGATCAAATTCCAAATCCTTCCTTCTAACGAACTTGTCTTAATCAAATACCCGAAAAAAAATTTCCGAAAATTCTTACCTTCCTGCTCCTTTTTTTTCCTTTTCTCCAAGATTGTATGCACCCTCCTCACACCGCTTCTTACCGGCCCGCGAGAAGAGCAACGTCGTGGCCGCGTGGCCTAATGGATAAGGCACCAGACTTCGGATCTGGGGATTGTAGGTTCGAGTCCTGCCGTGGTCGAAACTTTTTTGCCATTTTTTTTTTGATGATTACGTCAATCTTTAATGAAAAACGTGTAATTTCGGCATTTACTATTCCATCTTCGTCGCAAGATGCAGGTTTTCTTCTCTCTCTGTTTGTAAATTGTCGACTTTTTCAGATTTTGACGGTGGTATTTTTGATTATCTTGTTTGGATGCGGTACAATCGCCGATAAAGAGTTAGTTTTATCATTTTTCTATTATCTCTTTATTCTGGATCAATTATGTATTCTAAAGACCCCGTAGCTTTGCCGAGCACGCTCTTCGTTACTCAGTGAGGGGCCAGAGAATCGCCGTTCCATTAAACGAAAAACGAAACGCCGATGTTGTCCAAGGTTTTTTCTAGTCATTAGAGCTTGTCAACGCGAAATTTTCTAGTTATGAAGAAGCTCTCGGACGGAACAAACGGAACGAACAATAAAAGGAAGGCATCAACTCTTGATGAATTCTTCTACATCGGAGCCAGAAGGGATTACAACGTGAGATTTTTCCAAACAGTGACAATTCGGATAAAAATTACTATCATAAAAAAGGGGTTCCTAGAAGATTTGGGGAGAGCAACCCCTACAGTAGATAAAAGAGTGCTCTCTGAAGGGTTGGAATTCAGGGGATCCCTGTAGAGGTTTGGGTTCTTCTCTAGGTCGCCCCTTCTTGGAACCACTAAGACATTCCTTAGATCCACGGCAAATTGTCACGCTTTCCCTGTCAAAAAAAAGTTATCATTCCAAAATAATTTGATCAAACTCTTTATTCAAAATTTGATTAAAAAACTCCAGCAATTAAAAAAATCATTCAGAACGAGGGAATATGGTACGATTACATCACCGGCACCATTTTGACTTATTTCAATTGGGAAAATGGGACTCCGAAAGCCAACGAGGGGCTTTGTGTTGTGGTTGGTGACTTTTTGAAGGTTTTTGTTGTGAATGCGCAAGTCGTTTCAAGTCGGATGCGTCTTTAATATAACCGCTAAGAGACTGAGTCATTCCATGTGCGACCATGGGATTTTCAGGCCAAATTCTGAAGGCAAAAAAGGAAAAATATTTTAAGATCCAGTTGAAGATCTCGATGAACAGTCTTTTTTCACCCTATTTTTGAAAACTTAAAGTAACTTTCCCTATATTCAGATGAACCGGCAGGCAAAATGGCTTCCCAGGAACTGCACTGAACTCCATCCAGTCGCTCTTGTCGGTTCGATTTTCATTTTACTTATAACTTAAAAGCTTTTTTTCGAATCAACACCACCGGATTTCCTCGAAAAGCCTTCATCCAATAGCACCGATCAAGGTTTTTTTTATTTTGAAAATTTTGACTATGAAACAATTTTCCAGTTTTTGCTGACACCCTCGAGGACTGCGGTAATGTTCTCTTCGATTATTATTGCTTGCAATTGGAATGGCTTGAGGCGTGTCGGTCGCGGAATATAAAATGCCTTTGCGCGAAAGTCGTTTTGAGTCGGTCACGTACGCATTGAGCCATTCCAAATGCGACCACTGATTTTCTCATATATGAAAAATGATCAACTTTCAGATTGCTTCGCGGCATTTGTCTTGTGGACCATTATCGTTGCGTCGGGTCTATTAATCCACGGATACCTTCTCTTGTTTTACTTCTCAAGTCGCCAGGGTGCCACTCTTTCTTTCACAAAATGCACAGTTCGTTTCTCTGTCTCCCATATTTCAAAAAAAGAAATTTCCAGTCGCATGACGTGTTCATCGAACAAATCGCAAAGCCTCAAAATTACATCGAGGAAACTGTCGCCGATGATCAGGACACTGTTAACCTCTCGACGATGGACAATATCACGCAAAAAGGAGCATAAAACATGAATAAAACTCTGAAAAATGATTTCGACTACGGCATTTTCTACATTTTTGCATAAAGAAAGACTTTTCCTACCTAGTTCAATCATACGAAAAATGGCAAAAAAAGTTTCGACCACGGCAGGACTCGAACCTACAATCCCCAGATCCGAAGTCTGGTGCCTTATCCATTAGGCCACGCGGCCATGTGGGCCCGCATTGCTAATGTGCATAGCAATCGCGCTTTTTTTGCACTCTTGACGAGAATTATTCAAAATTAGATGTTTTTCATCGTAATATCAGTAGTTAACATTGATTTTCTCATAATTTGTGTTTTTCAGTGAAAAAGGTTTCAATGACAGAAAATCATATTTGTTAGGAAGAAAGAGGAATTTAGTAGCTTCCTGAAACCTTTTTGTGAGAAGAAATCCTTTTCTTACGAAGTCGAAAAAATAATGGCAAAAAAGTTTGGACCACGGCAGTATTCGAACCTACAATATCCAGATGCAAAGTATGGCGCGTGGCCTAATGGATAAGGCACCAGACTTCGGATCTGGGGACCGTAGGTTCGAGTCCTGCCGTGGTCGAAACTCTTTTGCCATTTTTTATTTTGTTAGTAACGTCAATCTTCAATGAAAAACGTGTATATTCGACATTTATTATTCCATCTTCGTCGCAAGATGCAGGTTTTCTTCTCTCTCTGTTTGTAAATTGTCGACTTTTTCAGATTTTGACGGTGGTATTTTTGATTATCGTGTTTGGATGCGGTACAATCGCCGATAAAGAGTTAGTTTTATTAGTTTTTTATTTTCTCTTTGTGCTACATTAAAGCAAAAAAAAAGCTGAAGTGTTTCTACCTTCTACTCTCTCAGTAGTCGAGAATTTCTCAATGAGTTCAAATTGACTTTGAATCAACTATGTTTTCCATAGAGCCCGTAGCTTTGCCGAACATGCTCTTTATTACTCAGTGAGGGGCCAGAGGATCGCCGTTCCATTAAACGAAAAACGAAACGCCGAAGTTGTCCAAGGTTTTTCTAGTCATCAAAACGCATCAACGCGGACTTTTTCAGTTATGAAAAAGCTCTCGGAAGGAACAACCGAAAATCCCGAGACTTCTACGACAACAACAACGACTACTACAACAACTACGACAACGACGACAACGACGACAACTTCCAAGAAAATTAGTGCTGTGAGCATGACGGAGAAACCTAGTACGACAAATACGAATATTACAAAAGCCATTATTGTTTCAGAAGGCGTGTTGGAAGCTTTAATCGACGATATGGAGAAAATGAAAAAGGTTGGATCTGGTGGACAGAATGCAGGAAGAAGAAAACGATCCACTCTTAATGAATTTTTCTACATCGGTGCTAGAAGAGATTACAACGTGGGTTTTTTCTTCCAAGCAGAGTCATAGAATCTTGAGAATGTTGGAGTTGTTCCTACAGGGGTAAGGAAAGACAGCCCCTAAGGTGGGAAAAATAGCGCTCATTAGTTGGTATATACATATAAGCGTTTAGAGTCTGAATTCTAAAAGCCTCAAACTCAATTCGTAGGGACCACTCTGGCGTTCCTTATATTCAAAGGACTTCACGTTATTTTTTTGTCAAAAAAAAGAACAGTATGCCGAATTTCGCTCTAAGACCCATTTTTCAAACCTTCATAAGCCAAAACTTTTCCTACAGACCTCCATGGCAATTTTTGGGTTCTATTCAAGATCAGAGCAAAAAAACGAATCCATTCTAGCTATTTCAAATAAAGTACATTCAGAACGAAGGAATATGGTACGATTACATCACCGGCACCGTTTTGACTTATTTCAATTGGGAAAACGGGACTCCAAAAGCCAATGAGGGGCTTTGTGTTGTGGTTGGTGACTTTTTGGAGGTTTTTGATCCCCGTGCGCAAGTCGTTTCAAGTCGGATGCGTCTTTAATACAACCGCTTTGAGACTGAGCCATTCCATGTGCGACCATATGATTTTCAAGCCAAATTTTGAGGACAAGAAAAGAAAAACATTTTAAGATCCAGTAGAATCTCGATGAACAAGTCTTTTTTCACCCTATTTTTGAAAACTTGAAGTAACTTTTTCTTTATTCAGATGAACCGGCAGGCAAAATGGCTTCCCAGGAACTGCACTGAACTCCATCCAGTCGCTCTTGTCGGTTCGATTTTCATTTTACTTATAACTTAAAAGCTTTTTTTCGAATCAACACCACCGGATTTCCTCGAAAAAGCCTTCATCCAATAGCACCGATCAAGGTTTTTTTATATTTGAAAAGTTTTGACTATGAAAAAAAGTTTTTCCAGTGTTTTGCTGACACCCTCGAGGACTGCGGTAATGTTCTCTTCGATTATTATTGCTTGCAATTGGAATGGCTTGAGGCGTGTCGGTCGCGGAATATGAAATGCCTTTGCGCGAAAGTCGTTTTGAGTCGGTCACGTACGCATTGAGCCATTCCAAATGCGACCACTGATTTTCTCATATATGAAAAATGATCAACTTTCAGATTGCTTCGCGGCATTTGTCTTGTGGACCATTATCGTTGCGTCGGGTCTATTAATCCACGGATACCTTCTCTTGTTTTACTTCACAAGTCGCCAGGGTGCCACTCTTTCTTTCACAAAATGCACAGTTCGTTTCTCTGTCTCCCATATTTATTCTCAAAAAGAGAAATATTCAGTCGCATGACGTATTCATCGAACAAATCGCAAAGCCTCAAAATTACATCGAGGAAACTGTCGCCGATGATCAGGACACTGTTAACCTCTCGACGATGGACAATATCACACAAAAAGGAGCATAAAACATGAATAAAGTTTGCAAAAAAAGTTTTGACCACGGCATTCCTTATCTTTTTGCATAAAGAAAGACTTTTCCTACCTAGTTCAATCATACGAAAAATGGCAAAAAAAGTTTCGACCACGGCAGGACTCGAACCTACAATCCCCAGATCCGAAGTCTGGTGCCTTATCCATTAGGCCACGCGGCCATGTTGTTGTCGGCGGCGCGGAGCGCACAACTTATCGGCTGCTGAACGAGTAGCATGTGAGAGGAGCATGGAAAAGTGAAAGTTTTATCGGTTTTGAGCATTTTTCGCGAGTATATACAAAAAATGAAAACAAATAACGTTTTACAAGAGTTTTCGCAGTCTTTTGGCGCTTGGGGCGACGGCGGCGGAATCGTAGCCGGACTGAAATTTGGTTATTTTTTATTATTATTTTTTGATTGTTTTTTACCTGAGCGGAATTTCCACTTTGTTCAGCTCCAGAAACGGCTTGTTCGTTGTAATTTGAAGCTTGAACGGGCGTTTGAACTTGGTTTTGGTTGTTGAAAGGTTGCTGAAAAAATTTAATTTGCTTTTTTTGGATTTAATAAGTTATAAATCTAGCTTATCATGCTCGAAAAAAACCTAAAAAAACTAGGAAATTTGAAAGAATTAAAGTTTTACCTGAACTTCGACTCCGGTTTCAAATGGCCCTTGGATGGATTGGCCTTGGTTGTAGCCCTGAAAATGATCATTTTTTTTCAAAATTATTCGAAAAAAATTTCGTTCGTTTCAGTTATCATAATTCAAAAAGAAGTTGAATAACTTCAGTTTGTAAATAGAAAAAAAAGTAAATTTTCGATTTTTTCCAAGCGAATTTGTGAAAAAAGAAAAATTTCACCGAAAAACCCTTAAGAAGTCCCTTGGAAAGCACAACTTTCGCGCCAAAGCGAATCACAGAAAAGGAGGCCCCGAAAAGTTACACAAACGGACGGAAAAGGAAAATTTTTCCTTTTTACAACAATGTCGACACACAGAAGCTTGATGTTAAACTGAGGAAAAAGACGGGAAAATCAAGATTTTTGGTGATGATCATCGATTTTGATGTTTTAAACTGACAAAGATGATGGCGTTATTCCAAATTTGGAGATTGATTGGAAAAATCTTGAAATATAAGGTGAAGAACTTAAAAAAATCATCAAAATCCCATTTTTTACTGCTAAATTTCCAAGCGAAGCCAAAAAATCCACGTTTTTCCAAAATTTCTTGGCATTTTTCCATTGAAACTGAATTTTTTATCATTTTTCTTATCGGATCATCATTTTTCAAGATTTTCAAAACGTTTCCAAGCATCATTTTTATTACATTTTGATAAAGAGGTTATAAATTAAGTGACAAGGACAAAAACTCACATTTTTGAACAAATATTCCTTTCAAATTTGAGAAAAAAATACTTTTTTTAAATTTTGAGTTAAAAAGCTTTGAAAAAATCGAATATCGAAAAAAAACGAACCACTGGAGCTTGTTGATAACCGCCGGGCTGTTGGATTTGCGGCTGGACGCTGAAAAAAAAAGTTGATTTTCAGAAAAAATAAGAAAAAATGAAGAATTTTCGAGCCATTCTCAATGCGATCATGGGTTTTAGGGATCGAAAATGAAATCAAAACTACAGAAAAAATTCACAAATTGACAATTTTCAAAGTTTTCAATGTTATTTGAGCTGTTGAACGCTGAGAAAAAATTAAAATAAAAAATGGATTTTCCAAGTTTTTTTCTCGAGCCATTCCAAATGCGACCACAGGGTTTTTTTAATGAAAAAAATATTTCAAAAAAACTGTTTAAAAACTGAAATTTTGCCAATTTTTTTCAAATAAAAAAACTGAGCTGTTGAAAGTTGAGAAAAAAATTTTTAATTTTATAAAAAGTCGAAAAAACATTTTTTTGAATTTTCTTTGAGCCATTCCAAATGCGACCATGGGCTTATTTTAATGAAAAAAAGTCTTAAAAAAATTGAAAAATTAGCCATATTTTAATGAACTTTGAGCGGTTGAACGCTAAAAAAATGAATTGAATTTTTTTGTAAAAAAATCGAAAAAAAGAACCAATTTTTTTGAATTTTCTTCGAGCCATTCCAAATGCGACCATAAATTTTGAACCTCAAAAGTTGATTAAAAAGATTCAAAACGGTTCAAAAATTTGTCAAATTTTCATAAATTGAAAAAAATACTCTCCTCCAATCGATAAGTTCTAGTAACAAAAATATTCCCATGAAATT
Organism: Caenorhabditis auriculariae; assembly: GCA_904845305.1. NCBI lineage: Eukaryota > Metazoa > Nematoda > Chromadorea > Rhabditida > Rhabditidae > Caenorhabditis > Caenorhabditis auriculariae. The sequence continues at coordinate 1,115,546 of CAJGYM010000013.1, read as the reverse complement.
TTTTTCCAGATTTTTTTCTCAATAATTTCTTTTTAAAGTAAGCTTTTTTTACTCTTAAAAATTCAATAATTATCTTGAAATTACTCCGAAAAAAATCAATAATTTTAATTAGAAATGTTAGAAAAAAACTCGTACAAGGTTACTGGCTGTCGGAAAGTGGCCGTTGAGGTCGGAAAAACTCTGAAAATTGTTGGTTAATTTGAAAAAAGTAGGCGAGAACCCTGGAACAGGTGGTGCGGGTGCGACTCGTTGGAGAGTTGGTGCAGCTGCAGCTCGAACTCCTTGGACGAGAATTGGAGCTGGAGCAACTTCGGTTTGGTACGGACCAAGGAGTTTCGGAGTTAGTATTGGCATTGGTGGAGGTGGAACTTCTTGAACTAGGAGGGGAGCTGGATCAACTCCATTTTGGTAGGATCCAAGGACTTTTGAGGCTACTGGAACTGCTAGAGGCATGGGAGGAGGTAGAGCATCTTGAACTAAAATTTGAGCTGGAACAACTCCATTTTGGTAGGATCCAAAGGATCTTGAAGCTACTGGAACTGAAGGTGGAACTTCTTGAACTAGAACTTGAGCTGGACCAACTCCATTTTGGTACGATCCAACGAATTTTTGGGTCAGGAAAGGCGCTGCCTCTAGAGCTGGACCAACTTGAAAAACAACGGGGCCGGCTTGATAGGAAGGCATGATTAGAGGCATTGGGGGTGCTGGTGCTACTGGGGGAGGTGCTGGGGTTGGAGGAGCTTGAGTTGTAGAGGGAGCTGGAGGAGGTGGAGGCGGAGACGGAGGTGGTGGAGGAGGTGGAGGAGGAGGAGGAGGAGGCGGAGCCGGCTCAGATTTGATTACTCTGGGATTTTTTTCTGTTTTTTTGTGATAAAAAAATTGTTAAAGTGTTGGGTTAGGGGTTAGTAAAAATCGTGCTGTGGGTCTTTTCAAATTTTTTTTTTCATTTTTTGGAAGATCTACAAAAATTCTTTCAGAATCTGGTTTTTTGTGGCCCCTGACAAACATGCTCCATTGATAAACTAAAAAAAAACTTGAAATTCTAAAAATAATCCATGCCAACTTCACTCACATGGTCTGTGGCGGCGGCGGTATCATTGGACTGAATAAATGACTTTTTATTTTTATTTTAGCAAGTTTTCCTTTTCCAATAATATTAAAAAAATGAGGTCGACAAAAAAATGAATAAAAAAACGAACTAAGAAGGTTGTGGAGGCGGCATCGGGACCTTGGCGTACAGAGGAATCTAAAAAAATTCATGATTTCGAAAAATTATGAAAAAAAATTTGAAGTGATTATGTTATCAAGAAAAACTGCGAGATAAACGCGATGTCGCGACGGTACTTAGGCGATATCGCGAAAGTGCCGACGTCAGAAGTACGGTTAGAAAATTATGAGAAAAAAAAATTGAAGTGTCTATTTTATCAAGAAAAACTGCGAGATAAACGCGATGTCGCGGCGGTGCTTAGGCGATATCGCGAAAGTGCCGCGTCGCTCTTGCGTCTCAAATGGCGCGATCTCGCGTTTTGGAAATGAACAAGTTCTTTGTGAATGCTTGACAAATTCTAGGTCGCACTTTGGAAAATAAAAAATCGCGAAGACAGTGCGACAGAATTGCGATATCGTTAGCGACATCGCTTTTCTATCGCGCCGAAGTCATTTGTGATAGAAAATTTTAGTCTTTTTTATAGTTCTTTTTTTCTCTGCTCCCACCTCGTCTCTCTGCGACCCTCTCATTTTGAAGTGCAGTTTTCATTTTTTTTCTGACCTTGCCGTTAAGGGAACAGAGAGACGCAGAAACACGAGAAATCTCAAGTCGCGGTGAATGGACTATATCTTTTTTTTACAATTTTGATTGAAATGATCTACGAAACTCCCATCTCGTCATGATAATCAAGGAAGAGAACCCACCCTTTCATAACCAATGACGGTGGGCGGAGCGTAGGCCCAAGAAGACCCGCCTCCGCAGCAAGAGGACACCGGCTGACAACAGCCGCCGCCGAAAAGGAACGAGGAAACTTGAGATGACGTCAGAAGTACGGTCAGACAAAGGGCTCGGAACATTTTTGCTGTAACTTTGAACACATTGGCGGACGGACCTTTCAACAAGGAGGTACTTTTACTTTTCGGTTCGAAAAATGGCCAGAATCTTCCTTAAGGAACCAAAAAAAGCTCCTGCGATCATCAAGCTTCAAAACTTCCAGGTTTTTGAGAAATAGGGTTTCAAAAATGCCTTTTTTGACAGTTTTCTTCAACTTTAAGGTGTCGTTTCTCGAAAACTAGAAATATTTGAAGGTCAAAAGTTTCATAATATCTTTCTGGTACATCGAGGAGTGTTCTAGCCAAATTTCAGAAAAATTCTGAGCTTTTTTTCACAAATAAAAAATGAAAAAACCGAATTTTTCATCGAAAAAAGTCGCTTGAGGTGTCTAAGTCTCCTAATTTTGCACACTATTTTTTTTTTAAATAGGGAAACCTTCAAATTCTGTGCCAATGATAAGTGGACTATACCAGAACGGTCAAGGTTGAAAAAAAAGACGATTAAAAATAAATGGAGAGATCATTAAGGGCTTAAGAGACGCCAGAGAAATAGAATTTCTCTCACTTCTCTGGCGTCTCTTCATCTCGCTGTTGTTCTATCGCTTTCTCGACAAGAAGTAGACTTCGAAAAAAACGCAAAAAAATAACAAGGTACAAGTAATGAAAAATCACAAATCTACTACAAAATTGAGATTTTCAGACATAACAATGGCTTTTTTGGAAAGCTCCAAAACAAAAAGAAAAAATATTTGAATTTTTTTGTAATGAAGAAGGCGTAGTTGTGTGAAGTTCAAATTTTCAAATTCCATTAGAAAACCAGTTTAAAATGACTTTTTTCAAAATTTCCCAGATGAAAATTCAAGTCAAAAGTAAAACAAGGATCATAAAGGAGTTTTATAGAAAGAAAAAAAGGTTTGGATCATTTTGATAATGAAGAACGGGCAGTTGGGTGAAGTCTATAACTTCAAAATTTGAAATAAGATTAGTTCAAAGAAAAAAATATGTCAGAAAAAAAGTCAAAATGTTGATTTTCGAAAGAAAAAAACCTTGTTTTTTTACAGTTTTTCAATCACTAGGAAATTTTAAAAAAATTGAAAAAAATTCGCAAAAAAGAGATCATTTCAGTCTTATTATATTTTTTTGTTGGTTCTAAATACAAGAAAAAAATCGAAAAAAAGTCAAGGAAAAAGTGCAGAAAAAGCCAAAAATCTATCTTCCGTCCATTTTTCAAACCTGATTCTCTAATTTTCTTCAATCTCAAAAGAAAAACAAAAGAAAAAAAGGTGAAGAAATGTGATTTTGAGAGGGGTGAACCTGGAGATGTGTGCTGTAATGCAAGAAGGGCATTTATATACTTGGGCAAGAAAAAAACGGGTTATTTCCGCCCGAAAAGCTGCCCCCACTGTGCTTTTGTGTTGCCAAAAAAACAGAAAGGTAGGTCTCGAGAACATTTTTTTTCCGTTTTCGAGATTGATGGATTCAAATTTTTTTTGTTGGAAAGTGAGACCGTCTCAGGGACACTACAGTGATCTCTAAGAAACTTGAAGGTACCCCTCCAGGGATCACCATACCTTCCCTTATAGAGGCCACTAAAACTTGCAAAAGTAGCCACTTCAGGGGAAAATTTGACATTTTTGCCACTTATTTTAATGTAAATCTATGAGAAGCTTGGGAACCCCAGAGTGGTCCCTAGAGGGGCAACCTTTGGGATACTTGAAGGTACCCCTCTAGGGATCACCTTACCTTCCCCTATAGGGGTCACTAATACTTTCCAAAGTGGTCACTTTAGGGAACATTTGACTTTTATTGATACTATTTATATACAAGTTTATGAAAAGCTTAGGAGCGCCAGAGTGGTCCCTAGAGGGGCAGGCTTAGGGATACTTGAAGGTACCCCTCCAGGGATCGCCTCCCCTTCCCTGTAGGGAGCACTGAAAGCTGCCTTAGTGGCCACTCTAGTGGAGAATGCTATGAGAAGACTGATTTTTTTAAACATTAATCTTTTTTTTTCGAGGGAACCTCCCTTTACCCCTCTAGGGTCTTTTTTTTTTCTCCACGTAATATTAATATTTTCAAAAAATAAGCCGAAATAATTTAGCAAAAAAAAATATGGTGATTTTTCTCAGTGGAGCACACATAACTCATAAATATCTTATTTATTTTTTTCTCATTTTCTTTTTAAATTTTGAAAAAAATTCCCAAAAAAATTCATTGATATTCCTCTAACTGATCTCCATTGAAAGAGCGAAAAAAAGCCAAAAAAAAAATCAGAAAATTGTATTCCATCAACGAAACATTGACTTTTTTACAGGAAAAAGCGAAAAATTCGACAATTTTTGTTACATTATATACAAAAAGGGGTCATGGTAATCAGAAAAATCATGAAGATTAGCCAGAAATTATCACAGGGAATGTAAAGCAGGCGAGAAAAACGGTGGGAAATCAAGAAAAAAAAAATTTGCGGTTCATAATAAATTTACAAGGAAATTTCGGGAATGTAATGGAGGAATTATCAATAGAGCGCGAAAGTTTCTTACTAGTCAAGATATTTTTTTTCTATTTAGGAACGCCAGAGTGGTCACTATAGGGGCTTTCCCTCAAGGGATCACTTTACCTCCCCTTTAGGGGGCATTAAAGTTAGGAGAGGGGCCACTCTAGGGAAGCATGCTAGTGGTCCCTTTTTCGGCAACGAATCCACAAAAAAAAACTCAAAGATCTCTATAGGGACCACTTGAGCGTTAAAGGGCTCATAAGTCTGACCCTAAACCCCTCAAGGGGCCACTAAAGCTTGTCAAAGAAGCCACTTTAGGGATTTGTTAGTGGTCCCTCTAGCGGTCCAATCAGAACGAAAAATCGAAAAATCGCTATAGGGACCACTTGATCGTTAGGAGCTCAGAAGTCTGATCCTAAACCCCTATAGGGACAACTTAGCCCTCTAGGGATCACTATTTTGTCCAGTATAGGGACTTTTCTCCCCTAAACCCTATAGTGACCACTCTGGCGTTCCTAAGTACTTTAACATTTTTCATTTTCTGATCTGTCTGCGCTCTCTTTACTCTCACCCTAAGGTCAATTAAACTAGAAAATAGCACGTAAAAAAAAAGAGAGTTCCAGAGAAATGAGATTGTTGAATCTTGACCCCAAAAAAGTATTGCTAGAAAAAAAAAAACGAAATTTTCGTTTTTTATGTGATTTTTCTGCCTAATCTCTTCAAAAAAATGAATAAAAATTACACAAAATGCATTCCGGGATAATTTTTGTGCTGTTTCAGTTGCTCTTCGATGAACGTAGCGGTGAGCATCTCGGACGGATATTTTCTGGAAAAAAATATTTTTTTATTATTTTAATCATCAATTTCAAACATAGGAAAAAGCTCAAAGAAGCCTGAAAGCCTGAAAAAAATTGAAAAAAATTTCGTTTCAAAGGTACAAAAAAACCGCTTCATTCTCATCCATATCTTCATTGAAAAAAATGAGTTTTCTTTTTATTTATTGATTTTTCTGTATCGAATCCCTAAATTGGAATAGAGAGAATACATAAAAAAACTTTAAAAAAACCTAAAAAAAGGGGGAAAAAAATTCTGAAAAAGGTACGGAAAGTACTTGATTTCTTATTTGTTTTTCAAAATAAAGATTTGTTTCTTAAATTTTGTCAATGATTTTTCTCTTTTTCAATACGTAACTGAAACAATACAGGGTTCACAAACTTTTAAAAAACCCTATCAAAAAAAAATCAAGTCCCAGCAAGGTTCAAAAATCGCTTCGTTTTCTATTTTTCAACAACTTTTCCCAGACTTTTCGGTCTTTTTTGGATCTCATTTTGATTTTTTCGAACAAATCTTTATCAACAAAAGCTGTAAAAGGCGCTGAGAAAGCATTTTGAAAGTTTTTTATGAGCTCCCAATGGTTTTTCTTTGATGAATACCTTCTCAGGTACTTGTAGATGTTTTTCGCCTTTTCGCAGACGATGTGGGCGTAGTGAACAGGGGCTGGTAGGGAGATCGGTTTGCGAACTCTGGCCGACAGGAAACACAGGTTGTAGCAGAGTTCCTGGAAACGTTTTTGTTGAAAATGAACAAGATTTGAAAAAAACTTCAATCAAACATTTTTTTGCTAGAAAATTCTGCAACCATACATGGGATAGTTGGCAGAAAAACCGTTAAAAAAACCATTTAAAAAAAGAACCAAAATTTTTTTCAGTTCAAAATGATCGGAAAAAAAGGAAAAAAACAGGGGGGTAAGGCTTGGCATCAAGTTGGGGGTAAGGCTTGGCATTAAGTTGGGCGGGGGAAGCTTGGCATTAAGTGGAAGGGGGGTTAAGGCTTGGCATTAAGGGGGGTAAGGCTTGGCATTAAGGGGGTAAGGCTTGGCATTAAGGGGGAAGCTTGGCATTAAGTGGAAGGGGGGGTTAAGGCTTGGCATTAAGGGGGGGGTAAGGCTTGGCATTAAGGGGGGTAAGGCTTGGCATTAAGGGGAAGCTTGGCATTAAGTGGAAGGGGGGTTAAGGCTTGGCATTAAGGGGGGTAAGGCTTGGCATTAAGGGGGGGAAGCTTGGCATTAAGTGGAAGGGGGGGGTAAGGCTTGGCATTAAGGGGGGGTAAGGCTTGGCATTAAGGGGGTAAGGCTTGGCATTAAGGGGGGGTTAAGGCTTGGCATTAAGGGGGGGTAAGGCTTGGCATTAAGGGGGAAGCTTGGCATTAAGTGGAAGGGGGGTTAAGGCTTGGCATTAAGGGGGGTAAGGCTTGGCATTAAGGGGGGGGTAAGGCTTGGCATTAAGGGGGGTAAGGCTTGGCATTAAGTGGAAGGGGGGTTAAGGCTTGGCATTAAGGGGGGTAAGGCTTGGCATTAAGGGGGGGTAAGGCTTGGCATTAAGGGGGGTAAGGCTTGGCATTAAGGGGGGCTTGGCTGTCGCCAGTCATGCTCATCCCATGTATGACTGAAAGGAGATCTTTTTGGAAAAAAACATTATCCTTGTTTTTTTATTAATTGATTCCTTATCTAAAAATCGTAACTAGTTAGATATGGATTTTTTTAAAAAAATTTCGAAAAAAATAAAAATCTTTTTTTCCGCCATCTTTGCATTTTAAATTAAAAAAACTTACATAAATGTCTTGTTTTTTTCATAGCCGCTTCATCGTAGATCACATGGTAATGGCAAGGACGAGTGGTTCCCTGGAAAAATGTCTCCTTCATTTTCATAACTTCGCAAATTTTGCAGTTTTTTTCAAGCAGTTGCCAGAAAAGCCATTCCAAATGCGGACGTTTTTTTGATAAATTTGATGAATGATCTTTTTAAAAAAATGGACATGATATCAATGATAAAAAAAGTGAGAAAAAAAGTAGAAGCGGACTTTTTCAAATCACTTTCTATGGGTTTTCTGTCACTTAACCTTTGAAGAAAAAAAGCCATTCCAAATGCGGTCTTTTTACTAATTTTCAATTTTCAGCAAGTTTTCGAATAAACCAATAATCTCTTTATGTTAAAAATCTGGAAAAAAATGTGGAAATAAGTTTTTCTGGTCGCATTTTTAAATTGCTTTTCTGTCTTTCCTTCTCATTTTAGAAGAAAAAGGTCATTCCAAATGCGGCCATTTCGGTGCGATTTATTATTTTCACGATCTATATTGGAAAAAAAAAATCCAGGATAACATCAAAAACTCCTTTCAGGACGCTTTTTGATAATTTGTCCTTCTGCCTCAATATGTAGAAGAAAAGGTCATTCCAAATGCGGCCAATTCGTTGAAAAAAATTGATTTTTTACTGACCAGTTATGAAAATCTACCGTTTATTGATAAAATTTGGAATGAACTCGAAAATTAATTTTCTGACCGTTTTTTAATTTTTTTTTTCCATTTGAAGGAAGAAAAAGCCATTCCAAATGCGGCCATTTATTGAAAAACATGTTTTCCCGAAACCAACCAAGGCTCCGTGATGAGAAGCGAGCATGAAATCGAAGTTCATCCGGGAAACGACCATTTCGTCGACGATCGTTCCAGATTTCACGTTTTTCAGTCTGAAAATTCCTTATTTGCTTCCAAAAAAGCGAAAAATATTCAAACTGCATGGGATTTTCGTCGGTTTTTTCCATTTCCTCGTCGATTTCATAGAAACGGGTCGTGTGTCGTTTTTGGACGACGATGTAGGTGAATTTTGGCAGCAGAGCATCTCTTCCCAGGAGGGCGATCAATTGTTTTCTGAAATTGAATTTTCCATGAAAGCTAATGAAAAAAAGGTTCCTGAAAGCTCAAAAATTGTTCCGATGTGAAAAAAACAACTAGGAACTTCAAAAAACCGAAAAAGCTCAAAAAGGAGCGTATTTCTTTCAAATGAAAATTCAAAAAAATAGTTAATTATCTTCAAAATTCAAATTTTGGCAATGGAGCAACTATCCCCAAAAAGGGCGATCATGTGTTTTCTGAAGTTGGATTTTCGATAAAAGCTGGAGAAAAAAAGGTTCCAGAAAGCTCAAAAACTGTTCCTATGTGAGAAAAATACACCTAAAGCTTTAAAAATCGATCAAAAGTCGAAAATTCCGTTTTTTTTTCCGTTTTTAGAGCGTATTTCTTTCAAATTGTATTCAAAAATGAACATAAAAAAATAGTTAATTACTCTAAAAAAATTCAAATTTTAGCAATAGAGCAACCATTCCCAAAAGGTATTCAATTTTTTTCTGGAATAATATTTGAAAAAAAAATCCCTCAAGTGTTCACTAGAGGACCTTTCCTTTAAAAAAATAAAATTTCTGCCATTTTATACCGTGATCAAAGTGGACCCGTGAAATTCAAAAAAAACCGTCAGAGAATGGAAAACATAATTAAATTTTTGGAGACGCAAAGAAAAAAATTGAAATTCGCTCAAATTTCTCTGAACACGGCCTTACAGAAAATCGGAGATTTTTCTTTAAAATTAATTTCACTGAGAAAATGTTTAGTGCCCCCTTGAGGGTTTAAAAGTTCAAGTGGTCACTGTAGTAGTCGAATTAGTGACCACTTAAGAGGCTAAATAGTTCAACTCGACCACTGAGAAGTTGAGAAGCTCATTGGGAAAATTTTTAGTGGCCACTTAAGGGACTCAAAAAGGACTTCTTGGAGAGAACTCTAAAGTGGCTACTGAAAAGTCAAAACCCTTAAGAGCCCACTAAAATTTCCCAACACACTAGAGGTAATTTTGCTCCACCGTTGTATCCTTCACCCACTGAGACGCAAAATAATAAATAAAGTTTTTTCTGGTGGTCACTTCAGTGTCCTCTCCAAGTAGTACTTGAGGAAACCCTTAAGCGGCCACTAAAAATTTTCCGAGTAGTAGTATACCATTTAGTCCCTTAAGTGACCCCTAGAAATATTCCCTTTAAAAATCCAATTTTTTCCTGACTATTATGTCATTTGAACCGATTTATCATATAAAAAAACAATATAAAACTAAATTTAATGGAAATATATGTTCATGAATTCGCAGAGACTTACAGGATCCAAAAAAATTATTTTTTCTCTTTAAAAAACCAACTTGAAATGGGAAAGTTCGATAGTGGCGGTCCGGACCATTTCCGAGTCGCTGATCCCGTCGCGGAAAACGATCACGTGTTCCGGTAAATCGCCCATGTTCTGATAGGGAAATCATCAATTTTTTCGGCTTTTTGAACCTTTTTGAATTCGGTGATGAGTTCACTGAACTGATAGTGGAACACTTCGACCGTTTCTTTCGGTTTCATTTGCGCCAGAACCGAGTTTCGATATCTGAATAACTCACTTTCCCGTTTCTCAGATTGAATAAGACTTCACTGTAAATTAATATTACATTTTTATTTGACAAACAAAATTCTTAAGATCGCTAGAGTAGTCACTAGAGGGGTTAGAAAAAGCTCCTGTAGTGACCCCTAGAGGGATAAAATTAAGATGATTTTTATAGTAGGTTTGAGTGGTCCCTAAAGAGCCTTTTTAATTTTGGTTGTAGTTTGAAAGTTAAAAGGACATAGCGACCATTAGCATGTTCTCCTAGAGTGGCCACTTTTGTAAGCTTTAGAGCCCTCTAAATGGTCCCTATAGTGATTTTTCAATTTTTGAATTTTTTCTTTACGCTTGGGTCAATTTTTTTTTCTCTGAGGACCACTAACTTAAACTCCTAGAGTGGCCACTTCTGCAAGCCCCCTCTGGAAATCAATAAAGTGGTCCCTAGAGGGAAACCTGCAAGAGCCCTCTAGTGACCACTCTCGCGTTCCTAAAAGTTTTTCAATTCTGAAAAATTTATAGAAGTTTTTACTGTTTCAAATCTACTTGAGATAAAAAAAGTTAATCGAGGTTTTATTACATGTAGAACACGTGCGACATTAGCAATAAATTTATATTCTAAAAATTTGATCGAAAAAAATATTCATTTCACTTCAAAAAAAGGCACAGTAAAAATAGTTTCCGGAGCGAAAAAAATTTCTTTAAAAAAATCTGAAATTTTTCCCAGCGAAATTAATAAATTACCACAATTTTTTTGAAAAATAAAAATTTCGTAAAAAAATCGAAAAAAATATGAATTTCAGTTCTTCTCCATGTTCAGAGAAACAGCGGTAATAACTAAATTTTTTTATTTTTTTCCCAAAAAAATCAAAAAAAGTCCCCTATAGTGACCACCTAAACTTCAGTCCTCTAGGGAGCACTATTTTGTCGACTTCGTGATCTTTTGAAGACCCCTATAGTGACCACTTTAAGTACGTATTTTTTTACAGTTTTTTTAATTGAAACTTTCTGACCTGTCTGCGCTCTCTTTTCTCTCCCTCTAAGGTCGATTGGACTAGAAAATAGCATGAAAAAATGAGAGAGTCGTAGAGAAATGAGATTTCGACTCCAAAAATATATTTTAAGAGCAAATACACCAAAATTTCGTTTTTGAAAGGATTTTTGTGCCTAATTTTACACAAAAAATCATAAAGAAGCATTTTTCAAAAATGAAATCTGTCATTTTTCCAGTGAAATTCAAATTTTCCGTTTTTTTATTAAAATTTCCCCAGAAAAATCCCTGACTTTGTTCCACCGAGGTTGATACTTCCGACGATGGAGGCGATGGAGATGTCGATTCCACTGTCTTGGGTCGGATGGGTGACGTCGACGCCGACGAACATCCGTCGTGGCAACTTTTTCCGTTTTTCTTTCTCCTCCGGCGACATTTCTTGCCTGAAAATGACCCTATTCTTGTCGAAAAATCCCGCCTGAAAATGACCCTTTTCTTGCTTACAAAAGACCCTTTTCTAGACTAAAAATGACCCTTTCCTGTCTCAAAAAGGCCTTTTTCTTGTCAAAAAAAAACCGCTCAAAATTGGCCCTATTCTTGTTTAATAATGACCTGTTTTTTGCCCGAAAATGGCCCTTTTCCTGCCTCGAAATGACCCTTTTTTTTGCCCGAAAATGACCCTTTTCCTGCCTCAAAACGACCCGCCATTTTTTGGCAGAAGATACCGCCCGAAAATGACCCGTTTCTTGACCAAAAATTTCCTCTCTCGTGCCCGAAAATGACCCTTTTCTAGCCTAAAAGTGACCCTATTCTTGTCGAAAAATTCCGCCCGAAATCGACCCTTTTCTCGCTTAATAATGACCCGTTTCTTGCCCGAAAGTGGCCCTACTGTTGTCGAAAACTCCTGCCTCAAAATGACCCCTTTATTGCCCAAAAATGACCCTTTTTCTGCCCGAAAATGACCGTTTTCTAGCCTAAAAGTGACCCTACTCTTGCCCAAAAATGACCCTTTTACTGTCACAAACCTTCACTGAAAATTCTCAAAAATCAACATTTCAGAATGGAAAAAAAAGACCAACTCTTCGGAAAAGTCGATTTCCTGATTGATGCCGTCCAACTTGGCGTTGAGTTTCAGGGCGACCTGGTAGAACAACTGCATTTTCTTCCTAGAAAATGGTTAGATTTCTGGATTTTAGGGTTCTACCAACGGAGCCGGATCTTTGGAATAAAGATGGACGTTTTCCGAGACGATCACCTGGCTAACGAAACCGAATTGGTGGTCGCACACGTTTTTTTATATAGCCTAGAAAAAAATTTTTTTTTCTGAAAAAATTTTTTTCTCAAAGGTTTTTTTATAAGGAGGTTTAGGGTTAGGAATTTCTTGAAAAATTGTCCGGAATTCTCCTTGATGTACCAGAAAAAAATCCTGAAAGTTTCAACCTTCAAAAAAATTCCTAGTTTCCGAGAAACGAGGGCTCAAAGCCCAAAAAAATAGCATATTTTAACAAATTTTGAAGGTTTTCTTCAACTTTAAAAAGTCATTTCTCGAAAATTAGGAATTTTTACAAGTTGAAACTCTCAGAATCTTCTTTCGGACCATCAAGGAATATTCTGGCGATTTTTTTCGAAAAAAATTCCCGACAAAAAGTTGAAATGACCTCCTTGTCAGGAGTTACTGAAAATGTTCAGAAAAGGGTGCAAAAAGGTTCCTTTTTGGTGCTATTTTTTTCACCCATTTTCAGGAAATTTTGTTTTGATCGAAACTAATGATAAAAAAATATTTTTTTATCAGTCTTTTTTTCTTTTTCCGACCTTCCCAATTTTCCACAAGATTTTGAATTGAACTCCGCATTTTTTGCAATTTTTTTATTCGGAATTATTTTTTTTTCCTTTGAAAAATCGAGTGTAGGATTTTTGGTTCCTTTCCGATCAAAAATTATTTTTTTTGGAATCAAAATTAATATATTTGGGTACTTTTTCTACTAGAAATTCTTATTTTCTTCCTTTTTTTATATCAAAAATCGCATTTTTCTGGCACTTTCTTCACGCAAAAATATTTTCATTTTCTTTTTCAAATAAAAATTAGGATTTTTCGGCACGTTTTCTATTATAAATTCATTTTTTTTCTCTCGAAAATTGAGATTTTTCGAAAATTCCAATCCTCACCGTAATACTCGGCCCGTGCATATTCGGCTTTCGGGACCATCACGATGAAAATCAATTCTTTGTTCTCGTGTTTCGGATTGCCGCGGAATCTCAAAATCTTGAAAATTACCAAAAAAAACTATTTAAAGCTCACGAGGCCGTGATTTCCTGGATAACGTCGGAAAAATGTGGTCTTCCGTCTCCCTGGTTGAAACAATTGACCGCCGGGTAGAACTGGGAACGAGTATTAAAAAAAAATACTGAGAAGGGCAGATCATTTAAAAGAAGATTTTTACTCGGGCAAAGTCGGAATGGTGGATAATGGCTGCGAAAAGGGAGGGGCTCAAAAAAGGCTGCAAAATGGCTGCAAAAAGGCAGCGAAAAGGTCACAGAAAGGCAGAAAAAAGGCTGCAGGAAGGCAGCAAAAAGGCAGCAAAAAGGTAGCAAAAAGGCACCAAAAAGGCACCAAAAAGGCAGCAGAAGGGCTCAAGAAATAGTGGAAAAAGGGAAAGGCACTAAAAAGGGTGCCGAAAGGGTGCAAAAAGGCAGCAAAATGGCAGCAGAAAGGCAGCAAAAAGGCAGCAAAAAGGCTCAAGAAATGGTAGAAAAAGACAGAGGCAGCAAAAATGGTGCATAACAGCCCATAAATAGGCGCAAAAAGGCAGCAAAAAAGGAGCCTTTTCCGACTTATCCGACTTTGCCTTTGTAACTACTTTTCAAGAAAAATATCCGAAAAAATTCTTTTAAAGTAAGACCCAACAAAAAGCTGCTCATTTTCCTTATAAGTAGACGCTTCAAATTTAAAAAAAAAGACGAAAAGGTTTTCAAGACCTTAAAATGTTCTGAAGAAGAAAATAAAAATAATGATTTTACAATGTGTAAAGCAGGGTCGGCGAGGGTCATCCCACGGTCTTTCATCGCGAATTCGAGTTTGTGGAAGAAAACTCTGCAAGAAAAACATTTTGAAACTTCAAGTTTCTTCATCTTCAAATCAGATTATAGTAAATATTTCCCGACTTGAAAGGCGAGATGGATAGGCTGGTATGTGTTTTATTATTTTTTTATTATTTCAATATTTTAAATCGGTTAACTAAATTATTTCGAAACCGGTTAATAAAACCATTAAAAAAAGAAATATATTGAAAAAAGTAGCTCGCGTTTAAATTTACGTTACCCGCCAAAAGCCGCGTCGCGTACGCAACGCGCCACCCTTCCCATCTCGCCTTTCAAGTCGAGAAGGATTGACTATATCAAGGAATGATATCAAAAATCTCTATTACAATTTCTCTTTTCCGTCGTTGATTATAGTCTGTTCAGATTTCAAATGTCAAGTCGTCGCTCAAGCTCCGCCCCCCTAATGGCGCGATGAACCAATCAGAGAGCGAGTCATCCACAGAGTGTTTTCGAATGACGTCATTCTACTTGACATCCAAAATCTGAACGGACTATATTCCTCCTGAAAAAGAAAAGTAGAAAAATTACTCAGGAACGCCAGAGTGGTCACTAGAGGGGCTCTTGTAGGTTCCCTAGGATTCCTAACCTTGCAAAAGGGGTCACTTTAAAGAAGTATACTAGCGGTTTTTTCCGTCTTTTTATCCGAAAAAAAAAATCATAAAATTAAAAAAAAAAAGTCGCTCTAGGGACCACTTAAGGGAGCAGACTATAAATTCCTATAGCGATCACCTAATATATACTCCTTTAAAGCACTGTTTTGTCCCATAAATGGGGCTTTTTCCTCTAACCTCTCTAGTGACCACTCAAGGGTTTTCAAGAACTTAAGGATCCCTGAGAGAGTAGAACTTCAGAGTGGTCCCTAGAGGGGTATGGGGAAAAACACCTCTTAAAGAGGTGCAAAATAGTGCCCACTAGAGGGGTTAAACCCAAGTGGTCCCTATGGGGACTTCAGATCTGATTCTCAAGCTCAAGTGGTCCCTATAGGGGTCTCTCAATTATTCCTTAAAAAAAGTAGAAACTTCGTAAAAAAATTAAGAATCCTTTCTGAATAAATTTCAAGTGATACCTTTAGAAATTCTTCAAAATCAATCAAGGAAAAAGCTCATTTTTTTGAAATTAGAGAATCGCAATTTTGCTAATTCTATCCATTTTTTTGAACTACATGGATTGACTATATAAGGTTCTCTGTGATTTTCAGACTTCTCACTCGGCAGAATCTGGTACGACGCAAGGTTCGCCGTTCTCTTTATTGATCACGATCACAGCGAACGTCAAACTTTTACCCGGGACCGCTGAAATTCGAATTAAAATCATACCGTAATCCAGTGAGGGGGCGGAGCCTCACAGTAACTAGGTTAAAACGTTACACAATATGCCAAGTAACTGTGTTAATAATTCAAAAAAACCTTCAAAAACGAAATTTGAAATTCTTGTACCAACGGTTCATTGCAGTTATGGCTATTTAAAGGCGCATAGGCAAATTTTTGTAAAGGTCTCGTAAGGATACTTTCTCAGAGCCGATTTTCGACTATTTTGAGTCGCAAGGGGCGTGGTTTGAACAATGACCGCATTTGGAATGGCTCAAAAAAGCAGATTCAAATTTTCACTTCTAAAATTAAATATGATACATTTTTTAAATTTAAATAAGCTTATTAGAAAATTATTAAAAACCGATTTTTTTTTCATTTAGAAGCTTCAAAAAAATAAAAACCAACTGTTCAAAAACTTTCTCGCGGAAAGTCCGTTCCGGCAGGATTTCAATCGCCTTTCCTTTCTGCAAAAAATTAATTATGGCTAATTAAAGGCGCATAGACAAAATCAGAAAGAGGTCTCGTAGGGAAAATTTTTTTTCCAGCCTTGAAACTTCGGAGTGGTCCCTGGAGGGGTTAGGGGAAAAGCAGACCCTATAGGGGACAAAATAGTCCTCACTAGAGGGGTAAAATCCAAGTGTTTCCTATAGGGACTTCAGATCTGATTCTGAAGCTCCTAAAGCTCAAGTGGTCCCTACAATGACTTTTAATTTTTTTATGGTTTGAAGTTGAAAATAAGTATGAAAATCAGTAGCATGTCCCCCTCAAGTGGCCACTTTTTCAAGCTTAAGAGCCCCTAAAGGAAACCCAGCTAAACCCCTCTAGTGGCCACTCTGGCGTTCTTAAGAAAGCTTTTGAAAACCTCGAAAAAGTTGAAAATATGCTGGATATAACTCAAATAATTCCGTAAAACCGACCCCATTGACCAAATTTGGCGCTTTGAGGACTTTTCCCTGGCATTCGACCATTTTCGTCGAGATATCCACCTAAAAATGGATAATTTTCGCCATTTTTCAACAGTTTTTACCTTAAAAGCGTCGAGGAAATTGATGGATTTCGTCGTGTCGAATTCCATCATATTCATCATATCTTTCGTCATTTGATGGTGGATATGGGGGTCTCTTGTGGCTCCCTGGAACATTTTTTTTCGAAGGGAAAAGCTTCAAAATTACTAAAATCTAATAAAATAACCAATTTTTTCAAGTAGTAACTTTACCGAGAAACAAAAACCAACTTTGCAAACATAAAAACTACCGTATCTCAAAAAATTCCTACAGTAACCCAAGATGGTGAGTACTGAAAAGGTTGCTAAAAGTTGATTACCTATCGATTGATATATCACTTGCCTAGGAAAAACTCATCAATACTTAGATACGCAGGCACTTACTGTAACCCGGATCCCTTAAAAAATTGCTGAAGGACTACTTGGAGAGGACACTAAAGTGGTCCCTTGAACCACATCCGTAGAAGTCAGTAATTTGCGTCCTAGTGGTCACTATAGTAGTTTTGATGATCTAGTAGTACCAATTAGACTTTTAAAGCGGCTACTAAATTTTATCCACTCAAGTGGCCACTTATTCGACCACTGTAGTGGCCAATAGAACGTCAAAACCCTAAAGTGTCCACTAGAATTTTTCCTAGGGTAATACGATTTTTTCGTACCTTTTTTAAAACTCAAAGAACACGTTTTGTCTTTTTGGATTCTTAAAACATCTCTTGGACCTGAATTTATTTTACCTGAAAAAAAACTCGATTTTTTAACCTAGAAAAACTCTAGTGGTCACTTAAGAGGTTCCTCAAGGACTATTTGGAGAGGACTCTAAAGTGGTCACTTGAACCACCTCTATAGAAGTCACTATTTTGCGTCCTAGTGGTCACTGTAGTAGTTTTCATTGATCCAGTTTACCAATCAGACTTCTGAAGAGGCCACTGAATTCTAGCCACGTAAGTGGTCACTTATTCGACTACTATAGTGGCTACCAAATCTTTAAAACCCTTAAGTGGTCACTAAAATTGTTCCAGCGTAGTACCACTTTTTTGCACTTTTTTGAAAAGAGGAAATTTTTTTGAGGTTCTTGAGCTTCTTAAGGTTCTTTTAGACCCCGAAACCTGAATTTTTTTTTTTGAAAATTTCAATTTTTCGGTCAACTTCCCAACCTTCCCTTATCCGAAATTATACCTGAATAAAATGGATTTTCGTACCTGGAAAAACTCGAATGGTCACTTAAGGGGTTCCTCAAGGAGTTCTTGGTGAGGACACTAAAGTGGTCACTAGAACCACCTCTATAGTGGCCACTATTTTCCGTTCTAGTGGTCACTATAGTAGTATTCAAGGGTCCAGTGGTACCACCTAGACTTCTGAAGAAACCACTAAATTTAAGTCACTCAAGTGGTCACTTATTTGACTACTATAATGGCCACCAAAACGTGAAAACCCTTAAGTGGTCACTAAAATTGTTGAGCGTAGTACCACTTTTTCGCACTTTTTTGGAAAGAGGAAATTTTGTTGAGGTTCTTGAGCTTCTTAAGGTTCTTTTGGACCCCGAAACCTGATTTATTTTTTTTGAAAATTAATTTTTTCAGCAAATTTATAATCTTCCTAATACTTCCATTTCCAAACCCCTACCTGTATAAACTTGATTTTCATGTTCGTATCCATGGAATTGAGGAATTTCTGGGCCGTCTCGTTGATGGTCACCTTGCAAAGGGGGGCGTGATGCAAATCTTCCGACTTTTTGCTTTGCTTCAAAATGAGACAAGGCAGTGTTGGGTATCTGGAAATTGGTTGAAAAAAAGAAAAATCTTCAATTTTCAGTCAAAAGATCCGCGAAAAAAGATGATTTATTATTTTTTTCAAGTGTCAAAATTTGAAAAAGAAAAACCATTACTCTGAGTCTTATTTTTTTTATTTTTTTGAAGATTAAAGTCGTAAAAAAATAGAAAAAGTACGTTGGAAATTACCTTAAAGAAGCTGAAAATTTGAAAAAAATCTCAAAAAAATATTTTTTTCTGCCGCAAAAAAACTGTTGAAAAATCCTTTCAAAAAAAGCTGAAAAATTTGAAAAAAATTGACTTTAATTTTATTCATTTATTTATATCTATGAGATTCATATTTTTTTAAAAGGTTAATAAAGAGCCTTAAAAAAATTTTTCAGTATAATTTTTTTCATAGAAAAATCATTCCTAACTTCCAAAAAAATCGAATAAATGGCTAAAATGTTCAAGGAAAAAAACATCTTTTTCTATAAAAAATTGGATTAAAAAAATTTTTCCTCGTTGAAAAAAATCACTTTTTAAACTTAAAATTTTCAAAAAAATGTGTAAAAAATAGACTTTTTATCTTATCCGAAAAATGATTTCTTTTTCGTTTTTTTGTATTGAAATCTTCTTGTAAACGTCTTTTTTTAATTAAAAAAATATCTTTTTAAACTTCAATTTGGCTTAAAAAAACTTGAAAATTTGCCTTTTTACGTTTTTTTGTACAAAAAAATCTGAAAAAAAGCCCTATTTTTTTCGAATTATCCGACTTGAAAAAAATTCTTTTTTTCTAGTAGAAATAATTATTATAAGTAACGGACTCGATCTTGCTCCCACACATGTAGAAAAACCGCATCCATCGTCGTTTTTTTGGTCGTAAAAAAATAACTTTTCGGCGTTTGTTTGGCAATGTCGACGATGATTCCATGTCGTTCAACAACATCCCTGAATTCTATTTTCTTCTTTTTCAATAAGGATAAAAAAGTATGTCATTGGAAAGTGATCTGATTTTTTATGCTGTCTAGTTTTTCAGTTTTTCGAATTCGAACTGATTTTCGAATATTATCAATTCGACAGTTTCGAGGACCGATTTTCTAAAAATTTGGTTATTTAAGTTTCAAAAACTTTTTTTTCTGAATATTTTCTTCGTCCTGCATGGAAACCTTATGACTTTTTGGTGTGAATTGCGCTTCGAGACTCGTGTTTTTCGAAGGGTCTCAAAGCGAAAGAACGAAAAAAATCCCAAGTTACGGTAGACTCTTTTCTGCTTTTTTTCTAACACTTTACACTTTTTTTCGTTTTTCGTATTGAAATCTTGATGTAAACGTCTTTTTTTAATTGATAAATAACTTGTTAAACTTCATTTTGGCTTGAAAACTTCAAAAAAAAAAATTGGCTTTTTTTCCTGTTTTCGTACTTAAATCTGAATAAAATAAAGCCCTTTTTTCGAATAATCTGGCTTGAAAAAATGAATCGTCGTTACTTCGAACAGAAAAGTTAAAATAAGAAGAAGAAAAAAGAAATTTTGAATATCGATTTTGAAAAAGTAATCATCGCAAAATCCGTTCCAAAAGTTCTGCTTCCAAGGAAATGTTTCGTACATTCTGATTCCAAAATAATAAATATCTTCCAAGTTGTGAAGAAAAACCCTTAAATGACCTTTTTTCAAAATGTCAAAACTCGTCTAGTTTGAGGGCTTTGAGGGGTCGAAAAAAGACTTAAAGGCATAGGGGCAGTAAAAAATGGGATTTCAGGTGAAAGCAGTATCTTGTATAGTTTTTCTTTGCGAATCGAATGGTGTACTCAAAAAAATTACAGATGTGACAACTTGAGAAGAAAAACGCGATTTTACTTTCCCGCCTTTAATGAAAAATGCTTTGGATCGGCATGCAGACAACTGTTTACAGTAGCCGTGCACGCGATGTTGCGGACGTCTCATTAGACTCGCATTTTGTGAGAAATAACCGGATTTCTGCTTCACATGAATGGTTTCTTCTCTGAAAAACCGATTAAGAAAACAGAAAACACACACCGATAATAAAGAAAACACAAATATTCGCTATCCCAATCGAAACCTGTGTAAAAATCATCATTTTTCACCAGAAAAGCTTTTTTGCGATCAAAGTTTGCAAATTATACATGAATAGAAAGTATTTGTGACGAAGAGAACTTTGGTGACAACAGAAAAAATTGAAAATTGAAAGAAACGAAGAAAAAAGCGGAAACCAGAAAAATGGCGAAGCCTGTTGTCCTTGGAGCAACTTTACTGCAAAGTGCCCTTTTCGCGGGAACTCAAACTTTCTTCTCTCCGATTTTGAATTATTTTTTCTCCAAAAGGAACTTCTTTACGTTTCCAAGTTCACCGTTCGATTCGCAATGAAAAGCTCTACAAAGTACTGCTTTGAACTAAAACACCGTTTTTTACTGCCCCTATGCCTTTAATACAAGGAATTTTTCAATTTTCTTCAATTAGAAGGTCCTTAAGTGAAATTCAGTCGAGATCAATAAAAAATACTCTAGAAACGTCTCAAAGGTCGCTAGAGAGAAAAGGGGGGCTTTTTCAAGTTCCCCTCAAGGGAACCACCCCTAAAAAGGACACTAAAATTAAGAAAAGTGGCCACTCTAGGGGTTTAATGTTAGAGTGTATGATAAGAATTATTAATATATGGAAAACTCGTTTTTTTTGAATGAAAAGTATCAATTAATCACTCGAGTTTCATTAAATGCATCTTTTTACCTTTCCAGTCTGAACAGAAAATCACTGGACCCCCTAGAGGGACCACTTAAGTTTTAGAGGCCTTCGGAGGTCACTCTTTTGTTCATTATAGCGGCTTTTCGCTCTATTCCCCATAGTGACCACTCAGCCGTTATAGAAAAATTTTTAGTGGCCACTTCAGAAGTTTGACACTTTAGTGGCTACTGTAGTAGTCCAATTAGTGACCACTTAAGCGGCTGAAAATTAGTGGCCTCTTTAGAAGTCTGATTGGTACTACTAGACTACTGAAAACTACTATAGTAACCACTTAGACGCAAAATAGTGGCTTCTATAGAGGTAGTTTAAGTGACCCCTTCAGTGCCCTTTGCAAATAGTCCTTAATGGACCGCTTAACACTAGGATTCTTCCCAGAAAATCATGATTTTTCGGGATTTTTTCTTGTTAAAAAAAGAAGAACAAACCATTTATTACTTCTGGGGTTTCTGATGCACGTTTCGTAGCAAACTCGCATATTCCGAATCAGTTTCAGGATTTTGGACCTTCCTCCTTCGCCGATCCCGTATTCGCCTTTTCTCAGACTCTCCTTCAGATCTTTCAATTCTTCCGGAGAGGCCTGAAAAAATCTCAAACTCTGAATTATCGAAAAAACTCTTTGATTTTAAAATTTTGAAAGATTTTTTTTCGTTTGAAATAGTTTTTAAGGATCAATTTTGTTTGAAGACGCTGAAAATTCAGGAAATAGCATTAAAAGCTCGGATTCTATACAGTTATGGGCTTTTATGGGCTCATTTTTTTGATTTTGAAAAAAATAGAAAAACTGTCTTTTCAAAAAGAGATTTTCCTTAGAAAACTGAAGAAAAAAATCAAAAAAATGAGGAAAAATTACAAGAACTAAGAGGATTTTCCGTTCGAAAAATGACAGAAAATTGAAGATTTTTGAAATTTTTTAAGGAGAAAAATTACAATTTTCACATTTCAATGATGAAAAATAACTGTTTGTGTGGAAATAAGATATATTTGAGGACTCTTTTTTTCAAATTGTTATCAAAAAAATTCAAAAAGACAAGGCTTCTTTTTTTCGAAAAAAAGACTGGAAAGGTGAAGAAAAAAATCAGAAAATTGAGGAAAAATTACAAGAAATAGAAGGATTTTCCATTCAAAAAAATGGCAGAAAAACGGAATTTTTTTGCAATTTTTTTAAGGAAAAAAATCATAAATTTCAGATTTGAATGGTAAAAAAATAACTGCCTGTGTAGAATTAAGATAATTTTTGAGGGCTTATTTTCCAAAAATTTCATCAAAAAAATTCAAAAAGACAAGGCTGATTTCTTTGAAAATAAGGCTGGAGCAATGACCAAAAAACAAAAAAAATGAGAAAAATTACAAGAAATAAGAACATTTTCTCTACAAAAAATGACAGAAAAAGATATTTTTTAAAATTTCAAAGTAGAAAAAAATATTATTTTCAGCTGTTATCGTTCAAATTAACTGGTTTTTTTCAGGCTTAAACTAAATTTTGAAGAATTATTTTTCAAACTTTTTTTCAAAAAAATTCAAAAAAATAATAGTGATTTCTTCGAGAAAAAAACTGAAAAAAAGTGAAGAAAAAAATCAGAAAAAAATGAGGAAAAATTACAAGAAAATAAGAGGGTTTTTCCATTCAAAAAAAGGGCAGAAAAATGAAGCTGTTTCAAATTTTTTTGAAGGAAAAAAATTATAATTTTCTTACTTCAACGATGAAAAAAATAACTGCCTGTGTATGAATAAACTCTTTTTTTGCACAAAAAAATAAAAAAACCAGACAATTTAGGTCATTATTTTTATATTCTAGAACCATTTTGACGCTTTTTTTATAAGGCTAGAAGTTAAAAAAATTTACAATTTTTTTCCTGTATTTTAGCATTTTTTTCAATCATTAAATCACGCACATTGGACTGAATTTCGAGACAATAATCGAGAATTCCCAGCTTTTCCGATCTGGATCTTCGTAGAGTGTCGTACAAATCGTAGAACAACCCGTTGATCACTGGAAAAAAATAATCGATAAAAAAATTAGTTTTTTTCGTCATTTTTAGTTGAACCAGGACTGTTATAAGACAATTTTTTTCAGGATTTTTTTTCGAATTTTTGAAATTTTTTTAGCAATATTCTTTATTTTTTTGGACGAAAAATTCATTTATTTTCGTTTTTTTAGTTAAATTGAGTACATAGTTCATAAATCTACTTTTTTTTCAAGGGTTTTTTTCATTTTTTTCGAAAAATTCAAAAAAACAAGTCATATTTAAATTTTTTTATAATTGGAATAAGACCATATTTTTCACTAATTTTTCCAGAATTTCTCACAAATTTCACAAGAAAAAAATGAACGAAATTTCAATTTTCAGCTCATTTTTCAAAAAAATCCAAAAAATTTTTTTTTCGAAAAATTCTAGTTTTTTTCAGGAATTTTCATGATTTTTTTCAAGTAAAAAAATTTTTTTAATTCTATTTTTTTCATCATTTTTTTCATTTCAAAAGAGAAATTCAAAGGAACTTCCCTCTTTTCCTAAAAAAATTTTTCTTAATTTACCAAAAAAAGTTCAAAAAAATGCTTTTTTTCAAAAAAACTTCCAGTCATATTTTTTTATAGAAAAATTTCACATTTTCCTGAAAAATTTCTCTGAATTCAATACGAAAAAAACAAAACTAACACCCTAGATTAACGGCCAAGTCGTTATTCTGCATTTGTCGGATGGCAAAATACAATCCGAGCCAGGCGTTCACTCCAGGGGCCACTTCGATCTGAATTTCTCTTTTTTTTTCCAAAAATTCCAAGAAAAAACCTTTGGATCGCCTTTTTCTCTAGGAATGTAGTAGATATTCAGACGATCGACGGCGAATTTATTCGCGTATCTTCTGAAAAATAGAAAATATTCAAAAAATCTTCGGAAAAAAATGACAAAAAAAAATAAAAAAATTTCAAAAATATCTAAAAAAAGGACAAAAAGAAGGGATAATTTTATACAAACTTATTTATTTCATAAAAATTTATAAAAAAATCAAAAAAAATTTTTTCTTAACTAGTTCTCTATTAGAAAAAAAGAGATTTAAAAACATTTTTTTCGAATTTTGAGCTTTCTATTGATAAAGAAAAATTAGAATGATTTTTTTCTAACCTGAATTTCGATTTAAAAAAATTTAAGCTAATGTAAACCCTTTAAAAAAACCTCCAAGAACTGGAAAAAAATTCCCGAAATCAGTAGAAAAAAATATCCATGAAATCTTGAAAAAAATCAATTAACCACAAGAAATTCAAAAAAATGAATAAAAAAACATCGTTAAAAAAATTTGAAAAAAATCAGTTTTTTTGTATAATTTTTTTGAAGAGATCATTGATTAAATTTTTTTCTTTCTGAAACTTTCAAAAATTTTGAATTTTTTTGTCGAGATTTAATCAAAAAAACGACTGAAAAACCATAGAATTTTTTTCAAAATTTCAAATAATTCCCTTAAGTGTTCCCTAGTTAAATGAGAAACATTGATAGAAGTTCGGAAAATTTTTTTTTAATAATGAAAACTTTTGATCAGATTTTTTTCTTCTTTAATTTTTTTGAAATTTTTTTCGATGCTTGGAAACCCTGGAATTTTTTTCAAATTTTTTTCAAACTATTCCATTAAATTTTTCTCTGGTTGAAGCCTTGAAGACTTCAAAAAGTGGGAAAAATAAATTAAAAAAACTTCGAAAAAAATCAGCTTTTTTTGAATACCAAGGATTTTTTTCCTTGTAAAAAAATGTTAGAAATAGTTGAAAAATCCTGCAATTTTTTTCGAGTTTTCCAAGATTTTCCCTTAAGTGGTCACCTCTGAACGTCGTCCTCTCCATCCCCACTCACATATCTCGCTCTTTGCGTCAAGAGACACTGAAATATTTCAATTTATTCGATTTTAGAGGTTCAAAATAGGGAAAACCTTCATGAATTTGTGGGTTCTATTGACTTCTTCGTAGTCCTCGGGTCCCTGGCCGGAAAAAGTCAAGGGATATGAAGTTAGGTGTCTTATTTTGGCCCTATACTTCAGGCCTGACTTCTGGAAAATGACAAAAAACGTCAAAAAATGTTTAAAATTCAATTAAAAGTGCGAAAAAAAAAAGTAAAAGCTTCTTAAAAATTGTTGAGAGGTTGAATTTTGAGTAAAATACGGTAAAAAAACTTGAAAAAGCTTTAGAAAATCGTCAAAAGATGTTAAAATGAAACTAAAAACTTTATAAAAAAACTAAAAAAGCTATGAAAAATGACAAGAAAAGTTGTATTTTGATAAAAATGTGGTAAAAATGAAAAATCTTGTTGAAAAATCCTTGCTATTTAAAGAAAAAATAAATAAATTTTCTAATATTTTCAAGTCGGAGACCAATTTTTCGTGTTATTGAAAGACTTGCAGCTAAGATTTTCATACAAAATAATTTCAGAGACTCCCAGTGGTCCCTAGAGTGAATATAAGAGAAAATAGCCCTTTAGTGGACAAAGCAGTGGTCCCTAGAGGGCGAAAATTCAAGTGGTCCTTATAGGGATTTAGGATCGGACCCCACGAGCCTCTAAAGCTTAAGTGGTCCCTATAGGAGACTTTTATTTTTTTTTTGTAGTGATTCCTTTTGCATGCTTCAGTGGCCCCTATAGGAAGAGATAAAGTGATCCCTGGAGGGGAATCTCTAACTGACCTTCTAGGGAACTTTCGAAAAATGAAAATTTATGAACTTCTGTACAGACCTTGAGCAAAAAAATTAAGATTTTGAAAAAAAAATTTTTTTTACTTGACATTTCTGTTTCAATCCCGTCATTTGTTTATTCTTTTCATTTCTGCTATTGCATTATCATCCTCCTCGAAAAAAAAATGGGCTTTTATGATAATTTTCGAGTCGAAATGGCCTCATTTTTTTGAAATTATGATCATTTTTTTCAACTATGAAGTCTATTAGTGACAGTAATGTGCCATATTTTGGGACTAAAAATATTTTTTTTCCAAGAAAATATCTCTTTTCTCACCGTCGGATGCGGAACATCATACTCGCGATTGAAAAGATGCCTTTCGCAGGTCCAAAAAGTCTGAAAATCGTCGAAAATGACGCCGGTTCTGCGATCAAAGTCGACAGAACGAATGAAAAACCAGAAGACTTGGATCAATTTCTCTCTGAAATACGTGAGATCCCTGTTTCTTTTGGTTTATTTATTGGTTACTTGCTCTTGATCGCTTTCTCGATGGGTCTGCCCGCCCGGGGCGGACCCCCGCCCCGCCCTCTTCGCGGCGGCGGGCTTCTCACTTCGAATAAATCGATTTCGTACTCGTTTACCTGGAAAAATGAAGACTTTAGTGGTCTAGGATGACGAGAGGAGTACTAAATTTGAAAAAAAAAATGGATTTTTTGGGTTTTTTCAAGAAATTTTGCCTGATAACGGTAAAAAATTGAGATTTTAGAGACTGAAATGATGAGAAAAATATTCTTTAAGAAAAATCTTAGAGATTTGAAATTTTTTTCTAAGTGTTGGGAGGTATTTTAGAGTTCGAAAAAAATGAGATTTTGGTTTTTTCAAGAAATTTTACCTCGAAAAACGGTGAAAAATGAAATTTTTAATAGACTGGAATGTGAAGAAAATGCTTTTCAAAAAAAAATTTTCGAGTTAAAATCCTTGCTCTTTAAAGGAGCATCGACAAATTTCGAAAAAGTCTCTCGAGACGAACTGCTGCTTTTAGGGTTATTTTTAGCCTCGAAAATTTTCTGGGCCTTTAATAATCTTCATGAGGGTTTTAGAACAGCCTTTTTTATTTTTTAAGAAATTTATTATTTTTAATTTTTAAAAACGACAAGCTGAGAGCGGACTGGTTGGAAATTCGGAAAGTTCAAGTTGCTGGAAAAATTTCTAGTGGTCGCTTAAGGGTTTTAACGTCTTAATGGCCACTATAGTAGTCGAAATAATGACCGCTTAAGTTTCTAAAAATTAGTGGCCTTTTTAAAAGTCTAAGTGCAACTAGTGGCCACTAAGGCGCAAAATAGTGGCCCCTTTAGTGTCCTCTCCAAATATTCCTTGGGGAACCACTTGAGTGGCCAATGAAGTTTTTTAGAGTAAAGAAATTGCAGCGCTTTGAAACAAAATTTAAGAAAGAAACTCAAAATTAGCGACTTTCCTCATTTTCCCAACTTATTTGTGAACCTATCAGCTTTTCTCGTTGAAATATATCAATTTCAGAGCCATATCCTCACAATCTTGCCCTCGATATTGTTCGAGATGCGGAACCAATTGACCAGAAGCCTCGTGACTTGGTCATATCGGCTCATGTCGTCTTTTGTTGCCGGCCGCCGTTCTTGGACCAGTAATTCTCCTCCTTCCTGAACAAATGACCCAATTTCGAAGTTTCAATAGAATACTCTCACCTTTGTATATTTCGGACCCACTGACTCGTTCTTTTTCGGCGTTACCCGCATCCGCCCGAACTCGGCGGATATCTTCTCAGCCATTTTTGACTCTGAAATCGATGCTTGATTGTCTGAAAGTGAGGAGAACAAGGTAGAAAGGTTCGCCTTCCTAGATAGGACAGCAGAAAAATGCACGAGTTCCGAAGATAAGACGCAAAATGACTCAACTTTTGTTATGCCCGAGAAAATGTAAATAAACGAGATAACTGGGCCTTCACCATCACTTTTTCCTATACGCGGGGTACCTTTTGAAATTGATGTTTAAACGCCTTTATCCAACAAAGCTCGAAGATGAAGCTGGAAAAAGCTGCTTACTATGAACAAGGGAAATTGTGAAATCAAAAGAAGGAAAGAGCGCCCCAAGGCGAATCGGTGTTTAGTCTGGCGATCGTGCATGCGGACTTGTCGTAAGAAGTTATTTGGAAATTTTAATTTTTGGAAAACTTTTCTTTACTATTTTTTGTTAATCGTTTATTGAATGAAGGAAGATCTAACAGACATCAGGTCTTACCTCCAGTTTGAAAGTCCTGTCATTCAAGCTCAGGTAAGCTTTTGAAAATTTTTATTTTAAAATCAAGTTGTAGGGATTCTCGCAACTTTTACAATTATTGAAAACCGGGGTTTTTCAATCGGCCAAATGTCGAACCGATACTTTTGATTTATTCTTCGATTGTTTATACGCATTCGGGCCGTTGCCATGTTCGTGGCTGATCGAATCTGTTTCAGAGTTTAAATCTCAAGGTTTTTCTGGTAATTTTTGAGAAAAATGTGGAATTTCAGACGTTTTGAAATCGGAAGAAGTATTTGAAGGGTTTCTGTTACGTTTGAGCAAAGTAAAAAATCCGGAAGATGTTTTGAACGCAGTTTTGAAGAACTGCGATTTGAATAGCAGGTTTTAGGTGAATTTAAAAAAAATAAACCATATTTTTTCAGCTCTTTATTAAAGTTATCGAAGCAATTGGATGAGGCTTTGCTGTGCAGGATTTTGAGAAGCAATAGAAATGCCAGGTTTTTGAAAAGGAAACACATTTTTTAGGATAAATAAATCGATTTTAGAACCAAAAAACTTGCTTTGCAAGCCATTTTTTCCGGATTTCTTTCGGAAAAATCGGTCCAAGCTTTGATTTGGGATGCGTCGGATGACCAGTTGCCCATTCTGGCGAATTATTTCCAAGATTTTTCCTTTCGAGTAGAAATTTTGAAGAAATATAACCATTCCGGGTACTTAAAAGGTGAGAAAAAGGTTGATTTTGAAGATTTTTCAAGTTTTTAGGGTTATCTTGTGATGAATTGATGAAAGCGGACCTCGAAAGTGCGGATTGTTTCACGATTTCTGAGCTGATTAATAGAAATCAGGTGCTTTTGATGAATCCAACGATTCCTGCCCATTATATTCATCTTCCTGATTTGTTTTCCCATTTGCAGGCCAGGTAAATGATCGGAATACCATTGGGAAAGGTATTTCAATGCAATTTGTTCAGTTTAGAGCCACCGGATTGAAAATTATACGTGGGAATTTGATAGAGGCGGACCTTTTGAGGGTTAGTTTTTTCAGAAACTCAAAAAATTATCGATTTTTTGGTGATTTAAAAAAAAGCTTATGTAAACCTTGTTTTGAAATCAAGAAAACTGTATTAAAATAAATTTTTAATATGAAAAAGTCGAATTTTGATAGTTTTTCATCGTTTTTGAGTAATCGTAGAATTTTCTGATTTTTTTTTAAGTTCTGAAAAAAATAACTTGTTTAAATTTTGGTTTTAAATTAAGGGGAAACTGTGTTAAAGTATGATTTTCAATAAAAAACGAATTTTTAAGCTTTAGATCGCGATTTCTTTAAGTAAACTTTATCGATTTTCAGATTTTTCAATATTTAAAACGGATTTTTGAGTATTTCTCGTCATTTTTGATCATTTTAGGGCGATTTTATATCAATTTATTCAGGAAAAACTATATTTTTTTGCAGAATTTTTCAAACTTATGAGCGGATTTTTCCAAGTTTTTCTCATTATTTTTTTGAGCCTTTTTTTCGACATTTTTCAAAAATTTATCTAATTTTTTTAGTTGATTTCCAAATAAGCTGATGTTTAAAAAAATTGAGAAAAAAAGCACAAAAAAATGGTTTAAGAACAGAAATTTTAACAAAAAAAGTCGAATTTTTGAGATTTTATTACGCTTTTTGAGCTTTTTTTCACCGATTTCTTGAAGAAAAAAACTGAATTTTTTTTCTAAAATTTTTTTGAAATTTGTTCAATTTAAAAATTTCCAGATCAAATCCCTCATCGATTCGTGTCAAAAAAATTCCAATATTCTCCACGAAATCAACCCGAAATTGGGGATTTTTGGGACAATCAAAAATCTCCTCGCATTTATCGCCACAAATGACGTCATTGAAGATTTTTCTGGATTCTGTTCGACATTTACAGGTTTTCTTGGAGTCAAATATATATTTTTCGAAATTTTTAGATGGCTTCAAAAAAACCTAAAATTCATCGTCGCGTTATTGCCAAAAAAACGGAAGGATCTGTCCAAAAAAATTGTGCTGCGAAATAATTTTGGAACTCTCAAAAAAATTTCCCGAACAGGTTTTTTTATTAAAAATATTCAAAAACAAAAAAAAAAGTTCAGGCCAACTCTCTGTCTTTATATTTCATCACTTTATTCGCCAGGCCATTTTTCGAAATCCAAAAATCGACCGTTTTGGACGTCCTCCATGGACTGGCTCATCATAAAGTTTGCAATTTCCCCCTGAAAAGCTCAATTTTCGATTCAAGTTCGCCCTAACGACAATCGTCCGATTTCTGTGCGCCATGTCACAGCAGAAAATTGCGGAAAGGGAGAAGATTTTCGGCATTTTGGCCGATTTGGTTACATCGTGAGTTTTTTTTGGATATTTATTGGGAAGACCGTGTTTTTGAAATGATTTTAGGAAAAAGTTCGAATTTTTTTCTGAAAAAAATCGTATTTTTTTGAGAAGGTTCTGTTGAAGTTTTAAATGTTTTTTTTGTAATAATCGTGAGTTTTTAAAGAATTTTTTTATGGAGCTTTCAAGTAACTTTTTTTCAGAAAAAAATTCTGAAAATTAAAACAAATATTGAAATTTCAGTACACTTTTTTTATAAAGTTCATGATGAAGTCTTGTGATTTTTTTATTATTATTTTTTTAATTTTTCAGTCTTTTTGAATTTTTTTGGGCAAATTTTTTTACTAAATATCGATGCCAAAACTCAGATTTTCTCCATTTTCGAGAAAAATTAAACGATGTGATTTCTGAAAAAATGAGGTTTTTTAGGAGGATTTTTGAAATTGAAGGCAAAATTCGCCATTTTTCTTTCAGAAGTTATGTAATTTTTCCCCAATTTTGGATGGTTTTTGAATTTGCCACGTGAAAAAAATTTAGAAAAATTATTGTATTTATTTGAAAATATCAATTTTTCGAAAAAGATTTATCAATTTTTAAACGAGATTTTTCTAATTATTTTTTTCAAATTTTCCATTTTTTTCTATAATTCCGTGGTTAGAGAAATCTCTGCGAAATGCAAATATAGCTCTGACTCTCCAAGATTTAGTTATCTTTTTCTTTCTCTGACGCCTTTTGAATTTTGCGGAATCAATACTGCATGAAATTTTTCTAAAAAAATATAAAAAAATAGGAAAAAAATCTCGTTTTTACCCCTGATTGCAGTTTCACTTTGACTTGTTATATTTTTATGTTTTTTAGATTCCCAAGTATTCTCGAGTCCCTGATTCCAATCGTCAAAGACTTCCCTTCCACTGATTCGATCGATATTTTCAAGGCCAAATTGGCTTTGATCTCTTCCGCTTGTTTGGCCAGGTTTTCTCAAATTTCCCCTAAAGTTATCGTTTTTCCTTATTTCAGTGACAGTTGTGATGATTTGTTATCATTATTGACTTCTCTGCTCAAAAATGAAGGCGACAAGTTGGCGGCCACGATCCGTGTGCTCATTGTTCTGTGCAGGGAAGATGTGGGTTTGAAAAATAATTTTTTTTAGACGTTTTATATCTTTTAAGTTGAAATTTGTAACCTTATAAGGTTTAACTGAAAAATTATCTTTTTTTCCATGACATTTTGATCAGTTATAAGCTGAAAAAAAGCCGATTTTTTTCCAGCTTTTTTTATCCAATTTTTCTTGAAAAATACGACCAGAAAGTGTTAGGAATTAAAAAAAGGATAGTTTTCAAATCAACTAAAAAAAGTTTTTAAAGTAGAAAAGTTAGCGACCAGAGTGGTCCCTCTAGGGTTTTGATGTTTAAGTGGCCACTGGAGTGACCCCCATTGTAGCGCTACTAGGCCACTAAAACTACTATAGTGACCCCTAAGGAGGGCAAAATAATAGTCTGGGATGGTTCTTAGGGATTTCAGAGTGGTCCCTATAGGGGTTCAGGGGGAAAAACAGCCCCTTTAGGGGCCAAAAAGTGGTCCCTATAGAAGTTTAGGGTCTGACCCTTTAGCCCCTAAAGCTCAAGTGGTCCCTATAGGGATCTTTCATTTTTATTCAAAAAACGTTTTTTTATTCAGATTTTCGCATGTATATGCTTTTTCGCCTAGAGTTCATATTATCGACTATCTAAAACCCCTATAGGGACCACTTTTGCAAGCTCTAGTGACCCCTTGAGGTACCACTCTAGAATTCCTAAGATTGGATGATTTTTTTTCCAAGCCAAAAAAACGACGGCTCTTGGCCCGTTTTGAATTGATAAAAACATGGTTTTCGTGATTTTCTACCCAATTTATTTGGAAATACGATCAGATTTATTTTTAAAAAAATAAGAAAAAGAACTTTTTAAAAGTAGATTTGAAAAATTAGCGACTTGAGGATTTCTTTCAAGCCAAAAACGACGACTTTTTGTCAGTTTTAGTTGATTTTTACTCACTTTTTCGATCAAATTTTTCAAAAATTATGCAATTTTCAGTTTTTCTGAACTTCCTATGTCTCAGGTCCTCGAATTCGCCACAATCAAAAGACCTCTGGCGAAAAAGGTGCTCAAAAAAGAGAATGAGCCGGCTTTGGAAGCTTATTCTGAGCTTTTGGCCTTGGGCGCCGTTCCGAATAAGGAGGAAACTGAAGAAAATGTGAGTTTTAATGTTCAAATTGAGCTTATTTTCAATAAAAAAGGTTTTTCTGTCTCAGAAAATTTGAAAATTTTGAGCTTTTTGGTTTTTTTTTATTCAAAGTTTTCACATTTTTTCGTTTTTTCTGAGTTAAAATTGAACAATTTTGATGATTTCAACGGTGTTTTTCTCGATTTTTTTGTGAGTTTTCCCTCTGAATTCTCTAAAAAAAGGTCATTTTTTTGTGTTGAAAAATCTTGAAACGATGATTATTTATAGAGATTTTTGTCACAAAGTTGCATGAATTGAATTATTTTTTTAGGGTTTTTTTAAGGGTTTAAAAAGATGGAAAGGTTGACTTTTTATAGTGGAAACTTGGTGATTATCGATTTTTGGAGGTTTTTTTGAGGTCTTTTTAAGGTTTTTTCGTTCTTTTTTAATTTTTCTTGCTCTTACAAGGATTTTTTTCTTCCCATATTTTTTTTTGTGCTTTTTCAAGACTTTTTTTGCAATTTTTAAGCCTTTTTTGCTCCTTTTCAAGTATTTTTTACTCGTTTTAGGCTTTTTTCTTGCTCATACTGGGACTTTTGCAAATTTTTCAGGCATTTTTTCAGGTTTTTATGCTTTTTTAATGCTCTTCATATGCTCTTTCCATGCTCTTTTTAGATTTTTTTCTGTCTTTTTAGAAAAAAATTTCGGATTTCTGCAATTTTTTTCAATGATTCTATATAGAATATTCCTTGAAAAAAATCGAAAAAAAGCTTTTTCTCCATAATAATCATCCTAATTTTAGAACAATGAACTCCGGGACGATTGTATCCAGGAATTGTGGTCCTTGAAAAAAATTCCTGCCACGGCGAAAAAGACGAATCCCGGCAAAGGTCGGCTGCAGCCGCTTGGACTTCTTTGGGTCTCTTTTTCTCCTTGAAAAAAAGAATAAATATTTTTTTTGTAGGAAAAATATGACCCAAAAGATGTGATGAACGTCGTCCAAGTGTCATATTTGCAGATTGTTGAGGCGATTTCGAAAATGGAGACTTTGGAGAGAAAAGGTGGGAAGAATGAGATTACCGTTTCAAGGGCTTTATTTGAAAAAATATGAAGCGCTCTGGTTTGATATACAGACATTAACAAAAGCTCTAGTGGCCACTTAAGAGGCTCCTCAAGGACCACTTGGAGAGGGCACTAAAGTGGCCACTAAACTTAGGAACTATAGGAAGAACCTCAGCAGTCATGCTTGCAAAAGCGGCCCCTCTAGGGGACCATGCTGGTGAGAAGAAAGACCTCTAGAGGGACCACTTGAGCTTTAGGAACCTAGCAGTCTGACCCTAAACCCCTAGAGGGACCACTTGAGCTTTAGGGGCTAATAGATCAGACCTCCTTAATTTTACCCTTATGTATCCCACTTTTCGACCACTATAGTAGTTGTTTTCCTCTCCAACCCCTATAGGGACCACTCGGGAATTCCTAAGAACCATCTCAAGCCATTTTTGTTCTTCTTAGTGGTCACTATAGTGGTTCTAGCGGCCTAGTGGACTTCTAAAGTGGCCACTAAATCTAGATCACTCAAGTGGTCACCAATTTAACTATTATAGGGACCACTTAAACCTCAAAACCCCTAAAGTGATCTTTTTCCCAGATTGTGAATTTTTTTCTCGATTTTTCATTGATTTTTTTTCGAAATTGCACATGATCCTACTGTCGTGTTCAAAAAAATTTTTAATTTTTTTCTTTGATTTTCCAAATTTTAGTTATCTTTCTCATTCTCTGACGTCTATTTTAAATTTCCCGATTTTTTTCGAAAAATTTCTTCCCCGCAACGGTTAAATAAGGAATTTCAGAATTTTTTTCGAAAAATGAGTGTGTTTTTGGAAGACTTTGGAGCATGTAAAAAAAGAGCGCTTCCTTTTCAAATTTTACTGTTTCAGCGAAATTTTAAACTCGAAAAATTATAATTTCATCTTGTTAGGCTGACAACTCTTAAAACATTATGAAAAGGTCGGAAAAATGAGAAAATCTGTCATTTTTCTTTTTTTTGAATTTCAAATCTTGTAGGATTTGCCAATTTTCTCCATTCCTGGTTGGCTATCGATATTGAGGAGCTACCCCGGCCCATTTATACCGGAAAAATGGGAAAATCCACGAATTTTCTACCGGTTTTCAGTAAAATCGATGCCTGGAGGGACACCTTGGCCAAGAAGTTTTCCGAGGTAGTTTTTGGGATTTTTTAAATTTTTGAATAGCTTTTTCAAAAATTTCTGTTCTAGTTCCAAAAAGTCTTAGTTCTCATTAAATTCTATCTTGAAGATAGTTTTTGTTAAATTGTATGTAGTTTGACCCCAGAAAAAAAAAATGAATTTTTTTGACAATTTTTTTCACCTTTCTTTATCTTTTTCTTGTACCGTCAAAAAAAGAAATTTTCATTCAAAAAAATCGATAAATATGTGATAAATAAGTTTACAGTTTCAGGATTGATATTTAACATTTTGTAAAATTATTCGATCAATTTTTAATTTTTTAATTTTTTCTAGTACTCTCAAAAAAACAATTGATCAAGGATATAGTCGATTCACGGCTAGTTTGGCCTGTCTGCGCTCTCCACGAGCCAGGCATTATTTCTTTTCGTGTCAGGACCCGATATTTCGATGGCTCAATTCAGCCGTGAATCAGCTATAAATAGGGTTACTGTTTCACAACTTCTATTTAACAAATTTTAAAGTTTCTGGTCAATTTTTATAAATACAGCTAAATTTTATAGGAGCCGTGGTTCTGGAAGGCGACTTTGTCCTTGACCCCGCCCATTTTTCAACTTTACGCTCCCAGCAATCGAGCCGTTTCCATGCTGAAACTTTTCAGGAAGCTGTTGATTGAGGTGAATTTTGATAGTAAAGCGAAAAAAACGACGAATAAAGCCTTTTCAGAAAGTTTTTTGAGGTATTTTAAGTGTATATTTTTAAAAATTGTAACCAAATTCGTCTTAAAAATGCGGAAGTATTCCCTAAAGGGGCTTTTGTAGGGTACCCTCAAGGGCCCTCTTCATCTTCCCCCTCATAGGGACATTAAAACTGGCAAAAGTGGCCACTTTAGGGGAGCATTCTAGCAATCCCTATACGTCTTTTTAGCTTCCAAATCTCAACAAAAAAAAAATCAAAAAACCACTATAGGGACCACTTAAGTTCTAATGGCTCAGACCCTAAAACGCTATAGGGATCACCTGAATTTCGGTCCCCTTTAGAGCACTTTTCTGAATATTTTAGGGTCTGTTTCCCTCCCTAAACCCTATAGGAACCACTTTAGCGATCCTTAGTTAGTGAAATTTCATTCTGACAGGTTTTTCAGAGTAAAAATTCACACTATTTCACTGTGAGACATTCGATTCTGTCACGTGTTCTCCTTGTAAAAACCATTTTTCTCGATGGGGCTCAAAAATTACTGTGCAACGCGGTTGTGATGCGTTTTGGCGCGAATTTGAAATTTTTTAAAAATAATCTTCTCTCATTTATTCTAAAAATCTCAAAGGACCTTATTTTGAAATATTTTGATGTGTGTAGTCAACCTTCTTCAACAGGAAACCTGAAAATGCTGAATTTTTTTAAATTTGCCATCAGAAACGCATCGTAAGCGATATCGCGAATCTCTCGCGGCGTTATCGCTAACTTTTTGCGCTGTATCGTCTTTCAGAAATTTTTTTTGGTTACTAATTTATTTCATCATAATAGTCAAGTTTAATGCGATAAAATGTGCAGAAAATTTAAAATTTATGCGATATCGAAAGCGATATCGCAAATCACTCGCAAACTTCTTGCGCTATATCGCCTTTCAAAAAAAAATTTTCTTGTTTCGGAATCATTTCATTCTAATAGTAAAATTAAGAGCAAAATAAGTGTTTTAATCTCAAATTTGTGAAAAAGAGCGATATCGCAGCGAAACTTTAGCGATGTCGCGGCGAAGGTCCGCTGCGATGTAATCCTTTATTCTGAATGGAGTCATATCTTTTTCCAGGTGCCACCAACCACAAATGAGACTGAACGACGTGAATTGTTCGCCAGCTGGAGACTGTGTCTGCGGGAAGGATTCAACTGTCTGATGGAGGCCCGGAGCAATGACGTCATCTGGACACGGGATCAGCTCAGCGACGAATGTCGGCGAGCCCTCCAGGAGTCCTCCACGTGTCTCGACAACGTCGTCGTCGTCTTGGCCCTTCTTGCTGATCACATCGCCGAGTTGGAGGGGAAGGTAGAGATTGTCTCTGCGCCCTCTCATCTTGGCGCGCTTTCTCACCGGCGAGGGAACAGAGAGACGCAGACACGCGAAAAATCGCGGCGAATGGACTATAAATACCTAAGAAGTTAAGGAAATCAACTAGAATCTTCTTGAGAATTGTCTAATTCTCTCCTTCTCGCGCGCTTTTGCGCTGTCTAATTCTCTCTTTCTCACGCGCTCTCTCGCTGTTCTGATCATCTTGAGACCTGAATTATTATTTTTCTTTCATGTTGTACAAACTATAAGGTGGCCTGTTATACTAAAAGAAAAGTTCTAGTGGCCACTTAAGAAGCTCCTCGAGGACACTAAAGTGGCCACAATAGTAGTTTTACTGACCCAGAGGGTGAAAAAAACCATTTTTTTTTTCTCAATTTTTCACCTTTTTTCTACATTTTAACTCATTTTTAAACTTCGGGGTTGCCCGAGGGCGAATTTTAAAATCAGGGGCCCGCCCCGGGTCGTCTTACTGGGCAACGTTTAACCCCCCCGGTTTAACTTTTGATGAAACTTTGTTGGAGGGCGGGGTTTAAAAAGGCTCTCAAGTTAGGGCAAAACCATCATTGTGCTTCAGAAATAGTATTTTTTAACTGAAAAAATGTCCTTTTTGGATTTTTCAGTGTTTTTCGAATAAGTCATAGTTTACATTGCTCTTCATCTTTCAGATGGAAGACCGAAAATTATCAAACCAACTGGCAAAATGCCAAAAACCGTGGCTGATCTCCGTCGCTGAGTATATCCTCCCCATCGCTTTCGATGACCACAAGCCGAAGAGCAATCCGATTTTTCAGATTCTGGCGGTTCGTGGGAATTTTATAACGGAAGATGGATAAGAAATTTTTGAACCAGAAAAAAATTGATAGAAAATCAAGAAAGTACCTTTTTTCCTCCAAAAGTTCCCTAGAAAACTTGGTAATTTTCAGAATTTGAAAAAGTTTATCTTTTTTGAAAATATTATTTATTTTTTCATTGAAATTTGATTTTTTTTTTCGTGTTTCTATGAGGATGTCTTCATTCAAATTTTTGATGGTTATATTTTTTTCGAATCGATTTTCAAAAAGTTTTAAAGGGCTTATTTTTCTTAAAATCGAATTTTTTTAAACTTATAGGGGGTTTTTTTTTTTCGATGAATCGATTTTTTTTTTTTCGAATCTTTAAGAATATTTTCTAAAAATATTTTTTTTCAATTTTTTTTAATGGGATATTTTCTTTTTTTCTAATTTTTTTGAAGCTATTTTTTTCTGGAGAATTGATCATTTTAGACCCGTCAACCGTCTTCTGAAGCTGTTGCCCGGAAAGCTTTAATTTTTTTGGCCAAAATTCCAAGTGTCGTCGAGTTTTTTTGAGGCTGAGACGTTTGAAAAAGGTATTTTTTTTCAATTTTAAGTCGAAAAATTTAAAGAAAGTTTAAAAATTTCAGCTGGAAAAAGAGCCATTTTTTTATCAGAAAAATCTGGAAAAAAATCGAATTTTCAAGGAGTTTCCAGGGGAGACTTGAACGTTTGGGCTGAAGCGGCAGGTTTTTTTGATAAAAGAAAAAAATAAAAAAATAATTTTCATTTTAGGGGCCCATCCATTAACGGTTCTGGAGCTGGAAAAAAGCTTGGGATTTGAAAATTCGGAGGAAAATCGGATAAATGAGCTTTTGGAACAAGCTTCTACTCCTGATAATGTTAAGGTAGTTGGCAAAATTGAGGGGCTAAGGAAAACCAGAGTGGCCCCTTGAGGGGTCCTGAAAGATTTCCCTACAGGGACCACTTTCCCTCCTTCTATAGGGGGGTAATGACGCTTACGAAAGTGGCTACTCTAGGGGAGTATACTGGTGAGAAGAAAGACCCCTAGAGGGACCACTTGAGCTTTAGGGACCTAGCAGTCTGGCCCTAAACCCCTAGAGGGGCCACTTAAGCTATAGGAACCTAGCAGTCGGACTCTAAACCCCTAGAGGGACCACTTAACTTTCACCCCTATAGTGAGCACTTTTTGTCCCCCTATGAAGGCTGTTTTTCCCCAACCCCTCCAGACCACTCCTGTTGAAATTTCAGCTGGAAGTAGGATCATTTTCAGACTAGCATGTCCCCTGGAGGGACCACTGAATAAACTCCTTGAATGGGTAATTGTCAAGGTTTTGAGGCCCCTGAGGGGGAGCTTAAGTGGCCTCTAGAGGGAGCCTTCAAGAGCTTTTAAGGTTACCCCTATAGGGACCATTTCAGAGTTTCCAAGTTCTTTGATTGGTCTAAAAAATGAAATTTTACATTTTCCAGAAGCTTTTCGAAGCCCTGGCCAATTCAAACAAGAATTTCTTGACCGATTTTGGAAAAAAGCTGAAAAAATTCGAAAAAGTCTGGAATTCGGCTGAAGAACCACCGAGAAGAGCGATTTTTGAAGGTTTTTCCGAAAAATTTGAAGAAAAAAATGATTTTTCCTTCAAGGATTTTCACGGTTGGCTCTGACTTCCTGGCGAAGATTGGAAGAGCCTCAATATTTGGCCGTCGATGAGTTGCCGGATTCAAGTCTCCTCAAAACTGTCCTTTTTTCGTGTTTCGTGAAGAATCCAATGCATTCGGAAGCCGTCAAAGACTCGATTCCCGCCTTTTTTGGCCATAGAAGGAGTGATGGAAGGTTGGTGGAGACTATCCCGTGTTTTTAAAGCAAAAATACCGTATACCAAACTTCGCTTCGAGACCCTTTTTTTT
Organism: Caenorhabditis auriculariae; assembly: GCA_904845305.1. Taxonomy (NCBI): domain Eukaryota; kingdom Metazoa; phylum Nematoda; class Chromadorea; order Rhabditida; family Rhabditidae; genus Caenorhabditis; species Caenorhabditis auriculariae. The sequence goes on along the minus strand of CAJGYM010000013.1, from coordinate 1,076,441 downwards.
GTTTTTTAGGTTTTACGGCAGCTTTTTTATTTCCATTTTGCACAAAACACACTATATAGCATATTCCGCGTCAACTTGTCATATTTCGGGCCAAGATACCGTAATTTTCCAATTTTCAGGTCTCGAAGCGAAAAAAAAACTGTTCATAAATTTTTTTTTATCGGGACAAGTTTGCGCAAAAATCACTATGAAAATGTGTCCATTCCGCGCCAGCTTGTCACCTTTTTTTAGACTAGAATACCCTATACCCTTAGATTGAAGGTCTCGAAGCGAAATGCGAAAATGAGATCAGTATACTGTAGTTTTTTTTTTCGAAAATTCCGCAAGTAATTCACATTTAAAAAATGTTCTAGCCTATTCCGTGAAAGCTCGTCACGTTTTTTTCACTCTCGTCAGATTACCGTATCCCAAAATTGACCACGTTTCGCTGCGAGACCTTTTTGTAGGTTTGTGTAGAAAAAGCTTCTAAACATTTTTTTTTTTTTGAAGATTTTTCTTTTTGGAGAAGTTTACAAATTTCTGCTTTAATCAGTCTTTTTTTTTAATTCATACTTTTTTATAAATTTTTCTTAAGTCTTTGATTAGACAATTATTTTTCAAACTTCAATTATTCTCAGAACACTCCCGCCCATCAACTGGTCCATCATAACAAAAAATCTCTCGGATTGGCAAAACGACGAAATTTCTCGATTTTCCGTTTTGTCTTTGGCTTGTGATCAACACGTTGCTCTTTCTGAGGCTATATTGAAAAAAATTGTTGATAATTTAATTTTTCAGATCCTCCAAGAAGCGACTTCGGCCGAAAAATTTGTCAAAAAAATCGACGAGAAATCTCTCGGATTATTGGCTGAAAATTTGACAAAAATTATCGGGATCCTGCCTTCTCAAAGAGTTTCCAGCCTTTTTGAAGTTATATAATTGTAAAAAAGGAAAAAAATAAAAGATAAAATTGAAGGAAAATCGTGGAAAAAGCTCAAAACTCGGAGGATTTGGCACGGAGAGAGTCTTTGTCGAAGGCTTTGGCGAATTTGCAAAATTATCAGGTTCTTTTTTGATTTTCTGACCTGTCTGCGCTCTCTTTTCTCTCGTCGAGGTTCATGGAAATAATATGGGAATGTGAGAGAGCGCGGAGAAATTAGAGAATTTTTCAATTTTTTCTTTTTAAAAAACGCGCTCCGGACGCTTCGCAGCAATTCTAGGGATCACTTAAGCGGTCTGACGCCGCTAAACTTAGGGAATCCAAAGTGGTCCCTATAGGGGCAACGTTAGGACCATTTTACCAACCCCTATAGGGCCCACTAAAGCTTACAAAAGCGGCCCTAAAGGGGTTTCAGTGAGCGGCCTCTATAGGGGTCTAGCAAGTCGATCTTTATGTGAAGAAGAATTTCCATGCGAAAAACTAGACATATGAACTTTTTTGAATAAACTTAAATGACCCCTATAATGACCACTTAAGCTTTAGGAGCTAAGGGGTCAGGCCCTAAACCCCTATAGGGACCACCTTAATTTTACCTCTATAAAGACCACTTTTCCGGACCCTATAGGAGCTGTTTTTTCATCTAAACCGTAGATGGATCACTCTGAAATTCCCCTAGAAGTGCTCAGAAACGTCCCGGGCGCTTACCGAGCTTCGAAATGTTGAAAATCAATAAAATCAATAAAATGAATTAATTATTCTATTTTTGAGGTGGTGAGTGATATTTTACGCGAATCCCTTCCGGCCCTAACTGAAGCTCGACAAACGACGAATATCCTCCTGAAGGCGATCATCGAACCGGCCGAGTTTCGATATCAGATTTCTAGGTAATAAGAAATTTTTCAAGGGATGCCAGAGTGGTCCCTGTAGGGGTTAGAAAAAAACAGCGGGCAAAAAAAAATTTTAAGGCTGTTTTTTTCTCCAAGAGTCATAACAATAAACGACCAGGGGCATGTTCTAAAACACGAGCGGTTGTGGGGCACGAGCGGCACGACCGTTACTAAATCACAAGCGGTTTCATTTTCGCTCCTTCGCGAACGCTTCTAAATCACGAGCGTTTTTGGCTTATCGTTCTGTTCGAGCGTTTCATTTTAATCATTTTCTTTATTACCATCCAAGTGTGTTTTTTTTTTCATATTTCTACCTTCTTTTTTTCTCCTTGAATACAAATTTTTGACGATCTTATATGCACATTTTTTTCGCTCAATTTGTTGATTGATTCACATTTGAGGTTCATATAATGAATTTTTTTCTAAGTTTTTTTGCGGTCTCTATAATTTCACAGATTCTGCGTATGGCAAATTTTTTTCTAATAATTTCATCTGATTTTTCATATTCAATATTTCACAGATTTTGCGTATGATAAACTAATATTTCACAGACGTCTCGCATGAAAGTCAATATTTCTCAAATTTTGCGTATAGCAAATTTTTTCTAATACTTTCTCTCAAAAATTTTTTTTCTGGTAATAGAATCTCATATTCGAATTGATGCCATTCATATTTTATTCTCCTCTTACCCGCTAGAATAGTTTTGGAGATACTACCAAAAAAATTTATTCGTTTCCAAGCTTTGAAAAATATTTATCATGAAACGAGAAAAAAAATACGAAATTTACGAAGTATCAAAAATAAATTAATAACCGTAGCGAATGAATGAAATAAATGCCATAAGCGTCTGGTGGTTCATCGGTGAATGACAGCCGTATAACGAAACAGATTGGAAAAATGAAAAATATAGAAAAAAAGGAAATCAATGTATAAATCAGAGTTTATATGCAATAACAGGGGGCTTCGTGTAAGCAGGTGAAATTGAAAAAAATAATTCTCCTCACTGGATCCCGCGCAGAACGTTCAGGGGAACTTTTCTAACATCCGAAAAAAATTCGCCCTCAACATATGGCTGATCCGAAAAAGAATTAATCTCATCGAGGTGAACACCGATGATGTTTTGGTTCTCTGAAAGATAATAAAAAATAAAAATCTGAGAAATATTGACTTTCATGCGAGACGTCTGTGAAATATTAGTTTATCATACGCAAAAATCTGTGAAATATTGAATATGAAAAATCAGATGAAATTATTAGAAAAAAATTTGCCATACGCAGAATCTGTGAAATTATAGAGACCGCAAAAAAACTTAGAAAAAATTCATTATATTAACCTCAAATGTGAATCAATCAACAAATTGAGCGAAAAAATGTGCATATAAGATCGTCAAAATTTGTATTCAAGGAGAAAAAGAAGGTAGAAATATGAAAAAAAAAACACACTTGGATGGTAATAAAGAAAATGATTAAAATGAAACGCTCGAACAGAACGATAAGCCAAAAACGCTCGTGATTTAGAAGCGTTCGCGAAGGAGCGAAAATGAAACCGCTTGTGATTTAGTAACGGTCGTGCCGCTCGTGCCCCACAACCGCTCGTGTTTTAGAACATGCCACGACCAGGCTGTCCCCTAGAGAGGCCACTTTTGCAAGCTCCAGTAAGTCTTCTAGAGGTCTAGGTGGTCTTTGATTCGGCTGGTTGGAACCTTAAGGGACCACTCTGGCAATACCAGTAAAGTTAAAAAGCTCAACACATATCGGTTGCTATAAGACTGCGCCCGACCTGGGACGGTTATCGCCTCTTGGGAACTTGAAGTTTTGTTAGTCAAATGCAATCCGCAACGCGTCCTAATCATGTTATTTTCACAAGAAAGTCATTCCAATCACAAAATTTTTCGCGAAATCACGAAAAAACGGTCATTTTTTTATTTTCTATTTTAAAAATAGGAAATGGATGATTTTCAAGCTTCAGACAGTTCGATTTTTGGCTGGAATGCCGGGATCTCGTCACTATGAACGTACGACAACTGTGTGATTTGTATTCGGATGAAGAAAGTAAACTTGGAAGGTTCTTTCACACCAAAAAGTGATGGAAATCCGATTTTACCCATTTAGGAACGTCCTTTTGTGCATTTTCGGGTCGATCTGCATCAAATTATCGGATAAAAATCGAATGGACAAGGTTTTGGACGTTATTACGAGTAGTCGAATTGCGAAGAGTACGAATTCTGATCAGGTGAGAAAAAGACGTTTCCAGAGGGGTCCCTATAGGGACCTTTGAAGTTTCTACTTTAGAAGCCGCTAAGGCTTGCAAAAGGGGCTATTCTGGAGGTTTAGTTAGTGGCCTTGTGTCTTTAGTTTTTGAATCTGAACGAAAAGTTGGAAAAACCCTATAGGGGCCACTCAAGCTTCAGAAGCTTAAAAGTCATACCCTGAACCCTTATATGGAACACTTGAGCTTTAAGAGCTAAAGGTTAGACCCTGGCCCCTTTAGGGACCCCTTGAGCTTCAGGAGTTTAGAGGTTGAACCCTGAACCCCTATAGCGACCACTTAGGCTTTTGGAGCTAAAGGTTGAACCCTGGGCCACTTTAGGGACAACTTAAGCTTAAAGAGCTAAAGGTTCGATCCTGAGCCCCTATAGGTTCCAAGTCGGTCTACGTTACAATGAAACCTTGTAAGTTTCACGAAAACGTTTGAATACAATAGAAGGAATTTGTAGTCTTGAAACAATTTTATAACAATATAGTCCATCCACCGCGACTTTTCGAGTGTCTGCGTCTCTCTGTTCCCTCACCGGCGAGGTTAGATACACGCGAAAATAGTGCGTCGACTTGAGAGGGTCGCCGAGAGACGAGGAGAGCGCAGAAAAGTTCGAGTGGCGAAAAATGGACTATAGAAACTTCTTGGATGATTTTTGAAGTTCTATGAGAATTATTTCTGATTTTCAAATCTATGGTCGCATTTGGAATGGCTCGATGCGTTTTAATGTCCCCGACCTAAAACGACTTGCGCTTTTGTGCTTCTTAAAGCAATAGAGCTGTGAAAAACGTCTCTAAATTCTTAGTTTCATTCTCCACTTGGAAGCCTAGGGTCGCATTTGGAATGGCTCGATGCTTGACAGTGCGCCCGACCAAAAACGGTTTGCGCCTTTCGCGTTAAAAAATCATTAGAGTGAGCTCTGAAAAACCCTGAAATTTTTATGTTTTTATTAGCCTTAACACTCTGACGATCCTAAAAACCGACTATGATTGTATAAAAACCATTGATTCCACAATTTCAGTCCCCATTCTTGGCCTTTTTCTTGACCTTGGTGACGTCACAACCTGAAGCTGAAATCCCCATACCTTGGTTCGGCAATGAAAAGGTACATTTTCAACCAGAAAAAGTTGAATTTTTACGCTTTTCAGTCAATCCTCCGTTTGATGTGCGCCTTGAGATCGTCATTTTGGGATCGTTTCGTGAATTTGCCGTCGATGGAGGAAAATTGTGAGATTGTGAGTTTGGGAAAAGGATTTTTGTAAGGAAAATTGCGTGAACTTTTTGAATTCGGTGTCTTTTATAGGGTCAGGTTCATACAAATCCAAAAAACCACCCAAAATCGGCTAAAAAATCAAATATTCAGAACATTTTTGAAACGAAAATTTTGTGATGAGTTTGTAATAAATAAACTTTGTAAGAAAAAATCTTCAAAAAAAATAAATGAATAGCAAGAAAAGTTCGAATTTTTCACATTTCGAGGTCTCGAAGCGAAAAGAGTTTTGTAGTTGTGGGCGTGGCTTATGATTTATTTTGATTCCCTTTGAAAGCCCAATGAGGCTGGTCAGTGAAAAAAATGTATAAGTTTTGTTCCTTAAAAATATGAAGGACAATGGTCGCGCTTGGAATGGCTCAAGAAGTTAAGGTCATTTGAACAAAAAGCAACCGATCCAAAACGACTTCCGCGTGATGGCATCAAAAACTGTTTAACCAAGCTTCTGGATATCAAAAAAACTATAACTGGAGGGGGCAGGCTCAAGCTATCGAAAAATGGGTCTTGAAACGAGTAAAAAAGAGATAGTACCTGGTTTTTAGAGAGCCCAGACAGGCCACGCCCCTTTGAAAGGGTCTTGACACGATAAAAAAAAAAGAGAGTAAGTGCATCATTGGAGGAGAGCACCGACGGGCCACGCCCCTTTTAAAGGGTCCTGACAAGATAAAAAAAGAGATAGTGTCTGGTTGGAAGAGAGCCCAGACAGGCCACGCCCTTTAGCGTCTTTGTATCGGCTATAAAAGAAAGTTTCTTTTCATTCACATCCGATTGAACTGGACGCGCCCTTTTTGAGCATTTCGAGTGGCCACTTTAGTGTTTTGAGCCCTCTTAAGTGGTCCCTAGGGTAGCTAAACAGCACTCTTAAGCGGCTATAGAGCCAGTTCTGACCGCGACGCCTTGAGCCATTCGCAATGCGACCAGGCCTTTTTCCTCGTAAGGTAGAACCGGAAACGGAAATGTTGATGATTTCACAGAAAAAAAAACATTTTTCAAAAAAGATTTTTCCAGATCTCTACATTCCTTTGCCCCTACGTCCGAGACGACGGCTTCGCCTTGGGTTGGGAGAAAATCGTGGCCCGAGATTTTTTCAAATCCCTTCTCCGGAAGTTCCCCTCCCGGGTCATGCCCCTCGTTGAAAATGCCGATGATCACTTTTGGGATTGTCTTTTTTTTTGATTTTTGTTTTTTCTGGATTTTTAAACGGGTAGTATCCAATTCCGTGTGACTTTTTGAGATTATTCTTGTTTTTTTAAATAAAAATTTTATTTTTTAATCGTTTTTGAATGATTCGTTTCAATGGTATTTCTTGCCATTTTGATTACTTTTTTTGTGATTTTTTTCGTGTTTTTTTGTCGAAATGGCTTTTTTTGGTTGAATTTTTTTCATAGTTTCTCTGAAAAAAACGACCAAAAAAAGGGTTAATAGTTATTTTTTTTGAACCTCAATTTTTTTCAAAAATATGAAAAAAATTAATCATAGCTCTCCACAATTACCCAATTTTCATTTCAAAAACGTTCGGATTTGCGTTTTTTTTTGTGACTCAGAACACTAAAGTGGTCCCTGGAAGGTTCCCCTTAAGTGAATACTTAACCCCGCTTCCCTATATCACTTAAATAATACCCTTGAAAAGAGCTCTTCTTAGTCACCTATAGGGGCTGTTTTTTTTTTCTTAGCCCCTCTAGGGACCACTTGAGCTTTATGGGGCTTAAGAGGTCAACCCTAAACCCTTTAGGGGCCACTTGGACTCAAACCCTCTGAGGGAGTTTCAAAAGTGAGTGCTAAAGCCCCATAGGGTCCTGGAAAGCTCCCCCTTTAGGGGCCACTTGGGCCTCGGGAGGCGAACTCTAAACCCTCTAGGGGCCACTCAAGCTTCAACACTAAAGGAGTATTTGTTCGTCGCCTGTAAGAGCTGTTCTTCTTCTTAACCCCTATAGGGACCACTCTGGCGTCTCTTAAGTGAGTTAAACTGCAAAAACTTCTGAATTTCCAGATGACGTTGCTGACGAACGAGGAATTCCTGTCGCGTCTGGCGGGATTCTACATGGATTCCAGAATCAAGGGTTCCAAGTCGGTCTACGTTACAATGAAACCTTGTAAGTTTCACGAAAACGTTTGAATACAATAGAAGGAATTTGTAGTCTTGAAACAATTTTATAACAATATAGTCCATCCACCGCGACTTTTCGAGTGTCTGCGTCTCTCTGTTCCCTCACCGGCGAGGTTAGATACACGCGAAAATAGTGCGTCGACTTGAGAGGGTCGCCGAGAGACGAGGAGGGCGCAGAGAAGCTCGAGTGGCGAAAAACGGACTATAGAAACTTATTGGATGATTTTTAAAGTTTTATGAGGATTATTCAACCTTTGCGGATCTGATTTTCAAAGGTCGCATTTGGAATGGCTCGATGCTTGACAATGCGGCCGACCCAAAACGACTTGCGCTTTTTGGCGACAAAAATCATTAGAGAGTTCTATGAAAAACGCTAAAATCTTTCGGGTTATGATCCGCCTCAACTTGAAAGCCTGGGGCCGCATTTGGAATGACTCGATAAAAAAATTTTGCGCCCGACCTAAAACGACTTGCGCTTTTTGCGTCAAAAATTATTGAGCTGAGGCAAAAGTTCAATTTTTTACGGCTCCATTTTCCCTAACGCTGACGCCTAAGGTCGCATTTGGAATGGTTCGATAAAAAATTTTGCAACCGACCAAAAACGACTTGCGCTTTTTACGTCTAAAGGGATTAATGTTGGCTATGAAAAAAAGGCTTTTTTCCGGTTTTAAATACATTAACTGGATAGCCGAGGGTCGCATTTGGAATGGCTCGATTTTCCCGACTCAAGACGGCTTACGCTTCTTTTCATCAAAGATAATTAACTAAAGCTTTTAAAATTAAAGCCGCGGCGCTTTGAGCCATTCTACGTGCGACCAAAAATTTCAAGTACCAAAAATTGGAGTGAATTGCTTTATCTTAAATTTCAATATTTTTCTTCTTTTTCATTTTGTTTTTTTGGAATGTTATAATTTTTCTTTCCAAGACGATGGGCGGACGAAAGCCGTTGCGGCGGGGACGGAATTCGGCGACGATGCCGATATTTCGTGTCTCTGTCGGGCCAAGTGGGGAAATCACAGGATCAGCACCGCGGTTTGTTAAAATCTTCTCTTTAAAAAAAAACCTCATTTCTGAAGAATTCCATCAACTTGCTGTTTCTTGAGTGTTTCTTAACCGATTTCTCCAGTTCAGGATAATGCGATCTTAACTAGCCCGGAAAGTTAATTTTTCTCCTTTATTTTTCAAAGTATCGATTTTTAGCCTTTTAGGCCCTTTTCCTTATTTTTTTTTCAACTTAAAAAGATCAATAAAAAAATAATAATTTTGTGATTTCAGACAACTAAATTTTAGCCCCTTTAGTGGCCACTGAATCAATTGCTCTAGTGACAACTAAAACGTTAAAACCAAGAAATTTCCCAGATTGAAGCTTTTTTACAAATTTTTATTCGTTATTTTCAACTGCATAAGATCGTAACACCTTGTTTAAAAATTTCGAATTTATCTCTGAATCTCCAAATTTTCGTTATCTTTTTCCACTCTCTGACGACTACTAAATAAATCAAAAAAATAAAGCATTCTGGAAAAAGTTCGGAAAAAGTCGGTTTTGGAAAAACTAGGCCACGCCGCAATTTCGCTCCATGGAATACTTTGAATATGAATTTTTTCTTTTCTGAATTTTTTTCTTCCTTTTTTTGATTTAATTAAGGTTTTTGCCTTTTTTTGCATAGATCCCATAGAAAAAAACGAAGGAAAACCCAGAAATGATTAAAAAGGTTGAAGTCGAAATGTTCCATGGAGCAAAATTGCGGCGTGGCCTAGTTTTCCAAACTGACGGACTTTTCCAGAATGCCATGTTTAAAAAACTCAAATTTTTCTCTGACCCTCCAAAATTCAGTTATCTTTTCCATTTTCTGACGACTATTTGAAAAAACCAATAAAAAATAAAATTATAGAAATCTCAGAATAAAATTAATAATTTTTTGTGGAAACGGGAAACTTGTTTTGAAGATAACCGCGAAGGAAGTCAACAAATTCCACACGGCCTACGCGACGCTCCTCCGGACCAACATGGACGCCTTGGAGAAGAAGAAAAAGACCGAGGAGGAAAAGAAAAAAACTGTCTCCAAGGCCTAATTGCTTTCCAATCCTCTTTTTTGTTACTGTGATTGTTAACTTATCTATTTTCCCTATACATTCATTGCCGTATATTTAAAGAAAAAAATCTGATAATCGCTTTTTGGGTATAATCATGAATAATTAGGTGTTTTTCAGTATTTATTCGACAATTTTTTGCTTTCAAGGGTCCAAAATTTTGAATTTCCACATTTAATAAAGTGTTTTGAAGCCTTTTTCTGATTTTTCCAGAAAGAAGGGAACGTTTTAGTGGCCACTAGGGTTTAGAAGCTTTAGTGGCCATTATAGTGGTCGAATTAGTGGCTACTTCAAAAAAAATGGCTTGAGGCGGTCTAGTGGCCACTTTAGGGTTTCGAGGTTCGAGTGGCATTATAGGGGTCGAATTAGTGGCCACTTTAGTGACTAGAAATTAGTGGCCTTTTTAGAAGTATAAGTTGTACTAATAGATCACTGAAACTACTATAGTGGCCACTTAGAAAATAATGGCTTGAGGCGGTCCAGGGAGCTTTTAAGTGGCCACTAGTTTTTCCCAGTGACTTAAAGATAACCCCTATAGGGACCCCTACGACACCGGTTAAGCGGCCCCTATAGGGGGAGGCCTCTATGAAACTTCCCTGTAGGGACCCCTCAGAAGAATTTCAATTTTCGTCCGAATTTCGTGATTTTTTGCATTTCTTCGTAAAATTTCGCTTGAATAACTGATTTCCAATAATTTTTCTATGGAAAAATCAATATTTTTTTTCAAGAATTATTTATTGAACAAATTTCAAAAATAATAATAATTGAATCACAGGGAACTCGAAAGCGAAGAAAAAAGTCGTTCAGTGATATTTTCATCAATATTATATGTTCTGTGGCGTGATTTGATGATGATACGATCACAAAAAGCTCTAGAAAATGAGGAACTTCAGAAATTACCTGCATTCTTTCGATTGAAAATTGGAAAACTACGAGAAAGCGATTTTTTGAAATGAGGAGACGTTGAGCAAGGGATTGAATGGGGGCGCCAGAGTGGTCACTAGAAGGGCTTGTGTAGGTTTCCCTCAAGGGGCCACTTTATCGTCCCTTAAAAGGGGTGTTAAAGCTTGTGAAAGTGGCCACTCTAGGGGAGCTTGCTATTAGTCTCTATACGTCTTCTGATCTTTCAAGCTTAAAAAACCTCTAAAGGGACCACTAGAGCTTTAAAAGGCTACGGATCAGACCCAGAAATCCTATAGGGTCCTCCCATCTCTCAGCCCTTTAGAAAGCACTATTTTGCCCCCCTATAGAGGCTTTTTTCCTCTCTAACCCCTCTAGTGACCCCTCCGGCATTTCTAAGAAATACAATGTAAAACGAAGATATTTAGGCGACGAGATAAGGCGCGGACCAAAAAATGCCAACAGTTGAGGCGATGATGAACACTGTGAAGACGTATAAACATAGGCGATCGACCACCTGAATTTTTCAAGATTTCGGGGGATTTTTCGACTTTTTTGGGTTCTTATCTTGTAATATTGATTTTTGGAAAGTTTATCAGAAAAGTAGGAAAAAAATGCATTTTTTTGAGTAAAAAATAATTGAAGTCTGACCTCCAAACAATAACAAAAGAGAGATCAACGGTGGCCAGAAGAGAGGCCAGAGAAAGAAACGTTTCCTCTTTCTCTGGCGTTTCTCCTGACCTTGATTGGTCTCTCGCTCTGCCTCCCCTGTTTTTGGGGATACCGTGCACAGGTAAAGCTTAATAAGAGCAGATTAATGAGAGATCAACTTCGGCGCGAAGAGACGCCAGAGAAAGAAACGTTTTCTCTTTCTCTGGCGTCTCTCCTGACCTTGATTGGTCTCTCGTGTTAGCTAAAACATTTCTCGGTATACATTTGAAATTAAAGTGATTAATAAGAGTATAACGATGAGAGATCAGCTTGCTTGAGGAGACGACAGAGAAAAATACTTTTCCTCTTTCTCTGACGTCTATTCGGACCGTAATAGATCTCTCGCTCTGTCTACAATTTTTCTGTAGCCCTTCAGAAATTTAGAAAGTGAGAAAAGCAGAAAGGTGAGAGATAAACTTCGGCCCGAAGAGACGCCAGAGAAAAAAAAATTTCTCTCTTTCTCTGGCGCCTCATTAAATCCCTGGTCTCTCGCTTTCTCTTACCATCGCCGCGAATTTCCAATTATTGGCCGCCTGTTCCTCTCGGTCGTTCTCAATCATCCTCTTCGTCATTATCTGAAAAGAGGGCTAATTTTTTTGTTATCAGAAGTATTTCTATATTATTTTAAACTTCACAAGTTCGAACTAACAACGGAAATTCATCCACGACCTCCTGGTCCTGGAAAAAAATTTGAAAAATCCTTCAATAGATCGGATTTCCAAGTTATGAACCTTCAAAATGCACAAAAAAGGAGAAAAAACGTTCTTTGAAGCTTTTTGAAGCGTCAAAACTCGAAAAAAATCAACTTTTTTTTGAAAATAAGCAGTCCTGAAGGACCACTAAACCACCTCAAGCCATTTTTATTTAAGTGGCCACTATAGTAGTTTTCATTGTTCTAGTTCGATTCAGACCCCTAGAGGCCACTAAAACGCCAAAACCCTAAAGTGGTCACTAAAACTTTCCCGGTTCATTTCGTCATGAAGAAAGCCAGGTTTCATCGAAAGTTTCCTCCCTTTTTTAAATCCATAAAACTTCTCGGTCACCTTAAGTTCATGATAGATCCTCTGGAGGATGAGGACGGTGGCCTGTTGGGAGACGTCGCCCGGGGGCGGGATCTGCTTCTAATAAAATAAAACTCGTTTTTGGAGAGCACACAACCACGATCTCATCCATACATGGGTCAGGTCTTTCAGTTTTTGAAATTCCTCACAAGGAGGTAGTTTTACTTTGGGTTTTGGAGTTTTACGGATTTTTTCAGAATGCTTTTGATGTACCAAACGAAGGTCTTAGAAGTCCCAATCTAAAAATTTTTTTATTTTTCGAGAAATGCAGCTTCAAAGTCTGAAAATGGATATTTTTCATGGTATATGAACTTTTTTTCCCAGAACTAGGCATTTTCAAAGGTTGAGACTTCGAAAATATAGTTTAATGGCACTAAGGGGGGCGGGACTTGGCACTAGGGGGGACTTGGCACTAAGAGGGGGCTTGGCACTAAGAGGGGGGCTTGGCACTAAGGGGATCTTGGTACTAAGGGGCGGACTTGGAACTAAGGGGGGAGAACTTGGTACTAAGGGGCGGGGGACTTGGCTCTAAAGGGGGGTTTGGCTGTTACCAGTCATGCTCATCTCACGTCATGTATAAATCTTGCGTATTTCCAGATTTTCCTAACTCCAGACCTTTCCCATCTACAGATCACACGATCACTTCTCCCGACCAACCTGGGTGTTCTGGACCGTGTCCAGGGGACTCAAGCCATTCCCGAAGCCGGTCATGAACTGATGAAGACGTCGTTCGGCTTCGTAGGAGTTGCTCCGCGAGAGCGACGCCTCGTGCTCCTTGACGTTGCGGATGAGCGACTCGGAGTGCCGTTTCGGCTTCGTGCAGAACAGCGACGGAAGCGTCGCGTAGGTTATGTTGACGCCCGGCCGTCGCAGTCGAAGCATCCAGGGGATCCAGTAGAGCAGCAGGGCTCGCGTCTGTTTTACGTTTATTTTTTTATTTATTTTGGTTAGCGCAACAGGTTGTGTGCCTGTCTACTCGGACCTTGTTATAATGCAAACGGGACGCGAATCGGACGTGTCGGGGCATTTCTAGTGACCACTTTAGTAGCCTCAGAACTCTTAAGTGGTCCCTAGAATCGCCCAGAAACGTCCGGAGCACGTCCGTTTCGCGTTACCAATGTCCGAGTACGGTTCAAAGGGTCACAAGTTCGATCCCCGTCGCGACCTTAGCGAGGGTTTAGGAAAGGTTGGTAGTGAGAAACCAGGGTTTCACAATTCGAGTCAGCCACAAGGACATATATGTCACTGGGGCCAGTCTACTAATTATCACCGATTTCGTGATAAGACCATTTGCTTTCAAAAAATTATAAAACTCCAAATATTCGCAGTTGCAGCATCTATGGGAGCCTTAGGAGCTCTATAGTATACTTAGGGACAATCAAAGGGTTCTCTCTAGGGACCACTATACCGACCTACTAAAGGTCACTAAAGCTTGCAAAAGTGCTCCCTGAAGGGGTTTCGAAAGTGGTCCCTTTAGAGGCATTAAAGTCGATACTGTTATAAACATTGTTCACGCTCTTTTGAGTGCACTTTTGAATGAAAAATATCAAAAAAGCATAAAATGATCAATTTTGTCTCTTTAATTTTCAAATTGAACAAAAATTGTAAGACCTTCATAGGGACCACTTGCTCTTCAGGGGCTGAGGGATCAGACCCCAAAAAATCTTCAAAACTTAGATCTTTTTAACGATTTCATAGCCGAAAAATAAGATGCCCCCAAAAAAAAAGTCCCAAAAATAAAAATCAATGTTTTGAGATCTTATTGAATAGTATGCTCTGAAAGTAGAAATGAAATTCGCAAAAAACAAGTTTTCCGAAGAAATGAGTCGTGTCGAACTTTGAAGAGATACGTTTCGAAAATAGAATGTCAAAACGTTGAAACGTTTTCAAATGTTGGTGTTCCAGTGTTAAGCTATTAATGAAAAAAACCTCAGTTCTACTGAAAAAAATATTAAAAATATTAAAAAGAATATCACTTTCAAAGCATAAATCGACATTCAAACGTTTGGAATGTTGGATAGTCGGTCGTTTTTTTTTTAAAGTGACCATTTTTTTATTTTAAAGTTTTTTTAAGTTCAAAACTGTTTGAGAGTCCAAAAATTTGTAGAATTCTCGATTTTTGGTTAATTTTTAAATTTTATAAAACCAAATATGGGCAGCCAAAAAAAGGAGATTTCGTTATTTTAATGAATTTCATGAAAAATCTTTTTAAATTTGACGTAAAATCGACATTTTTCAAGTGCGAAATAAAGTTCAAGAAGGTTTGAGAAGATTTCTTGGCAAAAAAATATCGCAATTCAGAAAAAATGAGTTTTTTTGTAAATTTAAGGACTAGGAACTTTAAAAAAATTGACTTCGGAACTGGTCATACGATGAAAAAAATAGGGCTTTAAAAACCGTTAAATTCTTAATAAAGCCTAAAAAAAATTCACACACTTTTTAAAAAAATTTTTAAAAAAATACGCTTTATAAAAATCGAACCGAACGAACTTTCGAGCTTGCCGAAAATTAATAATAATAAGAATTTTTTTGTAATTCTCTTAAAAATGCATTAAAAAGTTTAATTCTTAAATTTTCGCGCATTTTTTTGAGTTCAAAAAAATTTCATTCCAATATTTTTTTAGGTCAACATCATACACGTAATAGAAAAAAATCAAAAAAATATTCAATTCAGTTTTTGAAACATGCTTCTCATTTTAAATCTTATTTTTTGAATTTGAATTTTTTTTTTCATGTTTTTTTCATCAAATTTTAATTTTTTTTTACTTTTTCATCGTTAAAATCCTTACCAAAGGTCCCATTTCATGAGTTTCAGGGGGTACGGTAGTGCAAATTGAGCACATAGACCGTGAACACCGTCGACGCCGTCACGACGATCATACAACACGTGAAGAAGATACCTAAAGTTCTATAATGAAAAATTTAGCCAAAAATCGCTTTTTCGTGCACAAATAACCACTAAAAACCTGCGCAAAACCGAAAAACACCTGGAAATTGTGAAAAAATCCAAAAAACTCGAAAAAAAAAACGTTTAGAAAATGCGCAAAACTCATAGAAAAAAAAATCCGACCCAAACTTCTCATAATTGCTCATGTTACCGCGAAAAAAGCCAACAAACCCAGCAACGGAACGGCTTCCGACGTTGGCGGCGACATGTCCGACACGATACTCAGAAAGAAGCAAATCGACAGTAATACCGTAATCTCTGCAACAAAACTACAGTAATCCAAAGGGGGTTACGGTAGGCAAACGAAGTGTGATTTTTTCGCCGGCGTCCGGCGGCAGCGTGAACCCGAGCAACGTCATCAGCGTTGTCAGAATGCACGGCATGATCAAATTGAACCCTTAACAAGGGGTTACTGTAGCTTTGGGCTGGATTACGGTAGGGGGTACCGTAGTAGAGAGTGCGACGTCGCATGTGAAGGTAAAACGTGAGGTCGGGATACGGTTCCGGACAGCAGTCGTAGAACTTGACGTTTCGCGAGACGGTGGTTACTGTAATCGAGGAAAGGGTACTGTAGCCGGGTACGGTGGGAGGGTTAACATGGTAAAGCCCATTCGCCGTTGGGAAGGTACTCGCTGATGTCGAAGCCGCCGGTCGAAGGTCGCAGGTCGAGTTTGTAGCCGTCGTAGGTCCACGAGCCGAACTGAAGGAGATTGGTCAAGTGGCTAAGAGAACAGTTAATGGTCAAAGGTATCCTGGTTCGAGTCCTGACGACCAGAAAATGGTCTGACCAAATTTTTGTATGAGACTAGCCTCACTGGTTGTAACTTTTCATTCCGATTCCGGATGTAACATCAAAAAAGCTAAGGAGCCCAACTTGATGAGCTTGGTCAAGTGGCTAAGAGATTAGCTGATGATCAGAAGGACCCTGGTTCGAGTCCTGCCGACCGAAAAACGGTCGGAACTATTTTTTGAAAGAGACTAGCCTCACTAGTTTTAACTTTTCATACTGATTCCGGGTCTGATATCGAAAAGGCGCAGGAGCCCAACTTGAAGAGCTTGGTCAAGTGGCTAAGGGAATAGTTGATGGTCAAAGGGATCCTGGTTCGAGCCCTATCGAGGGTTTTTTGGTTTCTACGATTCTCATTGCTTTTTATTTGAATACGGAAGACCCTTTTTTGGTTCCTGGATCGTTTTTTTTTTTTGGGTTACCTTAAAGAAGCACTTCTGCTCATCGAAGGGGAACCACTGAATGTCGATTTTGCAGGAGATTTTGAAGATTCCCGGCGGGACCCAGTGAACATCTCCCGTCGAGTAGACCACCATGTTGGTCTGGTATGTCGAATCGAAGTTTGTGTCCACGCTGAGAAAAAATTCTTTCTAGTTATAAAGATGGTCTAGTTTCAAAAAAGCTTTGATTTCCCCATTTTTGACCGTTTCCGTGAGTTCAGGAAGATTCGCAGTTAATTTTGAAGCAAGTTACTCATTTCGGAGACAAGGGCGAGTCCTCCTTCTACCGAGGAGTACTGTATGTGAAAGTCCGCATTTTGGCGTGGGCGTGTTTGCACATTTTGTGGTACGATCTACGCGTTTTTTTTTCAGTTTTTTCTACATTTTATCGAAATGGATTGAAAATAAAGGTAACAGTTGAATCGGATCTAAAAAAAAGATTAAGAAACCGCGAAGATTGAAAAAATCAAAATGTGCAAACACGCACACGCCAAATGTGGACTTAAACATACCGTAACCCTCGGAAAAAATTTCATTTCGCATTTTTGCACATTTTTCACACATTTTCCTGATCTTTCTGAACGTAAATACAAGAAAACGCTTGAAAGGCTCGAAAATACAAGTTTCTGCGCTCCATTGACAAATTTAACTTTTTTCTTGGTTTTTAGAGTTAAAAAATTATTTTTCAAAAAGCTTCAATCTTTTTTGATTTCTACGCATTTTATCGAATATACGTAAGAAATTTGAAGCATTTTAAAAGTCCTTTTTGAAAAAATTCAGCTATACCCTATTTCCCTTAACGTTAAGCCATAATGCTCAACTTTTCTCGAATTCGAAATCAAAAAACATTTTTTTTTCTTCTCAACAAGGTGGTCTTCTTCCAGAGCAAGTCCTCCAGCTCAATCTTTTCTCCCCCTCATCTCAACCTCATTTTCTCAAGACAAATCCAATTTCCCCAACTGCGTCATTCCCCCTTGATACCTGTTGTACAAGAGGACGTCGGGTTTCCAGATTTTTCCAGCCGGAAATCGGACATCCGTGATGTTACCGTACTCGGCCGTGTCCCAGACCAGCTTGTAGTCGTTCCACGTCTACAGTATACTTTTTTCGGGGTCACTGTAGGGGATTACTACTGACATAGTCCAACCAGGCGTTGACGTAGACGATCTGATTCTTCTCATCGACGTCAATGATCTGTTGCAGGGAGACCTTAAGGGAATTTCTCGCTACAATGTCTACAGTATCCCCGTGCTACCTTGAGGAATACGGTAACCGGCATCGAATGATTGGCAACGGGCCGCTCGAGATTGTTGTAGTCGCGCATGAGGTCCTCATAGAGTCGCCGTTCCTAATTTTTTTTTTTTGGGAAAAATTCTGGTCGCATTTGGAATGGCTCGATGCGCAAATGAAAAAAGCAGCTATTGGGAAACATACATTCAGAAAAAAATTGAAATGAATTTTTTTAATTAAAAATTTTTTTTATGATTCGAAGAGCTCCGTTCAAATTTGGCGAGATCCTTTTTTTATAAAAAAAAATGGCAGTATAATGAAAATTATGTACTACAATACTAATACAAAAATAAAAAAAAAGGAAAAATGATGAAATTTCGAAAAATGGCGTGAAAAAAAAGTCTCGTCTGCATACACCCGACGGCGCATTGCAGACCAGCGCCGAATTTTCTATTTTCAAAAAAAGACGCCTTGAGAAGGCGTTTCGCATCCTTGTCCAACACTTCGTGAATGATTGAAACCTGAAAGGAGCCCTGGAGAGGCTGCAGGAAGGCGAGCAGGGCGACGAGGCCAGCGACCGCGCGTCCCGACGCCATTCGGCGATCATTCAGTCGCCGACCATGCACTTTATCTCCACGTTGAAATCCTCGGACTTCAGAAAATTATCGGGAGAATTCTGAGAAAACGTATAATAATAATATTTATGATAATTATAATAATAATAATAACTTTATTCATTGCATACGGTACAAGGATAAAATTGAAAAATAAGTATGAGAGAAAAAAATAATCTAAGAGAGACAGGAATTCAAGAAAAGATTCATCCATGGAAAGCGGTATTTCAAACATCAATAAGTCGATTTTGTTAAAAGAAACAAGCCGAACGAGTCAAAAAAAGAATACGAACAAAAAATTGTGAAAAAAGGGAACTTCCGCAGAGCTTCTAATGAAAATACTTCTCAAAATGGACCTGAAAACGAGTTTTCAAATAAAAGATAGGTTTTATGAGCCCATCAGTAATAAAAAGAAGATATTTATCAACAAAAAAGGTGAATCGGAAAGTTTTTCTCAGAAGTTTGAAAAGGAAACTGTTTTTTTCAAACTTCAGATAAAGCACGTTTTGAATTATCATGCTTCGAAAATTGACTGAACCAGAAAATTCGAAAAAAAAAAATGGGAAAAGATGATAGAAAAACAGTATCTAAAAAAAATAATAACCCGGAGTTCTATCTAAAATTTGTATTAAAACTTCTCGAAATACAAAATAAGCCGTTAAAAGAAAAGGCCATCCCAAGAAAAAATCACTTTACAAAAAGAAATAGCAAAAAACGACCTTAAAAATAATTCCCCGGCTCAAAAATTTCAAAATTAACTTCCTCCCACTGTACCATTCATCCACAAAAAACACTTTGGCCGGACAAAAAACAAAAGGAAATTGGGTTTCCCACGGTATCCGGAAGCTGCTCGAGTGGATTTCAGCTCCACTTCTTCTTCTTCTTCTTCTTCGCCTTTCCGGCACGTGTTCGGCTTTTAATCAAAGACAAAGGCCGCTCCAACGGACACGCAAAAATTGATGAGCATTCTCTGTTTATTCCCGTTAATGTGTTACACAATCTCCATTTGAACACGTTAATGTTTTACAACAGGAAACGATGCGATTCGCAGCACTTTTGGCGCAAATGCTTGAAATCGCTTCGAATACTCCTTTCATCTAAAATAACATTTAAAAAAAATGTGAAATCGCTGAACGGCTTGAACTATTAAAAAAAAACACTGAAAAGGCCTTTCACCTTGAGAATTCCATCAATTATGACTATGCGCGAAGATCAGAAAATTCTCGAATCAAATCAATACTAGATAGCTTTACATTTGGTCAAAAAAATTGTGAAAGGAAAAAAATATAATGAAAAATAGAAAAAAAAGGAAAAAACTTTGTTCTTTATAAAGAACATCTGAAAAACGAAAAAGTGTCGTAAGGTCAGATGTTTTCTGTGCACCGCGACGCAAGTTCGCATGACGAAAAAAATTCAAAATACAACGTTTTGCAAACTTTTTTTCAATTTTTCGGAGTCTCTTTCACATTTTTTTTTTGAATATGCATATTCCAAAATTTTTGTATGATCTGCTTATAACAAAAAAAAATCCAGTTTTAATAAGTTATTATCATTTTTTTTCAAAAAAAATTGATAAATTCAAACTTTTACGAAACCGACTGGAGATTTCATAATAAACAACACAATCGTAGCGATTCATGGAAATTGGTAGGCAAAAGAATAGGTTCAGGTGAAAAATGAGCTCTGAGCATTGGGCTGACAAGTGTTCCGCGTTGAGAACGGCTGTCAAGGCGCCATTTCCTCCCATTTAAAAACTTGGAATTTTTTTAATGATCATATACTTTTTGTTTGAAGAAGAAGAAGTTGAAAGTGTGTTACGAAAAAAACGGACAAAAAAAGAATTTTTTTAAAGTCAAGTCTCAGTTTCCACGAACTAGTAATTAAACCTTTTCGAAAAATATTCGATTTTCGAAAAGATGGCCAAAAGTTTATTTCATAGTAAATTTTCTGAAAATGCTTAATTTTGGCAAAAAATATTTATAAAAACTAGTTATTTATCAGAAATTCGAGCTCAGGTCATTTTTCTTGAATTTATTGATCTTTTTTTTCGGACGCGTTTTGAAGCTTATCTAAGTGGTTTTTGAATGAACTTTTTTTCAAAAAAAGCATCAAAAAAAGTTCAAATTTTCAAGAGATACTTGATAGGAAGCTTCTAAGGATAAAAAAACAAAAAAATTGGATTTTTTTCAATATTTTTTTATTTTAGAATTTCAGCAGTTTGATGCATATGAGTCCACTACCCGTCGTTCAGAAAAAGTATAAAAATTAAAAAAATCATAAAAATTTAATTCTTAAAAAAACTACTTGGTTAACTCAGAACTACACTAAATTTTTCTTAAACTTAACGAAAATTCAAAAAAAAAAAAACCAAATTTCAAGGAGTACCTCTTCAAAAAAAAAGAAAAATAGAAAGAAAATCAAAAGTTTCAAGAAGTACCTCCTAGGAAGCTTAAAAGCTTCAATTAGTGAATCCCCATGGGCCGCTCAAACTCAAGCCTTCGGAAATAAAGAAAAAAAAAAAGTCCGGAAAATCAAGATGAGAACCTCCGATGGAACGGGTAGAACGACCAAAAAAAGGACCAAGAAAAAAAAAATGAGGGGAGTGGCGGAAACAATTGATGACGGAGATGCTCGCCACGTCTTCAATATGCTCTGGGGAACCGACGACGACAGCGAGAGAGCGTGGGATATCGAGAGGGCGCCAGAGATACGGTTATCAGAACGGCGACATGTCCGATAGGGCGCATGTCCGCGGAGTGAATCCGCAAGAGTTATTTATTTTTTTCAATTTTGAGAAAATATTGGGAAAAATGGGCTTACATGTACACTCTATGGAGAAAAACTCAAAAATGATAGAGAAATCTATTTTTTTATATTAGTGAAAAAAATGGCCTCTCTGAACCCTCACATGTGCGCTCTGTGGAGAAGTGGAATAAAAAAATAGCCTTACTGAGCCCTCTATAGAGAAACATGAAAAAATGAAAAAAAATTTTTTTGATTTTATTGTGAAAAAATGGCCTTATTGAGCCATCACAAATGCGCTCTATGGAGAAAAATGAAAAAATAAAAAAAGAAATTTTTTTTATTTTATTGTGAAAAAATGGCCTTTCTGAACCCTCACATTTGCGATCTAGGGAGAACATCTCAAGTGGAAAAAAAAATAGCCACACTAAGTCCTGGAATGTGCGCTCTAGGGAGAAAGTTCAAAAATGATAGGAAAATTTATTTTTATAATCGTGAAAAAATGGCCTCTCTTAACCCTCACATGTGCGCTCCAAGGAGAAAAACTCAAGAAAAAGTGAAAAAAATTTCTATTTTATTGTGAAAAAAATAGCCTCACCTACCCTTTACATGTGCGCTCTATGGAGAAAATTTAAAAAAAGCTAAAAAAAAATTTGATTATTATTTTTTGCCTCGAAAGAGTTTCCGAAAACACTGGGAAGAAATAGCCCGCTCAAATGTCATCATTTGCGCTCCAAGGACAAAATTTTTCCTATCACTGAAGGCTTGGAATTTCCGAAAAATCGAACTTGGTAATTAATATTTGCCAAGTTTACCACGAAAAAAAAAGAAAGTTAAGTTCGAAAATGTGATAAAAACGTGACAGAAACCGTATGATTCAAAAAAGATCCGAAAAGGAAGTTCCAACGTCAAAATTGAAAGAAAACTAAAAAAAATCGTTTCATTTTTCGGAAACTGACTCATTATCAACAGCGTTACCAAGGCTCAAATTTCACTTTTTTCGTGTGAAAACTTTTTTTGAAGCTCTCATAAAAGTTTAATTGTAAAGTGGAGTAGCAAGAGATGAAATTTGAGCTCTGGGATAAAAAAGAGGGACCAATGGGACGAAATTTTGCTTCGAGATGAATGAAAACTGAGATTGGTGGTAGTTCCCTGAGGCGTTTCGGGGTGTAACATTGCGGGCGAACAGCGGCTTTTTCTTGATAGTTCGATCATTTTCAATTGTTTTAGTGGTCGGATTTAAAGGCGCATAGGCAGGCTTCATAAAAATCTCTTGCAGGGAAGAGCCCTTTTAAGGGTTATTTTAGGCTTATGAGCTTTGAAAATTCAAAAAAGAGCCATAAATTTGATGAAAAAGTTGAATTTTCCAAAATCAATCGATAAAAATCATCTGCAAAAAAGAATTACCCCGCCGGGGATTGAACCCTCGATGTCAAATTGATAGTGGAGAGCCTCCGCACTGCGCTATAGCTTTTAAATCCATTAACTTGCTATTATTCATCAAAAATAAAAATAGAATTCATTTTTTTAATTGAGAAAAAGGAAGTTCATACAAAAATAGCTTCAAGAATTCGAGAATTTCTTCGAAAATTAAAAGAAAAGGAATCATTGGAAGTTCCTGTTTCAATGTCTCAATATGGAAAAGAATGTTATTTTTTCAGTTTATTCTGAAAAAGGTCTCAAAGCGAAAAGCTCTTATCAGCGTTGTTTCAGGTCTTGCGAGGAAAAATTGAAACGTGAAAAACCATTTTCAACGTACTTTTGAATGAAATGCTACCCTTAGCTAACCAAAAATTCAAAAAAAGTCAAAAAAATTGAAAAAATTCTTATCTTTTTTTTTTGAAAATTAATAGATGCCTTTAAATCCTGACAAAAAGAGCCTTTAAAAAAGTACTTGAAAAAAAACCTCAAAGTTATAATCCACGAAAAAAACTATAAAATTTTTTTTGGTTAGTTATTTCAAAGCTTCGAAGCTTCATCTTTTTCATATCCTGATGAAAAATGTGGACGAAAAGGCAATAAACAAGTTTTATGATGTATGGAAAAGCCCATCATTCACCATCAGCCGACCCAATTTTCGTTTCTTTGGGTTCCGGAAAAAATGAAAAAAAACCTGGTTTAAGGTAAAATTATGAAAAAATGTATTCAATTTCAGTTTCAAAACGTAGGAAAAAGTTTAAAGATCCCTATAGGGACCACTTTTTCGCCTATACCCTCTAGGGACCACTCTGGAGCCTTTGATCTTCAAGGAATTTTCCATCGACCAAAAAAATGTTGCATTTTATTAAGTTGAAATTTTTTTAAGTACAAAAAAAGTTCTACTGAGGAACTCTAGAGTGGTCCCTAAAGGGTTTAGGGAGAAAACAGTCCCTACAGGGGCCCTTAAACTTTAAAGTGGTCCCTCAAGGGAACCTAGGGCTCCTGAGGTTGCCCCTATAAATAATTGTGGGCTGAAACATCCCTAAAAATGGGTTTTCGCCTCGAAACCCGTATCAAATTTGTCTATGCACCTTTAATTTATCAATAGAAATTAGAAGCTATCAAGGAAGAACAAAATTGACCACTTCCAAAACCTCTATTATTTTTCAAAGATCAGCGGACTTAAAACTCGAGCTGATTGATGGATTATTGATGAGCCAATCACTCATTTCCCACCGCAAATAACCCTGAACTCCAGACAAAATATTATTGTGAAACTTCCGACGGTTGACCAATTCATCCATCAACTTGTGATCAACGAGCCGCGAAAAATCCCCCCGTCTGTGTGATTTTTTTCCACTTTTTCCGACTCCAACAAAGTTTCTAGCAAACCTCAACTGTACGAAACAGAAAAAATTCAAGAAAAAATCCAGTAAAAGGGCCGAAAGATGGGAACCTCCGGCGGAAACATCCCACAATTGAATTATTGGCCCCTTTTCTTTCAATTTTCTCGACCAGATTTTTCTCGTTGGGTTCGAGAAGAAGTGGAATGAGTTTCAGGACACCTAGCTTTTTCTCGGATCGGCAATTTGCGAAAAGTGAAGAAGGGGTAACGAAACATTTTGTTTCGATGGTTTGAGAAAAATAAAAATGGAGACTATATTTATAACAAATAAAACTTCGAGCTGAAGAATTTAAAGTTCTTAATTTCACATAAAAATGAAAAAGCAGCGTTTTCGAGTTAAAAAAAGAAAAAAAAAATGAAACAAAAAATAAAAGTTGACTTGTTTCTTTAAAAAGAAAGACATCATTCGCGCCCTATTGACAATCGTTCGGGCGGAATGTCGTACCAAGAAAAAAATTCCAAATTTTTTTCCAAATTTTCTTTTTATTTTTTTATGTTTGTAAGGGATTTTTGCTTTCAAGTCCAGTCAGAGGGGATATCCTTAATGAAAAAAATATTATTCTAAAGATGTATCTTTTATTATTAACAATAATATCTTTTTAACGCGTATGATTGAATAAAAACATCCTTGGTTATTGATTAAATTTTCAAGCTATTTTCAGAAAACAAGAGCGACTGAAAAACAATTTCAAGCCTCTTTTCGTAATTTCAAGGACACTTGAGGAGTTTGGTTGAGAAAAAGCAAAGATCGGCGAGGTTTGAAATTGTGATTCAATTTTGGAAAAAGAGTTTGATGCTTAAAAGATAAACTTGAAGGTTAAAAAAATATTTCAAAAAAATAATTAAAAAAATTGTGGGAGAATAAACTTTTGAAAAATTCTAATTGAATAAAAATGAAAATGATCGAATTTTTGAGGAAATCTCTCGGAAATTGACCTTTTTCTGAACTTAATGCACTCTGAAGGATAAAACTTTTTTTAGGACCCAAAAGGCTTTGAACGGAGCATAATCCCCAAATTGAATCCGAGAGAACAAAAAGGACACGAAAAAGAGGAAATTCGCGGTCATTCAGTAGGCCGGAGACATGGCAATTTGAAAGACAATCAAGTTTTTGCAGTCAAATCTCCAAAAAGAAGGCACTCGGGGGACGGGTCTCGCGACGAAAAACGAATTTCGCCAGAGAGTTTCCGGCGTGGATTAGGGGGGCGGAGTGTCCTTGTAAGGAAACTCGGCGGTGTTTGAGCCGATTTTCCATGAGCTTTGTGCTCCTTGAGCCGATTGAAAGAGGGGTTTTGGCTACTTTTTCATTGGAATTTATAATTAGTAGTCTCAGGAACGCCAAAGGGGTCCCTAAAGGGGCACCTGAAGGTTTCACTCTAATGAGCACTGCTTTGATCACTCAAGGGTTTTTCGTCCAATTTTTGAAGGTTTTAGGGATTACTTAAGTGAATTTTGGGTCAATTGAAAATATTATAGTGGAGATTCGCTTACCGAAAGAGTGTTTTTGAAATCTTAGGGATCACTTAAGGGATTTTGTCCGATTTTTGAGGATATTAGGGATCACTTGAATTTGGGGTTGATTGTAGATTGAATAGTGAAGATTCGCTTACTGGAAGGGGATTTTGAGTTTTTTCAGGAATCACTTAAGGGTTTTAGGTCGATTTTTCAAGTGCTTAGGGGACACTTAAGTGATTTTTTGAGTCGCTCCTCATAATTTATGAACTCAGCTTTTAAAAAAAGAAACTTTCATGGTTAAAACTTGATCATCAGTATTTCATCCAAATGCATTCCATAGAGCTTTCTATCAAAAAATTATCCAAGAAATAATTTTTCCGACAACATGGCGTAGTTTTTCTTCACTTTGAGACCCCAGAAGTGATACTTGTGAGAAAAACCACGCAAATCGTCTCCGATTTCACGTTTTCACCCTCTTGAGTGAGTTCAACGAAACTATTCAAAGCGAGAAAAACGAACTTCTTTGTGTAAATTGATAACGATTTATTGATATGAGCAGCGGATCAAGCCAATATTCAAAAAACTGTAAAGTTACTAAGGAAACCCGTAAAAAAGCTCAGCAAGTAATGATAAACCTTTGGAACGTGTGATAAAAATAAAAATTTAGGAACTAGATGAAGGGAGCCAGAATCTGTAAAGTCACTTAATTTCGAATTTCGATTGAAAACTGCACAAAAAGAGCATCAAGTTATAGTCCATCCTCCGCGACTTGAAAGTGTCTGCGTCTCTCTGTTCTCTCACCGGCGAGGTCAGAGAAACATGGAAATAGCACGTAAAAATGAGAGGCGAGGAGGGCGCAGAGAAGTTCAAGTCGCGAAAGAGGACTATCATTTTTGTGGAAATGTCGAGCACAGTGACGTCATTTGAATCCATTTGATTGGCTTATCACGGAAGAGAGGCGGAGCTTGTGGGATGATGACTTGAAGGTTCACATCTGAACAGACTGTACGTAAGTGTCATCTGGAGATCCCAAGTGATCACTTAAGCAAAAAAAATACGTTACACGGGTGACAGTAACTGCAGTAGCAATGCATATTAAAGGATCGTCAAGCTCAATGATGTCATTCAAAAGCTACTTTTGATTTGATTGGCTCATCGCGGAAAAGAGGCGGAGCTTGTGGGATGACGAATTGAAGGTTCACATCTGAACAGACTGTACGTAAGTGTCATCTGGAGATCCCAAGTGATCACTTAAGCGAAGAAATAAGGTGCACGGATGACAATAACTGCAGTGGCAATGCATATGATGATAGTGAAGGCGAAAAGAGCGAGACGATCGACGACGATGGCCGCGAATCTCCATTCCAAGGCGACGTGTCTGTCCTCCTCGGAGTCGTCGTCGTGCTCTCGGATCATCTACAACTTCTTTTTGTTAAGTCTTCTTCCATTTTCTTCATTTCCTTCTCTTGAGTTGCGGTTCGAAGTTCATTTCAAGTATATCCTTTGAAGGCTAAGCTCAGTTTTTATTTTCCCTGGATTTTCCCTTCACTTCCTCAAACCTTGACGTGCTCGTAGATCTTCTGCAGAACGCGAAGCCGTTCCACGTTTCGATTTTCTTCGGGTCTCTGAAATAGTTTTTTTTTTTTTGAATATCAGAGGTTGGATTGAAGCGTGGCTTTCCCCACGACCAGAAATACGATCTTTCCAGAGTTTCTGACAACGAAGTCATTTTACTTCACGTTTTGAATATTCTTGAAAAAAACTCTTTGAATTTTGAATATTCTTGAAAAAAACTCTAGATTAAGATTCTTGATAGTGGCTACCTGTGAAAACGTTTAGTTTTTGAAGTATGATTTTCTAAAAGTTACGAAACATGGGTATCCGTAGGTGTGAGCGGGTGATGAACGCCAACTTCAAAAAAAAAAAAAACAAAACTTCGAAGTTGAAAATTGCAGCAACTGTCAGGAATGTTAATCAAGAGCTTAACACGACGTCTTTGTAATTTTCAAAAAAAACGGGTACAGAAAAAAAAGTTTATGGATAGTAGTTCCGATCAAAACAATTTTCAGCAAAAGTTCAGACATTAAAAAAAGGTTAAAGGCCTAGCTAATGATCTAAAAAACTTCCACGGTAAATGACTATGGTGAGCATAATGACCATGAAACCAAAATCGCAAACACAAAAAGTACCGTATCTCGAAATTTCTACAGTAACCAAAAATGATATAAACTGAAAAATGCCTAAAATTGCATTACCTATCGATTGATATACAACTTGCCTAAAGAAAACTAGATACCCAGGAACCTACCGTAACGCGGTTACGGTTGGAGGAAATGGTTCAAAAATTTGCGTCCCCAATACTGACTTTATATGATGATACTGGTTGAAAATTCATCAGAATCGATTAGAAAAAAATTTTCCTGTACTTTTCACGGCATTCCTAATGGAATGAGGGAAGGTGTGGGAGGCGTCAAAGTTTCTGAATTTACAAAAAAAGCAAGTGCGCGGTTCGGATAAAAGGACTGTGACGTCACAGCTACCTATCGTTGCAAACTAAACTGAGTATTCAACGGCATGAACAATACATTTGGCTGCGTATTCAAGATTTTGATTTCGCGCCAAAATTTTTTTGACGTCTCCCCACACCGTTGGGGAACGCCGTGTTTTTGAGAAAACTTGGAAAATTACAGAGACAGCGTTTGAGCGGATTTTCAAATCAAATAGACTGTTAAGATTTTTTCAAGCTTAAAAGGTTTATTTTTTTCATTTTTTTTCAAATTCTATTGACCAACCTGAACATGTTTGACATGAAAAACGAGGCTCTCAAAGTTTTGCTGCATGGCTGTTCCCATGGTTTGCATCAGTTTCGATGTCCCATCGGTCTAAAATTATTATTTTTGAACTTCCTGTGACTTTATTCGAAGAAAACATATTCAAAAGCGGTTCTGGCGTCGGAATCGCGTCGTTTCCGCTCGCTCCAGCTCTGTTTCAGAGTTTCCAGAGTGTTTTCCCTTTTCGGCATTTTCATCCGCAGGAACCAGGGCGCCCATTCCAGTAAAGTGTAGCGCATCTGCAAAATGTCACAAATTTCATGTTTCTAATCGAAAAATCTGCCTTTTTTGGTGCAAAAAATGGTATTTTTAAGCTAAGTTGGAACGAAATCTGAGTTTAGAGTTCGATTTTTTTTTACATTGTTTTTTTATCTATCGCAAGTCTTAACTGAAAAAGGATAGTATGGAAAACAGCTTATCTTTTTTTCAAAAAAATCCTTGAAATTTATCGATGCAATAGCAGAATTGAAGAAAAATATTTTCAAGCTTGATAAAAACCGAATTCTGAAACAGTAAGTTCATGAAATATCGGAAGGAAAGCTGAAAATTTCTGAAAACTCCCAAATTTTTTTCTTTATTCTTTTAAATACGGACGCATTTTTTTCATTTTTTTCCCATTATTTTTCTTTAAAAGCCAGATTTTCCTCCAAACTCACCCAAAAACCCATCCGATGTTGGACCTGATGATTCCGGAAGTGATAACTTTGCACGTAAACCGTGAAAGAAGTGGCCAAGACGGAAATCGCGTTGCAAATGTGGAAAAAGACGCCTCAAACTCAAATTTTTTGGGACTTTATTGCTCAAAAACCTAATAATGGCACGGCTTCTGAGGTCTGAGGCGTTTGGGCGTGCATCATGGTCAGAAAAATCATGATCGCTAAAGAAACGGAGATCTGAAAAAGTGCTCATGTTTGCTGTTTCAATGAGAATTGAAGAATTTGATCCTCAGAAACGTCCGGAACGGTGCCAGTACCCTTAAGTGATCCCTAGAACCGTTCAGAGCCGTCTCGAGCGGCGTAAAAACCCTTAAGTGATCCATAGAACTGCTCAGAAACTTCCGGAGCAGTGTCAGTACCCTTAAAGGACCACTAGAACTGCTCTGAAACGTCCTGAACGGCGTCAGCACCCTTAAGTGATCCTTAGAAATGTACAGAAACGTCCGGAGCGGCGTAAGAACTCTTAAGTGATCCCTAGAATTGCTCAGAAACGTCCG
Source organism: Caenorhabditis auriculariae (assembly GCA_904845305.1). Classification (NCBI taxonomy): domain Eukaryota; kingdom Metazoa; phylum Nematoda; class Chromadorea; order Rhabditida; family Rhabditidae; genus Caenorhabditis; species Caenorhabditis auriculariae. The sequence goes on along the minus strand of CAJGYM010000013.1, from coordinate 1,047,156 downwards.
GAGCATTGCCAGTACCCTTAAGTGACCCCTAGAAATTTTCAGTAACATTCGGAGCGGCGTCAGAGCCCTTGAGTGACAACTAGAACTTCTCAGAAACGTCCGGAGCGGCGGCAATACCCTTAAGTGATCCCTAGAATCGCTCAGAAACGCCCTGAGCGCCGTGAGAACCCTTAAGGGATCCCTGGACCAGCTCAAAAACGTCCGGACTCCGGAGCGGCATCAGTACCCTTAAGTGACCCCTAGAGATGTCCCGAGTTTTTGTCGCGTTACCGAGGTCTGAGAATATGTTTCACCTGGAGGCCGATCTTCTCGCAGGTTTCCGGACTGACGGTGAAGCCCAGGACGACAAGGACCATGGTCAACATGACGGGCATGATCAGGTTGAAGGCGTAGTAGAGGGTCCGACGGCGAAGATGAAGCGTGAAAGTGACGTCTTCGTACTTTTCCGGACAGCACTCGTACTGCTTCACCGTGATGTTTGCCTTGTGGCCTGAAAACGGTAAAATTGAGTATAATGTGCGAGACAAATGCGATATCGCGGTACTTTGGCGATATTGCGAAAGTCTTCCTCATATTTTTTGAGTGAGAGAGAAACGCGATGTCGCGCCAAAATAATGCGAAACAGAGCTATAAAGCAGCGCTTCTGCGTTGTCGTCGATTAACCGCCAGCGACATCGCTTTTCTCCAGGCAATTATCCTTAGTTCCGCAGAAGGTAACATTCAGTATAACGTGCGAGATAAACGCGATATCGCGGTACCTCGGCGACATTGCGAAAGTCTTGCATTTCCTCATGTTTTTTTAGTGCGAGAGAAACGCGATGTCGCGCCAAGAAAAAATGCGAATGACGAGTACAAAGCAGTCCCATTGCGATGTCGTCAATGGACCGCCAGCAAAATCGCTTTCCTCTAGGCATTTATTCTCAGTTCCGGAGAAGGTAACATTCAGTAAAACATGCGAGATGTATGCGATATCGCGGTATATTGGCTACATTGCGAAAGTCTTCCTCATATTTTTGATTGCAAGAGAAACACGATGTCGCGTCTAGCAAAAATACGGATCACGACTCCAACTCAGCGCTTTTGCGTTATCGTCAATGTACTGCCAGCGACATCAAGTATATCTAGGCAGTTTTTCTCAGTGTCGTTATATACTCATAACTATCAACCCCTCAAACCGGAATAAACGAAAATCAGAGAAGCCCGAGACATTAAGAAGAACTGCCGGAATCGAGGTCGCGGTATATTTGCGATAACGCTGTTTTGGAGCCGCGCCATTCTTGTATTTTCCCTTTTCGCGACATCGCATTCTCAATTTTTTGTTTTGAGGTGACTGCAAGAAATGTGCGATGTCGCGCCAAGAAAAAGGCGAGTGCGTCGCGGCGCGAAGCCGTTTTCCTAGGCAATCATCTTATCGAAAATTTCAGGTTGGACCAACCCGGGCTTCGGGCCAACTTTTTCGGGACCTGGGCGGGACTCGGCTTTGAAAAATATCAAAAAGTATCTCCGTAAAGTTTCACCGAAAAAATCCGTTTTATTTATGAAATCAGTTTCTGCCAAGTTTTAAGGGGTAAGGAACAAAATAATCTGAATTCTCGGATGTAGACCTAAAGTCATTGTTTCCCGACTTGAAAGGCGATGAAGGCGGGGCAAGGGGCGTGACGCGTAGCGTGTGCGTTTGCGGTTTTTTTGGCGCCAGTTCAATTCAATTAATTTTTTTAAAAGCTTCACCACTCTTTCTCTGTATTTTCTACTAATTTTTTTGATGCGCACATAGAAAAAAATCAATAAATAATAAAAAAAGGAGTGAAAGGAGCGAAAAAAACGAGCTCTTCAAATAGTCGCTGGCGGTTGAATTGAACACGTGCCAAAAAAACCGCGTACGCACACGCTACGCGTCCCGCCCCCTGCCAAGCCTCCCTCGCCTTTCAAGTCGGGAAACATTGACTATGATTTTTTTGAAATCTCCTTTTTAAAAAAATGTATTTTCTGAAGGTTTCCCTTACCCAAAATGATCCATTCGCCGTTGGGAATAAATTCTGAAAAGTCGAAATCTCCAACTTGAAGCTCAATCTTGTCACGGCTGAAAGACCATGAGCCGAACTGAAGTTTTGATTTCAAGAAAACAAAAAAAAAAAATGAAAAAAACCTTGAAAAAGCATGTCTGTTCATCGAACGGGAACCAGTAGATGTCCAACTTGCAGGAGACCTGAAATCGAGCTTGGGACTTGGGACAAAAAAATAACCTTGAAAATTCCCGGCGGGACCCAATTGATTAGCCCATTGTGATAGTTGACCAAGTTCACGCGGTAGGTTGAGTCGAATTCCGAGTCGACACTGGAAATTATATTGAGGTCTTTGGAAGGCCGGAGTGGTCACTAGAGGGCATTCTTAGGGCCCTTTGGAGGTTCCCTTAAAGGACCACTTCGCCTCGCTCTACATGGGCACTAAAGCTTGCAAAAGTGGCCAATATAGGGGGGAGAATGCTGTTTGCCTAAAGTCGATGTTTGAAAAATAAACGTCATAAAAATATCGCTAGAATTCTCCCCTAGAGTGACCACTTACTAAAACCCCTGAAGTGACCACTTATGAAAGCTTCATTCCTCCCCAAAGAAGGAAGTAAAGCGGTCCCTTGAGGAAAATCTACAGAAGCCTCTTAAGCCGTCCCTCTAGGGATCACTCTAGCGTTTTTCCAAACCAAAAAAAAAAAAATTAAAAGACCACTATAGGGACCACTTGAGCTCTAAACCCTTGATATGAATCACCTATAGGGACCACTTTAAGTTTAACCCTATAGGGAGCACTATTTTGTCCACTATAGGCCCTTTTTCCCTTCCTAGTGACCACTCTAGCGTTCCTAAGCAAATTAGTCTACAGTAATCTTTAATTCTCAGTCGAGCGCGTTTGTGCGAAAATTTCAAATTTTTCAAAATTTTTGGACATTTTTTTAAAATTGTTTTTATTTAATTTTTCTTATTTTTATTTTACCTATTGTATAATAAAATGTCGGGCTGCCACAGTGTATCGGCTGGATGCCGCAGATCCGTCACATTTTCATAAATTGTCGGCTCCCAACGCAAATTTTCGTCGTGCCAAGCGAATTTGAGCCACGCGTTCACTTCCAATTGCTCTTCTTTCTCGTTCTGAAACTTTTTTTTTTGAATGAATAATATTTTTGTTTTTTATAAGGCTTATAAAATGTAAAATGTTATTTAAAACGAACCAAATTGATGATTTGCTGCAAAGCGATGCCCAACGTGACGACAACCGGTTTATTCGAATCCAAGACCGGTCTTTCTTCCTGGAAAAAATTCAAAAATGAAACTATCTTTTGAATAGAAAAGATAAACCTTCACATAACCAGCCAATAAATCATTCATGAGTCGGACTTCGGGCGGGGAAGCCAAGGAAAAACTTGTTAAAAGGAGAAAATTCAGGAAACTTCTCATTTTTTTGGATTTCTGTAAAGTTTTTCATTTTTAAAAAATGACAGAAAAATGGAATAAGTCGAAATTTAGGACTGGAATAATGTTTAGAACGGAATATTTGGAATTAAATTTGAGAAAAAGCTTGAAAATTAGTAAAAATGAGTAAAAATAATATTTTAAATCATGAAGTTCGTGCTAATCTTTAATTGAAATGAATTTTACCCTTATTTTTCATATGAAGCTTAGGGTAGTCTCTATAGTGGCAAACAGAGACATTTGAAGGTTTCCCTCTAGGGACAGCTTTAAATTCCCCTCCAGGGGCCACTTTTTCGGGCCTAAGTGGTATTCGAGCCTGAGTATTTTTCGTTTTTTCTTTGAACTTACGAATCTTAATAAATTCGAATGAAAAATGTCAATAAAGGATTGAACGGAAAAATTTTGAAAAAAACCGTTTAGGGGCCACTCAAATTTTAAGTGCTTAGAAGTCAGATTTTTCCCCCTAAAGAAGCTGTTTTTTCCCTAACCTCTATTGGGACCACTCTGACGATTTTTTCTTTATGAAATCGATTCAAATTTGAACAGAGAAAAAAAAGGAAATCTAGAAAAACCAAGCCTTGAAAGGACAAGGAAAAGAAATTTCAAAAAACGAGATTGGATTGGTCGAAATAACCCATTTCAAAGCACAACAAAACCCATGTGTTCTCGCCTTTTTTCTATTAGTTTAGTCCATCTCTCAAAGTACGGAAGTGAGAAGAAAGAGAACGGGCATCAGATAACATTGGCTATTAAACAACGGCCGGACGGGACGCCTGTTTGAAACGGCTCGATTTTTTGAGCTTTTCCCTCATGTCGAAATATGAGGCTTTTTGATGTTTCTGCTGGCGAAAAAGTTGGTTTTGAAAGTGTTTAACACGCTCTCTGTAACTGTCAAAAACAACGGGTACAATAAAAAATTTTATTTTTTGGTTCTGATGAAACTTCATCCAGTGTGATAACCCATCATCAGTAATGCGGACACAACTTTTTGAGCCATTTCCTCCTACTGTAGCCGGGTTACGGTAGGCATGTGGGCACCTGCGTATCTAAGTATTGAAAAGTTTTTACTAGGCAAGTGATACATCAATCGATAGGTAATCCAATTTCAGAAACTTTTACAGTACATGCCATGCCGGGTTACTGTAGGAATTTTCGAGTTACGGTGACTTTTGTGTTTGGAAAGTCGGTTTTTCGGTCACCCTGGCCGTCGGCATAGAATCGCATCGTGATTGCTTTCATGGAATATGCTCTTCAGTATGCTTTACACAATGCCACAAAAAAAAGTTAGAATTTCTAAACCTAACAACTCGAGATTTCACTCCGAACGCGCGCAACTTGGCCCTTGGCGGCCAGGGTTGGTCGGGGTTGACGATTTTTAACATTTTTCTTTTTTTAGATGTTGGTGTGAAAACTTTTTAGAATGTTACTACAGTGTGTTGTGTAATATTTAAAAGGATTTGGGGAGACTTTTATGCTTTATGTTCGGCCGAAATTTCGTTTACTTAGATACGCAGGTGCCCACCTGCCTACCGTAACCCGGCTACAGCAGGAGGAAATGGCTCAAAAAGTTGTGTCCGCATTACTGATGATGGGTTATCACACTGGATGAAGTTTCATCAGAATCAAAAAATAAAATCTTTTATTGTACCCGTTGCTTTTGAGACTTTTTGAAAATTACAGAGACAGCGTGTTAACAGTCCGAAAATGTTTTTAAAAGTGTATTATTATCTTATTTAGTTAATGAAAAGGCCGTTGAAGCAAAAATTGATTCGATTTTTGTCAAAAACTCAAAAAAACCTTTTTTCCCTGGCTTTTTGTCAAAAAAAGAGTTATTTTAATGCTCCTGCTCACGAAAAATTTTGTGTGTAATGACCTGGAAAAATTATTTATAATTTTTCCAATTTTAATTATCATGTATTTTCGATACAAAAACTTCCTTTGAAGCAAAAGAATTATTAGATTTTTTTGTCGAAAAAAACACAGTTTTTTTGATGGTTTTAAGGCCTTTTTTTAAAAATTATTTTTTTCGGATAAATTTTCTCAAAAGGACAAAAAATAAATTATGCCCATATTCAGCTTCATTATCAGTTCCGGAAAAGGTTTTTTTTCTTAGCTTTTTTTGAATACACTTTAATACAAAAAAAGGGTGAAAACAGCCTTGAGACCTTCAGGAGAATTTTTCTAGGCTTTTTGAAACCCTAAACTGGAATTTTTAGAAGAATAAAATTCTGACTTCACCAGCGTTTCAAATTCAAAAAAATCCTTCAAAAATGACCAGAAACGTCAAAAAATTTCCTCAAAAATGACCAAGAAACGCGGAAAAATAACAGAATTTTAAAAAGGAGGGTTTCCTCAGCAATTTTTCTACTGATTGTTGATAAAAATATGATATCTATCTGGATATGAAAAAAGACGAATTAACGATTGAAGAAAGACTTGTTTGAATAGGAGAAAATGGAATGAAATTCAAAGGGAAGGTAGTGATTGAGTTAGCCGCAGGGGCCTCAATTTCTACAAACAAAATGGGTTTGGAAGGAATTTTGAGGGGTTTTATTGGTTCTTGGGGGTTTTTGGAGGGACAGATAACTTTTTAAAAAGTACTCAGGAACTTCAGAGTGGTCCCTATAGGGATTAGGGGAAAAACAGCCCTTTTCTGGGAACTTTTTGAGGGTTTTATTGGTCCTTTAGGACTTTACATGTTAGAACGAACAGGTAGTTTTTTAAAAATACCTAGGAACGCCAGAGTGGTCCCTATAGGGATTAGGAGAAAAACAGCTCTTCTCTGGAACAAAAAAGGGGGGTGAAATTTAGGTGGTCCCTCTAGTGGTTTAGAGCTTGGTTGATGAAGTTTTCAAGTGGTCCCTATAGGGTTTTTCGATTTTATCTCAGATTGGGTAAAGTGGCCCCGAAAGGAAGCTTCAAGGGCCCCTAAAGGGACCACTCTGGAGAAAAAAATTATTGAAAAAAATGAGCGTGGATAGAAAAAAATGGACTGTTTTTTCAAGCTTTACTAATTTTTTTCTTGATTTTTCTAATTTTCATACTTTTTCCTATACTTTATCTTCGAAAAAAACTTGAAAATATCCTTTTTTCATCATATTCTACCAAGAAAACCGCTTTTTTCTACTTCAAATTTTTTTTTTGAAGGAATTTTTCGTTTTTCTGTACCTTCCTACAACTGAAAATGAAAATCTTACATTTTATCAACTCAATTTTGAAGCTTTAAAACCCTTCTAACATTAAATTCACTTCAAAAAACCTAAGAAACTCCAGAAAAAGACTTGGAAATCAATGGAAAGAAGCCACAGGGGACACGGAAAAACGACGGGTCCACTCCAAGATTGGCCCACCATTTTTCCCACGGATTTCGCCGCACTCACTTTGGCTTCTTCTCATTATCTTTGAAGTTCTATGGGACCATTTATTCCGGAACTAATGGATGGGGAAGAGAAAATACGGGGTAAAGTGGAGAAGAATGGAGGAATTTGGGAACTTTTCAAGAAAATTTGATAGTTTTGATGATCTCATTTGGAAGGTTATTCCAATAAAAACTGCGAGAGTTTTTAGTGGCCACTTCAGGGTTTTGACGTACTAGTGGCCACTGTAGTAGTCGAATTAGTGGCCACTCAAATGACTAATATTTAGTGGCCTCTTTAAAAGTCTAAGTGGTGCTACTGGACCGCTAAACTACTGTAGTGATCACTTAGACGCAAAATAGTAGATTCTATAAAGGTTTTTTGAGTGCCCAATCAAAGGCCAAGTCCTTCAGAAACCTCTCTAGGGGCCACTAGAGTTTCCCAGAATATTGAAAAAATGAGATATGATAAGAAAAATTTTATCATCCTAACACAAAAAACCAAAAATTGAAGGATATTAAGAATTTTTTTGAGAGAAAGTTGAGCTTTTCTTATAATCATGATTTCTCTTACTGGAACGCAAACCGAGAGTAAGGGCAAAAAAAAAAAAAGATAAAAGACCCTTGAACGTCAAGTTTTCATCATCTCCTTCACCTCACATAAGAGTTCGTGATTTTTTTCGAAAATCCTGACTCTTGAAGGCTCCACTATAGGGGCCACTTTACCTCTCCCTAACAAGTGAACAAATAATTTCAAAGTAAGAAACGCATGTTTAAGACAGTGTTACGGCGGCCGGTAGCCGGTCAATATTGCGCAGTCAGTTCCGGAGCCAGGAAATTTTCTAAATTTTTTTTCTTCTTTGCAATTTAGTAAGGACCTATTTCTCGAGGTTACAAGACAAATTACGTCACAAAAAGTACACAAGTTTTCTTTTTTTTACCCAAAAAACCTCGCTTGATTACCGTAATACGACCGGCCGCCTTGAACATGCGTGAGAAACGCAAAATTATTTCTCACATTCCAATATATAATTATCTTTTTTACTCTCTGACGGCTATTTTGAGTCTCACGGAATCACTTCGAACACGGCACTCGCTACTTTAATCTCCTCTTGGTGCATTTGTTCGAACAGAATGTTTCGAAATAATTTAACATACGTTTTCCGAGAGAATCGATAAGTTACCAGAACGGTGAGGTACTAAAAGTTCATGTTGCTTTTTTGAGCTCATACTTTCACTACATTAACTACAAAAGCTTCTGAACCTTTCAGTTGAGGTTTTGAAAGGCTCCGCCCCTTTTGTGGATTACTGTTGCCGACATGCTTAATTTTTTTCTCCCTGTTCCCAATCGAATGAAACTTTTTTTAATCAAAAGCCAGGGACGAAATAAATGTTTTTTGTGTAATAACATTTTTTCGAAATTTTTTTTTCTGAAATTTTATTGTTTTAAACGAAGCGTCAGGTCCTCTTAGTCAGAAAAAAATGCCCATATGTTCCAGTTTCACGTCATCCAGTTGACCTCCAAATCGTAGAACGCGTCCAACTCTAAGTTAGCCAAATCTTCAAAAATAATCCAACAGTTTTTCAGAAAAATAGCTTTTTTTTTTCCAAAGCTTACAAGTCTCACAAAAAATTGATATTCTATCCCATTCTTCAATTTTTTCCTGTTTCTTCTTTGAGAATGTTCCGATGAACCTCCAAACTCCTCATAATTTCACTTTTTAAGCAATTTTTTTCTGAAGCTTCTAAAAAAATTTTAGCAGTCTATTTAATTTTTTTCTCGAAAGGAAACTTTTTTTCTGTAGCTTCCAAGCTCCACCGAGAAGCTCGATATTTTGTCCCAAATTTTTTTCGCATTTTTTTCCCGGATTCTATACAAGATTCTATACTCTTCTAAGCTCAAAAAAAGTACGAAAATGTTTGAAAATTCCTCAATTGATTAAAAAACGACAAAATTTCCGTACTTGTAGGCTCTATCAACGCGGCTTCAGAGTATCTCTTCTTAAATTTTTTTTGTCAGAGAGCCCTTTTTTGAATATTCCAAGTACTATCAAGAAGCTCGATATTTCACCCGGTTTTGTCAATTTTTCCTGGCTCCTAGATAATTTCAATTGGGAAAGTTCACCCTCCAATCTCCTTATATTTTATCTTTTTTTGGCGAAAAATATAATTTTTTTGCTCGTATAGCCTTCACTTTTTTTCCAGTTTTTTTCTTGCTCAAAAAAATAAATTTCGTCAGATAAAAATTCAGGCCAACCTTTCAAACTGCCTTATTTTAATTTGTTTTTTTTTTCGGAAGGAAAATTTTTCCTGTAGCTTCCAAGTTCCACCAAAAAGCTCGATATTTTGTCCCAAATTTTTCGCAGTTTTCCTGCTTCAAAGATACATTTTCTAGAAAATCTTCAGCTAAACCTTCAATGTACTCCTGTTTTTCTTTGGAATGAATTTTTTTTTCTAAAGCTTTAAATTTCCACCAAGAAGCTGGAAATTTTGTTTCAATTTTTTTCTTATAGAAAGTTCAGCTCAAAATTCTCCCAATTTCACCTTTTTATGAAACTTTCAAGTACTACCAAGAAGTTCGGTACCATTTTTTTGCAGTATCTTTTTTATTTGAGTTTTCTGTCTTCAACCAAAACTTTTTTTTGAGAGGGAGCTTTTTTTCTTGGAGGTTTTGAAAAAAATTTATCTCATTTTTTTTTTTGTTGCAGTTCCTATTATTTTTTGCTAAACGCTTTTTCTGAAACTTTTGAGTACTGGAAAATTTTTAGTGACCACTATAGTAGTCAAATTAGTGGCCACTTAAGTGGTTAAAAAATAGTGGCCACTGTAGGGGTCTGTGTGTTACTACTAGAGCACTAAAATTTTTAGTGGCCACTTAAGGGGTCAGTGGATCAACATAACTGGTCCAATCTGTTTGTTTTAAAATTATCAGTGTTACTGGAAGGAATACTGGATGGATAACTACTGAAGTGGGTCCTTGGCAAGCCACTAAAGTGGCCACTAAACATTTTCCCAGTAGAACCTTGATTTTTTTATTTTTTTTTTATTTCTGAAGCAGTATTTTTCCGAAGCTTGTAAGTTCCACCAAGAAGCTTGATATTTTGTCTCAAAAATTTTCGCCGGGCCCCAAAAACAAGCAACGTCGTCTGAGCACGGAAGAAAGACGAAAAACACGGAGGGCCATGCCCGAGACGATAATCCCATTATTGCGGTGTGCCCCCCCTGCAGCCTTCGGCTCCAGAAGACGTGGCAAATCGATGCGTGGAGCTCTGCGGGAGTCTTCGGGGAGCCCGCCACGCCTTCTCTCTTCATTCCGCCTTCGCACACAACCGCCCCGACAGACATGGCCGACGCCGCTGTGAGTTTCTTTTTTCTTTTTCGACTTCTTCGTTAGTTTAATTATAGACAAGGGGGACATGATGGTTTTTGAGTTTTCGAGGGGGAATTCGTCTGGAAATTTTGAAAATAAAAAAAGAAGAGATTTTGATGAATTTGGCCTTAAAAAGGGGAGAAAAAAATGAAGATTTTTTTAATATTTTTTTTGGCTTCTTCTCAGAGACAAAAAAATGACACGTTGGTTTTTAAGGGAATTTCTGAGAATTTTTCCTCTGGAAATAATTGAGCGAGAGTTTTTGAATGATTATGAAGAATCTGACCTTAAAAAGGAGTGAAAAATCATAAATTTACTTTTTCTAGACTTCAAGATGATTTTTTTTGTCTGAAAAACGATGAAAAAAGAAAAACGGTTTTTCAAAAAAATTTTTCAAATCATTTGTTCTTTAAAAAAATGGATTTTTTTCCATGTTTCTCTTTAAAAATTAATTTTTTTCAACAAGAATTTCAAATTTTTTTAGAGGAGAAAGAAATGGTCTGGAAGCTGAAATTGGAGCTTTGAAAAAAATTGTTTTCTCTTTGAAAAAAATCAAAAATAATTTTTTTTCAATAAAAAGCAAATGTGCTCCATGGGGAAATCAGCAAAAAGTTTTTTTTGATTAAATATAAATAATTACGGACTTGAGCGGGAAGAGGCTGATTTGAAACGACTTTTTTTCGCTCCATGGACAAAACTACAAACTCTTTTTTTGAAAAATTTGATTGAGTACTTCGAAAAAAAGAGAAAAAAATCGGACTTTTTTTACAAAATTTTTCCTATTTTTTTGGCAGTTTCAAAAAAATCCGACTGAAGATGACATGTGTGCTCCATGGATAATATCGTGAAAAATTATCATTTTCATGGGTTTGGATGAAATTTTCGGATTTTTTTATCTGAAAAACGTTTTTTTGAATATTTATATCCAAGCTTATTCAAATTTATACGAAAAATCAAAACATTAATGAGATTTAATTTAAATTAAAAAAATAAATTAATCGAAGGAATTTTGATTTAATTTCCTTTTTGAATGAAGAGAATGCCGAAAATTATTATTTTTTTTCTTCAAAATTTTCCAATAAATAATTCCAAAAAGTAATAATTCATTGGCTCTCGGCCAAAAAAATCAAGCAATAACTCACTTCTTACAACATTTCTTATAAGCCTTTTTCCCAGTTGAAATATGACTTTTTCGGGGTTCAAAGTGACGTTTTCCCGGGGCGGAAAAAGTCGTTTGTCTGTCTCTTCATGCCAATTTTCCGCCCATTTTGTCTCCCTCTGAAGGATTCAAATTTCCGTTGCAAAACCGGTCATTTCCGATGAGCTTGGCGAATCAATTAGATGTAGGTTACTGTAGGATTGGGATATGTACTTTTAGAAAAAAATAATAAAAAAGTCGTTTTCGAACTTTGAAAGGCGTGGTCACATCTGTAGAGGGCAGTCTACATGAATTTCGCATCATAGTTAAAAAAGACCTTGAGCGAAAACCGTTTCAAGTCGGGTGCTTTTTGAAAAACTGCTTTGAGCCATTTTAAGAGCGGCTATGAGGTCTCAAAGTCATAAAAATTTCGTTTTTGGCAAAAAAAAACTTATGGTTACACGTAGATTCTGCAAAGTCAGCTCTTCGAAGTGCGCCGGACCAAAAACGACTTGAGCTCAGACACATTCAGAAGCACTAGATCATTCTCATCACAACCGCAACGTGTCTACTAGCCATTCCAAATGCAGCTGAATTAAAAAAGCACCAACTAAAGGGACTTTTTTTTTCGATTAAAGCGTTTCATTTGGGAGAAAAAAACAGCTTTTTCGGGAATTCAGGCGCTCTTGCGCGCAAGCCGTTTCAGGTCGGGCGCATTTTCAAAAACCTTCTTGAGCCATTCTAAGTGCGGCTATGAGGTCTCAAAGTCATAAAAATGCCGTTTATGGCAGAAAAAATTATGGTTGAATCAAGAATCTGCCATCAAATAGGGCGCCCGACCAAAAACGGTTTGAGCGCAGACACATCGAAAGCGTTAGATAATTCTCATCACAACCGCAACACGTCTAGCCATTCCAAATGCGGCTAAACTAAAAAAGAAGAATTTGAGATGACTTTTTTCCGATTAAAGCGTTTCGTTTGGGAGAAAAAAACAGCTTTGTGGTAAATTCAAACCTTATTGCGCGCAAGTTGTTTCAAGTCGGGCGCTTTTTAAAAAACAGCTTTTCGACCGCGTCGCTTTCAGCCTTTTCATAATGTTTATTTCGGAAAAAGAAAAACATTGAGAGCTATGCTGCAAAGAGGTTATTTTAAGGTGCACCCGACCAAAAACGACTTGAGCTCGAAGGCATCAGATAACATTAGCCATTTTTTTCTCATACTTTTAACGCGTCTAGCCATTCCAAATGCGGCCTTTTCACTATTTTCCTTTCAAAACTCGAAAAATTGAATTTCGTTTCGCCTCTTCTCATGGAAAACTACTTCCGCGTCAACTTTGATGGTATTCTTTTCGAAAAAAAGAAAAAGGAGAAGCTTTTGGGCGTTGGGTTTCTTGGTCTCCCACCAGCCGACATGAAGAATGAGCCACGCAAAGCCAATCTTTTCTTCTTTTTCGAACGGAAGAACAAAAAAACTTGGGTTCGGAGTTGAAAATTTGGAAGCTTTCTTGTTCAGTTTTGAATGTATATTTTTTGAAAAAAATTACTTTTTTTGTGAAGAAAAAATACGTATCTTCAAGAAATTCAACTAAGAACGTTACTTTTTTCCGTTAGAACCGAAAAAAAATAGATAGAAATGAGAATTTTCAAGCTTGGAAAAAATCGCCGTCAAATTATGGACTTATGCGCTCTAATGATAATTAAGCTTAAAATTTGGATTTTGCCTTTTTCGGATCGAAAATTTTGATTTCAGCACTGTTTCCGAAAGTAGATTCCCAAGAATTCTCTATTTTCCAAGTTTTATCCATAGAGCGCAAATTCACTCATTTTCACGGCTATTTTTTCCCCTCAAACATTGGAAACTTGTATTTTATCTTTTTTAAATCGAAATCTTCCATTTTAAATCTCTTTCCAGAAGTAGGCCCTCCAGATCGTCATTTTTCAAGTTTTATCCATGGAGCGCAAATTCTCTCAAGTCCACGGCTATTTTTTCTCATCGAGTTTTTACTTCCAAAAACAGTTTTTCGCTTTTTAAAACGAAAATTCTTTATGTGATCTCTATTTTCATGAACGAATCCTCCAGATTTCTTCAATTTTCAAATTTTATCCATGGAGCACGAATTCCTTCATTTCCACGGCTATTTTTTCTCCTCAATTTTACTTTCAAAAACTGTAACTTCGCCTTTTTTGAATCCAAATATTTGATTACAGCTCAATTTTCAGTAGTAATCTCCCAAGAATCCTCGATTTCTCGAGTTTTATCCATGGAGCGCAATTTCTGTCATTTCTATGGCTCTTTTTTCTCCTCATTTTTTTTCTTTCAAGAACTGTATTTTCGCCATTTTTGAATCGGAATTTTTTCCAGGGGTGAATCCTCCAGATTTCACTAATTCTCAATTTTTATCCATGGAGCGCAAATTCTCTCATGTCCACGGCTATTTTTCTCCCAAAATTAGAATCGGCCCAAAACGAGGCATTTCTCTCCTCGCCGCCACTTCATTTGGCATCTCCGAATAATTGGACCCAACGGAGCAGCGGATAGAGCAGAGCAAAGAAGAAAAAAAAAAGAGAAGGGGGCACGTATGTGTCGGGGAAACGCGCAAATTGCATCCGCGCAGGCAGAAGCTTCGAGGCTTTTCCTCCTTCTTTTTGCCGTTTCAGGGGTCCTTTGATCGAATTTAAGGGGAAAGGGCAATTTTAGTACAACAGTTCAGTAAAATTCAGTTCAGAAGAATTTCAAGCTTTTGACTATCTTTTTTTTTCATTTTGAAACATTCCTGTTCATTTTTGAGTGGAAAAACGACACAGTTTCGAAATGTTTATTAGAAAATCTTTTTTTGATCATTCACAGGCAGAAGCTTCGTGCTTTTGCTCTTTTTTTCTATTTTTAGGGGCCTTTTTATCGATTTTTGGAAGATAAAAGAACAATTTTATGATATATACAATTTTTTTAAACTTTTTTTAGATTTCATATTTTTGAGGGTTTTCTAAAGCTAGAACCGACTGCTAAAATTCGAAAAAATGGAAAAAATGAAAAAAAGCCTTATATGAACTTTCGACACGACTTGAAGCAGTCTGACCTGTCTGCGCTCTCTTTTCTCTCACCTGTGAGGTAAGAGAAAGAAATAGCATTTGAAATTGAGAGAGAGCAGAGAGATCAGACTTTTTCAAGTAGTGTGGAGAATTGTTCAATTAGGAAAGTTTCTGAGCATTTCTAGGGATCACTTAAGGGTTCTTACGCCGCTCCGGACTTTTCTGAGCATTCCTAAGGATCACTTAAGGGTTCTGAGATCGCTCGGGACGTTTCTGAGCATTTCTAGGGATCACTTAAGGGTGCTTACACTGCTCCGGAAGTTCCCAAGAAATTCTAGGGATCACTTAAGGGTTCTGAGATCGCTTGGGACGTTTCTGAGCATTTCTAGGGATCACTTGAGGGTTCTAACATTGCTCCGGACGTTTCTGGGCGATTCTAGGGATCACGTGAGGGTTCTGACGCCGCTACAAACGTTTCTGAGCGATTCTAGGGATCACTTAAAGGTTCTGAGATCGCTCGGGACGTTTTTGAGCATTTCTAGAGGTCGCTTAAGGGTTTCGAAGCCCCTAAAAGGTGCTTAGAAATGCTCAGAAACTTCCGTTTTCGTTACGGAGGTCCAAGCACGTTTTTCATTTATTTGAAACTTTGAAAAACTTTTAAAATGAACCGTAGAATTCATTAATTTCAAAACATGTTCGAAATGACCTTTTTTCTGGCTTTTCACACCAAAAAAGCTTGCATTTTTAGCCCCGGCGCGCAGTTGCTTGCATAAATTTGCGGGCCACGAGAAAAGGACTTTTTTCCCGCTTTTCATGTCACTCGAGGAGCAAATTGCCCACTCGTGCAAAGTTTATTCGGCGCCTCGTCTTTCGAAATTTCCAAATAGGGGAATATTTCGAGATTTTTAGGGAGAAAAGTGGGGATATTTGGCTTTTTATTAGGCTTATATAGATCTTAAGAACACCAGAGTGGCCCCTATAGGGTTTAGAAAGAAAAAAACAGCCTCTATGGCCAATTTGTTGAGCTTTGACTATGGAAGCAGCCACAGATTGCTAAAATCGAAAATTCCCCATAGGGGCCACTTTTTCAAGCTTCAGTGGCCCCTATAGGGGGAGGTAAAGGGATCCCTAGAAGGAAAATTTCAAGAGCCTCTGTAGTTGCCCTATAGGGATCACTTTGGAGTTCCTAAGGCTTTTAAGAATAATATAAAATCATAAATTTTATCGCGATTTTTCTTTTTTTTTTTCAAAAAAACAGTAATAAAATCTATTTTTCTTCACATTTTCACTCTTCAAGAAGCTTTCAAATCCATTAAAAATCCTCAAAATTCCCCCAAAACTTCATCAAAATGAAAAAAAAAACTCCCGAGTACCCCTCAAAGCCTTTTTTTCGATTTTTGAATAGAAAATGCTCTTTTCCCATTGTTCGGCTGCTTCAAAATTGCTCGTCAGAATCCCAAAAAATTTTTTTCAAGAAATTTCGGAAAGGAACATGACTATAATGTTGCTAAAAAAACTTTTAAAAAGAAAAAAATTTAAAAAAACTTAATAATTTTAGTTTGTTTATGGAGCACACTTGGTCATATTTCATTGAAATAAGATTATTTTAAAGACAAATAAATTTTTTTAAAAATGACCAGAGTACGTGGAATTCACTATAATATTACAGAAGAACGCCCTCAGCTCGATTTTCGACAAGACCAAGGACGTTTTGAGCACTGCTGGTGGGTTCATTTTGAACTACAATATTTTTTTTGACTATTTCAAGCCTTTTTCGATAAATTCATGTTTTAAAAGTGAATGATCCGATTTAACCGAGTGAAATACATATTCTGGTATTCAAATATTGATTTTAAAATCGACTTTGAAGACATTACTGTTTCAAACTTATAACAAAAATAGGAATGCATTTTCGACTATATATAAGATGTGCACTGTCGCGTAAAATGATATAGTCCGTTCTTCACGACTTGAACTTCTCTGCGCTCTCCTCGTCTCTCGTTGACCCTCTCATGTTGACGTGCTATTTTCACGTTTTTCTAACCTCGCCGGCGAGGGAACAGAGAGACGCAGACAGTCGTGGCGAAAAGACTAAATGCTCTCCAGGATCAGAAATTTCGTGTTCTCAGAATTATTTCAAAGTGAATTCAATCATAAACCTTATGGAATAATCATTTTGATCTTTCACGAATCTCAGCAAAAAGTCCAAGAAAAAAACTTTGAAATAATTTTTCTAAAAACAAGGTTTTTTTAGCCTTTTCTCCTACAGATTTTTGTTAGAATGGGGGTTTTTTTTAGGCCGAAGAAAGTTTCGAAAAATGCCGTCAAAAAGTGAGATAGAAAAAGCTCGAAAAAAATTTTTTTTGGATTTACTGAATAAATTTTAAACACAGCTGAAAAAAATAGATACAGTATTCGCGTCCTTTTTGTGCGCTTTCGCTTCGAGACCCGTCAAAACCTGAAAAAGCAGGGTTTCAGTCGATTCGGCAAGCTTTTTCGGACAAACTAACCTGAAATTTCTTATAGAAGGCCTTAAGAATTATTTTGAACTTGAGTTATCATGAAAATTCCATTTTTCAGCTGAAACAACCAAGGGCTACGCTTCGCAGGCCCAGACGGCCATCGGAAAAATCATCCCCGGCGTTCAACACGATCAAGATCCGGTTGGTACCATTTTTCCATATATTACACCAAAAAAAATTTTTTTCACTTCTCAGATCGCACTTTCTGTCGAATTTTAAGTTCAAAATGAACCAAAAACGTGATTTTCGTCTCAAAAAATAGGATGTGTGACCTTTGAAGAAATATGCGCTTTTCGGGGCTGAAAATGGCCCGGAGGGCGACACCCGGGCCGGCCTGCGCTCAAGCCTGTTTGAATTGAAAGCATACTTATGAGAAAAACTGAACTAGGATCTGTTATAACTGATACTATTTCCGTGAAAAAGAAGGTCAAAACGTCAGTTTTTCTAACAAGTTTTTCATGTTAAACCCAAGTTTTCTCATTTTTGTTGACCTCTTTTTCTTCTCAGAAAGAAAATTCCTGATTCTAGGCCTCATTTTTGAAGAATCATCGAATTTTCCTCCAAAAAGTGGTCTCAACGCGAAAAACTAGAGAAATAAATGAAAAAAAGAGGCTTAAACTTCTCTGAATTGTTTTCTGCATTTTTGCAGAAATTTATAACTTTTTTGGATGTGCAGAGAACTGAAAACATCATAATCATAAATTCAACGCGACACAGTTTTTGAAGCCCTTTTGAAACTTTAAAGAGTTAAAAAAAAATGAGAAAATAGCTGTAGTTGGTCTAAAAATCCGTGATATTTTAAAGGCGCATGAACAAATATTTTGAAGGTCTCGAGTGGAAGAGCCGTTTTCAGGGCCTTAACGAGGATTTTTTGATCGAATTGTACAAAAATCTGTAATTGATGAAGTTGCAATGAATTTCGAAACATGAGAAATAATTGGAAAAAATGAAAAAACCATTCGAAATCAACTCGAAAGGAGAAGCGGTATAGAAAGGCGAAAGCCGCTCCAAGTCGGCGGCATGATGAAATGAGGTTGACGCATGCCTCGCCGCGGGCAAAACCTTGCTGGTCGGTTCCTCGCGATCAGGAAGACGGGGGCCGCGTGGCGAGGCCACTCATTGCACTTTCGAGTCGAGCTGACCTACGGGGCCTTTCTTGAATAAAGAAACGGCTCACAGCTTAATTTTTGCGTGTGGGGCCGCGTTCGCGCGGCCCTGGAAGTTGAGACAGTTCAAAAAACTCGGACATTGGTATAGCTGATACACGGCTGGCTTGAGCCATCGAGAAAAGGGTCCTGCCACGAAAAGAGACGAGACAGTGCCCTGGTTGGTGGAGAGTGCAGACAGGCCACGCCTTTTTGCGTCCCAAGCTAGCCGTGAATCTTCTATAACGCCAAATAGACGTGCTCCGCAGGTTCCTGGGAATTTCTAGTGACCACTTTAGTAGCGCCAGCACTCTTAAGTGATACCTGGAACTGCACAGAAACGTCCGTTTCACATTACCGAGAAAAATGAGCTTCTGACTTGCCTTCCCACATGATTTTGTAAAATCGGTTATAGCTGCATCAAAAATATATTACTATATCGCAGAGCGATATCGCCTAGGCCATCGCTGCCATATCGCTTCTGCTCATAATTTTTAGATCGAAACATTTTTTCGCTTTTTTCTTGACTTATGATGAAATGAAACGAAAAAAAGTTTCTTGAATGAAAATTTTTCAAAAAGCGCGAGACGTTTGCGATATCGCAGCTAGAGTCGCGATATCGCGCGCGGTATAATTACCCTCTCAAATATTCATTTTTTATATGGGTCAAAATTTGGTCAGCTAAAAGGTGGAAGTTTATTCAGAAAACCAGGCATCTCAAATTTCTTTTTATTATCCAATTAGCACTGGGAAAATTGAAAAATCAAAAAAAAAGCAAGTCCACAAGAAATTCAGTTCATTCTTTGTTTTGAAAAGATGATGATGAACTTTAAAAATCAATTTCAAATTTATGAACCTTTAGTGAATTAATTATCGATTGCTACTTGTTTTATAAGTTTCTTAAAAGTCATAAATCGAAATGAAAATTTTTTTCGCTCAGAAAATGTCTCCCAATTGATTTTATTCTCGACAAATCAATAAATAATCGATTTTTCAGAGCGCTACGGTGCCACCGGCCGGCGAGCCCCCACACTCGGTCGGCGGCTCGGCGACGCTTCCGCCCCAGTAAATTCCAACCCTTCTTCACTTTCCCTTTTTAACTTCTCAATGTCATTTTTCTAAATTTTCTACTTATTCTCACATAATTATGGTATTAATTTTGATCTTTTTCCCCTCGCCAAACGCATAATCTCTCGCTAGACCAACTAACTTCTCTAGTCTCTCCTCAATTTTTGAAAAGCCAAAATTCCTTTTTATCAATTTCCAAAAGTCTACCTTTCACTATCGTCTAGTTATTTTTTTCCAATCATTTATGTTTTTTGAAAAGAACCGTTCAAATGAATAAATGTGTTAGTTGCAACCGAACAAAAAGGGAACTTGGAATATTGTTAGTAGTGCGTTGGAGCGTGTTTTTTTCGATTTGAAAGACGCCTTAAAGGCGTTTCTGAGTTTAGTAGCTTTCCTCATCGGACCAGAAAGAAAAATTGGAAAAAATTATGACAAGACCACAAGAAAAAAAAATGCAAATGAAAAATGTCCTCAACTGGAACCGAACCCTTGACCCTCCACATTATAATCTGGATCTTTACCGACTGAAAAAATAATTGAAAATTCAATAAAGCGTCCGATAGGTAGTCAAAGAAGACATGATATAACTGTGAGGAGACGAGCAAAAAAAAATGCAAATGAAAAATGTTCTTGACTGGAGTCGAACCGTTGGCCCTCCACATGGTAACCTGACTCTCTACCGACTGAGCCAAGTTAACAGGATCAATGAAAAATGAACTTTACCGCGATTTCGTTCAAAAAATAAAAAGAAAACGAGATTTTGAGCCATTTCTCCGAAATGAAGAAGAAGCCGAAGCTGTTTCCAGCTTCTGGCGAGCTTCCAGACTCTCCGGTCTCTCCTATCGTACACTCGGTTCGAAAATTTTGGTTTTCATGGTAAAATTGAGTGGTTTTCAGGCTGAAATCCCAAGTTCCATTCCAAAAACTCCGATTTCGAGCACTCCTTTGGTTTTTCAAAATAAATTTGGGCTTAAAAATGTATATTTTCAGACTTTTTCGACTTCTAAACCGGTTACCCCGAATAAAAGACAGGTATTTCTGTCTTCTACTGGGGGAATATTAAGTGGGGACTTTAGGGTTTTGACGTTTTAAAGGCTTTTCAGAAATTGAGTCAGTGGCCACGTAAGGGTCTCAAATTCAGTGGCCTTTTGAAGCCTACTGGGCCACTGAAACGGGCTTTTGAAGAGATTGCTTTAGGGACCACTTTAGAGTCCTCCCTAAGTAGCCCTTGAGGAACTCCTTAAGTGGACACTAAAGGTTTTTTTGACTTGATTATCGGATTTTTAGCGTGTTCACACGCCTGAAACCATTTCCCCCGCTACCACCCCTTCAGGGACACCTACTAAGGTTTTTCTTGTCAAACTCCTTTTTTATTGATTTTTCCAGCCTTCTGATGGAAAGATTCCGACCCTTGAGGTAATTTCGAGAATTTTCTTCCAAACTTTTTTTTCTAGGATGAAGAAAAAACTTTCAAGCAGAAGGCTTTTGAATTATTCAAAAAAGTCAAGGTTTACGTGGTTATCGGCCTTTTTCTCTTGCTATTATTACTGGCGATCCTTTTGACGTAGGTTTTTTGATTTTTCGGCAGTTTTCGAGTGTCTGCGTCTCTCTGTTCCCTCGCCAGACATGAAAATAGCGCGTCTACTTGAGAGATTCGCTGAGAGACGAAGAGGGCGCAGAGAAGCTCAAGTCGCCAAAAAAGGGGTTCTGAGATTGATTTTTGATCCTACGTCCAAATCTGCAGAAGTTAGAGAGTGTTTGAAAAGGAGAGAGCGAGAGTCTTTTTTTCTCTAAACTCTCTCATCTCTTTAGAATGTTTCCACAGACTTTTGACCGGTATAAGGAAAAATTTGAATTTTTTTTCACTCAACGGCGTGTCTGCGTCTCTCTGTTCCCTCGCCGACAAGGTCAGAGAAACAAGAAAATAGCACGCCAATTTGAGAGAGTCGCTGAGAGACGAGGAGGGCGCAGAGAAGTTCGATTCGCGAGAAATGAACTATAGAAACAAATTTAAAACTTCAAAAAACAGATCAATTGCGGCCTTGAACACGGAATCGGATTATCACTACTCACATCACTCACACGAAGAAAGTGTTCATGATCATCAAGAACCGGAAGATGATCCGAGTTCTTTTTCGACGACGACCACAAAACCGTTCGTCAAAGTGAAAGGCTACCGACGTTTGAATGATACCGTGATACCGAGTGAGTTTCAAGAAGTAGCAGAAAATCTAGAAAAGTTTCTGTTTTCCCGCGAAATTCAAAAAAGCCGTCAGAGAGTGAAAAGGACAACTGAATTCTGGAGAGTCAGAGAATTTTGAATTCGGAAAATTTTTCCCAATAAAAACTCTGCCAATTCAATTTTAACCGTCTGAGGAACTTCTTAGGGGTCCCTATAGGGGTTTCTAGTTTGAGGGATCCCTATAAGGGTGAAAATCTTAGAGGCCCCTATGAAGAGAGCGTAGGGATCCCAATGGGGACTCCTCAAAAGTTTCTCAGGATAGAAAAATAAAAAATTCTGTTTCTGCCAACTTTTTCAGAAGATGGAGAATCTTGGAACACAAAAAATCTTTATGAAAGCTTAAAGGCTGATTTTCTGATTTTTGAATAATATCACCAAGTTCACATAGTAGAAAAAAATTGCGTCCGACCTTGAGCGGTTTCAAGTCGGTTCTCGACAATTTTCCGTGAAAAATAACCTCAAAATGGCATTTTTTCAGCCCACTATAACTTGAAAATGAAGGTGATGATGCCGGGCTACACTACGATCCAAAAAAAGGTCGTCTTCGAAGGACTCGTCCGGATTGAAATGATCACTAAAGTGGAAACTGACGTCATCGAGTTGCATTCGGTCAATTTGGTACATCATCTCGAGAAAAGTCACGTTTTTGTGGTAAGGTTTTAATTTAGTACGAAAAAATTTTAAAAAAATTTCGAATTTTAGAATCGCCCCCATGTCCGAACAAGCTCCCCCAAATATTGTTTGGGGGCTATCTCTATTGTAGAAACGCCCCCCTTTCCTCATTTCGCAATTTACGGTTGTAGGACCCAAATTTCTTAACAGCTCAATCATTTCAAACGAATAACGCCTCATTTTTGAAATCGCCAAAATAGCTCTGAACACAGCTCAGCCATGTTTCAAAAAATTCTCAAAACTAATATTTTTCAAAATTTTCCGAAACGTTCCATTCTACAAAAATGATCCAATCGAAAAGGTCCATCAAAAAGAAATGTTTTCAGAACGGAACTGAAATTCCATTCAAGTTCGATTTCGAAATAGACCGAGCCGATCCTCAGGCGACGATTTTATTGAAATTAGAGAAAAAAGTCGAGGCTGGAACGCCAATAGTGGCTGTTGTGAGTTTTTTTTTTTACAAAATATCAAGTTTATTCATTAATAATGATAAGAATAAAAAAAAGAAGAACTTAACACTTTTCTCTTGAGAATGATGCTAAAGTTTTCCGAAAAGTTTCGAAACAAAAAACTTAGTTTTCAAGTTTTATGATTTAAAAACTAGCAGTAAAAAAATTTTTCTCTGTTGATATTCGCTTCTTAAAAACCTCAGTTTCAGCTCCACTACAGCGGTAAAGCGAAAAATATGAACAAAATACTGAACAAGGGCAATAACACTCTCGGACCAGTTTTCCTAATGAATTTGGCCAATAAAAAGAGGAGGGACCAGTGAGAAACTACGAGAAATGTTCAATTTTCAAGTTTTTTCTTGAAGATTCGCGTTTTTCACACAATTTGAACCGACAGCTGCGAGGAGAATGGTCCCCTGTTTTGACGAACCTCATTTAAAGGTATACTTAGAAGAAAATTTTATTTTTTTCCAACTGTTCGAATTTGAGACCAAAAACTGAAAAAAATGAGCGAAAATGCAAAGGATTTCAAAAAAAATTTAAAGTTTTCCCGTAGAAGGATTATTTATTTACGAAGAATTCATAACTTGAAGCCATTATACAGAGCAAAAGTAAAATATCGAGAAATTATTTTGCAAAAAACGTATGAAAATCAAAATCGAACAAAACGAGTTCCAAATACACACCTATTGAGAAAATCTTATCGCTAAAATGAAAATTTGTAAATTTCAACACGGATATTTCAACAAAAACAACAATAAAAGCCAAAAATGATTAAAATTGAGGAAAATCTTGGAAAATAATCGAGATTTCAAAAAATGACGACAACTCTTTGTCTCTATAGAGCACCTTTGCAGCAAAAAGCGTTATTTTCAGTTTTTTTCCACAAATTTTCGTCGGAATTTCTTCTTTTTAAACTTTTTGTTTATAGTCACTTTATAAATTTTGAATGTAAAGACCAAAATGGAATCTCGAGGGAAGGTTCGATACCTCTTTTTTTATTGGCTCTTTATCCCATTCTTTCGAGTATACTCCATGAATATTCGCAATATTGGGTGTTGTTTTTTATTCCTATTTTGATGTTTTTATTTCAGACTACCTGGAATCTTACCCTCATCCATCCTACACATTTGAGAGCTGTGTCAAATGCGAAGATTGCGTATTCAAAAAAATGTGAGAAAAAAACCTTTTTTTCAAATTTTACTGTTTTTCAACTGAAGAATGGACTATTATCACGAACGGTCAACATTTACCGAATCGCCGAAAATTTCTCCGGACCAATTAAGCGTCGTGGTTTCCAGCTATGAGATTTCTAAGGAACAGACAAAAAGAAGGTGTAGATGTCAGTTTTTTTAATTCCCGAAAAAAATAATCAAATATGCAGATTTCTATCATTTTTCATTGACAAAAATCGCAGATTATGTCAATTATTCGGATTTTTTTGGAAAAAAATGTATTGATGTTCAGGATTTTTTTCATCGGTTATTATGGAAATTATCATTATTCAGAGAAATTTGGTCGGTTTTATGGTCAATTCGAATTTTTTTATAATTCTTAATAATTTCCATTTCCCATTAACCACGAAAGGAATACGACTCTATTCTAAATCAAAAAAATTATACAAAATGGCATTTTTTTGGTTTTTCGAAACGCCAGCGTGCGACAGTTGCTAAATCTGCAAGGCGGGCGCGCTGTGTTTTTGGCGCGAAAAAAATTTTTGTTCATTTATTCTGTGAAAAAGCACTTTTTTTGAAAAAGCATTTGAAGTTTATAAATAGATTCCATCCATAGGAAACTTCCAAAAAAATGGGAAAAATGCGCGCCAAAAAAAGACGCAGCTACTGCTTTGTGAGTGAATTAGAATTTTTTTGCGATCTCCTGGACATGTTTTTTTCAATAATTTATATTTATTTTGAAAGAGAAATATAATTTATCTTTCAGATTTATATGGGACCAGGGGGATTCCAAGTTTCGGCTTTGAAAGTCCAGGTCTTTTTATCATGGAGTAGGATTTATCTTTTTCCAAATTTCAAGTTATAAATTTCAGAGAAAAAAAGATTTTTTTGGTCGATTCCAAATTCACACCGCCCTCATATCGTCGATCGGCCTATGGCCGACTTTGCCAGAAATTTTCGCACGTTGTAAATTTTTTTTTTCTGATTAGGAGGATTATCAAGGGAAAATAATAATTTTAATAATTCGAGGTGATCGGCCATGTGGTCACGATGACGTCCTGGGAAGATTCCTGGTTCAAAGAGGCTTTTGCCAACTTTTTCGAGGCCCCCTGCTCCACTTTCCTGTTTCAGAACAACCCACACATTGTGATTTTATGATTTTTTTGAAAAAAATAATTGTTTTTTTCCTTGTTAGGCCTACCGTCAATTGGCAGAAATGAGCTCCGTTATGAAATTAGACCGGAAAAGATTGCATCCGATTGTTTATATAATCAAGAAATTCAAGGACCTCAGGCGTTATCACGACGATTTGATGGGAAAAAAGGTTTTTTGGGTTTTTACTTGTGCAGAAATGTTCTAATAAAATGTAAATTCATCGAAAACATCCATAATTCAGCGCAAAAATTTGAGAGAATCGGCCAAAAAAAAATTTAGAATCTTGAAAAAAAAACCTGACAAATGCGCCCCAGCGAACAACCTTTAAGAAATTTCCAAAAAGCTATAGTTTTGAGAAAAATCTTTAAATTAGCTGTCTTCTTTGAGAAAAAATGCGCTTTGATTAACAGAAAAAAATTTTGAATTTTGAAAAAACGACCTTACAAATGCGCTCCAGCGAACAGCTTTTGAAAAATGTTCAAAATGGCTGTTTTTTATCGAAAAAGCTAAGAATCACCTGAGTTCTGTACCGAAAAATGCGACGTGATGCACAAAAATGTTCAAATCCTAATAATTTTCGTGCAAGTGCGCCCTAGCGAACCGCCTGTCATTTCAAAAAGTGGGCGTGGCCAATCCCATGCCGTTCCAGGAAAAAAGATATTTTTTTAGATTTTAAACGATGTAAAACTTCGGTAGGTGGAATGGTGCGCTCTGAGGCGCCTATTGCATAATGCGCCCGACCTGAAACGACTTTCGCGCTTTGGTATCAATTAATCAGGAAAATGCTAGTCTAGCCGCAACGCGACCCAGCCATTCCAAATGCGACCTTTTTTTTGAATCTGAAAGTTTTTAAAATAATTTCTAATGAAAACCATCCCGATTGCGGCTGACCGTCGAATGGCTCTCTCTGAAGCGGTTGACTGTAAATTGCACCCGACCTCAAACGGCTTTCGCGACCTGATATCAATTATCAGAGAAAAACTAGCTCTAGGCTCATTTCACGCTTCGAGCCATTCCAAATGCGACCCGGACATTCCAAATTCAACATATTCAAATTTCAGGGCGGCTTGATCCTGAGCCAAATTGAGAAATTGATCACACCTGCTGTTTTTCAGACAAAAGTCAAGGTTTTTCATTGGATTCTACAGAATGATTTTGAAGAAACTGCAGGAATTTGTCGGGAGATTCGCGAGCAAAACGGTCGAAAGCCAGGATGTGTACGATATTTTCAAGGGTGTACCGGTTTCCGGATTTTCCAATGCCGGGAATATTGATTTGAGCGATTATATGGAACAATGGACGACGCAGGTCGTAGTGAAAATTGAATTTCAGAGCAAAGATATTTGAAAAATTCAGTTAATTAGTATAATTTTAAACTATCAAGTCCTGAAATTGCGCTCCAACGAACTTCACATCTGGTTGGGTGGCCACGCCCCTTATTGATTATTTTCAGAAGCTGGAGCTCATTTTTTACAGTTTAACAAGTTTTTACTTTCATCCTGTGAGGGCTTTTTCGAAAAAAAATAAGAAAAGCCTCTTTCTCGATGGAGCACATTTGCTTCTGTTTTAAAATATTTAAATCAAAAAAATGTTTAAGTCGTCACAGTTACGAAAAAAAAAGTCAAAAACGAATTTGAATTTCAGAGCAAAAAAACTCAATAGTTAAAAATATAGCTAAATTGTTAAATCTTGAAAGTGCGCTCCAGCGAACTCTTCATATGGGGTCCCGCCCTCTATTGATTATTTTTACAAGCTGGAGCTCATTTTTGACAGTTTAGCAAGTTAAACATGCTCTTGTATAATAGTCGAAAGTGGCCACTCAAGTGACTAAAAATTAGTGGCCTCTTAAGAAGAATAGGTGCCGCTAGATCATTAGAACTACTATAGTGGCCCCTAAGCCGCAAATTAGTGGCTTCTATAGAGGTAGTTTTAGTGGCCACTTTAGTGTCCTCTCCAAGTAGAGGAACCACTTAAGTGACCACTAGAGTTTTTCTCGAAAATTTTCAAAGAAAAACATTTTTCTCAATGGAGCACATTTGCTTGTGTTTTTGAATTTTTGAATAGATTTTTTTTGAAGGCTCTCTATCCCATCGTCACAGTTACCAAAAACGGGAAAGAATACGAATTGAGCCAAAACCCAACGGAAGGAATGGATAAATTGCCCGATCGTTATAAGAATCCGAAACATGGGTGAGAAACTATATAGAAATATCGATTTGAAAGTCTTAGGAAAGCCAGAGGGGTCCCTAAGGGGTTGGGAGAACGAAACCACATAACGAAGTTTTCTTTATAGAGGTTTAGGGTGGATAAAATAATCCATTAGAATGCCCACTAGAGGGGTCACTTTGTCGAGCTTAAGTGGTCCCTTCAGGTAAAGGTGAAGTGGCCCCTAGAAGGGACCTTCAAAGACCCCAAAAACTTCCTCTATAGATGCCACTCTGGCGTTCCTAACGTCTGACATGTCTGCGCCCTCTTTTCTCTCGCGATGAGGCCAGAGAAACAGGAAAATAGCACAGGAAGATGAGAGAGCGCAGAGACATCAGGAATAATTAATAAAAAAGAAGTTTACAGTTTCAAATGGGACATTCCGATAGTTTATCAGAAACTGGGAGAATCGAAACTCTCTTTTGATTGGTTACGACAAAGTGAGGATTTTTTTAACTTGAAAAAAATTTAAATTCACGAAATATCATTTTAAAAAAATACTACAAAAATGAAAAAAATCCCAAAAAAATCGATAAAAAAAGCTGAGTGTACCAAAAAAATCCCTGGTGGTCTCTCTTTCACATAATTAGCGGTTCCTTTAATCTTCCGATTTTTTTCATTGTAATTTCAGAATCATAGAAGATATTCTCAAAGTTTTTATTGAACCAAGAATTTTTCCCCTTTAAACTGTTATGCCTTTTAAAAAAATCAATTTTTAAACGTTTTTTTCATGATTTTTTTCGAATAAAAATTTACAAAAATTCGAGCTTTTTCCGGTTATTTTTTTCCACTTTTTAGTGACTTTATGAACTTTGAGGTTTCATTTTCCTAATTATATTTTTAAAAATACCTATTCTCTCACACTTTTTTTCACGATTTTTTTAGAATAATTTTTTTGAAATTGCAACTTTTTTTCAGAGTTTGATATTCTTCATGATTTTCTGAATTAATATATGAATTTTTCAGCTTTTATTGTTCATTTTTGTACTTGAAGAGCTTCTTTTTTGGTTTTTTTGTACCTACCTACTAGACCCCAGGATTATCAAAAAGATGTTTAATTTTGTTTGAAATTAAGCTTTGGAATCAGTTTTTTTTTTACTCGAAATACTTTTTTTCAAAATTTATCGATTTTTCCTACCATATTTCCTACTCAAGTTTTGGATTTTTTCTCGGTTTTTGGTCAATTTTTGAAGATGAGTAAACAAACGATCTTTTTTCCTCAATGTCTATTAAGTATCCTCTTTGAAACCGTTCTCTTTACCAGATGCCAACTTGAAAATTTCCTCCGACAGACCTTTGCTGATCAACGCCGACGGACATGGATACTATGAAGTCAACCAAACGACGGAAGATATTAACGCGATTTTGAAAAATTTCACCAACAGTTCATCGGTTTTTTCTTGAAGCTTCATGGCTGGTATCTCTTCGGGTGTACCCGTATTAGGCCCGTTTTTAAAGCTATTTCAGCCTCAGTTGGGACAAAACGGGGAGAAAACCAGGCGACTAGATGACTTACTTATTTTTAATTTGAAAACAAGCAATCGGGCTGAAACAGCTATCAAAACTTCTAAAGACTGTGCTCAAACGGGTCAAATACGGGCACACCCGCTTAAGGCCCCTGTCAGCCCGGAGGATAAATCTCAAGACTCTTATTAGGCCCGCCTTTCGATAGACCATTTGAGTCTCAGTTGGACTAAAACGGGGAGAAAAACGGGAGCTGGAGGGGCTACTTATTTTTAATTCCAAAACATGCAATCGTGCTGAAACAGCTACCAAAACTTCTAAAAAACTGTGCTCAAACGGGTCAAATACGGGCACACCCGCTTAAGGCCCCTGTCCGGAGGATAAATCTCAAGACTCTTATTAGGCCCGCCTTTCGATAGACTATTTGAGTCTCAGTTGGGCTAAAACGGGGAGGAAATCGGGCGCTGGAGGGGCTTGTTATTATTAACTCCAAAACATGCAGTCGTGCTAAAACAGATACCGAAAATTCTGAAGACTGTGCTCAAACGGGTCAAATACGGGCACACCCGCTTAAGGCCCCTGTCCGGAGGATAAATCTCAAGACCTTTGTTAGCCCGCGTTTTTTAAAGGTGTTTCAGCCTCAGTTGGGCGAAAACGGGGAAAAAACCGGGCGACTAGATGACCTACTTGTTTTTAATTCCAAAACATGCAATCGTGCTGAAACAGCTACCAAAACTTCTAAAAAAAATGTGCTAAACGGGTTTAATTCGGGCACACCCGGTTAAAGCCCTCGAGGGGAGCTCACTGGAGCCCTTAAGGTTCCCCCTCTAGTGACCACTCTGGCGTTCCTACCTTTTTCCTTTTCCTACTTTTTTTTAATCTCAAAAATGCAAATTCCAATCATTTTTCCAGCTGTACTCCGAACCTGCACGTGTCCGTTTCCTTCACAATTTGATCCATTATCATCGAAAAAAGAAGTTGGAAACCAAAAAAATTGCCAACAATTTCTATGCTTGGGTCGATTCTGAAAAGGTTGTTGGAGAAAAAAAAATAAAATTCGAAACAATATTTTGAGGGCGATGAGGTGTGCATGGCGATGCTTTCTCATTACGACGAAATTATCCAAATTTTCAAGAGAAAGGACAAAAATGGGGCGGAGGTTGGTGGGCGTGGCCTGTTTGCAAGTAGCGCGCGCTTTTTATTTGCAAAGAATCCGGGGACTTTTTGAACTTTCTTTTTGCTTTTGTTCTTTTAAAGTCATTAAAAGTTATAATTATGCTTTTCTAGAAATTTTTTGTGGTAAATATCTCTGTTGCTTTCTTATTTTTTAATAGATTATTTTGTGGAAAACAGAATGGTTTTGGTTCTTTTTTTAATTTTTTCAACTTCGAAATTTTGAATTTTCGATTTAGAGCCTCTATCACAAGATCATCGATAAACATTACAAAAGATTTTCCTACCAAAGTTCATTAAAAGCCAATTTGAACGATACCAATTTTCATCAAATGTGAGCATTTTTCATCTTTGTCTTACTGTCTGTGCCCTCTGTTTCTCTCACCTTGAGACTTAATGGATCCAATTTTTCACGCTGATCCTGAAGAAACTGATGTTCTTAGGAAAAGTTATGAAACCTCAAATTTTGAACAAAGTTTCGAAAAATTATAGTATTCTGCAATGTCTTCATAATGTGTACATTTGAACAATCAGGCTCTAAATTTTGCCTGAAGATAAAATATTCCGGTTTTCTTCATCTTTCAAGTTCAAGAAGCTTTTTTTTTGAACTTTGAAATATGATCAATTTTACAACTTGCCTTGAACTTAATGTTTTTGGAAATGTTTGGGCGTCCTTAACTTTTTTCAAAGACCTCTTTGGCTATTTCTGAGCCCAGATTCGAATTCAGCGCAAAAAACTGTTTTGAGTCTCACTAAGAAGTTTCACTGAAGCGAGACCAGTCCCTCATGAGAGAACAAGAGGGAGCAGACATATCAGAGAAAAAAAAAATCATTTTCGAAAAGGATTAACTTCAGAGAACATGCCGCGAAAATAATGGAAATTTGCTCCCAAACTGCGAAGTTGGCTTGTTTCGCCGATCTGGAAAAGCTTTACCAGACGGAAGTTTTAGCGAAATGCAAAAAGGATGAGAAAACGAGCAAATGCAACAAGTTTGTGACATTTTCTGGTCGCACTTGGAATGGTTGGACGCGTCGCGGTCGCGTTGCGGTTTCGGTGCTAGTCGGAGAGCTGCGTCCGACTTTGGGCGACTTGTGTGCAGCATATCCCTCCCGAGTGTCTGCGTCTCTCTGTTCCCTCACCCGATAGAACGTGAAAACAGCACGGCAACACGAGAGGGTCCCCGAGAAACGAGGAGGGCGCAGAGAAGTTCGAGTCGAGTAAATAAACCATACCGCGACGCGAAACTAATTCTATCGCGTCGCGTTAAAGTAACCGCGACGCGTCGATCATTTTTTTTAGAAGCGTTTTTTGTAGCTTTAGTCACGGAGTTTTTTTGGCGACGTCCATATTTTTTCTGTAAAGTGTAGTGTGTGGTGTGCATACACTGCGGCGCTCTCGCACACGACGAGTTCAACGTCATTTTCGCATATCTGAATTTCTGAAATAAAGTTATATTTTTCACTCCTCGGTGGCTATTTTGAATTTCGCGGAACTACAAGGCATGTGTTTTAAAAAAAATCGCTTTTTTCTTTAAATGAGAAATGAATTCGTCTCATGACCCATTTATGCGCCTATAATATTTCCCGTTGTTTATAGTCTGTTCAGATTTTGAATGTCGAGTGCAATGACGTCATTCAATAACACAGTGTGGATGGCTCGCTCTCTGATTGGTTTATCACACCATTAGGGGCGGAGCTTGAGCGACGTCTTGACATTCAAATTCTAAACAGACGATACGCGTTTTTCCCATGGCGTCACATGGGAACGGCGGAGATTTTGACCACGCCCCACTAATTTTTGGTTTTGCATTTTCTTCCACTAACAAAAACGTCGTGTAGTATAATTTATTACATACTTTCAAGCTAAAAATATTCAAAAAATGCACTGAAACTCAACTTTTTTTAAAAAGAACAGTTAGAGAAAAATGAGAAAGAGTAATTTTTGGGTGGGTCCATCTGTAGCCATTCCAAATGCGGCCAAAACGAGACATTTTCTTTGAAATTATTTTTCAGACTTTCTATCGTTTATCGAGAAGCAGTTTATTGCGTTGGTTTTCGGAATGAAACTCGAAAACAAAGAAAGGTGTGTTGGGAACTTCATTGGCGAAATATATCTAGCTTCTCTGCGCCCTCTCACTTCTCCACTACTTATTTTTTTTATGTCTCACCTCGCTGGTTAGAGAGAAGAGAGCGCAGAGAAGTTAGAATGTCTCGATTTTGAATGAAAATATAAGCTTGATGGTTGAGTTTTTTTAAAATTTTTCTAATATTGACCTCAAGTTTTTTTCTTCGTTTTTTTGAAGGAAGTTTATAATCATGTCATTTTTTTACTTTTTTTGCGAATTTTGACATAATAATTATCTGAAATATAATTCTGTTCTTATATTCTTGAAATTTAATAAAATAATTCATATAAATACAAGTTTTCAGTCGAATTCCTGGCTAAAATCGGAACCTCGCCCCCCCAAGAGAGGTTTTTTTACTGAAGAAAGGGGCTTCTTGTTCGAAAAAGCTTTACCAAAAGGTTGTTGTTGGATTTATTCGTGAATCAAAAAAAGGCCTTTTAAGTGTTTATTTTTTTTTTTACAAGGTTTGGGATGAGCTCTTTTTAATGATAATAAGACCACTAGATGCAGTTTTTGACGCTGATTCCGAATCTGAGAATTAAAAATGC
The DNA here is from genome assembly GCA_904845305.1 of Caenorhabditis auriculariae. Classification (NCBI taxonomy): domain Eukaryota; kingdom Metazoa; phylum Nematoda; class Chromadorea; order Rhabditida; family Rhabditidae; genus Caenorhabditis; species Caenorhabditis auriculariae. Next base: position 1,014,859 of record CAJGYM010000013.1, on the reverse strand, counting down.
CGATGAAGTCTTTGAAAAAAATTATGAACTCTGAGAATAGAAAAAATATGTTATTGATTGATTTTTGGAGCATTTTCAAGGCAATATTTGACCTTGAAGCGTTACTAAATTTTGAAAATAGAAAATTTTTTTCCAAGACCTTTTTGGCAGTTTTTGACTTCATATTCGGGATCAGCATGAAAAGTTACCTATGGTATACTGATTGTATTGGTGAGAGTAGCTCAACGATTTTTTTGCGCCCGACCGAAAAACGTTTTTACGCCTTTAGGCGTCCAAAATCACTGAAGCGAGGTGCTTCATGTTCAAACGCAACTTTTTGGCCTTTTTTTGCTTATTTTTTTATAGATAATCAACAGGAATAAAAATTATTATTTCTCTTCTTAAAAAAACAGAAAATGGAGATTTTTTTCTTCAGTTTGGATGGATCAGTCGGAACTAGTTCGAAATTGGATTTTGCAACAGAATATCATGCTGATTATTTTGATGACGATTCCGAAGAAGAATACTGGTAGGAATCGATCAAGTAAGTTGTATATTTTGGGAAAAATACCGGAAAAAAAAAATGAAAATTTTATATTACACTCATACACAAGTACTGAATTGAGAAAAAAAAAATCGATTATTTTTCACGTTTGGGAAAAATAGGCGGACCTTAGAAATGACTTAGTGGTCTCTGTAGGGATCAGCGAAAAATACAGCTTTTAGAATTGGAAAAACGCTCTCTATAGGGGCCACTCTGGAGTATTTAAGTTTTACAGAGAACTTCACGCTTCTGAGGTCTTTTTTTTCAGAAATTCTGATTTTTAAGAAGTCTCAGAAGACTAGAAAATCTCATTATGCAGATAATGAGAAAATTGAATTTCAGAAAATAAAACGAGGGTCTCCGAAAATATCGTCTACTTTTTTCATTGATTTTCATTCACCATATGTCCTATCGATTGACTGAAGTTTCTTTCTTTCGTCTTTTTTTGAACCCATCGATTTTCTATAATAAAGTGATTTTTGATATGTAGAAGTCTTCAAACGACGTAGAAAACGACAAGATTCCTTTTTTCGCCCGACCCTCGTGACTTGACCATGAGCGAGAGACAGCTGCGAGCAGAGAGAGAGTGTTAGAGATATAGACAGTTTCTAATTTTTTTTTTTGATGGATCTTAGACGCTCCCTATGAGGGTGAAATCAATTTAAAAAAATGAATAATTTTTTTAAAAATCTTGTTTTAAACGATTTTTTTAATTTTTTTACTTCTCGAAGTTTTTTTCATGTAGAAAAATGAAAAATTCCTTTTTTACTTTGATACGCTTCCATTTTTTTCAAAAATGAGCTAAAAAAATCGTTCTGAAATTTTTGTCAATTTTTTTCAAACATAAATCTTGTCCTTCGGCGTATCAAAGCTTTGGCAAAAAAATTGACGATTTTTAAATTTATTATCTTTATACATAGGATGAGCATGACTGGCGACGTTTTTTTGCCACCCCCCCTTCCCATTTTCTCGTTTTTTTGTCAAGTCTCCCCCTTTTTTTCAGGTCCTACCGGGACTATAACATGTATTGTTATTGTTGAAAAATTTGCGGAAAATATTTGTGCTGTTTCAACAAGAAAAAAATTCAGAAAAAGTTTTCCAAATTTTACGATTCACAAAAAGCAGAAGATTTTTCCGTTTCCTCGTTAGTTTTTATTCCCTTTTTGTGCCAAGATTTTTCCCCATAAAACGACGATTCTTTTTTTATCGGTCCAAGGAACGCTTAAAAGCTACGGTAGCGATTTGAAGATTCACTCTCGTCCAATGGGATTCCCGACTTTTGCCCTCCTTTTGGCCCTGGTGCCATTGGCCGCGTCTCACGGCGACCATGGAGACTATTCGAGACCTTCTAGGCGTCCTTCGAGACCGTCTTCGGGATCCTCTTCCAGAGACTTCTCCTGCAAGAACTTGGTCAGCTTTTCTCATAAAACGGATGATGTTTTTTTAAATTTTTATTTAAAAAAATAAATTTCTATTTATTTATACGTTCACCTTGCGGAAGGCAGAGTGGTCACTATAGGGGTTCTGGAAAAAAAAAACCACTAAGGTGGACAAAACGTAATTCCCTAGAAGCTTAAAATTCAGTGGGTCCTTATAGGAAAAATTGGCTCGGCTTCAAAAAAAAAAAGACAGAAAGATGAAGTTTAGATGACCCGTTTTGGAGTTTTTTTTCTTGCCGTTGAGCTCAAGTGTTCTCTACAGGGATCTATTTGTTCTCATTTGAAGTTAAAAATAGGTATACCACTAGAATGCCCTAGAGTTGTCACTTACTGAAACCCTTAGAGTCTTCATTTTAGAGCCCTCCAAAGAAAGAGTTTAGGTGGTACCTCCAGGGGAACCTATAAAAACCCTGGTCTAGGGCTGCCCATATAGTGACCGCTGTGACTTTCCGCAGACAAGTTTGATCTACCAAACAATCTCTAAAGCAATCATTTACAGTCAAACTTTACCATTCATTATTTAATGAAAGGCTCTATAACCCATGTTCTACTGTGACTTTGAAAATGGAATATGATGACTGGAACTCTGAAAAAAAATTTTAAAATTTCAGCCGGAAGAGGTGCAAGGCTACCACGCGGACCACCAGGCCAGATACGTCGAACTGGAACGTCCTTTGAGAGAAGGCGACACGGTCATCATCCGCGGAAAGCTCGGACCCGGAAGGAATCCCCAAAAGTAACCATCAATCAAAAAATGATGGCAAATCAACGAAAAACAGACGGTTCTACCTGGACTTTGCTCGTGGACCTGTCCGCACCTACCGAACCCAGCCGAGAACTTTCCCGAGTACTTTCCATCTTAGCGCTCAGTACGACACCGGAAGTCTCTACTTTGGCCGTTTCAACGTAAGTCGAGCGAGAATAAAGATAATCTGAAGAGAGGCCAGAGAAAAAAAGCTTCATGGCTTCCCTGGTGTCTCTTCTGATTGCATGTTAATTAAAAGTCCATCGAAAACGAGAGCAACGGTTTTCTGAAGAGACGCTAGAGAAAGAGAGTGTCATGACTTCTCTGGCGTCTCTTCTGACGGCATGTTAAGTAAAAGTCTATCGCAAGCGAGAGCAACTGTTTTCTGAAGAGACGCTAGAGAAAGAGAGTTTCACGACTTCTCTGGCGTCTCTTCTGACGGCATGTTAATTAAAAGTCTATCTCAAGCGAAAGATCAACGGTGGTCTGAAGAGACGCTAGAGAAAGAGAGTGTCATCACTTCTCTGGCGTCTCTTCTGACGGCATGTTAAGTAAAAGTCTATCTCAAGCGAGAGCAACGGTTCTCTGAAAAGGCGCTAGAGAAACAAAGTGTCATGACTTCTTTGGCGCTTCTTCTGACGGCTTGTTGAATAAAGGTCTATCTCAGGCGAGAGTGACGGTGTTTTGAAGAGACGCTAGAGAAAGAGAGTGCCATGGCTTCCCTGGTGTCTCTTCTGACGGCATGTTAAGTAACAGTCTATCGCAAGCGAGAATAACGGTGTTCTGAAGAGACGCTAGAGAAAGAGAGTGCCATGGCTTCCCTGGTGTCTCTTCTGACGGCATGTTAAGTAACAGTCTATCGCAAGCGAGAATAACGGTGTTCTGAAGAGACGCTAGAGAAAAAAAAACTAATCTAGAGATAGGGGGCGCAAAGCCCCGCCCCTTCACGCAGCCAAAATGACGATTTTTTTGTTGCAAAAACGGTTTTGAGGCGTTTATACTAGCTAAAGTCCCACTTTAAAAATAAACTGTTTTCTGTTAATCTATGTAATCGACAACGCTCTACAAGACTGAATACTTTTAAAACTATGTATCTTTCAAAAATAAGCGAAAAAGTAAGATTTACCACGAAAAAAACTGACAAGTTTCACAAAATCGTCGCGTTTCAGAAAACCAAGTGAGGAACGCTTCTAAATTTTAAGTATGTTATACATTAACACTTTCTTTATTTCTTGAGTGAAAATGAAAAAAATCTACCGACGCGAAAAAAATATTAAAGCTTGTAAAGTGACACCAAACTTTAAAGCTGAAATGCGAAAAAATTTCAGCGACATGGTATACTTTTTATTTGATTTAAAAAAACTAACAGTGTGTCCAAAAAAATAAAAAAATTCAAAATGAAAAATAATTATTGGGACAGCGAATCAAATTATATTTGAGTTTTTACCAAAACCTCCTTTTTTTTCGTCTGCCTCGTTGACGCATGAGAGAATAGGATCGCGTCTATACTTTTTTTGATTATGTTATTAAGCGTTCAAAAACTCTATCAATGAAAAAAATTATGAAAAAAATCGATCGACGCGAAAAAAATAACGGCTTTGAAAAACCTCGAAAAAAATGGCAATTTTTTTGAAATTTCGGAAGATTTCGTGCAAGTGTCCGTAGCAGTGTTTGCGTCAAACACACCGATGCGCCCTTTTAAATGTCGCAGGAGCCGTTTTTTTCGGAGTCAAATTGCACTTTTTTTCCTGTTTTATTTCGAAATAACATCATTTTTTTCATTTTTTTCTTTTTTTCCAAATCGAATGATAATAAATTTTCTGATTAGAAAAAGAAAAAAATAAGCTGAAAAAAATCCCGTTGACCTTTTTTTCTAGGTAGTTTTTTTGATATTTTATCAAAAAAATTCTTATGAGGATTGTACAAAAAGATTCATGCCAAAACATGAGGCTCAGTTCTGACAACCTCTCAGAACAGAAAACCAATTTGAAAACGGTCCAGAAATGCGCAAAAACATTTAAAAAGAAAGCGTGCGGCAGCGGGTAAACCGTGAGATTTTGCCTCCAGTTGTACGCCGCGCGCGCTCGTTTTTTGGCCATAACTTTTTTCTTAGTGGAGCTTTTTTCGAAAACTAAACGGATTATGAAAATGGACAGTCTCCTCTATCGAACAGTGTGAAAAACTTATTTTTTGAATCGTTCTGAAGAAATGGCTTGCGGCCCCTATCTAGAGATTCCTGCTTCAGAGATCAGTTAATTGAAGAGACACAGAGAAAAAGGAATTCTCCACTCCAGTGATTTTCAGAAAAAAAAAATCAACAATCTTCGTATACATCATATGCCAAATCTTAGGAAATTCTGATTTCTCTGCGTCTCTTTCCTCTCGCCGGCGAAATAATGGGAACGGAGGGATGAATATTATGAGAGTAAAGAGAGCGTTCAGTATGAAGCTATGAACTTTAGGCGAAAGAATTGGCCAAGATGTGAAAAAAATCACTTTTTCGAGGAGATAATAGAGGAAAAAAATGACTTTTTTTCTCTGGACTCTCTACAGCCGGCGGTTGATCTCTCGCCTTTATTGAACCTACTTTTTATTTTTCGACACGTTTCCGGTTTTGATTGAGCAATGGGTGTAAGGGAGAGATCAACGGGGGCCTGAAGAGACACCAGAGAAGCGAGGAATAGAAGGCGGGGCACTGTCTGCGCTCTCCGCTAACCAGGCACTATTTTTTATTATTCGTGTCAGGACCATTTTTCGATGGATTAAGCCAGCCGTTGATCTCTTCCTTTTCTTTTCTAAAAATTACAAAATACTAGTTTTTTTCAACTAATTTGAAATCAGGGCAAAGATTTCATCGACTTCTGGACACTTTCCAACCCCTTCACCGAGGCTCGATTCACCATCCGAGTCGAGTATGCTTCATCGATTTTTTGAAGAGTGAGACTTGGAATTGAAGGATCAAAGAGGACGGGTACGCGGTCTACAAGGACGACATCTACCTGGCCACATATAAGTCCCGCGCCTACACCAGCGTCCAGGTGATCTACCTGGAGAACCTCACTGTCGACGAGAGAGTGTTCGTTTGAACATTTGGGAAGAGGAGGTTGAATGTTCTGATTCAGCCGTTGCAAGGATCCGGAATGCGCCCACCTGAGCGGTGATAAGCTCACCGTCGTTATTGGCGACGGGAAAATCACGCAAACTCGTTAGTTTTACGTACAGGAAGTCTTGTTCTAAATAGGGAGAGAATATTATTTTTGAACTTCTGGTGGCTCTAATATCATAAATTCAGTCTCAATAGAGCGAAATTACTGTGCAGTTATGGCTGTTAAAGACCTATATATTTTTCTGCCACTTCAGCTTTTATGCCCAAAAAATTTGAAAGGGCCAGTACTGTAGGACATTACACGCCAGCGTGTCATATTTTTTCACTTGAAAATTACAGTAAACCAACATTCGTTTCGAGACCTTTTTGAAGTCTAAAATCGATGCGATTTTCAGGTGGAACGTGCCCATACGAGCGCAAGTTCTGAAAAGGAGGATCGACCCGTTGAATTAACCAATTCATGTTCTTGTTCTTTGCTCAATAAACTTTTTTTTTCAAGTTCAAGAGGGATATCGCAAAAAAAAGTTGGAAAAGAGAGTTAAGAAGCGTTCGGTCAACCCATCTGAATATAGGCTTCAGGAAGATTGTTTAAATATTTTATTCGGAATGAGAAAGAAATATATATATCGATCATAGAAACTCAAATTTTCAAAGCACCCGACCTGAAATCGCTTACGCAAACAAAATTCAAATTGTAAGTTGTAGTCGATTCCAACCGCAACGCGGCCGCGACGCATCGAGCCATTCCAAATGCGACCTTTCGTTTTGAATAACCAGCTCTTGACCAAACCTTCGATGCTGAAACTTTTCGATTCCGCCGACTCGAAAGTCGTTAAGATTTTTTCTTTTCTTCTCTTCCTCGTAAAACGGAAACCATTAAAAAGCAATTTTGTTTTATTGTTCTTGTAAAGCTTTTTGAAGCGGATATAAAGTTTCTTTTTGCTATTTTCCCTTGAGATTTTCGATGCTGTACTGGGCGATTTCTGTGTTTCTCGCCCTGCTGGCGTGGGTCTACGGTACCGAGGATATTGCGTGGCCGGGCTATGACTGTTCGAGATTGGTGAGGGTTTCGTTTTGAAAATCAAGAGGAAGTAGAAAATGTTGAAAAACGTAATCGGAGATCCTTGGACGCATAGGGAATGGCTCAATGAGTAACGGCTGCGAAGCGGTTTTATGAAAATGCTGCCCGACCGGGATGCGGCTTACGCGTAGCGGCGTTGCCTGAAAAACGGAAAGTTCAACTTTCTACTCAACCGGAACGCGTTAAACCCGTTTTGAATGAGATGATTTCAAGTTTCGATTAAAAGATAAAAGACATTTATCCGTCAAAGATACAATGCTAAACCAAAGTGCTAGCTCATTTTCGAAAGATGTTTATAGAACCTAATTAAATTCAGCCAGCACCAATTCAAGGCTATCACCCGGACATGACGGCCCGCTGGGTAAATTTGAAGCGGAACCTTCAAGTTGGAGACTCCATTATTGTTCGCGGCAGACTTGGGCCAGGGGTACTGCCTCGAAAGTAAGACTTTATTGATCATATCTCGAGTTTTAAATGACACGTATAGTCTGTGTGCCACGACTTGAAATTTCACCGAACGACATTCCGCTGTTCCGTTGCGTCGCCAAGCGGAACAGCGGAATGTTGTTCGGTGAAATTCCAAGTCGTGGTTCACAGACTATACAGTCTGTTCATATTTTGAGTGTCAGTTCGTCGGTCATGTTCCGCCCCCTAATGACGGGATAAACCAATCAAAGAGGGTATCATCCACAGAGCGTCTTCGAATGACGTAGTTGTACTTGGTGATCAAATCTGAACAAACTATCAGTTAGGCCCCTCAAGCTGATAACGAATAAAGGCCGAAATTGAAAGCATTATAGTCAATCCATCCCGACTAGAAAGGCGAGAGGCGTAGCGTGTACGTACGCGGGTTCTGGCCCGAGTTCAGTGCAAGCGCCAGCGGCCCGAGTTCAGTGCAAGCGCCAGCGATTTCAAAATCTCGGTCACCGCTCTTTTTTTTATCAATTCTGCTATTTTTAAGCGCAAAAATAAAAATAATCGATTCAGAAGAGAAAATGAAAAGAGCGATAAATGAGCGCTCTAAATAGTCGTTGGCGGTTGAATTGAACTCGTGCCAAGAACCCGTCCACTTCTCTGCCTCCCTCGCCTTTCCCAGTCGCCAAAAATATACCAGCTTTCCTATGTTCTGAACCATCAATCGTTCACTCAGGTTTCACATCGAAGGACGATATTTTTCTTGGAAAACTTAGTAGGGCACAAGTGAAATTATAGGAGGTGGTTCTTCGACCTTCCCGTCGGAGATTCTCGAGTCTACCTTCAAGCGCAGAGCACGTTCCACTTCAGTTGTCAGTACGACATCGGCCTCCTGTACTTCGGCCGATGGGATGTAACTTAATTTCAAATTTTACTTTTGAATCAAATTGAAAAAGAAAAATTATTAGGGCGGTAACTGGGTCGATTGGTTCGTGGCTCCCAATCCTTTCAATGCCGGACCCTTCAACTTCCGAGTCGAGTAGGTCCCAACACAATTGAATGACGAGTTTTGGATAAAGTGTGCAAAGCGATGGATATTCGGTGAGCAAAGACGGCGTTTTCTTGGGAAAATACAAGAGCAACACTTACTCGAGCGTTAACAGCGTCTATGTGGAGAACTTCATTTTCGAAGATGACAAGTTTTTCTCAAGTAGCTCATTGGATGGATCGGAAAATGAATGATTAAGCTGCTGCGACCAAGAGCCTGTGTGTGACAATCTTCAAGGCAACCAACTGAGTGTCATCATCGCCGATTCCCGCGTCCAGCAAATTCGTTTGTTTTTTTTTTTTTGATTTCTTCACAAAGTTACTTTGAATTAAGTTCGACCATATTGAGAAGGAAAAATAGTTTTATTTCAGGAGGAAGCTGCCCTTCCGCTAACACCTGGTAGAAGCAAGGCTCGACTTCGATGGTTGGAACTTTTTCAATGCTCAATAAATAATTTGATCAAGTCGTGTTGTAGTTTTCCAAAAAAAAAACACAAGTCTTTTATTTCGAAAATCGAACAATGGGAGTCCAAAAGCACAGTTTGAATTTAGATGTGCGATAAAAAAAAAGTTGGCGTTCTATCGTAAAATCAGCGTTTTATTTGAAATCGTAAAATTATCTTTTCAACATTTTAGGGTTATTTTATAGTTTCTTTTTCTCCTCGTAAAAGAAAAGGCGCAATAAAAAATAAGATTAGTTTTATGAGTTTGGCAGGACAAAAGCCCCGTGAAAACTTCAATTCTCGTTCGGCCAAAGATAATGCGAATCGTTTTCCTTCTTTTGGTGCTTCTCCCTGTGGCCCTTTGTCACTACACACCTTACGAAGATGACTATATCTGCAGAAGATTGGTGAGATTTTCAGAAAGTCAGACTTTAGAGCACTCAAAAATATTTAAAAAATTACTTCACAATCCATAAGTAGCACACAACAAGAAGGTTATGTAGTTAGAGCTTGATTATCACTGATGTGTGGATAGGATCTTTTCTCATAGATCTGAGGCTCAAGCCGTACAGAGACGTGTGAAGAAGATTTGAATAGATTTTTGTATAATCCTTCGAGCTGCCTTTGACGTTTTCGTATCGTCTCTGATTTTCTTCTTTAAAAGATCAATAATCGATCGAGTTTTTTTTTTGGAAGATATGAGATTTTTATATATTAGCGAAAAAGTTCTACTTGTGACTCATATTGAAAATTCAGCCGCTAGAAATCCCAGGCACTCATCAGGACATGATGAGTCGATACGTTCCCCTGATGCGCCCGCTTCAAGTTGGCGACAGCATCATCGTCCGCGGCAGATTGGGACCAGGAAAAGAACCTGAGAAGTCCAATTCAAAACTCTCATCTCTCTCAAAACCCGTGTTTCAGGAGATTCTTCCTGGACCTCAAACTTGGAAATTCGCAAAATTACTACAAAACGCCAAGTTCCCTCCATTTCAGCGCTCAGTTCGACACCAACAGGCTGTATTTTGGGCGATACGATGTTAGTATTTTATTTCACCTAAAATATAGGCAATTTAAAGAGCTTTAAGAAATTATTTTTTTAAACTGTCATATTTATTTGTAGGGCCAAAACTGGTTTGATAACTTCACAATTGCGAACCCTTCAATAAGGGACCGTTCAGCTTCAGAATCGAGTGAGTTCTAAGCAACAGTATTCAAAAATAACATTATTTTAAATGAAGTGTTCAAACCGACGGATATGCGGTCAGCAAAGGCGGAGTTTTCTTGGGAAAATCCAAAGCCACCGCCTATTCCAGCGTGAAGACCGTTTATCTCGAGAACATCATTTTGGATGATGACGAGTTGGTTTTTCTTGAATTTATTGTTGCTTTTTGTTCTAAAAACCATCAATTAAGATCGTGCAAGGATGAGCCTAGATGCGAGAGGCTCCACGGCGAAGGAATGACCGTCATCATTGGCCATTCGCGCGTCCAACACATTCGTTAGTTCTCCATTTTCTGTTGCCTGTAGTGGCACCCTTTAGGGCTCCCCTCATACCCTTGAGGGGGTCAAACATATAGACACGTAGCTCCTGGAGAGAAACCGCTTGAACGTTAGCCCTTTGAAGATCTAATGGTCCACTATAGGGCCTTTTTTCCTGATCACCATAGAGACAACTCTTGCATTTCTGATATTCACGGCTAGCATGGGACGTAAATGGATCGCACTTTTATTATTTTAGGGAGTACGACTTCTAACATAATGACATTTCACAGAATCAAAACTCACATAATGACAACTCATATGTCGTACACTTCCTTATTTTATCGTGCCAGGACCCTTTTTTCGATGGCTCAAGCCAGCCGTGAATCGACCATATTTAACCGTTTCCCCAAACCTTCCTTCCGATTTAAAATCACTGCAAAATGTTTCTGATTTCAGGTGGAAAGTGCCCCAACAAGTGGTAGACGAGAAGTTTGGCACAATTTGATTGGATTGTTGTTTCGATAATAAATGATATTTGGAAAAGATCCCGAGAAAAATGTCTACAAAATGCAAAACAATAAAATAAAAACACTAGACAAAGAAATAATGTTCTTAAAATAAATGTTTTTGAAGTGTGTTTTGAGACAAGTATGCCTTTTTGTGAAGCTCTTCATAGCGTGTCGGAAGGTGTGGTTAGGAAAGTACAGAAATTCCCAGTTTTGGAGAAAAAATAATTTGAGTTCGAACAGTTGGAAAATACAATACAATACAATATTTATTGGTTGTTTTAGTCAGATGGTATCGACTAGGCGGTGAAAAAATTGCTCTTTTGAGCGGCACTAACACCGCCTTTGGCGAAAAAGAAGTCAAAACGTGTAGTCGATTGAATTGAAAGCATGATCTTACGGTCCTTCGCCTCGTTCTTCCACAAGTTGATCCCTCAGTTTCGCTTGTACGGGCACGGCGGTGATGGTGGGGCTCGGGCACGGACACCGTGTACACTCTAGGCTAGCCTCGGCCGACTGAGAGAGCTACCACTTCGAGTGAAGAGAATACACATCGTCCGAGAATATCATCGTCCGAGATTGGGACCAGGAAAAAAACCTGAGAAGTCCAACTCAAAACTCTCATCTGTTTCGAAATCCCCGTTTCATGAGATTCTTCCTGGACCTCAAACTTAGTCGAAGGACTATTACAACACGCCAAGCTCTTTACATTTCAGCGCTCAACTTGACACGAATAAACTGTATTTTGGGCGGTATGACGTGAGTTTTTGCTTCGAGTTATAGTATTGTAGGATTAGTCCGTTTTTTTAGTTCTTCCAATTTTAGAAAGTTGTCCATTCAGCTGTTGCGAGGATGAGCCGGATTGCAAGACACTTCGAGGCGAAAAAATGACTGTCCATATTGCTGACTCCAATGTCCAACACATTCGTTAGTTTTTCATTCAGTAACTTATTCCAGATTTTAGTAAAAAAGACTGAATATAATCGAAAACTGCAAAAGATGTCGAAAATGTCTTATTTCAGGTGGTAAATGCCCCGGCCAGTGGTAGACGAGAGCTCCGACTTCAATTTGTGATTTTCTGTTTTCAAAGATAAATGAATAAACTTTTTGATTTCGTTTGAATGTTTTGTACAAAATTGTATTAACAATGAACAGAGAAATGTCCAAGGAAGTTTTGGTATGATAGACAGATTAAAAGTCTTTTTTTTTATTATCTTGGCTTTCTGACGTTGACTTCTATAAACTACGGAATGCCAGAGCGGTTTCTGGAATGGCAAGCTTAGGAGCCGTTGAAGGTCCAGGGTCCACCTAACCTTCCTCACATGGGCTAGAGGCTACTTTGGAGTTCCTGAGAGTTTTTATCATTTTATAACCTCATTAAGCTTCATAAATTCAATGAGATCTCAGTCAACAATATGACCTTCGAAAATTTTTGCATGACGGTACTTTTCCGACAATTTATGATCTAATGTTTTAATGTGAGTTTAAGATTCAGTTCTAGTTCTGTTTTTTTAATATTAACTTTGACAAGTCTATAATGTAATGTATGTGAAAAAAATGAAAAAGATGAATTATCAAATAATAAATAATAAATAAAAAAAGGAATAGCTCAGAGGTTAGATTGGATTTACAATATATCGCGCAGCCGTTTCGAGTCTTAAAAGTGTACGGCATAGGAGGTGACTCTCATCAGCACTTTACTCCTTGCATTAGTTCAAAAAACGAAGAAAAGGATATCTTAGAAAACCTCATCGCACTTCCATAAGCAAGCTATAAACGTTCAAAAAAAAAACTTTTATGGTAGGATTGACTTTTGTTTTTTGCACTTTTGCATTTCCTTGTAGCCTTTTTAAGCTTCATTTTATGGTTTCCAAATCTACCTCGTGCCTGTTCAATAAAAATCTATCCGTTTTATTCGTTCGTCAAAACTTTAAAAGCTTCCGCATCAATCTTGATTAGGTCGAAGGTCATGAAAATCTTGTCGATTTCTGCTTTTTTCGTGCTCCTTCCAGTGGTCTTTTGTCACTACAAGCATGCAGAAAAGGACTACAGCTGCAGGAAATTGGTGAATTTTCGAAGGTTTTCCGACTTGAAGTTATGCTAAGACAGTTATAAGCAACTCAAAGTTAGCTTAGTAGTTTTGTTACCGAGCATTATTCTTTTTGGAATGTGAGACTTCACCAAAAAAATAATTTTACTGTTGATTTATTCCTTACAACTTGAATATAAACTAAATTATAGAAAAACATACAGTTTACCCATAAATACAGGCGTAATTGCAATCTAGGCCAATAATGGGTCCTACGCGGAACATTGTTCGACAGAGCGCATTAGCCAGAGTTTTGTGCAGATTTACGACAATTCCAGAATTCCCAACCGTCACCACTACTTCTAGATATTCATGATTATTTGACTGTTGATTTGAATTTTCAGTCGCCACTGTCAAAGGGCTACCATCCGGACATGATGTCGCGTTTCGTTGAATTCAAACGAGAGCTCAGAATCGGTGACGTCATCGTCATCCGCGGCAGACTTGGACCCGGAGTGCTGCCACAGAAGTTTTCAACCTCAGCATTTAAAAAATTAAAAAGAAAACAGGAGATTCTACCTGGATTTCCCCGTCGGACCAACTCGATATCTCAAACCAAAACCAGCCACTTTTCCTAGCACTTTCCATTTCAGCGCTCAATACGACACTGGGAAGCAGATTGGTGCCTGGTTTGATGTGATTATTTCTTTATTTATCTTAGAACGGAAGAAATGGATAAGGTAGTTGAAAAGTACATTTATGGTGAGGGGGATATTTTCTGCGCCCTCCTCGTCTCATTTTTACATTCTATTTTCGTGTTTCTCTGACCTCGCCGATGAGGGAACAGAGAGACGCAGACACTTGAAAACTCTCAAGTCGTGATGAGGCTGAATAATAAATCAAAAAATCAAATCAGGGCAAAGACTTCCGTGACATCGTTACTGGAAACAATCTGTTCACCGCAGCCCCGTTTACGATCAAAATCGAGTTCGTTGGATTTTTTTTACAAATTTTAGAATAATCTACAGGGTGAAACAGGCTGGGTACGAGTTCAGCAAAGACGGCGTCTACGTGGGATATTACGGGAGCCTCGTTTACAACACCGTTTCGAGCATTTACATGGAGAACGTTGCGGTCGACGATACCCAGTGAGCAATTTTTAGGGAATAAAAAAACTCATATAAATTATTTCAGTTCTTGCAATGATGGGCCCCGTTGCGAGAGACTCCATGGTGACAAAATGACTGTCATTATTGCAGATGGGCATGTTCAGCACATTAGTCAGTTTTTTTGTTATCAAATATCGAGGTTTATGTTGATATTCGCAATATTCAAGAACCTCAGCGATGAGGAATGAAATACCTCTGCAGTTTTTTGAAAGAAAATGAAAGAATTGAATCTCAAACCAAATATTTTTTGATTTCAGTTGGATCGTGTCGCTGGTAGACGTCAACAAAATGTATTATTCAACTTTTTTTATTGATAAATATGTTAATAGATGTTCTTTTATTGTTGAAGTCAAGCAGATGTTTATGATGAAAAAAAGTTACAAAGAGCCATGAAAAAGGGAAAAAGTGTCTTTTTGAGATGCTTTTTATTCTTATTTGATATCTCAAGAAGCGCTTACCCAAATAAAAAAAGAAATCGAAAAAAATTATATCTTCGCATTCAATTTATCCATAGAGCGCACTCATCCCGACGTTTGAGCCTAATGTGGTTGATAGACTCTCTCTCATGATTTTCAATCTGTGTAACATGAAGGAATGTATGATCTTACTAGGGAACTACTCGGAATCTGGTACGCCGATCGAGTTCAAACTTTAGTGGTTTTTAGACCTAAATGAGATTACTTGAAAGCAAGTTAGAATATCTGCTAAACCCAAAAGATAACTGAAAAAAAAAAATTAGTAGAAAATGTGAAAGTTAGGCCTGAAATTTTTTAGATTACTGCTTTTTACCTTATTTTATATTTTAATACAATCGCCTTGAATGATCCGACTATGATAAACTCTAAAAAACTTTTTCCAACCAAAAGAAGGAGCAAAGCAAAAATTTGATAATTTTCAAGCCTAAACTGTTTATTTTCAAAAGGATTTTTCTCAGAAGCCTATGGGGCTTAGCAGATAATCTATCTTGTTTCCAAGTACTCTTATTCGGGTCCATTAGCCACCAAAGTTTCAACTCGAAACGGGAACCCGAGTCCGAGTAGTTTCCTAGTTAGATACAAATTGAGAGCACGTTCATGCTTTCGAGGTTCGCCGTTCGGGCCAACTTTTGGTTCCTATCATTGCTGAAAAGGCAAACCTTGGTAGATTCGAACTGGAATCTTGGCTCCAAGGCATTTTTGACCCCGTTCCAGCGAACGTGGGTCTCAGATTTTTGAAATAAACACACCTGTGTCACCTTTTTTTACACCCTTTGTTTTGCCTTTTTAGCACAACTGAAACTCATACAGCCTCAAAAAAAAACACCCTCCATAACATTTGTCCAGCAAGTTTTATTTGTTGGAAACATTGAAGACGAAGATTTCTTTTTTCAACATCAATTTTCCCTGTCAGAATGTTTCTTCGTCGATTTTCGACAATTTCGAGCCGTCTTTTATTGTTTCCTCGTGAGAAAGATCATCGAATAAAAAAGCGATTAATTTTATTGGTTTGTCAAACAGAATCCCTCGCACTGTTGGAATTCGTACTCCTTCGAAGATAATGCGAAGATTTTTCGTTGCTGCTCTTTTTGTACTTGTTCCAGTTGCTTTCTGTCACTACAAACATGAAGACAAGGATTACAGCTGCCGACGACTGGTAAGTTTTCTATTTCAAGATTGTTGTTTAATTTGATCCATAGTCATCAAATAGAAAGTCTCTAAAGGATCATAGACTGGTTTATTGGGGTATCGAAGAGGAGAGCCATTTTGGTGTCATTTTTGGTCACTCAAAACTTCTGCACCTCTGAATTATCGGATTTTAAAAACTGAAATTGTGGGATGCTCGAAACAGTTCACATCTTGAGAATTTCTGAGGCCTTCTATTCTTATGATGAACGGGAAAATTTTAAAGAAAAAAAAAACTAAATTTTCAAAAGAAAAGGAAAAGTTCAGGGACATTCGTCCAAAGGCTACCATCAGGACATGAAGTCGCGTTTTGTTGACTTCAAGCGTGGGCTCAAAGTCGGTGACGTCATCATCATCCGGGGAAAGCTCGGACATGGAGATGATCCTAAGTTAATTTTCGAACTCATGGTTTAAAAAATCAAGAGAAATTGCAGGAGATTCTTCCTGGACTTCCCCATCGGACCACTTCGATACATAAAGCCCAAGCCGACCACTTTCCCGAGTTCTTTCCATTTCAGCGCTCAGTTCGACCTCGGCAAGCAGATTGGCGCTTGGTTTGATGTGAGTGTACCTTGTACTAATGAGTTTTCGAAAAAGTTCCAAACAGGTTGAGGGTTAACTTCTTTGCTTAAATGACAAGAAGTAATCCAATTTTGTTTGCCTAATTAATAATTTGAATCAGGGCAACGACTTCCGCGATATCGTCACTGGGGACAATATCTTCACAGAAGATCCTTTCACGATTGAAATCGAGTTTGTTATAGTCGATGTGCCACGACTTGAAATTTCATGGAACGACACTCCGATGTCCTTGTGGTACTAGTGCGCGCTGTCGCGAAGCGCCTTGCCTTTGCGAAGTTCGGTCGCTCTTTCCATTTTTTCTTTTTTTTTTTTGATATTCTCACTTTTTTGACAATGTTTTAATTGTTTTTATGTGCAAAAAACGGAACTATTATTGCTTTTGCACAGAAAAATAGTCAAAATTTCAAATGAAAGAAAAAATGGAAAGCGCGACCGAAATTCGCAAAGGCGAGGCGCTTTCACGGCCACAGGGCCACCCAGCGGAGTTTTGTTCCATGAAATTTCAAGTCGTGGCACATCGACTATATAATCCGTCCATTGTGACTTGACAATATCTGCGTCTCTTCTTCCCTCGCGGCGAGGTCAGAGGAACAAGGAAATAGCATGTCAACTTGAGAGAGCTGCCGAGAGCCGAGGAGGGCGCAGAGAAGTTCATGTCGCGAAAAGCGGACTATACATCTTTTTTAATATGACAAAAGGACTTTGAAGAGTGGAGGAAGACGGTTACAAGATGAGCAAAGACGGTGAGCTGTTGGGAACTTACCAGACCCTCGATTATACCAAAGTATCTTGCATTTACCTGGAAAACATTGATGTCAAAGAGGATGAGTGAGTTTTCCTCTGGTGATAAGATTGCGAATGAATGATTAAGCGGCTGCCATGATGAGCCCCGTTGCGACAGGCTTCGCGGCGATAAGATCACCGTCATTATTGCCGACGGGCACGTCCAGCACATCCGTTAGTTTTTCTTTAATATTTTATTTTTCCCTCCGCCTTTGTGCCGCTTTAACACCGCAAGTCGTTTTTTCGGGGTCCTCTCTTTATATCAGTGATAATCAATGATCTGGTTTTATCTTCGCTATACAGCGTATCCGTTTTTTTGTGGGACGGCTTGGGATTTTGAAGCCGTTTTTTTTCCAGTAACAAAATTTCTTAAACTTCTTGATTGGGCAGGGATCGAACCTACGACCCAGTGAACCGTAGACAGGCACACAACCCGTTGCGCTATAGCGCGCCGCTATTTCTTCCAATCATATTACAACGGAGAACAGTTGAAGGAGTCTTGTATCTTATTTCTCTGGCAATAGAAAAGAGAGTGCAGACATCCTAGAACAATTTAAAAAGACGTATGAACGATTAGAAAAAAGTTGTGAAAAATATGAAAAAGTAACTCATTAAAAAATCGTTCTACCCTCAAGTGGCCACTCATTTTATCTTTACACTTGATAACTACCTTATCTAAACTTGATTTCAGGTGGAAAATGTCGCTCGTGATCATCAGCTTCCCATATGAACTTTCTTGGTTTTCAATCAATAAATTTGTTGAATTCGTTTTTTTTTTTCTCAAAGAAAATGAAATGAACTGCGAGTGAGTATCGTCATTTTCTAAAATGATGCAGTCGAATTGCAGTGCTTCTCAGTCAACTAGTGCTTCGAGTCTTGTGAGTGTTTTTAAATGCCGCTGCGCGAAAGTAGCTTTAAGTCGGGTGCGTTTTTTATAAGCGCGACGTTTTAAGCAAAGTAGCAGTGTTTCACAAACAGCTAGTGCTTATAGTAATGTGAATAATTACTTCCAAATAGGGTTCTATAATGTCCCAGGGCGAAAGTAGCTCCAGGTCGGGCGCGTTTCAAATACCGCCATGTTTAGAGTCAAGTAGAAACTTTTCTCAAACAGCTAGTTCATCGAGTATATTGTGTGTATCTTCTTCTATAGTGTTCCGAAATGACGTAGTGCGAAAGTAGTTTCAGGTCGGGCGCGAACCTTCCATTTTGAAACATGCAGCGCTTCAGTTCAAATTACATGTAATCCGAACTCAAAGTCGACGTTACAGAATTACCAAAGCAAAGAAATCAAAGTAATTACGAAGAAATCGAAAACGATCACATGTTCGGTGATATTAATCTCCCATTTAATCATCTTCGCCAGCGTCTTCGGATTGTTCCTGATTTATTGGATCAACACCTCGAAAATGGTCCGTGTCAAGGAGGAAATCTACAAAAAGTAACTTCAGTATTGTCTAAACGTGTGCCTGCTGAATAAATTTTTTTCCAAGGATGTGGTTTTCTTTTGATTTTGAAGAATGGGCTCCATTGGTCTTATAGCCGATTCGAGGCTAGCTTGGGACGATATGAGAGCGTGTCCTGTCTGCGCTCTCTACGAGCCAGGCACTATCTCGTGCATTATCGTGTCAGGACTCTCTTTTCGAGGGCTGAAGTTATGTGCGAATCGTGCTAGAACTTTTAAATAAATCTTCAAAGGAACCTATTTTACGGCTGACCGCGGCTGTATAGCCGCTACTTTGAGAGTGCAACCGACTAAAAGCGACTTACGCCTCTAGGTCTTTTTCACCTTTTTCATCAAGAGCGAGCTCTAAAAATCCAATGTTTTATGGCTTTTCGTGAAACCGCCTCCAGGGAGACTTTTTCTTCAAACTTTAACGATTCAATAAAAAAATTTCATTTTTTTCTTTTTTTCAGGTCTATCAAGTTGAAATGTCTTTCCGTCGTAATAAAATCAAGTTTTTTGATTTTTGTAAAACTCTAAGGAATCGAGAAAATTCTCAAAAAAGGGGAGAATGACGGAAATTTACGATTTCTCGTAAAACTGCTTCGTGTCAAATAGTATTTGTTCTGAAAATGTCTCCGTTCCAAGTGTTTTTTCTGCTCGGATTGGCCACGTCAGCCTACGCGGCTGGTTTCAGTTGCAAGGATTTGGTGGGTTATGATCTTTTTTTGAAGGTTCGAGAAAATAGTATAGAGTGTAAACTCTTGAGTAAGTGATTAAAATTACAAAGAAAAACCAATTTATGTTGAAAATTAGAAAATTCATGATAAACGGATCAAAAACTTATTGTAAAGACTCGATTAAAATTTTTCTGGCCACATTTGGGATGGCTTAACGGGTGTAGTTGTTGTTGTGGTTTCCATCTTGGAATCAGCGCGCAAGTCGTTTTAAAGTCGGTCGCCCTTTTTAGCAATATCTGATGGGTCGAATAGGCTTTTACTTCTCCCTTTCAATGTCTTCTCTTTTGAGAATTGACACGTTCGGAAATATTGTCTAAAGGCCTTGAATAAAATATCCTAATACCAAAGACTATTTTTAAAAAGTATCATTTTTCAAGCCCTCCCCGGTGGCTGGCGTCCACGAAGGCGTCAAGGCGTTTCCCGTCGAGCTGCAGAGAAGATTCCAAATCGGCGATTATATCGTTATCCATGCTAAACTCGGTCCAATTTCCAAGCCTAATAAGTCGGGGACTTTTTAAGTTTTCATGAGAACTTGAAAATGACAGGAGATTCTGGCTGGACCTGTTCCCAGGGACATCTCCGGTTTACTCCAGGACGCCGAGTATGTTGCATTTGAACGCTCAGTTCGACAGGAACAAGCTCTACATCGCCAAGTTCAATGTGAGTTGGATCCTGCTGCCGAAGGGCCTACCCGGGGTAACCCCGCGACCCGATTCGATAATTCAAAAATGAGTAAAAAAGGTTTAACATTGTGAAAAATTCTGGTGTTAGATCATAGGAACGCCATAGTAGTCCCTTCAGGGGTCAGGGAAATGAACAGCCCCTACAGAGTGGTCCAAAAGTATTGTCGCAAAGTTTGCGCCAGGATGGTGCTTATTGGCGCAATTCCGTCATTGTTTGAATATTTTATTTGTTCCTCATGTCTTTTTCTATATTATTTTCAAGTTCAGTTATGATCCATTCGTTATGAAAATTTCCATTATCACAAGGTCTCTAAAAAGTTCCCTTTTAACTAATTTTTCAAGGGAACCCATCATCTTCCCTACAAAACGATCCGCATCCCATTCTCTGACGATCCGTTCGTCTTATCCATCAGGTCGGTTGGATATAATTCAAATTTTACATTCAACTCAAGAGCCACGAAACGAGGATACTTGGTGCAAAAAGACGGAGTGAAACTGTTCGAGATTCCTTGCCGGAAAAATGCCTGCCGACGGGTTCAGACCGTCTATCTGCAGAACTTGGACTTGGCCGTCGGCGGTGGATCGTCTGTTTTTTTTGATTCGTATTTTTCAATCTTGGAATGGTTTTTCAGGTCTGTGCTCTGAAAAATATCTTAAAACAGTCCTTAAAGTACATTAACCAAGTTGTAAGTTCCAAAATCTTCTGTCTAAAAGTTTAAAGGAGCATGGAGAAATAAAATAAAGGTCCTAAGAAGAAGAGCCATTTAGGTTTTTCAAGACTTTTGTGTCTTTTTTCAACCATATTTTTCAACAGTCTAAACAAAAATTACTAACTTCTCCTGAAAAAATAATTTCAGAGGCTGCGGAGCAACGTTGGAATGTACACGTGGAGGCAAAAAAGATCATCTCCAAACGGTTCTTGAAAGCGGAGTGGTCAAGTCATTGAGTGCGTTCTATTTCTTTCTTCTTAGTGATGCTCACTTAAGAACGCTAGAGTGGTCACTAGAGGAGTTTGGGGAAAACAGCCCCTGAAGGGGCAAAAAGTTCTGGGAAGGGGGAAGTTGAGAGTTCCGTTTCGGGATTTAGAGTCTGGCCCTTGAGTTCTTGAAGCTTGAGTGGTTCCTATAAGGGTTCATCAATTTTTTAAATCTGATTTGATAGTCGGAAAGGTGTTGTTGTTGATTATTTCTCTGTTGATATGCTTTTATTTAAAAACGCTAATTTATTAAATTATCCGATGAAGGAACGTGATTCTCTAAAGTAGTCCCTTTTGCAAGCTTTAGCCCCCCCTAACAGGTTGCCCCTCTAGGAACCACTCTGGCGTTCCTGAAATAAAAAAATAATGTTAAATTAATTCATTCAGATGGCATTTGCAAGTGAAAAACAGAGCTGGAAGCGAAAAATCAACATTTTCGAATTTTTTTTCAAACGATTTTTTTCTGATTCTCTATAAAACGTTCGATTTTTCTTTTTCTTTTTTTGTGCTCGATTTTTTTCAATGCTTTCAGAAGCTTTTTTTCACAATCCGACCTGGGATAAAAACTCCTAGAAAAATTTTTTTAAATTTGGTATAAATTCCTTTGAAACTGAAACTATTGCGAGAGGGGATAAAAAAAGAAAAAAATCTTTATTCTGAGCTATTTTTTTCGAGAAAAAAACACGTTACGATCCTTAGAAATAAGGCAGTAATTTTTCAATCGGCAGTGAAAAAAATAATAAATTTAGAAAGTATCTGAATTTCGCTTTAACGCTCTCCAATCGGTTCGTCAAGCTTCTAAATTTTTAAAAAAAGGGGCGTGTCTAGCCAATAAAAAAATCGAGGAAACTTTAAAAAAATGTATGAATGAAGAATGAATGTATATACAAATATTGAAGCTGTGTTTGAGAATGAAAAGTCTTAAAAGTTGAATTTAAAAATGGTACATAATAAATTGCGATGAAATAATATGACCCTGACCTGTCTGCGCCCTCTTTTCTCTCTCCGAAGAGATGGAATATCGGAAAAAAACACACAAAACGAAGCAGTAGAGGGACAGAGAAGCCAGACTTTTTTCTAGCCATGGAACGGCTTTGGAATGAAACAATTGCGCCCGACCTTGAGCGGTTTTCTTCCTATGCTACAGGGTGCCGGCTGGCGCGCCGGTTCAAGGAGCCGCAACGCGCGTTTTTCTTAAGAAAGAACACTTTTAAGTTCTGATTTGGCGAGTTGTTCTTGAGCTCGGGCCATAACCTCCCGGATTTCGTTTCGACTGAGTGTTGCTGGCTTGTGAAGCTTCTTCCAGGCGATGTCGACTTCTCTAACCAATATATCTTTCTCTGGACCCTCCACTTTCTCGCACAACTCTCTCCATTGCTTCAGGGCGTTCTCTGCCAGTCGGTACTCTCTGAAATGGTTTCGAACTTTCGAAAATCAAACAATCAGAGGAAACCTCCAAAACAACAACTTCTGGATGTCGACGAGCTGTTCTTCCTCTTTTTCGGTTCTTTCGACCTGAAATTCCCGATTTGAAACAAAATCAAAATTTCATAAATTTGAATTCCCAGGTCGCACGTGGAATGGCTTTGTTGCTTTGAGAAAAGATAAAATTGTGAAAAAAAAAATTTTTTGTGAAAAATTTTCAATTCCCGGGGTGCTTTGAGCCATTCCAAATGCGGCCAGAAAGAGCAAATTTAAAATCAGCGCCTCCGACTTGAAACTACTTGCGCGTGGGACCATTTCAGCCATTCCAAATGCGGCCAGAAAGAGCAAATTCGAAACCAACATGTTCACTGAAGTAATCGTAGTCGATATGATCGTACTCCTGAACATTTTTTGCGTCTTTCTGCTTAACAATCACGCTCATAAAGTAGACCTTATTGATTTTAATCGTAACCTGAAACGTTAAAATGATTTAATAACCTAATTCTCATTTCCTACTTCTATTTCAACGTCGTTTTTCCCGCCGTCCACATTTTCCAACTCGAATTTAGTTTCCCACAATTTTTTCAATACCGTGTGATAACCATAATTCTCCAAGCTGATCTGTTCCCCTTCGAAAATCTGTAAAAAATTAATAATTTGATCATTTTCGTGATAACTTCAAAAAAATGATTTTTTCGAAATTTGAGATCATAATCGTGAATTCTAACCTAATCCTTACTAGGGAACTACTCGGACTCGGGTACGCATTTCCAGTTGAAACTTTAATGGTTTATAGACCCAAGTCAGAGAACTTAAAAACAAGAGAGAACATCTGCTAAACCCGACAGAGAACTGAGAAAAAATTAGTAGAAAATGTGAAAATTAGGCCTGAAATTTTTCAGAATACTGCTTTTTAGCTTATTTTATATTTTAATACAATCGCCTTGAATGATCCGACTATGATAAACTCTAAAAAACTTTTTCCAACCAAAAGAAGGAGCAAAGCAAAAATTTGATAATTTTCAAGCCTAAACTGTTTATTTTCAAAAGGATTTTTCTCAGAAGCCTATGGGGTTTAGCAGATAATCTATCTTGTTTCCAAGTACTCTTATTCGGGTCCATTAGCCACCAAAGTTTCAACTCGAAACGCGTACCCGAGTTCGAATAGTTATAGTTAGGATTTTTTTCATTATAGTTAGATCTCATTATAGTTAGGATTTTTTTGAGGTTGAAATCTGAAGATTTTCAAGAAACAAATCCAAAAAAACCATGAAAAAAATCATTAAAAATACATGAAACCTTCAAAGTGTTCGATAAAATATCTTGAAAACGAGAACAAAATTCACTTTACCGTTTCAAGGAATATTTATTTGATTTTCATTTTGCAATGAGTTTTTTCCTAAGATTACCTTGATTTTGATCACTTTTTGGCCAGCAGAAGCAAGAAGAGTTGTCGTGGCGATACAGGGAACTGATGTCCCGCGACGAATTATTTTTGGAACGATGCCATTTTTCGTCTCGATTCCGATGCTCCGCGGTACGGTCCAATCCGCGTCAATCTCCAAAATCATATTTTATGGATTTTATTTTTGTGTCAGCGGCTTTTTTTCAGAAAACTTGATCCTTAATCGTCTCTTAGTGTTGTTATCCCCTGTTTGTTCTTCTTGGACTTGCTCAGGAACTTCAGAGTGGTCACTAGAGGGGTTAGGGAGAATAATTTATTAAATGGTAGACTAAATAGTGTTCCCTAGAGGGTCAAAATTGAAGTGGTCCTTATAGTAGTATGAGGTTATAACGTTTGATCTCTGAGCCCTGAAGCTTAAGTGGTCCCTCTAGTGGTCTTTTTCTAAAAGTTGTAGACCACTGGAATGCACCCCTAGAGTGGTCACTTTTGCAATATTTAGTAGCCCCTATTAGGAGAGGCAAGGTGCTCAGGGCAGTCTACAATAGTACCTTTAGGGATCACTTTGGCGTCCCTCCAAGGAGGGAAAACTTTTAGTGGCCACTATAGGGTTTTGAAGTTTTAGAGGCCACTTAAGGGGTCAATGGATCATAATAACTGGTCCAATCTGTTTGTTTTATAATTATCAGAGTTACTGGAAGGAATACTGGATGAAAAACTACTGAAGTGGCCACTATAGAGGTGGGTTTAGGGGTCACTTAAGTATTCTAAAGTAGTCTACGGCGAGCCTCTAAAGTGGCCACTAAAAGTAAGCTTTTTATGAAATAAAAAACGAGAATTTTTTTTAGGCAAAACCTTTCTCGCCCGTGCGGCTGCTCCGTCTTTTCTCTGCTGACATGTCCTTTATCACTCAATTTGCTGGATCCGATCGAAAAAGGGACCGTCCTCAAGAATCTCCTGACCAAATCAAGTCGCTGAGCATTGCTGATGTGCAGAAAATGATCGACAACTTCACTAATGCTTTTCTCAAAGTGTCCGATCAAAACGAGAAGCTGGAACAAATGGTCATCACACTCACTGCTACCGTCGAAGACCTGAAGTCTACCATTCTCAAGCTGAGTCAAACACCTCCGCCTGCAAGTCCGAAGCCTTCCTATGCAGACGTATTGCGTTATGACATTCTGGTTGCCACAAAGGAGGCTCAATCTGCCCCTCTTCGAGAAAGCTCCTTCGTCATTCATAATTTGGTTAACGAGAAGAAAGACGAAATAATCGTGGAAGAAATTTGTCAACTATCGTCGGTCGAAAAAGCTCAAGAAATTTTTCGGCTTGGAAAGTCTACGACTCCTCCACCCCCGCTTCGCGTTCACCTCCAGAACAAGGACGCCGTCGTCAAAGTCTTGAAGAACTTCAACGAGTTGAAAGGCAAAATTCCGTCTCTGAGGACCGCCTCCGTTCAACGGGATATGAGCAAGACCGAGTTGGAGAAGCATCGGGCGGCTTGGAAAGAAGCTGTTCGACGAAACGACGCGGCCGCATCCAGGATTTGGACCGTTCGGGACTTCGAGGTTGTCAAACTGCGTCTCCCAGCCGGCGTCGAACGTCATCCTTGGTCCGTGCGCTCCCAAGAACCCAAGGCGAAATTGTGAGTCTTTTGAAATTTGCCTCAATTAATTGTTTTTCTCTTGTCAATAAGGTTGCTAAGCTCGAATTGATTATTAATGATCTTAATCTAGACGTCATTGCTCTATGTGAAACCAAGCTCGATGACAGTTTTCCGTCAGCTATGTTTTCTTTCAAAAATTCCTTCAACGTTTTTCGAAAAGACCGGAATCGTTTTTGCGGAGGTATAGCTATACTTACTCAAAAAACTTTAAAAGTTTCCGCCGTTGAAATACCATCCGACTTTTCCAAGATTGAGGTCGTCGCTGCTGACATTTTTCTCCGCTCTTCCTGCTGTCGTGTCATTTCCGTTTACCATCCTAACCACAACATCAACGCTGAGTCACTTTTTAAGTGCCTTGAATTTCTTCTCCAAACTAACAATCATGTCGTCATCCTTGGTGACTTTAATTTTCCACATATTGACTGGTCTAACAAAGTAGCTTTTGATCTGCCTTGTAAAAAATTGCTATCATTCTGCTGTGATAATGGCCTTACCCAGCATATAACATCGCCTACTAGATTTAATCCTGATAATACTCTTGATCTTTTGCCTCACTAGCACTAACATTGTCCAGGAAGCCTACGTCGGTGATTTATTTAGTGATCACTGCAGTGTTATAATTACTTCAACACTTTCTAAAAATATTGAAAAATCTGTCAAAAGCTTTAAAAATTACAAAAAAGCAGATTTTCATTCTCTCAATAGTCACATTGCCTCTTTGGACTGGGACCTCATATTCTCTACACTTTCAGTTGAAAAAATGTACGACAATTTTTGCTCTTTAATACACAGTTTTGTAGAAGCTTTTGTTCCCATTCAAAATATAAAAACCAACAAACCTTTCTCCCATATCATTCGTTCTCTCTCGCGAAAAAAGCTTTTGGTTTGGAGAAGAGAGGGAAACTCCGATCTTTATAAAAAAATTTCCAAAAAAATTTCCAAACTTACTTGGTCCTTGCGGATCCAAAGAGAAAAAGACCTAGTTCAAAAAGGCAATCAACACAATTTCTTTAAGCATGCCAAACTTCTGAGTGGTCAGTCTGAGGATGATATCAACGTTCTAAAAACCTCTGATGGAGAGGCACTTACCTGCAACTTCGCTAAAGCTAACCTCTTATCTACAAAATTTCATTCATTTTTCACAATCGATGACGGAAAAACTCCGCCATGTGTTTCTAAAACATCTAACCGTTTATCTGTCATAGATCTCCCAGCGCCCAGAATAGAAGCTTTTCTTCGTAGAATGCCCTCTAAATGTAACACTACTCCGGATGAAATCCCCTCCATTTTGCTCAAAAACTGTTCCACATCTCTCGCCTATCCTCTTTCTATTATTTTTAACGCCTCTCTCCGATCTGGTCAAATTCCATCTGTTTGGAAAAAAGCCATTATCAAACCCTTACACAAAAAAGGAAGTAGATCTGACCCTTCAAATTACCGTCCAATTAGTTTAACCAGTTCAGTTTGCAAATGTCTTGAAAAAATAGTTGTGCATGATTTCAGCGTTTTTCTCAACTCTAACTCTTTGTTAAACTCTAACCAATTTGGATTCCGCCCTAAATATAACACGTCTATTCAACTAATTCAATATTGTGCAAATCTTTTTGAAAATGCAAACAGTAACCTTTGCACGGACGCTATCTATATTGACTTTTTGCAAGGCTTTTTGATACTGTCTCTCATGCTAAACTTGTTTACAAGCTTCAATTTTACGGCGTTTGTGGTCCTCTTCTTGGCTGGATCGAATCCTACTTGACTAATCGTGTGCAGTGTGTTTCTCTTTCTGGAGTACTTTCCGACCCCGCTCCTGTACTCTCCGGCGTACCCCAGGGGTCGGTCATCGGACCCCTTCTGTTTCTACTTTTTTTATTAACGACATTACGGATAACTTTCGCTCTGCGCCCCTTCTCTATGCTGACGATTTAAAAAAATTTTTTTTCTTCGCTCACAAAAAAACCTCTAGTTCTACTGTCATCGAAGAAGACCTCAAATTACTTCAAAACTGGTGTTCAACATGGCAAATGGCTATAGCTCCAACTAAATGCTATTCTATTCATTTCGGAAAAACGTAACCCAAATATTTCTTATAAAATTTCAAACATGGCTTTTACAGCCTAAACTTTCAGTTCGAGATCTTGGTGTAGTTTTCTCAAATAACCTTAAGTTCAATGATCATATATCTGAAATCTGCAGACGGTGTAAATGTCGCATAAATGTTATGTTTAACGTGTTTCGATCCACTGAGCTTTCATTGTATTTAAAAATGCTTTGAAGTGTATATTCGTCCTATTATTGATTATTGTTCTGTAGTCTATGCTCCAATTGACTCTCACAATATTTGTTTGATTGAAGGTGTTCAGAAAAGTTTCCTTTTTCCGAGCTTACCATCGTTGTGGCTTGCCCTACCACTCTTATTTCACTTGTTTATCTGAAAAATAGTCTCAAAAACTCTTGAGACAAGACGCCTCATCTTTGACATGTCTCTTGTTTATAAAATTGTACTTAGAGAAGTCCCCATTGATTTCGATAGTCTCTTCTTTTTCCCCCGTGTCCGTGCGCTGCGTCGCCATCGCTATTATTTACGTTCAAATATAAGACATAATAGTAACATCGTTGCCTCGTTTTTTAGTATCAGAATAATTAATGTTTGGAACTCCCTTCCCGATGTTGTATTTGATCTATGTAATGATTCTATGCGATTCAAAATCTATTTAGAAAACAACCCCCATCTTCTCGCTGACTTTCTTAAAATATCTTCTAACTTTTAAACGGTTTGTTGCTGTTTTCAATGTTTAAATTTCCCTTTTTTTAAAATTGGTTCTGTTAGAGGTCTTTTCGGCCCTTGAACTGTATTATTATTCGTATTGAATAAATGATGAAAAATGATGGAGAAAAAGAGATGATGATTTCGAAAAAAATTTTTTTAATTCAATTTTTTTCCCCATTTTTTTCCAGGATTTTTTTGTAAATTTTCGTCTTTGAAAGAAAAAAACCCAACCGGCACTTTTTCGTTTCAAAAATATTCCTCCCATAAACTGCGGCCCCAATCGCGACGAGGTAGGCGTCTGAGCCTTGATATAATCGATTTGGGACGATTTTTTTGGATGTCTATCTTCCCTTCTTGCTTTTTTTGCCTGAAATTGATCGAATGAAATAATTATAATAAACGACAAAATCCCTGTAGTGGCCACTTTTGCAAGTTTTGATGCTCTCTATTTTTTTTTTCTGGCATTTCGTAACTTTCATTATGAGTTATCACTTAAAATACTTTTCAGTTTTCAAAGAAGAAAATGAATGATAATCATTGATCTAATAGGTTTTCAGAGGGATGTTCAAAAAGTTGGAATTTTCTGTAAACTCACCATATTTTGCAAACTTCTAGGGGCCTCTGACGGGCTTTCGAAAAAATGTCTTGAAATGCTCTTTTTGATGGCTTTCTAGTAGGTTCTTTAAAGGCATAGAGGCAGTGAAAAAAGGTGTTTCAGTTCAAAGCAGTTTTTTGTAGAGCTTTTCATTGCAAATCGAACGGTGATCTTGGAAACGTACAGAAGTTCCTAGTTTTGGAGAAAAAATAATTCAAAGTCGGAGAGAGGAAATTTTGAGTTCCCGCAAAAAGGGCGCTTTGCAGTAAAGTTGCTCCAAGGACAACAGGCTTCGCCATTTTTCTGGTTTCCGCTTTTTTTCTTCCTTTCTTTCAATTTTCAATTTTTTCTGTTGTCACCAAAGTTCTTTTCGTCACAAATACTTTCTATTCATGTATAATTTGCAAACTTTGATCGCAAAAATGCTTCTCTGGTGAAAAATGATGATTTTACACAGGTTTCGATTGGGATAGCGTTGTTTTGTGTTTTCTTTATTATCATTGTGTTTTCTGTTTTCTTAATCGGTTTTTCAGAGAAGAAACCATTCATGTGAAGCAGAAATCCGGTTATTTCACACAAAATGCGAGTCTAATGAGACGTCCGCAACATCGCGTGCACGGCTACTGTAAACAGTTGTCTGTATCCCGATATAGAGCATTTTTCAAAATTAAAGGCGGGAAAGTAAAATCGCGTTTTTCTCTTAAAGTTGTCACGCCTGTAATTTTTTTGAGTACACCATTCAATTCGCAAAGAAAAACTATATAAGATACTGCTTTCCCCTGAAACCCCATTTTTTACTGCCCCCATGCCTTTAATGCAAATATACCTAAAAAGTCAATTTTTAAAACTTCTAGTTTTTCAAGAACGAAGGTTTCAGGGTGTCAATTAAAAACCTTTCTCGCTGAAAATGATCCCGTACCTGCATAGAAAATGGAACTCTCCATTTCGAGGCAATTCTTCATTTTCTCGAGCATGTAGGACCCTCCGACGAGGAGGACCTTGTCGATGTCCTCCGCAGTTTTTCCGGCCTTCCTGAGGGCCTCGTCGACGAACTTCTTCGTGTTGACGATGTTCGTCTGGGTGCAGATTTTGCGCATCACTTCTCGGTTCAGTTCCACTCCGTAATTCGGAAACTTCTCGAGAACGGCTTTTGGGGGCCTGCCCGTCTTCGAGTGGCAAATGTGGTTGACCGCCTCGCGTTTCCAAAACTCGCACTTGTTGCGCAGGATTACGCGGGTGTTGCGGGGGAGCAACGAGAGCACGTTTTTCTGGTAATAAATCTCCTTGATGCTTTTGAAGGGGGGAAGGTGTCTCCATTCGCTGACCAGGTAGATCATCATTGCCTCGACGAAGTCTTCCCCGCCCAGGTAGTTCTCGCCGGCGATCGCCAGCACTCGGACCTCGCCGTCTTTCAGCTCGACAATCTGAAGAACTGGGTTATTTCTTGAGACTTTCTGAGAAACTATACCATTTTCGACCTCTAAAAGTAATCAATCAACTCTTATAGGATGTGGATTTATTATTAAAGCGGCTCCGAGCAAGATATACACAAAAAAAAACAACGAGGTTTGAGACAATTTTGTCATTTTTTGATTCTTTTCCTTGCCTGTCAAACAGTATACTTGAAAATGTACAGAATTCTCTATTTTCGGAGAAAAAATTCTTTGAAAACAAGTTTTTCGCGCCAAAAGAGCGCTTTGCAGTAAACTCGCATGCTGAGCAGGTGTCTCAACGGGTGTACCCGTATTGAACCCGTGTTTCTGAGGTTATTTTAGTCTCAGTTGGACGGGGAAACAACAGGTGTAAGAAAAATAGGTAACCCAGCTGGGCTAAAGCGGGGTCTCAGTTGGGCTAAAAAGTGCCAAAAGTTCTATCAGCTGGGCTTATACGGGTTTAATACGGGGGTACCCGCTGAGACCCCGTGTTAGCACGGCTGGGTTACCCTGCTCAGCATTCGAGTATTTTCGCTTTTTTCTTCGTTTCTTTCAAATTTCAATTTTTTCTGTTTCCATCAATGTTTTTTTTGTTATGAAAACTTTCTATTTATAAAATAATTGCAAAAATTAATCGTTAAATGCTTCTTTGGTGAAAAATGATGATTTTACACAAGTTTCGATTGGGAAACCGATATTTTGCGTTTCTTTTTATTATCCGTGTGTTTTTTTGTTTGTCTGAGGGGTTTTTTTGAAAAAGAAAAAAACTATTATTTGAAGCAGATACCCGGTTATTTCTTACAAATTTCGAGTCTACCGACGCGTCCGCAACTTTGCGTGCGCGTGTAAGAAACATTTTGTACACCGATCCCAAGCAGATTTGAAAATTGAAAGGCGGGAAAGTTAAATCACGTTTTTCTTTAATAGTTCTCATATTACTTTTTTTAAGTAAACCGTTCAAATCGCAATGAAAAACCTCTACAAGTTACTAATTTCACCTGAAACCCCGTTTTTTACTACCCCTATGCCTTTCAATAAAACCAACCGAAACATCGAATGTGCCACCGCCCATGTCGTGGACGAGGATCGTCTGCGGTCCTTTGGTCTGGGGACAGAAAAACGAGTAACCGATGGCGGCGGCCGTCGGCTCGTCCAGGATCGCCAGCACTTTGAGACCGGCCAGTTCGCCGGCGAACCTGGTCGATCGCCGCTGGGCTCCGGAAAAGTAGGCCGGCGTCGTGATCACCGCGTACTGCACTTTCTCGTTCTGAGGTTGGTTTTGGTGTCATTATAATCTCTGAGAGTTAGAGAGCGTTATAAGATGAGAGGGCGGGCGTTTCTTTTTCTCTAAACTCTCTCATCTTTTCAGAACGTTTCTACAGACTTTCTGACCGGAATAAGGAAAAATTTCCGTTTTTTTTTTGTTTTTTTAGGCGTTTATTTAACATCTTCCACTCATAAATTCCTTTTTATCATTGTCTGCGTGTCTGCGTCTCTCTGTTTTCTGGCGAGGTAAGAGAAAATAGCGCGTCAACTTGAGAGGGTCGCCGAGAGAGGAGGAGGGCGCAGAAAAATCCGGACTTGAAGTCTTCCAAGGTTAGAGAGCGTTCAAAAATGAGAGGTCGATAGCTTTTTTCTCTAACGCTCTCTTGTTTGCCAGTGCTCTCTAGTTTAGTAGATTCGAAAGATGACGTTCTATTTTCTTCACTTCTAAGCCCGAATAGAGGCGCTAATTTCACATTTTTCGAAAAAAAAAACATTCCTTCTTTTTTTTTTTTCTATGATTCCAACTATCTTGCCAAAAAAAAAGAAAGCGCAGATTTTTTGCAAAATTCAAGAAGAAAGCCCCTTTTAGCCCCATTTTTTCTGAAAAATACTTATCAAAACCTACCGTAATGTTGTCGGCAAGGGCAATATTCGTGGCGGCGACCACTTTCTTGATGATTTTCGCCGCAATGTGAACAGGAGAGATATAAGATTTGGACGGGTCGTTTACAGTAGCCAGAATGTACGGTAGTTTGCAGGGTTCGTCCGGTTTTTCGACGATATTGTACTCCACTTTGGATGCGAATGGTATCACGCTTTCCAAACGACGGCCCAGCATCCGTTTGTTGGCTTAAAAATGGGAATGTTATGGCCTGTCTGCGCTCTCCATCAACCAGACACTCTCTCTTATTTTATCGTGCCAGGACCCTTTTTTTCGATGGCTCAAGCTAGCCGTTCTGTAATTCTTTCCAAATCGCTCCGGTAAAGCGCGATTTTTTTTGTTACAGAGCTAGAGAGCCTCTCTTTTTAATACATGTGGCTGTCTTTGTGCATGCACCTTTAATTTTTCCAAAAATGGCGCACGCGCAGAGACTGACCGTGTGTATCGAAAAGAAGATTTTGTGGCTTGGAAGAAGAAAAAAAATCACGAATCAAGCATTTTTCCTCAAATCTACAAAGTCTTCCCCTTCAATACACGCGACCTGTCTCCGCACATGCGCCTTTAAATTATCCTTGATAATTCCGTTATTTTAAAGGCGCATGCGCGGAGACTGACCCCGTGTATCGAAAAAAAAATCTGGGAAAAAAGAAATTCAGAAAACGAGAAATATTTCAGAGCACGAAAATCTAGGAAACTTTTCAATCCTGAATATATTCGAGTGTAGGACAAAAGCGCCGATTCCAAGTGCGCCGTTCAAATTGAGCGCCAGTCCGCAATGCGCCGTCGCGTGTATGCGCCGTGTATGCAGACGCCGCTTTCTTTTGCGCCGAGTCCGTTTGCGCCGAATCGTTTTGCGCTGTTATTTCAAACTTCTATTTTTTCGCTCTTTTATATTAATTTTTTATAATTGTTTACTACACATTCATATACGACTCGAATGATTTTCGCGCCATCTGTTAATATGGACTTTTCTGCCGCATTTTCGAAAAAACTCGAACTATTGTTTCAAGAAAATGAGTTTAACGTTACGAAAAACGATTTTCTGCTGTTTCACGTCTGCTAGAATTGAAACTTTGCCTTACCTAACGCAGAAAATTTGCAACCACAAAAAAAATCACTCAGTATGTCGTTTAAAGCAATAATTTTTTTTTATCCATTCTCTTTTCCTTTCGTTTTCTGTATTTTTCGAAATCAGAAAAGCATATTTGCTTTTTTATTTTTACTTTGAAAAGAAAAAAGGGGAAAAAATATTTTACCTGGACCAAAGTAGACCTAAAACTCATCATTAACGGATGGCGCGAAAAATCATTCGAGTCGTATATGAATGTGTAGTAAACAATTATTAAAAAAATTAATATAAAAAAAGAGCGAAAAAAATAGAAGTTTGAAATAACAGCGCAAAACGATTCGGCGCAAACGGACTCGGCGCAAAAGAAAGCGGCGTCTGCATACACGGCGCATACACGCGACGGCGCATTGCGGACTGGCGCTAAATTTGAACGGCGCTCTTGAATCGGCGCTTTTGTCCTATACTCATATATTCAAAAGGGGTTTTGGATGGAAGTAGATCAACAATCTTGAATAAAAAAAGAAAAAAACCCTGAAGAAAAATATTTTTTTTAAAAATAATTATCCATAGAGCGCACAAGTCCGTCCTAGAGAGATTTTTGAGATGACGATTTTTTTTTCACGTTCTTTTCTAAAAAGTAGCTAGATATCAACTGAAAATGTCCCAGGGAGATAAAAAAAGGCTATAATTAAGAAGAAACCGAAGAAAGTTTATTTTCAAATAACTACCCATAGAACGCAGAAGTCCGCCCTAGGGAGATTTTTGAGATGAAGATTTTTTTTTTCCTTTTTTTTTCCATTTTAGGACCCTTTTCAGCTCCTTTTAAGGGTCCTCAAAGGAACTTTCCCGCCTATGTAATAACCTACCGTAAACTCGGTTTTCCGGATGAAAAGTGGAGGTTGTGGGAAGGGAGGAACGAGCACATTGCTCTTTGGCGTGAGTCCCAACTCGGGTCTCGCCGTCTTCCAAGATATAAGCTTGCGAGGGAAGCAATCGCGAGTCTTTGTGGTCTTAAAATGAGGAAAATCCACGAAAAAATCTTGAAACTAACCGTCCGTAGTGATCGTGTCATTATGTCTCACGATAACTTCGTGATTTTTCGTTCCCCTCACTTTTTGGAAAGCGCCGACGGTATTTGTCGTTCCGAAATCGATTCCTAGCACTGTTGGCAACACTTTTTCAACATCCATCTAGAAATTGAAAGGAAAAATCTAGTTTTGAACAACTTTGAGCGGAAAAAAGATCCAGAAGTTAGAAAAAACTATTCGTTGCGAAAAATAATTCAAATAAAAGGATAAATTTCAAACAAAGTTACTTGAAAAAATTTATTCAAAAAATAAGACAGAGACAAGAAATTAATATAAAGTGAGTGAGAAATACTAATGAGAAATAAGAATTTGGTGCGTAATAAGAAGAGCCAAGAGTTGAATTCATAAAAAAAGGTAATGAAAAGGTCGAAAAATGGAACGTTACCATCAGCAAGCGGCAACCTTCCACAATATTTTGAAGCAAACATGAGGAATTCAAGTTCAATGTGATTCAAATTTTTCTTTTCGAAGTGCCTCGTCTCATACTAACCAATGCAGAGAAAGAAAAACGTGAAAAACTGGAGAGTACTTTTTGATCAGAATTAATGATCTTTTCCATTACACATCAATGACAGCTATCGATTTTGTGATAACGCAGGTAAGTTCGTTTAATATATAAGCTGATGTCGTGTTCAAAGTAATTTCGCGAAAGGCAAAATGATCTCTGACTCTCCAAAATATAGTAATATTTTTCTTTCTCCGACGGCTATTTCGCATTTCGCGAAATTACTTTGAACACGGCATGATACTGGAACTTTAAATGAAACAGAATTTGTCATGAAAAAAGTTGAAAAGAGAAATTTAAATTACTTTCAGTGAGCTCGAAAAAAGTTATTGAGTAAGTCTAAAAGTACGAAAAAATTTTATGTTTTAAAAAATGTATACTCCTCAACATCATTTTATTCACTTATATTGAAAATCAATACGAAGTAAGATAAAGAAGTTCTGAAAAATCAAAAATTTAATTTTAATGGCGTTTTCATCGGAGAAACGGAAAATGCTTCAAAACGAAAAATCGTGTTCATCGGTGCGCCAAAGTTTCTCTGAAACAATACTAATTTTTGTTTTGGAGCAATTTTCTTGCGTTTCGAAGTAATTTTCGTTTTGTCCGATGAACACGCCATAATTATGCACTTTTAAGCACTCAAAAGCACTTTTAAACATTGTCGTCACGTTCAACGTTTTGTGCATTTTGCGGCCTTGGTGCGACCATTCTCTTTGTAAAAAACTTTTCTGCAATTTTTCCGTTTTACTTTTTTCTTATTTTTCTTGAGTTGTATGATATAATTATTACGTTTTCTGATGAAACTTGTTGATGAATATGTATTTCATCCTTTTGCTGAGGAAATTTCAAAAATTTTGCTCTCAGCTTGTTGGAAAAAGTTGTTTATTTCGAATTTCAAGTAAATCTTCTTTTTTGTTTATTCTGGCTTTATACTGTTGGATTTCTTGGGAAGTTAGTTCAATTTTTACGCGGTTTGAAATTCTTTAAAAATCAGAATTTTAAGATATGACGATATTCAACATATACATTTTCGACCGGGAAGGTCAATGTTTATACTACGACGAGTGGTTCCGGACGAAGCAATCAGGGCTTCCGCCGATCCAGGAATACCAACTCGTCTTTGGAATGATGCTGTCGATGAAATCCTTCTCCGAAAGGCTTTCCACCAATGATTCCAATCAAACTGTGAACAGTTTCCGAACTTCCGCCTACAAAATGAACTTTTTAGGTTAGTTTTGAGTGGAAATGTTTTTTTTTTAGTAAAATGCTTTATTTTTGTCGCTTTTTCTTGATTTTCAAGGGAAGAAATTGTAATATAGTTGAATAATGTTGAGAATCGGCGACAGGAGTGAAGATCCTTCTGAACAGCGACCCGGCGGCGACCGGGATGCCCGACCTCCTTCAGAAGATCTACCAGGCCTGGGTCGAGACCGTCAACAGCCCCGTGGCGAATCTCCTCGGCGAGGGCATCGATCACGGATTTCTGCAGTCCAAGATCCGCGACGTCGTCACCAAACATCCCGCCTATGTTTAGATGTCTTTTTTGATCGTTTTCATTTGTTTTGTAGTTTTTTTTTTGTAATTAGAAACGTATGGTTTCATGGAAATCTTTCGAGAATTTTTTGGATTTTCAGTGGTTTTTTGAAAATTTTTTGATTTACTGAAGAGGGACAGAGTTTTGAGAAGATTTAGACGTTTTTTGAGAATTTTTTCGAGTAAAGTTTGAGTTTTTCAAGGTTTTTAATCCGTTTGGGAACCAAATTTTGATCGTTTTTTGATTGCCTTGAAAAAAAAGCCTCATTTTTTGGAGCAATTCATCATATGGCGGTGTTTATATTCCCGTCTTGATGATAATTTTTAAAATATTATTCTAGTAGTTTTAGAACCGAATAATTAAGTTGAAATAGCGTTTAAAACATAGTTGGACGCCTTTTTTAAATTTTTTCGCAAGTAAATTTCAGTTTTTTCAAGGTTTTCAATGAGTTGAGGACATCGGAGAACCCTTCTTTGAAAAAAAAATGCCGAACAATCGGCCCATTTTTCCGGTTTATTTTATCGAAAACCCAAATCTTTGTTTTCTATAGACGCTTTTAGAACTTCTGGTGAAATTCGGGAAAACATTAACTTTTTTTCACTGTCCCTGTACCTTTTTTAGATTTTCAGAACGATTATGAGAGAGTTTCTGAAAAAATATTTTGAGCTTATCCAAACTTTCATGATATTCCTAAGTAATAACGGAAAAAAATTCTTTCATTCTTCAAAATTTCGAGACTTTTCCAATAGAAAAAGATCAGTTGTATAGGAATTTTTGGTTTTATACTTTTTTTTTGTGAGTTTTCGGAGAAAAAGGGTGTGAAAATTGGTGCCTAGCAACGATTTTTCCAGCTCTACCCAT
Organism: Caenorhabditis auriculariae; assembly: GCA_904845305.1. Taxonomy (NCBI): domain Eukaryota; kingdom Metazoa; phylum Nematoda; class Chromadorea; order Rhabditida; family Rhabditidae; genus Caenorhabditis; species Caenorhabditis auriculariae. The sequence continues at coordinate 977,734 of CAJGYM010000013.1, read as the reverse complement.
TAATTTTCTCAGTTTACAGCTTCTAGAAATGCTTTTCAGGTTGAAAACTCTTTCAGATTTCAAAAAAGAAGGTTTTTTGAGCCGTTTTTTCAGTAAATATCTTCAAAAACCTCTCCAATTTGGGTTAAAAAATATTTTCTGCGTTTTTTTCTATTCAAAATTCATATTTTTCTTCTTTTTCATGTGCTTTTTGGTTTCCATAATTCAAATGTCCCTTTTTACGGTTATTCAATATTAAATTGTGATTTTTTTCCCATGGGTATTTTATTTTTCCCTTAATTTTTTTATAATCTTCATTTTTTTATAATGGTTCCTGTTCCGAAATAATCGACATTTTTCCATTTTTTCCTTCAATCTCAAGAGCTTTTTTGAAGCGAAATTGAAAAAAAATCTCGATTTTCTGTTTATTTTAAATTTCCCCTCCCATGAGTCACCCGATGACGTCACTTTTCCAGCTTGTTCCTTTTCGTTGTGAAATTTTATAAATTTTCGTCTATTCTTATCATTTTTTGTGTACTTTGATCGATTCAATCGATATTTTTATACTGATAAGAGCAAATTTTGGCCCGTTTTTGTCGGTTTTTATACTGTGAATAAGTAGTTTGTAGTTTTATTTGCTCAAAAAGTTCTCGAAATCAAATATTCCCCCTTTTTTCGTCACCATTTGCGTGGGAATTTGTCATTTTTTTGCTCGAATTTCGCGAAAATCGAAAGATTTTGAGAAATGTCTTCCCCGTCGGCGCCACCAGAAGAAGAGGGCGACAATATCATCAGAAGTCCGGTTGGTTTTTATATTTTTTTAACTGATTTTTTTAAAAATTATTTTTGCGTATTTTTTTGTGAAAAATGTTGGATTTTTTTCCGATTTTCTAGTGCAAAAATATTGTTCAAGAGTCCGAGAAAAAGCAAGATTTTTTTGTGGGAAATTTTTCCGAAAAAAATGCAATTTTTTTACTTTACTATTCGATTTTTTTTGAATATTCAAATAATTTTTTTAACCCTGTTTTAGAACAATTTTTGCGACAAAAAAACTCAAAAATCAAATTTTTTTCGAGGGAAAGTTAGATTTTCCGATTTTTCAAAGTCACATTCTGAAGTTCCAATTTAAAAAACTGTTTCAAATTGTTCAGAAACAACCTTTTCGTGAATTTCATCGATTAAGGCAGTTTTAACTTTTTTTTTTCCAATAATTTTATATTTTTCAAGTTTTTAAGATTCTCTGCGAAGAAGCTTCAAAAATCTTTTTTTTCTGAAAAAGTAGGAGTTTTCGACTTTTTAGAATTTAAGTTTGAAGTTGTAGAGCAAAAATATTGGTTCAAACGGTTCAGAGACAAGTTTTTTTATTTTAAAATTTGCTGGACAAAAAAATCGGTTTCAACTTCAATATTGATTTTTCATTAATAACTTTGCCGTTTCAAAGATCTTCTAAAAATGAATAAAGTTTTTTTCAACTTAATAAAGGAACAACGATTTGAAATTTTGTTAATTTAATTTTTTTGTAATAAGGACATTAAAGACGCGTGAAAATTTTAGTGGTCACTTAAGAGGTTACTAATTTTAGCCACTTAAGAAGTCACTTTTTGACTACTATAGTCAATCATCGAAACCCTAAAGTGCCCACTAAGCATCATAAAAACTGAAAACCCGAAAAAATGAGAGAAAAATGAAAATTCGAATAATTTCCCGCCGAAAAAGGTACAAAGTTCTAGTAAATTGCCTTTCACGTGGGGATTTTCTACGCGCTTCGCTGCCCACCGGATTTTCTGCCCAAATTTCATGACGATTATTTTTGAAATGCGATTTTCGATTTGATTCCAATTTGATTCATATTTAATTATGGGAATCTATAATCTGACCAATTTTGAGGCCATTTGAAAGGGAATTTCGGGCCAAACATGCTTTGAAACTCGATTTTTTTCGGCTTTGATTCTGTTCTTATTTTCGGTCATAGGTTCATTTAGTTTAAGAAAAAAAATGCTGAAATCTATTTTGCTTCGAAAAATTTCACTTGATTCTAGGCAGGAAAAAAATTTGTTTTTTTAACTAAAAATTTATTTATTTTTTTGTCAGAAAAAAATCTAAAATTTTTTAAAAAAAATTCGGCAATTATGAATTTTTTTCGGAGAGAAATAACGCCAAATATTTATTTGAGTGAGAGAATTTTCGTATTGAATATTTCAAAATGATAGTTTCCAAACTTAGGAATCCCAGAGTGGTCCCTAAAGGGGTTAGGGGGAAACAAACCCTGTAGGGGTCGAAAAAGTGGTCCCGATAGGGTTTAAAGTATGATCTCTTGGCCCTAAAGCTTAAGCGAACCCTGTAGGGGTCTTCCGATTTCATTCAGTTTTTCCGATGGATATGCTTCTTCGCTTACTAGTCGGAGTTAGCATGTCCCCTATAGGAACCACTTTTTTAACCTTAAGTGGTCCCTAGAGGGGACCCACCGAGAGCCCCTGAGGTTGCTCCTATAGGGACCACCCTGGAGTCAGCAAGGAAGTAACTTAAACTTCAAAAATAAATAATTTTCCGAAATCTCCAAATCTCTTTCTGTTTGTCCGATTCGAAAAGTTGAAACGTCTCAAGTTTTGTATGTTCAATTGTTTTTTTACGATGCCAACTAACGCGTTTTGCGATTATTTGCCCAACGCGACTTTTTTCAAAAGTCGTTTCAAGTGTTCAACATCTCTTTCCATGAGACGTTTTGCATTGAACCCGTTCGTTTTCATCTTTTATTTTTTGGAAATTGTGGAGTTTCTCAAGAAAAATTTATTGAGTTAGGAACGCCAGAGGGGTTAAGAAAAAAAAAAGCCCCTATAGGGGCAAAAATAGGGCTACCTAGAAGTCCTTTAGTGGGCTATTAGAGAGTTAAATTTAAGTGGTCCCTATAGGGGTTCAGGGTGGGACATCTAAGACCCTGAAGCTTAAGTGATCCCTACTGTATTAGAATGTTTTAAAAACGTATAAATCTACTAAGGACCAAATGAGGTCCTTGAAAAAAATTTTTTAGAATTCCGAAAAAAAATCCTTTTTTCTTTTTCTGGCATTATTATTATAATCCGTGGCTCATGAATCAAGTTTTTTCACCCTTTGTCCTATAATTTCGTACCGAAATTCGCTAAATTTCCATCAATAAAATCAATAAATAAAGGCGATATGTTTTACGATCCATGGGCGGTGCCGACAAGGTGGAAACGCAAAAAAATCCGGTGAGGATCGGGGGTTTTTTGGCGGAAAAAAAGGCCATTTTTTTGAAAAAAATTTAGAGGGTAGTTCCTGATGGAATTAAATTAAAAATTCCGTGTTTTTTTAAGTTTATAAATTCTGGTTATTGAATTTAGATCGTTTGAAACATGGATTTTGATAATGAGAAATAGAAAATTGAATTTCGGACGTAGGACTTGGAATATTTCGAAATATTGAAAGCTATTTTGGGGTAAAATATCACGATTTTTTTTGGAAATTCGAAGGCCCAACTTTTTTTCTGCTTTCTAGTATTGCTAAAAAAACCAAAAAAATTAGAAGTTAGTTCATTTTTTTCTTGTCCTCAGGTGTGGAAAAGTTCTTCAAAATCGTCTTTAAAGGCTCTTTTTTGAGTTTTCTGTATATAATAGGGACATAAGAATCAAGATAGAAATCAGAAAAAAATGCAATAAAAAAACGGTCGAAAAAAATAATTTTTTTCTTTTTTTGCGGGTACTCTGTTTTTTTCGAATACCCATACTTTTCTGTTTCTAAAGAGGAATAAAGTATTTGGAAGATCTCGTTCTTTCAATAAGACGAACGAAAGAATGTCTTACTTTTTTTCAAGTAAAAAAATAAATTTTTTTAATATTTTTTTTAGAAAAACTTAAAAAGGGTTCTTTTTCTCAAGAAGTTCTGTTTCACAAAAAAATTTTACTTTCCATTTCCAAGAGGAAATAATTTTTTTGGAAAGTCTTGATAAAGAAAATGTAAGGATCTTCCATTCGTTTCGGCGATTGTCGGCGGCTTATTCCCGGGAAGGGCGATCGTCGTCAGTGGAATGGTCCTTCCGCCGTTCGCCAGCGACGCCAAAAGGTACAGTCGCTCAGGAACGCCAGAGTGGACCCTGAAGGGGTTAGGGAAAAAATGAGCTTTTGCGAGGGATCAAATAGTACCCCCTATAGGGCTGAAATTTAGGTAATCCCTATAGGAGCTTAATGTCTGACCTCGAAATCCCTAAAGTTCAAGTGGTCCCTATAGGGGACAAAGTATTGAAGACGTTTAGAGTCTGATTCTCAAGCTCTCGAACTTCAAGTGGTCCCTAAAGTGGTCTTATTATTCCAAAGTTAAACGGACGTATAGGGACCGCTAGCACGCTCCCCTCGAGTGGCCACTTTTACAAGCTTTAGGTGCCCCTATAGGGGACAAGATAGTGGAGGAGTTTGAAGTCTGACACTAGGCTCCTGAAGCTCAAGTGGTCCCTATAGTGGTCTTATGAATCAGAAGTAAAAAAAGACGTTTTGGATCCACCAACATGCTTCCCTAGAGTGGCCACTTTTACAAGCTTTGTGGTCCCTATAGGGGAAAAGTGGGGGAGAAATTGAAATTCTGATTCTCAAGCTCGCAAACTTCAAGTGGTCCCTATAGTGGTCTCATGAATCCAAAGTTCAACGGACGTATAGGGACCCCTAGCATGCTTCCCTGGAGTGGCCACTTTTACAAGCTTTAGTGGCCCCTATTGGGGACAAAATAGTGAAAGAGTCTGGCACTAGGCCCCTGAAGCTTAAGTGGTCCCTAAAGGGGTTTCATGATTTGGAAGTTTAAAGCTAGCTAAAGTGACCACTCCAGGGAAACACGATAGTGGTCATTTTACGTTTTTTTATGACCTCTTTAAGAAGAGGAAAGCGGTCCCTAGAGGGGAGCCTTCAAGGAGCCATTATAGGGATTTCTCTAGCGTTTGATTTTTACCACCTTTTTCAAGGGAGTTTTTGAGATTCAACATCGATTTATGCTGTGGATTATTGATCGATGGAGATCACATGGACAATAAAGCGTTGCATATAAATCCCAGGTTCGACTCCGGTGGCGGATGGTGAGTTTTGCTCTTTTTCTGAAGGAAGAAACGAATAAATAAGATATCAAAAAGCTTTTTGAAAGTTGATTTTTTATTATTTTGACAAATAATCATTTTTTCAACGGAAAAAGCGACATTTCATCTGATTGAAAAACTCTCCTTCTTGGCTTAAAATCATTTATCCTTAGAAAAAACGGAATTCTTTCCCTTTGAGGTTCTCGTCGGCCCCTGACCGAATGTTCGTCCTGAACACCTATGTTTCCGGAAGTTGGGGAGCCGAGGAACGTTTCCCGAACCCTTTTGAGGAAGGAAAACCCTTCCAGATCCGGATTCTCGTCTGCGAGAACTATTTTAAGGTGGGATTTTCCGGAAAAATCCGATTTTTGAGCGTTTTTCCAAGCCTAATCGTTTTATAATGGGCATAGGTGATTGAAATCTAGAGAATCAAAGCAAAAAACTGTTCAAAATCACGATTTCTTTCTTCAAGACCTTTTTTTAGGCTGAGTTTCATTAGGAAAATGGCTCAAGATTCCAGTTTTGAACGTTAAAAAAGGAAAAATTCAGGGATTTCTCAAAAAAGTGACAGTTTTTTTCAAGTTTTCAATAAACTACTAATAATGAATAGTTTTTCCTTTTCAAATTTGGAATGAAAAAGAAAAAAAGAGAAGATGACTCTGAAATTTCAGATCTCAGCCAATGGAAAGCACGTTTGCGACTATCCCCACCGAGTTCGAGTCGACCAGGTTTTTTTCTTGATTAAAAATAAAAAGATTTTTTTCAAAAAGTTGTAGTAGAATTTATTGAAGTAATCGTGTAAGAGAAGGTTTTAAAATCCGGAATTTAAAAAAATTGCGTTTTTTTAGCAGTCAGAGTTTGCACCAGAAACTTTAGAAGCAATTTTTTTGATTTTTCAGAAGTTAAAGTTGAATATTCTGGAGTAATTGACTGAAAAAAATGTTGTGTTTTAGGAGTTCAGTATGAACAAAGATTTTTAGAAGCAGATTATTAAAAACATTTTCTCAAAAATTCTGCATAAAAAAAGGCTGAAAATTATAAAATTAGAAAAAAATATTTAGGAGGTAAAAAGTGAAGTCATTTTACTTTTTGCTACCTGCGCAAACTTCTAGTTTTTTTGCGATATGACTTTTTCAAAGTTGCGAAAACCGGGTTTTTAGACCTAAATTTTTTTTCTTTTTACATAATTAATCATCTTAAAAAAACTAGAAATTGGCGCGGGTTGCCACTTTGATAGATCTTTATATAAACTTTCACATATTGTTTAAAAAAATTTCTAAAAAAATTCCAATCTGCGTAGTAAAATGACTTACGATGTGTTAGAAGAGAAATTTTATTTTTTGATTTCTTCATTTAAAAAAAAATGGATCATTTTCAGATAAAAACCATGACAATCAAGGGAAACGTTCGAGTTGACTACGTCGAATTTCAACCGCCGGTGAGTGTATTTTTCACTTTTTTGTGTTTTTTGTTCAAATTACCATTATCCTGAAAAAAATTAATAATTTTCTTGTTTTTCTTCGTCCTCCTCTGTCTCTGTCTGCGTGCTGGTTTTATTTTCGATGAATTTTAATTAAAGTTAATAAGGTTGAATCTAGAGTTAGATTAATTAAAGGATAATTAATTAGAAAAAAAGGAAAATGAAGCAGAAGCTTGAAATTGAAGTCTTTTTTACCAAAAATGCCAGCAGTTTGTTTAATTTTGAGAATTTACTCCAGAGTGGTCACTAGAGGGGCAACCTTAGGGCCCTTGGATGCTCCCACTCTAGGGACCACTTAACCTATCCCTACAGGGTCCACTATTATCGATTGTTTTCATGAACTGTATGAGAAGGAGCATTTCCATTAAAATATGACAAATAGAGGCCGCTTAAGCCTATAGGGACCACTTGGGTTTTATCCCTATAGTTACCATATAGGGCTGTTTCCCCCTAACCCCTCTAGGGGCCACTTGAGCTTTAGGGGCTCAGGAGTCAGACCTTAGACACCTATAGGGACCACTTCGATTTTATCCGATATGTTTCCATATATGGGTTGTTTTCCCCTTAAGCACTGTAGGGACCGCTTAAATTATACCCTCCCCCCATATGGAATACTTTTTTGTCTTCAATACGAACTTTTCCCTCCTTAATCACTGTAGGGACCACTTAAATTTTACCCCCCCTAATCACTATAGGGACCACTCTGGCGTCCTGAATGAGATATAGGAGAAAGCGACGCGAAATTCATGAAATAGAATAATTTTGCTGTTTCCAATTTTTACTGGTCATCGATAGATTTTGTTTGAAAAATCAGAAGCATGACGTTTTTTTTTGGATTTGAGTTGATCATAACTTTTCTTGTCATGTGAATATTGACCTTGTAAGTGAGAAATTCCAGGAAGAAGAATGATGGCCAAAGGTCGACGTTTTCATCGCGGCGCTAAACAAAAAGAACTAAATTCTCAAATTTATTCGCTTTTTTTGACTTTTAAGGCTCAATTTTGTGTAGAAATATGTGAATTTCCCGATGCTTCTGCTCCATTTTGCCCCTTTCCTTCGCCAGATTTTGCCCTTTTTCCCAATTTTTAGAGTTTTGGTGTATAAAAATGTTCAGAAAGTGTTTAGAAACAAATTTACAGCTTTATTTTTCGCAAAAACTAGACCTTATTTTTGCCAACAGCCTTGCTTCTATCTTTTTTTCAATAAAATTTTTCGAAATTTCGGTTTTTTTTCAATGAAACGATCATTGTTGGGCGCTTATTTTTCCAATTTCTGTTTTTTTAGCCGAAAAATGACACTGAAAATTTTTAGTGGCCACTTAAGGGTTTTGACGTTTTAGTGGCCTCTATAGTAGTCGAATCAAAGGACACTCAAGTGACCCCTTCAGAAGGCTAAGTGGTGCTAATAAACCACAAAAAACTACTATAGTGGCCACTATGACGCAAAATAGTCGATTAAACCGTGCGGCATTTGCTCACAAAGCCACGCCCCTTTTACTGTGCCTTCGCCGAAATTTTTTTGCATTTTATTTCAAATTTCGTTTTTCTGATTTTCCACAAGAAGTGGTTTTAGTGGTCACTTTAGTGCCCTCTCCAAGTGGTCCTTGAGGAGCCTCTTAAAGGACCACTACAGTTTTTCACAGTTTGAAGCTTGAAAAAATAAAAAAAACTGTAATAACATTTCATTCCTTCAAATTTACAACAAGAAAATGGGTTTTATATGAAAAAAACCTTTTTCAGATCAAAAGAGGTCCCGATGGAAAGCCGATGCTCGCGGAGCCCGTTGAGCGGAAAGAGCAAATCACGAAAATCGATAGGCCGGTAGGTTCCATGAAAATTTAGCCGCGGTGAAAACTAAGCTCTGCTGAGAAGGTTGAAAATCGAGAAAAATTGAAGTTTTTTGCGCCAATTGAAACTTAGCAGCCCCAGAGAGTGGCCCCTAGAGGGGCAAACTTATGGATTCTTAACGTTCCCCCTCTAGGGACCACTTCACTTCCACTTGAAGGGCACTGAAGCTCGCAATTTTGATTTCCATATCGTACTGAGGATTTTTTAAGGGGTCTTTATAGGGTTTCGTTGATTTAGGGACCACTATAGGGACATTTTCGCGATTCCTTTAAAGGTCAAAAGATTAGGGGCCCCTATAGTGCTTTCAGAGGAGGTCACTAAAGCCTTGAAGCTTTTGAAGTATCGTAGGAATCCATATTAGGGTGCCTTACAGACCCCCTATCAAACTCCCTATAGGGACCACTCCAAAGGTATCCAGTGACAAAAAAAAAGTTATAAGACCTCTATAGGGACCACTTGAGCTTCAGAGGCTTACGGATCAGATTCTGAACCCCCACATAGAGTTCAGCCCTCTACGGAGAAATATTTCGTCCATTATAGGGCCTTTTTTTTCGCCCTAATCCCTCTAGGGACCACTCTGGCGCCCCTAAAATTGGATTTTTGAAAAAGTGTTTGCTTTTGTTCATTTTAGTGATCCTAATAGTCGCTATGAGTATCTTCAACTTTCAAGGGGCCATTCTAGGGGCCTAGCGGGCAGACCCTAAATCCCTAAAAGGACCATTTAAACTTTACCCCTCTAGGGAGCACTTTTTTGTCCCCTACAGGGGTTGTTTTTCGATGAACCTTCTTAGGAACGCCAGAGCGGTTTCTATAGTGGTTAGGGAGCCTGAGAGCCCGCTCTAGGGGAAGGTAAAGTGATCCCTAGAGGGGAACCTACAAGAGCCCTTGAAGTTGCCCCTATAGGGACCAATTTTGTTTGTTTTTTTAGGGCTCTTCCCTTCTGAATTTAGCCATTTTATTTTAAATAGCTTTTGAAACGGTTATATGAGGATCTTGTCGTGAAGTAGACTGTAGGAATTCCCCCGAAAATGATTTATCAATTTATCAGTTCCTCCGCTGTAACATTTCGAAACGCTGACGTGCTTCTTCGCTCCGTTTCTTCCTTTTTTCTTCGTTCCTTTTCGCCTTGACCACAATATCTGCATGCGTCATCCTTGCGGAATTCCTTCAGAACGAAGATTTATTGCCATCGTCAAGGGTTGTCGATGAAATCGAGGCGAAGTCTGTCGGTTTTGGAGAGAAATTGCAGTTTTTTTGATAGATGGTTACTGTAGAAGGGCTGGGTGCAGAGAAAACGATGGGTCCATAAAGAAATCTTTAACTAAAAGTTTCAAAAACCTGTCTAGATGTTGTGAAATGATGAGCTTGAAAATAGCAGCTTGAATTTTTGGGGCCGACAGGGAAAATCATTTTACTTTGCTCCTGGGATTTTCCTGAAAACTGGCCAGACCTTTCCTTGATGAATCAGAAAAAGATCCTGCTCGGACATTGGTAACGCGAAACGGAAGTGCTCCGGACGTTTCTGGGCGATTCTAGGGATCCCTTAAGAGTTCTGAGGCTACTAAAGTGGTCACTAGAAATGCCCCGGCACGTCCGATTTGTGTCCCGTTCGTTACCAAGGTCTGTGTGAAAGTCTCAACTTGCAGAACTGTCTAGTTTCCGAGAAATAAGACCCCAAAGCCAAAAAAAAGGCATATTTTTGAGGGTTTTCTTTCACTTTGAGGTGTCCTTTCTCGAAAACGAGGAAGTTTTGCTGGCTGAGACTTTCAGATTATTTTTCTGGTACACTGAAGAGTTTCAATTTTTAGAAAACAGTGTGAAATGACTTCTTAGAAACATTTCAAAAGCCGGAAAAGTCCATGGAAGTTGGATATTTGGACCTTCGGGGGGCTCATTTTTTGGGTTTAGGTTCATAATTCTAAGCTCATTTATTTAGGAATGCAGTTGGTTTTATCACGATATATGAAAAATAAAAAATTTTTTTTTGACACCTGGTTATTTCTGAACTTCTTCCAATTTAAAAAGGACAGCAGAAGGCTAAGATTTCTGAGAAAATCTTCATGTCATTGAATTCTCAGACCCTTTTACCCTAGAAAACTATTCAAAAACCTTTAAAATACCCCTTTTCATCGATAAATATCAATTTTTGAAGAAAGAGTTGTGGCCAGATCTTCGATATAAAGCCTCTCATTTCCTTCAAAAAACTGCTTCTGGTCTTCCTACGTCAAAAAGTCTGAAGATCATGCGGCGTCATCTGATGAAGCTGTCGTGGTACCGTAACCCTGAAGAATTCGCTTTGAAAGTGTTCTTTGGGAAGATTTTTTTTTTCCATCATTTCTAGCCGTTCTTAATGGTTGGGTTAGAATGGAAGATTTTAAAAATGGGAAAAAATAGTTTGGAATGAAGCCTACAAGAAATCTGTTCAAAAAATATATAACTTTCAATCATGGCCTTTTATCGGGATTTTTGATTGAAAAAAATTGGGTTTTTACTGGATTTTAAGATGCTCTTACAGTTTAAAAATGATCAGTTAGAAAAAAGGAAGCTTCTAAAAAATTTCAAAATGTTCTGAAAGGATGGGAAAATGAGTAAAAAAATTTTTCCTACAACTTATTTTCCAATAAATACCTTCTAAACCTATTTTTTTATGAATTTTGATCTTTTATCGGGGTTTCGATGAGAAAAATTTGGTTTTTTTACTGAAATTTAAGATGCTTTTTCCCATTGAAAAAAATATATTTTAAAAAATGAGCTTTAAAAAAATTAAAAAAATGTGTTGAAAAAGTAAGCATCTCATGAATAAGCTTTTTAAAAAAATTATTAGCTCTATATTTTTTTAGATTATCCCCTTTTTCATAGACTTTTCAATAAGAAAAAAATCGGTTTTTGTACTGAATTTTGCAATGATTTTATATTTTTTTAAAATTTCTATTTTGAAAAAATGGTTTTTTTAGGCAGAAAAATAAAGGGTTTTAAAAAAACTGCTTGACCTGCATGTTTTAATCCAATTAGAAAGCTTCTTTATGATAAAAAAAGGTGAAAAATTTGTAAAAAATAGAATATTCCAGTTTCTAGACATATTTTTTTAAAAATTTGTATGTTGCATTTTTTTAATATGACAAGCATATTTAAAAAAAGCGACTTTTTGAGCCATTCCCTCATGCCATAGCCAGGTTACTGTAGAAATCTGCGTATCTAAGAATTATGAATTATTTTCGGAGCAAGTGGTATATCAATCAATAGGTGATGCAATTTTAGAAACTTTTACTGTACATACCAACTTTGGTTACTGTAGAAGTTTTTTGAGATACGGTACTTTTTATATTTTGAAGTTGGTTCAAACCAAATAAATGCTCTTTTCAAGCTTGAACATAAAGTTTAACTGTCTTGAAAGGTTTGAATTTTATTTTAAACACTTCAATAAAATTAGAAGACCTCCCTATTCCAATAAAATCGTGCGAATTTGCGACTTTCCTTTACCCGGAACCCACTGAAAAGTAAGTGATTCTTCCGTTTTTTCTCATCGGTTCAAAAACCAATCTTTTAGATAATCGCTGAATTATTTAGCTGTTTGGTTGTTTCTTTGGAAGATGACAGAAGAGAAAACACAGTTCTTTGCAGGTCAATCAACATTTCTTGAACATATTTTGTGTTCTTTTGGACTTTTGCAGAAAAAAAAAGATTTTAAGAAAATTATATTTCACACGATTCCTTTTGAAGTTTTTAAAGGCTTCTACGAACGGAAAAGGGTTAAAATAGAACATTCCACTTAGTCTGGTATTCCTGGGAAGAAAATAATGACACAAAATATACAAGGCTCGAAAAATGGAACCGGGAAAAAAATCCGAAATCTAAAGGAGCTTGTGTGCTCCACGGCTAAACTTTCAATTTGAAATATTACAAGACCTTTTTCGTGATTTTATGAGCTCTAGGGCTATGTATTCGTTTTTCCCGATTTTCGAATAAATGTGCCTGCCTTTTTTTTTAAATTATCAATGGAGCGCAAAAGTTACTGTCAGCTGTTTCCACGTAGATTTTTTGTGGTTTTTCTAAACTTTTTTTTGTGAAATGAATGCAATTCTCGCAGATAATGAAACTCAAAAAAGAAATTTTTTCTCATCAGATTCTAAAAATCGGAACTTTTTTAATTTTCACAGAAATCCTGGCTCATCTTGCAATCTTCCCACTACCGAAATTTCAAAAACCCCTCGGTTGAGTCGCGGCGGGGATTGAACCTGTGACCCTTTGAACCCTTGACAGGCGCACAACCTGTTGCGCTATTGCTACAATAAAGACCGGAATTTATAAACTCGAGCTGTAATTTCAGACAATTCCCTTCAAGACCCCAGTGCCGCCAGGCGGGTTCGTCTCTCCGCAACGGGTGAAATTCACGGTGACGCCGTTTCTCTCGGCGGAACGGTTCTCGATCAACCTGATGTGCAAAGACGAATGGCTTTTCCACTTCCGCGTCGACATGCCAAACACCAACACCAAGTTGAAGGTGCGGAAGTCACTTCCTGAGTTGAGAACGGAAATTAGCTTTTTGAACAAATCAGCGAAGCTTCTTGTTGTATCAAAAACCAGTAGAAACTTCATAGCTGATTCACGGCCACCTTGGGACGCTAAGGGGGCGTGTCCTGTCTGCGCTCTCTACGAGCCAGGCGCTATCTCGTACATTATCGTGTCAGGACCCTTTTTTCGATGGCTCAAGCCAGCCTTTAATCAGCTAAATCTTATATACGGAGAAAATTCTGAAAGTTGATGTTTTAAGGCGGCAATCATCCGCAACAGCACGAAAAACCATGGCGTCTGGCAAACGGAGGAGCGAAACTTTGGAAAATTTCCCTTCAGTAAGGGAATCACCCACGACGTGCTCTTCACTGCATATGGAAAAAGTGTGGCGGTGGGTTTTGCTGGTTTTTGAAAAATGGTAGGAAGGTTGGGAGTAGCTTTTAGAGCTTTTCATGAACTTTTCTTCTGGTTTCAAGGGACTTGAATTTTAAGGCCTGTGAAAACTTTTGGTGGCCACTTTTGGGTTTTGACATTTCAATGGCCACAATAGTAGTTGGATTAGTGACCACTTGAGTGGCTAAAATTATTGGTCTCTTCAGAGGTCTGAGTGGTGTTACTAGAGCACTGACACGACTATAGTGACCACTTAGACGCAAAATAATGGGTTAAACCGTGCGGCATTTGATCACAAAGCCACGCCCCTTTTACTGTGCCTTCGCCGAACTTTTTTGCATTTCAGTTCTACATATTTCCAAATTTCGTTATTTAGGTGGTTTAGTGGGCACTTTAGTGTTCTCTACAAGCATTCTTTGAGGAACTTCTTTATTGGACACTAGAGTATTTTCAGAGTATGGAACTTGGAAAAAAAAAACAAATACGCAGAATGGTGGCTTCTATAAAAGGGGTCATAGTGGCCACTTTAGTGTACTATCCAACGATTCCTTGAGGAACCTCTTTAGTGGCCACTAGAGTTTTTCCCAGTAAAAGAAGCCGTTTTGGCTTTCGATTAGGGCAACTACAGGACTTCAGCGTCCCCCTAGAAGGGTTAGGGAGATAAATCAGTCCCCATAGGGGGAATTAAAGTGCCCCCTAGAGGGCAAAAATTCAAGTGGTCCCTGTAGGAGTTTAGGGTGTGACCCATAAGCCTCTAAAGCTCTAGTGGTCCCTTTAGGGTTCTTACAATAAAAAAAGGAAATGTACAGGTTGACGTCGACGGAATGCCATTCGTCAAGTTCACCTACCGAGACGGCGATGATCCAAGCAACATCGACGCGATTACGGTAGAAGGACATATTCTCCTCCATCGATTTGAACATGTCGCTTGAATTTTGAACTTTTTGTCTATGATTTTGAAAATTTTGCTTTTCCTGTTCATTCACATGATGTATAGTACAATCCCCGCTAGCTTGTCTAATTTTTTTTTTTGAAAAAGATCAACTTTACCGAATTTCGCTTCGAGACCCTTTTTGCGATTTTGTATCTCGAAAATTGGGGTTACGGTAGCTTTTTTTCAGCTGTGTTTTTTTAAGTATTGAAAGATGGTGAAGCCAAAACGGAAAAACGAGTTTTTCAAGATTTTCATGGCTTTTTTTTTTGAATTTTGAACTTTATCTTGCCGCAACCGACCAAGAAACGGCTTCCGCCGGAAGAAAAAAAGTTTTTTTCAGGTCTTTTTGACCAGTTTTTTTGAGATGAGAAATAATTTTTTTCTGCTTTTTCTTTTTCCTGATACGTTTCTATATATTTTACTTGTAAAAAAACTGAATTTTTAGGCTCTTTTTGAACTTTTCTGTTCATTATTTGAATTAGTAGCAGGTAATTTTGGAAAAATTTGTAGAATTATGATGACCAGGAAGGTTTTTTTGAACTGGATTTTTTTGAGAGAAAAAGAGGTTTTTTAGTACTTTTCGACCATTATTTTGAGATGAAAAAAATAATTTTTATTCCCCGATTTTTTTCTCGGTTCAGGGCATATTCTATTCTGTAAACTTATTTTTAAGGTAATTTTTCGAACATTTTAAAAAAATCACTAAAAAGGGATCGCAAACTGAAAAATTTGTAAATTTTGAAAACACCGAAAAAGATTTTTTTCGAACTGAATTTCTGAAAAAGAAAAATTCTTCAAAAAAATTCATTTTTTTCAGTCATAACTTCTTGTAAAAATTTGCCCATATTGTATTTTTTTGCCATCGGATTTTTTCCCACTGTATATTATATTTTTCTCATTTTTTTCTAGAAATTTGACATATATTCTCACCGGTTTTTTTGATCATTACTCAGGGATTCTTTTAGCTATTTTTGATTTGGGGCTGGACCAATAAATATTTATTTTTTTTGTGAATATTTTTTTATCGTGAAATATTTGTTCAAATTGTCCTTGTTATTTAAAGAATCGATATAAAAAAATTTAAAAAAACGTATTGAGGATTTTTTTTGGAATGATTTAGAGTCGAAAAAAATGAGCTTTTGAGGCCAAAATTGAGTTTTTTTATAGTCATTTCCAGGCTATTTTTTGATATTTTCTGATTTTTTAATGTTTGAAAGTCTGTAAAAAATAGTTATTCAACTGAAAAAAGAAGTTAGAAAATTGAGAATTCAGAAAAATTTTTTTTGAGTTTTTTTCCGGAATCGTTCAATTTTTCTTCTTAAGATCATTAGAAAAAAATGGAATTCAATTTTATTGCTTTTTTTCAGATTTAGGTATATTATTTTTCAAGTTTTGAACAAATATTTCAATTTTTCGCCGTTTCCTTTCAGTGTTTAAAAGCCAAACAAGGGTGTGTATTTTTTTCAAATTTAGTAAATTTTTTTCATTTTTACAATTTTGTAAGAAAAAAATAGATAGGAAGATGATGAAAAATTAAAAAAATAAGGAAAAATAAGGGCCTAAAGAACAATGAATCTAGTTATTATCATATTTAAGGCCTAGAATTATTAAATGGGGGGTTTAAATTAAAAATAAAGAGGAAATAAGAGAATAGGGACCACTTAAGGGAAGTAGAAAAATGATTGTAGGAACAAGAGTTTTTGAGAAAAATACAAGTTTAAAAGTAGAAAAATGATATTTTATCAAGGAAACATGGAATAAATAAATTATTAATATTATCAAAGACATTATTAACTTAGAACTTGACAGCCGCGTAGAGTTTCTCCCAAGACGGGGCCAAAAAAGTGGCGGTTCGGAAGTCGGCGACCCGATTTTTGAGCAGATCCATTGAAGTCGCCATTATCGTTCCAGTATTCTGAATTTTAAGAATTATACTTCTTCTTTTTTGGAATTTTAAACTCACGCAAAGCTCTGCGAAATCCTCGAGTTCCTTGGAAAGCTGCGAGCTTTCCAGGCCAATCAAATGGCAGTTCTTCTGGGCGTCCAGAATGAAGGCGCTGCCGAATTTGGAGAAAAGGCGGCTCAATTCGGTCGCCTCGTGCTCCAGAAGCCGGTTGCAGAGGTCCAGCTTCTTCTGGACGCATTTCGTCAGGTCCTGGAACGTGAAAGGTGAGTTTGAGACAGGGAAAAAAGCGTTTTTTTGACGTAGAAAGTCTCAAAATTGTTGAAAGGTGTGATTTTTTTCGAGTCAAAAGTTTGAAACTGAGGAAAATTAGGCCCTTTTTCGAAGTCGGGTGCCTCAAAAATGTGGAAAACTTGAAAAATCTCCTCGATAGGCTAATTTTTGTAGTTTAAAGCTTGATAACTGAACAAATTTAGGCTCTTTTTCGAAATCAGGAGCCTCAAAACGGTTAAAATTTGAATTCATCTTTCTATCAGGCTGTTTTTTGAAGCCGAAAATTTCAGAATTTTCACAAAATAGGCTCTTTTTCAAAGTTAAAAGTTTTTAATATGCTGTAAGTAAGGCTCTTTTTTCAAGTCGAAAATCTCAAAAATGAAGAAAAGTTTAAGTCTGTTCAACTGTCTCGTTTTTGTACGGAAAAAACTCAAAAAAATGTTAAAATTTGGGATCTTTTTATAGCCAGAACTTTTAAAACTGTTAAGAGTTTGAAAATTTGCTTTTTTGGAGTTTTTTTCAAGACTTTATCCGAAAAAAACTTTTTGAACTGTCAGTTGTAATTTTTTTGTAACTAGAAACGGTACTGGAAGAAAAATGAATATTCAAAATTTACCTTTAAGCAGTTGATGACTTCCGACGATACGGGAAGTCCGGCAGGGACGACGACCAGCTGTACGAACTGCAAAAAAATAAAAAAATAAAACAATTTTTTGTAAAAAGGCGAAAATAATAAACAAAGTTAGGGTAAAAACTCAAAATAACACGCTAAAAAGACCATTTCTGTTTGGTTAAAATTTTAAAAATCAAAATAAAAAATAAAAACTCTAAACATCGCTCTTAACTACCTTTCTCATTAGTCGGAAAGCTGAGAACTTAAAAAAAGGATTTTTATGAAAAAGGTGAAAATTTTTGAAAGAAAGGGCTTGGAAGCTAGCTGTTAGATCAAGTCAAACTCAAGCCAACAACTTGAAACAATGAAGAAAAATCCAAATTCAGAAAAAAGTACCTGGAAAACGAGTCGTCGAAACTCGGCCAGGACCTCATGGCAGGAGGAATAAAGGCCCCAGAGGCGATCCAGCCATTCCCGCTGCAGCTGCCTCTTCTGCTCGGCGGCGTCCAACTGCTGCTGCAGCTCGGCGAAGATGATCTGCTCGCTGAGCTGGCCGACGAGTCGCGAGGAGCTGACGAACATGACGAGAATTTTGGTAAGAACTGAGGTCCGAGGGCTCCTTTTATAGATGGCGGATGACCCGAGCACCTTCCCATCCCAGCTCCTGAGGTGCGAAATCATCCCTGTGGCTCGTTGGAATCCTCGGGAACTTGTGAGAAAAGTGCGACTTCCCCCAGTCCCATCGCACTTCTCTTTGAGGCCAAGTGTCAATTTTTCTTTTTTTTGAATTTTTGTCGGGCTTTTTTTGGCTGTAGGAGCATAGGCAACATTAATTATATATATGTATATATATTTTTTTTTTCGCAAATTTTCGCGCTTTAAAAACAACACAGAAAGTTGAATTTTGTGCCCCTTTTTTTTTGAATTTTTAGTCGGTTTTTTTGGTCTGTTCTGGAAGTTTAGACAGTGGCCTCTAAAGGAGAATGGACAAAAGTTTTATTTAAAGTTATAATATTTTTTTGAACTTTAAAAAAATCACAAAAAGATGAATTTCGAATTTTTTTCGGTTTTTTTCGGTTTTTCTCTTAAAGGCATAGAGGCAATAAAAAAACGGGGTTTCGGGTGAAAGCAGTATCTTATATAGTTTTTCATTGCGAATCGAACGGTTTACTGAAACAAACTCATATACTTTTTAAAAAAATCTTTTTTTTCCCGCCTTCACATTTTGAAATTTGCTTCGGATCGGTATACAGATAACTGTTTACAGTAGCCGTGCACGCGATGTTGCGGACGTCTCATTAGACTCGCATTTTGTGAGAATTAACCGGCTATCTGTTTTAAGCCAAAGGCTTCTTGTTCTGAAGAAATAAATTAAGAAATCAAAAAACACACACCGATAATAAAGAAAACACAAATAATCGCTATCCCAATCGAATCCTGTGTAAAATCATCATTTTTCACCAAAGGAGCATTTTTGCGATCAATGTTTGCAAATTATACATGAATAGAAAGTTTTTGTGACGAAAAGAACTTTGGTGACAACAGAAAAAGTTGAAAATTGAAAAAAACGAAGAAAAAAGCGAAAATCCGGAAGATGACGAAACCTGTTGTCCATAGAGCAACTTTACTGCAAAGTGCCCTTTTGGCGGGAACTCAAGCTTTCCTCCCTCCGACTTTGAATTATGTTTTCTCCAAAACTAGGAACTTCTGTACGTTTCCGAGTTCACCATTCGATTCGCAATGAAAAACTCTAAAAAGTACTGCATTGAACTGAAACACCGTTTTTTACTGCCCCTATGCCTTTAAAGTTTTGGCTGTGACCTTCAGAGGAAATGATATTTTGCACCTTAAGAAAAGCGAGAGAAATGCTTTTCAAAGTGAAAAGATTAAATTCGAGACAAAAAATACTTCGAAAAAAAAGCATCCTGTTTTGGAATGCTAAACTTGTACAGGAAACATTTTAAAGTCCAAATTTTGAATTTTTGAGGACTTCAAAATAATCTATTCGAGTGGCTTTTGGACATTTTTGGAAATAATTTTTTATTTTTTTCATTTTGATATGAAAATTAGTTTCAAAAAAAGCAATTATAACCTTTCTTCATTGAGTTTCAATTATATACTTGAGAAAAATTTACCGATTTTCCACATTCCTTTCACTTTTTCGCACCTGAAGACACATCAAAACACTTTTTTCGGGTGCCGTTCGGAAAAATCGTGACGAATGGAAGATTCCGCGACAACGGGAAGATTTATTGACCCTTCCTTTCTCATAAGGTGTTCATTGGGAATATTTCGAACTCGTCTTGTCACTTTTTTTGAACTTGTAAAAGTATTTTTTTATTGGGTTTTTTTCAAGTTTCGATAAGAAATGATAGATCTCTTAATTTTCAGTCAATTGAAGAGAATTTTGAAAAAAACGCTCCAAATTTAAATAATTAACTTTAAAAATTCCGAAATTGACAAAAAAATTTGAAAAATTGAAAAAAATTATTTTTTTAGGTTTTTTTGATCTTTATCAGCTTTTTTTATAAATTTTTTTATAAAGAGAAATTTTTCCTCATTTTATATTATTTGAAGCAAATTTGAAGAGAAAGTGTTCATAATTTTGAAAAAAAAATCCAAAAAAAGCTCCCAATCAGGAAAAGAAAACTTTTTGAACTATTTTTTCGATATTTCAGATTCTCTTTTCGATATTTCAAATCCATCTTTTTGATACTCATTTTATTACATTTCAAACATATATTTTTGGAATTGAACCTTTTTTTGAACTTTCAGGGCTGATAAGAACAAAAATTGTGTTACTGTAATATTTTCTTTTCATATTTTATTTTCGCTTCCCTCTATCTTCAAAGGTGAATCGAGAAGTCGATACAAATAGCTACCAAGTAGCAACTTTTGAAAAATTCAATCGGTAGTGGTTTGTATGCGACCGGGTACTATCTCTGTGGTACCTGGGTCGGAGGTCGATACAAGTAGCTACCTGACATTCGCGATTTCTTTCGGAAAGTCTGGAATTGCTTCCCGGGTCATTATTTGTCAGCTTCATCCAATAAGACCCTGGAAGGCTTGGGAAGGTGTAAAAAAACACTGATGGTATATAAACGACCGCTGTGCCAGCCAGTGGCAATCGCGAATTTCGGGTACATACCCGGTTACATCCAGATACCGATCAGGTACTATCCAGGTACCATAGAGATAGTACCCGGTCGCATACAAATGACCACCGATTACGATTCGCCGATTGACTGGAGTTGCTACCCGGTACCTACTTGTATCTACCTCTCGATTCACCAGTGTTGAGCCGAATTTTAAAGGCGCAGAGAGTTTTTTTTTATAAAAGGTCTCGGTACGATTTAGCGTAGAAGCGGTGTTTTTCTATTTTGAAATGAAATTTTATGAGGAACAGATGCGAATGTCTTTTTTTAATGAAAGTTTGAAGTATAATCTAAAAATTTTCATGTCAAAAAAATCCTCTATTTTTTTGGTGGTTTTCACATTTGGAAGACATTTTTGAAATAATTTTTAAAAATTTTTAAAAAATCAATATTTCTGTGTAGTTTTTTTATATTGAGGAAAAACTTTGAAAAGCATTTTTTCTGTAAATTCCAAAGTTTTCAGATCAAAAATCCCCTATTTTCAAAGACTCTAAATCTTCTAAAACACCATGTTTTGGCATGTTTTCAACCCCAAAATGACCTTAATTTCACTTATTTTTCACGTGCCTGGAAAAAAGCAACCATCTACTGACCATACAGCATTGCGGGAAAAACACGGTGTGCAGAGGAAAAAAAAAGGTTCGCGGCGTTTGATCCGATGGTTTCGAGTGACCTTTTATCAATGGGCGATTTTTGACTTGTTTTCCTATTTTCTTACATTTTTGCATTAACGGATCTTTAGCCTTTGTTAGGAATTTTTCGAAGATCTGCTTGAAGATCACTTGGATCGATTTTTTGAATATTTACTTCAAATCTTTCAAAAATCTTTGAGAAAGAAGTCGAATTTTCACTTCCGCTGTAGTTGGGTCATTCCACACAAAACTAAGAACCGGAAATTAAATAGCCCCTATAGAGACCACTCAAGTTTTTAGGGGCCTACTGTATAGTGACTATCTAAATTTTAGTACTCTAAGGAGCACTATAGTGTCCACTGTAGGGCCTTATTTTTCCCTAACCCCTCTAGTGATCACTCTGGCGATCCTAAGGGAAATAGCTAAATTGCTTTGAAAAAATTGAAAAATAAGGGAATGCCCGAAAAGAAAGGATTTAGATAGATGTATTTTTTTGGGCAGATCTTTTTATTTTATTTTAATTTTATTTAATTTAATTTTTTTAATGTTAAAATTGGTGGGCTGGAATCATGATTACATGGTCAAGAATTTATTTTTGAAATATTTAAGATGTTAAAAAAACTTTTTTTTCCAATATTTTTTTAATAGAAGATATATTACCTCAAATATCCTCCAAACCAAAAAAATTTCCAATTTTCACCGAATTTTTAAATTTTTTTAAAAACATCCAACGTTTCAAATCTTGTCTAATTGACACAATTTTGAATATCTGTTTCTCCAATTTCCCTCCTCTTTTCCTGTAGATCCAAAAAAGTCGGTCGCTCACCATTTTTTGACTTTTTTGACCTCAAAAATTGGCGCCTGCCGTTTTTGGAAAATTTTTCTGATTTTTTTTCTTTTTTTTTGCCTTTTTTTCTGTTTTTCCTATGTATTCTCTTGTATAGTTTGACCAAATAGTGTATGATAAAAATTCGTCTCTTTCAAAAAAAAAAGTCATGTGTTTTCTTGATTGACTTTGAAAGTTTTAATCTTGTCGCTTTACCGATAATTCCTATTAATCTTTCCTCGAATCGGACATTTTGGTCTTTTTTGATGATGAATAGACAATTCGACATTTAGAAAATTGTCAAATCCATAAAAATTTGAGCAGTTTTTTTGGAAATTTAAGAAAAAAAGACTCTTTATCAAGTTCTAATTTCGATAGATTTTCGTCCCTTTTTAAAGTTGGAACCGGACATTTTGATCTTTTTTTGATCATTTTTAAATGAATTGGAATGTAGAACATGGGTAAATTCATGAAATACAAACAGTTTCTGAATATTTTCAACAGAAAGACGTTTCTGTCAATGTAAAAAAATGTATAGATTTTCGTTTTTTTGAAAAAAAAAATTTTTTTCAGATTCGGGAAATTGCGGTCTTTTTTTGATGATAAATAGACAAATAGACATATAGAAAATGGTCTAATCCATGAAATTCGAGCAATTTTTTTAATAATTCGAATAAAAAAAACCTTTTCATAAATGCTAATTTCGATAGATTTTTGACTTTTTTGAAAAATTCTTTTTTTGAACCAGAATTTGGGGTCTTTTTTGATGATAAATAGACAAATTGACATGTAGAAAATGTTAAAATTCATAAAATTCGAACAGTTTTTGGAAATTTCAGAAGAAAGACCTTTTCTAGGGGCTAAATTTGATAGATTTTCAAGTTTTTTGGTTTTGAAAAGGAACTTTTTTCAAAATTCAAGTTCAAAATCCCCCAATTTTCAACATTTTCCTCAAAAATGAAGCTTCCAGATAGTCTACCCGAAATGATTCCGTGATATCTTATCACAATTTCGTTGAAACTTGTCAAATTTGTAGGCTCTTTGAACTCACGCCACGTTCCTTATCTTTTCTTTTTCGACCACTTTTTTTTGTCTATACTTTTATGATATTTACATAGGCTTATCTTGATGACGACTGTTGGTTTTGGACAGAAAATTGGAAGTTATGGGTCTCTTTGGAACGGCAGAGTGGTCACTATCGGGGCTGAGGAGAAAAATCTGCAAAAGTGGACAAATTAGGGCTCCCTAGAGGGTTGAAATCGAGATTTTCCAACTAGCAGTTCAAATAGTGATTCCTAAGTGGTCCCTAAAGTGGTCTGAATTTTTTTTCCCACTTCAACTTTTCTACAGTCGTCGAACCTAAAACTACTTCAGAACGCTAGAGTGGTCACTATAGGGGTTAGGGAGGAGAAAGTCCCTACAGTGGACATTACAGGGCTTCCTGAAGGGTTGAAATTTAGATTGTCCAAATAGGAGCTCAAACAGTGATTCTTAAGGGGTCCCTAGAGTGGTCTGAAACTTTTTTTCACTTCCACTTTTTCTGCAGTCTTCGAACCTAAAACTACTATAGAACGCCAGAGGGGTCACTATAGGGGTTAGAGGAGAAAAAAAAAAATGAACATAATGGTGTTCCATAAAGGGCTGAAGATTAGGTGGTCCCTTTAGGGGTTTAAAATGAGCCCCTAAAGTTTAAGCGGTCCCTATAGGCGGGATTACAAGCTTGCTCCCCTAAAGTGGCCACTTCTGCGAGCTCAGGTGTCCTTATAAAGAAGTTAAGAGGTCATTTATTCGGTTTTTTTGTTATTTTCCTCTCTAATTAATAAGTTTCTTGATCCCCCCTTCAAAAAAATCCCTCCGCCCCTCAAAAAATTCCCTCCCTCCTTCAAAAAATTCCCCTTCAAAAATTCCCCCAAAAAAGTCTTAGAACCATAAATTTTCCTTTCTGTCAGCGAGTCAATATCAATCAAGTCGAATCAAATCAAAATCAGCCATCAATCAAAATTTTCCCGTCACCAGACATTTTTCGTCTATTTTTAGCGACCACACACCCAGAAGTTGAAGGGAAAATATTTCTGAGACGTTCCAGTTTTTTTTTTTGCAAGGATCGTCACATGCGTCACACAAATCAGCTGTTTCGCGACATTTTGAGTTCGATTTTTGGCGAGAAATGATCATTTTGGATCAGAATCGATGTTGGCTTTGAAAATTGGGGTTGGACAACTTGGTCGAAATTATCGATTTTTTTTCGAATTTTTTTGGATGATCTATTGAGAAATTTGCGATAAAAAAAGCATGAAATTCTAAAAATTTCAAAATAAAAGTTTAGAGAAAAAGTTTTTTTAACTTTTTATTTCGGAAGTTTAAGGCTTCTTTTTGATATTTTTTTAGGCTGAAATTGGTGGTTTTTTTCAAATTTTCTAGGATCAGGTCTGTTTTTTCAGCCCAAAATTCATACAACAGTCGATTTTTATTGACAATGAATGGTTTTTTCAAAATTAAAAGCGTTTAACTTTGTAATTTTGTAGAAGAAAGTCAGAGAAACGTTTGTTTTTCTTTTAAAACTTGTAATTTGAGGTTTTTTTTCGGCTTTTTCGACTGCAATTACCGATTTTAGCATTGAACCCTCGATTTTAGGTGAATAAAGTTCAAAAAGACGTTTTTTTATATGGCATATTAGAAGTTTTGAGTCTTTATTTTGAGATTTTCCGACAGGAAAAAGACGATTTTTGAATTACAATCTTAAATCTAAGACAAAAAACCTAGAGAAACCATTTTTCATGTACAATTCTGGAGGTTCAGGGCATGCTTTTTGACATTTTCTGGCTGAAATTAGAAAATTTATGGATTGAACCCTTGATTTTAAGAAAGAATAGCTTTAAAGGAATATTATTATATGTTAAATTTAAAGTTTGAGACTTTATTTTGACATTTTTCAGCAGGATTAGGCGATTTTTTGGATTGAATTTCAATTTTTACAAAAAATTACCTTAAAAAAACTTTTATTAACCTTTTTATTGGAAGTTCAAAGCTTCTTTCGGACATTTTCCGTAAAAAATTTGCGATTTTTCCAAATTTTCTCGGTTTTTTTTCAATATTTATCAAGAGAAAATGAGACTTTCTTCAAATTTCAAGCCGATTTTTCAACAAACAAAGATTTTTTCTAACTGAACAGAAACTGGTAGTGATAGAGTTCCCATCAAACTTTCCCTTATTCTTATCAATCCGTCCAATTTCTAAAAGTCACGATTATACTCTGAGAAACTGTATTGGCTAGAAAACTTCTTTGGAAAAAACTGCAAAAATGGAAATTTCGAGTTTTTCGGCCTTGGGCTGAGTTTTATTGGTTTTTTTAGGCCAGGAAATCAAATTGATGAATTTTTTGAATGTTTCAATTTTTCGAAAAAATTTGAGAAAGAAGTTGAATTTTGACGTTCCCTTGAAGGGTCATTTTACTTTAAGGTTAGGAATTCTTTGAAAATTGGCTAGAATACTCTTTGATATACCAGAAAAAGATCCTGGAAGTCCCAAGCCTCAAAAGATCCCAGTTTTCGAGAAATAAGGTCTCGAAGCCCCAAAGTAGCCTATTTTTATGGTTTTTGAAGGTTTTCCTCGACTTTGAGGCCTCCTTTTTCGAAAATTAGGAGGTTTTGAAGGTTGCGACTTTTAGGGCCTTTTTCTGGTACTTCTAGGAAGATTCTGACCAATTTTCAGGAAATTTCCAACCGTAAAGTGAATTGACCTTCCTTGTAGCAATCTTGAATTTTTTTAAAAAAATTTTTAATGAATTTTTCAATTATTTTTTTTAAGTATCAAGGATTCAAATCAATCTTTGCCCGATTCCACTTTACTACCCTACAAATTCTACTGAAAACGAGAAGAAAAACAAAACTTTGTACTCATAATTTACTTACACGAAAGGTCAACTGTGCAGATTTATTCTGGTCATAATTTGTAGACATGCGGGAAGTATAAAAAGTGGATTTGTAGGTTGGTTTTGTAATGATTCTTCGAATCCGCAGAAGAACTTGATGTTTGATAACAAAAAAAAATTTTTTTTTTCGGATTTTTCAATGATATAAGGTGAAAATCGATCAATCCTTCATGGATTCCTTTGAAAAAGGCCTGAGTGGTCCCTAGAGTGACAAATTTGAAGCCTTTGTAGGTTCCCCTCAAGGGACCACATTACCAGCCCCTCTCTAGAAAGCCCTATTTTGTCCATCAGAGGGCCTTTTTTTCACTACCCTCTTTAGGGACCACTCTGACATTTCCCAAGAGCTGGAAAAAGTTCCAAATGGCATAAAATTTCATTTTGAACCCCCAAAGGGCTTCCAGCTTTGGAAAAAATGGTCAAAAGTGGGCTGGATAGATATTTTTGAGAACCTTTTCGAAAAAATTAGGTTTTGATTTTTATTTGGTGCATCGAAGATTTTCGAAAAAACCAGAAAAGTTCAAAAAAAAAAAACAGAAAAAAAATTCAGAAAATGTAATGTTCGAATTTTTTCAAAGACGTTAAATGCTGCAATTAAAAGAAAAATAAACTTCGATTTTTCATCTCCCTCACCTTTTTTTGCAGCTTTGAAAGGTTCTTCAAGTCAAAAATCGAGATAATCGGGAGTTTTATCGGTAGAGCGCAACTAGACAGGAAACAATCGCCAATAGATTCACTTTTAACTTCATTCTCAAGATTCGCGCGATTAATCTCAAAATGTGAAATTTTTGAACTCTAGAAAGTACTTTAGTAGTCAGAAACCGCCAATTTTTCCCATTTTTGTCAAAAACTTCCTGATTTGGGACGACAGATCGCCTAAGTGGTCTTATTAGGGGCGTATAACCCTTAAGGGACTCCTAGAGATGCTCAGAAACTTGATTTTTTCATTTTTATCAATGGAGCGCATTTGATCTTCCAATTTTATAACTCCTATTTTCAACGGCCGCTCGAAAATTTTGACTCTTTTCTGAGTTTTTTGAAGTATTGACTAAGTTAAAATTGCTGCAATATTAAGAATCCATTTAAAAAAATTACAAACTTCGATTTTCCATCTCCCTGACCTTTTTCCGCGATTTCTCTGATTATTACATGCACCATGAACATTTGAATGCTCTCTGTGCTCCAAATTAAATCCTGTTTTTTCGAAAAAAAAAACTTCCAATGAGCAATCGGGTCATTAAAAAAAGTCGTGCAGGTTGATGATAAATTGTTTTGGAACCCAGATTTGTTGTTTTGAAACATAAATGATCAAAGTTTATTAAATTGTGTCTTGTTGAGTCACGGAGAAAATTTTGGGGCCAAGACATTTTTTTTTTTCGGAGGGGATATAATTGAATCTGTGGAAAGTTAGCGCTGCAAAGTTCTTATGAAAAAAATGATCTCAAGAAAAATTTGAACTTTTTCTTTTTTTGTAACTTTTTCAGAATGGCTTAACGCGTTGCGGCTGCGAAGCGGTTCAATCCGAAAAAAATCTGATGCGCCTGACTTAAAACGACTTGCGCGCGCGGGACCTCTAGCGACGTAAAATTTGGGTTAGAAGCTTTGAGAAATTTTATCCCAACCGCAACGCGTTGAGCCATTCCAAATGCGACCAAAAGATTTTTTTTTCAGCGTGAATTGAATAAAACTTGGTAGCGCTCCGAAAAGCTTTAAAAAAAATTTAAAATTTTCCTTCTCGAAACTACTGGTCGCACTGGGAATGGGTCAACGCGTTGCGGCTGCGAAGCGGTTGATATTAAAACAAATGCGCCCGACTTTAAACGACTTGCGCGTGCTTCCAATGACCCCTCTAGGGATGTGAAAATTTGGATTCGAAGCTTCGAACCGCAACGCATCGAGCCATTCCAAATGCGACCAAAATTAAACAAAAGTTGAATTCCTCAACTTTTTGGGATCCCCTAAGTCTTCAATATTCTTTTTTTACTCACAAATTTTGAGATTTAAAAAAATTTTTTTAACCAGTCGAAAAATAATTCAATTTCCTGTGAAAAATCTCTCAATTTCCCACGGCGATTCTGGAAAACCAGGTTTTGTAGTCTTTATTTTCTCTTGTTTTTCGAAGGATTCGACCCGAAATAATCATGTTTTTCAATTGTTTTGAGTCAAAAATGATCTGGTTTATTTTCCAAACAATGCCACCCTCAAATTCTGAGAAAATTTTGAGATTCCGAGAAAATTCGATTTGAAATTGAAGCTTTTTTTAGAGTATAGAACAAAAAAATACCTTTCAAGTTGTAAAAAAACTTTTTTTGAACATTTTGGGAATATATTCCAGACCAATTTGGGTCAAGATCGGTTTTGAATGAACCAAAAAACGTAATTTCCCTTTTTTTGAGCCTAAAAAGTTAGATAACATATCTTCCTAACACTGGAAAACCCAATTTTATGCTTTTTATCAATGGAGCACGATTAACAAAGAAAAAACGGCATTTTTCAGTTTTTTTTTTTCGAAGTACCTCCATTCTCATTTAGATGCTTGATTAAACTAAAAAATAAGCTTTGAAAGCTATTTCAAGTCAAAAATCGAGATAATCGGGAGTTTTATCGGTAGAGCGCAACTAGACAGGAAGAAATCGCCGGTAGATTCAATTTTAAACTTCATTTTCAAGATTCGCGCAATTTATCTCAAAATGAGATGTTTGTTAATTCTAGAAGGTAATTTTGTAGTCAGAAACCGCCATTTTTTCACATTTTCGTTCAAAATTTTCTGGTTTGGGACGGAATAACTCTTGAGTGGTCTTTCCAGGGGCGTAATAACCCTTAAGGGATCCCTAGACATGCTTACAATCATTCGTGGTGCGTCCAAAAGCCAGAAACTATATTTCTTGTTTTTATCGGTGGAGCGCATTTGATCTTCACTCCTATTTTCAACGGCCTTATTCCGAAAAATTTTGACTCTTTTCTGAATTTTTTTAGAAGTTTTGACTGAATTAAAGTTTGAAGAATAGAAAGAAAAATTGCGAGTAGAATAAACTGTGCATTTTATCAATGGAGCGCAAAAGATCCCGAAAATATCGCCTCTCCAATTTTTTTCAATTTTTCAGCGCTTTTTTGAATTTATCGTTTTTTCCTGTCTTTAAATGAAATGACTGTTTCAAAAAAATCAAATTTGACCTCTTGAACATTTTTTTAAAAAAACCAATAATCTTGTAAGTTTTATTCAAATCTCAGCCTATTTTGTCCAATTTTCTAGCGATCTTTAGCTCCGTTTTTGAAAAACAAACTCGATCTTTCGAATAACCCTTGAAAAACCACGAAAACCGGTTGAATTTACAGAACCGGCCCCATATTGGTTCCATGTGAATGGCCACGAGGTTTCGGCTTGTTTTCGAGTACCAGAAAGGTATTTTATCAAAATCGGTCTTGACAAGTGGCCATCGAGCACACTTTCTGAACCTTGCAGAGGCCGTTTTTTGCAGAAAAAAAGGGGATTTTTGAAGGTTTTCAACTATATTCCAATAGTAGTTTCATGTAGAAGTCATGAGACTAAAATTATTTTACTGAGGAGCGTCGGAGTGACCCCTAGAGTGGAAAAAAGGGTCTTTAGTGAACGGAATGACCCCTAGAGTGGCCACTTTTGCAAACTATAGAGCCCCTTGCTTTGGAACGTCGAAGGGGTCCCTAGAGGGGTAAATAAGGTTTTTCAGGGAAGAGAATAACCCCTAGAGTGACCACTTTAGCTTGCTACAGAGCTCCTTACTTTTTGAACGCCCCAGTGGTCCCTAGGGGGGTAAAAAGGGCTCTTTAGTGAACGGAATAGCCCCTAGAGTGGACACTTTTGCAAACTATAGAGCCCCTTGCTTTGGAACGTCGAACGGGTCCCTAGAGGAGTAAAAAAGGCTCTATAATGAACGGACTGACCCCTAGAGTGGCCACTTTTGCAATCTATGAAGCTCCTTACTTTTTTATCGCCACAGTGGTCCCCAGAGGGGTGAAAAAAGGCTCAGAATAACCCCTAGAGTGACCCCTTTAGCTTGCTACAGAGCTCTTTACTCTTTTAACGCCCCAGTGGTCCCTAGAGGGGTAAAAAAGGCTTTTCAGGGAAGAGAATAACCCCTAGAATGACCACTTTAGCAAGCTATAAGGCTCCTTTCCTTTTTAACGCCCCAGTGGTCCCTAGAGGGGTAAAAAAGGCTCTTTAGTCAACGGAATGACCCCTAGAATGGACACTTTTGTAAGATTAAGCGCCCCTTACTTTGAAACGCCAGAGTGATCCCTCAAGGGTTTTGTGTGGAAAAAAAAGACAGCCCCTATACTGGACAGAATACGGCTCTCAGAGGGCTATAAATCAAGTGGTCACTTAAGGAGTTTAAGGACCGGAGAAAGAGATCCCTAGAGTGGTCTCTTAATTTTTTTTTTCTGATTATCAGGTTTGAAGGCGTATAGGGATCACTGGCATTCTTCCCTAGAGTGGCTACTTTTCAAAGCTTCAGAGGAAGTGGTCCCTAGAGGGAAATCTGCTAGAGCCCCCAAGGGATGCCCCTTTAGGGGCCACTCTGACGTTTCTGAGTAAATATTATCGGAAATTCGAATCTCGGCCAGTTTTTAGAGTTCTTCTATCATTAAAAAAAAAGTTGCATTTGATTTTTGTTTTCTCTCGTTTTCAAGTGCTATTTCCATGTTTCTCTGACCCCTCCAGCGAGAGAAAAGAGAGCGCAGATAGGTCAGACAATTCCAATTCCTTGCACATTTCAATTTTTCTTATTCTTTTTTTTTCATTATAAGCCTCATTCGATTCCCATAAAACCATTTTCTTTTCTATTTTCGATTTTCTAAGCCTTTTTCCAAAGCCTCTTACACTTCTTAGACGTCCGGATCGTCTCCAAAATCCTTCCTAATTCCCATTTTTCCCGAAAAAAACCGCTTTGCACTGGATATAGAAAAATGAGAGAACTTCTTCGACAAAATTTCTCAGAAAGATTTATTTTTTCAACGTGCGTATGGAAGTTAATCTGTAGTATATATCCAAAGCTGTAAAAAAATTTTTGCTTTGTTGAAAACAGAGTTCTTTTTTTATGAATTCAAAGATGAAAAATTGGAAATTTACAGAATTTTTTTAAGGAAGCTGAGGAATGTGCGCTCCATCGACAATCCTCCATTTTTTTCGCGGCGACTTTTTTTCCAAGGCTGGTTTTTTTCAAATTTTTTTGATGAAAGTTCAGAAAAATTAAGCTAAATAAAGCTAAAAAAATTGAAATTTCTAGCTTTTTTTAAAGGTCTAGCGGAAGCTGAGGAATGTACGCTCCATGGACAATCATCCTTTTTTTCGCGGCGATTTTTTTCCAAAGCTGGTTTTTAAGGTTTTTTTAAAATATATTTTTTTTTTACAAAAATAACATAAAAACTGAGCTCGAAGCCCATGAAAAACCTTGACTATTTTTTTACGGAACCACTGAGTAAAAAAATTGGTATGAAAGTTTTTCCGATTTCAGAGTTTAGCGTTTGAAAAAACAAAAAGAAAATTTGAATCCGAGTTTTTTTAAAGTCAAACAAAAAGAAACGAATGTGCGCTACATGGACATTTTCGCGGCGATTTCTTCCACGGCTTCTTTTTGAGGTTTTTTTCACATTTTGTTTGCGAAAGTTACAGAAAAAAACGAGCTGAAAAATCCTAAAAAAATTTGGATATTTTTTTAATGACTAAAAAAACACTTTCGAACGAGTTTTCGCTTCGAGACCATTTTTTTAAATTTTCCATGCTCCTTTAAGACATTTTTTTGAACGTTTTGAATTGAATCGAGTAGAAACTTGGTAAGAAAGCCGATTTTAACCCTTTGAATAGATTTTCCTATGGTTCAAAAAAATTTTTTTATTTTTTTCAAGCTTCCGACTTCCAAAAATCTAATCCCGAAAGTCTTTGAAAACCTTTGAAAAACTCGCGAAGATCACTCGAAAAAGCCAAAAACAAGGCTGATTCATGTCCTTCCTGCTGCAAACATGGCAGTCACCAATAAATATCACTGATTTTTGAACTATTTTTTGCGCTTCGAAAGTGTTTTGAGTCATTTTGCTGGCTAATATTTGTTCGACTCTTTTTCCCACGTGACTAGAATGCGTTTCGAGTTTTTTGAACTTGAAAGATTGTAAAATATTTTTAAAGAGCTAATGAAGAAAATCTAGTCGGAGAGTTCATTAAAAATCGAGAAAAAATCCTGAATTTTCACTTTTAAATCTTGAGAAATTTTGGGTTTTTCAAATGGGTTCTTCCCGTCGAAAAAGTGCAAAAATTGGAAAAATGCACGATTCTGAGAAACTTTTGAGGGGTTCCAGGTTCTAAAAAGGTGTTGTAGGGGCCCCTCTAGGGATAATAATTCTGAAAGTTCACAATGAATTTCTGTCCAAACTGCAAATAAAATCTTGAACGTTTCGAAAAAAAAAGAAAAATTCAGCGATCATCAATTTTTTTTAACCGTAAATGTATGGACGAGAAAATCGATTGATACTAATTTCATGAATTTCCAGAATTAAAAATTTTTTAACCCCTAAAGCTTTAGAGGCTTAGGGGTCAGTCTCTAAACCCCTTAAGGGACCTCTCAGGAATTCCTCAGCTTTTAGTGTAAATTACCGTTTTCGGTAACCTTCAAAAGAAAGTTTGTAGGCGAGAAATTTTAATCCCATTATTGGTCTACGTTTGAAAAAAAGGTTTCATTCGATTTGGACCATGGAGGAAAAAAATTTTTTTCGCTACCGTAACCCATTTCCGCTACCGTCACCTGAAACCAGTCAAAATTTTTTTTAAAAGTTTTTGTAGAATTTTTTTTGAGAGAACGCGGGTTTTTTTAAATAAAAAAACTTGAAAAACTTTTTTTGGTTTTCACTTCAGATGTAAGTGAAGTTCGCAGACAGTTTTGAAGTGCGGACGTTTTCAAAAATAGTTTTTTTATGGTCTTTGAAAAAAATTGATAGATAATAGATAATAGAATTAGATATAACAGAGAATTTTGTGTTAAAAAGCTCATATGAATTTTTTTAAATTGATAAGAAAAAAAGAGGAAATGGTATGATTTTTTTGCTATCATTGAATCCGTAAAATATAAAATTTTGTTCAAATTATTTCTTGTTCAGGAAAAAAATAATGCAGAAGGCTCACTGTTA
The DNA here is from genome assembly GCA_904845305.1 of Caenorhabditis auriculariae. Taxonomy (NCBI): domain Eukaryota; kingdom Metazoa; phylum Nematoda; class Chromadorea; order Rhabditida; family Rhabditidae; genus Caenorhabditis; species Caenorhabditis auriculariae. The sequence continues at coordinate 945,033 of CAJGYM010000013.1, read as the reverse complement.
AACTAAAAAGAAACTTTTTTTCATAACTTGGGATTTCAAATTTCAAATTTCTTTTTTTAGAACGTTTTTACGTTTGTCCCTTTCCTCACTACACTCATTCAGGAAAAAAAGTTCATTTTCAGACCAAAACAAGAAAAATTGATCACTTTGCTGTTTCTGACTCGAACGGGGTTTCACAAACTACACCTCTGCAAATGTTATCATTTATCTTCTTATTTTATCATCCGTCAATAAGCCGGGCGAAAAAACAGATTGCAATCGACGCACACACAATTAATCAACAAGGAAAAATGAGTAGTTTGAACGAAAAGGGAAATTTTTTCCCCTTGAGATTATGAAGGAGATCTTTTGGTGACACATTGGTGATTAGAAATCGGAGAAAAAGCATAATTTTCAACGATTTTTGGAGAAAAATTGGCCGCATGAAGAATGGCTCAACGCGTTGCGGTCGCGTCGCGGTTGGAATGCCCTATAGTTGTTTTTTTAATGATTTTTTGGAGACTTTTGATCAGGAAGTTCAAAATCCTACGAAAAGTGACTTATTTTGAATTTAACTATGCTAAAAATGATGAAAATTTATCAAAGTTTTTTCGGTCAAATTATCGTATTGCTCATGTTACAGCGAAGAAGATTTTATTCAAGATCTATGTGTTTTGGAATGATCCAACTTGGTTGAATTCAAAGAAAGTTACGAATTTTTGAAGTTTGACGCTTTTCGATGCTTCCGAGCGTAAGCCGGTTCGGGTTTGGCGCACTTCAAACCAGCCGATTTTAAATCTAAAAGGATGTGAATTTTCGCTGTTTCCGCTGAAAAATATTAACTTCAAATGAAATGTGGTATTCAGTTATAAATCTGGATGCTCAAAAATAAACAAATCAAATCGATACTTTTTAGAATTTGTACTGAAAATTTTTGAATTGAAAAAAAAAACGGAGCGTCTGCAACTCAATTTTTTTCAATGTAGAATGTGAAGAAAAAAATTTTTTTTTATTTGAAAAAAATAGTCTTTTTGAGTTTTTTTGTTACTTTATTAGATCATTTTAATTTTTGAAAAAAACTGTTCTGTCGAAAAAAATTTTTCGGTCCGAAAGTCATATATTGTTAATCCAATCTTCCCTTTGAACTATTTCTATTTATTTATAATTTTATAGTTCATCTCTACTTATTTTTCACATACATTACAGACTTGTCAGAAATTACTGATCTTTAACGATTAAATAATGAAGTGACTTGACTTTTTTTATTCACTTTATGAAACAGAGATATGATTTTTTTTTTCTTAATAGAGCTCAACGTACTGGTAAAAATCCTAGTGGCCACTTAAGAGGCTCCTTAAGGACTACTTGGAGAGGACACTAAAGTGGCCACTATTTTGCCTCTTAGTGGCCCTTATAATAGTTCTAGTGGCCCAGTAGCCCCATTTAGACTTCAAAATAGGCCAATAATCTTCAGCCACTTGAGTGGCCACTAATTAGACTACTATAGTGGCCACTAAAGCTTTAAAACTCTAAAGTGGCCACTTAACATTTTTCCAGTAGAGCTTTTTCTAACCTGAAGATTTTTTATCTTTTCTCTTTATTTTCCAATCTTGCTAAAAAATTCCAAGCTTTTTAGCCAAGAAAATCTTCTTCCATTTTCATTTTTTATATGCATTTTTTTGTGGATTTCCCGAAAAGGGATGATCTTTGCCAGTTTTTTTTCCTTCAACCCACTCTTTATCCGTTTGACACGTTCAATCCAGATTATTCCAAGATAATCGGGGATAAATTCCGTCAAACCATTTCGTAAAACGTTGAAAAATGCTCGAATTTTCATAATCATTGGTTTTTGGAGGATGAAAATTTCAATGAACACGATTTTTGGAGTCGTGGAAGTGCCAAAACAGAGGAATCTGAGCATGAAAACACAAAAAAAGGACTTTTTTATCATTGGAGCGAAGATTCAGAGTTAGAAAAGGCCAAATATGAAAAATTGACCGTGGAGCGAATTTACAGCTATTTTTGGGCTTCATTTTATTTATATACCTTAATAGTTTTCTAAGTATCCAGTTTCACGTTAAAAAAAGGTCTGGAAAACTATTTTTAGCGGTAGAGCAGATTTGAACGTCCAAAAAAGGCAAAGGTGAGAAAAATTGACCGTGGGGCGAATTTACAGCTATTTTTAAGCTTCGAGTGTTTCAATTTATCCAGTAGTTTCAAAGCATCAATTTTTAGAAAGAAAGACGCTTTGAAAAATCTTTTTATCAGTGGAGCAAAGATTCAGATTCAAAAAAGGCCAAAAATGATAAAAAGTTACCGTAGAGCGAATTTTTCGCAATTTTTTGGCTCTTCTGAATTCAACTCACTTTCGTAGTGGTTAAGGTTACGATAGAGCACATTTACTCAGAAAAAAATCACTTTCAATCCATTTTTTTACTTTAATTTTTAGACCATTTTGAGCCTTAGAAACTTGAAAAAAATTGGCTCAGAAAATGCTCAGAAACTTTTAAAATCTAAAAAAATTTAAATTTCCCATTTTTTTCTCTGAACTTTGAGCTTTTTAAAAAAATCAGGAAAAAGTTATAAAAATCTCAAGAAAAAAAGCTTGAAATTTGATAATTTGATCAAAAATTTATCACGCAACCAGCTTCACAGACATTACGGCTGGTGTTCGAGAATTTTTACAAAAAGGCGCGGTTTTTTGTTTTCAAATGGCTTGTATTCAGAATCTTTCAGCTTTTTGGAGCGGGAAAAAATGAAAATTAGAAAAAAATGATCGAAAAAAATCGAATTTTGATAGTTAAAAATCTGCTTGTTGAGCTTAAATTTCAAAAAAATTGAGCTTAAATTTCAAAAAAATCTGAGTGAAAAAAAGGGTTTTCAAAGAAGTTTTCTTAATTTTCACCGTAATCTGGTCAAGTTTATGGACTTCCGATGAGTAAAACGTAGAAATCGAAAAAAAAACACTGGAAATTTCAATTTTCTTCGAAGATTTTGCTCAAAATTTGAAAAAAATCGAAAATGTTCTCTAGAAGGCTTTTTCGAATTCGCAATTGTGCTCTAAGGATACTTCTTGCCTTTTTTATACTTTTTCATAGCATTCAAAAGCATCTCATTAGCTTTTAATTAATGATTTATGGAATTTAATTGAAGCGGGCTTGTTAGGTTTAAGAAGATTATATTTGAATTTTCGGAACTTTTTTCTATTTTTGAAGAATTCATTGATCAGGTAGAAGTCAGGAGAAATTGTCAACAGAGCGAATTTGCAACCTTTATATGGCCTCACTGATTTTTAAAATTAAATTCAGACTTTTGAGGAACATTTCGAATGAATTTTATCATTGGATGAAACTTTAAAAATTTTTTTTGGAGAAGTTTGCAAAAAAATTATCAATAGAGCGAGCTTACAACTTTCAAACGGCCAAAGTTCAACTTTTTTTGAAGTGAAAAAGATTTTTTTCGATCTAATAAACGAAGCTGTTGTTTTTTTGTAAAAGAACATTAAAAAAACGAAGAAAAAAATTTTATAAAAAAATTATCGGAAAAGGAAAAATTTCAAAGAAGTTTGTCAATGGAGCGAATTTGCATTTTTCAATGACCAAAAAAATCTCTTTTTTTCAGGTGAAAAAAATTTTTTTCATCGAGTTTTTTTGAATAAACATAGCTGTTAATATTATCAAAAAAACGCACAAAATGGCTATAAAAAAATATTATCTGAAAGAGGAAAAATTTGCTAACATTTCAAAAAAAGTTTATCAATGGAGCAAATTCGCCTTTTTTTATAATTCCCTTTTTTTGAGGCGAAAAAAATTTTTCTGAATCGTTGAATAAAGAAATTTTTTTCTCCAAATTGTTTCAATGAACCGATTTTCGCGATAAATATCAATAAACTGTTGCACTTGGAATTGCAAGACTTCCGTATTTTTCCATCACAATTTTTTTTCATAACAATCTTTTTGGGCCTGTTTTTTTCTGCAAAACCTACCTGTGTTTGTCCTATTTTTAGGCGATAATTCTTGATTCGTTCACGTTTTTCCCGCTGGAATTGAACCACATGGTTTTCTGCAAAGTTACCCTGTTGTTCCATTTTGGTTTCTAATCTTTTTGATTTATTTTCGGCGGTTTTTAAGGAATTTTTGGTGAGATTTTAGAGTTTTTATCAAGAAAGCTCTGTATAAAACCCGAAAAAAAATTTCCCATAAAAACTTGAAAAGTTAGTCATGGAGCGCATGAGAGTCATTATGAATGGCGATTTTTGGAAGATTTATTTTCGAATTTTAATGTGGTTTTTTTCGTTTATCGACGGTATTTTCGACATTTTATCAGAAGAAAAAACCACTAATTAGTTTATTTTATTCAAAATTGAAGAAAATTAGCGACGGAGCGCATGAAAGTTTTTTTATTTTCAGTGGCTATTTTTCGATTTTTTTGAAAATTTCAATTTTACATAAATTTACTGTTTCAAAATTTATTTATAGACATTTCTGATTTCTCAACAAAAACAGTTTGCTGAAATTTTCTAATATTCGAATTTTTTTGAAGCATTTACATCTGTCTATTGAAAAAAACGACCTTTGACCCCTTAAGGGGGTTCTACAAGAGCCCTCTAGTGACCACTTAGGCGTTCCTAAGTTTTTATACCTTTTTTGTCAATTTTGAGTTTTTCTTCATCGAAAAACATTCAATTTTTGAGCAGAAAAATAAAAATTTTATCAAAAACCGCCCGAAAAACTCTATTATCCTTATCGAAGGCTAAAGTTCCTTGTCTGTACTTTGGAACGGACTCGTAAAAATCTTGATGTTTGCCATAGGAAAATGGCCAAATTCCATCGGTTTTTGTACTTTCGTCCCTCTCTCGCAAAAACTTATCACAACTTATCACGCCACAAGAAAAAAAATCTCTTGGCGCCTTTCCAACAAGTTTGGGCTTCCACTGTAAAGTTACAGCCAACGCCCCGAAAAAGAGGCGAAAAAAAAAGTAGAGATATCTCTTCAGATTCGACCAAAAAACGGGAAATGTATAGTTACTTTTGACTGTCACTTTCGGGGCTGAGATCTGTAGAAAGGGAAAATTTATGATCCGACTTGGGAAAATCGAGACTTGGGCTGTGAATCATCGGTTCTCGTTAATTAGCTGGATGGTTTTAGAAAAAGAAGAAAATCTGGTAGTTTAGAGGATTTTATGGAGGTCAAAATGGGAAATTCGAACCTTTTTTGAGAAGAAAATTGAAAGATCCAAAGTTTCAAAGAAATAATTCTCTTGAACTTGGTTTTTCATTTTTGATGGAGAGAGTGGTCCCTAAAGGGCAACCTTAGAAGCTTTTGAAGGTCTCCCTCCAGGGACCAAAGGTTTTATTTAGTGGCCCCTTTAGGGGAGCTTGCTAAGGGCCCCGCCTCTACGTCTTTTTATATCTCGAACCAACAAAAAACACTCCAGAAAACCCCTATAAGGGACCACTTAAGCTTCAGAGTTCAGGATTTAGACCTTAAACTCCTCCTATAGGAACAATAAAAGGTTTAGCCCTCAAGGGAGCACTTCAGCACTTTTGGCCCTCTATAAGGACTCTTTTTTTTTCCTTCGTCCCTCAAGGGACCACTCTGGAGTTCCGTTATTAGCTTTTAGGCTAGCAGACTGCCGAGGAAGTCTGTGAATGAACTTGAAGTGAGAAAAATGTTCAGACCACTTTAGGGACCACTTAGAAATCACATTTTGAGCTCCTATGGGGATCAGATGAATTTTAACCCTCTAGGGAGCACTATTCTGTCAAATCTAGGGGCTTTTCCCCTCTAGCGACCACTCTGGAGTTCATAGATTCTTCAAGTAAAAAAGTTGATTTTATTACTTTTTTCTAAAATTGTTTATAAAATCCCTAGTTTTAGCCTTTTTTCCCCAATTTTGCGTCACATTTTCGAGGAATTGATTTGAATACTCGTCACTGAATGAATAATGAATGGATTTGTACGACATCCGAGTCTCCTAATAACCTTTTCCGGACCAAAATACCTTCCTTTACACCCTTTTTTGCGAATAAATTAACGTCTCAAGTGTACCTTCGAAGTTCCGTTCTCGCAAAGATCAAGAAAAGACGGAATTTCTCTCTTTTTTCTTTATTTTCGTGATTTTTGGATGGGCCGATGCGAATCAGCAAAGGAAAAACAGATTGGGAGTTCAGATTAACAAAGAATCAGTGATGAGAAGTTTGAGATCGATGGCGACAATGATTTTTGGAAAAGGAATGGTGATTTTGAGATTTTTTTCGAGTCTGATTTTAATAATTTTTTTGATTAAAAAATTTTTTTAAAAAAAGTTTTTTTGATTTAAAAAAAGATTTAAAAAAATTTTTTTAAGGCTCAATTTTTCATTTTTTTCAATTCGGTTTTTAATGAAAAATTTGTATTCTGAACTATAATTTGGGCTTATTTTTGATTTCAATCTTAGCCTCTGATCGGAATTTGATCTGAAAAAAGGTTCAGTACAGAAGAAAACCGATTTTTTGAGAAGGAATGGTGATTTTGAGGTTTTTCGAGTCATAGAGGCGTTTTTTAAAATTTTTTTGGGCTCGATTTTCATTTTTCAAGTCGGTTTCATTGAAAATTTGGATTCTTAACTGAATTTTTGGGCTTATTTTCAACTTCTTTTTGATCATTGGATCCGAAATTAATCTGAAAAAAAGGTTGAAAAACGAAAAACGAATTTTTTTGAAGAGGAAGGTCGATTTTGAGCTTTTTCGAGTCATTAAGGCGTTTTTTTAAAAAAATATTTTTTTAGGTTCGATTTTCATTTTCCAATTCGAAGTTTTAGTGAAAATTTGGACTTTTTGACCTAAAGTTGATCGGAATTTGGGCTGATTTTCCCGAAATTTTCATTTTTCGGCTGAAGTTCCAGTAAAAAGTTGAATTTAAGACCGTAATTTAAGATTATTTTCCTGAATATAGGTACGATTGGAGCGTATGATCGAAGTTTCACTGAAAATAAGGTTTTTTGATTTTACGTTGATCGAAATGTGGTAGTATTTTCGCAAATATGGGGCTTATTTTTCCGAAATTAACTTTAATTTGAGTGATTTGATCTGAAATTTATCTGGAATCAGGTCTGAATTTACCTTAATTTGACCTAAAATTAGTCTAAATTCATGATTTTAATAGCTAGTTCACTCAATTTCGAGTTTCATTTGTTTTATTTTCACTTGTAGATCAAAAAAAAAATCTGATTTGTACCTATACTCCTAAATTCACTTGAATTTTGAGCTAAAATCTCGATTTTTTTAAAAATCTATTTGAAGTTTGACCAAAAAGTGCTCTTCAAAAGAGCAAAAAGACCCGGAAAAACACTGAAAACGACTTTTCGTCTCGAGACCTTTATCAAAACTTCCCATGCCCCTTTAATCCCCAAGTGAACATATTTCGCTCTTCAAAAAACAGCATCAAATGTCCCATCGATCAAATCTTCTCTCTCAAAATAGCAAATGGTGTGGTCAAAGTCTCCTTCCAGCCAACGTGGAGTGATAGTTGCACCCATTTTATCAGTTATCACTTTGATAAGACGGCAATAAATGTACCCACGCAGTACTTCGGACCATTGGAAGTCGTTTCGTTGAAATTTCCAGGTCACTTCGGACCCTCTTTTATCATTTATCATTCCGGGCTTTTCCGTGACGTCATCGATTGCGTTTTGCATCATGTCGTTGTGAAATGCGGAATTCACATGTTTGTAAGCAACTTTTTGAAGTTCCTCAAGCTTAAAAGTCAGAAATCAAGCACAAAATGCACAAAATGACCAATTTCGAAACTGTTTTTCGTGATTTTTAGGATTTTTTTGATTGCAAAATACTTTGAGAGGTCATATTTCTCTTACTTTAAGGTCTTGTAGATGGTTTCAGAGATGATTTTGAGGTTCCGATGATTTTTATATTTTCATTCGCATTTGGAATGGCTCAAAACCTAGAAAACCGACTTCCCAATCGATATATAGATTCCCGATGCGAAAAGGCGCAAGTAGTTTCGAGTCGGTTGCACTCAACCAAAAAAAGCCGCGACGCCCTCGCCATTCCAAATGCGGCCATGTATTTTCAATTTGAGCTGAAGATTTTTTTGAATTTTTCAGAAAATTGCCCAAATTTGAATATTTTGTAATTATAATCATTTTCTGTATTTTCCAGCCTTAAAACGTCTCCAGTTCCAAATTTATTTCTCAAAATGCTATAACTTTTTTTTCACGTTTTGATTTTTTCTATATCTTCAGAGCTGAAATTAACCCTATTTTTAGAGGATAATTGACCTTCTTTTTCTTAAAGAAATCAGTTTCAAAGGAGGAATAGTAGAAATACAGTTCAAGAAAAGAAATCAAACTTTGGAGATCAGTTCAAAGTTTCATATCCAATACAAATGAGAATTTGAGTTCGAAAGATGTTCGTTACCATAAAAAGGGAAGTTTTTTTAATGTTTTTGGGCTAAGGATATTGGAATATTAATGATCATTTTGAATGCTTCAGGTCTCTGAAATCAACAAGAAGTTTTTAAATTTCATATAGCTTTGAACTGAAATTTGCACCAAGATTATGATTTCAAAGAAGTTTTTCCTTCAAAAAATGGTTCAAATTTCCCTTTGTCTGTTACTTTTGCGATCTGCTTCCATTGAGGATCTTTAATAAATCATGAAGTCCATGAAAAATTCAAATTTTCAAGATCTTAGAAGGGAATAAACCACAAGAATTTCTCCTTTTTTTTTAAATTTTCGAACTGAAATTCGACTTGAAATTCAGATTTTTGAGAGATTTTTTCACTTTATCTATAATTTCTTTCAATCTGATTTCTTCTGACAATTTTAAAAAAATCATAAACTTCAAAATTTTACTTCTGCAAGTCCCTATAAGGAAATAGGACCATTACTTCCCTTTGTCTTTTTCCTAGGGTATTCCCCGTCGAATCACGGTCATAAATGTCAAAATTCTTCACGTTTCGACGAAATACTGATAAGATTATCATTCGTCGTGCCATCTTGCAAAAAAAAAAAAACGAAATTCGGCAAAAATTTGAATTTTGCGGATTGAAAGGAAAAATTGAATTTTGGAACAGCTGAACTTCAATTTTTTCATTTATATTTGTACTGAGAAGGTTTTTAGTGGCCCCTTTAGGGTTTTGACGTATTAGTGGCCACTATAGTGATCGAATTAGGGGCTACTTAAGGGTTTAAAAGTTAGTGGCCTCTTTTAAAATCTACTAGACCACTAAACCACTATAGTGGCCACTAAAACGCGAAATAGTGGCTTCTATAGAGGTGCTTTTAGTGGCCACTTTAGGGTTCTCTCCAAGAAGTCTTTGAGGATTGAGGAACCTCTTAAGTGGTCACTAGAGATTTTTTTTTCAGAAGTTCAAAAATCATCTGCAATTGGACCTATGGTTTTTAAATTACCCAAATTCTGACTTTCAATGCCCAACTTTTTGACAATTTATTCAAAATTTGACCAAAAAGAATTTTTTGAAAGAGTAGAATGACCTGAAAAACGCTAAAAATGACTATTCGTCTCGAGACCTTTATCAAAAAATACCTATGCTCCTTTAATCCCTCAAGGGTTTTTGAAAAATTTTTCACCTTCAAAAAATTCAAATATTATCAAAATTCCGACAAAAAACATGTTTATCGAAATTATAGTCACATCGGAAAAATTGTAGCCTTTGCATTTTGTAGCCATCCCACTGTATGACATTTGTAGGATGGGCTCGTTCTTTGTTCTTCGCAAAAAAGGAAGTTTTTCCCCATTTTCTGGACAAGGTTATGGTAGGTAGACGTGATTTTTTGAACGAAACTAGTATGGGAAAAAAATTTCTTTTTTACAATTTTCCCAGAAGTTATTAAACTACAGACGTTTTTTTTTGTTCTTTTGTTTATATCTATTTTTGTCACATTTATCTTGTTTATTGGTTAGAATCCAAATTTGGCAGCTACAAAATGCAAACTTGATTTTTGCAAAAAAATTTGGGGTTCTCGGACAATTTCTCGAGTTACAGTATTTTGTAGGGTTACGGTAGAAGGGTTCGAAAAATTTTTCTTAACGAAAAAAATCATCGAATAATAATTTTTTTAAAAAAATGGATTTTTGATCCTGTCAACTCCCACATCTCGCTTTTTGCTCATTATTGCTCATATTAGCTCTGAAAAAAAGTCCAAACCAGTAAATTTTTTTATCGCTTTTTTTCCATATCTCTTTCTCTTTATTTTGATGATCTTGAATTTTAAAAAAATATCTCCCACTTTATTATTAATTTTTGCAGAAAAAACACGCATCCGATGTTTATTAACAGAAAAAGGAAAGCTTTAAAAAAATATGTTTGGAATAGAATCGAAATTCGAAAAAACATTTGAAATTCTTTTAAAAGTTGAGAAATATCTTGTTTCAAATTAAAATCAAGGCTGGAAAAAAGTGTCAAGCCAGGAGACGTGCGGCTGACTGCAGTCGAAGGTCGAATTATCCGGGTAGAAGGAATATCTGTAGGTGGAATCGTTGAACGGTAGTTCCCGTCCATCTTCTGGATCCAAAGTGTGGGGCCAGTCGATTAGGGCGCAGTAGGTCTGAAAAAACTTTTCTGATGAGTCAAAATATCTATTTTGGTTAATTTCTAATTTCTGTTTTCTGAAAAAAAAAAGCCGAGAAAGTGCGCCCCATGGCTAAGTGAAACTTTTTCTTCACATTCTTTCTCGTCCCAGACCAGAAGCAGACCTGTTAGGGCATTGCTAGTGACCACTTTAGTAGCTTTAGCCCCCTTAATTGGTCACTAGAATCGCCCGGAAACGTCCAGAGCACTTTTTCACCTTTTTTAAACCTCAATAATGATCTCACAATCCTAGAGACCTTTTGAAGCATCTGACGCCACTAAAGTGGTCACTAGAAACGCTCCGAAACGGCCTGCTTAAGTTATGGAGATCCATGATGTCGGATAGTAAAAATTTATCCATGGAGCAGACTTTCATTTGTCAGATCTTTTCCTCTCGGTTTTTTCCTTTTTTTGCTCATTGTACCGCGATTTTCAAAAAATTTAAGAGTTATCGGAAAAAATAGACTTACGTTAGTTCCTTGACAATAAACGGTGACTAGAATACAGCCGACTTGAACACACTTTGCGAAGCAATTATCCATGCTTCTATTGTTGAAAGGTGGGTTGATTGGAATACCCTGGACTTTATCGATTTTTCAAGAAAAAAATACTCAGAGAAGCCAGAATGGCCCCTGGAGGGGCAAAATTGGTGGTTCCACTCTAGGGGCCACTCTGACGCGAGGTGATAGATCAGTGGTGGTCTGAAGAGACGCAAGACAAGCAGAGAATCTCTCTTTCTCTGCCGTCTCTTCAGAAATGCTGAATCTTACAGTTTTGAGGACATGTCTGCCGATTTTTCAAGAAAAAAATACTCAGAGAAGCCAGAGTGGCCCCTGGAGGGGCAAAATTGGTGGTTCCACTCTAGGGGCCACTCTGGCGTTTTTGACTAGGGAAGGTGAGAGATAATGGCGGCCTGAAGAGACGCCAGACAGGCAAAGGATCTCTCTTTCTCTGCCGTCTCTTCAGAAACTCTAAATCTCACAGTTTTGAGGACATGTCTGCTGGCCAAATCGTACGGCTTTTTGATCGTGTAGAATCGAACTTGGGTGATCTCGGCCGAGTAGAACTGCAAGAAATGATTTATCATCTTTTTGTTCATTAACTGTCTAGTTTCAGTATCTCAGGAACGTCGAGAGTGGCCCCTATAGGGTTAAGGAGAAAAATCAGCCCCTATAGGGGCGAAAAAGGGCTCCCTACAGTGGTAATGGTATTCTTTATATGGGTTCAGGGTCCGACCACTAAGTCACCAAAGCTTAAGTGGTCCCTCTAGGGAACTTTTAAAGGCCCTTTGTCCCTATAGGGGCCACTTCGGCGTTCCTAAGTTTCAAAGATCCATTCGATATCGAAGTTACGTGAGATTAATAAATAAAACCTCTGAAAAAGCAATGTGAAGGAATAAAACGGCCGCGCGGAACATTTTCTCGCAGAAAAATGATCGAAAAAAAAGGAACATGTTCATTTTTCTGTTGCTTAGCAAATATGTCCGTGATGACATGAATCGCTTCCAATGAGATGCCAAAAAATGAAATAAAAGACGGTTTTAAGGAAATTTCGAGCTCATTAGGCCATTCCATGTGCGGTACCCAGCTCTGTTTTTAAATTCCGGCGTTGACCAACCTTGCTGACAATATCAAAGACATTTCTCGACCAAACTTTTTTGAAATTCCCATTCGAATTAGCGCCAGCCGTTTCTGGTCGGGCGAATTCATTGAGCCATTCCATGCGCGGTACTAACTTCTGTTTTTCTTCCATTTTTCAGCGCTGACCAATCCTGACATCATCAAAGACATTTCTCGACCGAAATTCTTCGAAAAACCCATTCAAATGGCGCAAGTCGTTTCTGGTCGGGCGCGCTCATTGAGCCGTTCTGTGTACTTTGAATTTCCGGCGCTTACCAATCCTGACATCATCAAAGACACTTTTCGACCGAAATTCTTCGAAAATTTATGCAGTTCATCAAACCATGCCAATTTCGCTGAACTCTCTTTGTTCTCCGCTTTTTTGCCCCCCTCTTTTGTTTTGCTTTCTCGGTTCGATTTTTATCAATCGCCGTTTTTCCTTCGCCTAAGTTATGGGCAACTGATAGGCGACGACACTTTTCCCATGTTTTCTTCTTGATAAAGGCAATATGTTCCGAGAAACATATAGTCTAGTGGTAGAACTGTTTGATTGGAGAACGCGAATTCAAAATTTCAGTTCCTGTTCGAATGAAACTGCGGTTTTCAATGATGGTGTAGTTTGCGAATGATTAGAGTTCAGCTACAGATTCTTGCAAAATTGATGACGACTTTTTTCAGCCCATGCGTAGATATATTATCAATGGAGCGCATTTCCTATGGAGAAAATAGCCCATAATCATTTTTCCTGCATTATTAGCCATGGAGCGCCTTTTCACGGAAGGAAAAGCCGATATCAGCTCCTATTCGAAGGAAACTACGGTTTTCAATGATGGTGTAGTTTGCGAATGATTAGAGTTCAGCTACAGATTCTTGCAAAATTGATGACGACTTTTTTCAGCCCATGCGTAGATATATTATCAATGGAGCGCATTTCCTATGGAGAAAATAGCCCATAATCATTTTTCCTGCATTATTAGCCATGGAGCGCCTTTTCACGGAAGGAAAAGCCGATATCAGCTCCTATTCGAAGGAAACTACGGTTTTCAATGATGGTGTAGTTTGCGAATGATTAGAGTTCAGCTACAGATTCTTGCAAAATTGATGACGACTTTTTTCAGCCCATGCGTAGATATATTATCAATGGAGCGCATTTCCTATGGAGAAAATAGCCCATAATCATTTTTTTCCTGCATTATTAGCCATGGAGCGCCTTTTTCACGGAAGGAAAAAGCCGATATCAGCTCCTATTCGAAGGAAACTACGGTTTTCAATGATGGTGTAGTTTGCGAATGATTAGAGTTCAGCTACAGATTCTTGCAAAAATTGATGACGACTTTTTTTCAGCCCATGCGTAGATATATTATCAATGGAGCGCATTTCCTATGGAGAAAAATAGCCCATAATCATTTTTTTCCTGCATTATTAGCCATGGAGCGCCTTTTTCACGGAAGGAAAAAGCCGATATCAGCTCCTATTCGAAGGAAACTACGGTTTTTCAATGATGGTGTAGTTTGCGAATGATTAGAGTTCAGCTACAGATTCTTGCAAAAATTGATGACGACTTTTTTTCAGCCCATGCGTAGATATATTATCAATGGAGCGCATTTCCTATGGAGAAAATAGCCCATAATCATTTTTCCTGCATTATTAGCCATGGAGCGCCTTTTCACGGAAGGAAAAGCCGATATCAGCTCCTATTCGAAGGAAACTACGGTTTTCAATGATGGTGTAGTTTGCGAATGATTAGAGTTCAGCTACAGATTCTTGCAAAATTGATGACGACTTTTTTCAGCCCCTGCGTAGATATATTATCAATGGAGCGCCATTTTCACGGAAAAAATAGCCAATAATTAATTCATCCCCCCCTTTTTTTTTAGCCATAGAGCGCACTTTTTCACGGAAGAAAGAGCGAAAATCAGTTTCTTTTCGTATAAGGCAGGTTCCAAGGAAGAAAGAGCCGATTTTTGAGTTTTTTCATCTTCGAGAACCAGCTGAAATTCAATATTTTCTCCGTGGAACGAACTTGCAGATCTTTCATAATTTCTGGTCTTTTTAAAAAAATTCTTTGAAACAAAAAAATTTTTTTCTTAAAAAAATTTTTGTCATGGAGCGAATTTTGACTCATAAAATAGCCACTCTGAGACTTTTTTTATCCGTGGGGCGAACTTGCAGATATTTTTTTCTAGGTAACGAATTTTCGAAAAAGTATTCCAAGTTTTTTTAGTTTTTTTAAATTTTTTTCGGTTTTTTTCTCTTACAGATTGAGACATAGAAACATGAAATAAATTCGAAAGCTTTCAGGATTTTTCTCAAAAAAGGGAAAAATGATGATTTATTGAATCCAAGGTTTTAATTTCTTTTCTTTTTTTTATTTTACTAACGGAGACAGGGAAACATCGAATAAGTCTGAAAACTCTTAGAATTTCCTATCGAACAGTAATTTATTGAGTTCAGCGAGGAGGGATAACACTGCAGACTTGGCAATTTTTTCACGGTCCAAAAACGTTCCAAGGCAATTAGTCTAGTCTCTTTTCCGAGGCTTCAGTTTAGCGAATTGGGCGACCAGGTCCTCCCTTATCAGATAATCAATTGGATAGTTCCAAGAGTTCCGGAACGCTTTTTCCAAAAAGAAGCTTCGGTTCGGCGAGTAAATTCCAAGTTTGCAAGGTCGGAAAACGGAAAATTGTGGAGAAAGTTTGGTTACCGGTCGATGATTCAGTCGAAGATTAGGTTATTTCGAAAAAAAAAATGAGTCAGAGGTTAGATTTGGAATGAATTTTGTAGGAAAACTTCAAAAAATGAGAAGAACTGAATGAAATTTTTTTGAAAAAAATATAATGAAAAAAAGGGTTGTTTTGGAGGTTTTTCAATCAATTTTCCTAAAAAGTAGAATGTTAATTAAGTGATTGAAGTCTGAATTTTCAAATTATACCCGGAGAATTTCAATATTTTAGCCTTTTTCTAGAAGTTTTTTTGGATCGCAAAAAAATTGATTTTTTTAGATAAATTTTTTTCTTTTTCACCAGATTCCTGTTTCAAAGTTTTTTTTAAAAAATACTTTTGATATTATTCGGAGCCGCAAGTGGAATGGCTCTATGCCAAACGGGTGCAAAACGATTTTTCATTGCGCCGGACCAGAAACGACTTGCGCCAATTTGAATTGATTTCTTGAAACACACATTTTCGCATCTCTATAGTGACCCCTTGGACCTTGACCCCTATAGGGACCCCTAAGACAGCGTTTAGAGAGAGCTTAGAGGTCCCTATAGGGGTACCTTCAAAAATTTCTCAGACGCGAAGCTTTAAACCATTCCAAATGCGGCCAAGATTTTTGTTTTATTCTTCAAGAAAATTCTAAAAAAAAAATCCCGAAGAACTACTGTACTTTCCCTACAAGTTTCAATTTTTCAAAAGGAAGATTTTTAGAAATAGACTGTCTAATCAATGGTTTCACAACGAAAATTCCTTTCCCTTAAATTATACGGTAGTTTGAGACGACCCAAAACTAGCATTTAACACTAATTTCCATGTACAAAACTTCCTTTCAAGATCAAAGTGGCTACAACTTTTTTCCTATTTTGGAACTTCCCTTTTTTGTTGTGATAAACAAGGTCGCCCTCTGAATTTGCGGCGATGATGTGAGAAAAAGTCGTAGCGAAACTAGAGTTTCCCAACTGAATGACAATAAATAGTTTGAACCCCAACGAGGCCACCTACGTACTTGGTCTCTTTCAAAAGTGTCATCATTCAACCTTTAAAGGGCTTCCCGAGAGATCTAAAGATCGGAGAGCAGTGGTAGAGATTAGAAGCGTCAATTTTGGTACCAGGGTTCGGTTCCTCCCCCCGCTTTTTGCAGACTTCCAGCTTAATTCGCTTTTGCTATGTTCAAAATTTTTCATCATTCAATATTCAAACTGTTTCGTGTGTTTGACGGAGACCTGAAGATCTTAGAGCAGTGCGAGAGTATTAGTTCGCCAATTTCAGTACCAGGGTTCGGTTCCTCCCCACGTTTTTGACAGATTTTGAGCTTAAATCGACTACGAGTTCATTTTGATACTTTTGGAGAATCTCTGTGTAGGTTTTTGCAGTTTTTGAAGATCAAAATACCCTAGAGCAGTGGTAGAGATTAAATTCGCCAGTTTTGGTACCAGGGTTCGGATCCTCACCGCGTTTTTGAAGGATTTTGACCTCGGTTTCATTGAAAAGTCTTTTGCCTTGTTCAAAATTTGTCATCATTCAATATTCAAACTGTTTCTTGTGTTTGACGGAGACCTAAGATCGTAGAGCAGTGGTAGAGCTTTAGTTCGCCAATTTTGGTACCAGGGTTCGGTTCCTCCCCGCGTTTTTTGGAGAATTTCGACCTCAGCTTCATTAAAAAAACCTTTCGCTTTGTTCAAAAGAGTCACCACTTAATCTTCAAAACGTTTTTCTAGAGACCTAATGATCGTAAAGCAATGGTAGAGCTTTAGTTCGCCGATTTTTGGTACCAGGGTTCGGTTCCTCCCCCCGCTTTTTGCAGACTTCCAGCTTAATTCGCTTTTGCTATGTTCAAAATTTTTCCTCATTCAATATTCAAACTGTTTCTTGCGTTTGACGGAGACTTGAAAGTCGTAGAGCAGTGGTAGAGCTTTGAACCGCCAATTTGGGTACCAGCGTTCGGATCCTCATCGCGTTTTTGAAGATTTCGAGATCAGTCTGAAGTCCAAACTTTTTCATATTTTTTTAAAATGATTTTAAAACATTTCTAAGGCTTCATTCTACCAATTTTGGTACCAAGGTTCAGTCCCTCTCCACGTTTCGAATGATTTTTGAAACCAAAAAAAATTTTTTTGGATTTTCTTTTTGAGAAAAATCGGTCCCTAAAAAAATTCCAGTCCATTTTGCGTGAAACTGATGTTTTGAATTTGTTTTTGGTTAGTTTATTTTTACTGTTTGATGACGTAAATGCTATCGTAAAAAACAAATTTAGCGAGGAAATCGTGTTTTTTGAGGTTCAAAACGTTCCTGAACTGTAATTTTCAAGGATTTTTTTTGGCGAACTCGGGAAAATTTTGCATATTTTTTTCCTGTGAGGTCATTTCTGAAGTTTGATGTTTATTTTCGCGCGAAATTCCAAGTTTAGCGATGGGGCGAAGAAGTGCCAAGTTCCTGAACTCTAGGAATTTTTTTAATCCTGTTGATTTGAATTTTTTTTTTTGTTGAACGGAAAAGGAAAATTTGAGTTTTAGAGAAATTTTGAGGAAAAAAATTACGTTAAACAAGTTTTTTTCTTAATTGAAATAGGTTGAGGGGGCCGAAAAATCCGGGTTAACTTCATAGAGAACCTTTTTGACGATTTTTTTGATTTTTTTAAAATTTTTTTTGAATTGAAATGAATTTCGTTCCATTATTCCAATATTCAAACGCTAAAAAAAGTTCAGAAAAAAATGTTTTTTTAGAGTGCCGAAAAAAAAAGAAATACATGAAGTTCCCGTTTCTAAAAGCCTTGAAATCTCAAAATTTTTCTAATCAAACATTATGATGTTCCCCTCATTTTCCGTTCACTAAATTTGATTAAAAAAATGATTTTTTTAACTTTCATGACGTAAGTTTCCGATTTAAAGTCTGAATTCGTCAACTAAAAGAAACAATTTAATCTCAAAACTGTACGAAATAGTTTAATTTGGCGATCGGATGACAAAAATCGTCCTTTTTTGTACCCATCCTCTCCATTTCTGCGTCAGAAGACCATTTTTCTCCTTTAATCGATCAACAAATTCAAGTTCTGTGATGTTTCGTTTTCGTGTCACGGTTGACTCGAATTTAGCGATTTTGATGACGATTCGTTTTGACTCGAAATTCCGAATTCCCACGTGATGCTGAATATTCTGAAGGCCCTGAAGATTCTGAAGAAGCCCTGATGACGTCACAAAAGGCGACGTCGTCGAAACGGGTCTAGGCGCGGAAAGACCGTCGCTAGAAGAAAAAAATCGATCCTTGGCCCAACTTTTCTCTTTTTTTTTCACTTTCCATATCATTTCCTTTTTTGAAGTTGTGATTTGTGACTAACCGTTGATTGGAGTTTATTTTTTTCGACTGAAAAAAATGTGAAATTCGAAAAAAAAAATTTTTTTGAATGAGAAACCCGTTTCACTCAGAGTTGAAGATAAATATGGTTTTAAAAAAATCTTTTCGGTCTTTTTGCAAAAAAATATTTTTTTAGCTTTTTTTCATTTTTTTCTTATTGAATCAAAAATATTGATTTTTTTCGAGCAAGCTAAAAAGTAAACTTTAATTTAAATAAGTTTCCAGTTTCAAAAAGTTTTTTTATGAGGAAAAAAATTCGGAATAATTGGTACTGTGCTGTCGTGATTCTCAATCGAGCTGAAATATCTTTTTCGAGAATTTTTTTATTTGTTTCAGAATAAACCTCATGAGGTTTAAAAAGATTAAATTTAAAAAAATAAAAAAATATTCATCATTTTCCATTTTCCAACCTAAATTCAATGGGACTGGCTTAATAAAGGTTTAATAATACTGTAAAAAAATTCAGTAAGATTCGGAATTAGTCATTCTAACTGGAAATCGTCTTATAATTTGGAAAAAAATAACCAGAAAAAGATGACTATTCTGGGAAAAGTCATTTTTCGGTAGTTTAATGACTTCACTGTTTCACTTTGAATATTTAAAAAATGCATTTATAAATTTATCATTAATCCAACAACTGCTCCAAAACTATTTAGCGTAAACTCAATTTGCTTTTACTCAAAACGCCGTGGACGCATTTGGAATGGCTCAAAGCGTCGCGGTCGCGTTGCGCTCAAAATTTTGGCCTAAAATGGTTTTTTCGAAAGTTTTCCTTCGGTGAACTTTTTTTTTACAAAAAATGTAATTCCTAGTGCAGTGCCAAAGTGCGCGTGTACCAATTGGAGCACGCGGGTTCGAGTCCCCTTTAGGAAGAAAAAAAGGGCAAAAAAATATGGTGCAAAACGTGCGTGCACTTGGCCGCGCTACAGTGTAGTTTAGTTCGATTTTTGTTTATTTTTTGAACCCTGTGAATTTTTTAGTGGTCCCTCCAGGGTTCTGACGATTTAGTGGCCACTACAGTAGTCGAATTAGGGGCCCCTTTAGAAGTCTAATCGGTACTACACCACTAAAACTACTATAGTGGCCACTTAGACGCAAAATAGTTGGTTTAGTGGCCACTTTAGGGTCCTCTCCAAGTAGTCCTTGATGAACCACTTAAGTGACCCCTAGATAGGGACCGCAAAGCCACGCCCCTTTTCGCGATAGAAAAAGTGGCTTTTTTTTGGTTTTCAACTTTCATTTTGATGTTGTTGTAAAATATGTGGAACTGGCAAATAAAATTTGACACACATGTACAGAAAAGCTTCCTCTTTCGTTTAAAAAATATTTCACGCTTTTTTTGATGCGTTCGCGCGGAATGTCGTACAAAAAAACGTGAATGGAACTAAAAAAATTTTTGTCGTTTTTTTGCTTTTTCATGTGTTTTTCAGGTCGAACGCACTCTTTCTTTTTTTAAATAATGATTTTTGATTCAAGTAACGGTAATTTTAAAACAATAAAATAAAAAAATTCGTCTTTGCCAAAAAAATTTTAGGGAGTGCCGAAAGTCGTAATTCAAAAATATCGTTAATATGCGAA
Source organism: Caenorhabditis auriculariae (assembly GCA_904845305.1). Taxonomy (NCBI): domain Eukaryota; kingdom Metazoa; phylum Nematoda; class Chromadorea; order Rhabditida; family Rhabditidae; genus Caenorhabditis; species Caenorhabditis auriculariae. The sequence continues at coordinate 925,198 of CAJGYM010000013.1, read as the reverse complement.
TATAATCGAGTTTTTTTCTTTTTTTCAAAAATTTAGATCACGGGCTTACTTAAATATTTCTCCACAGAATATGTGCTTGAAAAAAAGTTGTTTAATACGCAAAAAAATGCTCTTGAAACTAGAGGATAAAATTAGCGGCGTTTATCACACAGAAAGCGGTCGAACGCAGGTTTTTTTAAACGATTATATACATTTATTAGTAAAAAAATCTTTCAATTAAAAAGAATAAAATAAAAAAATTCGTCTTTGCCAAAAAAATTTACGGGGCCGTTTTTAATGCAGCGATCGTTAAACGAGGCAAAAAAAGCACTAAAAAAACAGTTTTTTTCGAAGTGAATTTCCACGAACCGTTTGAGTAAAGATTTGCAAACATATTCTGATAAAAAAATAGCTAAATTACTTCAAGTTTTTTTCTTTTTGAAATAGACAATCTGTGCTATTCAAACGGCTCAAAGGGTATGGCGGATGGAAGCTCCCCGCGTTGGACCTAACAGCTTGGCGCAACGCGTGCGCTCAGATTTTACATTTTGAGGTAGCGAGTTCGATGCCCGCAAGCGGCAGTTTTTTTGTTTTCTGGAAAAATACCGACTTTTTTTCGACAAACTAGCTGATTAGCATCATTTTAGCACTCTAGTATGATTTGTTACATCATAATAGACCAGTATCAAAATTTGTTCTAGAAGAAAAATCGAAAAAAATGTCAAAAATGGATAATACCAAAATTTCAGTACTAAAAAAATGGTGCGCGGCGCGCCACCTTTTCCGTCATAACTTTTTTCATCCTCAATCTTTTTTGAAAAACTAAACGGTTCTGAGTTTTGAATCGAAACAGCTATCGAACCATACAAAGCTCAATGCTGAAAAAAATTTTTTGAAAATTCGTCTGCGGTCCCTACCCCTAGAGTTTCCTCCAGTAGATCAAAAAAAGGCCAAAATTTAGGAAATTCGAGAAAAAGTTGCTTCGTTTAATCATCTTAAGGACAAGGAAGTTGACCCAAAATTAAGTTATAATTTTTTTTTAGGTCTTCTTCCACCCTCGAACTTTTTTTATTGAAAATAAACATCATTTTATTGACCCAGACCGTTTAATTTATACCTTGATGACGCTAAAAAATCCATCCTAACCAGATTAAAGGGATTCTTCCACCCTCAAGTGAAAGATCTATGAATGAACCGGGATTTTTCCCGGTTTTCAGTGAAAAACAATGGTTGAACCTGCGACCCACGTAATAAAGTCATTAAAAGAAGATTAAAAAGATCTTTCCACCCTCGGAAATTTCGAGAATGACCCATAATCCAGGAAAAAATGATAAGGATAATAAAATTACTATGGAACAGTAGATTAGGAAGCTTCCCACGCCCTCGAACGTTTCTGATCTGTCTCAATTTTCTGGGAGATCAAAAATTCGGTTTTCAAAAGGCTTTGATGAAACTTTTTTCCCAGGCTCCGCACCTTTTCAGGACTACTGTAGCCAAAAAAATTCTGTAAAATCCCCCACAAAAAGTAATGCTTTTTTTAGTTTTGAACTTTTTTTAGGCGAAAAAAACGCCCCCCTCGGAGTTTTTTTCCGTAATGGACATTCTAGTAGTTCTTAGTAACCGTTAGCTGAATTTGACAGGGAATTCCCCCCGCACATGCTTTTTTTAGTTTTGAATGTTTACAGGCGTGAAACCCCCGAGCTATTTTTTTCGGGTAATGGCCACTCTAGTAGTTCTCAGTAACCGTTAGCTAAATTTGGCAGAAAAATTCCCCCGTCAAAAATCAGCTCTTTCTCTTTTTTTGATCAATCCATCCAATGTTTTGTTTCCGGTTGCATGACCCCCGTGTCGGAAAAACACACAAGAATATATTTTTAGGCGACAGGCGGCTAAAAATAAAGTCCCCAACGGAGGAGGGCCCGAGAACTTCAAAGATTAGCCCTGGAAGCTCTTTTTTCCACGAGAAATTCACGCGATTTCCGCCGCGTTGTTGCAACTTTTCATTGAGCTTTGCACCGGCTGTTGATTGATCTGCAGGATTTTTGGAATTCCTTAGATGAAAGTTCGTGATTTGGACCAAAAAGGGCGCAGTTTGGAATGGGTGAAGCGATGCGGTCGCGTAGCGGTTTATTGATTGAATCGTGATTTTTTTCCGTTTTTTATTTCCAAATTGAGCCATTTTAAATAAAAAAGACGGACACGGACATATATTCCGTTTCAGAACCGAAATGATCGTAAAAATTAAAATTTTAAAATTTCGGGCCTTTTTTCTCATTTTGGAAAAGAGTTAAGCGTCGCGGTCGCGTCGCGTTTTTTTTTTGTTGGAAAAAAATCATGATTTTTTTTCTGGGTTTTTTTGTGCAAATTGAGCCATTGGGAATATGAAAAAAATTAATATCAATCCGTTTGAATGAAAAAAAGGATGATAAAAAAATGAGCATTTTAGAGATTTTTGGACCATTTTACCTTAAAAAAATGATTTTTCAAAAAAATTTCTTATAAAAAAATTCGAAATGAATCAATTTTTTTCTGTACTTTTTCCCACTAAGAAACTCTATCATACCTTTTTAAAAAAAGCCGTTTTGAAGCTGAAATTTTTTTGAAAAAAACGCTTCGCGACCGCGTCGCGTCAGAAACCACTCCCGAAAATGAAAAAAAAAATTTTTTTTTGGTCAATTTTTTAATTTTTTTTTTCCAGATGTTGTTCTGTTGTTCTGAAGGTTGAAGATAACTGAGAATTTTTCAAAATTTCCAAGACCAAAAAAAAAAATTTTTTTTTTCACCAAAAAATCCTCTCTTTCTCTGTGCCGATTGGACTTTCAACCCTTATTTTCGAATCAACAGGGTCAAAGTGTTATTTTTGGACCAGCAGGGCTCCGAGAATAGTTGCTCAGCCGGCAGTTGGGCAAAATGCCAGAGATTGGCCGGTCTGTGCTCGACGAGAAGCGAGGGAGTGTGCGGGATGAAGCGTCTGACTTCTCTGCCACGAGACGGAGGGAATTCCTCGTTTTTTTCTTTCTCAGCACTTTGTTGAACTTTCGTTATTTTCAGTGATTCCTCTAATTTTAAATTTAAAAAAAGCTTCCCGTTAGAAAAATTCAAAAAAAAAACGCATAATTTTTGTCATAAATCATATTTAATTAAGAAAAAAATACATTTGAAAAAAATATGAGGTGATTTTTTTAGAAGAAAAAGATAAACTGTGTGATCAAATTTTAAACAAAGTCTGGAAAAAATCGTTTACTTTTCTTTAAAAGATTACCCGTAGAGCGCACTCTCCCTAATTTTTCGAATATTATCCATGGAGCTCATTTTCTCAATTTTTTCAAAAATTATCCGTAGAGCGCACTTTCCCAATTTTTTTGAAGATTATCCATGGAGCGCATTTTCTCAATTTTTCGAAATTATCCATAGAGCGCACTTCCTCAACTTTTCAAAAAAATTATCAATAGAGCGCATTTTCACTATTTTTTCGAATATTATCCGTGAAGCGCATTTTTCTCAATTTTTTTCAAAAAAATTATCCGTAGATCGCACTTTACCAATTTTTTCGAAGATTATCCGTGAAGCGCATATTCTCATTCTTCTTCTCAAATTAAATTTTTTTATCATAGATCATCCATAGAGCGCCCTTTCTTATTTTTTTTTCTAAAGATTGTCCATAGAGCGCACCTTCTCAAAATAAGTTATCAGTTATTAAAGTTATTAAAGTTATTAAAGAGTCAATTCCTTTTTTTAAATAAATCAAAAAAAGTCTATTTTTCTTCATAATTTTTTTAGATTTTTTTGAGAATCAATCGTTTTCAACTCGAATCTAATGAAATCCAAGACCAAAAAATCGGGGGTTTTTTTTTGAATATGGTGAAAAATCCCTTTTCTGAGATATTTTGAAACATTTTTTCGAAAATTTCCGATCCAATGGAATTTGAAACACCCCCAGAGAACGCACACACTCACAAAAGTTTGTTTGTTGAAGATAAGAGACTGGGGCGAAAAGACAGAACACAGAGGTCAGTCAATGCCAAATTTTCCGCCCCACGCAGGCTTCCGGAATGTTCTGAAATACGTGTCCCTCCGTGTGAGTCACCCACGTGGCAATTGTGAAAAAATCGACGCAATTTTTGAAGAGAAAAAGCGGATCACGTGGTCCGTGACAGTACTTGTGTAAATATAGAAAAAAAAGAACGTGATTTTTCGAAATTTTCAGGAAATCGGATGACTTTCTGCAATTTTCGTCGGAATGAGTTTGAAAATATCCTCAAAATCATTCCTGAGTATAGTTTAAAAAATGTTTTTTCTGCGATTTTTTTGAAAATTTTTTATTTTTCGACAAGTTTTCGTGGCTATACGACTTTTTGTAAGGGAAAAAAAAGGATTTTTTGAAATGTTTAGAAAATCGGATAACTTTTCCTTCATTTTTGTCGAAGAAAGTTTGAAAATACCCTCGAAATCAACCCGAAAAAAGGTTGAAAAACGTATTTTCCTGAACATTATTGAAAATGTCCTCATTATCACTTGCAAAAAATGGTTTGGGATGAAACGATGAAAAAAGTCAGGCTCCCAATTTTTATAGTTTAATTTTTTGGAAATGACCCCAGCAACGCGGTCGCGTAGCGGCTCATTCAAATTTCTTCATTTATTGGTTGTTCATTTTTTTATGCGACCGTTTTGAGAAAAAAAGACGTGAATTTTCGGAAATTTCAAGATATCGATTGAATTTTTTTGAATCTGTCATAAAAAAACTTTGAAACTATGCTCAGAATTGAGCCGGAAAATGGTTGAAAAATGTTATTTTTTCACTAAAAATCTCTCCTTTTTTTCATTATTTTTTTCGTGGCTTTTTGTGAAATTTTTTTGAATTTGTCGAAAAAAATCTGATGTTTAAAGTTAAAAGTGCTCACAAAAAAAATTTTCAAGCACAAAAATGAAAAAAAAAGTCAATTTGGACCATCCCAAGCATTTCCAGATAAAAATTGTTCCATTTCTGTTTAGACTTGACTTTTTCCTGCTCTTTTCTACAAGGAATTACGAAAAAAAAATATGAAAAGAAAATCACGGAAAAATAGAAAGCAAAAGGCCCTAAAAATTTCAGTTTTCTTCTTTTTTTGCAAATCTTTATTTCAAACGGGTGCCTATGACTGTTTGTGTAAATAGACGGGGAAAAAGGTGATTTTTTTGAACTTTTAAAGACTCTTGAAACTATAGCTTGTTAGAAATATCATAACAAGGCCGAAAAATGAATCAAAAATGAAAAAAATGAATCTTGGGAAACATTTTATGACTATTATTTTTTTATTTTTTTGAACAAAAAAATTTCTGAGAATCTTATAAATCAAAAATTTTTAAAAAGAGACTTCTGCTCATCATTTATCTATAAAATTCAGATGAACTCGAAAAAAATTATTTTTTTCGAACTTCGATGGTCTTTTAAATCTCCAAATTCGCTTGAAAAAAAGCCGAACTTTAAGTGGATTTTTTTGTCATCTGAAAAATGGTTCGTGCGTCGCGGTCGCGTTGCGTTTTGAGATTTTTGTTTTATTTGTTTTCAGGACTTATCAAATTTATTTCAAGTTATTTTTTTAGGTTATTTAAGTTCATTTAAGTTAATAATCTTTGTAAAAAAATTTTTCAAACTTATTTTTTTCACTTCATGAAACATGTCATTTTTTTAACCTTATTTTTTTCAATTTGAGACCTTTTTCAAGATTTTTTTCAGAATAACTTTTTGAAAAGTTCATCCATGAAACAGCCCTTTGTGTGATCTGTGCTTTCTTCAATTCCCATTTTGACTCGATGCAGCATTTCGCCGCAATTTATTATGCAAGAATTCAAGAAGAAATAGCCTGCAAAATTAACCTTTCCCAAAGTTTTTCCAATCTCCTTTTTGAACTTTACAAATTGTGTCCGATTCCCATACCAAACATCGAAATCGTGTTTTTTCCCCAACACTACAACCCAGATACACGCGGTTTTGTAGTCGAAATGATTCGATTGAAAATTGGAAAGTGCTATGAAAAAGAATTGAAATGGAAAAAAGACGATGATTCAGGGAATTTTTTCCCTTGAGGATATCAAAAATGAGGCTTTTTATTGCGAAAAATGATGGAAAAAGTCATTTTTTGTGTTTTCTGGGATTTTAAATCTATCATTTTGTATTTCAATCGAAAATTTTTGAAAAACTTGAGATTTTTAGAGCTCTTCAAAAATTTTGTAAATCTTAAAAAAAGCTTAAAAAAATAAATTTTTTTCATTGATTCGGTGTGTGCTTCTACTCTATTTTTCCATAATTTTTTTTCCTAGTTTTTCTGATCTTCTAACTGTCTGTTCTCTCTTTCTCTCTCCCGAGAAAGATCATAGAGGAAATTATGTTCTTTTTATTATGGTTAGAGAGAAATAGAGCGCAGACAGTTAGAAGGAAAAAAATCAGAGAACAAGGAAAAAAAGTGACTTTTTCAAGTCCTTGTGAATGGAGTTTATCCCAAAAAAATTATTAATTTTTTTTTTTTTTCATCTCACAGGAGCCTTCTAACCATCTGCGCTCTCTTCTCTCTACAGCGAGGGAAAAAGAGAGCGCAGACAGTCAGATTTTTCCCCTTCTAGACCAAAAAACTCTTCAAAAACCCCCCAAAAACAAACTTTTTTGTAGTTTTTGCGGTCGACAAAAATAAAATAACAGTGCAAAGTTTATAATAGTAGCGTAGGCAAAAAATAAAAAGATGAAAATAAAAACAATTTCGATGCTTTTGGAGGTCTCTACAGTAAGTTGGGGGGCGACCACACCCGAACCGGCTTTTTTTTCATCTTTCGAGAGAGAAAAAAGTGAACATGTGCGGTTGTGAAAATGAGTATGACTAAGCTTCTGTGAGGGTTCCAAAAATGTGTTGTGTAAAGCCATTTCGAAGCAAGCAATTTGAGGAATTCCGTGTCGTCACCTTTTGTTCCGTTTTTCGAATGCTTTTGTTGGGTTTTATTCGTTTTGGGACCTTCATCGAATGCCAGAAAACTACTGGTCTTTTTCGGAGAGGTCCCTATAGGGTTCTGTTGCTTTAGGGACCAGTTAAGGGGCAATTTCACGGCCCCTCAAGACGTCAAAGTTTTAGAGGCCCCTATAGAGCTTTCTAAGCGGTCCACCGGTACCCTAAACCTCAAGTGATCCCTATGGGCAAAGCCAAGGGGTCCCTATAGGGCTCTGTTGTTACAGGGACCACTTTAGGGGGGCGATTTTATGGTCCCTACAGGGTCATAGTTTTAAAGGCCTCTGTAGAGCTTTCTGAGCCGTCAAACCCTAAAGCATGAGGGTCCTATCACACTCCCTATAGGTACCACTTCAAATTTCCCCAGACAAATTTTGGCGCGAAGTTCAAATTCAAAAAAGCACTCGATTTGGAAAATTAGGCCGCCGTTTTATCCCTCCTTCTCTTTGCTTGTATGACCTTTTTCGTTGTAACTTTAGCAAAAAGGAGGCCTAGTTTCTTAAATCGGTGGCCTAGTTTCCCAAATCGGAGGGCTAGTTTCTCAAATCGGAGGGCTAGTCTCTCAAATCGGAGGGCTAGTATCTCAAATCGGAGGCCAAGTTTCCCGAATCGGAGGACTAGTTTCTCAAATCGGAGGCCTAGTTTCCCAAATCGGAGGCCTAGCTGCCCAAATCGGAGGACTTGTTTCTCAAATCGGAGGCCTAGTTTCCCAAATCGGAGGCCTAGTTTTCCAAAAAACATTAAACCTTCGAGACCCATTCTAAATATTCCCAAATCTCAAAGATTTTTGATCAAACTATAGTCTTTCCATTCCAAAAATGAGACACGTGGAATCAATTTGCCGTTATTTAATCAATTAGATTCGAAAAAAGCTCCGACGTACTTCCGAAATCCAATTTTTCACGTACTCTCCCGTCATTTCCAAACGCAATGACCTTTTTTTCAATTTTGAACCTTTATAATCTCTTTTCGAGATCACTGTCGACTTTTGAGCTGGAAACATTGGAAATTTAATACCTTCCCATTAAAAATGATGTAAAATCTACGTGACCTACTCGAGTTACTCGAAATAGTTTGGCGGAAAGGTTTGCAGAGTTGATCCTGTTGAGCGCTCAGAGACCTTGAAAAAAGACCTGGCAACAAAAATTTCTCAAATTATTAACAGAAAACAAAAAACTTAAAATTCCTTAAAGCATCAAAATTTTTTTGATATTCCAGAAGATAGGGACCGCAAAGCCACGCCCCTTTTTCGCGATAGAAAAAAAGTGGCTTTTTTTGGTTTTTCAACTTTCATTTTGTTGTAGTTGTAAAAATATGTGGAACTGGCGAATAAAATTTGACACACATGTACAGAAAAAGCTTCCTCTTTCGTTTAAAAAAATATTTCACGCTTTTTTTGATGCGTTCTCGCGGAATGTCGTACAAAAAAACGTGAATGGAACTAAAAAAATTTTTGTCGTTTTTTTGCTTTTTTTCATGTGTTTTTTTAGGTCGAACGCACTCTTTCTTTTTTTAAATAATGATTTTGATTCAAGTAACGGTAATTTTAAAACAATAAAATAAAAAAATTCGTCTTTGCCAAAAAAATTTTTAGGGAGCGCCGAAAGTCATAATTCAAAATATCGTTAATATGCGAATATAATCGAGTTTTTTTCTTTTTCAAAAATTTAGATCACGGGCTTACTTAAATATTTTCTCCACAGAATATGTGCTTGAAAAAGTTGTTTAATACGCAAAAAAATGCTCTTGAAACTAGAGAAAAAAATTAGCGGCGTTTATCACACAGAAAGCGGTCGAACGCAGGTTTTTTTCAAACGATTATATACATTTATTAGTAAAAAAATCTTTCAATTAAAAAGAATAAAATAAAAAAATTCGTCTTTGCCAAAAAAATTTACGGGGCCGTTTTAATGCAGCGATCGTTAAACGAGGCAAAAAAAGCACTAAAAAAACAGTTTTTTCGAAGTGAATTTCCACGAACCGTTTGAGTAAAGATTTGCGAACATATTCTGATAAAAATAGCTAAATTACTTCAAGTTTTTCTTTTTGAAATAGACAATCTGTGCTATTTAAACGGCTCAAGGGTAAGGCGGATGGAAGCTCCCCGCGCTAGACCTGACAGCTTGGCGCAGTGCGTGCGCTGCGATTTTTCATTTTTAGGTCGCGAGTTCGATACCCGCAAGCATCAGTTTTTTGTTTTCTGGAAAATACCGACTTTTTCGGCAAACTAGCTGATTAGCATCATTTCAGCACTCTATTATGATTTGTTACATCATAATAGACCAGTATCAAAACTTGTTCTAGAAGAAAAATCGAGAAAAATGTCAAAAATGGAAATACCAAATTTTCAGTACTAAAAACATGGTGCGCGGCGCGACACCTTTTCCGTCATAACTTTTTTCATCCTCAATCTTTTTTGAAAAACTAAACGGTTCTGAGTTTTGAATCGAAACAGCTATCGAACCATACAAAGCTCAATGCTGAAAAAATTTTTTTGAAAATTCGTCTGCGGTCCCTACCAGAAGAATTTGATGAAACACGCACTGGCGCACGACTCAATTTATGCTTTCAAAAAGAGCAGAAAAATTCATTAAGTTATTAGTAGCTTCATAAAATTAAGTAAAACACGCACCGGCGCACTTCAGGTCTTTTTCGAAAACACGCTCTGGCGCACTACAGAAGTCAAAAAACTTTCAATGAAAACTCCAAAATAACTATTTCCTTACTTCGCGCTAAAAAGTCGATTTTATTCGAAAACAGAAACACGCACCGACGCACTACAGTTTTTATAAACACGCACAAACGCACTACAGATTTTTTTAAACTTCAAAAAAACGTTTTTTTCAAACTACTCCACTCTTCTTACTTTTTTTAAGATAAAAAAACTTCAATTTTTTTGTTTAAAAAAATAACTATTTTTTTATGGTGATACCACTACAAAAAAAATCGAAAAAGCATACAGAAGCAAGAGAAAAAAAAACACAATGCTTAGTGTAATTAATTAATTGGGGCAGCATGGCAAGCGGAGAAGTGTAAACTTTGGCGCGGAACAAGAAAAACTGGCCGTTCGCCATTATTTTTGGCCGAACTCCAATCCAATCCAACATATTTTCGTCTTCTTCTTTTCTTCGTCTTTTGCAGAATCTTCAAAAGTCACCAAAACGTCATCAACATTACAAAAAACGGTGTTTTGATGGGAATATCAGACAGTTTGATCGATGCTTTCCTAGAGACCTTGTTTTGTGTTTTTTCGAAATTAATTCGGACTTTTGGAGGCTAAAAATAGACTTTTTTGCACTTTGACTTTGATTTTTCAACAAAAAACAAGTGAATTTAAAAAAAATTCTGATTGAAAAGTGCTTTTCTAACGGTTTTCTGTGAGTTTTGAAGGCTCGGGGATCTCAAAGGGTCCTAAATATCACTAGAAAAAAGCTCTTCGTTTCGAGACCCTTAGAGAAATTATCCCATGCTCCTTTAAACTCTTCCATATTGATTTTAGAATGAACTGATTTTCACGGGCGTATTGAAAAGTTCAAAAAACCAGGAAGATCCAAAATTCCACGATTTAATCATAAAATCAATCATAACCTTCTTTAAAAACCTTCAACGTATTCATAAAAAGTTCGCTTCGAGACTTTTCATCAATTTTCCTTCTTTAAATCTTTGACTAGACTTTTTCCGTCAGAAAAAAAAACCAAGCGATCTTTCTTCTTCTCAATCTTTATGAAAAAGACAAATTCCCAATTTCCTGATTGAATTAACTGTTAATATACTCCCTCAAGTCGCCTAAAAATAATAAATTTCAAACAGAAAACTCGGGAAATGACGAGTTTTTTTATCATGATGCAAACTTTATTTCTAATCTTTCTTTTTGTTTGAAATATTTTATAATAAAAGAGAAGCGGTATCCGTCTGGGGACACTGATTGGAGCCTTATCAAACAAAAACTGATAAAATACTCGCCTTTGTTACGACGAAGGGATTAGTCGCGGGTTTGGAGACGGAAGTAGGACCAATAAAGGTGGAATTTTAAGCTTTGCATCTTTTTTTGACGTAACAATAAATGCTCTACTGTCAATCGTAAGCACATGAGTTGAAGGGACTGATTCCGGACTGGTTTCAAATTTTTAAGACCTGTGGGAAGTTCAAATTATGAATCAAAAAGAGAAAAAAGGTTCAAGAACTTGTAAATTCACTCAAAATGTTGAGAAACGCCTGAAAAAAGATACAGCTCATTTAGAATCTTTACTGGACCGTTTGAGAGAGCACAAAAAAGAAAAGATGAAAAAAAAACATTTGAGCGGTTTTCGAGGGGAAGAGCCATTTTCAGCTTCATTCTGACTTAAACAATACTTCTCCGCTCTGAAATATTTAACAAAGATCCCTGAAAACACTATAAAAACAGAAAAAGAGTTCAACTTGATAATAAAAACAAATAAATAAAGAATTTTCTCAAAAATTCACAATAATTGCGCAAAAGTGCACCACGAATGCGCCAAACAGCACCTCCTGGCGCAAAATTCGTTCTTGAAAGTTCTTTAAAACCAACTGAGAAAGTCACTTTTTTTTTACTACTCTCAGTTTATTTTTATCATTTCAAGATTTAAAAAATTTCGGGAACGAGTAGCTTAGTACTTTTTTAAAAATTAAGGCCCCAAAAAAGTGGAGTTTTTATTTCAAAACTTCATAATTTTCAACCTCCTGACTTGAACTTGCACTTTTAGTTGATTCAGTTGAACTTAACTCATTCGAAAATTTGTTTCCTGGTAGAAATAATCACACAGGAAATCGAGGATATGAGGGTGGCGTGGAAAATATTTAATTAATTTCGGTTCTTTTCAAATGACTTTTTTTCTAGTCTGGAAATCCCCGAGAAGCGCAAACTCTAAGAAGAGCTCCAAGTTTCGAAAGAGCTGGAAAATGACGTAAAAAACAAGACAAAACAGTTTTCCGAGGGAGTTTCCGTAAATACCGCTGAGGGATGTCTAAAAATGGCTCTGAGATTGACTAAGAATAGATTTGGGGGGAGTTCCACGAGGTTCTAATTGAGTTTGTTGTCCACTTTTTTGGGAGGAAGAACGGCGAGATAATCACGTTTCGATTGGAGAGCGAGCCTCTGTGACGAAGGCCGTCTGGGAAAAGTGACGTGGCTTGGAAAAGGATCGGTCTGAAACCTTAAAGGATTTACCGGGGTGGCCCTGTGCAGAAGTTTTACCCGGAAAGATCAAAGAAAACTTTTTAGGAGAGTCCGATTTTTTCGAAAAAGTACCTTCAAGCCGAGGAGATTCAATTGAAACCCAAAAGCTTATTAAAAAAATATTATTTTTTTTAGTTTTTTTCCTTCCAAAAATAATCCTACCGAGTAGGTTCCATTACATTTACTCAAACTCATGAAGAATAAATTTTCCTAAGGTTTCTTGTTTTTTGCGAAAAAAAAAATCGCTAACATGAGCAATACTCATTTTTCCCGTTTCATCTAATTTTTTGCAAAAATCAGAAATAAGATCTTTGCAATGAGAAGCTACTGTTGCTTTTGTGACGTTTTTTCGGTTACGTAGAAAATTATCCTCTAACATGAGCAATATCGTTTCGGCTGAATGAATCTCTTCTGTTGATAATAACATCGCGTTGTGTCGTCATCAGAAGTTGTGATTTTTTTGCCAGGAAAAATAATTTATAGAAAAAAATGGAATTAGACTTGTTCATCGAGACCGCGGCGCTTTTGAGCCATTCCAAATGCGACCATTTGAAGAAAAAAATGAGTAGTTTAATAGAGAATCTTGCACTTTGTTCTTGAAAAAAGACGAGAAAATTTCGACTTGGTAAATTTTTTTTTGGAAATTTTATTGATTTTTCTCAAAAACTCTCCTTATTTGTAGGCCCTTCTAAACGTCCTAGAATAAATAAAAATCGTTAAAAATTGGCTCAAATTGAGTTTTATCCATCTCAGATCAAACTCAAGTAAAATCTCAACCTTTTTGATCACTAATCTTATCATTTTAAGCCAGATATTCTTCTTCTAAAAAGTCCAAAAATAGTGCGATTTGTCCGAAATCTTGCACAACCTGAATCCTGAATAGAGAGCATTTTCAGAAGGGAAAGGGCAAAAAACGAAGGTGCAGAGAAATAAGCTTCCTCTTCCCTGCAAACGGATGCATACCGCATGGTATAGTGAAGAAAAAGTTGACGTAAACATCGAAACTCATGATTTTGGACGACAAATCGACAACAATTTCGATCTTCAGCCGTTCGATGGCGCCGCTACGTGCAGACGATGCATTACGGTGTGCTTTGTGATTTTCTCAGGCGTTTATATTTTTCAAAGTGTTAAAAAAATCTTTACAGGTGATTCAAGATGAATAAATTGGTTTATCACTGGATTCCAAAAATTTAAGAAAAATCAAAAATGTGAAGAAACATGCTTGAAAAAGTTTGATTCTCTTGGAAATTATCCATTAGGAATGGCTCGATGCGTAGTGGCTGCGACGCGGTTTTATCAAACTTGAACCCGACTCGAAACGACTTTCGCAGGATTATATCAAAACAAATTAAAGTCAAAACCGCTTCGCAGCCGTTACGCGTCGAGCCATTCCAAGTGCGATCTGGATTTTTTTTTTCAGCCAAATATCTATTTAGAACCATTACTTTGAAGAAAAAAAACGGTCCTTCAAAAAAGAAATATAAGTTCAAACGCTCAATCGGACTCCATACAAAGATAGAAATAAACAAATATCACAGGAAAAAAATTGATCTTCAGTCTTGTTAAAAAAATATCCCTAATCTGTTTCTTTCCAAAAGCTACACACCATTATTGAAAGAAAAGTATTAAGTAAGATAATCCCATCAAAAAGTTCCGACTTATTAATAGTTATTAATAATCTGTCTATTATCAGACCACGTGTTTTTCGATAAATATAATTGGTCAAATGTGCGCAAGTAGTTTTGGGTCGGGCGCTGCTTAACCTTGCGTCCTCCCATTCCATTTTTTCATTTTGCGCAAGTAGTTTTAGGTCGGGCGCTGCTAACCTTTCGTCCAGCCATTCCAAATGCGGCCAACAACATTCTCTTTTCAACCGCCTACGTCATTTTCTTCATTAAAACCAACAATCCATTGTTTCTAACAATAGAAAAGTAAAAAAAAAAAGAGAAAATTCGCCGAAATCGTCGATTTTCCCAATGTTTTCTTGTTTATTTTCGCCATTATTTACTGACCCATTTCCTGTAAAAAAAAAACACGTGAGTCATTTTTCCTTCGAGGAATGGCCGTTCTTTGGAAAATCGATTCAACTAATTCGATTTGTGTTGATTTCTTTCGGTTTATTTTGGCTAGAAACCGTGACAAATAACTAAAGTGTTGCTCATGTTACAGGAAGTTTTCAGGCTACATTCTATTTCTTTCTGAAAACTGTCTAACTGTCTGCGCTCTCTTTTTCCCTGACCGGTTCGCTGAGAGAAGAGGAGAGCGCAGACAGGCAGAATATTTTATTGCTCATGTTAAAGAAAAAAATTCGAAAATTTCTACGTCAATAATTCACAGGAAAACAAGGATTTATTTTTCAGAAATTTTTTTAATTTTGGTTTTTTTGAAATGGGCAATTTTTTTCGGTCGATCTCGCTACGTATCCCAATTGGCTGCGCACCAAACTTTGAATCCACTACGTATCGTATTCGCTGAGCATCAACTTGCTCTAAAGCTTCAAAAACATTTACTCCAGGTTCCTGGTTCCTTTATTCAAAAAATTTCGAAAGTCGAGAAAATTCACATCCACCGCTACATGATGCAAATCCCGTTACGAAATGTTACCCAAATTCCATCCAATTTTATATTTTTTTCGACGATGAGTTTACTTTTTTGGATAAGTGACAAAAATGACATTTTTTGGATTGGTACATATTGATAATAATGTAGTTCAAGCCGTTTTTGAAGAAATTCCTTGGACTTTCTGAGAAGTTCTCAATAGAGCAATGTTGCTTTTTGATTGGAGGCTATTTTTGAATGATTTCTTTTTTCCAACTTTTCGACTTTTTTCGGTAAAGCACCTTGTTGCTCTAATGAATGCTGTTTAATAAAAACCTCCTTTTGTCAAAAATTTTTCATTCTAGGAGTTTTTTTGTTTTTTTAAAAATTCAACGCATTTTTCGACTCTATAAACGTTATTTTTTTAAAGAAATTTTCCATCCATTAGAAGTACTTCCAAGCAAATAAAAAACTAGAAAATTGCCCTTTTTGATCATTTAAAAAATCCCGTTAGAAACTCTGAATTTTATAAAATTATAATATTTTATCCGTATCTTTTTTATGATTTTTTTTCCACCTTATTTTGCAATTTTCTTCTCGAAAACCAAGTCTGTCATATCCAAGGAGGCCTTATGAGTGAGAAAAAAATTATCTCGGTAATTTTTGAACTTTTTCCACCCAGTTTTTGCAATTTTATCTCGGAATCCAAGCCTGTCACATCCAATCAGGGTCAATCAGACACCTCTCAAGAAACAAATCAGAAAAAAAGTCGTCACACCTCGTTTGGAAAAGCGAAGAACGAACGGTGTAGGCTCCGCCCCCCTCCCCTTTCTGTTATCACTAATCATCGTGCACCCCAGAGAGAGAGACGAGACTCCGCCCCCCGTCAGGAACCCCTCCTCCTCCCGACGCCCCAGCCACACCCCAAGGCGTCCTCCTCCTCCTTCGCGATTGCAAAAAAGTGGGCGGTCGCCGATATATAAAGCGAGGTCGGACACCAGTCAGTTCCGTTGCTTTTCCCACGCTCCTCAACTTTTTCTCTTCTCTTCACCTCACTGAAAGAAGAATGATCCCTGAATTCCCGCTACCGCCGGTCGATGCCGACTTTTACCGGTCTCAGATCGCCAACCTTCCTCCGCTATTCGGAGTCGTCGTCCAGACGCCGATTTATGCCGAACCGACGACCTTCCTCACCAGGATCCAGAATCCTATCGGTTCGTTTTGCATTCTCTTCTTGGGGTTTCCTCTTCTGAGTAAGTCAAGGAGTAAGATCAGTATGGCTATGGCTAGGAGTAAGTCTAAATCGAGTTCGGAACTTCTAGACCTGCTCCTTTCTTCACTTTTTAGTTACTCTAGACCCATTAGAAGCAAGATTTAGTACGACTAGGCTCAAAAGCATCCCCAGAACTTCAATCTTCAGTAAGTCTAGACTAACTAGAAGCAAATTTTAAGCGATTAGAGTAAGTCTATCTAGTCACACTGAAGAACCTTTGATTCCGCAGTAATAACGTCTTCTCTTTTTCAGACTTGTGTCGACCGCTCCGCATCGCCGCTGTACAACCGGCGAAATACCGCGTCCCAGCGACAGCCTCGACAATTTCGTCGCGGTTACAACACCATAACCGTTCCTCTCTGACGTCTCCGAACCTCGGAAGGAATCTTGTCGACGTCGCACGGCACGTCTTCAACACCCTATGATGATCTCAACGTCTTCTTCGTCTCCACATTTAGCCACTTCTTTCTTTTTTCTCCCTCGACTTAATTCTCAACTTGTTGCTGGTCGACCTGATCTCACCACTACTCCAGACGCCTCATACTGATTTTTCAAAACTTTCTCCCGTGATCTCAAAAATCCCCAACCGATAGCTTTCAACCACCAAGAATCCCTTCTTGTCATTCTCACTTTGTTGTTCTTATGGCTAGTAATTTATTTACTTTTTTGTTGGTTTTGTTGATTTTTCTTTTCCTGGTGCAAAGCACGAGCATATACACCGTATATTTAATCACTTTGATTTTCTCACCACCGTAATCTCATCAAATCCAACGTTCTCTCTCTCTCTCGTGTGCCTGCATCTCCATTTCTCTCTCGGTACTTAGTCGCTAAACAAAAACGAGGTCGAAACTTGAAAAATATTTGAAAAATCACTATCTTGAGTATTTTTTTTTGACTTTTTTCTTTGTTGATTGTTGCCTTGAATTCGTAATAAATGCTCTCCAATGTTACTTGGGTTGTTGAGAACACAATGAAAGGATTTTAACACGACTGGCCGCATTTGGAATGGCTCAGCGCCAAAAGAATCCTAAAAGCAAAGCCGTTTTATGGTCGGGCGCACTTTGAGCCATTCTCCACGCGACCAACAATCATTCAAAAACTTTATAAATGAACGCCAAATACCTTAAAAAATTGGAGTTTTCTCTGAAATCATGGTAAAACGCTTCAGAAGGTTTCGAGCCTTCTAAAAGGAAAATTTTTTTTGAAGGAGGTCAAATTTTTTTTTCCCTGCACCCGGCCAAAAACGATTTACCCACTATATCATCAGGAATCAATGAGGGAGAAAATACGGGAATTTTTTTCTTACGTGGTTTTTTTCTGACAAAGTTTACGTTATATCAAATTCAAAACCTTTCTTCCAAGTTTCAGAAAAATTTTGCGTTTCCTCAAGACTTTATTTAGGGACCGCAGGCCAATTTCCAAAGTCAGTGATATAAAGTTGAAACCTATATGAAAAGAAAGCTGATGGCAATCGAGAGCTAACTGCGAAAAACAGAAAAAGAAAAAAATATGAAAAAAATGAAAAAAAGTTATAAGCAAAAAAAGTGGCGAAATCGGGGGAACCATTTTTTTGTGTAGAAACTTTCGTCAGGGTCGCAGGAAAAAGGGGCGTGTTTATAGATGCCGCGCGCTCCTTGCTGTGCTTTAATTCACGCAGGAGACGTTTCGAAAAACATGTTTTTGAGTTTTTTTAGAAGTTTTAAATGAAATATTAGAGTTTTCATATTGAATATTGCTCTTTTTCAATATCAGCCTACTCTTCAAGCACTCACGCTGCTGAAAAAGCGAGTTTTGAAGAAGGTTTCAATGCATTTCGTGAAAAAAAGAAAAATAACCGACAAAAATAGACCTTTGCGAAGGACGAACAGCATTAAACCGAATTGAAAATGTAACAGTCTACTAAGAAATTTACTGAAAAAAACATGTAAATAATCACCAAGTCCTTTTTTTCAGAGCTTTTTTTAAAAAAAAAAAGGGCGAAAGCGTTTTTACTTTTGACTTTCTACTTCTTTTATTTTTCTCTAAAGTTCGTGCGTCTACATGGAGTGTACGTAGACAATTTTTTAGAATTATTTACTTGACATTCCGAAAAAGTTCAAAGAAAGTTGAGTAAAAGCGAAATTTAATACTTTTCTCGCTGCTATAATGGATATAATGATATAGGAAAAAAAGATTTTAATTATGAAATGAGTAAAAAGCAACTATAAAGCCACAATAAAACGAGAAAACTTGAATAGAATACATAAATAGTTAAAAAAACCTTCTTCACGCTTTCGAAAAATTTCGTGGCCTTCGCGGTGTCTGCAGATTTCCAGCGACGCGCAGTTTTAAAAAAATAACTTTCGAGCGTTTAAATTAACCATACTTTTCGGGCCATCCTAGGAATTTTTTTATTTTTTTGCCAGAATATGCGTTTTTTTAGTTGCTTTATGATATTCAAGAATAAAAAAAGTTGCCCAGAAACTTTCAAGAAAAAAACGGGATTTTTTTATCCGTTTTCGGCCACAAATGCGTTTTAAAAAAACTGTCGTCGTACATTCTTATTTCTTATTTTTTTCAGTATTTTCTTTTTATGTAGGATTGTTAAGCATAGCCGATTGTATGTTTCCCCCAATTTTTTCCCAAATCGGTACAAGAAAACTGTTTTAAAATATAAAAAAGAACCAAAACGCAACGAAAATGACGAAGATTTTTGAACAGCGAAGTGGGCGTGGCTCTGCGGTCCCTAACTTTATTAATAAGTTTCTACTAAATTTTCCAGCCACTTTCTTTTTTTTCACTAAATTTCCTAGCCTTTACTTCCCTGATTCAAGCTTTAGATATAATAATTTAAATGAGCGATTTTCTCGTTTCCTCAACCGGTTTCGCTGGAAAACTCTGCCCAAAAAATCAAAAAATGTTTTTTTTGAAAACTGAGCAATAAATAGTCTTTCTCCTTCTGCTCAACATATAATTCAAAAAAGCCCTTATTTCGAAAGATTTTTCGGAAAAATCCGATTTTTGAAGTGCTTTTTAAGCTTGCAGATGTTTTTGGCTCCAAGTTTGGGAGATTAGAAAATCTTGGAAGAGGCTTTTTTGTGTTTCTTTCTTTTCTGAGATGATATTCCGGATTCTAGAAAGTTATGAAATTCCCGTGTTGCGTAGCTCCTTATTAATACGACTAAACGTGAACAAAAAGATGTTCTTATATTTCAAAAAGTCTTAAATTTTGGGACGGAAAGACACATTTCAGAAGAAACTTGGCCTTTTTTTCAAGCCTTTAGCGATGGAGCAAATAAGGTAGCTCATTTAGAGCCTTTTTCCAAAAAGCTTATATTTCAATTTGAGCCTCTTTTTTTCAAAATTCTATTTTCAAGCATTTGAGATAAATTCATAATAAAAAAACTGCTTTCTGAAATTAAATTAAATTTTTTTCAAATTTCGTCGTAAAATAATTTTTTTCCCTTCGCTTTCAGTTTACCTTTGTGTTAATTGAAAACCTTCTCAAAAAAATCCAAATTTTCAACCGAAAAAAATTTTTGTTTTTTTCTGTATTTTTCAAGAAAAAAACTTTATGAAACATCATAAAAATGTCAGAAAACAAGAACTCGTGAACGTAATTTTCTCACAGAATACCCTCCAAATTGTCTGTTTTGATTAGAGACGCACGTTTTCCTTCATGTAACTTTGAATGTTCAGAGATTGAATAAAAGTCGCATCCAAAGGTCCAGTTTCACGGCTCTAAGTGGTTCTCTTTCCCAAAAAACAACGGCACAATTTGGTTCTTCTCTTGATGGTTTGTAGGATAATCAAAAATCTCTCGACATTGTTGTGAAATGGAGAAATTTATGAGAAGTTTTTCGAAGATTTTGAGGAAAGAGACAAGTGAAAGATTAACTGTGCTATTTGGAGTTTTAGGACAAAAATAAAGATTTTTCCAATTTTTGTTTCGTCGGACAGCATTTTTCAAAGTCTAAAGTAGTTTTAGAAATAATAATTTTCACGCGAACGTCAAAAAAATATGATCAGTTATAAAAATTAACAACCTAATCGAAAATCTTTATTGAAACATTTAAAGTCACGGAAATTTCTATGACTCGCAATACTTTTTTTAAAAAAACGGTCTTTCCCTTTGAAATATTTATGAAATGATCCAATCATTTTCAAAAGTTTAAAGAATAAGTTATGAGCCAACAAAAAGAAAAATTATTCACGTAAAAAGCGCAAATCAACAATGAAAGCGCTAGTGAACAACTGTTGGCGCCAATTTTGATCAAATTTCCATTTTCCATGTTTTTTTTGAATATTTTTTTGTGCACGTTCAAATATGAATCGTTTTTTTCAAGTTTTCGAGATTTGAAATTTCCAGCATCACTAACCTTCTAGATTTCACCCATTTTGTTGTCAAATAACCTTAAGCTCAGAATTTTTTTACTTTTTCCAATTTCAAACTGATTTTTTTCCTTATTTTAAAAAAATCATACTTTCCAGAAAAACCAACTACACTGAAAAAGCTTCACGATCTGACGGATATAGTTTGAATATTCTGGCATTTTACCATAGAACAAGAAGATTTGAAGGATTTTTTGGGTTTTCGTAGGATCTTTGTTTTAAGCCTTGTGGGCTGATGGTCAGACTATTTACATTTTTTTTTGTTTTGATAAAAAAGTTTCTTGTCGCAGACAGTGGCCAGACAGTGTTGATATTTCATAGGAGGAACTAGAAAAAAAGTTTGCAAGGAAATAAATAAATTTCTTTGGTGTCGAAGTTGTTTGGTTTCAAATTTTCTGTAGTAATGCTTTTTTAATTTTTTTTTTTGGGAAATTTCCAGTGACCTTTTGAGGGTTCTGACGTCTTAGTGGCCACTATAGTAGTCGAATTAGTGGCTCTTTAGAAGTTTAACTAGTACTATTAAATCGCTAAAACTACTATAGTGGTCACTAAAAGGCAAAATATTGGCTTTTACAGAGCTGGTGACCACTTTAGTGTCCTCTCTAAGTAGTCCTTGAGGAACCTCTTAAGTGGTCTTTTCTCAGATTTTGAGTATTTCATAGTGCCAGTTATGACCGTAAGAAAGGCAGAACTTCTTAATTTAAAAAAATTTTTAAATTTTAAAATTTTAAAAAAATCAAGTCTTTTTTTCCTAGCTGATAAAAAGTTCAAAAAAATCGCGATTATTCTGGAACTTTTTAGCTTTTTTTCTTTTTAATTTTGATCCTTTTCACAGAAAAAAATCAAATTCTGCTTTGATTCTGCCAAAAAAATACTCCAAAAACAAAAAAATGGCGTGTTTTGAAAAATAAATTTTGATTGGAAAAAAAGTCTGACCCAAAACTTTCTTATCCTCACTTTAAGCTTGTTTTTTTCCGGGCTTAAACTCCATTTTTTTCCTATTTTTTTATTTGTAAATACCCAAACTGCTAACCTCAAAAAAATGAGGTGATTGAATAAAAAAAGAAGGTTTTATCGTTTTGAACCCGATTTTTCTTCGCCAATAATCCGCGATTCTCCTGGGAGAATGCACTTTGAACAAAGTAGTTTTTATCCGTTGTAATCTATTCGAGGAAATTTTGGGAGTAGTAAACAAAATTCGTTTTTTGTTTGGTACTCGTCTTGTAGTTTTAGGAATGATATTAGTTTCGGATTCGTACTTTTTGATCAACGGTTTAAAAAAAAGAAAGTTGAGACTTTTGAATAAAATTGAAAAATAAGGGTTCTCAAACCTCAAATTTCGGGACACGACGTCATACTGAAAACTGAAAATTTATAAATTTTTTTTCCGGTTGGATTCATTCTTGAACTTCTTTTTATATATTTTTGAGTGTAGAAAAATCACGGCCGATTCCAAGGCGCAATTAAAATTTGGCGCCAGTCCGCAATGCGCCGTCGCGTGTATGCAGACGTCATTTCTAATGGCGCCATTTTTCTGAATTTTTATTTTTTCGATTTTTTCATTATTACATAACTGTAGTATGATGATGAAGAAAATCCAAAAATTGAAGCTCAAAACGGCGTCGCAAACGAAAATGGCGTATAATAAAGTGTCGTCTGCATACACGCGACGGTGTATTGCGGACTTGAACGGCGCTTTGATTTTCACAAAAAAAAAAAAAAAATTTTTTCATAATTATTTCACCAGTTCGTTTTCCACTCATTTCAACTTTGCGGGTCGGGTCGCCCTGGGTCGCCCGTCGGGATATCTTCTTAAAATTATTTTTTCAAGAGAAAATATCCAAAGATATTCGCATAGTACATTTGTATTCCAGAACAAGATTAACCTTATATTGTTTTTTTCTCTCGAACCAGTACAAACGATGAACTTTTTGCATCGACTCGGATACAATATACTCTCGAGAAAAACAACTTTCTCCGGGATTCCAAGAACTCGTCTAACCATAATAGGAACCTTCCTGCAAATTTTCCTCCAAGTGCACTTAAACCCGTGAGATTTCCTTCCAATTCCATCATTTTGTACTGGGAAATCAGCAAATTTCGAGGATAATATTTCCTTGTTGATGGAAAATACACGAAATTTCCCACGGTGCACTTTGAAACGGCCTTCCAGGTAGACAGGAAGTCGAAAGGTTTTATTATAAATCCGTGCGAATTTCCCTTCGGAAAGTACAAATATTAACTATTTTAACAAAAAAGGAAGTGTGAGAAAGGGGGACTTTTTTTTGAAGAAGTAAAATTTGTAGTTTATTTATTATTTGCAGAAAAAAAGATGAGGGGTGAATCATTGTTGAAAATGGTTGGATTGATGGAAGAAAATGGAGATTTTTTCAGTTTCAGAGACCTTTTGAAGTTTTTTTGAAAAAGTCAATAATCGATAAATTTGTTTGTGAAAGCCCTGTAAAAATGGAAAAACTGTAGAATTTCATATTTTTTGATTTCTTTGCAATTTTCGTCTCAAACTTTAGCTTGAAGTTTTGAAATATCCAAATAAAAACTTCAACAAAAGCCTGGATCTGAACCATTTTGGCTTATAAATCATTTTCGAAACTGATTTTTTCACTCGGAATATAGTCCGTTTTTTGCGACTAGAATGACTTCTCTGTGCCCTCCTCGTCTCTCGGCAACTCTCTCAATTGGACTCACTATTTCACATTTTTCTAACCCCGCCGGTGAGGGAACAGAGAGACGCAGACACTCGAAAACTGTGACTTTCTTTTTTCATAACTTTAAGAGATCAGGTTTTGAAATTTTCCAGTACTAAACTCTGAAAAAAGTTCAAATTTCCCAGCAAAACAATCCTCAGAAACCCGTTATCCACCCCCTGTTGTACCCCCAGTTTTCGAGCTTATCCCCTCGAGAAAAAAAACCAGCTGTGCAAAGCTTGCCCGGAGATCAAAAATGTGCGTCTCTATACCTTTATCGGTCGGTTAGTCAATCCTCCTCCCACATGGCGGGATGATCTCTGCGGATTTTTTAGCTCCAAAGATTTTCCAACGACGCTCTGGTGTTAACATTTAAGCCTTTTTTCAACACCAATGTGCGCAATCGGACCGATCTCCGAGTTGTTTTGACCCTTCTCCATTTGCAGAGCGATTTGGTGGTTGAACGTCTTGAAGATGAAGGAGAATTGATGTTTTTTGTTAGTTTGGTTTTGGTAGGAAAATGAGCAATTAGGGTTCAAAATTGTGCAAAAACTGTGGATTATAGGAAACTCTAGGGGCCACTTAAGAGGTTCTTAAGGACTACTTGAAAAGGACACTAAAGTGGCCACTAGAACCACCTCTATAGGAGCCGCTATTTCGCGTCTTAGTGGCCAATAAAGTAGTTTTTAGTGGTCTAGGAGTACCCCTTGAGTTTTTGAAGATACCATCAATTTTTTGCCACTAACGTGACCATTAATTCGACTACTATAGTGGTCACTAAAACATTATAACCCTAAAGGAGCCACTAAGTTCAAAAGATGAATTTTAGTCCAAGTTATTCAAAGGATCATTGTCTTGGACTAGCACCCCGGAAGTTTCTGAGCGTCTCTAGTGACCACTTTAGCAGCGTCAGAACTCTTAAGTGATCCCTGGAAGTGCTCAGAAACCTCCGGTTTGCGTTACCGAGAAAATGGGTAAAGAAATAGTGTGTAAAAAAGAGAGGTTCAGTGTTTAGCTTTTGATAAATGGACTTTTTATTTGAAAAATAATTTTCAAGTAAATTTTTTTAATTCAAGTTGAGAATAAGTCTATAGAACCTCGCCCATGTTTATCCCTCAGTTTCCACAACTTGAAGCTATCTGGTCGCATTTGGAATGGCTCGGAGCGTCGCGGTCGCGCTGCGTTTCAAGATAAAGCTTTATATTTTTCACTGGAATTAAAAACTTCTGGAAGCATTCTGCAGAAGCTGCAGATTCACCGCGCGTTGAGAAAATCCCAATGCGGCCAACTTTTTTTTTTTTTGAATTTGTGACGATCGTACTTACTGGAAGCTGTTCCATTTTTTTATTTATTTATTTATTTTTTTGGTTTTGTGACGGAAATGACTAACGCATTTTTCAGATAAGGTGCAAAAAAAGTGACCGAAAAATAAGTATTAAAAAGAAGCAATTTTTTTATAGAGTATCTAGTTGATTCATGGCTCGTTTAAGCCACCATTTGAAAATTCAGAGCAAGGTCACGAAAATATTTTGTTTGGTCTAGTTTAAAAACTTAACCTTTACAGTAATCCGAGAGCTTTTGGCGCCTCAAGTCATTGGTGAAAAAGGTTTTTGAAAAAATATGTCAAAAATAAAGATTTTCTGTGAATTTTTCTTATATTGGTCGCACTTGGAATGGGTCGATGCTTTAAATGAAATCAAGACTGCATAAGAACTATTAGGAAGCTGCGCCCGACCATAAAACGGCTTTCGCGCGACAGCATTGAGATTATGAACTTCCAACTCCAACAACAGCGCGACCGCAACGCTCATAGCCATTCTACATGCCAGAAATTTCCGATTTTTAAAATTCGATTTCAAAAACTCAGTGAAAACCTTGAAACTTATCATTTTCTCCACTTTTGAACAAATATTTGTGAGCAACGGAAACGTAAATTTTAATAACATACATTTTAAGAATTTCCTTGAAATATCGTCAAAAACATGCGTGAAAGGGCAATTTTCGGAAGAAAAAAGCCGGCCTATTTCAAGATTTCAGGTGTTTCTCAAGAAAGGTGATGTTCTTTCAAGAGAAGCACACTTTTTGTGTCGCACCAAATTCGCGGGTTAAAACTCGGACAGGTGAATACGTCGGTTTCAGACGTTTGTTGTTTTTTCGAGACGCCTTCTTAAAACATTTGACGTAGCGAATGTATATCTACGTCCACCCACATCAGATCAACCTGGACCCGAAAGTTTTCCGAGTGTTCTTTGCAAGGAGAGGGATTGAAGAGTATTTTGGGGGGTTTTTTGGAAGATGAATCTTGGAAAAAAGGGGTTTCTTGTACAATCAGAAGTTTATTCCGGCACATTTTTTCAATCAAACTTACCAGGGAATGGTCTCCAGTCGCAGTGGGACCCCTGAATGAGACCAAGTTCACTAGATGTAGTTTTTGACGCTGATTCCAAAACTGGTCTCTACATCTGATAAACTTGGTCTTATTCAGGGGTCCCACTATGACCGGAGACCATTTCCTGGTAAGTTAGAGACGTTGGATTTGTGTTTTATTCAAAGAATCTCAATTCATTTCAAGAACGGAGCTTAATTTTGCTCTCTGATCTCAAGGAAGAAAACTTTGAAAATTAAAAAAAAAGTTTCGAGCCCTAAATAGTTCATTTTGCACCAAATCTGAGTTGAACCAAAATGGACTTTTTCAAGGTTTTTTCTTATTATTGTTGACAACAATCTCTAGAGAATACCTCGAGTTTATTTAAACAAGTTATAAATTCATTTTATTTAAAAAAGACTGACACAAAAATTTTTTTGAGTTTGAATTTTTTTAATGAATAAATGTTGAATTTCTGAAAAAAAGCATAGAAAAAAATTGAATGGAAAGATGATCAAAGCGAAATTTACGAAATCTAACCTAACGTCGGGCATTTTTTTGACCTTGAGTTTTGAGGCATCTCTTGAGAATTTGAGAAAGTACGGTTTTTAGAAAATTTCAAGATAAACTGTAACAGAATTAACTTGGAGTTTGAAAAAAACAGCTTCAGGGAGATTTTTTTCGAAAATTTTTTTCTTTTATTTCTCTCGAAAATTCTTATTCCGTTACATTTCATTTTCAAATTGTCCAATAACCGTCCTCCCTCAAACTTTCAAGATATGCCCGAAACTCAAGGTCAAAAAAAAATTGCACCACGTTATGTAAGATTTCGTGAACTTTTCTTCAATCAGCTTTTTATTTAATTTTTCTATACTCCATCAAGTACCACCTCTACGCGGTGATGGGGAGGCAACGTCATCTCATATGGCGGCGAACGGTACACCGGTCACGCAGTTCGCTCTGCTTAGGCTAATAGAACGGGCGGTCCTCCTAGCCCTGGCAAGGCAACGAGGATAACCAGGCCACAAAAACGCTACGACACGTTCAACACCGCTGCCCCAGTCCTCCGCCCGTCGGTCATGCGCCTCTCAGGTATCGGGGGCTGCCTCTGCCGACGAGGGGCGATCTAATCACGGAGTACCAGGATACCAAAGAAACGGAAAACGGACGCGCCACGGTGACTGTCTGCGATTCGGAACCCTCAACTGCCGTACGCTTGCAAACGATACAGCGATCGAACAACTACTAACGGCAAACCGAAAAAGCAAACATCGACATATTGGCGCTCCAGGAAACGAAATCTCGGAAGACCAGCTGCGACAAGACGAAGAACGGAGAGCTTCTCATCCTTGGAGAGAAAGTAAACGGAAAAGAACATCGGAGGGATCGGCTTCCTCATCAACGAGTCTGTCCAGTCAGCTGTCGACTCCTTCGAAATCGTCAACGCCCGGCTCGGCATTCTTCGCCTCGACTTTGGAAATAAAGGAAAGATAGCTCTAATAAACGTATACGCCCCGACTGCCACCGCAAACGAAGAAAATCTCGACGACTTCTACAGGATGCTCGAAGACACGATCAGAAGAGAGAAAGCCTACTACATTTACGTGCTGGGTGATTTCAACGCAATCGTGGGCAAGAGCGACCTTGCCACAGCTCGCCACGGAAAGTACGGCCTCGGATCGCGAAACGAAAACGGCGAGAGACTGATCGACCTTCTCGACGCAAGGAAACTCTACCATGGCAACTCACTTTTTGAGAAACCTGATCAACGACGTTGGACCTGGAAATCCGCGAACGGCGCAACCACCAACGAGATCGACCATATCCTCACGAATCGGAAATGGACTCTTCTTGACGTTGCCGTACTACCGAGCTTCGACATCGGATCAGACCATCGACTAGTCCGCGCAAAAATCCGCATCAACAGCAAGGTCAGGAAACGTGATCTCCACCAACCACCACGTCCAAGAAGACCGGTCTACGACGCAGCCACATTGGAGAAGAACATCTCGGAGTACAAATGGTCACACAACGATGACCCGACGATTGACTACAAGAACCTCTGCGACGGCCTTATAAGATGCGCCGAACCCGCTGCCCGATCGACCTCATCACTTCCTCCTCGAATCGACCAGAAAGCGAAGGAAATGCTAAGGAAACGAGGAGAGATCAAACGCGACCCGGCTTCCACGCACCTTGAACGTCTAACCATCGACAAAGCGTGCAGAATCGCGGTCGAAACATCGCTCGCAAATCGACGCAAAAACGCCCTTCTCCTGACAGCCGAAAAACACCAAAGCATCCGGAAAAAGAAGTTCGAACTAATAGACCTAACGACGGTGATGACGGCTCTAAAAGACAAAAATGGTCACTTGAAAACTTCGCGCAAAGAAATGGAAGACCTCACAGTTGACTACTACACAAGGCTCTTCCAAAGCAGCGTAGCAGTACCAAGATCAGCGACTCCACCAGCAGAGGAAGAACCTCCGATCATCGAAGAAGAAGTTGCTCACGCTATCCGAAGGTTGAAGAATGGAACGGCGGCCGGCCCCGATAACATCTCGACAGAAATCCTCAAATCCGGAGGCGACGCCCTGAACCGCCTGCTCGCCAAACGCTTCTCCACCTATCTGAAAAACAACGAGATCCCGGAGCAATGGAAGGTCTCAAAAACCATCTTGATCCCCAAAAAAGGCGACCTAACCGACCTG
Organism: Caenorhabditis auriculariae; assembly: GCA_904845305.1. Classification (NCBI taxonomy): domain Eukaryota; kingdom Metazoa; phylum Nematoda; class Chromadorea; order Rhabditida; family Rhabditidae; genus Caenorhabditis; species Caenorhabditis auriculariae. The sequence continues at coordinate 897,082 of CAJGYM010000013.1, read as the reverse complement.
AACAACTTCCGACCAATATCACTATTATCGGTCGTCTACAAGTTGTTTACCAAGATCATCGTCAACCGCCTAGAGAAGAAGCTCGACGACTTTCAACCACCGTCACAAGCCGGGTTCCGGCGGAACTTCTGCTGCCTAGACCACATCCACACCTTGACTCAGGTTGTGGAGCGTCATCGAGAATACCACCTCCCCCTGGCATTGGCTTTTGTAGACTACCGGAAAGCCTTTGACAGCGTCGAGATCAACGCCATCCTGAACTCGCTCGTCGCCGCAGGAATCCCCACGAAGTATATCGACCTCATCGAAAAGTGCAACGAGGGAACGTCGACTACAATCCAACTGTTCAATAAAAAACTCACGATCCCCATCGGGAAAGGCGTTCGACAAGGAGACACAATCTCTCCGAAGCTCTTCTCCACAGCCCTAGAAGATGCAATGCGTCAACTCGGCTGGGACACCAACCGAGACTGGGAAGATGGAAACGTTATCAAAGGCATCAACATCGACGGCAAGATCTTAACAAATCTTCGCTTCGCCGACGACATTGTCCTCTTCGCCAACAACACCTCCGACCTGTCATCCATGCTCAACGATCTAGACGCCGTCGGAAAGAAGATCGGACTCCAGATGAACGAGAAGAAAAACGCAGTGGATGAGGAACCGCTTCTGCGACCAAGGCAACGTCACCCTCGAAGGACGAGACCTGCTTGAAGTCAACTCCTACGTATATCTCGGCCGAGAAGTCAACATGACGAACGATTTAAAAACCAGAGATAGCAAGACGCCGACGAGCTGGATGGGCCGCGTTTAACTCCATAAAAAGAAGTTACCAACCAGCTGAAAGACCCAAAACTGCGAGCGCATATCTTCGAAGCATCCGTCATCCCCGCCATCTCCTACGCGACTGAAGTTTGGCCTGACACGAAGAACACCACGACCGCCCTACGAACATCTTACCGCGCATTGGAACGTGCACTCCTCGGTACCACTCGCTTCGAACAGTGGAAAAAAGAACAGACGAGCACAGACCTCCGTCAGCGGTCCCAAATCCAGGACCTCGAAGAGCACATTCAACGCGGGAAGCATCGCTGGGGAGGCCACGTCATTCGCAGACAAGATGACCGCTGGTCGACGAGAACGACCCACTGGATCCCGAGAAACATCAAGCGCCCACCGACCAGATGGACGGACTACTTTCGCAAGAACATCAGTCAACCAGGCCGCCACTGGATGACCGTTGCGCAAGACCGGGCCGCCTGGAGAACGTGTGGTCCACGCTGAGAACATCGCCAGCGAAGATGGACCATCAAAGTATCAAAGTAAGTAAGTAAGTATACCCTTCAGAAATCCAACAAATATTCATCAAGGTACCTCAAACTCAAAAATTTTAGATATCAGCCTTGTTCAAATAAAATGAATTTATAACTCGTTTCGAGAAACTCCAGGTCTTCTTCCACCCTCAAACTTTTTTAATGAACCGAAACATCATTTTATTTACCCAGACCATTTAATTTATACCCTGATGACGCTAAAAATTCCATCCTAACCAGATTAAAGGGATTCTTCCACCCTCAAGTGAAAGATCTATGAATGAACCAGGATTTTTCCCGTTTTTCAGTGAAAAAACAATGGTTTAACCTGCGATCCACGTAATAAAGTCATTAAAAAGATGATTAAAAGATCTTTCCACCCTCGGAAATTTCGAGAATGACCCATAATCCAGGAAAAAAATGATAAGGATAATAAAAATTACTATGGAACAGTAGATTAGGAAGCTTCCCACGCCCTCGAACGTTTCTGATCTGTCTCAATTTTCTGGGAGATCAAAAATTCGGTTTTTTTGATCTGATAATCCTCAAACGTTTCATTGTTCGAAGGCTTATCCATTTATTGAATTGAGAAGAAAGGATAAATATTGCACAAAAGCCTCCTATTGTCCTATGTTTTTGCAGAGAAGTTAGGTTGATGTCAACTCTTTTGTTTCATTTTTATCAGGAAGAAAAAAACACAACATTTCCTTGTCATTGAAATTGAAGATCAAATCTTATTTCTGACGTTTTTTTCAAGAAGTGATTGTGTTCATACACCCTCATGAGATTTATGATTTTTTTTAGATGATTCAATGGGGATTCGGAAAAATCTTTGAAAGTTGAGTTGAAAAAAAGTTTGACAGGGGAAAACCTCCATAAATCTAGAATTTGAAAAATCAAACAAATTTTTTTAAAATTCTCCTATTAGATTACATGTTCCAGAAGGAGGTTTAGTTCACTCCGAAATAGTATTTTTTGAACCTACCCCAAATGAAACAGCAAAACTACGAAATTTAGAATTTTTCGAGTTTCGCACCTGAAAAATACGATTTTTTTTTCTCGTTCATGCCGTGTTCAAAGTGATTCCGCAAAATGCAAAATACTCTTTTTCAAAAATTTTTTTCTTTTGGAAAAAAATTAAAACTGATGCCGTGTTCAGAGGAACAAAAAGAAAACTAAATTTTGGAAAGTTAGAGATAATTTGGCAATTCACGGAAATCACTTTGAACACGGCATCAGTTTAAATTTTTTTTCCAAAAAAACATTTTGAAAAAGATTTTCTTCTAAAAATAAATAAATCTAGCAAAAAGTTCCAAGATAAACCTGAATTTTTGGTCATATAATTCATGACGATTGCCTACATGACAAACTTGAAAATGTATCTTAATTCGTCTCCCTTAAAAAAAAGTGCAGTTTTCCTTTTAATAAATGATGTTTTTTCCTAGATCATTTCCGGAAAATCCAGAACTAGATTGAATTAGTCACGACCCGGTTCTCAGCTCATTTCTTTTTTAATCCCGGTTCAGATCAGGCCAAAAAAGGAAGTCTGGCAGGGTTTCAACTGAATCGAACAATGTGCGAGGAGAAGCTTATAGTTATGAGGAAGTAAAATGAAAAAAATTGAGGATTATTTAGGGTTCATCTACGGGAAAAGCTGGATGAAACGATTGTCAGTGGAAAATGAGGAAAACAGCGTGAAATTAAGAGGATTTGATGAAAAATACGAGCTGTGTACTTTCTGAACTTCGCATAACTTCACATAATCCTTTGTTTCGTCTCTTTTTTTCCGTTTCCGGGTTTTGAATCTCGGAATTCCATGAAATAAGCTCTACTGAGAAAATAATAATTCATAATAAACGATTTGAAATTATTCCAGTCGCATTGAGAATGGCTCAACTCGTTGCAGTTGGACCGAAAGTTTTCAAGTTTGCCCTGGAGACTCAAGTAGGTTCAGGTCGGGTGCACGTTCTTCCCAAGCGTTGAGCCATTCCAAATGCGACCAAAAACGTTTCATTTTGTTGGGAATCTATCTAATATTCGATAGATTTGTTTAAATAAACAAAAATATTGCCTGAAATCTCAACTTTTGAACAACCTTTTTGAAAAAAATTTCAGTCTTTTTTTCAAATTCTTAGGATTTTTTTATTGAAGTTACTAAATAAATTTCCTAAAAAAATCTCATTTTTATCTCCGATTCCAACTATGAAGAAATTTCAGCGTCTCGAAAAAAAGCCAGACTTCGAAATTTCACCGTGGAGCGCACAATCACCTTCTAAAAAAATCTATTTACCCAATTTTTTTCGATGAGAGGCATACATTTTTTTCTAATTGAACAATATATTTAAACAATTTTAAACTCCCGAAATCTCCAAAAAAATTTGATTTAGAATTTTTTTCTTGGTCTCTGAGATCTTTGTCTTAAATCGCATCGAGCTTTTTTTGGAAGAAAAATACCAAAAATCTTCATTCGATGCAAAATTTATAGCATATTCTTCCAATAAACTGCGGAAATCTGGTTTCAGATTGCTACGTAGTGGCTTTTCGGATTATGTCGAACTCGGGAAATCCAAAAAAAAAATTTCAACACCAGGCATCGATTTTTTTTTTCTCTAAGCGTTTTGTAACATCTTACAAAAAATTATCAAAAGAACATTTTTTTCGAAATTTTTGGAAGGGCTTGGAATTTTTTTCAGAAAAATCTACGGTTATCAATTGAAATTTTTTTAAAAAAATCAATTATTTTTTTGTTATTTGAAATTCCATTTATCCACTTACTTTTTGAACATTAGGAACCTAAATATAACTTTCAAAGAAAGAGTATTTTTTTAGAATCAGGATGTTTGGATGAACTTCACGAAAGTTTTCTAAAAAAAGCATTTCCAATTTAAAAAAAGGTATTTTTTTACAAACTTTCTATTATAAAGATCTTTCCGTCTAAAAAAACAGCCAGATAGTGGAATTTAACCGTGGGGCGCAGCTGCAAAAAAAGTCTGGATAAACATTTAAAAATTTACTACGTAGCTGATTAATTTCATATTTAAGGTTCAAAAAAATGTTTGTGTACACTTTAAATAGAATTTTTTTCGGAGAAGGTTTCGAAAAATATCCTTTTTTTATCCGAAACCTTTATTTATAGAGCACCTCTGTTGGTTCAAAATAACCAGGGAGTGAAATTTATCAATAAAGACCAGCTGCATTTTTCTAAAAATTCATTTTTGAACGTCATAAAACATTGTAAAAAGAAACTTGCATGATCCGAATTTAGATTCAAACTCTCAAAAATCACAATTATTAATAAGATTTCAAGCAGACGCCTGGAGAAACTTTTTTGTAGTCGCCAGAGGCTTCTGAACACTAATTACATCGTGGGAGAAAAATCAAAAATTATTTTGTACATACAATTTGTAATAATTCTCCCACGGGCCATTATTGTTCAATGAGTTTTCGTGTGAAACCTCGCTCGAAGGTTATCAAAAGCTCAACTTTTACTTTTCATGGAAATAGGCTAGACATAAACCCGGCTACGAATGCAATGCTAATACATAGTTATACGATAAAATATTTCAAATCCGGTTCCTGAATTTATTTCTTCTCTCAATCAAAGGAATTGAGTGGAACAGACGTGGAATTTCATCCGGTTATCGGATAATTCATTTCGCGAAGTGGGATTCGAATCGAAGTTGAGATATTGTGAGAAAAATTCAAATTGAATAGCTTCACGAAATGCTCGACAGTGAAAAATATGTTCTTAACAGAAAGTTGGAAAAATATTTGTCTTCATTCAGGTAGAGAAATCCAAAATTGGAAGGGTTAATTTGTCTTGGAGAATAAAAAACCAAAAAATAAAATTTCAGTGTTGAAATTCTGATTTTCTCTCCAGTTTTTCGTAACTTTGAAGACCCGAAATGTTAAAATTAAAGTTCTAGGCTCTTTTTTCATTATTTAAAAAATATCGAAACTATCTTCTTTTTTTTCTTACAATGTAGTCCAGAACTTTCAAAAGTACAAACCCAAATAATTCTGAAGATCAGCTCAAACAAGACTTTGTTCTCCGAGTTCTCAAAAAACAATCAGAATACAAATTTCTCAGAGTACAAGTGCTCTCTCGATCCAAAAACCTTTCGGATCTTTGTTCTAACCCCGATTAGAAGGAGTAAGTCTTGACTCAAAACCACTTTTAGATATCGTTATGTGGTCTTTTTTCCGAGCTTAAAACGATGCAAATCCTTTAAAATGCTTCTCTGAAAAAAGAACTTCAAATGTATACCCTGAAAGCGGTTTTGGATTGCTAAAGAGCCGAAAGTTTTTGAAAATCATTTTTCTAGTCGTTTCTTGGAATCATCGTCTTAAATCAAATGGGATTTGGTGGTCTGAAAAGAAAATGCGAGAAATATGGTTCCAAAAACAGAAGTGATCCGATTGGAACTCGCTACGTAGATATTTTTTTTTTGAAAACAACCAAATTATAGAAAAAATACGATAAAAAAGCCGTTTTCATAAAAATGATCTAAACTGGTCCATGGTCAAACATTGGATTATGTACAGCTGGTAAATCAAATATATCATAAAAATGTGTCGTCGACAACCATCAAATCAAATTTAAGAGAGAAGCACACAGTATTTTGTAAAACTTTCCTCTGCTATGAAAATTATCACTTCAAAAAAAAATAATATTCTGAGGCGAAGAGCAGTTTCCAGAGTTTCTCGGGCAATTCAAAAGCTGTTTTTGAACCCTCAATGGGGTTTCAAGGGAAGCTATGACAAGTAAAACAGTGAAAAAGAAAAACAAATCGAAAAAAAATTCAGGCGAAAAGTCGATTTCAACTATTAAAGGCGCAGTGGTCATTGACACGAAATGGTGAAAGTTAGGCGTATTACGGTAGTCGATTATTCAAATATTTTTCTTTTCTTTTTCTTGAATTTTTTATTTTTCGATACGTTTTCGCAATCGAAATGTTTTTTTTTGATCGATTTAAATAATAGTTTTTCCTGCTCGTGAACAAATAATCCAGTCATCCTCTGATTTATACTTCCATTCCTGTTTTTTAGGATAAAAAACTGCAATCCATTTTTTTCAATCACGTGTGACTCGTTAAGCTTTAATTAATAACTGAATAGGTAATTAAAGTAAGCGGGCAAAAATCCAAGTAAACAATATTTTTCTAATGAATATCACACTTTTTTTAAGTGGTGTAATTGTAAAAGTGAAGGTGGGGATTTGGAAAATATTATTTCCTTAACAAATTAATCATTGAATTGAGCTGAACTCATGATTTAATTGAAATGCAAAATTTTCTCAGTTAATTGTTGTTTAATGAGATTTTTTGTTTGTTAATTGATGATCAAACTCCGTGGTTGCTCACCAGAGGTTGTTTACTAGTCGTAACTAGGGCTGAAATTCGGTTTGAGTTCACATTTCGCAATGAAAAGAGGGATTTTTCGTTCAAATAAATGGTGGAATAGATTTTTAAAAGTTACTCTTGGAAATGGAGGGAGAAGTTTAAAATTTTTAAGTTTTTCATGAGATTTTCTTATGGAAACCTATAGCTCGGCTATTTTTGTCATTTTTCGAAAACACTGGACGAATCAGAGAGGGCATAATGGCCTATTTTGAAGGAAATTTCGCGATCCAAGTACTTTTTTTCAAAGTTTTTTTAATAAAATTCTCAGCGAATTTAAAAAAATTCAAAAGCTTTTTTTAAGTATATTGTAGCATTATCTAACCGGATGATCCTATTTTCATATTTTTTTATTTTTTTGCTTGATTCCTAGAAATATGTTGTGTTTTTTTGAAGAATAATTTGCAAAAATCTGTGAATTTTTTTAAAAAAAGGAAGGTTTTTTTAAATGTTCGTTTAGGCCCAAATTGGCTTTTCTATTATCAAAAACGAGTTTTTGTCAGAGGATTATCATTGAATTCGTGAATTTGAGAGATTGAGTACAGAAATTTCCTAAAGGAGTCTGGCCGGCACGTTCGCGAGAAATGGCCTCTTTTAACAGATTACGAGAGTTTTCTTTGATTTGAGGCGTTCCTTTTGTCAAAAACGAAAAGGTTGTGGAACTTGAGACTTTGAAGACCTCAAACTGATGCATTGAGGGGTATTCTGACCATTTTTCAGGGTATTCCCAGCCAAAAGTAAAACGACCTTCCTTGTGAGAACAAAAGTTTCCAAAAAGAAACGGTCGAAAATCAGGGCCAAAGTAAACACTTTTATCAAATCACGAAACGATACGCGATTCGAAAATCGGCAGCGTCTGATCGGTCATTGTGTGTCTACAATGACCAGACATGACGAACGTCTTTTTTTCGTTTCCTGATTGAAGTTTTGTTTTACAAGCTGATTAGAATATCGCGCCATTGCATCGGAATGATTGTCATTCGGTGATTTTAGGGGTTTGAAGGAGAAAATGGAGTTTGAAACAGGGACTGGCGGTTTTTTTTCACAGGGTAATGCATGAAAAATTTGCTTTTATGTTGAAATTTTGAAGAGAATAAGCTTTTAACCCCTGTAAGGAAGTTATTTTGCTCCTATTTTTGAAATTGATCCAAATTTGGCTACAGAAATTCTTCCTAAACCAGACCATACACCTGAAATCTTATATTTTCTATTTTTTCATAAAAGTTGAAATTTTGAAGCTTACTTTTGAGGTCGTCTGGTCTATAAACATTATTTTTAGGAAATCGAAAAATCACAAATTTTTGTGTAAAATACCTGTCTGTTTCCATCCCTATGTCCTTTAAAAAATTGATGAAAACATTATTTCGAAAAAAAAATTCTCTTTTTTCGACCAAATATCAAGTTTTTTTTTTAATTCAGCTATTCATAGTTTGATCCGGTGCATCTATTTGAGTGAAAAAAAAATCCGCTCTACTAGAAATTTTCGTAGCTTATAATCAAAGCTATTGGTTATACCTCAATTAGGAAACAAGAAATAATTGTAGGATTTTCCTTTTTCAAATGGGAAATTCCAAAAGTCTTGAAAGTTCAATGATGTTGAAGCTGATATTTTACGGTTTGGAGGATGAAAAAAATCTTCCTAATATGATTTTTTGATTAATATAAAACTGGATACAAGTACTTTCAAACTTTTACTTGGAAAAGTAGGTCTTTTCGACGTCTTTTCTCAATTTTTTGAAGTCTCCATACAAAAAACTTGATTTTGAACCATTTATCATGACGAAAGGACGAAAAATCTAGCAATATCCACAAGTTTTGGGGCACTGGTCCTTCATGAGCGTCAAGTAGACGGCGTTTTGGCAAAGGTAGGCCGACTTGGGGCAGTCCGACACTCCAGTTGACGGGTTCAGTTTGTCGACGCAGTTGACTTCTGTTTTCGGAATATTTCTTTAGAAATGAGAAAAAACAGAAATCAGTAATTTGATCCTAAAATCACTTCACTGTTACTGATTGATCTTATTCGGGAGCTAACCTTGAATAAAAGATTCCGAAATTTTCAGATCGACAATTGTGAATTTTTTTTTTGCCAAAATTGAAATATTTTAATCCATTTTGTAGAAAAGGGACAACCCAAAATTGTTTGAAATTTGAGAAAATTAAGCAAAGTCAAACATTTTATTCCTAAGCATTTTTTTTCAGTTATTAATCTTCAGAATTAGTTTCGCATGGGTTTTGGCAAGACTTTTGTGAATTTGCCAGTTTTTTAGGCTACAATTTAAGAATTTGGATCCATTTTGTAGTAAAGGAGTTAAAAACTGGGGATTTTTTGATTTTTCAATTTTTCGGCATAAAATTGATAAAAAATTGCGTTTTTCTAAGGCTGATAAGGCTTTTTGAGGTCAAATCGTACACTGGTATGGAAAAGACGCTCTGAACAGCTCGGAAAAGTTTGATTTTACCCGAATCGGACCATTAAAACTGGAGTTTTGAATTTTTAAAATTCTGTTTCAATTTCTTGGCCGAAAGTAAATGAAAATTTGAAGCTGATAAAGCTTCTTAAGGTTATATCTAGTCAAAAAAAGAAAAACTAACGAGGCGGATTAACGGGACTGCCGCCGCCGTTGCCACCGGCACAGCGGTTGCACGTCTTGGGACATTGCTGGAATTCCGAAATTGGTAAAGGTACTTATATGTTTCTCAATTATTATAAAAAGGGAAAAATTGGGTCGGAAAGTGTTACTGCATCTATTGGAACAAAACCAAATTCAGCCAGAGTAAAATCGTGACTCGAAGTGGTCGTTCCCATTCCGAGGCTTCCACATGGAGCACGGTCTCCGGACTCCAGCACAACATCCACTGTGGTCTGAGCTCGTCAAGGCGCAACTGAATGGACTACGCGCAGAAGGACGATGCGAAGGACCGTAAGACCATGCTTTCAACTCATTCGACTACACAGTTGGACTTCTAGTTCGCCAAAGGCGGTTGTTCGTTATAGCTTTTAAAGTCCTTGTTCACCGTCTAGTCGATTATATCTATGACTAGAACAACAAAATAAATGATTTGATTGATTCGAAAAATCCTTGGAAAAAACAGTAACTTTTTGCTTTTAAAACACTCTGACATGGGGCGCATAAAGATGGCCACTACTCTTTCTCTGACCAAAACTATTTCGTTGTTTTCTCGCCGCTAGACAACGACGAAATAGTGTGTGGCAGAGAAAGAGTTGCTGCAATCTTTAAGCGCCCCATGTCAGACAACTAAGTACATGACAATTAGCAATGGAGCGAACTTGTCGCGGCTATTTTTTCCTAACTTTCTCACAACCCAATTTTTTTTTCTTGAGAATCATCGTCCCGTAAAACATCGGCGCGAAAGATACTGTAGCCACGGATTTTTTGATTTTTTTGAAACTGGTAAAACAAAAATAACTAGCGCTATTAAAGGATCATTGTACCGCGTGATAAAACATCGTCGCGAAAGATACTGTAGCTCTCTGGAAGATTTGAGCTCTCCAACCTGAGTCATGAGGTCAAAATAAACGGCGTTGTTGCAATAGGCAGCCATGTGGGGACAGTCGGAGACACCCGTCGACGGGTTGAGGAGATCGACGCAGGCGGCGCCACCCGGCGTCGTTGGCGCCAACGTCGTGGTGGCGGCGCCGGCGACCTGGATGTTGGCGAAGTTGCAGCAAGTCGCGTTGTTCAGGCAGGCCTGTCCGTCCGGGCAAATGTACACCGTGTTGGTGGAGTCGACAGCCAGGGAAAGGCAGGCTGAACCGGAAATCTCTGTTTTTTTGTTTCACGTAAATTTAGAAGCCTGAAACTCGCTACCAGTTCTTTAGGTTCGGATATATCTGATCAAGAAAGGTTTAGAAGGAAGATTCAGGCGTAAAAAGACAAATTTATAGTAAAAATGACTGATATGAGTCGTTTTTGAGTTCATTTTCTCACTTCATAAACGAGATTTTCTCCATTTTTGCATTTTTCAACTTTTAACGAGAAATTTAGCACTTTCGAGACTTTTTCTATTGGCTATTGACTACGTTTAAACTTCAAAAAAATCAAAACATAACTTTTTTTCAAAAAAATATGACAAAAAAATGTTTTTTTGTAATTTTTGAGCCTAAAAAAACGTTTCGAAAAGAAAATTTGGAAATCGATCCAAATCCAAGCTTTTTTTCACTAGCAAGTTAGCTCTGTGCTTATCAACTTTTGATTTTTTTTTATGTTATTTTTGAAAAAAATGGGTTCAGGAGTTATTTATTTTTAATTGATATAAGGTCTTGATTAGGGCCTTTTCTAGAAATTGTGGTTTTCTATGAGGAAAATCTTTTTATATTCTTTTTCAAAGGAAAGACCGGCCAAGAGTTTTTGATTAAAAATAAAGTTTTATTATGACTGTTTTTGATTTCATGGTCCTCTCTGTAGATCTCAAGATTTAAAAAAAATATTAGGAACTCATTGAGACCTTTTTTTGAAACTTCAAGTTTTTAAAGTAGATTGCAAAGTGTCTTACTCGAAAAAACGTCATTATTTTGATTTTTCTAGGAAATTTTCTCTTCTATGAGGACCGCAGTGTCCCAAGGACCTTCATAAAGACCTTTTCTTGAAAATATCGTTTTCTCTAGCACAAAATATCATCAATAAGTTGAAATTTCCAACTTTTCCTAACCAAAAAAAGTAAAAAACTGACGTCCACTCTCAGCCGCGCAGGTTTCGCCAGACGCCGTGGCTCCAGAAGCGATAGAAACGACTAGAATCACCGTCAGAAGCATTTCCAAGCCCTTGCCCAAGTAATAATGCAAAATGGAACTTTCAAGCCTTTTATACTGACCTCGGTTCAACTGGATTACCATTTTGAGGCCGCCAAACTGTTTGAGCAGCTGCTCCCCTGATTTATTCCGTCTTTTTTTAAACTCTTGAAGTTAACTTTTCGTTCCTCATAGGTTCAATGTTGTGAAATACTCTGATAAGCCTCGATTTTTGATTTTTCAGTGTTATTTCAGAAAAATTCATCTTGATAATGAAAACTTTGATAATTTTTTGGGGTCCGGGCTTTATTCAGTGTTTGACGAGTTATCAGCGATTTAAATATATGAAATTTCCGTCTCTGAATAAACGATACTTTAAGGGAAAAGCTGAAAAGAACGAACAAGAGCTTTTTGAAAAGATGCCAACAAGGAAATATGGAACAGAAAAGTTTTTTGTCGAAGATTTTGCTCGAAACGACATAGAAAGGTGAATCTCAACATTTTTTAACCCAAAACTACATCATTTTTTCCAAGAAAAAAATTGGCAAAAATAAATAGCACCAGAAAGGATTCGAACCTGCATAATAGACTTCCCAGCGCGAGGCCGCTAGCCACTACACTACAACGCCTGCTGGCAGCAAGAGTTCGCCGCCGCAAGAAATTCCCTCCTCCCTTCCAATGCATTTTTTGCGGGAAAACTTTAAGGCGTCATAACTCGACTAGAACCAAAAAGGCGCACTTTTTTTTAAACTTTTTTGGATTCAGGGTGCTCGAAAGTACCTATATACAAAGTTTCATCGAGTTCCAATATCTCGACCTTTCCCAAATCAACAGCTTCTTTCGAATTTTCAAAAAAAGGTTCAAAAATTATACTCTCATCATAAATCGACAACAAAGACCTTGCTTCGAAGAACGTCAGATTCGTGATCTTTTCTTTGAAAAACAAACTACAAAAAATGTATTTGTTCCGATGAAAACAAGTCAGACAACGGGTCGACCCGGCGGAGATTTGTAGTGATTTGACTTTTTTCCCAAAAACCACCCGCTTTTCACTACAAAATGACACGATTGTCAAAGGAGCGCACATGACATTTGACAATGACGGCCGTCATTTTGTATCGAGGAAAAAGTTCCGCTTGTCTACCCACCTACACTGGAAAATTTACAATTTTTTGAGGGGTTTTTCAGAAAAGAGTCCATTTATTTTTTCATTAGGGTTGAGAGAAACGAATTGTGAAAAGTGAGATGAATGAAAAAACACGAGAAAATAGGGTTTTCCACCTAGGGGAATTTTAAGTGGCCACTTAAGGGCTTGAAGTTTTGTGACCACTCAAGTGGCCCCTTTAGAAATCCAAGTGGTACTACCAGGTCACTAAAACTACTATAGTGGCCACTAAGACGCGAAGTATCGGCTTCTGAAAGGGTTTTTTTTAGTGGCCACTTAAGTGTCATCTCCAGTCACTTCAGTGGTCTTTTCTCACGATTTATTCAAAATACATTGGAAAATTCGCAATTTTTCGTGGGATTTGTTCAAATCAATCATATAATTTATTGTTTTGGCAAATAAACGTTGATATACGAGAAAATACGGTTCGTAACAAGCCTTTCTAAGAATCGTAGGAAATCTGCAGAAACCTTGGATTCCCACAATTATTATTTCGACAAAACAAGACGCTCAGAACAGCTTTCGACTCTATTTTAATCTTACTTTATTTTTTTCTTATCGTCTTTTTTTCCAAATCTTCTTTGTGGGTACCAAAGATGAATTCTAGAATATTTTGTCGAAAAAAATATGAGAAATGAATCATTTTTGCAAGTAAAATTGTGTATCATGAGAAACTTTGACTGATTAAAAAAATGATAATAATTGGATAAAAATATTAAACTTGAAAAAAACCTAAATGGAGCCGAATTTTCAGATCTATCACTGCCAAAAACCACTGAGGAAAAAAAGCTCCGTATCCACAAATTCGCTGAGCATCAACTTATGAGAAACTGGGAGTAAAATAGATTATAAAAAGGTATAGGAGACTCATAACAGTAAACATAAGAGAAAGAGAACTTTTTCTCAGGCTCCGTATCCACAAATTCGCTGAGCATCAATTTATGAGAAACTGGGAGAAAAGTATAGTGAAAAAAAAGGAACGGCAGGATGGTCCCTAGAGAGGCTACTCTAGGGGTTTTGGTTAGTGGCCACTCTAGAGTAGTTTATAGTTATGAACTCCATGAGAAGATGCATTTTTATGCGAAAAAATTAGCGTTTTTTGAAAAAATGTGTAACTTTTCAGGAACGCCGGAGTGGTCCCTAGAGGGCTTTGATAGTCCCCTCTAGGGACCACTTAACCTTTCTCTATTTGGCTTGTTAAAGTGGCCACTCTAGGGGAGCATTTGTCGCTTGTAGAACATGAGTTTCATCAAATAGGTCCTACTTACTTTTTTGAAAAAATTTAAAAAATCCCTATAGAGACAACTTCAGCTTTAGGTACATAGGAGTCTGACCCTAAACCCTAGAGGGACCACCTGAATTTTTTTATCCCTACAGGAAGCCCTATTTTGCCCTCTATAGGTACCATTTTACTCCCTAACCCCTCCAGAGACCACTCTGGCGTTCTCAAGTATTTTTTTTACTCAAACGAAGTTCCAAATTACACTTTTTTGAACAGTTTCTATGCATTTGTGTGAGCCGGATAGTTGCTCTCGAAGGTGTTCATCGAAAATACAGTTGCTCCTGAAATTTCTCTGTGAACCTGAGGAAATTTGATTCGGACCAACTCTTTTTGTGAAAGATGGAAGTGACGTAGTTCCTGTAGGGCGGATGGACGACGACCATCGCGATGGAGGCCAATAAACCGTGGGACGTGGAGAACAGGGTGCAAATGTTGTTGGTGGCTGGGAAAATGGTTAAAATGAGCTCGTGTCAGAACACTTTACTCATACTTTACTCACTTTATATCATAGTATTTGCACATTCAAAAGTCTTGGAAAAGTTCTAGTGGTCACTTTAGGGTTTTGACTTTTAAGCGGCCACTAAAGTGAACAAATTAGTGACTCGCTAAAATTTCAGTAATCTAGGTGGTCCTAGGCCATGGAAAACTACTAAAGTGGCCACTGTGGAAAAATAGTGGCTTCTATAGTGATGGTTTCAGTGGGCTCTCTAGGGTTTTGACGTTTAGTGGCCACTAAAGTAGAACAAAATGGTCTTGACTGGCCAAAATTTCAAAACTCTAGATGATATTACTAGGCCTCTAAAACCACTAAAGTGGCCACTGGGGAAAAAATAGTGGCTTCTATAGTGATGGTTTCAGTGTTCTCTCTAGGGTTTTGACGTTTAGTGGCCACTAAAATAGACAAATTAGTGACCACTTGACTGGCTAAAATTTTTAGAACTCTAGGTGCTATTACTAGGCCACAAAAACTACTAAAGTGGCCACTAAGGCGCTTCTATAGAAGTGGTTTTAGTGGCCACTTTAGTGTCCTCTCCAAGTATTCGAGAAATCTCTTAAGTGGCCAATAGAGTTATTTTCAGGTTATTCTTACTTTTATATAATCAAATTTTTCAAAATTTGCAACGATTTTTCCTCAACGCCAAACAAAAGATTCTCGTAGATTAAATATTCCTTGAAAAAATGTATACCTTGATTATAATCTCCATACAGCATGACACTGTAGGGAAGTAATATGGCAACATTTGGGATGGCTACCTGAAATTCCTCGATTCTCGGGAAAGAAAAGGGTTTTTGGGAAAATTCTAGGTAACGCTTTTCGGACAACTTTGAGCTCTCTATCGGTCACTTAAGTGGTGTTATCTTCTTTTAAGTGATCCCTCGGATCAGAATTCAACATTGCTTCGTGCTCTACAGTCTGTTCAGATTCGAAAAGCCAAAGCTCCGCCCCTCATTACGCGATAAACCCATCAGAGCGCGAGCCATCTACAGAGCTTTTATTATGACGTCATCGTACTCAAAATTCGAAATAATTCATTTCGAATAAGAATTTTCGAAAAATTCGCCCATATTGCTTTCAACAAGATTTTTCGTGGGATAGCGTTGAAAAATTTTTTTTAAAATTCAAACACGAAATTTCTTTTTTCATAGCCACGCCATACACGATTGGCTTGAGCCATCGAAAAAAAGGTCCTGACACGAAATAGAAGAGAGAGTGTCTGATGGTTGGAGAGCACAGACATGCCACGTTCCTTAAAAGGAAGGTCATTTTACTTTATAGTTAGGACTTTCCTGAAAAATGGCCAGACTCCTTGATGTACCAGGTGATGATTTTTGAAAGTCTCAACCTTCAAAACTTCCTAGTTTTCGAAAAAAGGACACCTCAAATTCAAAGAAAACTGAAAATCTGTGAGAATAGGCCAATTTTGAGCCCTTATTTCTAGGAAATAGGAGAACTTCCAGAATCTTCTTCTGGTACATCAAGGAGCCTTCTAGCCAATCTTCACAAAATTCCCAACTAAAAAGTCAAAACACCTTCTTTGTATAGTCAATGTTTCCCGACTTCAAAGTCGAGGGGGGCGGGGCAGGGGGCGGGACGCGTAGCGTGTGCGCTAGCGGTTCTTGGCACGTGTTCAATTCAACCGCCATCTACTCTTTGAAAAGCGCGTTTTTCGCTTTTTTTTTTCATTTCTTTTTCAATTTTTTTATGTTCATGTGTGCATCAAAAAATAGTAAAAAACATTGAAAAAGAGCGGTTGCCGAGCTTTTCAAATAGTCGGCGGCAAATGAATTGAACTCGGGCCAAAAAACGGGTATGCACACGCTACGCGTCTCGCCCCTTTCCCCGCCTCCTTCGCATTTCAAGTCGGGAAACATTGACTATAAGCGTCCCTGAACCTGTATGCTGAGAGCGGCCATAAAGTAGAGCTGCTTCTTGCTGGTCGCCACGGACGTCAGAGGCTTCCTGGTGCGGATCACGTAGAACGAGTGGGCGACGAAGAACAGTCCGAGGACGGTCAGATAGGCGGCGGCGATCCCGAAATAATGATGCGAGGATCCGATCCGGGACTCGGTCATCATCACGACGTCTTCCGTGTAGAGACCCGGCGGGATGCACCCGAGCTTCTGAATTGAACGAAAAAGAGTTTGAGCTGGGTACTACGACAAGAGCGGGTTTTCTTTTCTCGAGGAGTACTGTATGTGAAAGTCTGCGTTCGGCGTGTGCGTGTTTGCACATTTTTAGTTGTCCTTTCCATTTCTTTCTATTTTTATCTGAATATTTTTAGTTTTTGTCTCATACCGAGTCAGAATAAATAGTTGATTTAATTCAAACTTTCACTATAGTTCATTTAATTCAATATCAACAAAATTTAGAACAAGCGAAGTCGGTACTACTGAAAATGTGCAAACACGCGCGCGCCAAATGCGGACTTTCGTATACAGTAATCTTCGGAATAAAAAAATTATCCTTGTAGTACCATCTTGAGCTGAACTTTCGTGAAATCACCGTGAAATTAATCAATCAAGGGCTGTTTTTATATGATTCATCCTCTTAAAAACATTTTTTCTCTTAAAACACAAAAGTTAGAAACTTTAAGTTTCAATTGAAAAATTTAAAAAAATGGAAAAATCCCTTTGAAGATCGAAACTCTGCCTTTTATTGTAATTTCTTTTTGAAAAATTTTTTTTAATACACTAACAGCGTCAAACTTCAGTTGAAAAATTTTTAAAAAATTGGTAAACCTTCAGAAAAAAAGTTGACTAGGAACTGACCACCAAAAAAAGTACTTTTTTTAAAGAAATATTAAAAAAACAAATTAAGCTAAAAAGAACGAAGTAAAAAGCTGAAAATATTAAAATTTTATAAACTCCGATATTTTCGACTCATCCCGGCTAGAAAATCAGGGCCGCATTTGGAATGGTTTGAAGCTTTGCCGTTAGAATCGAGTCTAACAGCAAAGCTACTCTATAATTAAATTGTTTCTTCAATGTTCCTCGATGCCTAAGCGCGCAAGCCGTTTTGAGTCGGGGACCCCTCGAAAAAACCGCCTTGCTGAGCCATTTTACGTGCGGTCATGAGCTTCCAAGTCACAGATAATTCAAACTATCTCGTCAAATTCTTCTATTGGAAATGACAAGGGATTTTTCTTCAGTTTTCTTTCAGATCAGAAGAAAAATTTCTCACCCTGACGAGCTCAAATTTGAGCGTAAAGTCATCTTTCTGCTTGAGGACATGAATGGGAGCAAGGTAGCTGGCGAAGAACAGATAGTGAACAAAAATCAGGGTTATTCTGATGTTGTCGTTGAGTTTCCCAAAATGATCACTAGGCAGGATCGCCTGGTGTCGCATGAAGAACAGGGAGAGTGATGAGACCGATAGAACTGAAAATATTATCGTCGGATCTTAAAAATGAACTTATTTTCGGTAGTCTTTAAAAGAAAATCTTGAAAATCTGGCAGGAAGTTTCGAAAAAATAGCCGCGACACAGCTGGATCTAATGCGCCCCATTGATATTTTTCAAAAAAGAGAGGGAAATCAAATCGAGATAAAATGAAATTCAATGACAAATGGCCAAGGGATGATAGAACTGAAAAAATTCTCGTTTTATCTTAAAAAATGAACTCATTTTCGGCTTTTTGTTCAGATAGTTTTTGAATGAAATTTTTCAGAAAATCCTGAAGTTTTGAAAAAATAGCCGCGATAGATCTGGAGCTCTTGCGCCCTAATGCTAATTTCCCAAAAAAGAGAAAAATCTGGCTATTCCTAAAAATAAAAACTTATTTACGACTTTTTTTCTTAAATGAGTCTTTGAGAGAAAAACTTTAAAAAAATTCCACAACTTTTTTTCAAAAAAATAGCCACTATAGACTTGGAGCTCTTGCGCCCCAATGCTAATCTCCCCCAAAAAAAGAGAATCTGGCTATTTATAAAAAAATTTCTAAACTTATTGTACCTATTTTTATTCAGTGAGGGTCAAAAGAGAAATTTTGAAAATCTGGCAGGAGCTTCTGAAAAAACAGGCGCGATAGAGCTCGAACTATTGCGCCCCAATGCTAATCTCCCAAAAAAAAAAATCTGAGTATTTATTCAAGAAAAGAACATCTTAAAATGGAATTTATTTGCGACTTTTTTTCTTCAGTGAAAGTTCAGAAAAGAAATTTCGAAAATTTGACAGAAAGTTATAAGAAAAAAATAGCCGCCGGAGAGCTCGAACTAATGCGCCCCAATGCTAATTTCGAAAAAAAGGAAGGAATTTCGAGGAATTGAATTTTTTGTTCAAAGCATTGTCCGAAAATTTAGTCTATCACTGAATTTTTTTTTGAATTTCGATTAAATTATTCCTCATAATTTTTACTACCTTTTTCAAAATCCTTTCCAAGACTTTTATCACGTTTTCAACGAACTTGTTTATTTCCGTTTCCTAATCGAAAAAAGGCCAATTTTCATCCGAAAACTTCCGTAATGAAAAAAACATACAATTTGATGTCATTTCCTCGAAAAATGTTGCGTTCTTATTAGTTGATGTGACCGGAAATGCACGCTACAAAAAACTTTGACCTTTTTTGGTGAGCAAAAACTTTTGGAAAAACAGTGGAGGAGTTTTTTTTAGCTTTTACTCTTAGGAGCGCCAGATTGGTCCCTATAGAAGCAACCTTAGGGATTCTTGAAGGTGTCCCTTTAGGGACCACCGTACCTTCTTCTGCAGTGGGCTCTAAAGCTTGTAAAACTGGTCAAAGCATAACAAAAAATAAAAGACTCTTATAGGGGCCCATTTTCTGTCCCCTATAAGGATGTTCGTCCCTAATCCCTCGAGGGACCACTTAAGCTTCAAGAGCCTAAAGTTGAGAGCCTAAACCCCTATAGGGACCAATTTTTTCCCCCTTAAGGGCTGTTTTTCCCCTAACCCCTACGGGCCCCCTGGCGTCCCTCAGTTGGATCAATTAATTAAAACTTTAAAAAACCTGAATTTTACCTCTAATTCCCTATATGATCACCTATCATTTAACAAAATCATTTTCAAGAATAAAAAGGGACATTAAAGGTTAATTGATGAATACTCGGTTAATCGTCTACAGTTTTACGAAATTATTTCCTGGGAAAGCGAAAGATTAATCAACAAACTTCATTTATTGTTTTAGCAGGAATAAAAAAGCATTTTGCACTATTCAATTGGCAAAATATGGAAAAAAGGTCCTGCCACGAAAAACAAGTTCTTACAGTAATCTATTACACTTTTGTGAAAAATTAGCAGTAAACTATGTTTTTTTCTATCAAAACGAGATTATGATGATGAAGTTTTTCCTTTTTTCAAGATGAATTCGATTTTTTATTGTTATACCCAGTTGGCAAAATTAAGGGTCTTGACCCGAAAAAAAAGGACTTACAGTAACCCACCAATTTTTTGTGACGAACTTCTTAAAAATGAGGCTGCGATATCGAAGCTTTCTTTTTTTTTCTTGGCACAAGAATATTATAGTTATTCATAGTAAAGGTCCTGTGACGAAAAATACAGTAACCTATTCGATTTTCGTGGAAAAATAGCGGCTGATTATATAGACAAACGCGATTTTTTCGACTCACTTGATTTGAGTAAGGGTCTTGACGCGAAAAACAAGGTCGTACAGTAACCTAGTGAACTTTTGTGACTAACTTGCGGTCTTTCACAATGTCCGTAAAATTCTTAAGATCTCAAGATAAAAAATGTTTTTTTTTGATAGTCCCTACGAACCAACCTCCAAGAGAGCCATTCAAAAAATAGAACTGATAAATTGAAGGGACCCGGAACCAATGAAGAACCCCAGCAGGGAATCCGGCAACGGCCGGAAGGTACATCACCGGAGTCGAGAGGCAGGAAAAGGCGATGTCGTTGTTCAAAGTCCTGGAACATTGAATAACCTGAACTTCTTTCGAAAAGTATGGCCAAGGGACGTTGATTACTGTTTTTGAATGGAGGACTCCTCTATAAATTTTGAATTTGAACAAAGATTAAGAAACCCCCTCGAAATACCTTTTCATAACTTCTTAGCTAGGCGAAAACTGACCAAAACTGCTGAAGGAAGAGCAGCCACTTGAAATTGCCCATTTGAGGCGGCGAGGCGACGCGAATTATCCAAAACGCGGCAACCGAAGCCGAAAATAGAACGATAGACGTCCAATTCATGGCGGCCAGGTATCCCTGAATAATTAGATCATTTTTGAAGAAACCTCGGACTTTTTCCGAGAAATCGAAAATTGCTGCAAAAGGTTCATTTTGGCCCGAAATGTTGCCCCGAAAGATTTATTTTTGGTAAAAGTTGCTTCAAAGGGTTCATTCTGGTTCAAAAAGTTCCAATTGTTGGTTCTAAAATTTGCTTCAGAGGGTCTGTTTTGGTTCAAAAAGCAACTTCAAAGGTTTCATTATGGTTCAAAAAAAGTGCTTCAAAATGATTCATCTCGGTTTCAAAAAGGTACTTCAAAGGGTCCATTTTGGTTCCAAAAAGGTACTTCAAAGGGTTCATTATGGTTCTAAAAAGGTGCTCAGAACAGTTCATTTTGGTTCCAAAAAGGTCGAAATTTCGTTTCAAAACCCTCACCTTGAGTTCCGAAACGGGATAGCAGTAGTCGTACTTCACAGACATCACCTCAGCCATTTCCGACGGATAAAATGAGAAAAAGGCCGGGTATTTATCCACTAATTTACTTGTGAGGTCATCAATGACCTTCGTCACATGAGGAGACTGATTACGGTAGTCAATTAATTATCAATTATCATTTCTTCATCTTTAATTGATATAAGGGAAGCTAGGGGAGGTGCAAACAAGGTCTTATTCTCAAGAAATCAAGAACCAATTTTTCTAATTCATGCTTCTAAAGGAATTTAAGGTACAAAATCTATTTTCTGACCCCGCCCTGCGCCTTTAAACTTCCTAGTTGGTTCATATACAAGTAAATTTCCAACAAAGTCTATTTTAGATAAGTCGAAAACCATTTTTCTATAATGAAGATTTTAAACATTATTTTGAAAGTCAAAAATATATATAATACCTCCCTGGAGAAGCTCAAATGTGTAAGACCCATTTTCTGACACCGCTTTGCGCCTTTAAACTATCTAGATAATCCATATTCGACTATTTTCCCGAAAATATATGAAAACCTTTCTCTATGAGAATAAGCAGAAGAATTTTCAAAAAAGCCCGAAAAATCCCAAAAATGAACTTTTCTCAAGGGAGCGCAAAAGAGCCTAAAAAACCGCCTCGTTGTTTCAGAGTTGAACTTTGGCCAATTTTCGTTTTTGTTGCAAAAAAGGGCTTTTTGCACTTTCAGTCATCATTTTTGGAACCTAATTGAAAGGTCTTTCAAGAATTTTCAACCCAAAAATTATTTTGAACAAATTTTATACCCATTTCTCTGAAATTAAACCATTAGAAAAGAACAACAGAAACCGAATTGCATTTATAGTCGATCCTTCCCGACTTGGAAGGCGAAATGGGTAGACGCGCTGCGTATGCGACGCGGCTCTTGGTGGGGAACTTGAGGTCAAACTCTATAATGAAAAAAAGTTAGAGAAATGTTTTTTTTTAAATATTTTTCTATACTTTTATTCATTCAAATAGTTCTTTAAAAATCCATCAACATTAAAAGTTATGGAAAAACTGTCAGAAAACGATAAAAATGGTTTTGCTTCGAGTTTCCCGCCATGAAGCCGCGTCGCATACGCAACGCCTTACCCTTGTCAATCTATCCATTTCGCCTTTCAAGTCGGGAAGGATTGACTATAGCAAAAACAGCACACGAATAAAACGAACATTGTACAGTGTACTACTCACTATTAACATACACATTCAATATAGACATGAAGACATGTTTTCCGGGGATAAATCACTGAAATTTGACAGGAACAAACAAAAAAATTATTTAAGACGAGGAAATTCATCGAGATCGTTGATATGACCACGGCAAGTAACGCAACTTCGGCAAACGGTCAGCCATTTGACGATACACTGAAAGCTTTGTCAGTCGATTTTTCGAAATATTAAAGCTAGCTCCGCCCCTTACCGTACCTTTTCGCGTCGATGACCTTTTGATAGTGCTTCTTTTCTGACCTTTTTCGATCCAAGAGCTCGAAAAACAGTCGAAAAATGCAGCGTTAATAAAGGATCATTGCCTCGCGTTTTAAAACATCGACGCGAAAAGTACAGTAACCACAGAGGTGGAGTTAGCTCCTTGGCATTCAACAGATTATACTGTGGCAGAGACCACGGAGCCCTTTTTGGCGGGAAAATGAAACTTTAAAGGCATAAATGAGGTTCAAAATAAAAAAATTCCGTTTTATAGAGCTTTTTTTAATCCGTGTTAAAGTTCTATTGAAAATTAATAGTCGAAAAAAAAATTTAAAGAAGGATAAAAAAAATTTTGAATTTTCGCCAAAAGTGCATCTTGCGGTAAAGTTGCTTTATGGATAAAACGAATCGCCATTTTTTTTTTGGTTTTTCGCTGATCTCTCTAAAGCTCAAGTGGTCTCTACAGGGGCCTATTAATTTCTCTTTCTGATTTGTAAGTTAGAAAGACGAATTTTCAATAAAAAGCCGATAAATTTGTCCCTATAGTGGTCCCAAAATAAAAAACCCTAAAGGGGTCCCTCTGTAATTTTTCAGGCGAACTTGATCGATTAGACATTTTTTTCATATTTTTCATCCAAAAACGCTGATTTTTTGAATTTTACGCCTGTAAATGCTTCTTTTAAGGGATTTAATAAAAATGAACGACTAGCAGCTCCCTAGAGTGACCACTTCTGCAAGCTTTACTGACCCAAATAGGGGAGATAAGGTTCCTGGACCCTCAAGTGTCCCTACGCCCCTCTAGGGACCTCTTCCTTCTCACCTCATGATGAGTGAACTGGCAGCAGTGTTCGCACTGGAAAACCCGGGATCCTTTCAAAGATTCGAAGCAAATCGCGCAATCCTCGTTCCTCTCAACGTTCTGAGAGACGAAAATACTTCTTTCTCCCTCATTTTTCACAAATACCAAAGGTTTCTTCTCCTCGATGGGTTTCCATTTGGTGGGACCCTTGGTTTTCAGGGGCTTTTTATTCTCGACCAGGTTCTTGACCGGCGGCGGTTTCAGGGGCTTTTCCTCATTGGAGCCTGAAAAGTTGGGATAAAATGGACATTTTTGCCTATAGTCCATTCACAATGACTTGAAATAGAGATATGCTTCTCTAACACTCTCCTCTTTTTCTGTTGTCTCTAGCTTTCGCTGAATTTGTAGGAGTCAAAATCAAGGTCTATTTCCCTAATTCTCTCTGTTTTCTGTAGAACCTTGACATTGACAAATATTTTGAGAGTCAGTGAAATCTATTTCTCTAACTCTCTCTACTTTCCCTTATCTCTCGTTTCAGACTCAAAAGTCGGGTACAGCTTCTTAACTTAAAAAAGATTGGAGCCATTTTTTGACTGCCGGTCTTCGCTTTCCGTTTCCTCATGCTATTTTCATTTTTTTAAACCCTATCGGTGAGAGAAAAGAGACGCAGACAAGTCAGACTGTTTCGAGCCCTTGCGAATGAAGTATGAAATAAATTTCACTTGAAAAGTGATTATAGATGCGCATGACGTCATCTTCGCTGATTGTCGGGAATTCAGGCAATTTTTCAAGCTCGGCGTCGAACTGAAAGAGGGAAAATGAGCTTGGCTGCATGTAGAATGGCTCGGAAATTAACGGTTGCAAAGCGGTTTCATTTGCACCCGACGATTTGCGGTTTTCGCGCAGCTCTATTCTATCTACTGATGTCTCTCGCTTCTGACAAGCTCATGAGAATCGGGCGCACTAAAAAGCTCTTTCTGTAACCCTCTTCTCGTTTTATGTAGTGTCTACTCTTCGGAGAAGTTATGAAAATCAAAATGAGGCTCTGTTTCTCTAATTCTCTTCGTTCTCCTCTATCTATAGCTCCTATAAAAAACTCCTATAAGTCGGGCGCAGTTAAAAGCTCATTGTCTAACCTTCTCCTCGTTTTCTGTTGTCTCTACTCTTCGGAGAAGTCATCAAAGTCAAAATGAGACTCTACTTCTCTAATTCTCTTCGTTTTCCATTATCTATCACTCCAAATAAACTCCTATAAGTCGGGCGCAGAAAAAAGCTTTTTCTCTAACGCTCTCTACATTTTCCCTCGTCCCTCGCTTTTGCTGTCAAAAGCTGTTAAAAGTCCGGCGCAGAAGAAAGTCTCAGATTTAGCAGCCTAAAACGCTTCCAGTAGCCTTAAAAATCATTACAGAGCAAATAGGACTGTTTAAAAAAGAGAAAAATGGCAGAAAACTGAACCGGAATCGAAAACGAGGCGACGTTTCGTCGACAGACTTCGGCCACCGCTTCAATATCACAGCACATCAGTTGGAGTCTCCATTTCACGGCATTATTCTCGCTTTTCAGACTGAAAAAACCCCTTTCTAATTTCTGAAAAGTTTTGTGAAACCAAAAATTTGAAAATGATCTGCAAAAAATTACCAACGCATTGTTGCCCATTCACAACTTACTTTTGGGCTTCTCTCTATAGTTTTTCTATAATATTATTATCATTTTTGATCCAGAAAATCTTGTTTTTTTTTTTCATAACAGAAGCAAAAGTCTTAAAAACGTCTTTTGAGAAGTTTTGCGAAGAAAAGTCCGAAAGTAAGATTTTCAAAAAAAGCAATCCATCATGGTCCATTCACCACTAACTGTTGGGCTTCTTTTCTGGATTTCTCTTATTTTTTTGAACTCGAAAAACACTAATTATTCCTTAAAAACCAACTTTCATGAATTTTTCTCGGATTCTCAACAGAGCACACTTTCTTTTAACTTATTTCATTTTTTTGAAAAATTTTTTTCAGATGTTTTAAAGTGTTTTTTTATGAACTTTTTAACCATCTTATAACCAATCAAAAAAATTCAGAAAAATCAGTCTATTTTCCTCTTTTTAGATAATGTTCACGCCAAAAAGCATTCACTTTTCGATGAAAACCAATTTTCATGACTTTTTTTCAAATTCTCAATAGAGCACCCTTTCTCCAACCTAATCCATTTTTTTACAATTTTTTTAAAAACAGCGTATTTTTTTCAAGTGTTTCTATGAGCTTTTTTTTACCATCTCATAATCAATTTCAAATTTTCGAGGCTGTCCTCGGCGACTTTCAACGTTTGGCGAGAGCGTTCCAGTTCCTGGAAACTTCAAAATTTTATCATTTTTCACGGTTGGAAAACCTTTTTCTTCAGATCGAGCTTCTTCTTCTCATCGGGACTTTCCGCTGGAACATCTGGTTCAACTTTCTTGCGGCTCTAAATTCGGAAAAATAATTCAATTTTCCGAAAAACTCGGACCAATTCGGAGAATTTCTGGAGAATGGCCCGGGAACGAGATCCAATTTGATCGATATCGCCTTTTACCGTATCCAGCAATGAGAATACGTCTTTTGGAATATAGGGGAAGTTTTGACTGGAAAAAAAAATAGAAGGTGATATGAAAATTCAAAACAAAAACCAAGGTCTCAAAGAGGCTAGTGTCAAAAAGTATAATAGAAAAAGGTATCTTAACCCTAATTTCATCAATTTTTTTAAAGGTCTAACCGTTGGTTTTCATCTAATTTACTACCAAATGAAAAGAAAGAGCACTGAACTTTTGGAAAAAAAAATTCAAAATTTCCATTTCAGGCTTTAAGAACTTCTAAATCCTATCTAGATATCTCTGAAACAGCTCAAGAAAAAAAAAATTCCCATTCTAGGCCTCAAATAATCAAAAAATTACTTCGAAATTGCTGAAAAATTCAGAAATTCCATCTCAAGCACTAGAAATTCAAATTTCTCTCAAAAAATAGTTCAAACATCCCATTTCAAAATCTTCAAAGCCTTTGAAAACCTTCAAAAAAGCTCAAAACTCGGAAATTTTTACCGTGAGCTTCAAAAAAATCCACAAACCTTTTAAAACGTTTCAAATCGTGAAAAAATAACCCATTTTTCTATAAAAACCGAATTTCTTCAAGCTAACGAGGAGAACAATTTTATTGATTATAAAAGGTTTTCAGGTTTGAAAACTGTTTTTTTTTTAAAAAAATGATAAAACCTCATATTCACCTCAATCTAATGAAAGAAAGTCTGTAAGCCTTTTTTTAAGCCAATCTAAAAAAATCCTCTAATGACCGAAACCTTTCCTAAAATTCTTAAATAATCATACTTCTCATTGAAACGACGGTACGACATCGTGGCCATATCAATGATATCCTTGGAAAACTTGACGAATTCGCGTTTCAACTGGAAAAAAATCTACGTTAAAAAATAATTTCTATTTTCGAGGACCTTCTCAATAGCCCGATCTTTCGTCTCACACTCGGCCGTCCTGAAAAATATAACTTTTTGTGTGAAAGCTAAAGAAACGTGACAAACTTATTTTTCAATTCATCCTCGAGCTTTTGGCATTTTTCTATCACTTCATAGTTTTGCGATTGAACGTCGTAAAGTCTAAAATAAAACTCGATAATTCAAGTCTAAAAAATCGATAATACAACGGATTACGAGATGAAGTTGAAACTTTGAAAGAAAAAAATATCTAAAAAAAGTTTTTTTCGAAAAAAATTTGTTGAATTTCATATCTATGATCAAAGGGCGATGAAGTGCATAATACTAAAGAGACCACTATATAGAAATATAACACTTTTAAGTTTTTTTCTTACCTCTGGATAATTTCATATTGTTCTCTTTGGTTCATCGGTTGGCTTTCGGGTTCCTCTCCATCACTGAAAAGGCTCAATTTTTTAAACTTTATACGCCTTATATAAATCAACTGTAATTCGCGTGGAATGACTCTAGTACAAAATGGAAACTTCAGCACTCGGCCAGAACCGATTTGCGCGCAACTGCATCGATAAGCATGCGAGCAAGCTATTTTGACAACTGTTACGCACCCGCGACGCCTTTGAGCTATTCCAACTGCTGGTTCGACAGTCGCATTGCAATCGCGACGCCTTTGAGCCATTCCAAGTGCTGGTTTGACAGCAGCAACGCAACCGCGACGCATACAAGCCATTCCAAATGCCGGTTCGTCAACCGCAACGCAGCCGCGACACCTTTGAGCCATTCCAAATGCGAACTCGGCAACGGCGACGCTTTTCGATTCCTTCCAAGAGTAGATTTGACTACGGGTTTGATCACCGCAATGCAGCTGCAAGGCCTTCAAGCCATTCAGAATGCTAGTTCGTCAACCGCAACGCGGCCGCGACGCCTTCAAGCCATTCCAAATCCGGATTTGACAACCGCAACGCAACCGCGACGCCTTCAAGTCATTCCAAGCGCTGTTTCGTCAGCTGTAACGCAACCGCGACGCCGTTAAGCCATTCCACATGCGGAATCGGCAACCGCAACGCAGCCTCAACGCCTACAAGTCTTTCCAAATGCTGGTTCGACAGCCGCAACGCAACCGCGACGCCTTTCAACCATTCCAAATTCTGGTTGGTGAACCGCAACGCAACCGCGACGCCTTCAAGCCATTCCAATTGCGACCCTTACCTGTATAGCTCCTCTTCTTCATCCGATTGCTCGCTGACTTCGCTACTGGAGCTACATTTTCTTCTTTGACTCCTTAATTTCATTAATTCAATTATCGCACCTTGAAACTGTCTGACGCACCTGCGCTCTCTCATCTCTCTCGCTTCAAAAAAAAAAAATGAAGTGGAGAGAGAAAAAAGGGTACAGGGAGATCAGAGAACTTTGAAATTTATCATGGCAAAGAACTACAAGTTCTAATGTTGATGGGCAGCCAAAATCTTAGCTCACTTTGATACGGAGCGAAAAAAAAAGTTCCTAATTTCTTCCAGAAAAAAAAACCAGTAAATTGTATAAAAAAAGTCTAGGTTACGGTACGGTAGAACTTATGAACCTCTCATTTTCACACACGATTTCCCTTTTCAAAAAACCCTTAGAATTCTTCAAAAACTGGCACGAAGCCGCAGTAAATCGACCATAGTTCATTCATTGATGACTAGAAGAAATTTGAGCAAAATAATTGCAAAATGGAGAGATTCAGACGTATCTACAGTCTTTTTCGAGCCCAGTATCTTTTTTTTACCTTTCAAGATTTTCTTCCTCCTCTTCCTCCGTTTGCGTGGCCATTTCTTGCTTCTCAGGACTGAAAAATCAATTTTTCCTTAGAAACTAAACAAAATTTACATTTTTTCGTCAGCAGTTTGAACGCCGAAATTCTGGTACAATCTCAAGGTTTCCAGCTTCAGTTCTGACCTGAAAAGGCATAATCTTAGAAGCCCCTGAGTGGTCCTGGAGGGGCAACTTTGAGGGCACACCTTAACTTTCTTTACAGAGGGCACTAGAGCTTGCAAAAGTGGCCACTCTAGGGGCGCCTTTTAGTAGTCTCTAGACGTCTTTTTTAACTTCCAAATCCGAACAAAAAATTTTAAGATCTCTATAGGGCCCACTCAAGCTTTTGGAGCTTAGATACTAAACCCTGAACTTTCATAGGAACCACCTTAATCTTATCCCTCTAGGAAGCACTATTTTGTCCCCTATGGGGGCTGTATTTCCCCTGACCCCTCTAGTGACCACTTTACCTCCGCTTATAAGGGGGCTCCAGAGCTTGCAAAAGTAGCCACTCTAGGGGAGCCTAGTAGCGGTACCTACACATTTTTTAAACTATCGAAGCAGTACAAAAATTCAAAAGATCACTATAGGGACCACTTAAGATTTTGGAGCTCCAAAACGAGGCCTTAAACTCCTATAGGGAGCGCTATTTTGTCGCCTGACCCCTCTAGGGACCACTCTAGCGTTTCATCAGTTCGAAACTTACCTTTTCTCGAGTTTTTCGACAATAATCGGATATGGCGCGTCTGTTTGAGTGGCGGAGCTGAAAAATTGAAATATATTTTCGAATAATAAACTTTCCAAAATGCAATTTACACTTTCTCGCGTTTTTCATCCGTTTGAGTTGCCATTTCTTGGTTCGGCTCAGCACTAAAAACAGAAATTTAATAGTTCCTGATTTTCTGATAAATAAATTTAACTCTGCCGCCTGGATTTTTTTTTGAAATAGTCAATTCATTCTATGCTGTACCAAATTGAGAGCCAAATCTTGATAAAAATTGCAAACTTCTCAAATTTTCAATACAAAAAAGACCTAAAATTTGACGAAAACCCTTAAAACAACCTATTTTGACAGAAGTATTTCTCGAAAAATAGTGAATTATCCAAGTTGAGACTTGCAGAACTTTTTTTTGTACATCAATGAATGATCTGGCCAAGTTTCAGAGTCGATTTTTGTCAAATTTCAATTTTTCTCATTTTTTTTCGAGGAAAAAAACTTTTTAAAAAATCGTAGAATGGCTCATTTTGAGACCCTTTTTTTCTAAAAATAGGGAATTTCGGAGTTTCAGATTTTCAGGACTTTCATCTCTCACATCGAGGAGAAAATTGGCCGAAAATAAATTTTTTTTTTCCAAGAAAAAGCACCCAAATTTCGAAGAAAAGGGTTAAAATTGACCATTTCAAGACCCTATTTCTGGAAAAACGGGAATTTCGCAGGTTTAGACCTTCAGGGCTTTCACCTGGTACATCAAGGAGTATTCTGACCAAGTTTCACAAAAATCCAGACCCAAAAGCCCTTCTTTTAGGGACAATTTCAAACCCGTACACCGTTTGAGATCCTTCTTCCACTACTGCAACTGGTTTTCTCGTTTGGGTGGCTGTTTCTTGGGTCGAAATGACTTTGTTCAGTTTCAATTGATCACTGAAAACAAGAAAATAAAATTTTTTAACTTTCAACGTGCCAGAGTGGTCCCTAGAGTGGTCTTTAGAGGGGCAACCTTGAGGGCTGTTCTAGGTTACCTTCTATGAAACACCTAACGTCACCTATAGTGGCACTGAAGCTTGCAGAAGTGGCCACTCTAGGGCTTTTAGATAGTAGCCACTAAAAAGGGGCCTCTAGTGAGTCCTGTACGTCTTTTTAGCTTTCAAGTCAGAAAAAAAAAGATCAAAAAACTCTATAGGTATTACTTGAACTTAAAAGGCTCATAAATCAGTCCCTAAGCTTCTTCTGGAACCACCTAATTTTACCCCTAAAGGGAGAACCATTTTTCTTATAGGGACTACTTTTCGCCCAACCCATCCAGGGACCACTCTGGCGTTACTAAATATGGAATATCTCAACTTTTCGAAAAAAAACTTGCGCCCGACCTAAAACGGCTTGGAAAGTGTTGAAAACTCTTTGAGCCATTCCAAATGCGGCCAACAATGAAAAAAAAACCCTTCAAACCTCAAAATCATCTCTGTAACCCTCTGCAGGACCTCAGGATCGACTGTTTCTTCTACGCTGAAAAAATTAAATTTCATTTTCATCTTTGAACTATCTAACGTGTCTGGGCTCTCTTCTCTCTCATCGGATTCGTCATAGACACAAGAGAGCGCAGAGAAAACAGACTTTTTTGGCGGGAAAAACAAATTCAAACCCATTATGTTTTCTGATAGTCTGTCTATAATACTTTTAAGATTGTTTATTGCTTCTTGACTCCACTGAAAAAGTAATTTCATATAAATCGCTTTATTAATGAAAAAATAACTTATTCACCACTTTTTAATCTAAAAATTGGTCCTGACACGTTAAAGAAGAAATAGCGCTTAATTCGCGGAGAGCGCAGGTAGGCCACGCCCCTTTACGTCCCAAGATGGCCCAGAATCGACTATATAAAAGCTCGAGTATGAATTTCTTTTTTTCCTGCCAAAAAAACCGGAAAAAAATTCAAGTTTTCTGAAATTTACATCGTTTCCAAGAGGAGAGCCGTCTTCTTCTTCGATTTCCGGTACTCTTTCAACATTTCCAACGTACTTACCTCCCTAGAAAATTCGTTTTTTTTTAATAATCATTTAAAAAAAGTCACATCGCTTCAAAAAATGCTGATCGTCTATCCATTTCGACAATGCGTTCATCGATTTTCGTCTCTTTTTTCATGTCTTCCAACCTGAAATTTACGTTTCTCATCAATTTTTGACTTATTGGGAAAATTTTTAGTGGCCACTATAGAGATTCTCTGCTTAGTGGCCACTTAAGTAGTTTTTCATCCAGTATTTTTTCCAGTAACTCTGATGAATCGAAAAAAAAACAGATTGGACCAGTTATGTTGATTCTTTGACCTCTACAGTGGCCACTAATTTTTAACCCCTTAAGTGCTCACTAATTTGACTACTGAAGTGGCCACTAAAACGTCAAATCCCTTTAGTGGCCACTAAAAATTTTCACAGTAGGGACGTCAGAGTGGTTCCTGTAGGGGTTAGAAGCAAAACGGCCTACATAGGGGCTGAAAAAGGGCTCGCTATAGGGGATCAAGTTTGACCTTAAAGCCCTTTTAAAATCTCAAGTGGTCCCTAAAGTGATTTTTCTATTTTTTTTTGTTATGATTATGAAATTAGAAAGACGTATTCGATAAAAGTTGATCATTTTGCCCCTAGAGTGGTCCCCAAAATAACAAAACCCTATAGAGGCCCCTCTGAAATTCTTTAGGACTTTTTTTAAACAAAACTTGATCGACTAATCCTTTTTTCATTCGAAAAAGCTAATTTATTGAACTTTTCGCATGAGTCCCTCACCATAATTGACTGGAATTTCCCCTAAAGGGGCCTCTTAAAAAAGCCACAAAAAAGTTAAAGTGCACCCTAGAGGGGACCCTTAAGATTGTCCTTATAAGGACTCCTTCTGATTTCTTTCTATTCAAATTTCAATGACGTCATTTAAAAACGCTCTATGAATGGCTCGCTCTCTGATTGGTTAATCGCGCCATAAGGGGCGGAGCTTGGCGTTCAAAATCTCAATAAATTCCTACCATTTTTCCTTTGCTTTCGTTTCTTCGGCGAGCCTTTGATAAAAGCATTTTCTCTCCATGACCCTTTCGGAGCTGAAAATTTGAGTATTCTCCGTTAAAATTCCCGTTTCCTTACCTCGGAATGTTCTCAGACGCCATCGACAGGACTTCGGGATCTTCTACTCTAAAATTAATCTTATAGAAACAACCGAAATAGTTGGGGAGTGTTCTCTATAGGGATTGTAACATCTCTACGCTCTGCCTATGAATTGCCCTGAAGCTTTGGTCTTTGCCCTATAGAGGTCACTGAAATTTTGACCTTTAGAGGGGCCTTAAAAATGCCCCTACAGTGGTTCTTGAAACAACAAAACCCTTTAGAGATTCCTACCTTTTCCCTATAGGGACCCCTAAAGCGTTTTGTTTTTTTATGGATTCAGAAAGCACTATAGTCTGTTCAGATTCTTAATGTCAAGTGCAATGACGTCATTCAAAAACACTCTGTGGATGGCTCGCTCTCTAATTGGTTTATCGCATCATTAGGGGCGGAGCTCCCCTTAAACAACAGAACCCTATAGGGACACCTCTATAATCCCTCGAAAAAAATAAATGAAAAAAGTGGCTAGTATGAGCAAGCTCGTAAAATTTTTAAAATTCATTTTTTATAGACGATTCACGGCCAGCTTGGGAAGCGAAAAAGCGTGGCCTGTCTGCACTCTCCACCAACCAGGCAATGTCTCGTCTCTTTTCGTGGCAGGACCCTTTTCTCGATGGCTCAAGCCAGCCGTGAATCAGCTATAGTCTGTTCAGATTTTGAATGTCAAATCGTCGCTCAAGTCCCGCCCATAATGGTACGATAAACCAATCAGAGAGCCAGCCATCCACAGAGCATTTTCGAATGACGTCATTGCACTTGACATTAAAAATCTGAACAGACTATATAGGTTCTTTTTTTTCCGAAATGTGCTCTAGCTGTAAATTATCGTTATTCTCACTGATTTTATCGGAAAAAATTGGAAAATCGACTGAAATTTGGCCTAAAATTCAGCCAAAACAAGACAAGAAAACCCTCTAGGGGCCACTCTGGAGTTCCTCGATATATTTTCCGGCCAATTTTCACTTTTTTTTATGGAATATTGACCTGCATCGACGTCAAATTAAGTCTTTTTAGTGATCATTAAAGACGAAATGCTCCCCTAGAGTGACCACTTCTATTTTCTATTGGGACAAGCGGTCTCGAAACGGAAAAAAAGCCGTGTTTTTCACATTTTTTCTAGAAAAAAAAGGACAATCAGACCAAAATTCATGAATATTCAGAGTTAGAAGCACTTCAAAACTACGCTCAGCATTTCCAGAATTTTCAGCAAAATCTACGATTTTCGCCGTTTCCTTTGAAACCCACATCGATCTCATCGCTGCTATCAACTCTTGCGTTCCCGTGGCAAAGTCTTCGCTTGACATTTTCTCATCAAGAGCGTCTTGAGCACTGAAAAAAGGGTAATTTTCCTCTCTCTTCGCAACGCCAGAGTGGTCCCTAGAGGAGTATCGAAGGGTTCCCTCCAGGGACCATTTTCTTTTTCTATAGGGGACACTTAGGACTTCAAAAGTGGCCACACTAGGGGAAGCATGCCTCGAGGGATCACTAGCATGTTCTACTGGAGTAGCCACTAACTAGATCCCCTACAGCGGTCACTTTTGGAAGCTTTAATACCTCTGTAGAAGGAGGTAAGGTGGGTTCGAGACGGAAACCTTCAAGAGCTGCTATAGCTTATTCACGGCTAGCTTGGGACGCAAAAAGGCGTGGCCTGTCTGCGCTCTCCACTAACCAGGCACTGTCTCTCTTTTAATCGTGGTAGGACCCCTTCAAAGGGGAGTGGCCTGTTTGGGCATCGTGTCAGGACCCTTTTTTCATGTCTTAAGACAGCCGTGAAT
Organism: Caenorhabditis auriculariae; assembly: GCA_904845305.1. Classification (NCBI taxonomy): domain Eukaryota; kingdom Metazoa; phylum Nematoda; class Chromadorea; order Rhabditida; family Rhabditidae; genus Caenorhabditis; species Caenorhabditis auriculariae. Next base: position 862,947 of record CAJGYM010000013.1, on the reverse strand, counting down.
CAGCTTTAAATTGCCTCTCTAGGGAACTCTCTGGGGTTTATTTAATTCAGAAATACTTGCTGAGGGATAACTTTCTGACTCAAGTGAAAAAAAAATGAATTATTTCTAAGTTAACTTTGAATGCATTCTTTTTCATTAAATTTATTCGATTTTCAAACTTACATCGTTCCAAAAACTGCGATCGGTTTTATAGAACCATGATCCGGATAATTTTCTCCTTCGGAGAAGTTTTCGATACTGAAAAGAATGAAATTATATCATTTTTCCAAAGATCCACCTTGAAATCATCTCGGAACTGAGCGTAAAATTCTCCTCGCTGAAATTGAAAAATTCCCTTTTTTAATCATCTGGAGAAATTTCTAGTGGCCACTTAAGGTTTTTGACGTTTAAGGGCCCCCTATTGTGGTCGGAATAGTGGCCACTCAAGTGACTAAAAATCAGTGGCCTTTTGACAAGTCTAAATGGTCCCTAGACCGCTAAAATCACTATAGTGGCCACTAAGACGCAAAATAATGGATCCTATAAAGATGGTTTAGTGGCCACTTTAGTGACTTTTCCAAGTAGCCCTTGAGTGACCTCTTAAGCAGCCACTAGGCTTTTTCCCGGATATTTGAAAAAATATACATGTTTTCCAATTCTGATGCAGATTCTCTCCTATCAGGCTCCTTATTGAACTGTACAAGATCGATATTATCATCTCCAGAGCTGAAAAATTAAAAATATTTCTTTTTTTCAATCAAAATGAATCGGATGATTACGATTTTTTTCAGACGCCTCGAAAGCTCGGTACCTTCCGGCAACGACGCTTGCAACGCACTAAAAAAATCAATTTTTTTCTAAATCGTTTCTCTCATAAAAACAAAAATAGTTTGTTCAAAAAGCCCTTACTGAGATGCTAATAAACTCAAAAAAACAAAAATAAAAAAATAACAAAAAAAAGATCTTCCTCTCGAGACCATTGTGGAATCCTTTAAAAAATTTTTTTCCAAAGAATTTTTTTGAATTTATTTTTTTCATAAATAAAAAAATTTTTTTAAAACGAGCTATTTGAGAAGTTAAGTGGAGAGGTCTCTAGGCAAAGGTACCGTAAGAAAACACTAAAAACAGCTCTCGTCTTGAGGCATTTATGAAATTAACCGATGCTCCTTTAAACATTTCGCACATAATAATCATTTAAAGGAGAAAAAAAGGTTTCTAAGCAAAGATAAACCCAAAAAACTTTAAAAAAAGAGGTTCTCGCCTCGATACCTTTTTGAAAAGAATCCCATGCTCCTTTAAAATATTACTGACAAGAAATTTTGAACAGGTTAGGGATAATGCTGGGTTTTTAAACAAGAAAATCCGTTATCTAGAGAGAATTACGCAAAAAAAGAAAAAAAGGTTCTTTGCCTCGAGACATTTATGCAAAAATCCCAATGCTCCTTTAAAATATTCCCAACAAGAATTTTTGAACAGGTTATGGATTTTTTGAGGAAAAGGTCTCTAGGCGAAAAAACAGCCCAAAAAAATATTCACAAAAAAACGGCGTTTCTTGAATTTGAACTTTGAAAAAAATTCAACAAAAAAACTATAGAAAAAAATGATCAATTTTTTTCATGAAAGGCGAGGTAGGCAGATTCGAAAAAAACACTTCAAAAAAACGTGGCTCGCGTTTGAATTCAAGTTTGCCGCCAGATAGCCGCGTCGCACACGCAACGCGTCTACTCGGGAAGAATTAGCTATAACAAACTCTTCAAGATCGCTCGAAAACGTCCAATTCTCCTTATTTTCCTGGTCCGATCGCGCTTGTTCAACACTAAAAAAAATAGCTTCAACTAGTTTTTTTTCTTTTTTTCTCACCTGGCAACGCAACTTTCTGATTCCAATTCAAGGCTTTTTTGAAGATCGTCCACCGTATTGTCAACGCTGAAGAAACGAAATCCGATCAAAATCAATATTTCATAAAAATTTGTGGATTTGAATAAAAAAACGTTTTTAGACTTTTTCTTGAGAATTAGTACTGACCTTTAACATGAAAAAAGGAAAAAAATGAAAAATTTATACAGGTTCTCTTCCGAAAAAAAGGCAACTTTTGAACATTTACTGGTTTTTGTCTTTGAGGCATCGAAATTTAAATAAAAGCCCAATTTTTCGCATTTTGGTTGGTTTATAACGACTAAAAGAAATCAAAATTCGTTTTTACTTCACAAATTTCAAGTTTTAAGCTTAATAACTTGTCTAAAATCCAACATAAATCGAAAAAAAAAATCCTTACTTTGGAATCCAGACATTTCGAAATACTGGAATTTCGGCAAATTCTCAAAAAAAAAAATGAATTTCAACCTGTTTCGTGGCTTACTTCATTCACACTGTACCTTGCTTCAAAAAGAAAAGCTTGAAATTTATTTTCTATATCCTCAATTTACAGGCAAACTTGAATTCAAACACAGAATCAAAAGTATTCACATCGTTTTCGGGTCTTCGACGGTAGATTTCCCGGTTTTCGGTGGCTCAGCCATTTTGTTAACCTGGAAATGAATCGTTTTTCCGTAAAATGAATCAAAAATGAACCTTTCTGAAGAATCGGCCATCGGACCGGATTTGGAATTTGAATCGAGGCTTGATCGGCTCGATATTGGCAAAGTGGGTCAAATGCGCGTTGGGACCTTCCATCAACTAAAAAGAAACTTTAACTTTATTCGAAGCATCTTTTTTTTTTAATGGCGTCGAAGTGTTCCCAAACGGGCGGCAGCTGTGTTCAGTAGGCGTCGCTTATTGCAACAGCGGCACGGTTAAATGCAATAGGGGCGTGGGGATGAGAGTCAAGTTTTGTAGTTTTAGTAGTTGGGAAAAGACTGCTAAATGATGTTTTTTGTAGGTTTTCGCAAATTTTGGAAGGGTTTTGATATTTATTGATAGTCAAAAAGTTCATTTCAATGAAAAAAGAGACGAAATATCTCCGAAAATGTCGCTTTCGAGGGAAATTCGTCAAATCAAATTTCGAAGGGGGAATTGAGAGAAATCTCAAAACCCTTCTCTTAAGTAAGTCTGTTCGCGACTTTGAAAACTAATTAAATGTTCGGGAAAGTTATTACGATGAACATCATTTTTATATGGAAACTTTGTGATGTTGGCACGCGCCGCACCGCGTCGCGTTGGAAGGAACTCGCGTCGCCATTTATTCACGACCTTTTTTTTTTTTGCCTGCCCTCGCCCGTTTAGGAACACTGTGCCTGCGTTGAACGCACAAGTCAAAATTTCCTTACCGTATTCTGACAAAACTGGTCCCGTTTCTGATTATCGTGAAAATATCCGGCGACATCGAAAAACTCTTTCAATGGACGTATCGCTTGGGGTAAATTCGTCGCGATTTCTCTGAAAATGGTAAATTGGAAGTTTTTTTTCAAATTAAAAGTCGAACTTTTGAAAATTCTGTTAGGTTTATATGAGTAGAATTTTTTTCACAGGATTTTTTTCACAAAAATCTTTCCTCTAGAAATTTTAAAAAAACGAGTGTTTTTTTCCATTAAGTCAAATTTCGGAATATTCTGTCAGCATAATAGGGAATTTTTTTAACGAAAAATGTTAGCTTTTTAAAAAGAAAAAAATTATTAAATTTTATTGTTCGAAACCTATGTGTGAGTTTATTTTAAGCACACAAGCCTTTCTTGCCTCAAAATAACGCTAACACGGTTTTTCGTCTCAAGACCCCTGCTAAAATTCGGCTATGCGCCTTTAAAATCAAAAAATATATTACCTCAAAAACCAGAAAAAAAAACTTTAAGCGTATTCTATAAAAATAACGCGAAAAAAACATTAACATGCAAAAAACCAAGATAAAAACTATTTTTCGCCTCAAGGCCCTCGTAAATTTCAGCTATGCGTCTTTAAACTGCCAAAAAAAAATTGATATTTTCCTAAAATCCGAGGAAATTGAGCATAATCTGCAAGAAACGACACAAAATTCGAAAAAACAAAAACAGAAAATAAACTCCAAAAAAGGCTCGATTCTCGCCGCGAACTCGTCAATCTCCTTCAATATTCTGGCCTCATCTGTCGGTTTTTTGAAAAAATCTTCGGTCAAGGGGATTGCGGGTGTTGTTGGAACTTCTCCAGTCTGAAAGAAACATGTTGCAACTTTATCGAACACAAGAATATCAACCAATTTGGGGAAATTGTCGAATTCGATTTGTTCGGCCAGCGCCTCTGCGTACGCCTCGTCGCTCAGGACGTCTCCAAGTCTCAAAAAATCAATTTATTTCGAAAAAACTAGAAAAATTCACTCGGAATTCGTGAAAAATCCCAAACTTCCGAGGACTTTCTGATTGTGAAGGTCGCTTCGATAGGAATCGCCGGTGGAGATCTGAAATTGACGTTTTTTGAAAAAAAAAAATCAATTGATTTTAGGTTTACCGAATTGTCCATCTGATTGGAAAAGACTTGTTCGCCTTCTTGAAGCTTCTCTGAATAATCTCCGGCGTCCAGGTAAAAGCACCTAGAAATAAGGTTTCTCTTTAAGTTCATTTTTTTAAAGAAGAAAAAACGAACTCTGATTGAGGGACATTTGTATCGAAAGATCCTCTATTGAAGGTCGACATCTTTTCAGAGTCCTACAAATTTAAAAAAAATCAATCGGGAATAAACGAATAACTGAACGAACCGTTTTCAATGGCTCATGGGAACCTTCGCCTTTCAAAAGCGGCTTACTATCAGGAAAATCAGGTCGTGAGCTGAAAATAGAAATTGAAAATAATACAACAAAATACTTTTTTTAAAAATATTCCGCAAAATAGTTGGAAAAAAAAATGATTTATTCTTTTTTTGGAAGAAAAGATAAAGAGAAACCCCGTTCTGCGCCGGCTTTCTTCCAAAAAACCGTATACCAAATTTGACCAACTTCGCTTCAAGACCTCTGTTTTTTTTTTGCAGTTTTGTAGAGCGGAAGCGCGAAAAGCTGTTTTTACGGTAAATGTTTTTCTTCTCTTCTTTTAAAATGTAACTGTCTCGCGCGGAACTTTGAAAAAATTGAAAAATGAGTTACAAACACTTTCGCCTTTGAAAGAACATTACACAAAATCTTCTGTTTGACCCCTCGGTTAAAAAAAAACTGCACGCGCGGTTCAAATTCACAAAAACCCATATAGCCTATTCCGCGCCAGCTTGTCACGTTTTTCTTTCCGCCAAAAAGACCGTACACCAAATTAGATCAAATTTCTGCTTTTATAACGGCAAGAAACAAAGGTCTTGAAGCGAAGTTGGTTAAATTTGACCTGGTCCTTCTGGCGGAAAGAAAAACGTGACAAGCTGGCGCGGAATGGCCTACATGACATTTACTCCAAAATCGCTCCGAGTGACGTAGCGGTGGAGATCAAAAACAAAAAACTTTCGAGAAGATTTTAAAAAGAATGACAATGAAAAAGCACACGCGCCCTGTTGGAACGACGAGAGATCACATAAAACGTGGAGGTATCTAGGCGCCAGACACATTTTTTTTACTTTTTTAAATTGATTTTTTTTGCGAATACAAAGCTCTGTTCCATTCAGGGAAAAAATTCTCAACAAGTAAAAAATGAATAGATTTCTTGCAGGAGATCACATTTCAATTCTTCGACTTTTTCTTTTAATAAAATATCATTCTTTATAATATTCTTTTTTCTATATAGAAATAAGAAAAATGAGATTCCACACATTTCGGAGTGTTTCGAAGCGGATTCTTCAGCATCTTTTTCCGGATTCACATGAACATCGACGACTTGACCCGGCAAACCGCCATGGGGCAGCTAAAAAAAGTTCTATTTTATCTGGTTTTTTTAATCAACTCGCAGTTTTTTTAATGTTTTCTGAGCAATCAGGAGGACAAATATCGGACATCTGGTTATTTTTAAAGACTTTTCGTGAAATTTTTTTCATTTTTATAAGACTGGGTTGATTTTTAACTGAATGGGATTCACGTGAAATTCGAAGTTTTCTCTGACTCTCTGAAATTTAGTTATCTTTTCCACTCTTTTCTGGCTAATTTGAATATAGCGGAAGAATTTCTAACATGAAGCATATTTATATCGAATCAAAAATATCAGATTTTCGATTTTAACGGTTTTTTTGAAGAATTATGGACCTAAATTCACATTGAAATCTTTGTTCTACACAATCTTTTTTTATTATTTCTGAAGTTTATTTTAAACTTACCGGGTCCGCCTTTGTCTCATTCACAGGATCAAGATCTGTATCAAAAAGCTTAATTTTCCCCTCAAAGGATTAAAAAACCGTTTGAAGACTCCTGTCTCGACTTTTTCGGATGCCTTTTCTTCTTGGGCTTCTTTTGGCCGAGTTTTCTCGTCTCTGGATCAACTTCTTTCGAGAGAATTTGCTGGAAAGCTTCTTTTTCTCAGGAAAAAAAGAAATTTAACTTTTCCATCACTCTCCTCCTTTTCCATGATAAAACACCATTGAATATATCGATCGCAAAACTCGGATGGACATTTCCAATCCTAAAATGGACTAGAAATATGATTTTTCAAGGTTTTTCTTGGAGGAAATATGAAAAAAACAGGCTTCTTCTGCGTTTAAATCTTCCAATTTCTGGATTCCAAGAGATTTCACGAAACATTTTTTTCGTGGAGAATCAATTCACACGGAGGCTTTCCAAAGCAAACGGCCTGAAAAAGTCGCTTTTTATTTTTTTCGAAAAAAAGAATAAAACCTTCACAAAAACCGGCTTTCGAAATATTTTCTTTCAAACAAGAAGCACATTTTGTGGGATTCTCTTTTTCTGAAAAAAATGAGAAAAAAATCGAATTTCAGCTTGATAAATGCACTTTTTCTTGCACAGATTCTGTTGGTTTTGACGGAAGCCTGAATATTTTTTTATTTTTTTATTTTTTTTGATTGAAAAAAACTTACGAATATGAATAACCAAGCTTATCCAGATTTTCCTTGTATCGCTTTGGATCCTTGATAACTGAAAAATTATTCGATATTTTCCCACAAGAAATTTAGCAACGTCGGAGGGGTCGCTATAGGGGTTAACGGAGAGAAAAGTCTCTATAAAGAAAAAATTGGTCCGTCTAGGGTAAAATTTAGGTGGCCCCTATAGGGAACACTCTGGTTTTCCTGAAATGTCAAACTTTTATTGAATTGGGGTTCTTTGAAAGCTCATAATTTTTTTTTCTACAAATTTACTAAAAAAAAAGTGCGCCCGACTTTGAAGCGACTTTCCGAGAAAACTTGGGAGGATAGGTAAAATTTCTAAAAGTAAAAAATCTACAAAAACGTTAATTAGAACTTGCTCAACTACATTTCAAAAAAAAAAAATTCGATAAGAGTAGTTTTCAATTTCTTCCGAGTAACTAAAAAATTTTTTTCCACTTTTTCTCTGACCATTTTTTTTGACTTGAGCACTACCCAGCCCAAAATTTTGGACCAGATTCACAAGTTGAACCTTTAAAATTTTCGAGTAACTTCAAGTAAACTTCAAATTTCCACTACAAGCCTTCTTTTCCTCATTGAAACTTCAATTTTTACTTGTCAATTCTCCCAATTTCAAACTGACTCGTTGGATCTTCTAACAGTTCGCTCAGGGAAAGCATAACATCAGACGGAAGGACGTATTTGTGATGAAAAGTCGGCGGAAAATCGTCGGCCAGTTTTCTGAGCTTCTCCAAGCTCCAGCCGTAGATGTTGGCCATGTGTTTCAGGGCGAACTCTCTTGAGCTCTGGATATTTCGGCAGAATTCAAAGTCTTGTTTCTGGAATAATTTCCGAGGATTTCATGAGGCAAAGACGGTAAATATTATTTTTCTCAGACCTACGAACCCTCCCGGAACGCATCCCTTCGATGCGCAAAGCCTTTCCCCGTCATGCGCCTTTAATTAGTCTGAAACTCCCGTTTTAAAGGGACATACTCAGAGACAGGCAAAGCGCATCAAAGGGTACCCTTGAGTATAGCGGAAGGGTTTCGTGATCCGAGCTACAAAACCCTTGTGGGAGGTTCCCTTCGATGCGCTCGGCCTGATTTTGCGTATGCGCCTTTAATTAACCTACAGTTCCAGTTTTAAAGTTTTAAACATGCACAGAGACGATCCGCGCGCATTGAAGGGAAGTTTAAAGGATGTTAAGCTTAAAACTCTCTTTTATTAAAGGCGCATACACAAAAACAGACCGGGGAAGGGTACTGTAGCTCGGAAGGAAACAAAAATCGTTACAAGCTGGCGCGGAATGGGCTATACCGATTTACGGCTAGCTTGGGACGCTAAAGGGTGTGGCCTGTCTGCGCTCTCCACTAACAAGGCACTATTTCTTTTCATATCGTGTCAGGACCCTTTTTTCAATGGCTAGATCCAGCCGTGAATCGGCTATAAAAGGACAGAAAACAAGAGAGAAGCGAACAGTTTCGACTTCGATCGTGACGTAGAAGAGCATATTCCCGGCGAAGGCAAGGGGAACAGTCGGTCCGGCGTTATCAATGATGCAGTAGGCGATGTCTCGGACGAGTAACTGCGGGATCTCCGAGACTTTTGGCGTCAGACTGACGGCGAAAAGCTTCGAATCGACGGCCAATTCGCCATTTTTTCTGCGTTGCACTGGGAAATCGAGCGACTTGAAGATGGAAATGTACAGCTCAATCTGAATTTTTTTTCTGTTTAGAAAAATTCAAAAAGGTGAAGTTCGGAAATTTTTTCAAACATGGCTTGTAGCATAGTTGCCTGAGTGAAAATTCAAAGCAAATCGATATTTTAAAACACCAATCTGTTGAGATTTTTAATTTCAAGCGGCCCCCCCGTAGTTACAATATCTTTACGCGTCGAAATTTTGTGACGATGGTCCTTTAATAGCGCTACTTTTTTTGATCTTACTCTATCGAAAGACTTAAAAAAATTCAACGCTATTAAAGGATCATAGTCAGTTGTGATAAAACATGAATATACTGTAGCCAAAGAATTTTTTGACTTTTGGCTAAAAGATAAAAAAAATTAGCGCTATTAAAGGAGCATTGTCACGCGCATGAAACATCGACGGGGAGGGTACTAAAGGCACAGAAATTTTGATTCTTCCCCGATCTTTTGAGTGAAAAAAATTTTTTTTTTTCAATTCGGCTATTAAAGGATCATCGTCAGGCGCGATAAAAAAAATTCGACGCGAAAAATACTGTAGCCACAGAAGGCACAGTTAGCCGCTTGACATTCATAATTCGAGCAGACTTTCGGACCGGAATGATTGGAAAAATTCGCGAAATTCCAAAACTGGCCCTTCCAACTTTTCTTTTTGAAACTGACATCTTTATACGGATCCTTGTATTTTTCGAGAAGTTCATCGAACGAAATCTCGATTCCATCCACCCTTCCCACAAGCGTCTTCGTCGTCCGATTGTACTCCAAAAATTGGCCTCTAGGACCAACCTCAAGTTTTAAAAGGTTTTATTCATTTTTCGAATCCAAACAAGCTAACAGGGATGATCGGATCCCTCGGAATCCGCTCAGCATTCGCTCGCCCAGCAGTTCTGTGCCACCTCCATTCAAGCAAATGAACTTGCACAGCCATATATTTCAGCTCTTCGAAACAAAACCAAGCTGGAAAAAGCTCACAGATCAGAATTTTAAAAAATTAATTTCGTTCAGAAGGTTTTTGAAAGATCATAAAGGTCGCGGGGTGAATGTTTTAAATCTTTTTCAGACTTCTGCGTCTTTAAAACACCTAAGCAAGCGCCCTGTTCAAAGCTGTTTCGAAATTGCGCGTTATTCTTATGAAATATTTCGCAAAAAGGGAAAAAATTAGAATTTCGAGAGCCTTTATCATGGGTCCCAAAACGATAATTCGCGATTTGAAAACTTTTACGCGCGATCTTCCGTTGGAAAAAAAAAAATGCTTGATTCATTCAAAAATGGCAATTTCGCGTGTAAAAGTCGCTATCTCGTTGTAGGACACGATTTTTCTCACCAAAATTCCAATTTTGCATATAGTCTGTTCAAATTTTTAATGTCAAGTGCAATGACGTCATTGAAAATCACTCTGTGGATGGCTCGCTCTCTGATTGACTTATCGCACCATTAGGGGCGGAGCTTGAGCGACGACTTGACATTCAAAATCTGAACAGACTATATTTCGCAGAATGATTTTGAACGGATTTTGAAAATACTGCGAACACAGCAAAGAATTTACAAACAGAAAATGATCTCCCACTGTGAAAAAGTGGAGTTTTCCCTCGGTAATTATTGAAAATAAGTTGAGCAGTTGCTTCGCTAACTCTTACAGTCGGGTCAAGTTCTTCAGCGGCTTCCCACTTGACCTATAATCAATAAAGTGTGAAAATTTTACATAATTTGATATCAAATTGATCAATTTTTATTTCTGGAGAAAATTTCACCTGAGCGTGGCCCGCACAAACGGCCATGACCGAAGTCACTGTATATGGAGTCCAGAAGAGCTCGATATTATCGAGGAATTTCAGGTCAGCTGGCGGCCAAAGGAACATCTATAAAATTCTAAAAATGTATGGTAGTTTATTCAGCGCTGACTGAAGCAAATTTTCAATTACTTTCTTCAAAAAAGGCTTTTTCGTATAAATATAAGATTTAAAAAAAATTCCTTTACAAGTTTTAATTCAATTGGTTATTTAAGAAAATCCTTTATGCAGTAATTCAGCTCCAATTTTTTCCAACGAGAATTTCTATTTCGCGTATTTCGCAAAATAATTTTACACGGATTCGTCGAACAGAACACGAGAATTTCACGGTGTTTTTTTTATTACGCTAGGTCAAGACTTTTCGTAAATAATGATGCTTAGAGTGTAAGCACACCGAGACGCCCTATCGCATACTCAAAATACTTTTTTTCAATTTTAGAATTTGCGATTTCAGGATAATAGCTCCTGAAATGTTCGAAATTTGTCATTTTGAAGAATATGATGTGAAAAAACATTCACTTACGTTAAAAAAACATTTAGGAACGATTTCGAAAAAGGGAAAAACTCTAAATTACTGATTACAAAAATAAAAAAACAAAAAAATATTATGAAAAATGAATCAGCTCCCATTGAATAAGCATTTATAAATACGAAAAAAATATTGAAATGAGGAAAAATTCGAGGAGCAAATGAAAAAAACATTTTATATACCTCGAAAACCTAGTTTCAGAAAAAAACATATAATGGATAGAAAGCAGAAATTTTAGAAAGAAAAACCTCGTATGGCGAAATTTTTTTGTTTAAATCTGAAAAAAACCATCAAAAAAACTAGAAAAAAATATATAATTTAGATGATGCATATATCAAAATCATTAAACTGCATCAGCAAATTCAATTTGGCTCTAATTTACGCGAAACCGGTTTTTAAACTACGTCAAAGGAACTAGATAATAACTTTTTATTATTAACTGATTAAATTAAAAAAACTATAGTTTCCGAAATAGAGCGATTATTTTTCATGTCGCGAAACAGATTTCAAAAATTTTTGAAAAAAATTAGGACTTTTTAGAAAAAAATCTTCAGCTCTTTTGAGAAAAAAAGTTAAAGATCTGAAACCGGTTTAGAAAAAAATGCGCAATTTAAAGCTCCACAAGATGTACCCATAGAGAGGCGGATCACATAAATGCAAGAAATAGAAAAAAGTAAAAAACCAATGAAAAAAGTGAAGAAATTCAATTTTTGCATCAGAAACGATGAGAAGGGCGCAATAATGCGCCACGGATAATATGCCGCTGGGACCCAAAATTTCGCATTTTTTTTTCATTGCGCGGAACACCGTGATTTCGAAATCCCTGAAATTACTTTGAACACTCCCGCGCAATCGGAAAAAAATACGTTATCCTAATCTCACGGTGTTTGCGCCGGATAAAACTACAGTAACATTTTTGTTCGGGATCTTTTCTACGAATTAATTTTGGCTTTCCGAAATCTTCGTTTCCTTTCCAATTCACTGTTCACCGATCATATCTATATTTTTCTGAAATCACTTTCAATTCAAGAAAAAAAAAATTGAAAAAAGTTTACAAATTTGTCAATAATAAAAAATAAATAAGTACTTTTCGTCGGTAGCGATTTCGATGTACCGTAAACGTGCGACGAAACCTTTATTCGGATCAAAATAAAGATGTTATACAAACGATAAGTGCAAAATAGAGTTGGATGGATGATTAATAAGATTAAAAGATCAAACTGATAAGAAATGAAAATGTCGGCTCGCGCAGAAAGTTTATAATTGATTCACGGTTGGCTTGAGCCCTTGAAAAAAGGGTCCTGTCACGATGAAAAGAGAGAGTGCTTGGCTGATGGAGAGCGCAGACAGGCCACGCCCATTCGAGTTTTAAACCAGCTGTGAATCGCTCAATCATGGAAACCTTGAAACTTTCAAAAGTTTGAAAAAAGAAAAAACCAAAAGATTAATCTTCAAATACTTTTTTAAAGGCATAGGGGCAGTAAAAAACGGTGTTTCAGTTCAAAGCAGTACTTTGTAGAGCTTTTCATTGCGAATCGAACGGTGAACTTGGAAACGTACAGAAATTCCTAGTTTTGGAGAAAAAATAATTCAAAGCCGGAGAGAGGAATGCTTGAGTTCCCGCGAAAAGGGCGCTTTGCAGTAAAGTTGCTCTATCGACAACAGGCTTCGCCAACTTCCGGATTTTCGCTTTTTTCTACGTTTCTTTCAATTTTTAATTTTTTCTGTTGTCACCAAAGTTCTTTTCGTCACAAAAACTTTCTATTCATGTATAATTTGCAAACTTTGATCGCAAAAAAGCTTTTCTGGTGAAAAATGATGATTTTTCACAGGTTTCGATTGGGATAGCGATTATTTGTGTTTTCTTTATTATCAATGTGTTTTTTCTGTTTCCTAATCGATTTTTCAGAAAAGAAACCCTTAATTTGAAGCAGATAGCCGGTTATTTCTCACAAAATGCAAGTCTAATGAGACGTCCGCAACATCGCGTGCACCGCTACTGTAAACATTTGTCTGTATACCGATCCAAAGCATTTTTCAAAATTAAAGGCGGGAAAGTAAAATCGCGTTTTTCTTCTAAAGTTGTCACATCTGTAATTTTTTTGAGTACACCATTCGATTCGCAAAGAAAAACTGTATAAGATACTGCTTTCACCTGAAACCCCATTTTTTACTGCCCCTATGCCTTTAAGATTTCCATGAGCCCAATATATTCACAAGAACAAAATATATTCAAAAACTACACAAAAAAATAAATATATTAGACAAGTTATTCCGGTTAATTTCAATCGAAATATAATGCATAATAACAACATTCAAACTTTTTTTCGAAGAGATCAATAATGAGTAGAATATTCAAAAGCAAAAACTGTTGTAACCGCCTCGTTGAACTCGAGATCCAAGCCAAGTCCTGAAGAAACGAATTTATATACTTTCCCACAGGGAGGTAAATCCACTTTGGGTTGGGAATTTTCTGAAAATTGGCTAGGATTCTTCTTGATGTACCAGAACAAGATTCTCAAAGTCTCAACCTTCAAAATTACCTAGTTCTCAAGAAAGGACCCCTCAAAGTCAAAGAAAACTAAAAATTCGTAAAAATATGCCATTTTGAGGCCTTTTTCTGGAAAACTAGAAAGTTTTTCAGGTTTAAACTTTCAGAATCTACTTTTGGTACATCTGAGAGTGTTCTGATCGATTTCCAGAAAAATCCCAACCGTTGCGTAAAATCCCTTTCCTTGTTAGTGGTACTTTTAGTCGTTCTATTCAATTTCAACTTCAAAAAATTCATAACTCGGATCAATATGCTCAGAATCGGGCGGGATAAACTGGACCGGGCAACTGGGCGTGCCCTCTTTCAAATAGGACAATGAAAAGCCCCAAAGCAATCACTTCTTTTTCTCTATTTCTTATAGGGCAACGATAAAGCCTAGCGAGACCTTCTCGATCGATATTTCTCTATTTACAGTCATTCTATTCAAGTTCAAGTTCAAAATTCCTAACTTGGGTCAATATTATCCCTTTCTGGTGAAAAAAACAAACGCACAATCATCTAGTTCCATTTGTTCTTGATCAGAATCGGATGGATTCCCATAACCGATAAGTCTCCAGTTCGGGAATACATCCTCGTGAACCTGAAAATCACATTTTCATTCTAGCCAGAGAGTCGGCAACCAATAAAGTACAGCCGATAAAGAAGGTTCGATGAACTGAAAATCGACTTTTTTCTAACGCCAGGAAGTCTGAAAAAATCAAGCAAATTCGAAATCCGGCATTTTCAAAACTTGTATTTCTTTTATTTTTCTCCCCTTATTCCAACAGAAAATGGCCTTTTTAATCATATTAGTAGAAAAGGGGTCAAAAATCCTTTAATGTGGTCTAAAAAATCTGAATCTTGTAGTGGGACACATGGGAGCATATCTACATTTGGAAAAAAAAGAGATTTTCTCGAGTCTCGGTAACGCAAACCGGATGTTTCTAAGCATTCCTAGGGATCACTTAAGAATGCTGACGCTGCTAAAGTGGTCACTAAAAATGCCTCGACATCCCCTTAAGTGATCACTGGGGGTGCTTCAACCATATCAGAGATGGACGGAACTTTATTTTCAAATTGAGGTTTTTGAAAAAAAAAAATTATAACCGGTTCAAGGTTAGCTTGGAACGCAAAGGGGCGTGGCCTGTCTGCGCTCTCCACCAACCATACATTGTCTCTTCTTTTATCGTGCCAGGACCCTTAAGTGGTCACTGGCAGTGCTTTCAACATCTCTCAATATTTCGAAGCCAGCTGTATATTTTTAAGATATCGAAAAACTCTAAATTCTGTCCCTCTCTGCTCCGAATCATCAGAACTTTCTTTATCGGCTATCTTTCGTTGCTATCCATTTTCTGACCCTTCTGAAGAATCTGCCGTCGCGTCTCTCGTGAAATAGGAAATGCTGGCGGATGAGTGGGTACTGGGAGAATTCAATGAAGTACTTGTAAGGGCCGTTCTCGATCTCAAAATGACACATTTATAGGTTTCTATAGTGTGTTCAGACGGTCACGTTTTAAAAGTATAGTCAATGTTTCCCGAATTAAAAAGCGAGGGAGGCGGGACGCGTAGCGTGTGCGTACGCGGTTCTTGGCACGAGTTCAATTTAACCGCCAGCGACTATTTGGAGAGCTCGTTTATCGCTCTTTTCAGTTCTCTTGAAGTTATTTCTTGATTTTTTTCATGTGCGCATTGAAAAATAGTAGAACAAATAAAGAAAGAGCGGTTGCCGAGTTTTTTTAAATAGTCAGCGGCAATTGAATTGAACTCGTGCCAAGAACCGCGTCTCGCCCCCTGCCCCGCCTCCCTCGCTGTAAAAATTGGAAGCTTTTGAAGCTTCTTGGTTCATTGTTGGTGAAACCTACAGTGTGCGTCATAAGCATACATGGATAATTCGAAGAAAAAGTCTCTATACTTATGACGCGCCCTGTATTTTCAGACTCCTTACAATACACCGACAGAACTGCGAGTGTTCATCATCTTTCAGATAATAGGAGATGATGTTCATGAAGAACTCCACTGGACGACTGCCGTTAGAGAAACATCCCGTAATTGGACTGAAAATGAAAGAAATATTTCATTGAATTTCGAGTACCTATAAAATTGAGGTTCATAAAGTTTTTCACTTCTTCTTCAATCTCATACATTCTAATTCTTCAGTTAAAACTTTTTTTAAAAGAGTGATTTTTTTGATAAGGATCCTTTTACTACATAAGAATGCATTTTTTTTTCTAAATCCGTTATTTTTCCATAAGAAACCTGTTGAAATTATGATGATGGAGCAAGAAAAACTACTGGAAATTCCTGGTTTTACCGTCTTTTTCCGTCATAAAATTTCTATTATATACTTTTGACTAGTGAAAAATAACTAGAATGAAAAAATTAAAATTTTGCGACAAAAATCACTCAAAAAAATGAATTAGAAGTTTTTTTAAGTTCCAATAATTCCATCATGGCAATTTCAAAAGCTTTCCATCCAAAAAAAATGGCAAAAATAAATTCCCCCGAAAGGTGTCGAACTCGAACCGCTGGCCTCGCGTTCAGGAACGCTAGCCACTTTACCAAGCCGTTCCCCCCGACAAAAGATCTTTCCGCAAGTAATATCAGTACACGCATTTCTTTTTGGTGCTATCACTCGGCCAAAAAAGCGGAAAAAAACGTGATTTTCTTTTTTTTTTGGATTCAACGGACCTCGAAGCACATGTGAGCAGAATATCTTGAAATTTTGATTTTTTTTTTCTCACAATATTTGTTCCCTATTGAAACCCCTAAACACCAAAAAGCATATTTTGAAAACTGAAAAAAAAAACGAACTACAAGTAAGGGAGGACCCTTTTCGCGAAAATCATGACTTCTTTCATTATGTCTTCATCGTTGTCTGGTATTTCGAATTTGAGTTCCGGATCCGGATTATAAATCATAGCCGATAGCGCACCGCCTTCTTGTCTGAAAAAAACTCGATTATCGATGAAAAACGAATTTTCCCTTTTTTCATATTCTAAGAACCTTTCCGGCTTTTTCCGGCTTTTTCCTGTTTTTTTATAAAATTTTATTTTCATTTCTATAATGTCTCAAGCCTCTCTGCGCCCTCCTCGTCTCTCGGCGACCCTCTCAAATTGGCGTGCTATTTTCACTTTACTCCGACCGTGCCGGTGAGGGAAAAGAGAGACGCAGACACTCGAAAACGAAGTATATAGTCTAATCACGGCTAGCTCTCTACAAACCAGGTACTGTCTCTTTTTATCGTGTCAGGACCTTTTCAAAGGGGCGTGGCCTGTCTGCGCTCTCCACCGACCAGATAATATCTCTTTTTTTTTTATCGTGTCGGGACCCTTATTTGGATGCTCAAGCCAGTTGTAAATTCAGCTATAATCGTGTTTTTAGCCCGCGTTAAAAGCTATTTTAATGAGCGAAAAAACTTCAAGTGTTCTCTTTAGGGCTGCTAAGTGTCCTTGAGTGACATCTTCAATTTACTTTCACCTTTTTTCTCAAATTTCTCAACGTATCTTAAGACGAGATTTTTAGAAGTAAATTTTGGAAAAAAAAGTCTGAAAATTGCTTGAGAAAATTGGTATAGTCTATTCAGGTTTTGAAAGACAGGACTTCACTCAAGCTCCGCCCCTCATAGAGAGATAAACCAATCAGAGAGCGAGCCATACAAAAAGCGTTTTCGAATGACGTCATAATCGGTTCAAATTTTGGCTGTCAATTAGAATGACGTCATCCAAAAACGCTCTGTAGGTGGCTCGCTCTCTGATTGGTTTTTCGCGTCATTAGGGGCGGAGCTTGATCGGCGACTCGAAATTAATATCTGGACACACATCGCAAAAATGCGTAACATCGTTACATCGCAAAATAGCTCAAAAAACTAGGAAAGCGATAAAAAATTTTTACAAAAGTCTTTTAGACGATTATTCAGTACGAATCCTCAAAAAATGGCTCACTTCTGCCTCTCGGCGGCTTCCTCAGCTGCCTCCTCTAGCACAAAGTCTATGTAAGCAACGCTTCGAAACTAAATCTTCCATTGAATTTCCATAATTCTCATCGACTCACCTCCATGCCTTTACCTAATTCTCGCCTTTCTAACGTCTCCTGAATTGATAAATTATTTTTTTTTCTGGGAAAAAAATTTCTGAAAATCAGCTTTGAACCGGGGCGACCCGGGCACGCAAAGTTGAAAATAAGCAAAAAGGTATTTTTTATTCGCCGCGGTTTGAAATTTTCTGCTTGTCTGCGTCTCTCTGTTCCCTCATTGAGCAAGTCAGGAGGAATGAAAATAGCACGTCGAAATGAGAGGGTCTCCGAGAGACGAGAAGGGCGCAGAGAAAAACAGCAGTTCCAAGTCGGCGATGTAGAAAAATTACGTAAAAAAAACTATAGGTAAAATGGCTCAGTTGAACACTTCGGGCCGCCCCGGGTCGACCCGTCTCATAAGCAGTTCCAAGAAAACCCCTTTTCTCAAAAACTTCTTCTGATCAAGTTCTTTTTAAAAAAATAAAAAAATAAAAATAAACATCATAATCCGGGACATCATATCTCGTAGGAGTGGGACAAAAAAACGCGGACGTTCGTGTGGGATTCGATCTTCATAGTGTTCAAAGCGCTGAAAAACAAAGATTTCTTGATTTTTTTCAACTAATAAGGTTTATAAAATGTATTAATTACCGTCTATCTCACGGCAAATCCAAAGGTACTCAGAAAAGTTCGACAGATATGACGTTTTTGGTGCATACACCATCGACGCCAATTCCCATGACGGCCGTTTTTTTTTAATTTCAAAATGCAAAAAAGCGTGAAAGTGGAAAATTAATGACTTTTCATGGAATCAGAGCCGGAAAAAAAGGAATGATTCGAGTTTTTTCAAGAAAAAACATCAATTTTTCGAAGCGATACCAAACATATTTTAGAAGAATGAAAGATTTTATTCCTTGAGAATTTAGTTTAGAAATAACCTTTCAAACATTCTTATTCATAAAAAATTACCAAAACATTATGATGTTTGGATTCGCTGTGATAAATTTGTTGAAATTTAAAAAAACCAAAAAAATAAATAAATTATGATTCAAAAAAAGTACAAACCTCTCTTACTTCAGGCAGAGAATGCATTTTAGTCAAAGCAACTCTTTTAACTTCGAGATCCAAACCTGAAAAAATAAAACTCCGATTTCGGATAGTGAACTGGGAAAACCTCCAAGGGAACATCTTTTTCGGGACAATCTGTTTTTACCATTTTTTTCAGGCTGGTTATCTGTCGGCATCTTCAGACCCAGAAAAGAAAGGACACAATTTAAAAAAAAAACGGCGCGACAGTTCGAAGCATTCAGAGTAATTAGTAAGACGTAAATTAGCTTTATTCAAACCCTCGAGTGGCTGATTTTAGTGATAAAAAATCTTTTAAATCGTCTATACGAAAGAAAAAAGTTTCTCGATAATCTCCGGCTCGAAAAAAAAAAACAAAAATGCCGTGTTCAAATTAATTTCGATAGATTCAAAATTATCTTTTTACCTTCCAAAAACTTTCGTTTTATTATTCACTTTTTGAGGGTGTTTAATATACCAGCGAAATTATTTTGAACGAGCATACGAATAAAAATATAACTGTTTTAAAAACCTAAAGTAGAATAATGAACTGATGCGCACGAAACTTTGGCTCAATTTAAAATAGTGGGTCAAAAATGAAAAAAAAAATTACGGTAGGCTGATTTATACAGCTTTTTGCGGCGATTGTTCCTACAGTAAGAATTAATTTCTGTCGTTTTTAAATATGTATTTTTTTAAATCTATTCTGGAATTCTAGAGGGCGCAGAGTTTTGTTGTGAAAGAACAGTGAATGCGCCATTCGTCTCGAAATTATTTTAATCTACTATCAAAGTTTTAATTTTTTTTAACATCCAGCCTGTATTTCTAAGCATGTTATTTACTTACCTGGCTGTTTATAAAGGGCCTTTGAAGTTCATAAAAATCATAAAAAAATACGGGAAAAAAAGGTACCGCGCATGATTCAAACATGTAGCAAAATATAATAAAGACATTTGAGTTGAGATTTATTTGAGTTAACTTACGATTCACAAGAAACTTGAATTCGAACATGAGAAAAAACAACAGTTTACATAATAATTGTTCAATTAAATCATCAAAGTGTTGAGGTAGAGCAGTTGTAGAAATGGCCTTGTATTCAGAACACGATATTATATTAAATAGGAAGCTCGAAAAAATTCCGATTTTTGAAAACGATGAAATGATTAACTGTTAGTTGAATCTTTTGAGTGTGTTTTTCGGTTAGAGAGCTTGGTTCAAAGGGCCAGTCTTCGTTGTGTTGACCTGAAAAATTGCTAATAATTCCGCGTCAAGTTCAATTATCCACCTTCGTGAAGAACCGGCCGTCGGACTTGATTTGAAATTTGAAGCGAGACTTGACGGATTTATTCTTGGTGAAGTGGGTGAAATAGGCGACAGAGCCTTGTAACAGCTGAAAGAAATAATGGATTTTTTTTTTTGAATAACATGAACATTTAAGAATTTAGAATAAGTCGATTTATTGAAAATTTCCGATCTGAACTTTAATTCAGACTTATAAAAACAAGTGTTTTTAGTGTAAAGCTTGACTTATGGTAAAAACGAATCATTTTTCTTTATTTTATTGTACTTTTTGTTCCTCATTTTCCTACTGTTTGAATCAGAATGTCTATCATGAAAGTTTCCTACTCTAACAAAAGTTGTGGTGCACCCCGCGTCGGACTCTCGTTGCACCCCGCAGTGTAACCAGGGGTGCACCCTGTTTAGCTTCAAATGCCTATTAAGGTACTTTTTCCATACAGGATTTCGAAGTGGTTTGTTTTCCAATATCACAATTTTGTACCGTTTCATCCTAGGTAGTTACGATAGCTCAAAAAAAAACTTCTTATTTCCGACCGGTTGCCCCAGGGGTTCACCCCATTCAGTTCCAACGCGGGGTGCAGCGCAAACATCAACCAAAAGTTCACTTTTTTCGGGGTTCACTGCGGGGTAAACCCTCATTTTTGTTAGAGTATTAGAACAGAGCTGTGTTTTGGCCATTAGAATCAGCCGTTATAAATATTAGATTACGGTAAGCAAATTGTGTGAATATCTATCCCTCGGTGCCTTTTACGAACTTAAAACGATTTTTTTTTCCAAGAAACACCGATTTTTAAAGAATTTGAAGCACATATTTAGAACTCTTTAAAATATGGAATTAATATTTCGAAGTATATTATTCGCCAATTTTCTTCCCATTTGCAACTTTTTGAATTTATTTCATCAATTAGTCCCCTCACCTCTTCACAACAAAATCGATTGAGCTGATCCCTTTCGAGAAAAGATTCTGCGACGCCGAGGAACTCTGCCAACGGACGGACTCCGACAGACAAACTTTTTGTGATTTTGCTGAAAAGCCATGTTTTTATTTTGAACAACATGCGCTCTACTATCAAATCCTAAGACCTACGGACACCAAGAAGGTGGATTTTTTTTCAATTTGAAGACAGAAACATCTTTTAAATCGAATCTCCCTTCGAAAATCAGGATCAGAAACAGCACATTTTTCAAAAATAAGTCCAAACAAACTCCAAAAAAGGCTCGATTCTCGCCGCGAAATCGTCAATCTCCTTAAATATCGCCGCTTCATCCGTTGGTTTTTTAAAGAAATTTCGATTCAAGGCTTGGAAATTGTCCCTTTGGGCAGATAACGAATCAACCTCGGAATTCCTATCTCTGAAATCAAATCCTCATTAAAAATTTGAAAAACTCGATTTTTCTCTCAACCTATTCATCATTTTCAAAACTTTATCATGATAAGATGGCGTTTCACAAATTTCATCGTCAAGAGTATATTTTAAAAATTCGAAAAAACTTTGAAAAATTATTTTTTTTCGAAACGGTTTTTCTTAAAAAAAGCATAAACTTTACAAACACTTCACTTTTGACGAAAAAATTTTTTGAAGCTTATTCTTAGCAGAAATCCATAAAAAAACTGTAGTAAAAAAATTTCCATAGATCAAAAAAACTTTATATTTTTTTTCTATGAAGAAAAATTAATGTTTCTTATTTTTTTCGCAATATCCCTAAAAAAATTTGCCTATTCGGAAAAATTGTTAGAAAAAAAGATAATTTTTTTCATCGAGAAGAACCTGTGGGATGAAGACGCCGATGCAGCTTCATACGCTTCCCCGCAAAAGAGAAGAAAAATCCATGTAGGGAGTACCTCGGAGCTGAAAAAACTCCCTTCCAATATACTCCATGGAAGTCGAAAAAACCTTTTTTATTCCGTTCCGGATGAACTCATCCGAGCAATATGGAGAGGAGTTATCCACCTGAAATGAGAAAATTAGGGTGAATTTTTGGATAAATTATCGGAAATAAAGGATCAAAAATCAGGTTAAAAAAATGCCGAAACATTTCTATGGGTTGATTGAAAAAAAGGACTTTTTGGCGGGCATCTCGAGCTAAATTCAAAAAAATTTAGAAAAAAAGATAAGTTTTTTTATTATTTTTTTATAGCCTGTGTACCGCGACTTGGAATTTCACCAAACGACATTCCGCTGTGCCGCTGCGCGCCTTTGCAAACCTTGATCGCGCTATTAATTTTTTTTTTCTCTCTTTTATTAAGGTACTCTGTTTTCATGTCATCCCACAGCAATAACAAACAATTGAAAGCGTGGCCTAGATTCGAAAGACGCTTTGCGACCGCACGCAGCGGAACAGCGGAATGTCGTTCCGTGAAATTTCAAGTCGTGGTACACAGACTATGTGATTGAGTAACTGTGGAGAAATCTTCTATAGGCCATTCCGCGCCAGCTTGTCACGGTTTTCTTTCCGCCAAAAGGCCAGGTCAAATTTAACCAACTTTCGCTTCAAGACCTTTGTTTCTTGCCGTTATAAAAGCAGAAGTTTTATCTAATTTGGTATACGGTCTTTTTTGCGGAAAGAAAAACGTGACAAGCTGGCGCGGAATAGGCTATAACAGTGTGACCGGGGCGCCCCGATCTGATCAGCAGCTCTATCAAGAAATGGGAAAATGGTGACTCATGTTTGACCTCGAGTTTCTTGCCAAAAGCCGCGTCGCACACGCAACGCCTCATCTTTAAAATCGGGAAAACTTTATTTCGGCAGTTTTTTGAATTGATACTTGTTCTCAAAGTAAAATAAAAGGAAAATAAACTTCATCCATTCGCATGAGGTCAAAATCTCCAGGCGCAGGTACATCCATTGCCTAAATTTAAAAAAATTAAGGAAGCTTCAAAAATTCTGAAACCGAAAAAAATTATATTTTTTTTGAGAAAGAAAGTTGATTCAATTTTTTTCAAAAAAACAATGTTTTTTTAAGGATCCATAGAAACCAGGTTTGTGCGCGGGCCGGCCCGTAAGCATATTAGACCGCCGGCGTTTTCTGAGACCGACCAGGCCCTAGCGAGGCCCTAACCAGAAACGGCCTGCCCCGCTCCCAAAGAGCATAGTTTTCTCATTTATCACACTTTTTTATGACAAAAATCTTTTTTCCGGTCCATTTTTCCAGTGAAAACTGACGAGCGAATATAATTTTTCGGTGAAAATTTTGTCCGGAGCCTGGCTCAAAAGCCTCAAGAACTGACACAAGAAAAACACACGAACTTACAATTCGCCTTACAGCGGCAAAGTAGTCGGGACCGAAAAATAAGAAGGAGCATCAGAAACGAAACCTTTTTTCTGAAATTCCCCTTCAAATTGAAATTATAATTTTACATGTGAATTATACACTTTCTTAATCATGATAAAAAAATCTTACTGAATCTTTTCTTAATCATCATCTAATAAAAAAAGTTTTGTTTTCAAGCGAAAATATGAGTGAAAAAAATAGAGATACAAGAAGATTTATAAATTAGGGAATTTCGAACCTCTAGCCAAGCGTTGCGCATTGCTTCCTTTGTCCCTTAAATAAGCGCGAATTTCGGGTTCAGCTTCTGGAAAAAAATATATATTTTCAATTCAAATAAACTGAGGACACCCGCAGCAGAAAGAATTCGGATGGGCTCTCGATTCGGTTGATTATTTTCCTTAGAATTGTCATCTCTTGAGTCAGCCATCTCCAAAAATTGCCGGATAAGGTTCTGAAACAAGGGAATTTTCAAAAAATTTAAGAAAATCGTTAAAAAAAAAACTTATCCACGAAAAAAAATGAGAAAAGTAGCGAAAGGACTGCGCAAAAAATACAAAATGGTCAGTGGAAAAATTCAGAATGTCAAAAGATTATGGCAGATTCACGGCTGAGTCATCATTAAGAGGTTCCCGACACGATAATAAAAGAGATAGTGGCTGGTTGATGGAGAGCGCAGACAGGCCACGCCCCCCTTAGAGTCCGAAGTCAGCCGTGAGTCGGTTATACAGAAACGGGCGTCAAAATCTCTTTTTTTCAAAACACAGCCTATCCTAATGCTTACACAGAAAGTTTAAAAGGAAAAGGTACTAGGATTTGATGAAACCATTGAAAAAAAAGGTTCACCAACCCGGCTGTTTATAAAGGCCTTTGAAGGTCAAAAAATCATTAGAATAAGGACCTTTAAAATGAATTATTCGGAAAAAAATATGAGTTAAAAAAACGAGATAGACTGACATGATTCAAACATGTATAAATCTCAAACAAAAAAATAAGGTGTTAATTAAATTTTTATTTGGATTATTCACAAGAAACTTGAATTCAAACATGAAAAAAATATCAACAAAATTAACAAGATTATGCAATTTCAAAACAAAAAAAAAATCAGTTGTGAGTTGCGGCTGAGCCTTCAGGAAACATCGGACGGTCTGAAGTTTTTCAAATTTATGTTCGAAAACAGAAAAAAACGAACGTGTAAATATAGCCGACGGAACGAATCAATTCCTGGTATTTATTTGCATCGTCTTTAACTGAAAAAAATCATTTATTTTTGTTAAAGGTACATGGCCAGGTGTTTTGAGACTCTGAAGTCACTTTTGCTTAGAAATTTTCATTTTTTGAAAAAAGTCCGGGCAGTTTTACAAAAAGTTGCTAACCATGATTTACTGACCAACAAAAAAAAATTCATAACTAAAAATGAAATAAAATTCTATCCTAATAGGAAGCGAACTCAATGAAAAAAACTTCAAATCGCGAAAAACAGGAAAATGAAAAATATATGCAGGAAAAAATCAATTTTCTGTAAAAGCAGGAATTTTTGTAAAATGTTGAGTAAATATGTAATGAAAAAGCTCTAAAAAATGACATCAAATTTTTTTGTTTTTTTCTGGAGACATGCTTTTATTACTCAAAATATTCTTGATCACACTATAGTCTATTCGGATTTTGAATGGCAAATCCTTTCTCAGGCTCCGCCTCTATCAAAATCAGACGAGAAAAGCATAAAAAAATAAATTGATAGGTTCGAAAAAAGTTTTTTTTTCCAACTAACTCGACGGATCATCGACAATGTCGATCAAGGCATCCATGGCGCTGAAGGGGAAGACGTATTTATGGTGATAACAGGGCGGAAAATCCTTGGCGAGTTCCTTGACTTTGGCCAAACTGCGGTTGAGGAGGCAGGCGACGTCCTGCAGAGCGCGCCCCCGCGAGCTTGTCAGTTGGCGGAAGAACGTGAAATCTTGCTTCTGAAAGCAAGTTTGTTCATCATTTTCCTGCCAAAAACTCTAGTGGTCACTTAAGAGGTTCCTCAAGGACTACGTGGAGAGGACATTAAAGTGGTCTCTAGAACAAACTCTATAGAAGCCATTTTTTGTGTCTTAGTGGTTTTTAGTGGACTGGTAGTACTACTTGGGCTTTTAAAGAGGACTCGAAGTTTCAGCCACTTAAGTGGCCACTGAAACTTCAAACGTCTTAAGAGGCCACTAAAAGTTTTCCTAGGTTTTTGAAAAGAGGAGGGTAGCAAAAATGTTGAATATGTGAATTGATAGTGATCAAATAATAGATCACGTGAGAGATATCCCAACTAAGAGTATAAAAGAAGTCGGGAACTCAGATCATCATCACTCGTACCGCCCCCGTTTCGCCTCCAGCCTCGCCGTCGCTTCAAGCCTCGGACTGACGACTTCTCGCCTCTCCTCAACTTCATCTTTTTACCACACCTAGTTAATAAAACTATTGTGGGGTACTCTTCTTTCTTTTATTTAGTTAGTCCGCTTACTGATCGCCACTTTAATGTATCTTGTGCGTTATCAGAAAGAAGAGTACCCCACAATAGTTTTATTAACTAGGTGTGGTAAAAAGATGAAGTTGAGGAGAGGCGAGAAGTCGTCAGTCCGAGGCTTGAAGCGACGGCGAGGCTGGAGGCGAAACGGGGGCGGTACGAGTGATGATGATCTGAGTTCCCGACTTCTTTTATACTCTTAGTTGGGATATCTCTCACGTGATCTATTATTTGATCACTATCAATTCACATATTCAACAATTAGTCTTGGAGAAAGAAATGAAAATTTCCGGCTTGATCCATTTTTAGGTCTATCAAACTTTTATGTAAGCTTATTATGAGAGTTTGAAAAAAGCTTTTTCAGAAATTATCACATACCACATAGACTTCTAAAGAGGCCACTAAAACGTCAAAACTCTTAAGTGGCTACTAAAATATTTCGCAGTAATGTTAGAAATGAGTCACGAAAGAGCCAAAGTGTAACAAACAAATTACGAGATCTGAGTCATGGAATATTCGAAGCGGAAAGGCGCGAGAGAAATGTGAAGTTGAAGAGACGCAGAGCATGTTTTTTTCCCTTTGCGGTTTTCAGGAGCATTCAAAGAATCTCCAGCTCATTTTTTTGAGTTTTCAAGGTAGGAATTTTTTTTCTTGTTTTGAAATATGCAAAATCAGGGTACTAAAAACCGAATATTCCGGATTTTCATGACCTTTTTTGGCAGAAGTTATTTTTGGAAGTCAGAACGGTTTTGATCGAATGAAATTTGGTGGAAATAAAAAATAGAAGAGTTGAAAATTAATTATTCTAGAAATGGTTCCAATTATCAACCGTTTACCTAAAATGAACGCTTCTGAATAGTGAAAAGAAAAGCAAAACGAGGGGCGAAAATAGAAGAGAGCAGCAGGAAATAGAAGAAAAGCACGAGAAACTCTCCTTCTCTGGGCTCTTTCCCAAGTCATCAGCTTCATTTATTTCAGCTTCACACTATTCTGTAACCCTTGGCAACAGGAAAATTAAAAAATCATTTCTATCAATTTCAAGTCTATTCGATAAGTTTTTCGTGTTTAAGAAAAATGCAAAAAAGGTTTCTCCTTCACAGGAATCGAACCCTACGAAAAATGGTCGATATGGTTATCAGTCTGAGCATCTAACCACTGCGCCAGCCCACCTCGGTGAGAGAGGGCTGTTCAGGCGCGTACAGGACTCTTCCTGTATTCATCCGACAAGCTTTTTCTTAGAAGCCCAGTGTTTTCTTATGGAAAATTCTCACATTTCAGCCGGTTATTTTTCTCCTCATTTTAAATAGTCAAAAAAGCGGCAAATATTACTGTTTCAGCCTCGATTGTCATGTAGAAGAGCATATTTCCGGCGAAAGCCAGCGGGAGGGTCGGCCCGGCGTTGGCCCGCACACACTTGAGCAGCTCGTCAATGAACATTGGCGGCATTTCGGAGATTCTCGACGAGAAATTATTGATGAAATCCCTGGTTAGGATCGTCATTTTGCCGTTTTCAGTATTCACTGGGACGTGTGCCGTTTTGAAGATGGCCGCGTAAAGTTCAATCTGCAAAATCCAATGTTGAACGTCTTCGTGATTATTTACTTGACGAGAAAAGGAAAAAAAAAGTAAAAAAAAAAAATTTTTCTCCATTTTTCATAGAGCGCATTTAAACCAAGTACCGTACGCCGCTTTGAAAAGATTATATCCTAACTCACGTCTTTGAACGGATTTTTATATTTTTCGAGGAGTTGTCTGAAAGAAATCTCGACTGAATCCACAGTTCCGCAAAGCTTCTTCGTTCGCGGATTGTAATTCAAAAATTGGCCCCTTTCACTTGGCGCGCCGGGCTCGGCCTAAAAATTAAGATATACCCTTTATGTGAAAGGAAAACTGACTTTCGTGAAAAATCGGCCGTCGGATTTTATTTCAAACTTCAGTCGAGACTTGACACATTTGATGTTGGCAAAGTGGGTGAAGTACTGGTCGGAGCCTTGCAGAAGCTGAATAATAATATAAATTGAAGGCTATACTTCACGGCGTTTTTTTGACAACGCCCACTTTTTCTCTGTGAAGTGGCGTGTGTCTTGTGCATGCACAGCGCCGTTTTCGCGCAGAAAATTGGGTTCATTTATGCACTAAGAATAACTGCCGAGATAAACGCGAGACGCTGGCGGTACATTGACGAGCTCGCAAACATCTCGCTTTTTTTCTCGCGCCGGTCTCGCATTTTTCTGGGCGCCAGCTCGCACTTTTCTAGGCGCGAGCTCGCATTTCTCTCGCAATTTGAAAATTTCCGAAATGCAAGATAAATGCGAGATGGCGCCGAGAAAAATGCGAGGTCGCGCCGAGAGAAATGCGGGATCGCGCCTAGAAAAAAGCGACATTTTTGCGAGTTAGTCAATGTACCGCCATCGAGCTCGCGTTTATCTCGTCAGTTATTCTTAGTGTGCCGTGTTCATTTTGATTCCGCGAAATGCAAACTGATTGACTCTCCAAAATTTAGTGATCTTTTCTTTTCTCTAACGGGTATTTTGCATTTCGCGGAATCAAATTGAATACGGCATTAGAGAAATTTCGATTCGTCTTAAAGACCTTTGGCAATACGGCGGGCTGCGCCTTTAGTATGCCCTGTTATTTATGCCGTGTTCAAAGTGATTCCGCGAAATTCAAAATAGCCGTCAGAGAAAGAGAAAGATAACTAAATTTTGGAGGGTCAGAGAGCATTTCGCATTTCGCGGAAATTACTTTGAACACGGCATGAATACGGCATTAGAGAAATTTCGATTCGTCTTAAAGACCTTTGGCAATACGGCGGGCTGCGCCTTTAATATGCCCTGTTATTTACGTTTTTCGAGCCAAAATATCTATCTTTCACATGACGTCACGTGGGAATGGCGAATATTTGGGCTCCGCCCACCGTGTTTTGGTTTCTCTTTTTCTTTCATTAACAGAAACGCCGTGACTTATAATGAGTCAAGAAATTAAAGTTTTAAATGTCCGAAATTTCTGAAAAATGCCGGGGAAATTTTTAAAGTCCTCTTTAGGGTTTTGACGTTCTAGCGGCCACTATAGTAGTCAAATTAGTGGCCACTTAAGGGGTTGAAAAATAGTGGCCACTTAAGGGGCTATAAATTAGGGGAATATTTAGATGTCGAAATGGAGGTACTGGAAGACTATAAGGTTTAGTAGCAATCGATATCAAACTCTTTTTTTTTTTTCAACTTCTTACCGTATCGCGGCAAAAATGATTGCGCTTGTTGTTTTCGTAAAAGTGTCCGATGATCTTGAAAAAGAATTCCAACGGTTCGACGCCTTTAGAGGCACAAAACGCGACATCACTGGAAATAATAGAATTTTTTTTTTTTTGAAAAAAGCTTCCATTCAAATTTAAAGACTTTATACCGTAACTCGAAAATTTTCTACAATAACCTATGTTCTCATGTACTGTCAAAATTTTGAAAATTGTAATGCCTATCGATTGATATACAACTCGCGTAGGAAAAGCTCAAAAATAATTAGATTCGCAGGCACCGTAACCGGGCTACATTAAGCGGGAATGGCTAAAAAAAACTTCCCGCGTTTTTGATGACGGGCTTTTGCACTGGATGAAGTTCCTTCAAAAATTTAAGAAAAAAGTTTCTTGTATCCTTTTTTGGGAATTACAGCGAAATAGGTTCAAAAAAATTATTGATTTTTTTCGGAAAAAAATCATGGTCATTCATGAAACAAACTCCAAAAAAAGGGTCGATTCTCGCTGCAAACTCGTAAATCTCCTCCAAAATTTCGGCAACGTCCGTTGGTTCTTCGAAGGAATATCGAGTAGAGGTAATTTTATTTTTCATTATTTCCAATCTGAAATCCGTTTGTTAAATTTCCAAAAGAAAAGATTCATTAATTTTTCGAACTTCAGGAATTTTAAAGTCACTAAAAATCAAAAAACGAAATTTTGTTTTGTTTTTGTAGCCGTGATTTGGCGATTTCAAAAGTGACACGAAATTGGAATTTCGGGAGTCGTTATTCAGTGCTCAGATTGCGCGAAATTCAAAATTGCCGTTAGAGAAAGGAAAAGATAATTAAATTTTGGAGAGTCTGCGGAAATTTGAACTCGGCATTAGAAAAAAATTTGGTTCTTGAACGATATCTAATTTTAAATTTTGGTAAAAAGAATGTTCAAATGGTTTCAAAACTTTGAATTCGCGCTTAAAGTTCTTCGTTAAATGTCAGCTTCTTTTATATTTTTTTGATTTTTTTATTCCCAGTTCATTAAAAACATGTCTCTTCTTTAATCTGCATGGAGATCATTCCGAGAAAAACCCTCACATTTCGTTCAGACTTTGTTTTGAGTCTAGTTGAGCTCTGGGAGTATAGGACAAAAGCGCCGATTCCAAGAGCGCCGTTCAAATTTAGCGCCAGTCCGCAATGCGCCGTCGCGTGTATGCGCCGTGTATGCAGACGCCGCTTTCTTTTGCGCCGAGTCCGTTTGCGCCGAATCGTTTTGCGCTGTTATTTCAAACTTCTATTTTTTCGCTCTTTTTATATTAATTTTTAATAATTGTTTACTACACATTCATATACGACTCGAATGATTTTCGCGCCATCCGTTAATGATGAGTTTTAGGTCTACTTTGGTCCAGGTAAAATATTTTTTCCCCTTTTTTCTTTTCAAAGTAAAAATAAAAAAGCAAATATGCTTTTCTGATTTCGAAAAATACAGAAAACGAAAGGAAAAGAGAATGGATAAAAATTATTGCTTTAAACGACATACTGAGTGATTTTTTTGTGGTTGCAAATTTTCTGCGTTAGGTAAGGCAAAGTTTCAATTCTAGCAGACGTGAAACAGCAGAAAAATCGTTTTTTTCGTAACGTTAAACTCATTTTTCTTGAAACAATAGTTCGAGTTTTTTTCGAAAATGCGGCAGAAAAAGTCCATATTAACAGATGGCGCGAAAAATCATTCGAGTCGTATATGAATGTGTAGTAAACAATTATAAAAAAATTAATATAAAAAAAGAGCGAAAAAAATAGAAGTTTGAAATAACAGCGCAAAACGATTCGGCGCAAACGGACTCGGCGCAAAAAGAAAGCGGCGTCTGCATACACGGCGCATACACGCGACGGCGCATTGCGGACTAGCGCTCAATTTGAACGGCGCTCTTGGAATCGGCGCTTTTGTCCTACACTCAGCTCTGGACATCTGATTGGCCGCGGCATGAAAATCGAGGAAGCCGGTAGGTCCAGCCTGAACGATTTTTATTATTGGCTGATAGAAAATATCGATTGAATACCCGCATACAGGTCCTTATGTACTCGTTCTCTTTCCAGTCTTCAGGCCAGTCATCTTCCTGAATTTGATATAGTCATCCTTGGCGATTCGTAAAGAGAATTTTAATCTTATCTAAATTTCGGGTGCGTCCGTATTAGGCCCGAGCTTTCAAGGCTAATAGGCAAGTCGGAAAGGATGGAAAAAAAGCTTCATAGAAATGTTCCTTTCAGGGTGAAAAAAGGTTCTGTTTTTGCTGCCTTTTTGCGCCATTTCATGGGCTGCTATGCACCATTTTTGCTGTCTCTCCCTTTTCTAGAATTTCCTGAGATCTCAGAAAAAAGGCTTGATAAAGGGACTCTTTTTGCTGCCTTTCTGCACCCTTTTTGCTCCCTTTCTGCAGCCTTTTTGCAGCCTTTTTTCTGCCTTTCTGCACCCTTTTTTGAGTCTCTCCCTTCTAGCGGCCAATATCCACGATTCAGACTTTGCCCGAGTATACAAATAGCTCGACATTATGGGGTCTTCACGATCCATTTTGAGAGGTACCTTTGTAGACGCATTATGGTACCCTCTCGATTCGCCTGTATAACACATCAAAGCCTTGCGCGATTATAGAGGGCTCAGAAACTTCCTAATTTGACTAGAAAACGAATAATTTAATGAGTTTTTTCCGCACTGAACGCAATATAAAAAAATATTTGAAAATTTACGAATATTCACCTTTTCGGCGGCATTCACTCTTGGAACGTTAATCGGAACGTTCAAATAAACGGAGGACACACGAAAGTCCTTGAAACTATTAAAAAACGAGCAAGGATACTACAAGTATAAAAAAAAAATGATAAAACACATTTGAAAAATGCAAAAATAAAGAAAGCCAAACCCCGGCGCGTCACCGGCCAGTTAATGATATGGTCGTCTTCTCCGGTTTTTATACCGAGCAACTGACTCCGCCCCCCCGTGCCATATCCGACAGTACTTTTTTTCGCGTCGATAATCTATCCAACGATCCTTCAATGGCTATATCTCCTTATCTTTTTTCATCTGACAGCTTGGGAAAAGTCAAAAAATGCAGTGTTATTATAGTCTGTGTGCCAAGACTTGGAATTTCACCGAACGACATTCCGTTCTTCCGCTGCGTCGCCTAGCGTCTTTGCGAGCTCAGCCTCGTTTTCAATTGGTTCTCCTTACGGATAGATGGGCTGTTCCACTAGGAACACGTGCTGGTCGAGTTCTTAGTTAAAATAAAAAATTAAAGGCGCGGCAGAGCACGCAGCGGAACAGCGGAATGTCGTTCGATGAAATTCCAAGTCGTGGTACACAGACTATATAAGGAGCATCGCGTGATGGAACATCGGTACTGTAGCCACGGAATCTTTGACTTTTTTCAAGCTTTTGTGTCAAAAATAAAATGTAAAGCAATTAAAGGATCATCCTTACGCGCGATAAAGATCCGACGCAAAAGATACGGTAGCCCCGGAGGCGGAGTAAGCGTCCAACAGACTATACGGAAACGAAAAAGCCCGTTTTTCTATCATTCTAGGTGGTTAAGGTAGCTCGAAGAAACTTTTTTTTTTCAACCGGTTTCCCTAGTGTTCTAAAATTTGACCGTTCAGTTTTCAAACGGTTATAATATTTCATTCTTCTGATCGTTCGTTTGACCGACCAGTTCCTGAAATTTACTAAACGGACCGACCATTTGAAGAGTGACATTTGGTCGAAAAATGATCAACGATTTTTGAAATGACTCGCATGGTGATGCGGGCGGCCCCGCCGCGGAGTCTCTGCCGTATCGAACCCGTATGAGCACAGCTGGTAGAACGTTTGGTAATTTTCAGCCCATCTGAGGCACCGCTTCAGCACAGCTGGGTTTTTTTAAGACCCGTTGTTCTTCCGTTTCAGAAGAACCGAGACTCAAATGGCCTCATACACCCGGGTTTAAAACGGGTCCACCCGTTAAGGCACCTGGCCACCATGCGAGGACATTTCAAACGGTCAAAAAATGACTGAAAATTTTCGAAATGACATTTCGAACGGTCAAAAACCAAACTGTCACTCTGAAGTGACATATTGATTTTTTGAAACTCCAACTCTTCGACCAATCACAATTTATTCTGACATGTTGAAAAAATATTGGTCGAACGGTCAATTTTCGAAACTATAAGGGTACCGCAAGGTGCACCGAAACATCAAATGAAAGGTTCATTTATTTCGGGGATTGAACCATCATTTTTGTATAGCCCGCTCAAGTCTTGCTTGGGACAGCGAACGGGCAGTTTAACTTGCGCGGCAACGGTATAGCCAATTCCGCGCCAGCTTGTCACGTTTTTCTCTCCGTCAAAAAGACCGTATACCAAATTAGATCAAGTTTCTGCTTTTATAACGGCAAGAAAAAAAGGATTTGAAGCGAAAGTTGGTTAAATATGGCCTGGCCTTTTGGCGGAAAGAAAACCGTGACAAGCTGGCGCGGAATGGCCTATAGAAGATTTCTCCACAGTTACTCAATCACATAGTCTGTGTACCACGACTTGAAATTTCACGGAACGACATTCCGCTGTTTCGCTGCGTGCGGTCGCGAAGCGTTTTTCGAATCTAGGTCACGAGTACCTTAATAAAAGAAAAAAATAATTGCGCGATCAAGGTTTGCAAAGGCGCGCAGCGGCACATCGGAATGTCGTGCTGGCTGCTTTTCTTACATGGTAACAGGTGAGCTTCAGCTTGTCTTTGAGCATCCTTTCCATCAAACTTTGACTAATTTTCATATCTTTCGCCATCTTTCGGATGCTCCGAAGTGGATATCTTCTGATTCTCTCCTTCACAGCTTTGATCCGATCTGGAGTGACGACTGTTGCTTTTCTTCTTCTCCCACATCTATCCAAGAACGTGCCGAGCTTTTTGAAACGAGAAATTGAGTCATAGACGGTTCTACTTGGGACTCCGAGCTTTTTAATGATGTCAACCGGAGCGACTCTTGCTTTGAAAAGGTGCATAATCGAAGAGCGATGTGGATTTGGTGGTGCCATTTACCGAAAACAGAACCGATTGATCTGAATTTTGGCAGAATGGTAAAAAACATACAGTTAATCAAAATTTTAAGTAATACGCGGCCAGAATTGCGTCAATCGCCTTGCTATATCGCGTCAAACTTTTGTGCGGGTAATTTTGAGCCACCCTGTAGATCATTGTGGCCATACATGCGCCTTTAATAAGAGACTCATTTGATTAGTTATTCTGTTTCTATTGTATTTATTTTTGATTGTTTTTAGATTATCTTAAAATCGACGAATAAGAAGAGAAAAAAAAAATGAGCCATAAAATGAAGCTTTTATAAAAGGCACATAACTATTCGCCATCATCTACCTTGGCCGCGAAAATCAGACCGCCCGTTCGCTGTCCCAAGCCGTGAACGGGCTATAAGCTGAAAGTTATGGTGAAGACATGAACCCTGGTGAGAACAGCTTTTAACTTTTGCTCTACAAAACTCTTCGAAAGACTGCTAAAAAGGTCTCGAAGCGAAGTTTATTCTAACTTGGTCTATTTTGCCGGAAAATGCGAAAAGTCGCGATGTGGCCTAAAATAAATGTTTTGATACTTGTCGCCTCTTACAGTATCATTTTGGGACGAGGTCGATGAACC
The DNA here is from genome assembly GCA_904845305.1 of Caenorhabditis auriculariae. Lineage (NCBI taxonomy): Eukaryota > Metazoa > Nematoda > Chromadorea > Rhabditida > Rhabditidae > Caenorhabditis > Caenorhabditis auriculariae. The sequence continues at coordinate 828,465 of CAJGYM010000013.1, read as the reverse complement.
ACGGAGATTACCTTGTCCGACAGGCGTCACGCGCCTTTCGGACGATTGCGACGAGCGTTCAGAGCAATGTCGGCGGATCCAAGAGGATTATGATGTATATGATCTTCCAAGGGCAAGTAGTGTTGCGCTAGCCGGAACACCCAAAACAACTGTTTTTATTGCATCATACAGTCAAGGTTTTTTTTTGCCGCAACATCGTCAAAGTATCGCCGCCACCCCTCTTAAATTTGAGACTAAAACTTTTTTTGTTTCATTTTTGACTTATATGATGAAATATATCAAACGAAAAAAAGAAAACATTTTCAAAAAGCGATATAGCGCAAGAAGTTTGCGATATCGCTCGTCTCTTCGCAGTCTAAAAATTGGGTTTCCCAAAAAAATGAAACCGAAGAAAAGCTACCGTAACCACAACTGTCTTTGGAATTTTCGCTTCGAGACGCTCCAAATAAAAACTGCAAAAAAGAGGTCCCAAAGCGGAATTTGGCACACTTTTTTCTTAGAAACCCATACGAAATGTCCAGAAAACATACATTTTTCAAAAAAATTACTTTCACATGTGATCCACGGTGATCCATCAATTTTTGATTGATTTTTCTAGCTGATAGGTCAAAAAAAAGATGAAAAAATGTAGCACTATTGAAGGATCATCGTCGCGCGTGATAATTGATGGACTCACTCGACAATGGTCTCAAAAAAAAGTCTAGAGCTCATTTTTGAGTGAAAGGTGTCAAACGTTTCTCGGAATCTCCTTTTTTTCCGTCTTATTTCTAAAAAAAAGGACAAGAAAAAATGAGCCTATGTTGTATTTTTTTCAAAAGCTCCTCTTTAACACATGTTCTCTGAGAAAATCGACTATTTTTCAAGAAACCCATAGGAAATGTCTAGAAATAATTTGAAAATAAAAGACACCTTGACATGATTCGAACATGTATAAGAAAAAAGAACAGAAGAAATATTACTTCAATTTATTTCAGTTCTTTTCAATGCACAAGAAACTTCAAAGTTACATGAAACGATATAATTTAACAGTGTAAACATTGAATATTGAAACAACATTAAAAGGAAAAATATATTAATGATGATTAAATTATTAAACGAACAAGAAGTGATATCATCGTTGAAAATAAGGTACAAGAAACGAATTGAATTCAAAAAATTATATTTTTTCGTGATTATGCAGAAAGGGAATTATTGATTTTTACCTCCTGGAAGACTGAGGATATGAAAGCTCGGATGAGTCTGAAAATTCGATTTCAACTTCAAAAAAAGGGTCGATCGTTCAACCTTGACGATGAACCTGCCTGCGGGGGTTATTTCGAATTTGAATCGAGTTTTGATGGGTGCCCAAGTGCCGATGTATCGTAAGTACACTTCAGGACCTTGCAGAAGCTTTAAAAAAACCGAATTTTCTAACTGGACAAAAATACATCCTACATTTATCAAAAACATTAGAAAGGTACAAGTTTTTTCGCCCTGACAAGGGCGACCATTTTTCAAAGAGATCTCCTTCTAGACCTTCTTAGGAACTCCGGAGTGGTCCCTATAGGGGCAACCTTAGAGACATTGCAATATCTTCTCTAGGGATCACTTTACCAACCCCTATAGGGGCTACAAAGCTCGTAAAAGAGGCCCCTAAAGGGGTCATGCTAGTGTTATGAATTTTAGGAGGAAAAGCGTTTCCATGGGAAAAAAATTAAAAAATTGATTATTTTTGAAAGAAAAGCATGAAAATAGGATAAAATGATCAAATTTATCTTTTAAATTTATAAAATGAACTAGTACTGAAGACCCCTATAGGGACCACTTGCTTTTTAGAAGCTGTGGTCAGATCCCACACCTCTCTAGGGACCACTTTTCGACCCATTATATGTAGGGGGCGCAAAGCCCCGCCCCTTCACGCCACCAAAATGACGATTTTTTTGTTGCAAAAACGGTTTTGAGGCGTTTATACTAGCTAAAGTCCCTCTTTAAAAATGAACTGTTTCTGTTAACCTATGTAATCGACAACGCTCTACAAGACTCAATATTTTTTTAAAAACTATGTATTTTTTTCAAAAATTAAGCGAAAAAAAGTAAGATTTAACACGAAAAAAACTGACAAGTTTCACAAAATCGTCGCGTTTCAGAAAACCAAGTGAGGAACGCTTCTGAATTTTGAGTATGTTATACATTAACACTTTCTTTATTTTTTTGAGTGAAAATGAAAAAAATCTACCGACGCGAAAAAAATATTAAAAGCTTGTAAAGTGACAGCAAACTTTGAAGCTGAAATGCGAAAAAAATTTTTCAGCGACATGGTATACTTTTTATTTGATTTAAAAAAACTAACAAAGTGTCCAAAAAAATAAAAAAATTCAAAATGAAAAATAATTATTGGGACAGCGAATCAAATTATATTTGAGTTTTTTTCCAAAAACCTCCTTTTTTTCGTCTGCCTCGTTGACGCATGAGAGAATAGGATCGCGTCTATATTTTTTTGATTATGTTATTAAGCGTTCAAAAACTCTATCAATGAAAAAAATTATGAAAAAAATCGATCGACGCGAAAAAAATAACGGCTTTGAAAAACCTCGAAAAAAATGGCAATTTTTTTGAAATTTCGGAAGATTTCGTGCAAGTGTCCGTAGCAGTGTTTGCGTCAAACACACCGATGCGCCCATTTTAAATGTCGCAGGAGCCGTTTTTTTCGGAGTCAAATTGCACTTTTTTTCCTGTTTTATTTCGATATAACATCATTTTTTTCATTTTTTTCTTATTTTCCAAATCGAATGATAATAAATTTTTTTCTGAGTAGAAAAAAAGAAAAAAATAAGCTGAAAAAAATCCCTTTTGACCTTTTTTTCTAGGTAGTTTTTTTGATATTGTATTAAAAAAACTTCTTATGAGGATTGTACAAAAGATTCATCCAAAAACATGAGGCTCAAGTTCGGACAACCTCTCAGAACAGAAAAACCGATTTGAAAAACGGTCCAGAAATGCGCAAAAAAACATTTAAAAAAAGAAAGCGTGCGGCAGCGGGTAAACCGTGAGATTTCGCCTCCAGTTGAACGCCGAGCGCGCTCGTTTTTTGGCCATAACTTTTTTCTTAGTGGAGCTTTTTTCAAAAACTAAACGGATTATGAAAATGGACAGTCTCCTCTATCGAACAATGTGAAAAACATATTTTTTGAATCGTTCTGAAGAAACGGCTTGCGGTCCCTAATTATATGGGCTCTTTTTCCTTATTAGCCCCTATAGCGACCACTCTGGAATTCCTGAGTCCCGTGTAAATTAATTTTGCAGTAAGGTTGCTCTGAGGTGAAGTCGCCACTATTGCCGATTAAATTTTTTTCTTTTTCTTAATTTTGAATTTTTTTTCAAAAATCAAACGGAAAAGCGTTAAAATAATCTAAAACATCCTAATAAATATATTTTTGCATTTGATTTATTAAAAACCTTGAAGAAATGTGACAAAAGTTAGAATCAAGAAGCTATTCAACAATTTGTTCAAAGGTTTTCGAAATACAGATATTTTTTCCCTTCCACTCGGATTTTGGATTCCTCACCGATTCAATACATTCTCTATCGCTCTCATCCATATCGACATAAAGTCCGATAGCTTGAAAAAAAGATGCCAATGGACGCCGTTCGGAGGTGAACAATCTCTCAATCCTCCTAAAAATTCTCTTCATAGCCGTGTTAAAAGTAATCCCGCCAAGTTCTAAATTGTCTCTGACTTTCCAAAATTTGAATATCTATTCCTCTCTGACGACTATAGTCTTTTCAGATTTTGAAAGTCCGGAATTCGCTCAAGCTCCGCCCCCAACGACCCGATGAACCAATCACAAAGCGAGCCATCCACAGAGCGTTTTCGGATGACGTCATTGGGCTTAAAATTTAAAATCTGAACAGAATATACAATGACGTCATTCGAAAACGCTCTGTGGTTGGCTCGCTCTCTGATTGATTCATAGGGTCGTTAGGGGCGGAGCTTGAGCGAGGAGTTGAGATTCAAAATTTGTACAGACTATATTTCGCTTTTTTCGGAATCCCTTTGAACTGGGCTTAAGAATGAATGAGAAAATCGGCAGCTTCTAAATGTGATATTGTAGATTTCAAAAATGACGCAAAATCAAAATCAAGTTGGAAGCTGAAAAAATTGGGTCCTACAACGAAATACCGTCTTTGGGAAGTCCAAAACTTTGCGTGAAAAAGGCCAAATTATCACTTATTTCGAAAAATGCGCAGATCAAGAAATGTCCCAAAAATTCCAAAATTTCGAAATTCACGCGCAAAAGTCACCATTTCGTTGTAGGACCCAAAATTTTTACAAAGCTGTCAGAAAGTTCAACTTAGCGCATTACGCAGGAGAAAACTACACGTAAAAGTTAAAAATTTCAAATTAAGAATTTCGCGCGCAATAATCGCCTTTTCGTTTTGGGACCCAAACTTTTCTCGCCAAAATTCCAAATTTGCGTATTTCGCGGAATAATTCCAAACGCACCAACTTCAACCAACACAAAAAAAAAAGGAAACAAACCCTAAGAAAGATGTGATTTTCTTTGTGAAATTGTCGACTTTCTTGATCATTTCCAGGTTGCCCGGTATTAAAGTCTCGAAATTTGGGAACGAATCTTCGAGTTCTTTCAGAATTTCGGCTCGTCTGAAGAGTTTCAATCATTTGAAGATGGCATTTTTTCAATTGGGAGATGAAGAAATCGCAAAAAAAAATGATAGCTAAAAGCAATAATATCCGAATCAAAAAACTAAAAATAACATTTTAGTAACTTAAAAATAACGAGGATTCCCACAAAAAAAAAACGAAATTTAATGCCTAATTCACTACTTTATTCGAAAAAAAAAAACCAAAACGTTTTTCAAAAAAAAAAAAAGTTGACTTATGTGGATGGAAAAACTTTGCTGTCCTTTTTTTTTGCAAGGAAACTTCCCCTCAAGGCATAGGGGCAGTAAAAAACGGTGTTTCAGTTCAAAGCAGTTCTTTGTAGAGCTTTTCATTGCGAATCGAACGGTGAACTTGAAAACGTACAGAAGTTCCTGGTTTTGGAGAAAAACTAATTCAAAGTCGGAGAAATGAAAGCTTGAGTTCCCGCAAAAAGGGCGCTTCGCAGTAAAGTTGCTCTATGGACAACAGGCTTCGCCATCTTCCGGATATTTCGCTTTTTTCTTCGTTTCTTTCAATTTTCAATTGTTTCTGTTGTCACCAAAGTTCTTTTCGTCACAAATACTTTCTATTCATGTATAATTTGCAAACTTTGATCGCAAAAAAGCTTTTCTGGTGAAAAATGATGATTTTTCACAGGTTTCGATTGGGATAGCGATTATTTGTGTTTTCTTTATTATCAATGTGTGTTTTCTGTTTTCTTAATCGATTTTTCAGAGAAGAAACCCTTAATTTGAAGCAGAAATCCGGTTATTTCACACAAAATGCGAGCCTAATGAGACGTCCGCAACATCGCGTGCACGACTACTGTAATAAACGTTTGTCCGTAGGCCGATCCAAAGCTTTTTTCAAAATTAAAGGCGGGAAAGTAAAATCGCGTTTTTCTTCTAAACTTGTCACATCTGTAATTTTTTTGAGTACACCATTCGATTCGCAATGAAAAACTATATACGATACTGCTTTTACCTGAAACCCCATTTTTTACTGCCCCTATTAGAGTTCACAAAATGACCAATTGAAAAAAATGACATTTTTCAAAAACGAAAAATTTTCTTTTTGACATTTCAAACGAATGTCGTTTTTTTGAAAGATCAACCAAAAATTGATCACTTTCATTCTTTTCATTTTGTCACATTTCAAATAATGACTGAAAAAAATGAATGGTCATTTTCTAAACAATCATATTCTGACTAGTAAATAAATGTTCGTCCTAATGACCAAATTTTTGAAAGTGAAAAGTAAATGGTCACTTTTTTGACCAAAATTTTCGAAACGAATTTTAAATGTTCACTCTTTTGACCAAAATTTTCAAAAGTGAAATTTAAATGTTTACTTTTTTGACCAAAATTTCCGAAACGACATTTAAATGTTCATTTTTTTGACCAAAATTTTCAAAACGAATTTGAAATGTTTACCTTTTCGTAGAGAAAAAAAAATTTTTTTTCAACTGTGAAAATTAAATGTTCATTTTTTGGCCGATAATTTTCCGAACCTGGATTTTCCGAACCAAAAATCCAAATCTATACTTTTCCTTTTTTTCCTCATTCAATTAATTCTCCAGATAGAACCTTTCTTCCGGTCTGCTCATTTTTTTGACCGGTTCCATATAATTTTTCTCGGCCTTAACCGGCTTTTAGCTTTGCCCTTGACCATCCAGATCACTGTTTTCCAACAGATTTATTAATTTTTTTAACCAGAAATTAGTTTGAACTTCGAAGTAATCGATTCATGATTTCATTTGGAGAAGACTGAGATAGAATTGACTCTGGCACAGATACTGCCAAGTGCCGTAATAGTAATGAATTAATTAATGAATAAATGTTTACCTTTTTGAAAGAAATTTTTCAAAGTGAAATTTAAATGTTCACTTTTTTTGACCAAAAAAATTTCAAAATGAAATTTAAATGTTCATTTTTTTAACCAAAATTTTTTTCGAAAAATAAGTAATTGTTCATTTTTTTTAAATGCTCAGTTATGAAATTTAACCAAAATGAAGTTTTTAACAAACGGTTCATGTGAAATTTAACTAATTGGTCGAATTCATCAAACGTTCGGAAAATGTTTGGTTGAACGTTCGTTCAAACATTTACTTTTGAGAACTCTAGCCCCTATGCCTTTAAAAAGTTATAAGTTCAACTGAAAATGAATAATTTCGTGCAAATTTCCGAAACCTTTCTTCTGACGGGAGGACGCAATCGCCGAGGTCAGGGCTTTCCAACTGGAATAATATAAATTATTTTTTTATTTATTTTTTTATTCATTTTGTAGTAGGCTGAACATTAAGAAGCATCTTTATTTTTTTCTAAAAAAATAAAACTACTGCGAAAAAAACTCTAGTGGCCACTTAAGAGTTTTCTCAAGGACCATTTAGAGAGAACACTAAAGTGGCCACTAAAACCACCTCTATAAAAGCCAATATTTTAGGTCTTAATGGCCACTATAGTAGTTTTAGTGGTCAAGTAAGTAGTACCACTTAGACTTCTAAAGAGACTACTAAATATTAGCCACTTAAGTGACCACCAAATCGACTGCTATAGTGGTCACTAATTCGACTATTATAATAGCCACGAGAAAATTAAAACCCTAAAGTTGACAATGAAAAGGAATACACTAAAATGGACACTAAAAATTTTCAAATGATATTTTTTAAATTCAATAAACACGAATTTATAATGAAAAAACATCGAATAAGAAAGTGGAAAAATTAATTTAAAAAATCCTGAACCCTTCAATATTTTCTTTATCTGAAAATTAGATTAAAATAAACTTTTTCCGTTTCGGCATCTGGTTCTTCTTTCAAAGTTGAAGTTGAAGGCCCGGGTTGATTTTCCTTAATTAAAACTTTATTTAATTCAAAAAAAGGAATACCAAATTCTTACAAGACTCACGAAATTATGCTCTTTAAAAAGAAAATTGTCAATTTTTGAGGCCGAAATGGCTTTAAACACGTGATGAAAAATCGAAGAAAAATTTTTTTTTGTTAGTTTCGGGAGGACTTTTTGAAGATTTTCGTTCAATTTTTCATTACGGGTATAGGACTTTAGACTTCGAAATATCTATAAATAAAGCCAAAACGGAAAAAGCTTCTTTTTGAGGAACCTTAGTGTAACAAGGACCTGAAAAAGTTCCACTACAAGCTCTAAAAATGATGGAAAAGCTTTCGAGCTCTTTTTTCTTCACCTCGGTGAACTTTTTCCTAATGGTAAAAATTAAAAAGAGCAAAATTAGAATAAAAAATCTGTTCGAGACCATGAGAAGTCCTTTTTTGAAAGAACCTTTTAAGGAGTCTTCTCGGGCAAAGTCGGAATGGGGGATAATGGCCGCTTGAAGGGAAAGGCTCAAAAAAGGCTGCAAAAAGGCAGCAAAAAAGTTCCCTTTATTGAGCCTTCCATTTTCTGGGATTTTAAAGGCTCGAGAAATGGTGGAAAAAGGAAAAAGCAGCAAAAATGGCGCGTAAGGGCTGAGAGAATTGCGTAAAAAGGCAGCAAAAAAGGAAAATTTCTATGGACCCTTTCCGACTTTGCCTATGATTCAGTTTTTCCCAAAAAACGACGAAGAAAAATTCAAACTTCTGGCCGTTGATTGGTGTGAACCCTCTTGCTCTCTCCACCTTCCCTTTCCGGTTCCAAACCTAAAAATGAATCCTTCATTTTCGTTTCTAAACAAAGGCAATCTTGACGGTCGTTTCCTGGTCGCCTTCGTCTCCTCAGTTTTCTCTTCATTCGCTTTTTTCGGTTCGTTCGACGGTTCTGACATTATTGGATTTTTAAATATATCTCTGAAAACAATCAAAATCATGCATTAAGTTGAAAAAAAAAAACCGCGAGGTACTTCAAAACGATCCCTGAAAAAAAAAAACCGTTGAATGTGACAAAAAAAAGGAGAAAGGTATATATAACTCATGAATCATGTTCAGAAGCTATTAAAGGAGCATAGTAAGGTTTTTTCAGACAAACATATGAAAAAAAAAAACCCTGAAAACCGCCAAGGGCTTTGAAAACTTTAACGCCGTGTTCACAGTGAATCGCGGTCAGAGGCAAAAAAGAAAACTAAATTCTAGAGAGCTAGAGATAATTTCGAACTTCGCAGAATCACTTTGAACACGGCATCAATTCTACTCATGGGAAGTCTTAAAGACTGCAACGACGGATTTGGCGCCACTGACAAGACCAATAGGTCAACAGCGACAGTGGCGCTAACAGGTCAAAATACATTTATATAGCCTATTCTGTCATCTTCTTCCCACTAAAAAGACCGCATACAAAATTAGATCAAATTTCTGCTTTTTTAACGGAAAGAAACAAAGGTCTTGAAACGAAAGTTGGTAAAATTTGACCTGGCCTTTTAGCGGAAAGAAAAACGTGACAATGTGGCGCGAAACGGCTGACTTGAGCCATCGAAAAAGGGTCTTGACACGATTATAGAGGAGATAGTGCCTGGCTCGTGGAGAGCGCAGACATCTCAAGCTAGCCGTGAATCAGCTTTACTTACGTTTAGACACACGTAGCAAAAAAAAATGTATGGTTCGCAAAGGTTTCGCTTTCATTTTCAAAGTATATAAACTGAGCGATCCATAGAAAAAATGGGTCCTACAGCGATAAATCGCAATAAATGAACTTTACGGTGGGGAACTCCAAATTTTGAAACTAGTTGGGAAATATCAACGAAAAATTTCAAACTTGCGCGTGTATGAAAGTCACCGTGAAATTTCAAAAAAGGCCTGTCTGCGCTCTCCAAAAACCAGGCACTATTTCTATTTTTATCGTGTCATGACCAATTTTTAAAAGGCTCAAGCCGTGAATCAGCTTCATTGCGCGCCAGTTTTTCGTGTTTATTTTTGAGACGAAAAAAACTGATCAACTACAATTCGCTTCAAGACCTTTTTTTGCAGTTTTGAAAAGCAAACGTTAAAAAAACGGTGTTTTACGATAGCTATTTTTCTACTGTTTTTTCAAACACGGTCGGGAAAGAAAGAGCTTACCGGTCAAGGACAAGACAAACTGATCTACAAATTCAAAAAATTGTCATATTTCTCGAGAGAACATGCGCCTTTAATTAAAAACTTCAAAAACAAAAGATAAATTCAAAAAGAACGAGATAGACTTACATGATAAAACATGTATTTCTGTTCAAAAAGAAAATGATGTTAATTCCGATTTATTTCGGGGATTATTAGCGATTCACAAGAAAATTAAATTCAAACATGAAAAATATGAACAAAAATAACAAGATTATGCAATTTCAAAACAAAATAAAAATATCATGAGTTGTGGCTGAGCCTCAGATTCAGGAAATATCGGACGGTCTGAACGAATTTTTTGAGATTTCTTATTGAAAACAGAAAAAAACGAACGTGTAAATATAGCCGACGGAACGGATCAATTCCTGGTATTTCTTCGCATCATTTTTTACTGAAAAAAAACTCATTATTTTTGGGTAAAGGTACTTGACCAGGTGTTTTTGAAACTCTTAAGTATTTTTTAAACACTGTTGCTTGAAAATCTTCATTTTCGAAAGAAGGCCAGAAAATTTTACAAAAAGTTTCTTACCATGATTATATCAATGGCCACAAATTGAAAAAAATTCTACCCTAATGGAAGCTTTTTCCAACGGAGAATTTCATAAAACTGTCGAAAAAAACTCAAATCGCAAAAAAATGAAGAAAAAAAAATTGACGAAAATTGACGAAAATTGAGAAAAATGTGCAAGAAAAATTAATTTTGAATTTAAATTTTTAACTAAAATCAAGGATTTTAAACACACTATTATTTTAAATTAAATATTTACACGCAGTCAAAGATTCGCTGCAGAATTTGTACCAAATTTTTCATTTCTTCTGTATACATTCTTCATCAACTACTGTATACAAAAAAATTTGAAAAAAGTATAAAAAATCAAAAAAGAGGTAAATATGAAAAAATAAATACTGATAGATTCTAAAAAAGTCTTATTTTCCAACTAACTCGACGGATCATCGACAATGCCGATCAAGGTGTCCATGGCGCTGAAAGGGAAGACGTATTCATGATGATAACAGGGCGGAAAATCCTCGGCGAGCGCCTTGACTTTGGCCAAACTGCAGTTGAGGAGGTTGGCGACGTCCCGCAGAGCAAAACTTCGCGAGCTTGTCAGTCCCTGGTAGAACGTGAAATCTTGCTTCTGAAAGCAATTTTGTTCATCACCATCCTGGGAACGGCGTTTTTTCGACGACGCTACGCGCACTTTTTCTCCGTAAAGTGTCGTGTGCACGCACGGCGCCGCTTTGGCGCAGAAAATCGGGTGCATTTAGAGAAATTTCGATTCGTCTTAAAACCCTTTGGCAATACGGCTGCCTGCGCCTTTAATATGCCCTGTTTTTTTTACGTTTTTCGAGCCAAAATCTCTATCTTTCACATGACGTCACGCGGGAAAGGCAGATATTTTGGCTCCGCCCACCGTGTTTTTGGTTTCGCCTTTTCTTCGACTAACAAAAACACCGTGTGGGAAAAACGCTAGTGACCCCTTAAGAGGTCCCTAAAGGACTACTAAAAGACACTAAAGTGGTCTTTAAAACAAACTCTATAGAAGCCATTTTTCGTTTCTTGGTGGCCACTACAATGGTAGAAAAAAGAAGAGTAAAAATGAATTCTTTCGAAAACTCCAATACCAAAAAAAAGAAGCTTCTGTGTGGAAAAAAGGGGCAAAAATGAGCGGCGAAAGGAAAAGAGAGCAGCAGGAAATAGAAAAAAGCACGAGAAACTCTCCTTCTCTGGGCTCTTTCCCAAGTCATCCGCTTCATTTATTTCAGCTTCTCACTATTTTTGTCACCCTTGACAACAAAAAAAAGCGGAAAATATTACATTTTCTGGTATTGAAGCTGCGAAAATGGAGCCTTTTAAGAAAGTTAGAAAGAAGTGATTTTCAGAAGAAAAATTACTTAATTTTTCAAGAAAGAACGGAATTTGAATGTACTGGGAATATTCTTCAGTGAGTCATCATTTTTGTGTGAATTCATAAAAGAAATTTCCACGGGGTCTAAAATTTAACAAGCATCATAATTCTACTCAAAATTACAATTAAAAACATTTGAGAAACAGTTGAATTGGAAGAAAAAACGTTTCTATCAATTTCAAGTCTTTTTGATAAGTTTTTTGTCTATAAGAAAAATGCAAAAAAAAGGTTTGTCCCTGACAGGAGTCGAACTTATGAAAAATGGTCGATCTGATCATGAGACTGGCCCTCAAGCCACTGCGCCAGGCGGTCTAGTTGGAAGAGGAAGGTTCAGGCGCGTACAGGACTCTTCCTGGATTCATTCGAGAAGCTTTTTCTCAGAAGCCTATAGTTTTCAACCGATAATCTTTAAATTCCAGGCGGCTGGTTTTTTGCTATCCATGAATAACCCAATAAGTAGTAAATATTACTGTTTCAGCTTCGATTGTGACGTAGAAGAGCATATTTCCGGCGAAGGCCAGCGGGATGGTCGGCCCGGCGTTGGCCCTCACGCACTTGAGGAGCTCGTCCGTAAACTTCGGCGGCATTTCGGAGATTCTCGACGAGAAATTATTGATGAAATCCCTGGTTCGGACCGTCATTTTGCCGTTTTCAGTATTTACTGGGACGTGTGCCGATTCGAAGATGGCCGCGTAAAGTGCAATCTGCGAATTTCGATCTTTAAATGGGACAGAAGTTAAGTGGTTTGAAAAAAAACCAGCGAATTTTCGAACGAACCACCGAAAAATATTTTTCTCCAGCATTGGTAAATTTTTTGAGAAGGAGTATTTACCTTGAAATTACGAAATATAATACTTTATTTCGTATATATTGTTCAAAAATCCTCTCTGTCAAAGTTTTTAGAAAAAAAGCTGAGAAAATGTTCAGAAGGGTCTCGAAGCGAAAAGCCATTCTTAAGCCTATTTTTGTTGAGCTAGACCTATATGCCTTGATATGAACACAAAAACCCTAAATTTAGTGTGAGAACCTGGAAAATGTTGCTATGAAATGCGCTGAGTTTTTGAATAAGTTTTCGAAGTCAATGAACTTTCAAAAAGTCTCTTTTTTTTTTCTTTTTCAATTTTTCCATTTTACATCAAAAATTGTTTTCGAATTTTTTAAATAATGAATGAAAACGACTTTAACATTGACTTTTTCTTTTCAAGACTTCATATAAAAATCGGATTTTCCCGCTATAGGTCGTTCAGATTTTGAACGTCATGTTGTCGCTCAAGCTCCGCCCCTGATGATGCCATAAACCAATCAGAGAGCAATTTCAAAATGACGTCATTTGTCTTGACATCCAAAATTTGAACAGAATATACAATGACGTCATTCGAAAACGCTCTGTGGATGGCTCGATTTGTGATTGGTTCATCGGGTCGTTAGGGGCGGAGCTTGAGCGATTATTTGACATTCAAAATATCAACATAATGTATTCTAACTCACGTCTTTGTACGGATCCTTATACTTTTCGAGGAGTTGCCTGAAAGAAATTTCGACGTAATCTTCAGTTCCGTAAAGCTTCTTCGTTTTCGGATTGTATTTCAAAAACTGGCCTTTTTCACTTGCCGCGCCAGGCTTCTGAAATTCCGACAAGAGTGTATGGAACTGTAAAAAGTTTCCGAATATTCTAGAATTCTAGAAAAGTTGATTGGTTTTTATAGTAAGAATTTTTTGTAAGTTGATTTTTAAGTTCAAAGCTGTCTCCAAAATGCGTATCCTTCCTTTTACTCCGAGCTACAAAACCTTTCTTTTCGATGCGCCTTTCCACGGACATGCGCCTTTAATATGACGTGAAATTTAGGCTAAATTAAAGGCGCATGCATAGAGGCAGGTCGTGGGATTCGAAGGGAAGCTTCCCGTACATCTTTTGTTTTCATAGATAGAAACAAGTCCCTAAAATCTCTCGTTTTATTAAAGGCGCATGCACAAAAATAATCTCTGCGTATCGAAAAGAAGGGTTCTGTAGCCTGGAGGAAAATTAAAATTGTGACTAGCATAAAACAAATTCGCGAATCTTCATTTCGTACCACCATCCACTTACACTACTCAATCTCTCCCACGGCCACGGATAAATACAAATCGAGGGACCTTCAGTCCTTTTCCAGGTCCAATCCGTTATTTGAGCCTGCATTGCAATATATTTTATATCCTCAAAGGATAACCAAACTGAAAAAAAAAATTTAAATTCTTCATAATCAAAAAATGAGGTACTGGTGAAAAGTGGGAGTGTTCCTCGGTATGTTAAGAACATCATCCGGGCGACTTCCTCATCGAAAGTCCCACTCAGGTCGATCTCGGGAATTTTCCAATCAACCTGATTTTTTTTTCTCAAATCTCAATTAATTTCCTATTTACCTCGGCCGTTCTCGCACAAAATATCATGACCGAATGCACTACGACCGGGGACCATCGAAATATGACATTATTGACGAAACTTACGTCGGCTGGGGGCCACAGAAACATTAGTCTAGAAAAAAACAAGATTAAAAACAGGGAAAAAAAATCACACAACAAGGAAAAAAGTTTTGCTCAAAATTGACTAAAATAAACTTCACAATCCAAGATCGAAGTTGTCTCAGTAGTGGCGTTTCCATTCGATATTAAAAAAATGAAAATTGCTCCGAAACGCATCAAAATTGCTTCAAAACAAAAAATGGTACTGCTTCGAAGCAAATTTGAGGCGTTTAGCTTTCTGTTTTACAATAGCAAGACGTAATGGAAGCATAAAATACACTTTTTAAATTTAAAAAATCTGAAAAAAGGCAAAAACCAAAACGCGCGTGGAAATTAAGTTTCTGTATCCCTTGCTGGTGCTTGCAGTAAGATGTTCTACAGTACTTTTTTTATTATTTTTTTGTTTCAGATTTGCGATTTTGTTTTTTTATTTTTTTCGAGGGAAAATTTTTCCCTCGATAAAAATTTTTTTCTAATTGGCTGAAAGGTTTGTTTCAAATCTCTGTAAGGTTGAAGTACGTCATTTTCAACAAGAATGGTTGATTTCTGTTGAGAGGGTTTTCCTCACGGAGATTAGCTTGTTAGAAAGAATTTTTGTTTCAGATTTGCGATTTTGTTTTTATTTTTTTCGAGGGAAAATTTTCCCTCGATAAAATTTTTCCAATTGGCTGAAAGGTTTGTTTCAAATCTCTGTAAGGTTGAAGTACGTCATTTTCAACAAGAATGGTTGATTTCTGTTGAGAGGGTTTTCCTCACGGAGATTAGCTTGTTAGAAAGTTTAAAGCTGAATTTTTCTATGCTCAAAGTGGCAGCTTTCGAAAAGAGGCTTCACAATGAGAAGGCTATTTTGCTCATTTTTGGAATAGGAACATTTAAAATGGAGACCAAATCGCTTCAAAACTTCGAAACTCAAACGCTTGTTCCGGAGTTTTTGCTCCTTTCTCTGGTCTTTCAATTGTTCTGTGGCACCCATTCACTCAACCGTTCATGGGATTTGCTCAGTTCCGCTAGAACGCGTTTAACGCCCTCTTTTTCCTTTCCAGAAATAACACTTTCAGCGGCTTTCACTTGCTCCGGGATAAATCCACCACTCTCGAAACTGGAGCAAATTTCATCCGCCTTTCGTGTTTCTTTCTCAAAATTTGTGTTTTTTTGTCAAAATTTGACAGAATTTTCACTTTTCTTTTTATTTTTGAAGTCGTTTTTACACGAATTATCATTTGCAGTAGAAAGAATCACCTGTTTTTCCTGTCTGCTTTTCTATCGCTTCAAAATTTTGTAGTTCGTAGTACATTTTTTCACTTTGGCGGGCGGAAAACCGCCCTCCGGAGACCTCATTCACTTGTATTCCTAGTTCTAGCGCTCAGAAAATCGTTCCTAAAAATTTTAAGCAAATGAGAGGTGAACTTTTTTTTTCATTTGTATCAAGTCGAGTTAAGGTTTTTTTATTATTAGTACAAAATCAAACATTAAACAGATCAAGCGCGAAATCTTCAATATAAAAAGGAAACCACAAAAAAAAACTGAAGAAAATAAAATGAATGCTCCTTTCCTTTGCCGATCTTTTTTTTTTTCTTCGACAGTTTTTTCTTGTCAATTTTCCTGTGTCATTTTTGTTCTAGCCGATGAAAGTTTTTTTTTTGCTTTTCCGAACGTCCCAGCAAAGATTTTTTAACAGATAACAACGTTATAATGGCTCTCTCTCTTTTTTTTTTTGAAGAATTGAAGTTCTCCGTGCAGAATAACCGATTCCCTTCGCTTCGGGTTGTTTCAAAGAAGAAAAAAAAATTTTGAAAACCTTACAGCACGCAAAAAAAAGGCTTTCGCAGTAACCAAGCTGAGGGCCGGGAAACAGAAAAATAAAAATCACCTTTTGAAAGCACAGTAGAAAAAAGATACCCTGAACACAGATTTTTTTTTTTCGCACTTTTGCTCTACAAAACTGCTTTATCCAGCGCGATAGAATTGCGATATCGCTGTCTTCATTGCATCGCGCAGGTCTTAAAATTTTCTAGGTGTGACCTCGAATTCCTCTAGCAATTGTCCCTCACTCAAAAAAAAAACTTTAAAAATTTTCAATGCGAAGCCGCGCCGAGAAAAATGCGATGTCGCGCGCAGAAAAAACGCGATATCGCGATAAGGAAAGAACAAGTGTGACGCGGCTATAAAGCAGCACTATCGCAAGGTCGTCAATGTACCGCCAGCGAAATCGCTGTTATCTCTAAAGTATATTTAAAGTGTTAAAAAAAAAACAGGTCTTGAAACGAATTTTAGTCAAATTCGGTATACTGTCTCTTTTTTTGTGAGAATGAGTCTTTAGTATAGGTAATCCTTCTCGACTTGAAGGTGAGATATGTAGATTGGCAAGGATGACGCGTTGCGTACGCGACGCGGCTTCTTGGCGAGTAATTTGAGAGCTCCTACTTTTCTTATTTTTGAGATTTTTTCGATAACTTTTCATTTTTCATGGTATTTCGTTTAAGTATGTCACTATGAAGAAACAAAAAACTTTTTTTCCTTCGAGTTTCCCGCCAAAAAGCCGCGTCGCGTACGCAACGCGCCACCCTTGTCAATCTACAAGTTTTGCCTTCCAAGTCGTATAATTTTTTTGAAATGTTCCATTCAAAAGTCGAGCAGAGTTCTCCGTGTACCCATTCAACTTCGTTCCTCGTTTCGCAAAAGAAGAAAAAAGTTTCGAAAAGCCTTACAACGGGCAAGAAAGGCGTTTGCAGTCGCCAAGCTGAGGGCCGGCGGCTCAGCGACGGCGCCGCCTCTCTTCAGTCGCCGGCAGATGTCGCTGTCGGTGGCGACGACGTCGCGGCCCGCCCGCGCCGCCGCCAGTCTCATGCGAAGCAAGAGCGCCGAGAAGGCCCGTCACAGCAGCAGCATGATCGAGGCCATCAAGGTTGGTTCTTCTTTCTTTTCCAAACTCTTCTCAAAATTTCAAAGATGTTTTTGTTTACTGAAAGTATAGTTTTGTTATGAGATCTGGTGAAAATGACAAAGGATCGTGTACTTATTTCGAGTGACCACTTAAGTGCGTAAAAACCCTCAAGATATCCCTAGAACTTCTTATAAGCGGCTTTGTGTTAACTCAAATGAAGTCGTGCTTAAGAGAAAGCGAATTGTTTACTCGAACCTAGAGGGTTCCTGATCTTCTCCATGGATCACTTAAGCATCGTAAAACTCTTAAGGGACCCCTAGAGCGCCTAAAAACATTTTCGCATGTAGTTGAAGGAAAATTTGTGTTTATTGAAAGTTCAGTGGAACCTCTGACGTTTCTGACGGTTTCTACTGGCAACTTAAGCGTTGAACTCTTAAGGGAACCCTTGAGAAGTTTCTAGTGACCACTTAAGAGTCGTAAAAACCCTCAAGGTATACCTAGAAATGCTTAGAAGCATCTCTGTGTTAACTTTAATGAAATGGTTCTTCAAATAAAAAAAAAAATTTTTTTTAATCGGACTTTCGACGTCTCTGACCTTTTCCAAAGATCACTTCAGCATCGTTAAAGCACTTGAGTGATCCCTAGAACGTCCTAAAAGGTTTTCGTATGAAATCAAGGGAAAATATGTTTTCATGAAAAGTTTACTCAGACCTCGGAAAGGTCCCGGATAATTCTAGTGACCACTTTAGTGTCCTAAAACTCTTAAGTGACCCATAGAATCGCTCAAAAACAGTTTTTTTGAAGTTAAATGAAAATGTGCTCTAATGATAATCAATTATTGACTCGGACCTCGGTAAAGCCCCGGTCAATTCTAGTGACCACTTGAGAGTCGTGGAAACCTTTAAGTGACCCCTAGAGAGGCTAAAAACGTTCGGATTTCCCGGCCAAGCTTCGAGTGAGTACTAATAAAAGATTGGTGAAAAAAAAGCATGGGAAAGTTCCTTTTGCAAAGCCTTTTCGAATTTCCGGGAATTTTCTAGTTGCTTCAAAGAAATTGAAAACTTTGAAAAATCAAATGAAAAGATCAAAAGAACCTTTTGAGGAGCTTTTCCGAGTTTCCCCATTCTAAAAGTACCTTTTCTAAAATAACACAAAGCGATTTCCGAGTTCGAAAATCTCCGTATCGATTAGGAGTTGAAGCCTCATTTCCAGGCGAAACCCTTCGAGTCAATAATTAAAAGCGGGCAATAAGGGGTTATCAGCCGCTTTATTATCATTCTCGATAATCCCCCTGTGAGCTTTACGTAGAAGCTTTAAAAATAGAAAGGCTTCAACTTGGAAAAAAATATGTTTTCTGAAAAAAAAAAGGGGAATAATAATAATGCGGTTGATGAGACGGTTGAATTGAACTTATTCAGAGGTCATTACGTAGAAAGAAACAACCGTCTTTTGAAAAAATCACGGGCAAAGTCCAAAAGGTCTCAAAAAGGACTTTCGGAAAAAAGGTCTCTAATGCGCCTCTTTTCTAGACTTTTTTCTGAAAAGGACCTTTTAGCGAGGACTAGAAAAATAAGGCGGAAAAAAGAACTTTTTGACACCTTTTTAAGAACTTAAAAAAGAGCTTTAGCCTCTCTTTTTTAAGGTCGTTTGGACTTTCGCTGTTAATAGATGTAAAAAGGGCTAAAAAATCCCTCTAGGGGCCACTCTGGCGTTCCTTAACACTGAAACTTCTTAAAGATATTTTTCAACAAAAAGTTCAAAGACTTCTCTAGGGGCCACTTAAATTTTAGGGGCTTTGGAGTCGGACTCTAAACCCTATAGGGACCACCTAAAGTTTATCCCTCTAGAGAGCACTATTCATAGAAGCTGTTTCCCCCTTCCCCCAAATCCCTATGACCACTCTGGCGTCCCAAAAAATGCATTAATTTCAAACGGGAATCAAAACGTGTCTCCAGTCTTGACAGGTCTAGACAAAGTCCCAAGATTAATTGAATTTCCGAGGCGAAAGTTGCCGCTTTTTCGAAAAAGTGTTGGAAGTTTCGGGCCATATGGTGATGAAGCCATTGCGAAAAACTTGAAATATTAGATTTTCTTGGAAATTTAAGACAAGGCCCAAATAAAAAATGGTTCTAGGATCCATTAGGGGTACAAAGAGTTCAGTGACCCTTAGCTTAATCGAGAGGAGCTGAAAAAGGGAAAAATTTGTTCTTTTTGGTCAGAGTTTTCATATTTTCTCATTTTCTTGGCTTGGATTGTTTCTTATTCCGAGAGAGATTTCGAAATTAACAATTTTTAATGAAGATATTGGAAATTTAACGCTTAAAAATATATTTTGAACTTTTTTTCTTTCAAGTTTTTTTGACTTATTTTTCAAACTTGTATCGAAAAAAATGTGGGATTTTTTTCTCCCTGGAGCGATTTATCCGGTCTTTCTAAGCTATTTTTTCAAAATTTATCTATTTTATCAATCCTTGGAGCGTAGAAGCTCATTATTTGGACGATTTTTGGAAGCTAGATATATTTTCCTGAGCTACTGAGAAATTGAAAACTCGAATTTTGTTCATTTTTCGTTTCGAACATCTAAATTTGGAAGTTTTTGTTAGAGCATGTGATTATTAGCTTACTTCTTCTTTTTTGAGTAGTTATTAGTGGGCGAAAGCTTATTTTATCCGTGGAGCGCAGTGTTGAATCTTTCGCGGCTGTTTTATCACAACTTGTAAAAGTAGATTTGGGTCTTTCAAACAAGTTTTTTGCACTTCTGGGGAGCTGAAAACCCATATTTATTGTGCTATTCTCGTCTGGGACAGCCATAATTGGTAGTTTTCAATGGGATAAATAAAAAAAATAAGGGTCCAAAAAAAATTTTTGTTTTTTCAAAAGTAGTTCTCTGCCAATAATTTTCTGAAAGTAGCATTTTTTAAAAATAAATTCTGGTCTTGCAACGTAGTTTTCTACATTGCTGGAACTGTCAAACAGGAAAAAATGGCGGTTTTTGACCTCGAGTTTCCCGCCATGAAGCCGCGTCGCACACGCAACGCGTCCCTCTTGCCAAATACCTATCTCGTCTTTCTAGTCCGGAAGGATTGACTATAAATTGTCCTGAAAATAGATTTTATTTCTTCAAAGTATTCAACTGTACTGCTAAGAAGCTGGAGACCTAAAATTATTGTCCTATTATCGTCTGGGATTATAAATCAGAACCAAAATTGGTATAGAATATTCACGGCTAGCTTGGGACGAAAAAAGCCGTGGCCTGTCTGCACTCTCCACCAACCAGGGCACTGTCTCGTCTCTTTTCGTGGCAGGACCCTTTTCTCGATGGCTCCAAGCCAGCATCCTGTTTATTTTTTTCGGGAGCTCGTTTTTCTGGGTGTTTTTTCTTGCCCTTCCTAGCTTTTGCCTTCATATTTCGTGCTATCAAGATAATTTTATCGATTAGTAGTTTTGAGATTTTTCTTGGGATTCCAAAAATTAAGGCTTTCAAAATAGATTTCACTCCTTCAAAGTGTTTTCCTGCACTCCTGAAAAGCCAAACACCCATATTTATTGTCCTATTCTCGTCTGGAACATAAATCACAGCCGAAATTGGTAGTTCCTGAACGGCGGCCGGGGATGAAAAATGGCGCCGATGGAGGCGGCGGCGGCTGGGCCAACACACGTGTGCCCTAACCAATTTGCGCTCATTTCACGACGGCAAAAGCCTTCGTCCGGCTCTTTTTTCCTCCCTTCTCTATCTGGTTTCAATTCGTATTTGATTCACTCTGATTTGCCTTTTTTCTCGTTTTTTTTTCTGAAGAAAATGGAAAGTTTGGAACGATTTTTTTTAGAAAATTCTGTTAGAAATTCGATTTATTAGGGAATCTTATGCCTTGGACCGTCTTATAAAAAATAATTAGGAAATGTCTGACCCTCTTCTTTTCACACCCTGTTTTGCTGATCGGGAAGAAATTCTGCTTGATCACTTACTTTCTTGTGCTTGAAAGCGCAAGTCGCTTTGGGTCGGTTGATCTCTAGAAACAACCCGTTGAGCGTCGAGCCATTCCAAATGCGACCATAAAAAAAGAGTCCTTTCTGGGAAAATTTTTAGTGACCACTATAGAGGCTCGCCAAGGGCTACTTGGAGAGGACACTAAAGTGGCCACTAAATTCACCTCTATAGTGGCCACTATAGTGGCTCTCTATTAAGTGGCCACTTCAGTAGTTTTTCACCCAGTATTCCCTCCAGTAACTCTGATAATTTTAAAACAAACAGATTGGGCCAGTTATGTTGATCCATCGACCCCTAAAGTGGCCACTAAAATTTTAGTGGCCTAGTAGCAGCACTTAGACCTCTACAGTGGCCACTAATGTTTAACCCCTTAAGTGGCCACTAATTTGACTACTATAGTGGCAACTAAAACGTCAAAACTCTATAATGGCCACTAAAAGTCTTTTTTCGACTTTTTCGCTTCACTTCGGAACTTCTAAAGCGGCCCCTCTAGGGTCAACCGTAGGAGCCCTTGAAGTTCTCTAGGAACCACTTTACCTCATCCTATGGGGGTTAAAAAACGGAAAACTCTAGGGGTTTTAGCTAGTGGCCGCTCTAGGGGAGCATGTCCATATTTTATCCGTATTTCTCACTTTTTAACCGGGGAAAAAATAAATAAAAGACCCTGAAGGGACCACTTAGATTTTAGGTCTTTGGGTAGTTTAAAGGCCAGTCCCTAAAGGGACCACCTAAATTTTACCCCTATAGGGAGCGATTTTTTCCACTCTTTAAAAGCTGTTTTTTACCCTTAAACCCTGTAGGGATCACTCTAGGGTTCCTAAGTGCGAGAGAAATGAATTAATATTATTATTATCAATATTAACTTCTATTCTATATATTTCTCCTGATTGAATTTATGATTTATCCCGTAGAAAACGACATATTTCAAAGCATTTCATCGCTAATTTTTTCATTCATAGGCTGGATTTCCCACACATTCCGCCCTGTGGGAAATAACAATCGGAAAGACGGCTAATTTGACCTATTTGTTTATTTGAAGCCCTACGACGACCCGAAGCTGCCCTTTTCCTCATTTCAACCTTTCTTTTGGCATTTTCCTTCTTGATATTTTGGAAATAATTGATTCTTAGGGATGTAAAAAGCTTTTTTTTTTTGAATTTTTAGGTGCGAAACTATAATTTTTGGAAAATTCATGCCTTTTCAAAAGAATTTCCAGTTGAAATAGTAAAAAGTACAAGTTTATTTTTTTTGTGTCTTTTTTTAAATTTTGATGAAAAAAATTATTAAAGTACAACTTATAGAAAAATAAAAAAAGAAGAATTCCTTCCTAAATTTCTAGGCGCAAAACTATAATTTTCGAAAAAAATTGTTGCGTTTCAAAGAGAATTTTCAGCTTCCCTTCAAACTTTTTTTCCTGGAAATTTAGTGTTTATTTTGAAAATTATTATTACTGTCAATGATAGAATGTACAATAAGTTTCGTAAATAGAAAATACTTTCATAAATCTGAAAATTACAAGCTTTATTCTTTCACAAAGCTGTTTCTCGCTCCCAAAATGACCCCTGGATAAACATTTTAAGCGAAAATCAAAAGATCATTTTTCGGAAGTAGACATTTTGGAGAACCTTCTAGGATTTTTTTAGGACTGAAAAATTTTTCTATTTTATTATTTTTTCCATTCCTTGTGATTCATTGAAAGTTTCGGGATATAATTTTTTTGCTGATCAATTTTCGACTCAACTTTTTTTGGTTGATTTTTAATTCTCAAAAAAACAAAAATCAGAGGTGCCGTTCAAAAAAAGCTCCATGGACTATTTTCAGAGGTTCAGAGTTCATTAGTTTCATTGAAAATCGGTGTGATTGAGAAATAAAAAAACGATAAATTGAGATTTTTTGGCTTGTTTCCGTTCAAAATTTTGTAGATCGAAATAAGTATTTTTTCGTCTTTTTGAAGATCTCTGGGTTTTTCTCAAGGTCTTAGAGGCCTTTGACTAAAACATTCACTGCGTAAATTCTGGTAAGTTTTTTTTATTCAAAATTTTCAACACTCAAACAAGTAGAGCCTTTTTTTCATTTTTTGAGATCTCTGGATTTTTCTCATTGTTAAGAAACGTCATTGACTAAACTTAATTTTTTTCTAAAAAAATTTCATTAAAGTTAAAAAAATCTTTTTTTTCAAGTAGATGATTTGTTGAACAACGCGTTTTCTGTGTATACTTACAAAGGCTAAATAAAAAAAATAAGCCATTTTTCGTGGTTTTTGGACCTTTTCCACTGTTAAAAGACGTGTTTTGTTCAGTCCAGACTTGTAAAGATTGACACAAAAAAACCTAATTTGTTTCGGAATCTTTAAAAATCTCTGGACTTGTCTGAAGGCTCACGGACGTCACTGACTAGGCCCAGTTTCATTGGGAAATTGGGGAGATTGTGGAACCCCCTGGAAAAGCCGTTGTCCATAAATGGAGTGGGGGGCCGCCGGCTCGACTTACTGCGTCACGCTCCGAACAAGGAAACGCCGAGAAGCAGAGGAAATCGAGCACGGCGAAAACACATGGAGACGGCCGGGACAAAAGCTGGTGTCTGCTCCTCCAGGAAGAGAAAAAGTCGCCCCAGGCGACCTGCAACTTTCCCCCGTTTTTCTACTTTTTTGCCTTCCCTGTGACGGCTTCAAGAAGGAACCTTCGGGCCTTTCTGTGTCTATTTTCGACTGGAACAAAACTTTCTGGATACTCCTATCTTCTGAGCTTCTTCCTGAACCTTCTCGTCATTTTTTAAACAGAGAACCTGCCGGGATCATCTACGGAGAAGCTGCCGGTCTTCTGAGCTTCAGGCAAGAGGAAAAGCTTGACCTTGAGCTGGATCATCTGCTTCAAAGGCTTCTCTCGAGAGCTGGACCTCTTTTTTGAAAGAGCTTGACCTGATAGCTGCAACTATTTTTGAGAAACGTTTGGTCTGAGAAGAAGCTAGATTCCTCAGCCTTTCTCTGTGATTTTAACTACTTTTCGGAGCCTTTCTGAGCTTCATTTGAAGCTTCTAAGGCTTTTCCTTATCAAAGAAGTCTTTTGGAAGCTTCTGGCAAGAAAAGAAGCTTGATTTCTCTACCGGAACGTCTTCTGGAAATCTTCTACACCTCCCTGGAAAGCCTAAAGCCATTCTGATCCTAGAATTCGGACTTTTTGGAGTTTCTACGCCAAAAGAAGTTATTTTATTCCTTCCAGTACTGTCTGGAGCTGAATTCCTGAAGTTTCTGTGAAGAAGAAGCTGACTTTATTCCGAATTTTTCAACTTTTAAGCCCTCTAGCACTTCTGGATCATCTACAGGAGTCTGAAACTTCTCGAATTTTTCAAGTTTTTAAGCTTCATATTCTACTAAGACGACACTTTTCAAGCAGCCCCAGTTTTTGAGCATCTGCTGGACCTTCTCGTCATTTTTATAGAGAAAATGTCGGTTTTGTGAGCTCCAGGCAAGAGAAGGAGCTGGACCAACTTTTTAAGCTTCTGGTGAAGCCTGACATCCATCTGAACCAAAAATCTTCAATCTTTGAAGTTTTCTGTTAGAAGAAGTTGGATATTCTGAAGAATACTGAAAGCCGCTTGATCCTGGACTATTCCTACCCTTTTTGAAGCTTTTGGAGGAGCTCAAAATCAGCAGAAAACACCTTCTCGAGGCTGAAAAATACCCAGAACCCTTCAAAAAGCCTATTTTCCGCCAAAAAGCCTCCAAAAAGGGGTACTTGAAATCTATTTACTGACTTCTGAACTGCCCGAAGAAGAAATAATAATTATTTTCTGAAGTTGAACCAAAAAATTGGCTTCACCGACTCCTACTCGCTTACTTTTCCGCTTCCCGACGGTCTCAGAGTCAAAAAGACCGACTTTTAAAGACGTCTGAGCTTCCCGATTTATTCCAATTTTATTCAACACATCGGCCAACCGATTGGCCCTCCTCCACCTTCAAAATTCCACTGAAAGTGCCCTTGGAGGCGAAAAAATCGTCGAAAATGGTGGCCAACGGGTGCTTCACCTCCCCACGAGGACTCCTTTCCCAGGGATCGTTTAGAAAGGTTTTTTCCGAGATTTTTTATCTTTTTGATATCATTTGTAATAAATAAAATATTTTTTTAGGTTCGAAAATTATGAATATTATTTTTTTTTTGTTGATATTTTTCATTGCAAAACGAATTTCTTGGGTTTTTGACATGGAAATGATTTTTCTGGTTTCAGTTCATCCCTAGAGTGACCACTTTTAAATTTCTAGCGGCTCGTTTTGATTATGTGGTCCCTATAGGGGCCCCCTGCACTATAGGATTTTTTTCCAAAGGTCAAAAATTTTTACTTTTTTTTTTGTATTGTTGATAGTGTATTATTTTTTTGAAAAAAAGGCTCTTTTTTTATTATTTTATTTTATTTTATTTTATTTTATAAGGTCTTTCAATTCCGATTTTCTAACTCTATAATCTTTTTTTGTACCGTTTTTTTGATTAAATTTTTTTCAGTTTATCATTGAAAAAAATCATTTCTTTTTCATTAACAATCTTCAATTAAATAATAAACACTGAAGACCAAAGATTTTCTGAATCATATTTTCAACAAAAAAAAGCTAATAGACGCACTAGACCATGAAAGGAAAAACAATACGTTTTTTAGTCATCCCAGTCTTTTTTCTCACTTTTTTTCGGAATCAGTGGTTGTGAAATTGTTACGAAATAGGAATTTATCCACATTTGTGCACGTTTTTCTTGAGAAATCTGCTTCTTTGGACAGAAAAAGGAAAACGTTGTTATTGGCAATGGTTTCTATGTCTATAAATAACGAAAAAAATCTCCATATCGTCATGAATATTTTATCTCGATTTGTAGTTTTCCCATTCATTCGAGACACTTTTTGGACGAAAATTGGTTTTTTTTTTTGAGGTTTTTAGAATAAAATTTGAATTTAGTTGATTTTTTTTTTTTGAAGTTTTAAGATTTTGAAAGGTTTTCCATTTTTTTTTGAACCGGGGAAATTTATTTTTGGTGAAATTTTCCAAATTTAAAGCTAATTTTGGAGCTGTTGGAGTCTGAAAAAAACATTTTCTGTTTTGAAATTGGTTTTTTCTATTTTTTTATAAGTTTTTTTTGATTCCTATGTACTTTTCTTTCATATCAAGTTCGATTCAAGAAAAAAATTTGGCAATTTTCAAGGCCCAATATCATTCTTTTCAGTTTCAGTCGTCTTATTTGTCAAATCCATTTTTTATTAGTCCAGTTATACAAGGTTCTGGACACTTTTTGTAAAAAAATTAATTAGATTGATTTTTTTTGCCTTTTTGAAATTTAAAATGTTTGCGAGGTATTTTTCCTTTTTTTAATTTTTCTATTATTCAGGCCATAAAATGAGTTTTTTTCTTAAAAAGATTTATTAAAAATTGAACTTTTTGATAGATTTTTTTCAGCTGAAGTCACAAGGAAAAAAAGTAATTTACAGTCTTTTTAATTTGTCTTTTTCTCTTTTCTCCATTTTTTCGAGTTCATGATTTTAAACGGAGAAAAGAAATTTTGAATTTTGATGAGTCTTTTCTAGAGCCTATAAAATTTGAAAAATTGAATTTTTGAATTTTTTTGTGAGTTTTTTTAAGCTGAAGTCACAAAAATCCTTTCTGTTTTATACACTTATTCTCGAATTTTTTTCCTTCAAATATTATTTTCAAATAAGGCGCGACTTGAATTTTCTAATTGAAACGTGTCCAATGATGGGTTGAGAAGCTTTTTCCAGGGCCTATTAAATTTAAAATATAAAATTCGAATAATTTTTGGATTTTTTTAGCTGAATTTTTAAGCATTTTTCTTTGATTTTGGTTTTTTTTTATTCAGCTTGTATTTTTTTCCCTCTAGAATATTTTTTTGGGTTCATACTTTTTGAAAAGGAGGAATAAAAAGGCTGACGATTTGAGCAACTTTTTTTCTGGAGTTTTGAAGCTTTTGATCTGAATTTTGAATAATTTCTTGATTTTTGAGATCAAGTCACAAGAACAAAATTATTACACGTACTTTTGACTTTTTTAAATTTTGAAGTCTGAGCTTGGAATACTTTTCTAGTTTGAACGGGTCCAATGACGAGTTGAGCACCTTTTTCAACAGTTTTGAAGCTTTTGGTTTGAATTATGAACAATTTCTCAACTTTGCAGCTGAAGTTGCACTCGGACCGCGGGGAGGGGGCGTCGCCCCACGGGCTGTCGTCCCCGTTGCTCTCCCAGCAGCTCCTCGAGGGCTACACCGAGGAGGAGCTCAACGAGTACCGACAGGTCTTCAACATGTTCGACGCCGGTATATTTTTTGCCTTGAAGGAAGTAGAAAATCCCAAGTATAGTCGGTGTACCACGACTTGGAATTTCACCGAACGACATTCCGCTGTTCCGCTGCGTGCTCGGCCGCGCCTTTTATTTTACGGAACAGCGGAATGTCGTTCGGTGAAATTTCAAGTCTTAGCACACAGACTATATCCCTCCTTTGTCCTGCAAGTGAAAAAAAAAGGCTTCAGCTTCATTTTTGAAGTCCTAAATCTCTATTCTTGGTCTGGAAAGTAACGAAAAAATGAAGAAAACTGAAATAACAGGGGTAGGAAAAAAGGACCGTGGGGAATTTTTCTAAAGTTGATATATTTTGTTTTTTTTTTTCAAGTTCGCGAGTTTTTTTCACGTAGTAGAACTTGAGTGGTCATTGAAGGGGCTAGGGAAAAAAGCCCCCTTCAGTGCACAAAATAATGTTCCGTAGAAGGTTCTAAGCCCCCGAAACTTAAGTGGTCCCTATAGGGGTCTTCTGGTTGTTTTTATGATTTGAAAGTTTGTGTATAGAGTGGCCCTTTTGCAAGCTTCAGCGGTCCCTTTAGGGGTTGGTAAAATGGTCCCTAGAGAAGACCCTCCAAGGTTCCCCCTTTAAGGACAGCTATGGAGTCCCTAAGTAAGATGAAAAATCGAAAAATTGATCTTGCTCAGACTCGCAAAATCAAAAACCTTGAAAACTCCGATTTTGGTGGAAATATTCATAGACCTCTTTAAATTGTAATCTGAAAAATTTGGGTAGTTTTTTTTAGAAAATCAAGACATTTATTGAACCCAAAAGTAAACCTCAAAAAAAAAGAACTTCTTTGAGAGGTTTTACCTGTGCTAAGTCGCTCACCTTTTTGGCCTATTTTGAAGATTTTTCCGTCAATGTTCGTAGATCTGGCACTCACAAAAAGGAGAAAAATTCACTTTTATCTTTTCGCCAAAACAGCAAAGTACGCGAAGATTCTATCATAAAATATTTTTCATCAGCATTTTGTGGCCAACCTGTGGTAATTATTTAGGGGGCACTTTAGGGTTTTTAGACGTTTTAGTGGCCACTTTAGTGTTCTATCCAAGTAGTCCACGAGGAACCGCATAAGTGAGCACTAGAGCTTTTTCTCAGATGTCTCTATTTTAATTAATATATATATATATATTTTTTTTATTTACTCATAATTAATTTTTTTAAGCTTCACGAACATTATGTACCCTTACCGTAAGCCAAATTTATGAGAAAAAAATATAAAAAAATCGGGAGAAAATGAGAAAAAAATTTCGGTTTTTAGCACAATTTTGAGCAAAAAAATCAACCCTTTTTTTCGTTTCTTATAATAAAATTTCTTGTGAAAATGGTCAATTTTTTTCCGATTTTGAAGGGATTTCTTGAGCAAAAAAACACTGAGAAGCAATGAAAAGCGTTATGGCCTCGAAAATCGTGTTTTATTAGCCATATGCTTTGAATTTTCTGCTTCGATCCGAAATTTTCCCCTTCCTTGAGATTTTACTATGAGCTGTACCTACACAAATCCCTAATCTTTAGTATATTTTCATTAAAAACAAAAATTTCCTATCAGAATTGGCTTGATTCAATCAAGTTCCGTTTCAATTTATCCCCTCCCCCTTCCACCTTTTTCGGGTCTTGTTTTTCACTTTATGCCGTTCCCATGGCACTGCCCGGAGCAATTTGTTCGATTTCAGCTGGATTTCTTCCTCGAAATTTCTTTTTTTGATGAATATAGATGTTTTTTTTGAATAATTTTCGAGTTTATTTTTAGCTTTTTTTCTACTTAATTTTTCTACAGAAAGTGCCCAAATTTTTCAAAAAAATTGTCCCAATTTTGGGATTTCAACAGCTTTTTTTCGCGAAAAAGTTGATTACTTCATGAATTTGAATAATGATATGAAATCTTTGTTTTTTTATAAAAATTGTTGAAAAAAAGTAAACCAAGGTAGACATTTTTTTAGCTTCAATCAAGCTTTTTTTGACTCAAGTTTCTTGAGAAAAATTTCGAATTTTTTTACAAATTTTATAGCTAAAAAAATTGCTCTTGTCCTTAAAAAAATTCGAATAAAACCATTATTTTTCTGTTTTTTTCAAAATAGTATCGAGAAAGTAAAGCCAAAAATTAGACTGAAAACACTTTGAAATCTTTTTGAGCTGGAATTTCGTCTTATTTTTCAAAGGAAAGTTCAAGTTTTGAGATTTTTACAGCTTTTATCGCTTAAAACTAATTTTAATACTACTGATACCAATAATATGTTTATTTTTTTCTATAATTTTTTTATGTAATTGTTGAAACAGTAAAAGCGAAACAAGGTAGCCTTTTTTTAATAATCTCGAATTTGTCTCAATTTTTAAGGAAAAGTTGATTTCGAGACGGAAAAAGCTCTCAAAAAAATCGCTCGAATTTTAATCTTCTTACTGAAAAATGTGTAGTCGAAGAAGGTTAATTATATTATTTTTTTGTTTAGGCTCGAGTTTCTTCAAAAAAACGCAATTTTTTTGGATTTGAACAGCTTTATTGCTGAAAAATTGACCATTTTTTTCAAAAACATGGATTTCAGGCATTTTTTTGTACTATTGTTGAAATATTAAAGTCAAAACAAGGTAGACAATTTCGAGCCAATTTTTTTAACCCATTTTTTTAGCCATTTTTTTCAGCTCATTTTTAGCCCATTTTCGTCTCTGAAAAACGCACCGAAATTTTCGATAGAAGGTTCAAATTTTCGGACCTTAGAAGCTTTTTCCCGATGAAAATTCTTCTTTTTTTCAGAAATTTGAATAATACCAATAAATCTTCGATTTTCTCCGTTTTTTTGAGAAAAATCAAGCCAAAAAAACAAGTTCACATTTGAACAGCTTTTTATCACAAAAAGATTGAAAAAAATTCGAATTTTTTTCATATTATTGTTGAGAACCTCATCAAAACAAGGGTAATGGCGATCGAATTTCGAGGATTCCCTCAAATCCAATCCCCCAAAAAATCCTTTCATTTTGCCACTAATTTTCTCGTTTTCTTCCTGGTTCTAAACGATTCTTTTTTTCATCCTAAAGTTAGTTTTCAAGCTCTCAAATAGGCTATTTACCAATGGGCCACCAAAAAAAGTTTGTAGATTTTCGTTTTTTGATTTTTCATAACCCTTTTCCTAAAATTGCTACAGATTTATCCAATTTCCAATTTTCCTGATTATTTTACTTTGGTAGAGAAAAGAGAAATATGAGAAGAAGCTCTAAAGAATTTGTGCTCATAAAAAAATAAAATTTAAGCTTATTCAAGCCCATGTACCACTGAGCCATAAATATTCTTTTTGACATTGTTCCTTTTTAAAAGTCAAAATTGACTGACTTTTTAAATCAATTTTCCACTGTAACCATCGCAAAAATGGCAAAAACGAGGAACGGAGTCGAACCTGTGACCTTTTGGAGCTTATTCAAGCCCACAAACCACTGCGCCATAAATATTCTTTTTTTGACATTGTTTCTTTTCGAAAAAAATTTTAAAAAAATAGAAATTACTGACTTTCAAATCAAATTTTCCCAAAGTAACGATGGCAAAAACGGCAAAAACGAGGGAAGGAGTCGAACCTGTGACCCTTTTAAGCATAGTTGAGCCCCCAAACCATTAAGCCATAATTACTTTCTTCTTTGGCATCATTTCCTTTATTTGTCAAAGTCAAAAATGACTGACTTTTAAATCGAATTTCCACTGTAACCATTGCAAAAACGGCAAAAACGAGGGAAGGAGTCGAACCTGTGACCCTTTTAAGCATAGTTGAGCCCCCAAACCATTAAGCCATAATTACTTTCTTCTTTGGCATCATTTCCTTTATTTGTCAAAGTCAAAAATGACTGACTTTTAAATCGAATTTCCACTGTAACCATTGCAAAAACGGCAAAAACGAGGGAAGGAGTCGAACCTGTGACCTTTTTAAGCATAGTTAAGTGCACTAATCGCTGCGCCAAAACTACACTCTTTTTTGGGCATCGTTTATTTATTTTTGAAAGTCAAAAGTGGCTGACTTTTAAATCAATTTTCTGCTATACACATCGAAAAATGGCAAAACGAGGAGCGGGGTCGAACCTGTGACCTTTTCAAGCATAGTTAAGTGCACTAGTCACTGCGACACAGTTTTATTTATACTTTTTAGTTCAATTTAAGCTTGTATTTTTTTTTTGCAGACAGGAGTGGAGCGATCGCCATCGACGAGTTGGAAGCGGCCATCAAGAATCTCGGCGTTGAGCAGACTAGAGACGATTTGGACAAGATTATTGACGAGGTGATTTGATTATTGATTTTTGGAGACTAAATATACTACTAAGGGACGCCAGAGTGGTCCCTAGAGGGGTTAGGCGGAAAACGCTCCCTATAGGGCACAAAATGGTGGTCCCTAGAGGGGTCAAGTTAAGGTGGTTACTAAAGGAGTTCACCAAAAAGACCCTAAAGCCCAAGTGGTCCCTAAAGGGATTTTCGTTACGATTTCAAAGTTAAAAAGACGTGTAGAGACGACCAAATGAAATCTCTAGAGAGGCCACTTTTGCTCGCTGTAGAAAAAGGTAAAGTGGCCCCTGGAGGGGAGCCTTTTAGAGCCCTTTAGGGACCTCTCTAGGGTTTCCAGGTTCTCAGCAATTTTTCGTCCTTTTTTCAAACATTATGAGTAAAAAAGTAAAGATTCGACAACTATCTGAAAAAATAGTAGTTTTGAAAACGTAAAATCATCTTTCAAAAGAAAAAAGTCAATTGAAGGTCGACCAACGGGGCAACCATCAGATCGATTTCGACGAGTTTTGCGTCGTTATGCGACGGCTCACGATGAAGAAAAGCACGTGGAATGAGGTCGTCCGCGAATGTTTCACCGTCTTTGATAGGGTTCGTTTCGAAAATCGGCAACTTCCAAAATAATCGAAAAAGAGACTTAGATGAGTTTACTGCACCATCCCACTTTGAAAGTCTCAACATTTTCAAATTCTACAGTTCTCCGAAGTAAAAACTTCTGACGTTAAAATGTAAGATTGAAAAATCTCTAAATATTGTTCATTTTTTGCTGTTTTTCTCTGCGCCCTCCTCGTCTCTCGACCATCCTCTCATCTCGACGTGATATTTTTTCATCTCTCTGACCTTGCCGGCGAGGGACAGAGAGACGCAGACACTCGAAAACTGTAAAGTCGCGAAAAACCGATTATAATCTTTTTTCTTTAATTTTGATTATGCTAAAAGTGATACCGAAAATCATCCCTAGGCCCTGGGAAACTTGATTATTTTTCAGTTTTTGAAAGATTTTTATCAATTCGAATAGAATTATTTAATATTCAAAAGCTGATTAAAATGAGTTTTTTTGTTTTTTTGAAAAAAATAAAAAAAGTTGGTAAAAGTAAAGTTTATCAACATTTCTGTTCAAAAAGTCGATTTCCAGTGTTTTTCCATGGCTAATTTTATTTTTTTGGTAAGAAAAAAAGTAAAAAAAGTTTATTTTCTCAAAAAAATATTTAAAAAAATAATATTGCGCCGCTAAAATGCCAGGAGAGGGAGACCACCGTAACCCAATGCCTTGATTTTATTTGCGCTGCGAGACCCGACCGCTTCATGTTCGTCTTATTTCTTCGATTATTATAAGAATGATAGAATGGTTTAAAGTCAACTATTTACTGGAATATATTGAGGAACTTATTTGGAACATGGAGCTTTTAGAAAAAATTTGAAATTGTTTCACTTTATGGCTCATTGCTTCAGATGAAAGAAAAATTCTTGTCTTCTTCCACAAATCCAGCAATTATTCGTTCAGTTATTGTCGTAAAAAGTCCACATTGAATATGAAATGTGGTAGTTCAACAAAATACTGCAAAAAAAAACCCTTCAAAATTTCCTTAATTTCGTTCTTATTTGATTTTAGTTCAAATTTAACGACCTTTTCCACATTTTCGACGTTAAAAAGATAATTATTCTAAATAACCAGACCCTAGGTAACATTCCTGCATGAGAAAAACTATGAAATCATGTAAAAATTCCTTATTTTAATAGGAACTCCGTTTCCACAAGAAATAAGCAAGTTTGGCCGGCTACCGTAATCTCTCTTCCTGGCTTGCGTTTGCGCTTCGAGACCCGCTTTTTTTCGATTTTTGTTTTCGATTGTTTTTGTATTTATGAAATTTTAGTCCGAATCCGGCGGGATATCCAAAAAAGATTTCCGTTTCATCTTGAGGGAACTCGGCGACATTACTGATAATCAAGTGATCGATGAGATTTTCAATGAGGTGAGCAATCTTTTTTTTCTAATTTTCATTTTCAAAGTTTCAATTTCTAGGCGGATGTAGATGGAAACGGCGTGATCGACTACGACGAGTTCAGCTACATGGTCAAGAACTACATGACCGACGAGGACATCAACGCTTAAGGGACCCCTTAAAGAAGCAGTTAAAAACCCTTAAGTGACCCCTAGCTCTTAAAAAGTCCCCTATGTATTTCCGCAACACATTGATTACGAGTTTAATACGTATTCCCGAAATATTTATACTTATGAACGATATAAAAATCACTTTAAATGGACGGATTTTTTTTTGGATGGAAAAAGCGTGATAATGTCAAGTACCAGTGATTTACATATACATTAATGAATAAATAAATGGAAGAAACAGAAAATTTTCGGAGTTAGGAATAAATAAGAGCTGGGAAAAGCCACATATGCGGCGAATTTTTGAACCTACAAGTGCGCTCCATGGATAAAAGTTGTGAAAATTGAGATTGGCCTTTTTTTTCTTAACGAAGCACACTAACAGAAAAAGCGCAATTTTATCTTCCCGCGATTGGAAAAGCGGACTAGTTTGTATCTTTTTTTTCGCGCACAAAAATGGACAGGGCGGAGAAAATTGGATGATTTTGTACAAAGTTCCGGCCGACGAAATTTCCTCAGAGAAAAAAAATAGAAGAATAGGATGTTACCGAAAAAGGAGAAAAAAGGTGGATATGCGCACAAGAACTTAATAATCAACAGAAGCAGTGCAAACAAATTAAAGAAGAAAACGCCGCAGAAGGGGAGATTTTCTGTGCTCCACGGACAAATTGCGAAAGTTCCCTGATGGAAGCGAGAGATTGGGGGGGTTCGAAGAGGCGGCAGAGGGCGAGAGAGTCTTTATTTCTCGGGCGTCTCTTCAGGGTTCTGTTGATCTCTCACTTTGAGACATTTTCACGGGATTTTTACCTCAAACACGCAAATCGAAGAGCGAAAAATGATAAAGAAAAAACAAATTATGCTGGGAAAAGGAAGGATTGATTAGGCAATGTAGCTGTAGGCGCGGATGTTGGTGTCGTCGCGGGCCAAATATTCCCTCTCGATCAGAGTTTCGATCCGTTTCTTGATCACCTTCGGGTCCGGCAGGAAACGATGTCGCAGTTGCTGGGTGACCTGAAAAGTCAAAATTTTGAAATTTGCAAAGTTATTCTGCATTTTTAAAAAGACTCTCCCATAATTTATCAAAAAGCTTTTAATGAAAAAGATAAGTTCCTTAAAAACGCCAGAGGGGTCCCTAGAGGGATTAAGGAAAAAAAAGTGTGCTCCATAAAGGGCTAGGACGCAGCTGGTCCCTATAGGGGTTTAAGGTCTGACATTCAAATCCCTAAAGTGGTCCCTATAGTGATCTTCTGGTTTCTGTTATATCAAATGGATATGCTTCTCATAGAGGTACAAAGAAACAATCAAAATAAACGAGCAGTACTTCCCTAAAGTGGCCACTTAACAAGCTTCACTTGGGAAATTCTCAGTGGCCACTTTAGGGTTTTGACCATTATAGTGGTGGAATCAGTGGCCACTTAAGTGACTAAAATTAGTGACCTCTTCAGGAGCCTAATTTCTACTACTAGACCACTGAAAACTACACTAGCGACCACTAAGACCCAAAAAAGTGTCTTCTATAGAGATGGTTCTAGTGGCCACTTCAGGTTCCTCTCCAAGTTATCCTTGAAACCCCCTTCAGTGGCCACTTGAGTTTTTCCCAGTAATGCCTCTTAAGAGGTGAGGTAAAGAGATCCCTTGAGGGGAACCTTCAAGTCTCTTTAGGATAACTTGGAGAGGAACCCTTCGAGGGAATCAAAAATTGACCCTCTAGGGACCACTCTGACGTTTCTAACTTTTTTCATACCTCAGTTATCAAGTTATTGTGGTCGAGGCGCTTCCTGGCCTTCATTATCCGGACGATCGCCGCTTCGACTTCCAATTTTCGGTCTTCTTCCACCTGGAAAACTCGATTTTTCTTCGAAAATTGATAAATTTCGAACCTTTCCACGGGTTTCCTTGATTTCGGGCTCGGTTTCCGATTTTCCACTGACCGTCTGGACTTTCACCCTCGTCAGCTTCGAAGTGAAAGCGTCGTTGACGGAAAATTCGTCAGAAGGTTCTGGAAATAAAATTTCTGGGATGAAGGGAAAAACTGATTTTTTTAAAAAAATCGATTTTTAATGTTTATTATTTTTTTCGATAGAAGGTCATTAAATTTAAAAAAATCATCAAAAATTTTCATTTTTAAACTGATATAATACTTATTTTTCACAGAAAATTCGTCAGAAGGATCTGTAAAAAAGGATAAAAGTCAGGAAAAGAAGGAAAAAACTATTTTATTTTCTTATAAAAATTCCTTTTTACCTGTCACTACAAAAAAATGGCGCGATATTCGAAAAGTTGAACAATCCTAGTTTTCTTTAAAATTTGAAATAATATTCCGTTTTCATTAAAAATCTTTTAATATTCAGAATCAACACCGAGCAACTATTTTTTTTTGCAACTTTATTTAAAAATCCAAATTGAAACCGCTTTCTTGCTTATCTTCGCTTTTATTTGCCTGGATTTTTTTGTTATAGCCTACTCGATGCAGTTGCTTAGGAACGCCAGAGTGGTCCCTAGAGGGATTTAGGATGTGACCCTTGAGCCCCGAAAGCTCAAAAGGACCCTATAGGGGTCATTAATAGAGGAAGGTATATGGAAAACAGCCCCTTCAGGGGACAAAATAGTGTTCCTAGAAGGCTAAAATTAAGGTGGTCCCTAAAGGGATTTATGATTTATGATCTGACCTATGAGCCCATAAAGGTTAGGTTTCCCCTATAGGGGCGTTTTATGGGGAGAAACAGCCCCTCAAGGGGGCAAAACAGTGTTCCCCAGGAGGATAATTCAAGTGATCCCTATAGGGGCTTAGAATCTGACCTATGAGCCCCATAAAGCTCAAGTGGTCCCTATAGGGGTCTTTTAATTTTTCGTCCTGAATTCGAAGTTTAATGGACGCGTATACGGGCCACTAACTATATCCCTAGAGTGGCCACTTTTGCGAGCTTTAGCGCCCCCTATAGAGGTATATACTTAAAAAGTATCCATGGTGCCCCAAACAGGACTCCCTAGAAGGCTGAAATTAGGATGTCCCTAGAGGGATTTAGGATCTCACCTATGAGCCCCTAAAGCTCAAGTGGTCCCTACAGGGGTCCTTTTAACTTTTCGTCCTGATTTGGAAGTTAAAGAGACGTAAACGAGCCACTAACTAAAACCATAGAGTGGCCACTTTTGCAAGCTTAAGTGCCCCTTACAGGGGAAGGTCTAGGGGCCCCTTTAGTGACCACTTTGACTCTCCTCACGGTCAAATAGAGACACCAAGTGACCACTTTAGAAACCTTCTCAATCTTGCCTTCATGTGCCCTCTAGGGACCACTCTGACGTTTTTAAGGTCTTTTTTCCTTATTTTCACAGTTTTTTCGCTTTAACGCTTTCTATGGAGTATAATAAATATTCGATTCTTATAATTTTTCCTCAAACCCACCAATATCTTTTCCAACTTTTCCCTTCCGGCACAAGATTCTCTGTGACGATTTTCCCATGGCCAGGGACTGCAGATTTCGCTTCAAGTCTTTCTCGGAGATTTTCGAGTCATCCTGAAGATTTTCAAAGTTCAGAATAATTCCTGGAAGGGACTCACGAGCAACTGTTGATAGGTGTACCGTTGGTTGTAGTTGAAGTAGAGCAGGATGATCATCTGGTGAGTGCTCACTTGGAGGATTTTGTGCTCGACTTTCCTGGCCGGCCTTGAACTGCTCGACGCAGCGTTCTGGAAGAGTTTGAGTTTTAACTCAGAAATTGAAAACTTTCTTTTTCACTTTCAAAGATCAAATGTATCTTTAGGCCCCGAAAAAAGGAAAAAAATTATTAGCTGCGAAAAAACAGGGAAGCGATCCGAAAAAGCGCGAAATTGATGCGAAAAAAGCGCGAAATCTTTACAAAAAAGTGAAAATTAGATTCGAAAACCTGCGAAATTGATGCGAAAAAGGGCGGAATTTATACTAAAAAGCGCAAAATTTATACGAATTAATTTGAGGCGAAAAAAGGCGAGAAAAATGCGGAAAAGTGCAAAATTGATGAGAAAAACGCAAAAATGATCCGAAAAAGCGCGGAATTGATGCGAAAAATCACGAAATTGACGCGAAAAAGTGTAAACTTGCAGCGAAAAATATGCGAAAAAGCGCAAAATTACTGCTAAAAAGGTACTTTTTCAAAAATTTTCAGCGATATTTCTTAAACAAAATTTGACCTTATAAGGTTCCCATTTTTTTCAACCTTATTTAGGAGAAATTTCAAGCAAAAACGTGAATTTTAAGACACTTCCTTGACGTAATTGAACATAATCATTTTGAGAACTCAAAAATCATTTTTCTTCTTTTTTTAAATCCCGTCTTATTACAAATAATAGCCTGAAAATGGCCTATTTCCACTGATTTCAATGGTTCGCTTTAATTTTTTTTTTTCATCGGAAACTAGATGAGGACCTTGATTCGGTACAGATCCTGGCCGAGTTTCAGGAATTTCCCGAGCGCAAAGAAATATAACAAAAATTTTTTTAGAACAGTTATTACAAGAATCAACTATTGTTTCTCTATGAAAATGTTTAAAAAATGAATATTCGACCTCATCAGCAGAAGCCGAGGCGACGGCGGTTGGGTAGAAGGTCGCGCGGACGTCGGCGGTGCCCAACATGGTGTTCAGCGTCAGTTTCCGACCGTTGTGCTTCGACATGTAGTACTGGGCGTACAACTGAAAGTCTCCTTTGTCTTTTATTTTATTTATGACATTTTTTCGTTGTTATTCCTACGGAAAAGTTGGAACAAAGCTGTAGAAATTTCGTCAAAATGTGAAAAAACATCATTTTTCGCCGAAAAACCATTGTGACCTAGTTCCTAACAAACTTTTTAACAAAATAAAAGCTTGAAAAATCGAGATGGAAGCCCTGGAACTGTTGTAAAATGAAAGAAATGTTCAAAAAAACCGGCTTCCAAGTTGACTCAAAGCTCTAAATTCAGAATCAAGCTAGGAATTCAGGGAAACATTTCTAAAAAAGGTTTTTCTCACTGAAAATATTGAAAAATGAGAAAAAATTTCCAAAGACTGATTTCTAAGTTGGTTCAAAGCTCTAAATTTGGAACAAAATCGGAATTTAGAAAAAAAGGAATGTAAAAAGGAGCTTTTCTAACTGAAAATGTTGAAAAATGAGAAAAATCTTCAGAAATTGGCTTCCAAGTTGATTCTTAGCTTCAAACTTACAGCTGTTAGAAGCTTAGAAATCACTAAACTTGGAAGCAAGTTCTAAAATTGGAATCTAAAGAAAAGAAAACTTGTTTGAGTGATTATTAACCTCAGAGTCCCGTTTTCCTACCATCAATCTAAAAGCTACCAAAAACAATCAATATCAAGCTTCCCTATCAATCAATCGATATGAAATATATAATCAAGAGAATGAAAAATGAACATCGTAAGCGGCGGCGCAATCGGGATCCAACGTGACGGGGCTGCACTGCTGGGTCGGCCAGACGCCGGCCGTCAGAACACGGACCGATATTTCGATCGGATGGGCGTTCCTCTGCAAAAATTCTGGTTTTTCCTTGTAGATTTGTTTGGGGCTTTTATGCTTGAGGCTTCGCTAAGGCCAAGTCAGGCTCATAAAATAGGAGAGAGGCTAACGGGCCGGCCCTCGCACAGCCTGAGTTATACCCTTAGCAGAGATAGGCGGAATGAAATTTTGAACTGGGAACATACATGGAATGAGCATGACTGACGTCAGCCAAGCCCCCCATGCTCGGAGAAAAAAATAATTTTTTTATTTTTTTAATTGATCCAAATACAGGTTGACGCCGTAAGATGTGAAAGTTCTTTTTTTCCGATCACTTTTAACTAAAAAAATCCCCCCGCTTGCTCGGAGAAAAAAATAATTGTTTTTTTGTTTAATTATCCAATTACAGGTTGACGCCGTAGGGTGTGAAAGTTCTTTTTATCACTTTGGAAAAAAATCCCCCTAGTTTTTTTGCCAAGCCCCCCTTCCCTTTTTTTCAGGTCCCACTGAGACTATCCCATGTATGAAACGTGGAAAAAAACATTTTTTTCCGCCCTTGTTTCTGAAATCAATAATTCTCTATTAGTTCATTACACCCCCATTATCTCCCAAACACAAACATTTCGAGCGGCTTGTCCGGCGTGCTCCTCGCGGTAGTCGCGGAAGCCGCTCGCGAGGTTGTTCCAGAGCTCCTTGTCGCGGAACATGCTCTCCAGTTTCTGGGTGAACTGGCAGCCGCACTCGGTCTTCAGCTTGCCGATCAACGCCTTCTCGCTGTCGTCCGAGCAGCTCTTGTCCAGCAGGAGCCGCTTGGCGAGTTGTTGCTTGAAGTATCTACGAAAAATGGGGTTTTTCCTAATTCAAAATTACTGAGGAGGGCCATTTTGGACATAAGATTTTGAACTGAATTAAGAAAACTCCCTAATTTGCGTAAAAAGACACCTTAAATTCAACGAAAACCCTCGAAATCCGCAAAAATAGACGATTTTGAGCCCCTGATTCTAAAAAAACCAGAAAGTTGTGCGGATTGAAACATTGGGTTCTTATGAATCTTCTCTTTATTCGTTGACGTCTTTTAAAAATCTAAAAAGAGGCTTTCAGGTTTCAAAATTACTGAGGAGGGCCATTTTGGACATAAATATGTGAAGATCTTGAACTGAACTAAAAAACTTCCTAATTTTGATGAAAGGTAATAGAAAATCATAAAAATAGCTTGAAATTGAAAAATCTGAGCCCTTATTTCTTCCTTAAAATACAACTTCAAAATGACTGAACCTCAAAATTATTTCCCTGAAACTCGAATTTGATGCCGTGTTCAAAGTAATTTCCGCGAAATGCGAAATTGTCTCTGACCCTCCAAAATTCAGTTATCTTTCTCTTTCTCTGACGGCTATTTTGAATTTCGCGGAATCACTTTGAACACGGCATGACCAAAAAAGCAAAAGAAGAGAAAATTAGAAAATTTAACGTCTCTTTTATGGAAAAACTTCTGATGTGAGAAAAAATATTGCCCCTTTGAAAAACATTTTACGTAATTCAAGTACATCAACTTCAGAAAAGAGCTAAATTTTCAATAATAAAAATAGGAAATCAAAAAAAAATCAAAGTATTCGAAAAGAAAAAGTTAAAATTTCAAGAACGAACCTATTCAATCTGTTTTTAGAAGGAAAATTGATTAAAAAACCAAAACAGTTTCCATCGAATTAAAAAAATTATACGAAATTTGAAGAATCTCGGATCTTTTTCTGTTTAAAAAAATCAACCGCAAAATCGAAATTTCGAAACAACATAAACAAAAAAACAATTAGAAAAAAATGTACAGAAAGAAGCTTTCCTAGCCCATAAATCAGGAATAAATTTTAAGGATTTCCTAGCCAAAAAATGAAATAACCTTTCTTCTAGAATTCATCATTTTGTGGATCAAAAATTGGGACTTAAAAGTTTCATGAAAATCTACCTTAAAAGTTGAAAAAAGGTTCCTTTTTGCTTTCTTCTTTCCTCATTCCATCCGCTCTTATATTTTTCTTTTTTTACTTTTTTTTTCAATGGTTCCTCGAAGGGATATGAATTTCAACTCACCTCTCAAAAACGTCCTTCTCTTGCAAATATCGGAAAAGAATCATAATATCGTCGAGCGTCTTGTCCATTTCCGTGTCGGATACCTGAAAAATGGCATAAATTGAAGTATAGAACATTAAAGGATATTTCGTTGTTATATGGAAAAATCGTCAATTTAAAGCGAATTTTTTAAAGGTCGAGGGCCAGATTTCAAAAATGTCCGTATTTTAAAGAAATACGAACTTTTGGACGGTAAAAAACTTGAAAATATTCAAAAATCTAATTAAAACAGGAAGCCCACTATATAGAAACATGAATAAAAAAATCATCAAAAAAATTAAAAAAAGCTGGGAGAAAGTTGAGAAAATCTTTAGTGGTCCCTTAAGAGGTATCTCAAAGTCTATTCAAAGAGAACCCTAAAGCGATCACTAAAATCATTCCTGTAGAATCCAATATTTCGCTTCTTAGTGGCCACTATAGTAGTTTTAGTGGTCCAGTAGTACGAATTGGACTACTAAAAAGGTCTCTGAACTTCCGTCACTTAAGGGGCCACTAAATCGATTACTATGGAGGCCACTAAAACTTCAAAACCCTAAAGAGGTCTCTGAATTTGGGTCACTTAAGGGGTCACTAACTCGACTACTCTAGTGGGTACTACACGTCAAAACCCTAAAGAGGTCTCTGAATTTGGGTCACTTAAGGGGCCACTAATTCGACCACTAAACGTCAAAACCCTAAAGTGGCCACTAAAAACCAAAATTGCCGAATTTGAAGAGCCACTGTAAAATATCCTCAATAATCGAGAAAAAAAAGAAACTATTTATAAATGAATTCTGAAACTGCAAACTCCCGTCCAAAACCCCCCCAAAACCGACCGATTTCATGCCATTCTTGAGCATGTCGTCCATGTAGAGGGCCACGAACTCGGGACTTTTCGTGTTGGAGTTGATGAACGTCTCGAAGTCGTGCTGAAACTTGTTCTTGTAGTCCCTCTCGTCGCTGAACGCCGTCGAGAGCAACGAGGAGAAGTAGTCTTTCAGCGAGAGGAGTTCCTGGAAATATTACAATTTTTTCAAATGTTTAAAAAAATGTTTCAACTCTTTAAAAACTTTCAGGAAGAGCTTTATCACTTGAATATCAAAAAATGAAATATTTAGTGGTAAAATTGCATAAAAAATTTTTTTCTGAAATTGCAAAAAAATGACTATTTTTTTCAACTTCCCATACTTCAAAAACCCCAAAAACCATTAAAAAAATCTCCAAAAAAATCGTCTTTTTTTCAAAAATCCGAACCCTGTTCTGAACTTTGAAAAAAATAACAAAAAAATCCAAAAAAACGTTTTTGAAGTTTCTCCACTATTTTTTTCATATTTAGAAGCTTAAAATCCTGAAATTTGTTTTTTTTTTTCTTTAATTTCAACAAGAAAATCTTTAAAAAAATCAAAAATTACAATACAAATTCTCTCATTTTCCAGCCGATATTCACGATTTCAAGTTTTTCTCTTCATAGACAAAGTCGGAAATAGTGAAAAAAGAAATTTCCCTTTTTTGCTGCCTTTTTGCAGCATTTTTGCAGCTTTTTTGTAACCTTTTTGCGGCCTTTCTGCTGCCTTTTTTCTGCCTTTTTCCAGCCGTTTTGCGGCCTTTTTCCAGCCTTTTTCCAGCCTTTTTTCTGCCTTTTTGCGGCCTTTTTCCAGCCTTTTTTCTGCCTTTTTGCAGCCTTTTTGCAGCCTTTTTGCTGCCTTTTTCCAGCCTTTCTGCGGTCTTTTTGCAGCCTTTTTGCGGCCTTTTTCCAGCCTTTCTGCGCCTTTTTTCGAGCCTTTCATTTTCAGCGGCCATTATCCACCATTTCGACTTTCCCCTAGTTCCTTTTTTTCAAGAAAAAAAGATCACCAACATTGACATAATTAACAGGATTTTTGTTGAGCTCCTCGTCCGTAACGATATTATTGCCGTGTTCGCACAGGTATCTGCAAAAAATCCAAATAATGCACAAAAAAATATATGTTAAAAAAATGATTTAATTCCGTCAGAACTAATAATCTTCATTGAAAATCTCTGACACACACTATTTCGTCGTTATCTAGCTGCGAGAAAACGATGAAATAGTGTATGTCAGAGAGAGGGAGAAAGAGAGAGAAAGAGAGAGAGAGAAAGAGAGAATCCAATTGTGAAGCCAATTAAAAAAAACCCTCATCCAACCAATATTTAAAACAATCGTAAAACTGTAAAGTCATGGAATCATTTAAATTAATTTTTCTTGCCGGAATGATGTCATTTTTAAAGTTTCTAGAAGGTTCTGGAAGCACATTTCTAGTAGAAAATGTTGTGAATTATATCATTTTCGGAAAAGTTCAAATTCTAGCCTTCCAGGTTCAATCTTCTACAAAAAAATTTATTTTTCTTTTTTTCAAAATTTGGAAATTGAGAAAAAAAAACGGGAAAAAGGACGAAAAATAGGGAAACAAATCAAAAAACTTCAAACTTTATAATTATCCCGGTTTCTAAAAAGATGTTTCGTGAGTTTATCCTTTTCAAGATTCCTATTAG
The DNA here is from genome assembly GCA_904845305.1 of Caenorhabditis auriculariae. Classification (NCBI taxonomy): domain Eukaryota; kingdom Metazoa; phylum Nematoda; class Chromadorea; order Rhabditida; family Rhabditidae; genus Caenorhabditis; species Caenorhabditis auriculariae. Next base: position 784,744 of record CAJGYM010000013.1, on the reverse strand, counting down.
TTTCCAGGACAAAAATTTACTGAACAAATTGATTTCCAGGATTTTAGAAGTTTCCAGGAACACATTTCTCAAAATTCTATATTCTTCCAAGGCTTTCAAAAGTTTTGATATTATTTTCACAGTTTTTAAAACCTCACTCATCAATAATTGAGCCCAGTTTTCCAATTTCCCTTTCAAAAAACTATTTTCACCAACATTTCCATTCAGAAAACACCCAACACAAAACGGTACAAAGATTAGGGAACCGTAAAATAGTCAGGAAAAACAGCACGATGGGCATGTTTATTTACTCAAGGCGCTGAAGGAAAAAAGCTTGTCAGCAAAAAAAAAAGAAGAGAAATCAAGTTTGAATGTCTATAGTTTGGTTAAAAGATTGAAAATCTGAACACGATCAACTAAAAAAATCCGCCATCTGTTGTTCTAAAAAGTTATGGAAATTATTGTTATATAAAGACAAGCTTAAGAACGCCCAAGTGGTCCCTATAGGGGCCTGGAGAAAAAAAGCGCCCCCATGCCGACAAAAAAGTGCTCCCTAGAGGGGTGAAATTCAGGTGGTCCCTATAGGGGCTTAGAATCTGACTCCTGAGCCTCTAAAGTTCAAGTGGTCACTGGAGAAGTCTTTGAACTGAAAAATCTCTTCTTAAGAACTTTCAATATTGAGGAACGGCAGATCGGTCCCTATAGGGATCTGAGAGGCAACAAAAAAGTGTTCCCTAAAGGGGAAAAATTCAGGTAGTCCCTAGAGGGGTTTAGGATTTGATTCCTAGGTCTCTGAAGCTCAAGCGGTCCTTATAGGGGCCTTTTGAAATTTTGTGGAAAAATCTCTTTAAGATTTTCAATACTAGGGAGCGCCCCCGTGGTCCCTAAAGGGGTCAGGATAAAAAACTGTCCCTGAAGACGACCAGAAAGTGCTCCCTAGAGGGTAAAATTCAGGTGGTCCCTATAGGAATTTAGAGTCTGAATCCTGAGCCCCTAAGCTTTAAGTGGCCCCTGGAGAAGTCTTAAAACTGGAAAATCTCTTCAAGAAGTTTCTATACTGAGGAACGCCAGAGCGGTCCCTTTAGGGGTCTGAGAGGCGACAAGAAAATGCTCCCTAGTGGGGTAAAATTCAGGTAGTCCCTAGAGGGGTTCAGAGTCTGACTCTTAAGCTCCGGTAGCTTAAGTGGTCCCTAAAGGGGTCAGGAGAACAAACTGCCCCTGAAGACGACCAGAAAGTGCTCCCTAGAGGGGTAAAATTCAGGTAGTCCCTAGAGGGGTTCAGAGTCTGACTCTTAAGCTCCAGTAGCTTAAGTGGTCCCTATAGGGGTCTTACAATTTTTGTTAAAAATCTCTTCAGGAACTGATTTCTTTTCAGAAAATATCGATTTTTTGCCAAAAATTTTTTTTCCAAAATCAAATTTTCATCAAAAAATCTTCTTTTAACGTGAAAATCTCCGCAGAAGCTCTTTTTTATCGTAGAATCTTTCCAGAAAACGATATTTATCAATAAAATCCAAGACTCACTCGCTAATCGCCTTCAAAAGGACTTTCGAACCGGAATTGACGGGATCCATAACATTGATACGTTTGAAAATGCGATAAGTGCGCGTCAAATCTTCAATCTGAACAGAAAAATCATGAAAATTGCTGGGAAAATCTCTAGTGGCCACTTAAGAGGTTTCTCAAGGACACAAAAGTGGCCACTCAGACCACCACTATAGAAACCACTATTATGCTTCCTAGTGGTCACTATAGTAGTTTGTAGTCGTCCAGTAGTACCACTTAGACTCTTAAAAAAGCCAAATATAGTTAAGCCGCTAAGTCGACTACTATAGTGGTCACTAAAACGTCTAAACCCTCAAGGGGCCACTTTTTCCCAATATAATCATTTTTGTTCACCTTTTTATGGACGAGCATAAATTTGACGCCGCCATTTTTCATATAAACTATCGTATTCATGTGCTCAGCCACCATAACGTCGTCCATTACCTGAAAAGACAGGTGACAATTTATTGATTTTCTCGAAAAATCGAGCTTTTTTCGATTCAACTTCGATTCAATTCACTTTCTTTATTTTCGCAACATCGGGATGGTATGGCAATGTTGCAGAGAGGAAAAACGATCACTAGATGGATTAACCAACCCCACTTGTGAAGAAAAACTTTACTTCAAACAACTTTTTCCAATTTTTTCCAAAGGAAAATCTGTATTATTCGCCCTGGAAAGCCTCAAAAAATCCATATTTTCGTGCTACTTCTTGCGCCCGACATGAAACTACTGTCGCGCAGTGAAACTAGTCGCTCTGTTAAACAATGTCCGTCACATAAATTAAAAATAAAAAAATTTGAGATTTTTAAAAAAAACATTGAAACAGAAAAGTTATTTTTTTTCGCCTTTTTTTAGGTAGTTCTATTTTTTTAACCCTTCTAGTTAAATATTCGATTTATCCGAAAAAAATTTGAAACTTATAATTGAATCACGGAGTTCATAAAAAAATAATCGACTAGCTTGTCCCCTATAGGAGTCACTAACTGAAACCCCTAAGATGGCCACTAACCGAAATTCCTTTACGGACCACTAGCCTGCTTTTCTATACCTATAGGGGTCACTTTTCAAGCCTCAGTGGTCCCTGAAGGGGAAACTTCATTTCAGCCCCTGAAGCGAGCGCAAGGTATTTTTTTCGTATTTTTTTGTTTTTTTATTTCAGTTTTTTTCATATTGAAAAATGAAATTTTGAGTTATTTAGGATCGATGAAAAGTTTAATTTTATGGTTTTTGACAGAAATCGTGCTTTTTGATTTCACTTTTTCGCATCTTTTTCGTTTTTTTCTCTTTGTAAATAAGAAAAATAATAACATTTCAAGTAGTGGTTTGAATGAATTTTTTTTGCGAAAAATGAAATTCCTGATGATGTGAACATTTCAAATTATTCCTTATTTATTAATTTGTTTTCTCTAGTTCTGTAAATTGTTCTGGGCACTTAGGAAACTATTGAATTTTTTTGGATTAATATCTCATTTCATCGGTTTTTTTCTTCTTTATGTGCTCGATAAAAAAACAATGTTTTTTTGTTTACTTTCATTTCAGAAAAACTTGCGCTTTCCATAATTCGCAAAAAACCGGGAGTCAAAAAACAATTTGTAACTAAGGGTTTACCTTTTCAATAATTTGATTAAGGCGGAAGATTTTTAACATTTTATTACATCGTATTCTTTGTGAGACATGTTTCAGGAAAGCCATAGTGGCCCCTAGAGGGGTAGCCCTAAGACCTTTTGAAGGCTCCGCTCTAGGGACCACTTCACCTCCCCCTATAAAGGCCACTTAATTCTTGCTAAAATGACGTTTATAGGGAAAATTACCAACAGTGGATGGATTGATCAAGTTTGTCTTTTCAACTTTTACAAAAAATATAAAGACCTCTATAGGGACCCCTCAACTTTCACCACTAAAGGTAGCTCTTTTTCGTCCCCTAGCCCCTCTAGGGACCACTCTGGCGTTCATAAGAACCCTATTAAACTTTCATCACATATAACTTTTCTCTTTAATTTAAAAACCAAGAAACGCCAGAGCGTTCCCTAGAGGGGCCAGGAGAAAAAAATGCTCCTATAGGGGACAAAAAGTGCTCCCTAGAGGGTTAAAATTTAAGTGGCCCCTCTAGGGGTCCAGGCCTTGATTTCTAGGTTCCTAAGGCTCAAGTGGTCTCCTATGGCAGTCTTTTTTTGTAGAGCTCATAGAGTTCATAACAATAGCATGTTCCCTATAGGAGTCCCTGAATAAGCCCCTAACCAAAATCCCTCTACGGGCCACTAGCATGCTTTTCTATACCTATAAGGGTCACTTTTTCAAGCCTTAGTGGCCCCAAAAGGGGAAACTTAAAGGGCTCCTATCGTTGCCCCTATAGGGACCCCTCTGTAGTTCCTAAAAAGGAGATATTTTCGATTTTTCAATTTTTGTAGTAGAATTTTCTGTGTTAACGATTGAAAAACTCGTATTTCTTTGCCCCTTAAGGGGAATCTTCAAGGGTCCCCTACAGGGACCACTCTGGCGCTCCCAAGAAACGAACCCGTAAAATTTTGGCCTCAGTTTCGGCGTCCAAATACCGTCTGGAGCGGTTTACCTCGTCGTGCATGCAAGTTTCGACCTGGAAAAATCGTTCATTTCCATTGAATTTTTTTCAGAATAAATTCCCCTCCCCCGCCCCCCAAAAAAACCTGATTCAAATAATAGCAGGCGTCGATCTCCTCGTTCTGGAGCCATTCACTACAGACGCCTCTGTAGAAATCGGCAGTTTCCTAGGAAAAAACGGGACTTTTTCCAAGATTTTCGATATTGGAAGCACCTTGAGGAGCGGTTTTTCGAACTCTTCCTCGTAGACGGAACGCGATTCGATGCCGAGTTCGACGAGCATCCGACACGTGCTTTTTATACCCATCCTGAGGGAGAGAATAGTCAAAAAAAGCTCAAAATCCTACCAAAATATTCAAAATATGGTTCTGAGTGCTTTTAAATAAACTAAAACTCAAAATTTCTCGGATTTAAGGCATCAAGAAACAGAAAATGAGCGATTTTCGATTAATTTGCAGCAAATTACGCTGCTTTCGAAGCAAATTTGAAAAAATTTGGAGGAAATTCCACTATTTTCGAAGCGAAATTCGATTATTTGCAGCAAATTTCGATCATTTCGAATGAAATTGAGGAATTTGAAGCCAATTTCGATGCTTCTGGAGCAGAATTTCAATGTGAAATAAAATAGAAAAGCTTAAAAATTTATGCAGTTCATTGAGATGATCCTATGAACTTCAAAATAAACTAAAGTCTGAAATTGCCCAAATTTTGAGGCAGAAAATCTCTTCAAAACTCCTGATTAAAAGAAGGTAAAATTAGAAAAAGGTCAAAGAAGTTTCAAGAAAAATCCAGTTTTTAAAAACTGAGAAAAATCTCGACACGCGATTTTTTTTTCCTCATTCTACGGAATACAATACTTAAAAAAAAGCGCAAGAGTCTGAGCCGAATCACAAGAAAAAGCATGAAAACCCTAAAAAATAACGAAACTCATAGTTGATATTACCCTTTTAAGCATTGAAAAGGAATTTTTGACAATTAGGGAAAAAAATTTTGGACCAAGGAGCTTTGAAATAAATTCCTTTTCAACAAGTTTTTCTACCCTAATAAGCGTCGACAAGTATAGAGGTTATGACAATAAGAAAAATAAAATAAAAAAAGTCTTATTTTTTTATTGATTTTTTTCTTTTTCCAGTGATTTTTTTCCAAATAAGAAGGGTGTCTTACATTCTTACTAAAATTTAAATTCTTACATATTCTTACTAGAAACCAGAATTGGAAAAATTAAAAAAATCTTATTTTTTTAAGGCTAATATTAATCAAAAAAACCTTTCTCGATTAACATAGCGTATAAAAAAATTAAAATTAATTATTTTTTTCCCTTTAAACTCACCAATTGATTTCATTCTTCTGCCGATCCATCTCAATCAATTTGAGCGAGGTTTGGCGCAAAAAAAGATCCCAATATTGTTCCGTCGCAAAATTTCGCTCCTGAAAAAGAACTTATGACTGAAATTCATCAAAGTTCTGAAGAAATTTAGGCTAATTCCTATTTTCCTAATCACATTTGCACTCCATTTACTCAAGGTTTAACTTTTTTTAAAAGTTCGAACGTTTTTCAAACTTCCGAAGGCTCAAATAAACTCAATTTTCCGAAATTCAGATAAAAAATTTTTTTTAACCTTTTGAAAAAAATGATTTTTTTCCGAAATCCTCCGATTCCTCACAAAAAAACGCCTTTAAAATTCAGAAAACCTGAAAAAAATTTTTCAAAACTAAAGAAAAAGACAATTTTTTTCCACCTTCACCACCCACATGACAGATTCTAGAAAAAAACCATTTTTTTCCCCGAAAATCTTCCGATTCACCCCCAGAAAACAAGGTTTTAAAAAAATATCAAGGCCATTTTTTTCCTTCGATATCCATCGTCTTTAAAAATTTTTCAAAGCCTTAAAAAAACTCCATTAGAAAAAAATTCCAGAATGCCCCCCAAACGCACTTAAAAAAATGTCAAGGCCGAGATTATATACGGGCAGGGCGACGCTGCTGTTCTGCTGGACGTAGATCCGGTCCATGTACATCAAAATGTCCCGAATCATCACCTGCGAACAAAAAATCAATCGATAAATCAATAATTTGTCGGTTTTCACCATGGCGACGGTGTGGTCGGACCAGGCCTCTTTCAAAGTTTCCAAAAATGATCCGTTCGTGATGGAGACGACGATTTTCTCGCGGACCTAGAAAAGGAACATATACTTTTCGAGACTGATGGATTGTGGGCGAAGAAAAATGAGAAAGGGCATGAAAGCTTTCCAGTGGGAAATTTGCGAAGATTCCGTTGAAATTTTGAATTAGAAAAAAAATTATAACTTTCCCTGTTGACGAATATTCAACAAAAATCAAACATTTACAGCCTATAAAAAACTAGGGAAAAAAATCCAAAAAGCTTGTAAAACGAAATAAATGTTTGGTCGAAGATCAGTTTTAAATCGGAAAAAGACAATTTTGCGGAAAATTGCGCGATGTTCCATTGAGAAGTTGATTTAGAAATGAAATTTAATTTATTTTAGCCAAATTGATGAAGAATATGTAGAAAAAGCTTGAGAAAAACTAAAAATTCAAAAAATGACGACTTTTTTTTCTCGAAGATTTGATGAGGAGTTTTTCAGATTACAAGACTAAAATGTACCTTTTTGATCATTCTAAAACTCAAATATTGAAATTTCAACACAAAATTTAACATTTAAAGCATCAAATAACATAACGAACAACTTTTTGAAAAAAATCGAACGGAAAAATCTGAAAAAAACCCTATGACTTTTAAAAATGCGTGAAGTCCCTTTGAAAAATCAAAGTTGGGGAAATGCTGATTTTTTTTAATTCTGGAAAAAAATGTTACAGTAAGCCATTCTGAGCTAAATATGCTTCTGAAAAATTGGAATTTCAAAACTTTAATAAAAAAATTTATCATTTGAAGCTTCAAATAACATAGGAAACTACTTTTAAGCTTTCAAAAGGTCCTGAAAAAAATGCCAATAAATTTTTTTAGTTTATTTATAAAAATCTTGCTTTTTTTTGAATAGGCTTGGAAATCACATTTTTCCATCGGAAAAAAATCGAAAAAAATAAATTAGCAAATCTCTGAAAAATGTACATGAGAACATTCTCCAAAGCCGTCAAAAAAACTTTCAAAAAGTCAAAAATTTTTTAATGAAACTTTAGTTACTTCATAAAATCCTGTCTTTTATTCTCTAAATAACCTTATAAATCATATTTTCATTCTGAAAAACCCAAAAATTAACAAATAACTTAGCAAATCTCTAAGAATTTACATGAAAACCTACCACAAGACCGTCAAAAAACCCTCTTAACTTCCAAAAAAAAGCTATTTCCCTAACAAACCTTGTCAAGATGCGAGATGATGACCTCTTTGAGGCCATTATATAACCGTTCTCCATGTTTGTGAAGAACCTAAAAAAATCAATAAAAATGACATTTTTAAAATTTCCATACCATAGTGTAGGCATTGCGGTAGAGCTCCTCGAAACTCAGCCCAGAATTATTTTTGTTCTGAATTTCCTGGATGGCACGCTTCAGAAGGTCCCAGATTTGGTTGACGTACGACTCGTCCATGTTCGTCTGAAGGGAATTTTTATTAAAATTTCATTTTTTTAAATCAGAAATTTTATCGATTTTTGATAAACGTTAGTATTCTACTTATTTGTTACCTTTTTTCTTTTAAGGATTGCGGTTTTATGTAATTTTTTGTTCAAGGACACTTTTTTCATTGTTTAAAGGCTCATGAACAAATATCATTAAGGTCTCGAGGCGAAATGCCGTTTCCAGAATAAGTTAATGACTCATGTGCCTTTAATTACGATTTTTGAAAGATTTTACAGCTTTCCTTTTACATAAAATCAAAAAAAAGATTTTTTAAAGGCGCATAAAAAATCTTATTATGGCCTTGAAGAGAAAACCCTCTTTTAAGAGTCATTTGAAGACTTCTGTGCCTTTAATTTAGATTTTGACGAATTTTACAGCTTTCTCTTGAAATCACATCGAAAATTCAACAGAAACGCGTATTTTCGCAAAGAAACAAAAAAAACATCAACATAAACACTCCTAAAAATCGATATTTTTCCATCAATTCGCCCCAAAATTCACCGGAAAAGCCCGGATCCGAACCCGGGCATTGGCACCGTTATTGGCGGCCCGAGATGACATCCTGACGAAAAATGAAGTAACGGGTCTTGCGGCAATTCCGCCGACCAGTTATTGCTTCACGAGCAACTGCAAAAAGTCATTGAAGTGTCGGGAAAGCCATCGATTGTACAAAAAATTCTCCCAAAAGATAGAAAATGATCGTGGGAATAGTTAAACAACAGAAAAGCTAGACTTATTGACCGTTGAGTTCAAAGTTTCAAAGGTCAAAGAATTATTCGAAAAAAAAGTTCTTTGGCGATAAGATTTAAAGGCGCGCCAAAAGTAGGCTTTTCACCTTCCTTACATCCTTGTGAGCTTCTTCCATGTTTTAGAGTAGCTTTTAAACGACGATAACTTGATAAAAAGCTATAAAGAACAAATCAATTCAATTTTCGTCCAAAAAAGCAACCTGGTAAACTGAATCATACGGTTAAATGAACCATTAAATCTCATATAAAAAGCAGATTTGAAAATAGTAGAATCGATATATGCGCTATCGATTCAAAAATTAATTCATAAAATCGAAGGGTCAAAGAGAAAAACAAACGAACGAAAGAAGAAAAACGTGCTCCACAAAAAATGAAAAACGCCGAGTGCGTCAATGAAGGGTTGCTGACGCGAATATGGTTGGGCCAGTTTTCAAATTTCAAAATGGTGCCACTCCAAAATACGCTTCTAATTGCAGATATATTTGAAATATTCGAGTGACTGAAGTAATTCCGGTTCAGACTGCGTGAAAAAAATTTTCATTCAGACTTTTTCTTCGTATATTATCGGGAAAACGATAAAAATAAGTAACTTTATTAAATTCGGATGACGTCGTTATTTAAGAAACGCATATATTTTTTTCTGTTATCATAGTTCGAAGGAACCTGCTTTGTCATAAAATGCAAACAATCAACTTTTTGTTGTATTCCGCCGAAAAGACAGCAAGCGGCTATTACATAACTTGTAAATCCATGATACTGGTCCGCTTCTTCATAATCTTTCTATTATTCAGTTTCGGTAATTTTTCTTGCTTCTTTTTTAACTTTTTAGGAAGAAAATGCTTTGAAGATATTGAGAAAGTGAAAACTCGAATTTTGGTGCATTAAAAATGTTTCAGGTCGGCCAATTCCATTGAGGAATCGCCCATACATTTTCCTGATCGATTACGAAGTCGAAATTTTCGAATTTTCATCCGGCGAAGAGTTTTTAACGCCCATTCCAATGGAAGAACGACAATGGAGAGAATAAATTGTAGAAGTTTTTAGTTAATTTATTGATCAGATTGAATTAATTGAATGCTTATTTTGAAATGTTTATTTCGCTCACAGACAGATCTGTGGCGTGGAGGAAGAGAACCATGAAATTTGCCTCCATTTGTCAAATAAAAATAATTTAAATGATAAATTTATTGTGTTCACCATGTTCATCAAGAGAGCATGATTCAACAAGAGATTCATCAGGAGATCAAGTGTCTTTGTATTATTGGACACATTAGACATTCAAATTTGATATGAATGAAGTGAAACCGTAAAATGACGAAACTGAATGATCGACGAGGGGATTAAGAATATTTTTTTTAATTATTCAACGGTTATTTTTACGAATGGAAGAGTTTGAACAGCTTTTGATTATTTCCTTGACGTAAAATGCCATGGTCGCAGTTGGAATAGCCTGGGGCGTCGCGTTTCGAAGCCATCGAGCGCAAGTAGCTTTGGGTCGGGCGCAGTTTGAAGCAAAATTTACGCATTGAACCACTCCATGTGCTCTTATTTCAACGAGAATGCGCCCGAAGTTTTGAAAAAATTGTACTTTGAACAGATTTTTTAAGAAATTGAAAAACTCTAGTGGCCCCTTGAGTGGTTTTAGTGGTCTAGAGTACCTCTTAGGACTACATGGAGAGGACACTAAAGTGGCCACTAAAACCACCTCTACAGAAGCCAATAGTTTGCGTCTTAGTGGCCACTTTAGTATTTTTTAACGATCTAGTACTACTTAAGAGGCCAATAATTTTAGCCGCTTGAGTGGTCACTAGTTCGACTACTATAGGGGCCACTTAGACTTCAAAAAGCGATTTTCTAACGCTTTTTGGAGCCGTCAAGCGAAAGCCGTTTTGAGTCCGGCGCCGTTTGGAATTTTTACGTGTTGAGCCGCTCCTATGCGACCATTTTTCCACAGTAAATGCAAAAATTTATAAAATTGTGGGATTAAACTTCTATTTTTAAAAAACTACCAAATAAATTTGAAAGTTTCTATTGAAAAAATAGAATTTTTGAAAGTTTTGTATAAATCCCCAGCCATTTTTAGTGCATCTCATCTGTTTCCCTTCCCCAAAAAAACAGCGTAGGTCCCCCCCTTTTAGGGCCCATTTCCCCTGAGGCAACTTTGACGTCAAATAATTCTAGGCCTCGTCTAATCCTTTTTTCTTTTCGATTTCGCGCCTAAATCTTTTTTTTTTATTCCATGTATTTATTTCCAGTTTTCTTTTAGATTGACAGTTTAATTTTAGGGTTTTCCCAGTTGATTTATTCGGTGAAAAACAAGGAGGAAATTGGTTTGGAAAGACGTTTTCCGCTGCAAGTTTCTATTTTTGGTCTTCTTTTCTTTCTCTTTCAAAGCCTGGTCTGAGTAATTTTGTTGGAAAAAACTTTTTTGGCTAAGAAAAATTTCGGAAATTTCATTATTTTCTCCGAATTCTGTAGTATGAAGTAACCAAAAACGCGATTTTGGAATTTCCTTTGATTTTTTGAAAATGGCCAAAATTTACCCGATTTTTGAAAAGTATGAAGCTCCAATTGCAAAAATATTTTTGCGATTTTTCTGTGCTTTTGGCCACTTGAGGGTTTTAACGTTTAAGCGGCCACTCAAGTGACTAAAACTTAGTGGACCTTTTAGAAGTCGAAAGCCATCAAACCTTCGAAATTTACCCCAAATCGAGACATTTTTTCAATTTTTGATATTTAAAAAACAGTTCGACTAAAAAATCTTGGCTTAAAAAGCTCAAAATCGAGCAAAATTAACTGTTTTGGGCTCCTCAGAGTAATAAGACTACAATAGTACTTTTTTCGAAGTTGTTTTGAAATGACTCTGATTTTTTTTCGTAAAAAAACTTCTAGATATCACTTCAAACTCAAGATAAGAAGCGAAAAAACAAAAAAACTCTCCTTTGAAATTTTTTCAACTTTTTTTCTGTCCAGCTAGCTTAAATAGACTACACCGGCCATTCCTCAAAAACCGCAATTTTCAATGAATTCTCAAAAAATCATCAAAAAACGAGATAAGAAACGGAAAAAACGGGGATCCCCCCATTCAATTGTTTCTTTTTCCTTCGAACCTTGATTTTTTGTCCGTCTGCTCCGTGGAAGGAATTGTTGCTCGGCGAGCCCATCGCCAGGGGCAACGCGGCTCCTTTTTTCTTTCCTTTCTCCATTCTCTCACACATTTATTTTTCTTTCCCGCCGTTTTGCAACATTCATCAATTTTTGTTCCTTATTTGAAGCATTTTGGGGTCGATTTCAGAGGTTTTTAAGATTTTGGGATTAGTTTTGAAGATTTCGAAGAAATTCGGGGCGCATAAACTGACATCTTTTATTTTCTTTTTTTTTCCCAGGAATTTGAAACAGAGACCTATTGAAATGGACTAGTTAAAAAAATTTTTCGCAACAGAGCGCGTTTGTTTTTCGAACAAAAGGCTGTTTTTTTGCAAAATTTCAAAAATTCTCATTTCGAGCCGTCTTTCTACCATCAGAAATTTTTATTTCTTATTTTTTTCCCCTCCAAAAAAATTCAAGAAAGTAGTTTTTTTCAATAAAGTTCGTGTTCCATAAAGCGCAAATGACTCGCAAAAAAATGGCGTTTATTCAAATTTTTTTCGATGATTTTAATAGAATTATCATTAGAGCGTGAATGATTCTGAAAAAATGGCCATTTTTGGAATATTCCCCGTTTTTAGAGAAGAAATTGGTCCAACCTCCCCAAGATGCGGAATTTTCGAGGGGTTCCTATAGGGTTTCATTTTTTAGGGACCACTATAGGGGTCATTTTTCGGTCCCCCCAGAGGTCTAAATTTCAGTAGCCCCTAGAGTGGTCCCTTCGGAGTTTTTTTTTCTCACTTTTTAGGAAAAACTGGAAAATTATCCTTGGAGCGTAAATTTTCGACCAAAATGGCTATTTTCAGGAAGAGAAGCAAAATTATCCGTGGAGCAAACTTTGAAAAAAAGCGAAAAATGGCTGTTTTACCACTATTTAAAAAAGTTTTTTTGGTTCGGAAATTTTTTTCTTATGAGCCTAGCTACTTTCAGATTAAGAATCACAGATTCAGAGTGACGAAAAATCTCTTTTTTTCACATTTTCTAAGTCAAGAGGCCCCAAAAAGTGAAGCCAATCATGGGATTTAATAATCTCAGTAATGATTTTTCTACGCTCGAAACACTCAAAAACTTGTCAATTCATTTTTGAAAGATGTTTGAAACGTATGTTGGTGAGGGTCACATATATTATTAATTTTTTTTGGGGGGGGTTCACACTTTGGCAATTTTTTTGGGGGAAATTTTGTACATTTTTTTCCTCATATTTTCATTTTTTTTCCTTATTTTTTTCACTTTGTAAATCACTTCTCTTCATATATTTCTCCATAAAAGAGCCAAAAAAAACCCTTGGAGTCTTAAAACGAATGGGGTACTGTAGATGACCCTGAATGGACTATTTTTCAGATGCTCCGACGACTTTCTTCGAAAAAAGAGAAGAAAGAAGACAATGGCCATAAGAAACTTTTGGCCAAATTTATGGATTTTCTGAACTCCTCGATCTGGTCCATTCCCATCTCTTCGTTCATCGAACAAAAATCGATCGGTTAGTTTCGTTTGAATTTTTAAGGGGTCCCTAGGGGGTTTTGGTGTTCTAGTGAGCCCTATAGGGGCACTTAAAAGACCCCTTTTAAACTCCTATAGAGGCCTCTCCGTAATTTCGCAGTGGAAAGTCAAATTCGATGCGCCCGACCTGAAACGGGTTGCGCAAGAAGGGTTCCAAAAACCTCAGAAAAAGATTCTGGCCTATTTTTTTTTCGACTTTTCACGAAAAACTCTTTAATAGGGCGCAAATGAGTCATTTATCGCGGCTATTTTTGGATTTGTCATAGTGAATCCTCCTCATTAAATCATGAAAATCACGAGATTCTGAATCATGAAGCAAATGGGAACAAATCAAGCATCTAATTAACTAATTAGACACGTTTTTAATCGAAAAACTTCATCTGAAACGAAAAAATAAGTTAAATTTGGTGAGAAATATCACAAAAAACGAGAAAAAGTTGCAGTTTTCGACCGGCAACAGATGGAAACGGACGTCTACGTCGAAATCCACAAAGAATACACCAATCTCATCGATACTTTGGTGGGAAACTCGAGAAAAATGGGGAAAAATGGATATTTTGTAGATCGAATGCTTCTGCGAGGACGTCGGAAGCAGTGGACAGAAATTGGTGGAAGCCCTCAACACGTTGGATCGCACTAATCTTGGGGTCAAACAACGGGTGAGTTTCAGAAAAAGGGAGGAAAACAGCGGCTTAAAGGCATAGGGGCAGTAAAAAACGGTTCATTTTGTGGAATTTCGAGAAATGAAAAACACAAAAATGCCTTTTTCGAGAAAAATTCTCAATGGAGCGCAGAATATTTTTTTATGTCGGCTATTTTTTCAGCTTCATTTTTCAAGCTATTTTTTGAAACATATTGGCTCATTTTTCATTGAAAACATAGCTCAATAGGAATGAAAATCGAGAAAAAGATGGAGAAACGAATTTTGGAACAACCAAAGGGGAAAAAATGAATTAGGACAAGGAAAAGCTCAAAAATGTTTAAAAAGAACAACAAACACAGGATTTACAATAGACAGAGATCCAAAGGAAAAACACAGACATATAATTTATGTTCATGAAAAAATTAATTTTCCATCGGGGCCGATCCGTTTTCCTTGGCTTCCGATTCCAGGGTCAGCTTCTTCTCAGCTTCATCCCTTTCTTTGCGCAGTCTAAAAACTTTATTTCATGACTCGAGTCGCCTCAGTTATCCAATGGTCGCACGGGGAATGGCCTAAGCGCCGTTTCAAATTGCGCCCGACCTAAAACGACTTGCGCGCCGAGGAATCGTAAATCGCCGCTTTGAGCCGTTCCCAGTGCGACCACGGCTTCCTATGACGTTTTTCTACCTTTTCGCCTTGTTGGGACACGTTTTCCGGTGTTTCCGGCAGTGATGATGCCTCAAATGGTGCTTGCATCGAGAAACTTTCGGCAATTTTGCGTCGGGCGGTTTGGCCGCCGGGACGCTTCCTTCTCGTTTTTTGCTGGAAAAATGTATTTTCCAATGAGAAACAAGATACAAAATGGAAAGAAAGTATAAAAATATTTTTGAAACGGTAAAGTGTATATAGTCTGTTCAGATTTTGAATGTCAAGCCCTCGCTGAAGCTCCGCCCCCTAATGGCGCGATAAACCAATCAGAGTACGAGCCATCCACAGAGCGTTTTCGAATGACGTCATTCTACTTGACATTCAAAATCTGAACAGACTATAAGTTTTTCGTTTTGAAGAAGTACTAAAACTTCTCAAGTGTCTGCGTCTCTCTGTTCTCTCATCGGCGAGGTCAGAGAAACGTGAAAATAGCATGGAAACATGAGAGGGTCGCCTAGAGACAAGGAGGGCGCAGAGAAGTCCCTTTCAAGTCCCCAAAAAACGGGCTACTCTTCTGCTGATGAGGGCAGATCAGCTAAGATGGGCTCTTACGGGTGTGCCCGTTTTATACCCGTATGAGCGCAACTGGTAGAAATTTTTTTTCCAGCACAGTTGGGTCACAAATTTTCTCTGACACCCGATTTTCTCCCGTTTCAGCACAACACGGGCCTGATACGGGTACGCCCGGCCAGCATAGATTTCCAATTATATAACTTTTTGATTGAATTTTTATAAAAAGGACTCAAAAAAATGTTGGAAAAAAACTACCGTTATTGGAAAAAAATTTATGAAAAAAATCCCATCGAAAAAAATTTTTTTTCCACCTTATAAAAAGCCATTTTTTTGGCCTAATTTTTAATTTTTTTGTCAAAAAAAAAGTCTAAACTTTTCGAGTGTCTGCGTCTCTCTGTCCCCTCACCGTGGAGAGGTCAGAGAAACGGGAAAATAGCATGGAAATAGGAGAGGGTAGAGAGAAGTTGATGAAATGAAGACGAACCTGTCCCGATCCCTGTCCTTGTCTCTGTCTTCTCCGCGTCTCTGAGACCGATAGTCCATTTCCTCCTCCATGTATAATCGTTTCCGTTCGGTGAACTTTTCATCAATGTCTTTCTGAACGGAAAATCGATTTTTTAATGAAAATTAGGGTCGAAATTAAATCAAAAACTACAAAATACCACGAGAAATTGATACAGTACCATTAAAGTTGGTAAAAATGATTCATACGTGACTTTCCCGTTTCACTCAACCTTTTTCAATTAAAATCGGACATTTAGAACAATTATTGCGGAGCATGCTTTTCAAGCCTGGATTTAGGTCTCAAAATAAAATTTCTGAATTTTTCGATTTACTTTTTCTTTCCAAATTTCACGACTAACTGGTAGAAAAAACGGTAGAAGTGGTCCCTTGAGGGGAAAAATTGCAAGTTATTCTAACAGTGATCCTTCAAAACACCTCGAGAAAAGGGTATTCAAAGAAAGTCGGTCGGTCGGTCGATTTGGAAAACTAGGCCACGCCGTAAATTTGCTCAAGCTCTATATTTTTTTCCTTCCTATTTATCAGTTTTCTAGGATATTCTTCACTTCAAACTAAACTTTTCCTTATTTATTATTGTTTACCTAGGTAATATTTTTCTTTTTTGTTGGATGTAATTTTGTTTCTTGCCTTTTTTGCGTGTATTTTACACATTATTTCATTTTCCGATTTCTTATAATTTTTAATTTTACTCATTTGGTTATATAAATCCGAAAAAATTAATAGGAACTTCCAAAAATTGAATCAGTTTATAGTTTTGAATGTAGTAACCATTGTATTTTACTTTTTAAAACGATGGAATTGAATGAAAATACGCGAAAACCTTAGTGAAATTTGAAAAAGGAAGAAAAATTGAGAGAAAAAAAAAATATTGAAATTTTAAGTGTTCCTTGGAGCAATATTGCGGCGTGGCCTAGTTTTCCAAACTGACCGACCGACTTTTCCAGCATGCCGTCAGAACATGCTTTTTAAGCCTGGATTTAGGTCTCCAAATAAAAATTCTGAATTTTTCAATTTTCTTTTTCTTTTCACGACTAACTGCTAGTAAAAACGATCAAAGTGGTCCCTTAAGGGGTAAAATTCAAGGTTCTTGCGGTTAGCAGTCCTTTTTTAACGCTGATCTTTTAAAATTCTCCAAAATACTTTCGTTAAAGAAAAAATGAACATGACGGGATGAAAATGGATGAAAACCTGAATGGGAACGGGGATCCGAGGGAACAAGGTGCCGTACCAATCGAGTTTCGTCAGCATCGTCCGGACCATTTGCCCGAAAGTGATCACTTCGCCGCCGCCCGACCTCGGGTCGATCTCGTCTTCGTCGTCCTTCAGAAAATCATAATGAACTGGGGAACTTTTAAGTGGTCACTTTAAGGTTTTGACGCTTCAGTGGGTAGTATCAGTGGCCACTTAAGGAGTGTCCCTAGCCCATTAAGAAGCTGAGAAAATATTTAGTGGCCCCTTTAGGATTTTACCATTTTTTTGACCCTTAGAGTAGTCGAATTACTGGCCACTTAAGTGGCTAAAAGTTAGTGGCCACTCTAGGATTTTGACGATTTAATGGTCACTATAGTAGTATCAGTGGCCACTTAAGGAGTCTTCCTAGACCACTAAGAAGCTCAAACAATATTTAGCGTCCACTTTAAGAATTTGACGTTTTAGGGGCCACTATAGTGGTCGAATTAGTGAACCCCTAAACGGCTAAAATTTACTGGCCTCTTTGGAAGTCTCATCAGTACTACTGGATCCCTAAAAACTACTATAGTAACCACTAGGGCGCAAAATAATGGAAATTGTCGTTGGAGCACATTTCTACACAAAACACAGACAACGGAGATTTTTTTTTCGCAAAAATAGACACAGATTCTTTGGTTTGAGACATTTAACCATTAAAAAAATGTCATTTCTAGACCTTTGAAAAATAAAGGTGGTCTGAGTGATCACTTAAGGATTTTAACGTTTTAGTGGCCCCTGTAGTAGTCGAGTTAGTGGCCAATTTAGAAACCTGAATAGTGCTACTAGACCACTAAAACTACTATAGGGACCATTATAAAGCAAAACAGCTGGTTTTAGTGGCCACTTTAGTGCCTTTGCCAAGTATTCCTTGGGGTGCCTCTTAAGGGACCACTGGAGTTTTTGCTGTTAAATTTCCCTCCAGAGACTTGCCAATAATGCTTAGTTAACTAACATTCAACCTAAAAATTCAGTTTTCCTGGAAAAATTATCTTTTTCGTTCAAACTGCAACAGGAATATCATCATCTAGGATGGAAAAATCTGTAAAAAACGAACCAAATAAGATTCGAACCAATACCAGAGGTCGGCCGGCGGCTGCGTGTACCTCACGTACATGAAGCCGATCCCGCGGATGTACTGACTTTGGCGACTGTTCAACATGCTGATCAGCTGTTTTCTAGAAGAAACTTTCTTTTGAAAAATGCTAAAAAAACAGTAACTTCCTGAAAAATTTCACTTGAAATCCCCCTCCCCACCTCTTTCGATGAAACTTTGTTCGAGTTTACTTGAGGACCTTTAAAATGCAGAAAAAATTCCCCGCATCAGTTTTAATTTTTTTGAGTTAATTTCTAAGATTTAAAAATTCACTGGGGACGTTTTCACCCCCGCGGTTGAATTTGTATTAAGGAATTCTATTGAATGGCACTTTAAGACCTCCTGAATGCCAAAAAAAGAAAGAAGTTCCTCGCAATAGTTTTTCATTTTCGAGTTGAGACGCATTTTTTTCATATTTTTTTCTATCTTTTTTTATGCATTTCAGTCTGAAAAATTCTGAATCATTTTCAAAAAAAGTATATTAATAAAATACGAACCTAGTAACACGAACATTGAAAAGTCGGTAGAGAAGACAAAACGCCGAACTGACAACCCCGCCGGCCCCGACGCCTCGGACCTTAATTTTACTTTTTTTATAGCTTGATTTTTTTCTGATGAGAAACTCCGGAAAATTTCTCAAACATACAATTAAAAAAACCGAAGGGTTTTCAAAAATTCTTACAGAACTATTTAACGTCTTCTCGAACTTGAGAACCCCAAAGAATGGCTCTTCGCTTCAAGAACTTCCATGGAAAAGGGCTATGATCCTTTAAAAAGCTCGGAAAATTTTCGGAAGTCTGGGAGAATTTCGAGCGTCCAATCAAGGCCTTTAGTGGCCACTACAGAAGCTGAATTAGTGGCCACTTAAGTGGCTAAAAACTAGTGGCCTTTTTAGAAGTCTAATTGGTACTACTAGATTCCAAAAAATACGATAGGGACCACTAAGACGCAAAATAGTGGCTTCTATAGGGGTGTCCTTTCCGAGTTGTCCTTGAGGGTGCTCTTAAGTGGACCCTAGAGCGTTTCCTACACAACAAAAATCATCAAAATTTTGATTTAAAAACCTAATTTTCCGACAACTTACCCCTCCACACATGCCCGTCATTCCCTGCACTTTCCTCGTACCTTTTTCCCACGGTTCCAAATGTTTCACCTTGAAAATAGTCAATAAAATATAAAAAATCACAAAAACCTGGTAGAAAATCTCGTCGATGAGCGGCTGAAAAGTGTCGATTTCGATCAGATGATTCTTGTAATAATAGCTTTCTTTGACGTTTTCCAGCACCAAGGTGTTCAAATTCATGGTCGTTTGGTTGCCCCAAATCGGCAGGACGTTGTTCTTTTTCGTTACTCGCTGAAAAATGGCGATTTTTTTGGTTATGAGGCTTTAAAACCATTATATCCGGGACATCAGAACCACCGGAATAATCAATTTCTTCTTCCTGTTGCATAAAAGCCCCAGAGGCGAGTTGCTGCTGGATGATTGCAGCCACCGGATCCATGGCTCTGAAATTGGGAAGCTTTTGGTACGAAACCAACAGAAAAAAAAAGAAGAAATCGCTGGATCGAACGAAAAAGGATATTAAAAGTAACATGAATTCTATCTCCATTGAAAAATACGTAGAAAAAACTTCAATCCAGCGAAAAAATGATTGGAAAAAGTTTATCGCTTTAATTTTAATAGTAATAACAATAAACTAAAAAAATAAATCAACGAAAATATATTCATTCAATATTCCATGGTTCAAATAGCTAACCCAATCCGTCAAAAATCACTTTATTTCAAGAAAATACGCTTTAATATCTTTCCAAAAACAGTAAATCACACATAATTCATAATTCCACAAAAAAATTCTTTGAATTAATCATTTTTGCCAACTAGTCCTTTCAAAAGTCTTCAGTTTCCTTTGGAAAAAAGCCTTCATTTTACTGAAACAGGAAAAAGTTGAGCTATATAAGAAGGTAAAGAAAAATCGACTGTTTCTTTGAATATGGCTTTGATTTCAACCGAACAAAAATAAATAAACAAATGAAGAAATAAAGTTATGTTTGATCGGAGACGAATAAAAAAATTTAATGAGCACACAATTGAACGAAATCCCTTGGGCTACATCAAGTCAATTACTGAGACCTTCGAAGACTTGAAATACAAATTTAAAACGCAAAAATGCCAAAAAAGAGAAAACTCAGGCACTGACGGCGCGTGTTTGTTGCCAAAAGTGCGCCTGCTGCGCGCACGCGCGGGGTGTCTCTTTTGTTTTTTATCTTTTTAAATAATTGAAAAGCTATAAATTTAATATTTTTCATGTCTGTTCATCTTTTAACATTGCTCTGCACCAGTTTATAACAATTAGATTGCACAAAAAGTTTGAAATATCAATGTTTCACTTGGCAATTTTTTTCATAAATTTGTTCGAAAGTGCTCGGAACAACTTCAAAACGTGAGCAGGGGCACTCGGTAGTATCACAAAAAAATATAAAAAAATATATTTCGAAACTGTATTTCAATGGAAAAGACGAAAAAAGAATCAGTACCCCCGCGCGTGCGCGCACCAGTGCCTGAGAAAATAAAAATACGAAAAGGGAGTTAGCGGTGGAGCGCGATTGCCATGGCAGCAGGGCGGGCGCGAGAAAGTGGGCGGAGCGAGAGCACGGGAAAAGCTCATGAGCTTTTGAATTCAACAAAAAAGGTGCAATAAAAAGAAAAAATGAATGATTTCAGGCACTTCTTGAACCCTTGGCCGCCGCGCAAGATTACAACGTTTTCGTACCGATGATGATGCGGAAAAACGTCGAGCTTCAGCTTCAGGCCTTGCAAATGATCGAAGTCTTTTTTTTATTCTGAAAGAGACAATGAAAATTGAAATTAAAGTTCATGTGTGGCCTGATTCCCGCCGTTTTGCAACTGGAAGAGGGCGAATCACTGAAAGACATGAAGACTTTGACGCCCGAAGAAACGGAGCGATACGTTTTGATTTCTGTTATGAGGTTTTTTTTCACAACCATTATTGATTTTTGAAAGATGTGGGATTTCAGGCAAAGCAAGGATGAGTTCGACTCTTTGAGCAAGGACCGGGATGAGCTCGAAACTATGGCCAGGGATGGCGAATCGGAACGTCATCGGCTCGAAAATGAGCTCCGGAATGAAGAGGAGAACGTCTCGAGGGCTCTCGCCGTGAGACATGTTCGATTTTTCGAATAGTTCTGATCTAAAGGAATACATCATGAATCCAAAAAAAAACAAGAAGAGAAACGCTAGTGGCCACTTGAGAGGTTCCTCAAGGGTACTTGGAGAGGGCACTAAAGTGGCCACATAGAAGCCACGATTTCGCGTCTTAGTGGCCACTATAGGGATCTAGTTGTAAAATTTAGACTCCTAAAGTTTTGGTCACTTAAAGGGCCACTAAATCGACCACTACAGTGGCCACTCAAACGTCAAAACCCCTTAAGTGGTCCTATAAATTTTCCAAACACGGTATAAAATCCTCTTTTCATGTATTTTCTGTTAAAAATGACATTCAAATGAAAAAAAAAATTCTATGGATTCGTATTTTTTTAAATTTTTAGGAAGCCCAAGCCGTTTCTCCAAACCCAACACCAGCCGAAGCCGCCGCCGCGGTTATTTATTCGGCTCCACCGCCTTCTCCAACTTTAGGTATGATCCTCAAGAAAAGCTAGAAAAAAAAGAAAAGCTCAAAAATTAAAAAAAAATTCGCGCATCACTGCTAATCATGAGCTGTTGGAAGGGAAAAAAATGAACTTTCAATTGATATTCTTCTTAAAATCTTCCCTTCAGTGGACACTTAAGAGTTTACCCAAGGACTACTTTAAAGGCAGTAAAAAACGGTGTTTCAGTTCAAAGCAGTACTTTGTAGAGCTTTTCATTGCAAATGAACGGTGAACTTGGAAACGTACAGAAATTCCTAGTTTTGGAGAAAAAATAATTCAAAGTCGGAGAAAAGAAAGCTTGAGTTCCCGCGAAAAGGGCGCCTTGCAGTAAAGTTGCTCTATGGACAACAGGGTTCGCCATCTTCCGGATTTTCGCTTTTTTCTTCGTTTCTTTTAATTTTCAATTTTTTCTGTTGTCACCAGAGTTTTTTTCGTCACCAAAGCCTTCGATTCATGTATAATTTGCAAACTTTGATCGCAAAAAAGCTTTTCTGATGAAAAATGATGATTTTACACAGGTTTCGATTGGGATAGCGATTATTTGTGTTTTCTTTATTATCACTGTATGTTTTCGGTTTTCTTAATCAATTTTTCAGAGAAGAAACCCTTAATTTGAAGCAGATAGCCGGTTATTTCATACAAAATGCGAGTCTAATAAGACGTCCGCAACATCACGTGCACGGCTACTGTAAACAGTTGTCTGCATACCGATCCAAAGCTTTTTTCAAAATTAAAGGCGGGAAAGTGAAATCGCGTTTTTCTTCTAAAGTTGTCACATCTGTAATTTTTTTGAGTACACCATTCGATTCGCAATAAAAAACTATATAAGATGCTGCTTTCACCTGAAACCCCATTTTTTACTGCCCCTATGCCTTTAAGTGGATACTAAAGTCGCCACTAGAACCACCACTATAGAAGCAGCTATTTTGCGTAAAAGTGGCCACTTTAGTAGTCTTAGTGGTCTAGTAGTACCACTTAGACTTTTAAAGAGGCCACTAAATGTTATTCACTTAAGAGGCCACTGCTCCGACTACTATAGTCGCCACTAAACGGTCGAAACCCTAAAGTGACCACTAAAAATTCCCCCAGTAATTTATTCCAGTCACAATTAACCATTAAAATCCCTCCAAACCTTATTTTCCATCTTATTCATATTCCCAAACTTCAGCGAACCCCTCTGAAACTTCGGAACGACCTCAAACCTCCAAGAAGAAAACCACGGAACGACCGCCAACTTCCAAAGAACCCCGTCCGGTCACAGCCAAGAAGGAAAAAGAATCAGAAACGACTTCGGAACGGCCGCCAACAGCCAAGGAACCTCGTCCAGCTACTTCCAAGAAAGAGGCCGAAGTTGAAGGAAAAGCCACGAGGAAAAAGTCGGCGAATTTGGCTCAGGATAAGGAGGAAAAGGCTGAAAATGGAGCGGCTAAAAGGTATTTTCTGTCTAGAGTGGTCCCTATAGGGGCTAGGGGAAGAACAGTCCCTATAGGGGTGAAATTTAGGGGACCCTATAGCAGTTTAAGGTCTGAACCTTAAGTTCCTAAAGCTTAAGGGCTCCCTATAGGGGTCACGACTACCATCTTTTCCTAAAGCGATTACTTTGGCGAGCTTTAGTGCCTCCTGTAGGGGGAGACCAAGTGGTCCCTCCAAAGGCCCCTATATATCTCTGGAGTTATTGAGTATTACTATTGAGAGTCACGATTACCATTCTCCCCTAAAAAGGCCACTTTTACAAGCTTTATTGCCCCCTATAAAAGAGGCTAAGTGGTCCCTAGAGGGGAACCTATGAGAGCCCCTAAAGTTGCCCCTATAGGGACCACTCTGGAGTTTCTAAGTAGTGCAGCGTTTTTCTAGTACATTGGTATCATATAAATCATAAAATCATTTTTTAAGTACAGATCCAAAATTCATTGATTTCAGACCCGATTCAAGACACGCGTCTCGTCGCGAAAGCACGGAAAGGACCAAAAAGTCAGTTCCTACGATTTTATCCGAATAATTGAAGATTTTTCATACTCGTTTTGGAAATTTACGGGATAGAATACCTGCATAACAAATTTTCGTTTAGTGAGAAGGTTTTAAAATATCCTTGAAACTGGAGTCTAGGATAGGGGGACTTGAATGAATTTTCATGGATTTTGTAGCTCCAGTATGACTCATATTAGCTAATTATACTGCGTTTCTTGTATTATATTCAATATTAAAGTGGTCCCTATAGGGAAAACTTCAAGGTCCCCTATAGGGACCACTCTGGAGCTTCGAGTGATCATTCTTAGCATCAGATTTTGTCGAAATTTTGGATTTTTTGAATCAGAAAAAATTTTGGAGATCGTCAGACCGTCAACTTTTTAGATAGAGCGTTAAAAGTGGACCTAAAAATTCAATTCTCCTTGAAAATTATGTACTTTTTTATTTAATTTTAAGAAAAACAATTTTTCTTAGCGAGGACCGTCCCACCACCCGCAGGTCCAGTGTCGACCGGAACACTCCCAAGCGGAATGACTCGGTCCCGAGCGAGCGTCGGGCCTCCGCCAGCACCGTAAGGCCTTCCAGAAGCACCGAACAATCCAAGGTACCCCATTTCTTCAATAAATCGAGAGGATATACGATTTCCAGCCTCCCAAGCCGCTCGGGGCCGTGAGAGTTCCCAAGGTGGGGTCCGAACAATCGACGGAACTCATCGAAGAAGAGCCCGGAATGGAGCACGGTCCGAGGAGGAAGAACTTGAACGACGTCAATGTGAGTTGGAAGGAGGGGATATTGAGTCTTTCAGAATTTATTGTAAGACGGAACACTTCCCAGGACCTTAGTGAAGTCAGAAAGTCATCTATACAGTCCGCTAAAACTTGCGAAAGAAGCCCCTAGAGGGAAAAAACCCCTATAGGAATCACTCTGGCGTTCCTAAGTAATCACCAAATGTTTTCAAACACGGCGACACCAAATCGACGCCACACCCACCACAATGGCGGAAAATAAAATGTGTTGTACGCAGTGCACGCGATGCATTAAAAGCGACGCGCAAAAAGCGAGATTGAACGTTTATAGTAAATAAAATCATGCCGTGTTCAAAGTAATATCCGCGAAATGCGAAATGGTCTCTGACCCTCCAAAATTCAGTTATCTTTCTCTTTCTCTGACGGCTATTTTGAATTTCGCGGAATCACTTTGAACACGGCATCAATTTTAGGACTGGTGTTCACCCATGGCCCGCCGGAAAAATTTCTACAATATAATTATTTAAAAAAATCCCATCTAGAACTAAAATGAAGAGAAAAAAACTCCTTTTTAGAGCTAATATTCTATTTCAACCTCCAAAATTTTTTTCTGACCTCTAAAAACTAGTGAAAATCTCGAACTTACAATAAAAAAACAGGATTCTGTCAAAAAAAGTCTTATCTAACGGGAAACCGACGGGATATGGAGAAAAAACCTAATCAAAAAAATAGGATTTTTTTCGTACCAGCTTGTTTTTTGGGAAAACCGTGTTTAGAACTATGTTGAGAAGTCATTGCTTCATTATATCAAACTCATTTCCTTCTACTTCTAGATCGTTTCACCTTCAAAAAAAAAAGCTTTTTTCCTAATTATGTGCTCGGAAAAGCGTCTATCAGAGCTGAAATTCCCCCAAATGAATTCTTAAAAATTAGCTTCAAAAAAAGCCTATTTAGGCCCACCTAGTCGACCCAGCTCGTCTCAACTCGGCCGACGTCCGTTTTCGAGCCGAGTATTTGAGAATGCAACGCGATCGTCTTCTCGAACTGAAGCGCCAGGAGAGAATCAAGCAGATGAATGTGAGTAGTAATAGTCTAATAATTCTCATCTTCGAGGAAAAGCTCAGAAATTTGGAGCAGTAGCAGATTGAAAATAATAACTCAATCAATTTTTTTTTTTGAAGAAGATGGGACCGCAAGCTTCAGGGGTTGATAAAGTGGTCCCTAGAGGGAACCTCCAAGGGGCTCAGGGCTGCCCCTATAGGGACCACTCTGAAGATCCTAAAAAAAGCACTTTTTCTTGAAATGGAAGATAAAAAAATCTTCATAATTGTATCGAAAAAAACTTCAAAAAAACTCCCTAGGGTTGCCCCTATAGGGACCACTCTATAGATCCTAAAAAAACTCAAAAAATTCATTCAAAAATAAGAAGGTGATGACAGGAAGTGGCGAAGACGTCGCAGGAGCGTCCCCGGACAGCTCGAGCCGCTCGCGGCGCCATGCGAGCTGGAGCAGCCGACGAGGAGCTCGAGTCCCGGAAAGCCATCGCCTCCAAGCTCCAGGCCGAGGTGCTCACTCTCGACCAATGACTTTCTCTTTGAAAATTCAAGACAATATCTTTTCGAATAAATCGTTCATGTACACGAGGGACAGGAAAAACTGCAAGAATGCCAAAATTCAGCCAATTTCAATTGTCTTTTTCACTCGAATGGCTATAAACTATTCAAAAGTAGTAACCAAACAACATCGATGCAAATAACTTTCACGTAAAAAAAACAATTTTAATCAAAAGTTTATGAAAAAGAAGACACGACGAGAAGTGGAACAACAGCGGCTGAATAATTTTTTTGGTGGAACCCGAAAAAATGGATTTTCAAATGGTCAGGTATATGAAAAGGAAAGCTTCGAATAAAGCGGAATGAATGAAAAATGATGGAGAAAATGGACAAAAATCGAGAAAATGAGAGATAATTTGGCACTGAAACAGCACTTTTCGTTGGAGCGCAGAAGATGGCTTTTGGAATTTTTCAATTTTTTTTTTTTTCTTTTCAAAAAGGCTTGAGAAATCCTGAAAATAAGTCTTTTTGTGCTCGTGAAAAGCCTGAATTTGTTTTTCCTTTTTTGTGGAATTTAAAAAATGACAAGAGAAGAGAAGAATTAGTGCAACGAATCGATTCAAGAAAGAAAAATCGAGTTTTTTGGTGTTAATATTGCATTCTAAAGGAAACTATTCAAGCCGAAAAAAATAATCAACGTTTTTTTCAATTTTTCAGAATCAAATTTTTTTCAGATATTTCAAAAAAATCAATCTCGGCAATAGAAAACGATAAAGCGCATGTTGAAAAAAATTGAGGAAATTAAGAAGTTGGGAGTTGATCGATGGGGGTAACGAAGCGGTAGTCCTCCGGGAAGAGTTCCGAGGCCTTGGGCAACAATAATTTGTACGTCTGCTTTATCGTCACCTCGGCCGCGCCCGCGATATCGCCAATATCTACAGAAAATCATTTTATTCACTCATAATCCTTGAAAAAGTTTAATTTCCCTTGGAAATTAGTCTTCTATAATTTAAATCTTGATCGGTTCTAAGAAACTTTCAAGCGGTCCCTATAGGGAGCGTAATAAGGACCCCCTAGGTTACCTATAGAACTTTAGGGTTTCAAAAGACCGCTCCGGAAACATTCTAGGGGCCACTAAAATTTTGACCCCAATAAAAACGGCGAAAATGCCCCTATAGTGGTTCTCAAAAAACCCTATAGAGACCCCTACATTCCTTTCAAAAGAGCCTCTGAAGCTTCAAAGCTCCAGTGGAGCTGCACTTAAGTGACCAATAAAACTTTGACCTAAAGAGGGGTCGCGAAACCTTCCCTATAGTGATCCCTATAACAACATAACCTACAGAGACCCCTACACCCTGCCTATAAAAACCACTGAAGCGTTAGGGTTTTAGTGGACCTCTCAAGAAGCCCTATAGAGGCCACTTGAACTTTGACCACTAGGGGGACCATAAAATTGCCCCCTACAACATCAAAACATTATGAAAAAACTCAAAATTCTTCAGTTTTTTTCAAACTTGGACGGCGATGAAAGCAAGTTCGCTGTAGGGGATTTTCTTGGTTTTGGCGGTAAATTTGAATTCCAAAACTTCGGTATTCAATAAAGTTCCAGCAATTTCTCAAACACAGACTATTTAACCGGATTAGAGCTTGAAAATTACATAATAAAAAATACAGAATCACACCATCGACACTAAAGAACCCTTTTAATATCGGAAAAATCCAGAATTTTCTCATAATCTCCAAATGCTTACCTTTAGCCGTCCTCTTGTCGCTAGAAGCCTGCGAAGCCAGGTAAATGGCCGCCGCGGCGATGGAAATCGGCGATCGACTGAATATTCTCAAAATGAAACAAGAAAACAACTAAAATATGAAGAAGATCTTTGTTGAAAAATATTTTAAATTATAACCGATAGTTCGACTTTTAGAAAACCCTATTGAAATCGGCGATCTAGGGGAAGCTTTTCTTCCTTTTTTCAATGATGAAGTGCTTCAAAATTCATAAATCCTGTTACTAAGCATCCTACTTACTTACAAGGGCTACGGAAAACTACCAATTACCGCAAAATCTCAGGACCTGTCTAAAAATTTGAAAAAAACGAACCCGGCAACCAAATCCATATCGACCGCCCGTTTGGCGATACGAGTTGCGGCGGACTGAAAATTAATTTTTTCAACGAAACAAACTTTGAAAATCAAACAATCACATAAAATTTATCTAAAAAATGAAAATTTCCTTTAGATACCAACTCGGAGTAGATGGAAAAATCTGTAGTACCTCTTTTTTTTCCCGAAAAATAGCTTCTTAGGGTCCTTAAAAAAAACCTTTACTCAACTTTTTTACTTCTTTCACCAAAAAGTCATTGGGGACTAACTAAAAAGGTTCCAGAGGACTAAAAAAGACTTTCTGAGGCTATGAAAAAGTGGTTTTTCCATAATTTTTTGGGCTAGAAAAACATTTTTCGCTTCTTCAAGTGTCCTCAAAGTAACTTTTCCGTTTGGCCAATGCAAATTCAAAAAAAAAAAACGAGAAAACCGGTAAAAAAATCATTTTTAATGGTTTTTCCGTTTTACTCATGCAGTCTGAAGCAAAATTTCATACACCTGAAAAGTTTTAAAACAGAAAATTCATGAAAATGAAGGTGATTTCTCAAATTCCTTACAAAACAGAAGCTTTTATAAAACCATTTACGAAAAAAAAAAATTCAGCCAAGAGTTCAAATCTCAAGTTTAGAACCGTTTCTTAACCTTATAAATCGCTTTTCACCTACTTTCTGATAATAATACATTTTTGACAGACCTGCGCAAATCCCAACGACTTTTCTTGGGTCTAGAATTTAAGAAAATACATTATAAAACTCCAACAAATCCCATAATATTTTTTTTTGCAAAACTCCTGGACACATTTTGAATGTGCAACCGACCTGAATCGAGTTGGCCAAGCCGAGATTGGCGCAGAAACGGGACATGAAGTCGGCCGACGTGATCTGCTCCAGATTCGTTTCGAGACTCTTTATGATCAGCTTGAAGCAACGTCCGATTTCCTTCTTGGAAACGTGCGAAACGGCGCAGATTTCTGAAGCGTTTATTCAAGACCAGTTGATTAATATAGTTAAATTTTTTTTTAGAGAGGGAGAAAAATGATAAACTAACAATGAAGAGCTCATAAGACCTACTGGGAAAATCTCTAGTGGTCACTTAAGCGGTTCCTAATGGGCTACTTAGAGAGGTCACTGAAGTGGCCACTAAACCACACTTTTAGAAGCAACTGTTTTGCTTCTTAGTGGCCACTATAGTGGTCGTCCCTTAAATGGCTCACAAGCTTTTTAACTTTCTCGGGAAAACTTCAGTGACCACTTTGGGGTTTTGAAGTTTAAGTAGCCACTATAGTGGTCGAAGTAGTGGCCACTTAAGTGACTAAAATTCAATGGCATCGTTAGAAGTGTGAGTGGTACAACTAGATCACTATAGTGGCCACTAAGACGCAAGTTAGTGACTTCTATAGAGTTGGTTTTAGTGGCCACTTTAGGGGCCCTCTCCAAGTAGTCCTTGAGGGACCTCTTAAGTGGTTCCTAGAGCTTTTCTTAAGAACTTGGCTGAGAAGAAAACCTTCTAAATGCCTTCAGAGGCGAAAAAAAGGGTCTCGAAGCGAAATTTGGTCTTTTGGACAGGAAAAAAAACGAGAGCAGCTAACAAACTACACGTTAATGGAAGCTTTTGAAACTTCAAAAATGGAAAAAAAATTTTTTCTTCATAGAACCTGAACTCCACTTCAGCGAAAAATCTTCTTCTAAAAAAGTTCCCCAGTCAAAAATTCACCTTTAAAGGTACGAGGAACGCCGTCTTTTCTGCAGGCGATGTAAAGACAGGCGGCCGCTTGGGCCTCGTTATTTTTGCCGCGCAGAGCCTTGCTGTCCAGGACGTCTTTGAAGATTCGGGCCGCGTTGTCCTGAAATTCTAAAAGTCCTTGAAATCTAAATTTGGAATGCCAGAGTGGTCATTAGAGGGGCCAAATCGATGTCCCACCTCAATGTTCTTGGGCAAGTTGATGCGGGCGCTCATGTCCCGGATAACGCCCATCGCCTGGGTCATCTGCCGGTCCGTGTTGTTCATCGACTTTCGCTGCGCGTTCGCCAAACTGAAAAAAAAAACTTTTATTCAATCTTAAATGGAAAAATTAAGAGCAAGACCATTGAATCTACAAAGAAAGGTCAAACTTCGAGGTTTCTAAATCCACTTCGAAAAAAAATAATATTGAAAACCTTGTTTTTTGCTTTAAAATCCCCAAAGTTCTTGGTTAGGCTCTTTTTTACTAGAGGGTGTTTAGAATTATAAAAACGAAAAAAAAAACAGGAAATCGTTCCCAAGAGTTAGATTTTCAGGTGATGAGAACAAGAAAATGAATTTTTTTACGAAGTTTCTGGCTCAGAAAAAAAAACGACAGGCCAGAGCGAATAAATAAGTTTAGAGAGCACGAAAATCATGGAGAGACCAGACTCTTACTCTCCTCGTTCTACACACTCTCTGAGGATCTGCCTTTAGGAAAACTTCTAGTGGCCACTTAAGGGGTTTTTCAAGGACCACTTGGAGGACCCTAAAGTGAACTCTACCATATCTATAGAAGCCACTATTTTGAGACTTAGTGGCCACTATAGTAGTTTTGGGAACCTACTAGCACCATTTAAACTTCGAAAAAGGCCACTAAATTCGAGTTACTTAAGGTACGACTATTTCGACTACTATAACGACCACTAAAACTACAAAACCCTAAAGTGACCCCTCAAAAATTTCCTTTCGAGAAAATCATGAAGGACCTATTATCACTGTCGGAGGCGCCGAAGCCGATGGCCATGGTGGTGGAGAGATCTCCGCCGCTGAGCAGCGGATTTTCCGGGGCTCCGACACGAGAAGGATCGTTGGAACTGCGCTCGTTGGAGAACGACCGCCATTCCGTGCCCACGTCCACCAGTCTGCAAGAGGTCTCCTTTTCTAATACTCTGTATTTTCGTGTTTGAGTGAAATAAATAAATAAACAAAAAAATAAGAACATGGAGTTTGCACAAGGATAGATCAGCTTTTCCCTGGGGAGGTCATGTTACTTTGCGGTAGGGAATTTTTTGAAAATTGGCCAGAATCTTCTTGAATGTTCCAGAAGAAGATTCTGAAAGTCTCATCCTGCACAACTTCCTCGTTTTCGAGAAATAAGGTCTCAAAGCCTCAAAATAGCCCATTTTAATGGATTTCGAAGGTTTTTGCTCGAAAAATAGGAAGTTGGGCCAGGTTGGGACTTTTAAAATCTTCTTCTGGTACATCGAGGAGCGTTCTGGCCAATTTTCAGGGAATTCCCAACCGCAAAGTAAAATGACCTCCCTTGTTTAGCTTCTCAAGAAATATTGATTTATTGTAACGATCCATTTCCTTAAAAACTATCTTTTTTTGAACTCTAGATTTTTTCAATGAATCATGCACAGTCCAAGCGGAACATTCTGCTCAATTATTTGAAATCGAGCATGTAATTTCTAAAACTGTAAAAACGGAAACCGGTTGAAGCAACCAGGCTGTAACGTTCTTTATTCGGAAAATTCAATCTTTCAAAGTTTCAAGTAGGAAAAATTTTTCTTCCGAGTCGCCTTAGGAATTGTCGTCTTTTTGAAAATTCAAGCCGTTAAGGTTTGTAAAATTTTGTAGAATGAAATATCGACTTTGTAAAGTCAGTTGTAAGCTCAATGAAAAACCTTCATTCAAAAATAAAAATGAGGCTTTGTCAAACAGTAATGAATCGTTATTTTTTGAGGCCAATCTAATAATATTGTCAATTGGCGTAACTACTTTAAAGTTTACCACAGGGAAAAACCAAAAGAAACTTTCCTATAATTTTGTTTTGATGTTGAACTGGAAAATTATCTCTTACTCCTTTTTTTAACTATATTTTTTTCTATAAAAAAATTAATCGATCCGTCTTACTAAAAAAAAAATTTTGTTTCCGAGTGCGAGTAGACAATTTCTTTCAAACCAAACGTACTCAAAAAAAAATTATTTCATGATGAACGCACAAAAAACGACCTTAGGACTGCCAATGATTATTAAACTCTGCTTTGAAACCGTAAAAAGCTGTTTTTCCGAATGAACTTCGAAAAAATGACCTGTCGCCGACAACCAAGCCACACTGCGGGCAGACGAGATCTCCCGCCCGATGATCTTCGATTAAATGAACGTCCGGATGAGTTGGACACTGAACCGGGGCCGACATCTCAAAATAATGACTCAAATTGTTATCAGCGGGCTTTTATAGGGCGCAAAAACTACAAAAAATATTGCGAAATTTCAAAAATGAGGGAGAAAAAGAAGGAAGGGATTATCAGAGATTTGGAAGAATTAAAATGAATGAGAATATGAAAAGAAGGTTTAAGAGTGACAAGAAGATAGTTTTATAAATCTATTTATAATAGAAAACAATCAGAAGGCTTAGAAATGTTAGGAAATTATGAAAATCGAGAAAAAAAAACTCAATAATATTGTCCCTTTGCCACCTTCTTTAAAGGCACATGAAGATATTTCGAAAATTCTCGAAAGACCAAGAAAACAATTGGAGCGAAAAAAATGTTTTTGTCAACAAGATCCGTGGGAAACACTTCGAAAAATCTTAAAAATCAATAGAAAGCCGTGAATCACCGTCGAATGATTTTAAATCGCTCTAAGCGATTTCATATTACAAACTTTTCCAAATATAGAGAAAATCCTTTTCCCTCTTACTCAATTTATCGCTATCAGAACACTTCTTCCTCTGACTTTGAACCAAAACGTGTCGGCTTTTATAGACATTAACGGTGAAAGATAAGAAAATGTCGAAATTTGAAAAATTGGATGATCAATAATGAGGAAGTCCTGATAAGGAGTCTTGACAAATAAAAAAAGTGAACCTTTCACGCAATCAAAAAAATCGAAACTCTTCTAAAAAAATGTTTTTTTAATTCATTAAAAAGGCCATTTTTTTAAGCTTAAAAATTTAAAAAAATTAAATAAATTTTTCTCGCACAGGGAAAAAAATATCTCCATTGATTCTTTATGAATCCTGTCAGCCCAGCTGTCCTCATGTAATTTAAAAACCAAAAAATAAAAATAGAAACGACATAAAGAAGTGACGACCAAACGTTGTTGAAAAAGTGGAAGTTTTTCGAACTGAAAAGGGGCGTGGCCCTTGGGAAAAACATATGCACTTGGCGCGCAGTTTTTCTGCAGCTTCGCTTTCAAAAATTTTCATCGGATTTTCAAACTTCATTTTGCAAAAACTCTTCATAAAGGAAGCATTTATTAGGCGATGGAAGAGAAGAAAGACTTTTGTGGGACCCGTAAATAAAAGAGATTCACAAAATATACATCAACGTTTTCGGTAGTAACCAGGAAAACGCATGGATAAAAATTGTTTTCGAATTGCCGGATTGCATGAAACGTAGATGACGATTCGAACAGCGGAAGATGTCATGTAGAGAAGACTCACTGAATCGCCAAGGACCGTGTAAAGGAGGGAAGCCTTGTAGTGGTCGTTCTCACTGAATAAGAATATTATTTTCTAATTTTTGAAGTTCGAAGGAAGACTTACTCGACAAGAACCGAAGCTTTAGTCACTTCCAGGAGTGTTAATATGATGTGTAAAGAGTTGGATATCAAATAAGTCGCGACGATTGTGACCTTAAAAATTATTTCTTTGGATAAAAAAAATGTTCATTCGAAGATTACCATTGTATAAATAGCGTTCCTAACACTGGCCGGCATTTTGTGGATCCGTAATGAAGTTAAAACCCGTAAAGAACGACGTCGGGACATTGTCGGAGTTTCAACCTAAATTTTTCCACTTTGAGTTGAAGTTTAACCTTAAATTTTGAAGAAAATGAGGATTATAACAATTTCAGGAATAATTTGAGTCTCGTTTGCCTCCGAATCTTTTTATTAACCAAATTTTCGATAATTAGAAGTTTTTTTTCTTTCAGCGCAACGTATTTTTGTTTACGCATTCGACTTTAATGTCAAAAAAAAATGAGAAAAAAAAAATTAATAAGTCCAAAAATCCGCAGATCCGCGAAAAACTCCAGTGGCCACCCAAGTGAATCCTGAAGGACTACATGGAGGGGACAATTAAGCACTTAAGTGGCCACTCATACGACTACTGAAGTGGCTACTAAAACCTCAAAACCCTAAAAAGTCCACTAAAAATTTTCACACAACTTTTCAAAAAGGCTATACTTGGCACATTTTATAAAGCTCAAAATCCTGTACAGCCTAGAAAAGCTTTAAAAAAATCTGTTTATTTCGAGACCCGTTATTAAAATTTTCTATGCACCTTTAAACCTCAGGAAGAGTTTTCGAGGGACATCAACCATTCGAACGTCAAAAATAACTCAAAAATTAAATTTTTAATGACCAATTTCTTGTTTCAACAGAAAAATTTGCGATTTTGCTTAAATTTTTGACTTTTTTCCCGTGGGAAGTTGATTTGACTTTTTAAAAATGATTTTTGAAGATCCAACCTTAATTTCCGTCAGTGGTTGTCGTTTTTCGGCGTCAATCTTGGCCAATCGGTTAACAATGACCAAGTTCAAGAGCATCAGCATGAAGAACGGAAAGAAGGTCTGGAGACATCCGATCACATAAACGTCGTAGATCATGTACCATGCACTTTCCTGCAATTTTTATAATTCTTAAGGAAAAAAAAAATCAAAAAGTGAAAAACTAGAAAAAAACCAGCAAAATTTCATAATATCATGTTTTTTGAGGATAATCAAGGATATGAAAAATATTATCCAACGAAATTTCGATGGAAGCTAGCGAAAGAGCTGAGGAAGTCCAGAGTGGTTCCTTTAGGGACAATCTCAAAAGGTCCTTGAAGGTTCCCCTCTAGGGACCACTTTACTATCCCCTATAGGAACCACTAGAACTTGCAAAATGGACCAGACTTTTTTGTGTAACGTTTTTTGCAACCTTTATAATTTTTCATGTTATATACGACCTGAAGACAAAAAAAAACCTAAAGTAACCACTCAAGGGCCAAATAGAGACACCTAGTGACCACTTTAGTGACCTCCTGAATCACTTAGAAAGCCATGACTATCGAAACTAACACATAAAGCTTTCCGAAACTATATTTTTCAAGAACCCACCCTAGCCCAAATGCGAACATCCACAGCCAAAGTCCTGAAAAAGTCCTCGCAGTCTGGAAATTCGGTTACGGTCAGAGCCAAGGCCGACGGAATCCTCAAGGCCGTCGCTCCGAGTAGAAGGCCTCCCAGGGTGAACGGCCTGAACTTGGGCTGCAGGATCGCCAGTTTCCTCCTGAAAAATCCCGAAAAAAATTTTCTCCGAGTAATTTTTGAGCTTGTCAGGGTATCAAGGGACACCTGAATGATCGTGGAAACCCTAGGAACGCCGGAGGAGTCACTAGAGGGACCCTTTTAGCTCCTCCTGAAGAGGCAATAACGCTGGCAAAAAGTGGCCACTCTAGGGGAGCATGCTAGGGATCCTTCTAAGTCTTTTTAAATTAAAAACAAACTACTATAGGGACCACTTAAACCTTCAAGCTAAAAGGTCAGATCGTAAACTCTTATAGGGATTAAATTTTAGCCCTCTAGGGAGCCCTACATTGCCCGCCATAGGGAATTTTTCCTCATAAACCCTCTAGGGACCACTCTAGCGATTTCAAAGATCACTATAGGGACCACTTAGCTTTAGAAGCTAAAAAGCCAAATCGTAAACTTCTATAGGGATCACTTAAATTTTTGCCCTCTAGGGAGCCCTACAGTGCTTGCCATAGGTAATTTTTTCTCATAAACCCTTTTTGGACCACTCCGGGATTCCTAAGAGACGCTTTAAAATCCTCAAACTCCTTTAAAAACGATATAAATGAGCCGTTCCGAAATTAACCAGACTTTTTCTGCCTCAGGCTTGGGCGAGGGCCGGTCCGTCAGCTTATCGGGTCAACCCGGACCGGCACAAGAGCCCTCATTTTCTTCAAGCCAAATGGAGAGTTTTCCATGAGAAAAATCAAGTTTTTTTTTTTCCTTTTAACTTCCACTGAAACTATAATTTACCAAGTAAAAATAGTTTCTCGGTAAAACTTTTGAATTAGGATCGAAATTTGCTTGACAAAACTTGAATTTTTTTCCTTCAGGTACCAAAAATTCCTCACTTTTTCGAGCAAATCCAGGTGTACCGCTCCAAAGTGCCCAACATCAACATGTAAGGGATCAGAAATTGGACGAGTTTCGCTGCACAGAAAGTGAAGATTATGTAGCGGTGGAACAGGACGAAGAGTTCCTGAAAAAAAAGAAATTAATCAATTTAAAAAAGAGTGATACAATTTGAGAAGCATGGAAATTCTTTTTCTTGGTTAATCATCCAAAAAATCAATAAATTTTTGGATGAGTATATTTTCTTATATTTGAAGTTTTAAGGTATTAGTCATAAAATTCCTTTTTTTTCATCCAACTTCCGGATATCAATCTTAATCTAATAAGAAACCTAAACAAAATGCTGCGTCAAACAAAATTAGCGATTATTTTGTAAAATCTCCATCAGATTCAACAATTATTGAACTACTCAGAACGCCCAAGTGGTCCCTAGAGGGGCTAGGGAAAAAAGACCCTATAGCAGATAAAAAGTGCTCTCTAGAGTGATAAAACCCAGGTGATCTCTATAGGAATTTCGACCCAGCTCCTAAAGCTCAAGTGATCCCTATAGTGGTCTTTTAGTTTTTGATCTGCTTCGAAAGTCGACAAGGCGTATTATAGGACCACTATCATGCTCCCCTAGAGTGGCCACTTTCACAAGCTTAAGTTCGCCCTAAATGGGGAGTCAAGGGAGTCCCTATAGGGGAACCTTCAAGAGACTCTAAGGCAGGGGACCACTGTGACGTTCGACTGAATTGCTCCCCTAAAGTGGCCACTAACTAAAATTTCTTAAGTGGCCACTTTTCCAAGATTTAGTGTCACCTTTCAGAGCCTTCATGAGCCTCTAAGCTCGCCACTCGAGGGACCACTGGGTCCTTAAAAAAAACGAAAAATTTGAAAAAATCAGTTTTTGAAAATGTTCTTGCTTCTTTACATAGAGGCGCCCCTAGAGTGGTCAGGAAATAAAACCCTAAAGTGGGTTCTTTCGCAAGATTCCTTGTCATCTTTCAGAGCCTACATGAGCCCCTACGTTTTCCACTCTAAGGACCGCTCTAGGGTTCTTAATAAAAGCGGAAAATTGAGAAATTCAGCTTTTAAAGGCTCCTCCAGTGTGGTCACAAACAAAAATCCCTTAAGTGGCCACTTTCGCAAGATTTAGTGCCACCTTTCAGAGCCTACATGAGCCTTTTTTTTGCACTCTAGGGACCACTTTAGGGTTTTAAAAAAAAGCGAAAAAATTGAAAAAATCCGCTTTTAAAATGTTCTTGCTTCTCTTCATAAAGGTTTCCACAGAGTGATGACCAAATAAATCCCTAAAGTGGCCACTTTAGCAGGATTTAGGGACACCTTTCAGAACCTATATGAGCCCCTACGTTCGACACTCTAGGGACCACTCAAGGGTTCTTTCAAAAAAAAGCGAAAAAGTTGAAAAGCTTTTAAAAGTTTTCTTGCTTGTTTTCATAAAAGCGGCCACAAACAAAAATCCCTCAAGGGGCCACTTTCGGAAGATTTACTCCCACCTTTTAGAACCTACAAGAGCCACCAAGGCGGCCCCTCTAGGGACCACTCTAGGGTTCTTAAAAAGCGAAAAAATTGAAAAAAACCAGCTTTTAAAAATGTTCTTCCTTCTTTTCACAGAGGCGCTCCTAGAGTGACCACGAAAAAAATCCCTTGAGTGGCCACTTTCGCAGGATCTAGTGCCACCTTTTAGAACCTACAAGAGCCCCCAAATTTTTTTGCTTCTTTCTACAGTGGCTTCCATAGAATGGCCACAAACTTTAATCCCTAAAGTGGCTTTTTTCAGAGTCTACATGAGCTTCTAAGTTTTACACTCTAGGGACCACTCTAGGGCTCTTAAAAAACGAAAAAATTGAAAAAATCAACTTTTAAAAAAGTTTTTGTTTTTTTCTACAGTGTCTTCCATAAAAAGGCCACGAACTAAAATCCCTTAAGTGGCCATCTTTAAAAACCTACAAGAGCCCCCAAGGAAGCCCCTCTAGGGACCACTCTAGGGTTCTTAAAAAAGCGAAAAAATTGAAAAATTCAGCTTTTAAAGGCTCCTCCAGAGTGGTCGCAAACAAAAATCCTTAAGTGGTCACTTTCAGAGCCTACAAGAGCCCCTAAGTTTGCCACTCTAGTGTCCTCTCTGACGTGCTTTCAAACACAAAATATCTTTTATACAAGTTTGAACCTCGCTCCGATTGTAGATCATATTGACATCGACGACGAAGATCATGATGAAGAAGGAGCACAAAAGGCCGTCCAACAGGGCCAACGCGGCCGGATACAATTGAGGCGGAGAATTGGGCAATTTCCGGGTGGTGAGCAGCAAGAAGAGCAGCGCGTTCGAGACACATCCTGCGCGAGATCATTGGCCTTATTCTTTTTTGAGATTAGATACCGAAAAAGGCGACGACGCCGCCGAGGGAGATGTAGACGAACCGGGCGGTCGTCACTTCCTCCGTGTACCCGCAGACACCCGTCTCGTCCTCCATCCTGCAAATCCCTGCCCGTAAAACCGAGAAAACAACACGGAAATGATCTGGGTGGGTAATTGGAAAAGAGAGAAAATAAAGCCGTGAAAATGCTGGGGAGGTTTCTCACTCCATGGAGAATCTTTTAAAACCGAGGTTTTTTATAAAGATCGTTATATTATTAGTTTGTTGATTGATCATGATGATATTTTGATTTTTGATTTTATTGATTTATCTCAAGATTAAGTTGATTAGTCCATTCGCCGCTACCTTTCAAATGTCTCTCTTTCCCTCACCGACGAGGTCAGAGAAACATGAAAATAGCATGTCAACGTGAGAGGGTCACTGAGAAACGAGGAGGGCGCAGAGAGAAAAAAAAAGGATAAAAGAGCCTTAAAACCCCGGAAAACGCGCTCCATTGATAATTTAAGCTTTCTGAGAATAAAAAGTTCAAATAAAGGCTTGAAAATTAGTGAATACAAGAATCATGATAAAGAAACACCTGAGAAAACTTTAAAAAAAAATCGGATCCTTGAAAATAATATTTCTACAGGCAGTGGACCCTTTAGGAGTTTGAAAAAAAAATCAAAATTAAAAATCATAAAAAAATCAGCTAAAAAAGAGAAAGTGCGCTCTACGGATAAATTGAACTAATTCGCTTATGAAATCTAAAAATCCTAAAAAATCGGGAAAGTTTATTTCATCAGAAAAAAAAGCTGCGAAAAATCGGTATCCTACAGAGAATGTGCGCTCCACAGCTAAAATTGAGTGAAATTCGAAATTTCCCCAATATTATTCAAATTTTTTTCGCTTTTTTTGAATTTCAATGAAACAATGAAACTTCTGAGAATTCAAAAAAAGAAAAATAAATTAAAAAAGAAAACTGAGAGCCTTTTCAGAAAAGCTGACATGCTCAGAAAGGTTAGGCCAAAATTTTCGAGGTGAACCTTTAGAGGACCTTTTTCCGACGTTCCAAGCATCAAAATAACAAAATAACATTAGTTAGAAGCTCAAAACACGACTAAAAACTTGTGGTCAACTAAAAAGAACAAACAAAATTTGATATGCAGGTTCCTTCTTCTAGAGGCTTCACACGATGATTTCAATAATCCGCTCTAAATCGTGCAAAATTTCGCTCAAAGCTCAAAAAACATGGCGGACAAAGTCTTTGTCGGGAAGGGTTTCATTCTTTTCGAACAGGAAATGAACTCAAAAATCAGAAAAATTGTCGAATTATCTAGTAAATTTCAAAATTGGTCCACAACTAAAGAAAAACTGAACTCTGGCTCTATCCAAAGGGCGAAAATTAGGCTATATTCGTCTAATTTGAAATTCTGAGGTCCCTTTTGAAAGAGCAGCTGAAACGTTTAGTTGATGATCTTTTGAATGAAGGTCGAGTTGAGTCAGAAAACCCCGATATTATAATAAATGACCGCCATTGGAATAGATGGATTTTTTGTGATGCACCCGACCTGAAACGACTTGCGCGAGAGGACATTTGTCGTTTTTAGAAGATGCTTCAAACCATTCCAAATGCGACCAAAAAAAACGAGAACTTTTTTTAGAACTATTGGAAAGAATGAGAGGAAAGGGCTGGTTATTTTTGGATGCACCCGACCTTAAACGGCTTGCGCCTTAGGGCATCAAGAAGCATGGAAGCTGGACTACTTGGGGTTTTTGAAAGATGCTTTAAGACCTTCCAAATGCGACCAGGAAAATTCAAAAAGACATCTTCAATTATAAAAAATTCTGACGCTGCAATTGGAATGGCTCATTGCTTTTAGACGCGCCCGACCTTAAACGACTTACGCGAGAGGGTATCCAGAAGCTTTAAAGCAAGCTACTCAATCAATTGTGGTTTTCAAAAAAGCGATTAGAAACTTCAAAAATACGTCTTCAGTCCAGAACGATTTTAAAAAACGACCAAAAAAGCTCATCTCAAATAAGGATACTTATATTTTTTTGTAAGACGTCATTTCGATGACGTAAATTTAGAAAAAAAAATAAATAAATAAACGAATGCGGGAAGTTACTTCCGCTGCCAATTACGGGCCTGAAGAAAAACAGCTGGACCTCAGGAAAACTTGATTTTTTATTCATTTATTCATTTTTGAGGTCGAAATATTTTTTTGTCTTGAAAAGTTCAACTAATCCCGTTAAAAGGTGTATTTGAAAATAAACCTTTAAAAAATAAATTTTAGTGTAACTTTTTTTTCATCAAATACTGGAGGAAATTAAAGGAAATAGGAAATTGGGACAGAAAAAAGAGAGCTTTGATTATTGTCTAGGATCTGGGCGCATTTTTGAAAACCACGAGTATTGGGAAAATTTTAAGTGAACACTTTAGGGTTATGAAGTAAAAACCACTGTAGTATTTAGTAGCCTTAAGAGGCTGAAAATTAGTGACCTCTTCAGAAGTCTAATTGGTACTTCTAGATCACTCAAATACTATAGTGGCCACTAAGAGCCAAATAGTGGCTTCTAGAGAAATGGTTTAAGTGGCCTCTCTAGTAACCTCTTCAAGTAGCCCTTGAGGAACCTCTTAAGTGGCTACTAAAGTTTTTTCTAGTAGGTCAGCATTTTTTCTTTTGCTTTTTGATCCCTTCTTGCGCAAGTCGTTTCAGGTCGGGAGCATTTTTTTCAAATTTAAAGCGATTATTCAAACTCCATCATTAACAAAATGAAACTACAGTTTCAAAAATGGCTTATTTTAAATGTTTTTCCATTTTCAGCCAGTAAATTTGAACTTCTCTCATTAGGAAAAAGGTAAAAAGTTTCATGAATTTGGAAAAATAAATG
Organism: Caenorhabditis auriculariae; assembly: GCA_904845305.1. Lineage (NCBI taxonomy): Eukaryota > Metazoa > Nematoda > Chromadorea > Rhabditida > Rhabditidae > Caenorhabditis > Caenorhabditis auriculariae. Next base: position 743,569 of record CAJGYM010000013.1, on the reverse strand, counting down.
GTTGAAACCATGAGAAAGTACGTGCAAAATGAAGAATAAAAAAATAATTTTTCTTGCTTATTTAGTTAAATTTTTTTAATTAATTTTAATTTAAAAAAAGTTAGATCATAGTGAAAAAGGATATTAAAAAGGAAGCTGGATGTTTAGTGCAGGATAATATGAATTAGAAATTGCTCTCTGAGCTTTTTGGCTCGTCTTTGAAAAATAGAAAAAAATGCGCCGAAACAGCCAGAAATTAGAAGTTTCCAAGTAAAATATAAGTATTCAAGCGTTCCCAAATGGCTTCTTGAACATAAAAAAAATAAGTTATGAAGTTTTTCGAGTTCAAAAAATTATTTCAGAGCAATTTTAGTTGTTTTAAGCAGAATTTATGACCAAAATGGTTGTTTTTTACAAACTTTCAAGCCTAAATATCAAACCAGATAAGTTCAAAAACCGTGGCCGCACTGGGAATGGCTGGTTCGATTCAGTTCTACAGCTCTTATGATTTTCAGTGCCCTAGGGCGAAAGTCGTTTTAGGTCGGATGCACCTAACCAGTCGGCGTGAATAGGCGAGTTAAATGTGATTTTTCGCAGAATGAGAGTTAGAATAATCAAAACCAAGCTTCAAATCCAATTTTCAATCGGTTTTTTTTTTCCAATTTGCCATTCTATAGAGTTAGAAAAGATAAATCTCTTTCCCATTGATCAAAAATCTCTCGAAATCGGATTTTTGGAATATCTACGGATTTGGTTTATGATAAAAAATGATGCGATTCCCGAAAAAAAAGGAGGAAAACTTCATTGAATGCAGTTTTTGATTTAAATCAAGGTAAATTGATACTTCCTTTTTATGGAGTTTCATGTTATTTTTTGAGTAAAATGAATATTCAGGACATCTAGTACATACTAGACTCTAGTGACCGAGACGAGGCTAATTTATACGCCAAAAAGTTTCCTTTTTCTACTGAATGAAAGCTATAGTATTACTAACTATATGACTGGGATTAATATAGTTATTCTCTGCGCCCTCCTCGTCTCTCGGCCACCCTCTCATGTTGCCGTGCTATTTTCTTGGTGTTCTGACCTCGCCGGTGAGAGAGCAGAGAGACGCAGACACACGAATACTTTCCGCACGACAGACCACATTTTTTTCATAAAAAAATATTTCAAGAAGATAAGTTTAAGAACGATTTGATGAAATTTGAATACTGGGGGAATAAAAAATGAAGAAGAACTAAATGCTTTGAAAAACTTGTAACATGGGATTTTCAATAAATGAGGTTAAAATTTCAAAAAAATACCTTGTTTAATAACTGAAAAATTTAACTTTTTTTAGAGAAAAAAAGTTTTTCCAGCTGAAAAAAATGAAGTTTTATCTTTTATTTTCGATATTTTTTTCAAATTCTCATAGAGAAACTTGTTCAGAAGTCCTTAAGAATTCCAATAAAATGAAAACAAGAAAAATTTCAATTACAGCTAGACCTTGAAAAAGTATAATTACTCCTCAAAGATGTTCTCTACTTTTTTCTATCGCTTTTCAAAAATCTCGAGAATCTCAAATAGCCGTTCATTTCTCCGGAAGCTGACCTTCGTCACGTGTTTCCGCGTTTTAAGAGCCACTTGAGACGTTTCAAACTTTTTAATCCTGTTGAAAAGGAGGAGATTCTAGTTTGGCTGTGGCCCGTTGGCAGGGACTTTGGAGTCTGCGTCTCTCTTTCCCTCGCTGACGAGGTCAGAGAAACATCAAAATAGCACGTCAACATGAGAGGGTCGTCGAGAGACGAGGAGGGCTCAGAGGAATTTCATGTCACCAAAATGGACTTAGAAACGTCAGAGTGGTCCCTAGAGGGGTTAGGGAAAAAAGTCTTTTTAGTTATAGTGCCCCCTAGAGGGCTGAAATTTATGTGGTCTCTATAGGAGTTTAAGATCAGACCCCTCAAGGGGTCCCTAGTGGTCTGGTTCGAAAGTTGAAAAGACGTATATGGACCACTGGGATGCTTCCCTAGAGTGGCTTTTCTTGCAAAATTTAGTGCCCCCTATAGGAAGCGGTACCAGGAAAAGTTTAAGTGGCCACTTTAGGGTTTTTACGTTATGATGGTCACTCTAGTAGTCGACTTAGCGGCCACTGAAGTGACTAAAATTTAGAGACCCTTTTTAGAAATTTAAGCGTACTACTAGGCCCCTGAAAAATACTATAATGTCCACTAGGACGCAAAATAGTGACCTCTATAGTGATAGTTTCAGTGGCCACTTTAGTGTCCTCTTCAAGTAGGTCTTGAGTGGCCACCTGGGCTTTTCCCAGTAGTAGTATTTAAGGATCGGACTCCCTAAGTGGTCCCTATAGTAGTCTTTTAATTTTTTGTTCTGCTTTGAAAGGTACAAAGATGTATAGGGACCTCCCCTAGAATGACCACTTTTTCAAGATTGAGGGCCCATTACAGGGGTCCCTGGAGTGGAGCCTACAACAGCCCCTCTAGGGACCACTCTGGCGTCCCTAAGTTTGCTTTTTTTCTTTGTTTTTTTCTCAACGAATAATTGAAAAAAATAAGTTTAGTAACAAAAAGGAAAGGGCAAAAATTAGGTTTATAAATTAACTTATCGCCAGTTTTTTTTGCCCTAATAAAACTTATATACTTGAAAAAAACTTCTGAATTGAGTTTGAACAAAAAAAAAATCAGTGAGATTAGGCTAATTTGATCAAAAATGCGCTTAATTCGGCTCACCAGGAAGAAAAATTCCTGGTTTTTTTTGAAATCAGAATGAAGTTGCGGAATTTTCATGGAAGGCATACGGTAAGAGTTATGGAAAATCATGGGATTATGACTGGAATAAGCTCAATTAAATTATTTAATTAACAAGAAAAAAATCATGGGATGGGAAAAAAATTAGCTAATTTCTTTTCTAATAAAGTTTAATCATTTATAATATTTTTCTCATAGTTTGAAGTTCATATCAAAAGATGAAAAGAGCTTAGAAATTTTTTGTTTGAGAGCGAGATATTGAAAATTTTTTTCCGAAGTTGATGCGCAGCGAAATCAGCAAAGTGATGTGTTAGGTGGATACGTAGCGACGAAAATGCTCAAATTTTTGATGATTTTTAGATAAAACGGTTTTTTAAAAATTTTTCGAAGTTGATGCGCAGCGAAATCTGCTTAGCTTCATGGTAAGTGAATACGTAGCGAGGAAAATGCTTAATTTTTTCACGATTTTTACTTTGAAACAATTTTTTTCGAAGATGATGCGCAGCAAAATGGTGGTTAGAAACTCAAAAAAATTCCGAAATATAAGAATCCAATAGGTTCAACTGCCAAAAAGCAATTATAAAGCCAGAAATTAGATATAAATGTTATTCTAATCCAAATTTTTAATTAAAAATCGGGCGTGGAAAGGTCAAAATTCGAAATTTTTTCTAAAAATTAAAAAGGAACGCTTTTGAAACGGAAAAAGGAAAAAATAGAAACATGAGAGGAAAAGCCTACGAAAGTGGGCGGGGCGAAGATGTCAAGGCGGAAGCTCGTGGAAAAAAAGAAAAAATAAACCGAAATTCAACTAGACGCCTTGACATTTTGATGAAAAAACGTGGTAAAAGGTCGACACAAACAAGTTTTTTTTAAGGCAAGTCGATGCGCAGCGAAATCAGATAGTTATATTGTAGGTGCATACGTAGCGAGGAGATTCCTGGAAGTTTTATGATTTTTTTTTTTCTCCATTTTTCTCTTGAAGTTCACTTCTTTTTAGTTGATGCGAAGCGAAATGAGAAAAGTTACATTGTAGGTGGATACGTAGCGAGAAGATTTTTGGAAATTTGTATGACTTTTCTCTTGAAAATTATTCTTCAGTTGATGCGCAGCGAAATTAGATAAGATATTGTAGGTGGATACGTAGCGAGGAGATTTTTGGAAGTTTGTATGATTTTTTCTGCTCATTTTTCTCTTGAAATTCATACTTTTAGAGTTGATGCGCAGCAAAACTCGCTAATCTACAAGATAGGTGGATACGTAGCGAGGTTATCCTACAAATTTGTGTGATTTTTTCTCCTGAAATTTCTTTTTTACAAGTTGATGTGCAGCAAAATCTTTTCAGGAATACGGTAGGTGGATACGTAGCGAGGATATTTTGAACTTTTACCGATTTTTTCTCTTAAAACTTTTTTTTTACCAAAGTTGATGCGCAGCGAAATTAGATAAGATATTGTAGGTGGATACGAAGCGAGGTGATCTTTGAGCTTTTATGATTTTTCATTTTTATATCTCATTTTTTAGAGTTGATGCGCAGCGAAATTGGCTTGTTTACTAGGTAGGCGGATACGAAGAGAGAAAATTTCAAAATTCACCAAAAATGCATTGGAAATTCTGATTCTCTTTCGCAACAAGAAGATCTTGGAACGCCAAATCAAAAATTCTCTTGACCTTTTGAATATTTTGTTCGAAAATCGTGAACACGCAAGTCCTGCAAACATTATTAAATGTCCAAGAAGCTGAAAAAAGAAAAAAAAAAACGTTTTTTTTTTAAATTTTTTTCGATGAATAAGTGTGTGGGAAGGGTTCCGGTTTCGAATTTCCGGCGCAAAGGTTAGCCAATCGGGAAATGGAGGGAATTTGGTGTGATTTTGGGGGTTAGAATTGAAAAATAGTGGAAGATTTTTTTGATTGGAAAAATCGAAATTTTGAAGTTAAAAATTTTGCTGAATTTTTTTAAAAATTAAAACAGTTTCTGAATGATTTTAAAAAAATTCAGAATATGGGAAAAAAATGATTAGATTTGCAATACTGTTCGTTGGAGCGCATTTGTAGAGTTTTTTTGATTATTTTGATCTATTTAAAAAAACTATGGTATCAAATTTTTTTGGAAAAAGTTTGCTCAAAATTAGTGTTGAAAAATAGAATTTTTTTACGTTGTAAAACAGGTAATTCTCGCTTTCAAAGTTGATGCGCAGCGAAATTAGCTAAGCTATATTGCAGGTGGATACCGTATCAGGATACATACCGAGATTATTCAATATTTTTATGATTTTTTTTTGAAATCTTTTTTCGAAGTTGATGCGCAGCGGATTCGATTAAGCCGTATTGTAGGCGGATACGTAGCGAATAGTTCTTAATAAAAAAGCAAGTTGAATAAAATTTTCAGCTCAATAAAATTCGAGAATTCTAAATCCAACGAGCTTGATTTCGTTGAACTCCAAGAAACATTTATTCATGCATCTGGAAGAGCTTAAAGCCCAAAAATTCCAAAAAAAACGAGGAAATCTCGTCTGAGTCCGTTCCCGGAACACTTCTCGTTTCTCAAAGTACAAATGGGAGAAAATGCAAATTTCCAGGATTTTGGTCGTTCTTCGTTGCTTCGGAATCTCGTCTTGGGGGTGGCACGTAGGCCACAAGTAATCTCCAATCATTACCCGCACTCAATTAGCCATCTTATACGAGGCTTTTCTCATTTTTTGCAACCACTGCAATGAGCAGAAAGCGAGAAAAAGAGAGTCCAAGGCTATAAATATGAAAAGATTGGCTGTACTTGTCTTTTTCTGAGAATTAGCGCTTTTTTTTGGGAAAAATTGAACCAAAATGAGGTGTTAAAAAAAACTTTTCTTTTTAAGTGGTCTCTTAAGTAGTCACTTTTTACGACGCTTTATCATAGTTATACTTAAAACTCCTAAGTGGTCCCTTGAGGGCTTAGGAGAAAAATAGGAGTCAAAAAGTATTTTTCAGAAGGATATAGGAGGCGCCTACTAAGCCCAAAAAGTTCAAGTGACCCCTATAGTGGTATTTTAATTTTCGGCTCGCCCCAGTGTCCCCTATAGGGGAAGGGCGAACCTCAAAAAGCGTCCCTAAGGTCGTCCCTCTAGGGACCACTCTGGAAAAAAATTTCTTGTTCGCCCGAAAAATAACTGCAGAACTATTAGGAAAAAAATCTAGAAGATTTCCTCAAAAAGAAAAACCACTCCTGTTATATAATAAGACCAATTCCAATTCAAGAAAAAAACATTTAAGCAATAAACATTTTTTTCAAAAAAACATTTCCGATATTTAAAAGTTTTTTTCGAAACATTAAAAACGGTTTTAGGTGGAAAAAAATTAGTTTTTTTCGAATTTTTTTCATCAGAATGAAGCTTCAAAAAAACGTGATTTATTTGATGAAATCGGAAAAAAAGGAAATTATTCAAAAAAATAGTCTCAATAAAGAAGAAGGAATGCACGAAAAAAATAAAAAAATAAATGAACGAGGAACTAATTTCAAAAATAATAAATTGTATCTTTTTTTCCTAATTTTAGTAAGAGGATGGGAAAATCCGTCTGACTTGAAATTGTAGTTTAAATAATCTGAAGATTCTAAAATGAACATTAAACTCTAATTTTCGAAGGAAAAATTGCAAAAAAAAAGCCTTATAGAGCCAAAAAAAAAACGTATTTTTTACTCGAAAATCAACGGAAAAAATGTCAAATTTAACAAAGTAAACAAATAAATACATTAAAAACTGTATTTTGATGAATTTGAGAACTCTAAAATGAACTTTAAACTCTAATTTTTCAAAGAAAAACCTCGAAAAAAACATTCGGAAAAATTTTTTTTTAGCGAAAAATAACCTAAATCCAACGGAAAACGTCAAATTAAAGAAACTCAAAGAAGCAGCTAAAATAAATTTTATTTACCCTGAAGAAGGGCTCAGAGTTCTGCGCAGGAAAAAAATGGCAACATTTTCTTATTTTTTTGGCCTTTTTTTGGAGGGTAAAAATAGATTTATTTATTGCTATACTTTGCAGAAGAAAAAAAATAAGACAGGAAAATTCTTTTGGAAATTTTTAGCTCATCTTTTTTAAAAAGGTCAATATTTTTCCTTCTAGCAAATTTTTTTAGTTGATAGATTTTTGCCGCTTAAGTGGTCACTAATTCGACTACTATAGTGGCCACTGAAACGCGAAAACCCTAAAGTAGCCACTGGAAATCTCCCCAGTGTCTTGAAAGATGGAAGAAAAAAACTGAAATAGGATATTTTTTTCTGGGTTTCGAAACCTTTTTGAGGCTCCAAAGAGCTTTTTTTCAATTTTATAATCGAAAAAGAAAAAAATTTTTTTAGAAGTGGGTCAAATTTCGATTTATATGGAACTCGAGGTCATTCAGGCAAATAAAAGTGCGATATTTTTGAATTTCCCCAGCTGAAATTCCCCTTTTTTTCGCATAATTAAAATGGTTTTGAGAACCCGACTTGTTCATAGAAATAATATAGACAAAATAAAGCATAGTTCGGAGAATTCTTACAAAGATCACATGGAAAAAACAAGCGAAAGGATCTTTTTAAGGCATCAGAAGTGATCAGAAACAAACACGGCACTTGACAGCTTCGTTTTTCGAGCTTCACCCTTTTTTTTTTGGGAAAAAGGGATTTTTTCTAATTTTCATGATATTTTCCCTTGAAAATTTTTTTTTCAAAGTTGATGCGCAGCGAAATCAGCTGAGCTATATTGTAGGTGGATACGCAGCGAGGAGATTTTTTTTAATTTTTTTCAAAAAAATTTTTTTCTAATTTATATCTATTTCAAAACTGCTGTTTCAAGAAAAGTTCTCAGTTCAAAAAAAGGAATAAGAAAAATTACAAGAATGTCACACAGGATTAATCCTTGTGAACGTGAAATCCTGATTCGATTATAGCGTTTTTGAACTACGGTAAGTTCTAAAAAAATTCTGGAGAGACTTCAAAAACAAGAAAAAAGTCTAGTCTGAAAAATGGACTTCCTAGGTCATTTAAAAGACACGACAAAACATTTGATTCTCATCTTTTTTGATTGAAAAAAGGGCATCGGCCGTTATATTGTGAACTTGTTAGTCTAGTAAAAATTTTTCATGGAATTCCTGTATTGCTCTTCAAAGCTTAAAATAAAAATGGCCTCTATAGTAGTTTAGGACCTCGCTTTCAAGCCCATGAATTTTAAGTGGTCCCTATAGTGGTCTTTTGAATGTTTGTTCTTGTTTTAAAGTCAAAAAGACGTATAGAGACCCCTTGCATGGTCCCCTAGAGTGGCCACTTTTGCAAGCTTAGTGTTCCTATAAGAAAAGGTAATGTGGCTCCTAAAGCGGAACCTTCAAAAGCCCCTCAGGTTGTCCCTCTAGTGGCCACTCTGGCGTTTGTAAATATTCGTCTAGATGTTTTTTTTTTGAGAAAAAAAAAGATTAAAAAGATTTGATTGAAACTTCCAAAAAAAGCATTATGAGTTCAAATAAGTTTTAAAGGTGATAAAAGTTACCTGCGAATCATGATGATTTTCTAGTAGTTTATTCGAAGGTTGAAGCTGAAACTGGCGACTGAATCAGTGGCAGAACTGGCGAAATCGCATCGGATGCACGTTTGCCCATGTGGCGTCATTAGCGAATTCACACGCAAATCGCCGCCTTTTATGGTTTTTTCTCCGCCCTGATTTGTTACGCAAATTGCCTAAATTTACTGCAAAAAAAGTTTCCAGACTAAATGAGTTTTTTTTTTCAAAGCGGAACCTATTTCATCCACTATATACTCGTTTCTTTAAAGAACCCGAAAACATGGACACATCTTTCAAGTCAAGTTATTTTCGACTGCCAAGCGGCTAAAAAAAGACTGGCCTCGGGCGATCTTGAGCTTCTAGACACGAATAACACATGTTTGTGACGGGTTCAACTCGTTCGACTAATGAAGAGCCCCTTTGCGGTTCCTATTTCCAGACAGTTTGAACATTCAGACAAGAGTTGCTGCAACTAACTATCAATAATAAATTTAGCATAAAAGACCTGATTTTATGGCAGAAAACGAAGTTTAAAGTTCAAAAAAAAAAAGATAGAAGCAGAAAAAAAGAAAAAATTACAAGTTACTGTAGTCAACTCCTGTGTAGTAACCGCAAGCAACTCTTTGACGCGCAATTATTTTGATTTGTAATCGCTTTACACGTTTTTCGTGATTTATCATTTATCATTTCTTCAAAAATATTCACGAAAGTTATCAAAAATGACGAGATGAATCCAGGAATTTTTTCGAGGTGGAAATTCATTTTGATCGTTCATTTTTGATAAATAAAGATTTTTTGATCTATTTATTAAATTGGTGTTTTGAGATTTTTTGAAGTCTTCATAATGTTCTTATGAATTTCAGCTATTTATAATTTTTTTTTGCAAATTCATGTTACCTAATCAAATTTTATCACCAAATCGGTACTGAAAAACATGAAGTTTTCGCTTACAAAAGCTCAATTTCGCTGATTTTAATGAAATTTTTTTCTTTTTGAAGGCTTCGGGGATATCCTGAGAACGAGGGGACAATTCTTGTATAGAATTTTCGACTTTTTTTCTAAAAATATTGCAAGTTTATTCATTTTTTTGTTAATTCCCTTCGAATGTAATTTTTTTAGCTTCCGGATATATTTTATTCGTTTGAAAAGTTTCAGCTGTTCCTTTGGAATGTTGGAGTTGGGAGACGGTGTTTTACAGGTATTTTTTTAAACTTTTATGCCTTTTCTCATGAATTTCTTTGCAGAGATCACATAGAAAAAATTTTCCGCATCATCATCTTCAAATTGAGAAATTCGTAGAGCGACACGTATTCCATTTTCGGTGAGTTTTGGGATTTTTTTTTGAGGAAGTAAGGATTTTTTTAGGACGATATGCAGAACTGGCTACTTGCCAGACGATATTTTAGAAATCAGCGAACTTTTCGACATGCTCAGAGTTGTCAATGAGTTTTCAGCCCAAGAAGAATCGCTTATCAGGAAGGTTCTGGAATTTAGGATTATTCTGCGCTAACTTGTCTTTTTTACCTGATGAAATGACCGTATATCAAATTATATAGTGTTTCTAAAAAGTTGACAGGTGTTTGTCAGGGGGCGTGGCTTTATGCAATGGTGGCGCGGTTAATTGCAAAAGAGGCGCGGTTATCGCAGTAGGGCGCTGCCTAATGCAAGTCAGCTTGATCCTTTTTTCGGCCAAGACTACCGTATACCCAATTAGATCAAGTTTTCGCTTCGAGACCTTTCTTGCAGTTTTGTAGAGCCGTGGTTACGGTAGCTTTTTTTTCTCGTCTAATTTTATTGTAACTTGACCGTAACGCACACTTGCAGTTGATCGATGGACCGGAAGATTGTCTACAATTTTTTTCTTATCTCCCGGAAATCAAATCTTTGTTCAACATCCAAATCCAAGGCGACCGTCGGTTTTTCAAAAAGGTTTCGAAATTGAAAAAATTGGGAAAATTTTCTTTTTTTCAGGTGCCCCAATACGGAGCTTCACTGAATACGACGACAAATACGAGTTTTCATAGATCTCCCACTCCCCCAAATAATATTGTGATTAAGTTTCATTTTACTGGGAAAATTTTCAGTGGTCACTTAAGGAATTTGACGTTTCAGTTATCATATTATGTAGTAGTCGAATTGATGTCTTTTTATTATGTAGTAGTCGAATTGATGTCTTTCAAGTGGCTAAAATTAAGTGACCTCTTAAGGGTTTTTTTAAGCGTTTTTAATGGCCCCTAAATAAGTCGGATTAGTGGCCACTTTAGAAGTCGAAGTAGGAAAAAAATTAAACAAAAATTTTTTTTCATGATTTTTCTCATAAAGTAGTAGTTTTTTTCTCGACTCATTTTTTTATTAGACTGCTATTTTTCAACTTTTTTTGAGCCAAATTTTTTTGTTAAAAAAATAAATTTATCATCTTTTTTTCAGCCCCTCCAAAATTTGGACCAACGATCGAGCAGCATTTCTAAAGCCTCCAATGCTTCCTTTGCACTGCCCGAACAAAATGTATAATTTTTTTTCTTGGAATTATTAATTTCAAAAGTTCAGATGAACAGTACAAGATCGAGCTCGGGACAAAATTATCAATTTTTCGCTTCCGGAAAAATACTGAATCGTCTTATGAGAATGTGATTTTTTTCTGGTTTTTTTCAGATGTATATAATTACAAAAAAATAAATAGAATTTGCAATTTTTGACAGAATACTCAATGGAAAAATAGGCTTATCTAACTGAAAAAAATTGATTATTTCAAAAAAATTGAAGGTTAAAAAATTTTTTTTTGAGAATTTTTTTCAGAAATTGATCCTTTCCAACTGCGGTCTTAGGTTCGAAAAATTAAAAAAACTCGATTTTTCGTATTTTACTAGAAATAAAACTGGGAAATTGACAGAATTTTTCATTTGTTTGACACAAAAATCCTATGGAAAAATTTTTTTTAAGCTTGTTTTTTTTAATAATGGAATTTTCAAAATTTCAAAGTTTTTTTCATTTTAATTCCTCTGTTCCATAAAGCTGTAATTATCCGATTTGTAATCATCATTTGGAATCCTGAAATGTCGCATTTGGAATGGCTCACAGCGTCGCGGCTGCGTTGCGGTGGAAAAAAAGAAATAAAAAAATTAATCTTTGGTAGTTTTTTTTATTCGATACTCGTGCGTTCAAGTTGGTTTTTGGTCTTAAACTTTCCCAAAAAAATTTTTTTTTACTGCAAATTTTTTTCATGACGTATCGAGCCATTCTAAATGCGGCTTTAAGTTTTAAAAATTTAATCGATAATCTTACAGAAACGTCATTGATTAGGTAGGAAGAAACGATTTTTTTAGCTTTTTGTTGAAAAATTTTGAAAAATTCTTGACTTTTTTTCGGGGAATTTTAGAGCAAAAAGCAGTTCCCAGACGGATTCTATCGAAATTCTGAATCCACGACCAGTAAGATATGATCGTTTTAAAAAAATGTAAGAAGTTTTAAAGCTTGAAAAAAATAATTTTTTTTTTTTTAGCCTCAAAAATCTTCAAGAAAAATGCTCCACAGCCTATGGTTATGGTACAACGACAAGTCGAAAAAGCTCTGGAAAATGTTTTTTTGTCACATTTTCATATATGGATTTAATATTTAGATGAATTTTTCGGTTGTCGAGCATAATTCGGTCGAAAACGAGAAGGAAGAAGAAATCGAACAGTACGATTCGATTCCTGGAGATGTGAATTTCCATCAAAATATCAGATTTTGAAAGTAAATGATGGGTTTTCCAGGACGAAGTGGACGAGGAGCCAATATCTGAACTCCCCGTTTCAAGCCAGGCAGTAATTCTTTGAAGACTTTTTTGATAATGATGAACATTTCGGTTTAACGCCAGAGTGGTCCCTATAGGAGTCAGGGAAAAATGAGGCTTTATAGTGCTCCCTATAGGGCTGAAGTTTAGATTTTCTCTATGGGAACTGACTTTCAACCTAAGTGCTCCCTATAGTGACTTCTAATTTTATTTCAGATTAGAGATTAAACAGAAAAACTTGATAAATTCATCCACTCTTGTTATTTTTTATTTCAAAAAAAGCATTTTATTGATTTTTTTCAAATGGAAATGCTTCTCTTCATGACAGCTAGTCCCCTCTAGTGATCACTTTAGCAAGTTTTAGCGCGAAACCTTCTAGGATCATCAGGTTGCCCCTCTAGGGACCACTCTGAAGTTCCTTAGAAGAATATTATCATGAAAGGATAGCTACTGAAAAAAGTAGCGCGCTGGAAAAGTCTGTAGAAATTTTCAAATTGGCTTTTTTCCAAATTTTTCAAGTTTTGAAAAGGTTTTTAGACATTTTTTCAGTTTTTTAATGGTTTTTAAGTACGTATTTCATTAAAATATGACCAGTTGGAAGTCTGATTTTCAAAATCCATGGCTGGTCATTCATTTCAAAAATTCTCTCTTTTTTGGATTTTTTTTTCTCCGCCGAAAAATTTTATCCGAATTTATTCATCAGTTTTTCGCACACACCATGTTTCGGGTCAAATTGGAAGGCTTGATCTAAAATTTACTCAGAAAAAAAAAATCTCATCTTTTCGGCCTCTTAGTTATCTGAAATCCAGAATTCTAACAATTTTGAAACTTGGATAATTTTCAACGTGAAAAACTTCAAAAATTAAAAAAAAAACACCGATTTTTCCTACATTCCCAACAAAAACTCTTCCTTGAAAGTTTTTCTCTTCTATGTAATTTCGTAATTTTTTGTTTGATTTTTTTGATTTTTTTTCTCGTATTTCTCGTGCGTTCCAAAGACGCTTTTTTTCAATAATAAATGAAATAATTGTTCATTTTTTTCCTGTTCTAAAAAAATCATCTTTTTGTAGCTGATCTCAATTTCTGATGAGTCGACTTTTCAAAGACCCGTCTTAAACAACGTTTCTTTCGCTTCTTCCTTCGAGAAATTCGACTCGGAAACGACAAATGTATCCAATTTTCATTCATTTTTCAATTTCCCCCTCTTAAAAATCGTTCAAATCATTTTTAGACCGACAAACGATCAATTTCGGAAGCTTCTCAACTGGAACAGGATCAATTTGCTCCTGAAACTGTGAAATATTTTCTAAAAAAATATTTATTTTGTTGAAAAATTTTTCAGCCAATCGTGGAGATAAGAAACGGCGAAATGGATCGGTAAAAAATGATTTTCAAAAAAAAATTATGAAGAAAACTTTCAGACGTGCATTTCCTACGTTCCAACTTCCGAAAATTACGGAGTCGCAAAGGTAATTTTTTGGAATTTTTTCGAAATTTGGAGTTTATTGAAATTTTTTTTTTTCAGAAGTGAAAGCTCATTTTTCATCCATTTTTGCAGTTTTTTTTTTGAAGCTTTTTTTTTAGCTTTATCAAAATTTTTCCTCTTTTTTCGATCTTGAGGTGGTTTTTTCTCTCAACCGTTCTTTTCCTCGATTTTAAAAGTTAGCCAGAATTAAAAAGATTTCTGAGAAACTTGGTCGCATGGGAATGGCTCACAAGGAAGGTAATTTTACTTTATGACAGGAAATTTCTTGAAAATCGACCAGAACACTCTTTGGTGTACCAGAAAAGGATCCTGTAAGCCTCAATTTTCAAAACTTTTTAGTTTTTGAGAAATGTCTTTTCAAAGTCAACGTAAACCCATGGTTGAAATAGGCCATTTTCAATCATTATTTTTTTGGATATCTAAGAATTTTTTTAAAAAAATAGAGATTCTCAGAAATTGTTTCTGATACATCAATGAAGAATTTTCAGGAAATTCCCAACCATGAGTTAAAAATTAACTTCCTTGTTAGCGGGATTAACGTTAAAAACATGTGTTTTTTTATCGAATGAAAATTTGAAGTTTTAACTTGAAACTCGACGCACTGAGCCATTCCAAATGCGACCAGAAGATATCAAGTCAAGAAATGCTGAAAAAAAAAGATCAAAGTTGTAAATTCATTCAATTTTTCATTGAATTCTAGTCTACCAATGATGCAAGAAAGCTCTTCTGAGTCCCAGCGGATGTATCAAAGGTTTTTTTATTTTTTTTTTTTTTTTTTTTTCCGGTGAGGGATAGTTAAGTTCAGACAGGAGTTTTTGGGCATGAATTCAAAAAAGTTTCAAAAAAATAGGAAAGAAGATTTTTCTAAGAAACGCTTGCGTTGAAATTTTTTTGAATGGGTATTTTGGAAAGGGAATTTTTTTGAAAGCTTTATTAAATTTTGTTTTCGAAGATGTTAGTCTTCTTTTGGAAAAATTAGTGTACTCATAAGTTTTTTTACTGAAAAAAATTGCTGGAATGTTTTTTTCCAATTTTTTTGTGTAAATCGAGTGTCAAAAAAACGCTTAAAAAGTATTTTTTTAGGCTAATGCCGGATTCAAGTTCATTTCCGCGATTTCAAAATTGACGCGAAATACGCGAAATTGGAATTTCGGGAGCCATTGGAAAAAAATTTGTCCTACAGCGAAAAAAAGCAAATTTTACAAATTTTTTTCGGAAGATTTAATAGAAATTTCAAATTTTCACGTAAAAGACGATATCGCAATATATCCCGACGATTCTCGAAATTCCAATTTTGCATATTTTGCGAAATGATTTACACCGAATTTTAAAATTGGCGAAATTGTTTTGAACACGGTTTAAAGTACAGTTTTTCTGTTTTAATAGACTCACAAAAAAATAATTTTAACCGACTGATTTTCGTAGGCTCTCCGAAGTGACAAGCCAACACTTGGAAGAGCTCTCCAAAATCTGTGTTCGTGCGCAAATTGATAAGAACGAAATGTTTGGCGCCCCTTTTTTTGAATCCATCCCAAAGTTTTTGTCATTTTTCAGGGAGAAAAACCTGAAAGCCCAACTTTTGAAGGTAATTCATCAAATAATTCACATCTTAAACGGCATTTTCAAGGCGGAAATGGAAAATCTCCAGCTGAGGGAGAAAATTTCTCGGAGAACGAACGAATCGATTGCGGGTATCGACTCGGTTCTCGAAAGGTTTGATTTGAGTTTTGATGGAAAATTTGAATAAAATTGGGTTTTTTTATAAGATTTTGTAGGTTTTTCTCTTGTATGAAGTTAGCCTCAAAATTGTACAAATGTCATTTTTTTCGAAGAACTAAAAAGTTGAAAAAAACATTTTATAATTTTTTTGGCCAAAATCTATCTTTCGAGCAAGTCTTACCTAGGTACGGCAAAGTGGACCCTCAAGGGGCAATTGAAGGGACCCCTCTAGGGACCACTTTACCTCTAGGGGCTACTAAAGCTCGTAAAATTGGCTTTCTGTGGAACGCTCTATTGTTATAAACTATGAGAAGAAGCTTTTCAAATTAAGAAAAAAAAAATAAAAGACCACTATAGGGACCACTTAAGCCTTAGGGGTCAGACCCTCATCTCCTATAGGGACTACTTGAGTTTTACCCCTCTAGGGAGCACTATTTTGCCCACTTTAAGGGCTATTTTTCCCCGTTTACCCCTGAAAAAGGGGTGGTTTTCAAACTTTTTCTTTTGTGATGAAATTTTCAAAACTTGTTCTGAAATTTCTGTTGTTTTGAAGCGAGCGGTCGCGTAGCGGTTTTTTGAAATTGTGCAAGGTTTTTTTTTCAATAATTGCTCTCTGGAACTAACGACTTTCTTTTCCTCACGATTTCGTGATTTTGTCGCGAACGGAGTAAACTTCAAGTGATCACTTAAGAAAAAAATCTCGTTGAAATGACTATTTGAACTTTTTTAGTGATCACTTAAGTAGGACTAGGTGGATCGACGTCTTTTTTCCATACCTCCTTAAGTGATCACTAACCAAGCGATGAAAAGGAAATTTCTCTAAAGCACTATTGCCTCAAAACAGACAAACACCGCATCGAAAAAGCCAAAAGTGTATTTGCAAGTTTTTAAATGTTCAACCCAACCGCGACGCGACAGCAGCGCGTCGAGCCATTCCACATAAGTTCCCACTCGTCACCAAGAAAAAGAAAAATTTTCAGCGGCATCTACGGTGTGACGATGCAGCAGTTGCTCGACACCTTTTCCAATTTAAAAAGTTCCCTTTTGGAAATCGAGCACGTTTTGAGACCAGCCCAAGAAACCAACCAATCGGCGTCGAAGGTTCAAAATTGAATTGAGATTTGATTTTCTCATAAAATTCATTCAAGCCTCCGGTTTTCGCCCTACCCCCGATGGTCGAATATGCTCCGGTTCCGACAGGATACGCTCCGAATTTTCCAGGTTTGGAAAAATGAAGTTTTTGGCTGGTTTTTGGTTTTGAAACGCTCAAACAGTGATAAATTATTAGACGGAAAAAAGTCGCGTATTTAGGATTTTGGAGTAATTTTGATCCTTGACGCTTGATAATATTGTACTGAAGAACCGTTAGAAATAGATTTTTAAGACTGGCTTTTTTCAAAATTTTCCTTGCGCCTTTAAAAATTTCTTCAAGGTGCTTAAGGGACACATGAAATAACTTATCAACAAAAATGGGTCCCAAGATCGAATTTTTCCTTTTTCGAAGGGTTCTGTATGATAAAGTCCGCATTTGGTGGTTTGAGTTTTTGCACATTTTGTGTGGTCTCATGTCTTTTTTTTCGCATTTTTTAAAAATTTTATCGAATTCCATTCCAAATATAGGAAACAGTCGCGTTACATGAACTATTCATACTAATTTTAAAAAAAAACTAAATTTCAAAAATAGAAACCAAAAAAACGCGAGACGGTAGCACTAAAAAAATGTGCACACACGTACACATGCCAAATGCGGTCTTTTACATACCGTATTCTTCAGAAATGGAAACTCAAAAGAGAGAAATTCCAATTTTTAGGACCTAGTGGACAATATCAATCATTCCCAGCTCCCAATCAATACAATGTGAGTTGCATTTTTCCCCAAGAAAAATTTGAAAAAACCAAAAATTTAGGACCCGAACTTAATGGGCTTCCAGGCGCGTCGGGTTGGTCCTTAAAATTGATTTAATCAACATTTTTTTTGTTAAATTTTATGCATTTTCTAACATTTTTTTATGCACTGCCATTATTAAGTATCATTGGATTACTCTGTCAATAAACGTTTTAATTTGTTTAATTCGAAATCGTGTTGTAGCCAGTAGATGATCAGAGATGGCGGCCAGCTTTTTCGAATTTCGCTCAGCCTCCGCGCCAAAATCACGGAAGGAGGTGTGTAGAAAACATTGAAAAATCACCAAATTGGTTAAATTTTGAGGAAAAATATGACTTTGAATGGAAAATTATCTTTTTTTATAGTGAAGGAGTTCAAAATTATCTCTGACTCTCCAAAATTTATTTTTTTTTTCTCTGTTGGTAGTTTTGAATTTCGCGGACTCACTATACATTTTCATTCACAAGAATTCAGAATTTTTCAAATTTTCTGGAGAATTTAGTCATTCTTTGAAGATTAAAACTGTCTGACTTCTGTGCGCCCTCTTTTCTCTCGCTTTACGAGCTATTTTCATGTTTATATGACCTTATAGATGAGAGAAAAGAGAGCGCAGACAGGTCAGAATATTTTAGAGAAGTTTATAATTCTTAATTTTCTATTAAGGATCATTTCTAACTTTTAATAAAGTCAGAGATAGAGAACTTTTTCAGAAGAGTTCGTTTTGAAGTTTATGTTTTTAGGTATGGATTTGAACGACCTAGGGAAACGAGAAAAATGGCTCAGAACGATTTTGCGGTGGTTAGTTGTTTTATTTTTAAAAAAAGCATCAGAAATGATTTTAAACGGAGATATGGGTCTTGACAAGAAAACTGCCGCGATATTATTCGGATTTTTCAACTTTTCTGAGCACGAGAGAAACGCGATATCGCGTGCTAGGGAGGCGCGATAATTTTGCGATGTCGCCGGCGATAACGCCTTTCTATCGCCTCAGACTAGGCAGTTTTCTTCTCAGCTTATTTGGACAGGAAATTTGAAGATTTTCAAAACTATGCCAATAAAATTTAGAATTTTCAGCTCTCCGACATGACCAACGGGAGAGAGCCCTGCGCGATTTGCCTCGGCGAAATGGATTCGAATCGTCAAAATCTCTTCCGATGCCGACAATGCACTAAAATGATCCACGATAAGGTTCTTACTGTAATTTTCCTCTCGAAACCATTCATTTATTTATTTTCAGTGCATGTCTCAGTGGCGGCAACGAAACAACACGTGCGTCTATTGCCGCGCCATTTTATTATAAAATTATGAAATTATTTATTTTTCCTTTCTTAAGAAAACTTCCTGTTAATTATGATCAAGTTTATCACACTTTTTTTGTACAGTTTAATATTTCTTTTTCAGCCTAAATGGCCATTTTTCAACTTTAAGTATTGATAAATTTTTCCTATGAGGCTCAGAGAAATGCCCAGTTTATTAACTTCGTTTTTTATATATCAGCAAGTGAATTCTGTACCCTATTTCCTTACTTCTTGTTACAAGAATGACGTTTTACCCATTGATCCAATCTTCGCGCACCTTTTTAAAGGGATTTCGTTATAATTTGCGCCTTTGTGTTATCTTTAATAAAGATTAATTCTGGAAAAAAAGTTCTTTTTATTTTTTTGAATAAGTTTTCTGATATTCTGAACGTACTTTTTGAAGGCCGAAGATTTAAAAAAAAAAATCCATTTTTTTATTTCTTCTTCCCTTTCTATTGAGAAAAAAGAAATAAGGAAACCCTATTTCTTTTTTTATCAAAAAGCTGAATTTATGAGAAATAATTTTTTTCTCAATTTTCGCGGGAGTTTCAAATTCCCCTAGCGATAGAGCGCGATTACAGTCAGCTTCTTTTTACAAATTTTTTTCAAATTCACGGCGTTTTTTTACGCAAGGTCAAGACTTCTCGTAAAGTATGATGCTTAGGGTGTAAGCACACCGAGACGCACTGTCGCATACTCAAAATTGTTTTTTTCAATTTTAGAATTTGCAATTTTAGGATAATAGCTCCTGCAATGTTCGAAACCTTGTCAGTTTGAAGAATATGATGTGAAAAAACATTCACTTACGTTAAAAAAACATTTAGGAACGATTTCGAATGGGAAAAACTCTAAATTACTAATTACAAAATAAGAAAGAAAAAATATTATGAAAATGAATCAGCTCCCATTGAATAGGCAATTTTAAATACGAAAAATATTGAAATAAGGAAAATTCGAGGAGTAAATGAAAAAAAAAACATTTTACAGGGTGCGCAATAAATATTGAAACCGTTTTTTGTTTGATCGCTGCTTTTTGCACAATGGACTGGCCTTTGAATTTTTCTGTTTATTTCGTTTATTCATGCTCACTTATCATGTGTTTGAAGTTACAGCTCACACTTTTCAGTTTTCAGGTAATGGTGGCCCCATCTCCGTACCGTACCGCAATCATTGATTGTGTCAAAAACGGAATGACGAATTCAGAGATCGTTAAAAATCTGAAAGTGTCTCGTGTTCTCGTTTTTCGAACTGCACAACGCTATCGGCGTCTCGGTACTTCAGATGACATGCAAAGAAGGGGACGTCCAGTCACCGTCACGACTCCAGAAGCAGTCAAAGCCGTTCGAGAGAAAATCAGACGCAATCCGGCAAGAAGCGTGAGAAAGATGGCAAAAGAATACGAAATGAGTCGAGAATCGATGAGAACTATTGTCAAGGACAAGCTGAAGATGATCCTACCGTATGCAGAAAGGAGCCTTCCTCAATCAAAAAAACAAGACATTGCGGATGAAAAAGGCTCGAAAGCTGCTCGCTGGCACGAAAGATGGCTCGCATCTGACGACGCTATCTACCGACGAGAAAATCTTCACTGTGGAGACGAACAAGAACTGCCAAAACCATCCGATCATCGCTACTGACTATCAGAGTGCCTGTGAAAAAGGAAAAATTCTGAATAAAACTTCGCATCCGGCTTCCGTGATGGTTTTTGCCGGAATTACCGCTGACGGCAAAACTCCGCTGATTTTTGTGGATCCTGGAGTCAAAGTGAACCAAGTATATTACAGGGCGTAGATTTTGAAGTTGAGGGTGTTGCCCTGAGCCGATTCTCACTACGGAAACCGACCATAGACCTTCCAGCAAGACGGCGCCCCGCTCATCGTGCCAAAGGGACTCAAGAGTGGTATCGCGCCAATTTTCCGAGTTCATCTCGGCTGCTGATTGGCCTGCTTCCTCGCCCGATCTCAACCCGATGGACTATGCCGTGTGGATATATCTGACCGAGAAGGTCTCTTCTAAGAACTACCCAAGTATCAAAGCCCTGAAGACCGCGCTCATCAAGAAATGGGACGAAATCGACGACGACTACCTTCGTGCCGTGATCGGTGCGTATCCGAAGAGACTGAAGGCCGTTATCAATGCTAAAGGAGGACGTTTTCGAAAAACTATTCTTGAATTTTGTTTTCTATATTGTATGAATAAAATTTGTTCCAAGTTTGGTGGTGTTTGGTTGATTTTTCGAGAAAGTTATAACGTTTCAAACGCGTTTCAATACTTATTGCGCACCCTGTATATAGCTTGAAAACCTAGCTTCAGAAAAACAAATAATGGATAGAAAGCAGAAATTTCAGAAAAAAAAACCTCGTATGGCGAAATGTTTGTTTAAACCCGAAAAACCATGAAACAACTAGAAAAAAAATATATAATTTAGCTGATTCATATAACAAAATCTTCAAACTGCATCAGCAAATTCAATTTGGCTCTAATTTACACGAAACTGGTTTCAAACTACGCCGAAGGAACTGGATAATAACTTTTACTTATAGAAAAAACGTTAAAAGAAGTATTAATAAAGAAAAAAAGCAAAAAAATATGTTTTTCAATTAACTCTTTCCGTAAATCTTGCGAGAGCTTTAAAGGGTGGGTATTGTAATCCAAAAACGGGTCCTGAACAGATCAAAACTACTGCTGCCGTACGATTTACGGCGCCCGCCCCTGGTATTTTTTTTTCTGCATTTTCTTTCACTGACAAGAACGCCGTGAATTCTCGTCTTTTTCAACTTTTCTTTTTGTTTTTTGTATTTTTTGCTACGTAAAAAGTTTTTTTTATACGAGGCTTACATCGTGTAAAACTTCGCTAGCCATGGAACTTTATTATCTTAAGATTTAATTTTTCAAAATTGTCGTCTTTTTCAACCTCTTTCATAGTTTTTTTTTCAGTTAACGTAAATCTTTTCGCTTTTTCAGGATTATATCGCTTGTTCTAAAGGAAATCTTGATTTCAATAAAAAAGCTTTTTGGCCAACACAAGCTTTCGTATTAAGAAACTTTTGTTTCTCTTTATTTTTTAAAGTTTTTTTGTGGATAGGGTGTTTTCTAGTAATTTGGACTTTTTCAAGGATTTTTCGATGTTTTTGCACTTTTTTCAGCTGAGGATCGAGAAGGAACGTTTCGAAAGATACAAGAATGAAGTAAGATTTTTATCCAAAAAAACTGTTTATAACACTTTTTTACGTAATTTGATAAGTTTTAGTTTTAAAAACATAAAATTTCGCGTAGTTTGATAAGTTTTTGAAAAATATCGTTTGAAGGTTTTTTTTTCAAGTCGTTCATAAAAGAAGACTCAAATTTTCAACAATAAAGATGATATAAAATGGTTAAAAAGTTATTTTTCAAAAATGGGAGAAAGAAGATTTTTTTCTACGTTCTTGTGACAATTAGAAAGAAATTCTCATTATTTCTTTGTTTTTTTAAATTTTTTTATGCCGTGTTCAAAGTAATTTCCGCGAAATGCAAAATGGTCTCTGACCCTCCAAAATTTAGTTATCTTTCTCTTTCTCTGACGGCTATTTTGAATTTCGCGGAATCACTCTGAACACGGCATTAGACCTAATTTATGCCGTGTTCAAATATCTGCGAAATTCAAAATATCCGTCAGAGAGTGGAAAATATAACTGAATTTTGGAGATTCAGAGATGATTTTAACTTTGCAGACTTCGAACACGGCATTAGACATTTTTTGGGCAAACTGTAACTTTTTATGATCTTTTTTCAAGGTTACGAACGCCCCAGCGCGCAGATTCTCCTTATTATCGATTTTAGAGAATTTATCGATTTATATCTGACATCTTACTATGTAAAAGTGACTTTCCTCATTTGATTGGATATTATATTATATTACTTTACACAAAGGTGAGTAAAATAAGGTAAATGTCGGCGTTGGAAGCGGGAGTCTTTGGGGTGTCGTCTCGACGCCTCGCACGCCGGTTTTCTCTGCGTCTCTGCGCGACGCACGCTCTCTTCGAGGACCCTCGTCGCTCTGCGCGGCGGCCCCACGCCTCGGAACACCCAATTCTCCGTTTGAATTTCTGCCTTTTCTCTTATTTTTTAGTTTTTACATGTTATAATTACATATTATTCATATTTTTGATCCCCTCTGCGAAATTTCAACATTTCTTGTGATAAAATACAAGTTTTTCGTCACGAAATGGATTCTAAATTTGTAATTTTTCCTCTGAATGCTTCTGTTATTTGAATTTGCAACTTTTGCCGCGCTTCTATGGACATATTGCCGTCTGGGAGCGTTATTTTTTTGAGATTTTTTTCCCCAACAGGAGCTTGATTATTTTTTTCTTCAATAAATTTTTTTCTCAAAAATTATATTCTTGCCTTTTTTTCTAGAATTTGTGCGAGACAGAAATTACGATTAAAAATATCAACTTTAGACGATTTCAAAGCATTTTTTTATGAAATTTATTAACTTTCTCCCATTTGCATACGAATTTTCAAAAAAATTCATTGATTTTATGCTTTTTTTGAAAAAAATTTTTCTGAGCCAATGCAATTTGAGACGCTCTCGTATATTTTTTTTTTCGATGATTTTCAATTTTTTACATTTTCATTAGGAAGGGGAATGTTTTGGTTTTTTTGTTTTGTTTTTCGAAAAGCTTTTTTCAAAAATCTAATTAATTTGTGGCTTGTACTATAAATAATTCTTCTTGAACGAGAGAAATTTTTTAAACATTTTTACTGTTTTCGTTAAATTTTATAAGAAATAGGGGATAAGAGGTTCATTTCGAGTGTTGTTGTACGAATTTGAAAATATCTGCTCGTTTTATTTTAATATCATTTTTTCCGTCTTTGACTCGTGTTTTCATTATTTTTTTTGCCTAATTTTTCCAATTTTTCAGTCTTTGTCAATCAATCAACGGCTTCAAACATGAAGAAGGGGTACGTTCAACTTATTTTTTTATATTTTGAAAGAGAAAGTGGGAAAAAAC
Source organism: Caenorhabditis auriculariae (assembly GCA_904845305.1). Taxonomy (NCBI): domain Eukaryota; kingdom Metazoa; phylum Nematoda; class Chromadorea; order Rhabditida; family Rhabditidae; genus Caenorhabditis; species Caenorhabditis auriculariae. The sequence goes on along the minus strand of CAJGYM010000013.1, from coordinate 720,181 downwards.
TTTAAAAATAGTTTTTTTTCTTAAATTCATAGCTAACTGTAGCTTATAAAAAATGATTTCAAAAACCTTTTTTGCGTATTTTTTGCCGAAAAAAGCAGCTGTTTTTTCATAGATCTTTCTGAATTTTAGTGGAAAAAGGATTTTACAACAAAATCTCTAGTCCGCAATTATTAAGGATCGTAAGCCTGTGTACGCAGATTTCAAAGCTCATAATCTTAGAAAGCAAAAAGATTTTATTTCTGTCTTATTCGGTGCACTTTTCTTTCTATTATCTTTGTGGTTTTCTTGGAATCTGCGCACACAGGCTTACGATCCTCAAGATTTGCGGACTTGAGATTTTGTCGTATTAAGGAAATTTAGAGCTTGTTTTTCCAAAGCTTATATAATTTATTTTGCAGAGGTTCAAAACGCAGAAGGGAAGACGACGACGGCGACGTCTCCATGACGGGAGACGACGACGACAGCAGAAGCGGCGCCGTTAAAGTCGAAGTTCCCAAAGGTGGCCTTGATATTCCATGAGAAATCCAAAAAGGCACCTCGTCATCTCGAAAAAAGCTTATTTCTGGCACTTCGAAAACTTTTACGTCAGGTTAAAAATGAATTTTGAAAATAAACGAACAAAAAGCGCAGAAAGAAGAGGATTTGCAGATTTTTTTTTCAAAGATGACTTTAAAAAACTTGTTTTCAGGAAAAGAAAAAGAACCCGAATTCACAGCTCCGAAGGGCCAAAAACTGACGGATTTAGACGATGAAGGCGTCGCGGCTGTTAGTAACGCCAATGGCAACAAGGTTTGTTAAAGATTCAATCAATTCTGGAGAGATATTGAGTTTTTCAAGCATAAAGTTGCATGAAAACATTGAAAAAAGACCAATTTCAAAATTATACGTTTTGAAATAGCATTATGCGGAAAAACTTGTTTGAGCCCGTTTTTTTAAGCGTTTCTCTTGTATTTCAAAGAGAAAAAAATTTTAATTTGTGGTTTTATTTGCCCTGAGGAATGGGATCTTGCTTTTGTCTAATGAAAAATCTAATTAAAAATAATGAATTTCAATCCGAAAATACTTTATAACTGAAAAAAAAGCGCCAGGAAGGCGCTTTCTATTTCATTCATGCTTTACGACTTTTCCTATGTTTTAAAAATTATGATAACAGAAAAAAATCACATTCCTTGTCATTATTGTGAAATGGAAATACTTTTGATTTATGACGATTTTTGCTCAGGAACCCGAGGGAAACCTGATCGAACAAACCCATTTCATCGTGGTCCCGTCCTACTCGGCCTGGTTTGACTACAACGCCATTCATCAGATCGAAAAACGCGCCCTCCCCGAGTTTTTCAACGGCAAGAACAAGAGCAAAACCCCGGAAGTGTACGGAGAGTCTTCGAAATTAAAAAAGAAAAATCGATTCAGATTCCTCTCCTACCGCAATTTCATGATCGATACCTATCGATTGAACCCATTCGAGTACATTTCGGCGACCGCCTGCCGAAGGAATCTCGCCGGAGACGTGGGATCCATTTATAGGTATGCATTGATTTTTTTATGTAGAAATTTTCATTTATTTGTAGGTTTTGTATTTATTGATTTTTTTTCAATAGAATATTGATGGACTTCCAGGTATTGATTGGTTTTTTTTATTAAAAATTTATTTATTTATAGGTGTTCATTGAGCTTTTCTTTAGGAACTTTATCGATTTATAGGTATTCATCGATTTTTTATATGGGAATTTTATCGATTTATAGGTGTTTATGGATTTTTTTTCAATAGAAATTTGATGGATTTAAAGGCATCTAATGGTTTTTTTATATAAATTTATCGATTTACAGGTATTTATTGATTATTTTTTTGTAGGATATTGATGTATTTTTAGGTATTGCTTGGTTTTCAAATGGAAATTTATCGATTTATAGATATATTGTTTTTTTTTTTAACAAATCAATCCAGCTTTTCTCTATCAATTACAAAAACAGCGGTGAAAAACGATAAAAAAAATTTTGCGGTATGAGCTTCTGCGTGACGGTGTAGTGCACAAAAAAACCGTTACTGTAACCTTTTTCGCTCGAAAAAAATTTTTTTCTTCAACACAATTTTTTTCGGACCTGATATTGATTTTTGGAGTTACCTGAAAAAAACGTGTTCCTTGTTAATTTTGAGGTTTTTTTAAAAAAATTACTCCGCTATTTACATTCTTTTTTTCATTTTCTTTAGAATAACTAAAAATACAGCCCAAGAAAGTCTCCTTGTTCATGGCCAAGAATTTTGCTACGAGTAACAAAAGAAAATGATTTTTATTCGAATCGAACTTTTTATCACAGATTGACGTTTCACTGGCGCTTTATAAAGAATGTCAAAGTTCTATTTTAGTTAAGTATTGGATCCATGATGGAAAACCAATTTGAAAATTCTGTCCAAGATTCTGGTCAAAAAAAAACCAGCAAAACAAAGCTTGGAACAAAAACTTTCTCATGACTGCTCAAAAAAAATTTTTTCCTTCTTTTAAGAACAAAAACAACAGCTGACGAGTGATAGAAACAACATTTGATGAATTTTATTTTTTATCTCACTTTGACGTTTCAGGAGAGCCTTATCATCGCTAAATAAGTTCGGTAGTTGATTTTTTTTGGATTCAAAGCATTCAATTTTTCATTTTAACTTGATTTTTTTTAATTTTTCCAGAAAAAAATGGATTTTTTTGATTTGAGAAACTGTGACTCTACGTTTTAGGCTTCAAAATTTGAAAGTTAAGATTAAACTCTTAAAATTAAAAACTAAAAAAAGGTATTGGAAAAAAATGAATTTGATTTTAAAAAAACAAATCGAAATTTTCGTTTCGTTATTGAAATGACAAGAATATTTTTATGAAGCCTTTTCTTAGAAAGGACCCGTTGAATGAAAAAAAAAAAAAATTAGAAGATTTTTTTGTACCTTTTAATCAAAAACTCTTTTTTTTTAAAACCAATCTGGGCTTTTTCATTCTTTTTAAAAAGCATGCTTGATTGATTTTTGTTCGATTTTTACAGTTTCAAAAGCAATTTTCCAGACTTCACGCATTCCTGGAACAATGGGGCCTGATCAACTACCAAGTCGACGCCGAGAGTCGCCCCGCCCCCATCGCTCCGCCCCCTTCCTCTCATTTTATGGTTCTGGCCGACACGCCCACCGGAGTCCAGCCACTGAATCCCATGCCGCCGAGTTCCTTGGTTCGTCTTGCCTGTAGATAGTCGATTCGGAGAGAAATACGAGTTTTTTTGAAAATTCAAAAAAATTCCGAAAAAAAGAGTTTTTTTAAAAAGATAAAAAAAGGAAGAAAGGATCTTAAATTAAGTTGGGATAATTCAGAAAAAAATCCAAAAAAATTGACTTTTTTTCCAGTTTTTTTCAAGCACAGTCGGTTTTAGTCCATTCACAGCGGTTGCCGAGAGACGAGGAGGGCGCAGAGAAGCTAGAAAACCGGATTTTTCTGAATTTTTATTTTCTGACATTTACTATGGAGTCTATGTTTGATCCTTCGGATGTTAGAGAGCGTTAGAAAATGAGAGGGTGGTAGTCTTCTTCTTTCTCTAAACGCTCTCTCCTTTACCAGTGCTCTCTAGCTTCGAATATTCGACGCTTTTTGATAAAAGAGTTGTGGCGAATGGAGTATGCTTGAGATTTATAGATTTTCTGGCGATTTTTTGAAAAAAATAGGAATTTTCTGATTCAGAAGGACGAGAAGAAGGGGAACGGAGAAGGTGGCGTCAAGGCGGAACCCGGATCGATCAGTGAAGTCGGATTGAAGACGGACCAGTACCAGAAGCAGCTGGCCGCCATGAAGGTAAGAGAAAGCTGAAATCAGGAAAAAAATCAATCAACAAATCAATTTTTGAGAATTTGAGTTAGCTAGACTGCCAATTTTTATGGTTTTCCTCCATTTTGAACGGTTTTTTGGGTCGATTTCAAAAAATTTTCCAAATGTTGATCAAGAATCACTGTTATCATCAACAATGTAGTTCCAAAAGGTAGCCTGGGAAAATTTCAGGGGTCACTTTAGGGTCTTGTAGTTTTAATCGGAAAGTCAAATTAGTGACCACTTAAGTGGCTGAAAGTTAGTGGTACTATTAGACCATTAAAACTACTATAGTGGCCCCTAGGACGCAAAAAAGTAACTTCTATAGTGGTTGTTTTAGTGGCCACTTTAGTGTCCTCTCCAAGTAGCCCTTGAGAAACCTCTTAAGTGACCACTAAAGTTTTTCACAGTTGAAAATCTTCTTTTGGAGTATTTTTCAAGCAGTTAGGAGGTGAAATTTTGATTTTTTTGAGCCGAAACTTCTGCTGATCTACTAGAAACTTGCCCAAGTCTCTTGTTTAAAAAAATCGTATAAACGTACTTTTTTCTCAATCTCAGTCAGAGATGTTTTTGGAGGTCGCAATCAAGCATATTTTGGACTTTTAAAAAAATGAAAGAAAGAGAATCATCAGTTTTACATCCGCATTTTTATATATGAAAATCCAGAAACAGGAAACTATTTTCAGACCAAGGGAGCCCTGCCTGGCCGCGACTGGACTGACCAGGAAACCGTCCTTCTGCTGGAAGGCCTGGAGATGTTCAAAGACGACTGGAACAAGGTGATCAACACCCTCGACATGCTCAAAACCAACAATTGTTCCAGGTGTGCGACCACGTCGGCACCCGAACCCAGGACGAGTGCATCCTGAGGTTCCTCCAGCTCCCGATCCAGGACCCCTACCTCAACGAAGACGATGGAGGCAATGGAGAAAGCGGCCCGGTCCTCGGACCCCTCTCCTACCAGCCCGTACCCTTCTCCCAGTCCGGCAATCCGGTCATGTCGACCGTGGCCTTCCTGGCCTCGGCCGTCGACCCTAGAGTGGCCGCTGCCGCCACCAAGGGCGCCCTTGAGGAGTTCTCCAAGTTGAAAGAAGAGGTGGGTCGTTTGGTCTTGGCTCAGCTAACAATTCGAGATCCTAGGAACTCCAGAGTGGCCCCTAGAGGGGTCAGGGAGAAAAAGGAAGGCGCTCCCTATAGGGTTATAATTTAGGTGGTCCCTATAGGGTTTTGTTCAGCTGGTACTACTCCTGTTTTGCAAGTTGTAGGGGCATTGGAAGTGGTCCCTAGAGGGGAACTTTCAAGGGACCCTACAGGGACCACTTTGGCCTTCTTATGATATTTTTAAAATTCGAAAAACTACGAATTTCGTGACATTTCGATTTTAGACAAGATTTGTTACACTGAAAAAAAATTTTAAAGTTTCGAAAATATTATTTTTTCCATGAAGGAGAATTTGTGTAGTTTGGTGTCAGAAAACGTGGGTTTTCGAGATTATTTAGCTATTTTTTATCATAAAAACCACGTGGGGTAAGTATTAAAAACAAAAAAGAGTTTCAGAAAATTCAAAGTGGTCCCTAGAGGGGTTCTGAGATGAAATAGCCTCCAAAAGCGTCAGAAAAAGGCTCCCTATATGGGGTTAAACTATGTTGTCTCTATAAGTTTTTGTTGATCTGTTGATACTCCACTTTTGCAAGCTTTAGTAGCCCCTGAAAAGCTCAGAAAAAATGAGTGAGATTAATTTTTTGAATCCTCTGAACCCCTTAAAATTGAGAATAATCCTGAGGAAACTGGTTTTCTTTATCAGTTTATCAGTTTCTTCGGTTCAAAAAAGTTCTCATGAAATTCGTATATTTCGGTTCAACTGAAATCAAGACGTTATATCGCACATCTATTAGGAGTTTTCAGAAAATTTGATTAAAATCCAACTTTGAAACCGCTTTCTTCCTTAATTTTACTTTTGTTCGCCTGGTTTATTGCATAACTTGCTTAGGAACGCCTGAGGGGTCCCTAGAGGGGACTGAAGGGCTAAAATTATTTTGGTCCTTGTAGGAGATTGGGGCATTACCCAGAAGTGGGCCTTAAAGGGGTCTTTACTTCTTTTTTTCTTCACATTTGAAACATTTATCGATTAATCCTCCTCTGATGTCTTGGTATCCCACCTTGTGGCCCCCTACTGGAGAGGTGAAGTGGCCCCTAAAGTAGAACTTTTGAGAGCCCCTGTAGGGACCACTCTGGCGTCAGGAGAAAAAATCGAAAGGTTTTTTTTTCCTCATCTTCTATTTTTCTAGATCCCTCCACTTGTCCTCGAAGCCCACGTGAAGAATGTCCAAGCTCATGCGGATAAAACTGGATTCGTCGACGGGACGGTCGGACTTTCCAAATCGGGAATCGCGGCCACCGACGAGGAAGCCAAGCAAGAAGGTCCCGGAAAAATAATAACATTTTTCAAGATTTATTTTCAGACGAAGAAAGAATGGACACGACGGAATCCAACAGGAAGACCACGTCGGCCGAGGCTCGCGGAGCCATCAAAGAAGCCGTTCAAGCTGCTGCCGCTACGGCTCTCGGAGCTGCCGCCGTCAAGGCCAAGGTGAGGCTCGAAAAAGAGCTAATCCAGTGGCCACTTGAGCGGTCCCTCAAGGACACTAAAGTGGCCACTAAATTTATAGAAGCCACTGTTTTGCGTCCTAGTGTCCACTATAGTAGTTTTAGTGGTCTAGTAGATTTTCTAAAGAGGTCAATAAATTTTAGTCACTTAAGTGCCCACTTATTCTACCACCATAGTGGCCAGTACAACGTCAAATCCCTGAAGTGGCCACTGAATATTTCACACAGAATTACCTTATTTTGCAACTGTATCGGTAACAGTTATAAACACCGAAAGAAGAAATTTAAGGGAACTGGGAAAATTTTCAGTGGCCTCTTAAGAGGTTCCTTAAGGACACTAAAGCCACGAAATTTGTGCCTTAGTGACCAATATAGTTGTTTCTAATGGTGTAGCAGTACCAATTAGACTTCTGAAGTGGTCAATAAACTTCATCTCCACTCAACTATTTCGATTACTATAGTGGCCACTAAAACGTCAAATCCATGGCCTTGAGTTCTAGAGATTGAATGATTTTTTTTTCGAAGTTCAGCTTTACAAATATTTATTCACAGTTCCCTCCATTGATATTGTGGCTATAGTTCCATAAATTGAAAGAAACTTTTTTTCAGCGTTATTTTCATGTAGAAATGTGCTCCAACCACAATTTTCACTATTTTGCGTCTAAGTGGTCACTATAGTGTTTTTAGTGGTCTAGTCGTATCAATTAGACTTCTAAAGCGGCCAATACATTTTAGACACTAAAGTGGTCACTAATTCGACGGCTATGGTGGTAACTGAAACGTCAAATTCCTGAAGTGGCCACTTGAACATTTTTCAGGATATTGGCTACTTAAATAAGAATTTCTCGCTAGGGTAGTTTTTTCTCAAAATTTTTTTCTTTTCAATTTTTTTTTCACCCCCTCTTGACCTCAAGGATGCGATTTTTGAGCTTCTTTTTCGAAATTTCGAGGCGAATTTTGAAGATTTTCAAGAAATATTGACCTTCTAATCAAGATATTCCAAAAAATCTAAGATTTTTAAGGCGTATTATTTAAGGAAACTTCAATTAAATGACCCAAAATATGATTATCTTCGATAAATATTCCCTTTTCCAGCACCTGGCCCTGATTGAAGAACGCCGAATCAAATCCCTGGTCGCTCAGTTGGTAGAAACTCAAATGAAGAAGCTGGAGATGAAACTGAGACATTTCGACGAGCTCGAGCAGATCATGGACAAGGAGAGAGAAGCGGTAAAATTATGAAAATATCTTTTTAATTCATAACTCTTTTTTTTCCAGTTGGAATATCAACGACAGCAGTTGATCCTGGAACGACAGGCCTTCCATATGGATCAGTTAAAGTACAATAAAAAATAAAATATCCATTTTAGAACTTTTCAAATTTCAGATATCTGGAAAATCGGGCCAAACACGAAGCCCACACGAGGATGACAGCCGCCGGAACGGTTTGGTTTTGAAAAATTTAGAAAAAAATTAGGATATTTTACGGTTTCAAATAAGTCATAATTCAAGTTTTTTTAGCTTTTCGGGTTACTGTACTTAATTTTAGGGGCATTTACAGGGTCAAAAATGAAAAACCAAGAATTTAGGAAATATAAGAATTTTTTTACGGTTTTCAACGAGCCATAAATAAATTTTTTTGAACTGAAGAAAAAAATCGAGAATTTTTGATTTCTAGCTATTTTTTTCCGGGTTACTGTATTCCATTTGACCGCAAACACAAAGAGAGAATAAAAATCCAAGAATTTAGAAAAAAAGAAGGATTTTTTTACGGCTTTAAATTGAAGATAATTCAAGTTTTGAGGTATGCAAAATGAACTGAAAAATGAGTTTTCAGGCAATTTTCGAGGTTACTGTATTCCATTTGACCGCAAAAAAAAGTATCAGAGCGATAACTTTTTTTTTCTTGAAAAAAGTTTTGTTTTTCAAAAAATTAGCCAAAAATTGGATTTCTCCTAGGATTAGAAACATGAACGCATCCTTTTTTGCACCCGACCTGAAACGACTTGAGCCGTTAGCTATATGCAAGCATTGAAGGCTTAGGAACTTCAGCACTTCGCGGAAAAAAATAAAGATAATAAAAAAAGGTATTTTTGTTATTTAGATGGTTTTACCGTTTTTTCTCTTATACAAATTCAAGTTGGTTGTATTGAGTTAAATGTGTCCCGTAAGACTCCAAAATTGGAATTTACTCAAAAAAAGAAATGATAGGGATCTGACATGTTGGAGCTTTTCTAGGTATCACTTTAGCGGCGTCAGAACTCTTAAGTGGTCCCTAGACCTTGTTTTCTTTGAAATCAAGTGAAATTACGCTTCAATGGCAATTAATTGTGTACTCGGATCCTGGACGTTTCTGACCATGTCTAGGGATCACGTTAGCGGCAACAAGACCCTTAAGTGGTCCCTAGATTTGCTCAGGAATATTCGGTTTCTATTAACGATGTCCGAGCAAAATTTTATTTCAGTATATCAATTTATCATAGTTTTACGTTCACTTTTGAGCGAAGTGAAATTTTCAAGAGAATTCAGTCAAATTTAGGTCAAAAACGGGTATTTTTCAGCTTCCGGCAGGCCTGCCGCCGGGCTTCGAAGTGACCGGACCTCCACAGCCGACGCCACAGACGATTCCGTCCAGTCAGGATCCGACTCGTTCGTTTTTTATTGACTTTTATAGTTGGTTTGCCGCGAATTGGTAGTTTTTGATTGTCTGCGTCTCTTTGTTCCCTCACCATCAGAAGTCAGAGAAACATGAAAATAGCACGTGATATGAGAGGGCGCAGAGAAAAAACTTCAAGTCGCCTTGAATCGGCTCTTTTTTGGAATAAAAAAATATGGCTTACGATTATTTTTCCAAGTGAAAGTAAAGCGGAAAAACGGGCCGGCAGAAAAATTTTTTAGAAAGGCCTCAATTTTTTAGAATTCGTAGATTTTTAGAATTTTTTTTTTTTTGAGACTTCTTGCTATACTGTTTCAAAGAGCACGAGGCATGCCTTTAAATGAAAAATCGTGATTTTGCGTGAAGTCGATCTTATTTTGATGCGGTTGAAAGAAGGAAGAAATTCTGAATCGATCGGTATTTTTTGGGCTCCAGTAGGACCGAGAGGTACTGAGAAAGATCATTTTTAAGTTTTCGAAGAGGAATTTTTAATGCTTTTCTAGGTCATTCTATAGCTGATTCATGGCTGGGTTAAACCATAAAAAAGGGTCCTGGCACGATAAGAAAAGAGGCAGGCCACGCCCCCTTCGCGTGCCGTGAATCGACTATACCTCGATACTTATTTTTGCTCTCTGAAAAGACCAAGATCTTCAAAGAGACTCATTCCTTTCAGAAAACGAGAAGATGGACACGAGCGACGGGATGGCGACGTCGATCGGATCGACCGCGGCGCCACCCCGCGTACCGTCGGTACAGCCGCCGTCCGTACCTCAGCAGCCACCGCAGCAGCAGCCGCCGCCAGCCATCCCCCCAGGACCGCCGCAGCAACAACAACAGCAGCCCCAACAGCAGCCCCAGCAGCAGGCCCCGCAGCAGTACGGGCCTCCTGGGGGATATCCCGCAAGTGCCTATCCGCCCCCGCCGCGGGGTTATCCTTCACAGGGACAGCCGCCGTATTCCGGATATCCTAGCCAAGGTGAGGGTTCGAAATGATGTGATTATCACAGTGTATAGTCTGTCTGCTGCCAATTGAAATTTCACGGAACGACATTCCGCTGTTCCGCTGCGTGCGGTCGCGAAGCGTCTTTCGAATCTAGGTCACGCTTTCAATTTACTGTTATTACTGTGGGAGCACATGGAAGTGGAGTACCTTAATCAAAGAAAAAAATTAAAAGCGCGACCAAGCTTCGCAAAGGCGCGCAGCGGAACGGCGGAATGTCGTTCCGTGAAATTCCAAGTCGTGGTACACAGGCTATAGCTTGAATAATTAGTCCAAAATTCAAGATTTTTTCAAACTCGAATCATATTTTGTCCGATTTCCCACAGACTTGAATAGTACTTGGAATCGACCTACCGGGAGAATTTCAAGTGGTCACTCGAGTGGTTTTTAATACTACTTGGAGAGAACACTGAAATGACCCCTCTGATTGGCTGACATCCACAAAATGAGTCCTCTGAAAAGAAACTTTGATTTTCAGGCTACCCAGGCCAACCGGCCCCAGCAGCCCAAGCCTACTACGGAGCTCCAGGGCAACAACCGGGCTACCCGCCCCAACAAGGTCAGCCCCCGCCCGGAGCCTACCCGCCACCCCAACGACAGCCCTACGGACAGCCCGGACAGCCACCCTACCAAGCCCCGCCCCAAAGACCTGGATACGGTAGCTATCAAGGTAGGGAAATCAATCGAATCTATTTCTGAATGGTACGGTATGTTGAAAGTCCGCATTTTTCGACGTTGTGTGTTTACACTTTCGTTACTTTTTTTTTAATTTTCAGCTGGATTTATAAGGCAGGAAAAATTCGAAAATTATTTCATAGTTAAAAAAACTCGGAGAAGCAAGAAAAGTGCGTACACCTACAGCCCAGAATGCGGACTTTCAACATACAGTACCCTTCAAAAATAGGATAGAAATTGCTTTTTATTGTCATAGTTCTGTATGAAAGCATTTCATTTGTTGTTCCCCCGTTTTATTCCTTCCTATAATCCAGAAGGAAATAATCGACTTTCAGGACACTACGGACCGCCTGGCCAGTACGGAGGAATGCCGCCGGGCGGCTATCCGCCCCAAGGAGTCCCTCAAGGGCCTCCCCAGGGTGGTCCCCCAAGTGCCCCGTCGGCTCAGATGGACTCGGCCGACGCCGCCACGCCACCCATGCATCATGGTAACGCTTTGAAAAAATAAACATCCATTTTAATCAGAATTTCTCATTTTTCATCCAATTTCCTGCATTTTTCAGGCCAACCGGACGTCAAACAAGAATAATCTCCTCCGAAAAAACCTCCCCTTGTATTCATATTCATCCGTCTTTTATTAACTATTTATTTTTTATTTTTTATTTTTTATCATCATTGTTTTGAATGGAATAATCTAATAAACTGTTACTTGTGCCCCCAACGATAGGATCTCGTACAGCCCCGAGTTTTTCCCCCCTAATTTATAATCGAATTTTCAATAATTTCCATTTTGGGTTGTTTTTTGTGACTGGACATTGTGTAGAAAAAGTTTCCGAATCGATTGATTATCATTTTTTTTCTCCCAACTGATTCTGCTGGTAACCCAAAATGTATCCTCGAATAAAACCGTTTTCCTGTCCCTTTTCTCGTCTTTTTGAAAAAGATATTTGCTGTTTCCTACTGCATTTCATATTTTTTTGACAAAAATTATTCCAATTTTATTTTTTTGGATAAAAAAATGGCGGAACCCTCGACGGCTTCCCAGTCGACGGACGACGAGGAGTTCTTGACCCCGACTGAGGTAATTTTAGGAAAAAAATATAGAGAAAAGGGGGATTTTCAAAGAAAAATTCTCCCATGAAAAAAATAAAAAAATAAAAATAAAAAAATATGACCCTTTTTGAACAAATTTTTCGAAATTTTAGCTTTTTCCTGATATTGCTGTTTCAGAAATTCGATATAACCCAATAACAAAAGATAATTTTCGTTTCTGCGCAGTGTCACTTTTCAATTTATCGTTTCATTGAAAAATTTTGAATTTCGCGCCATTGGAATTGAATTTTTCAAAAAACAAAAGTTTGAAAAAAAATTATTTCTCAAAACTTTGGCAAAACATGAAAATCGCGATTAAAAAAAATTTTTCCAAAATTTTGAATTCTGACTTTGACGCCCGTTAGCCGTAGAGCGCACTTGTCCAACGGTCTTTTTTCTATTTTTCCCATTGCGTGAGGCTTTTCAAATGTCAGTACTTTCGAAATTCCGTTGAGAATGATTTCCCGAATTACGCAAGCTTGGAATTTTGGTGAAAAAGGCTCCTACAGCGAGATGGCGACTTTCATGCGTATTTTTGGGTAAATTTGAATTTTTGCGCTTAAAAGTTGAAAATTATGGGTTTTAAGATCATAGGCGAAATTGGAAAGAGTCGAAAAGGCGAAGTGTTCCTTTTAGGGTGACAAAGGAACCTTTTTTGCTGCCTTTTTGCTCCATTTATGGGCTGTTATGCACCATTTTTGCTGCCTCTCCTTTTTTCACCATTTCGTGAACCTTCAAAATCCAAGAAAAATGGAAGACTCGATAAAGGGGCCCTTTTGCTGCCCTTTTGCGACCTTTTTGGGCCCTTTTTGCGGCCTTTTTTCTTCTTGTTCTGCTCCCTTTTTGCTCCCTTTCTGCTCCCTTTTTGCTGCCTTTCTGCACCCTTTCTGCAGCTTTTTTGCTGTCTTTTTACACCCTTTTTTCAGCCTTTTTGGGCTCTTTCTGTGCCTTTTTGCAGCCTTTCTGTTGCCTTTTTGTGGCCTTTTTGCTGTCTTTTCGCAACCCTTTTGCTGCCTTTTTTCAGCCTTTTTGTGGCCTTTTTTGAACCTCTCCCTTTTAGCGACCATAATTCAACATTCCAACATTGGGATCTTTAACTTGTGAAAGATATATCCGCGACTTTTGAACCGCCCATGAATTGATGAAAATTAGGTGATCCGACGGATGACGGTCGCGTGGCAGAACGAACTGGCGGCGCCGTGTCTGATGCCGACGGAGATGGACCTCGTCGACATCCTCCTCGACCAGATCAAGGGCATGGAGGAGAACATCGCGCGGCAGCAAGAGAAAGTAACTTTACAGTTTCTACAAGGGATCAAAAGAATAATGAAAAGAGAAAGAAATGATGTGTCCCGATTCAATTACAGGAAAAATAATTTTATTTGCGGTTAGGAATTTTTTCGAAAACGCCCTGACCGCATGTGGAATGGCTCGAGGCGTTGCGGTTGCGAAGCGGTTCCAATCAGTCACTCTTAGATAGCCTCTAGCGCAAGTCGTTTTCAGTCGGGCGCTGCTTTTTTTTTGAAGGAGCTGTTGCTTGTCGAACCATTCCACGTATAGCCTTACAAGAAAGGAGTTTTCGTTAAAACGCCCTGACCGCACGTGGAATGGCTCGAAGCGTCGCGGTTCCGAAGCGGTTCCATCAGATACTCTAAGATACCCTTCAGCGCAAGTCGTTTTCAGTCGGGTGCTGCTTTGTTTTAGAAGGAGCTGTTGCTTGTTGAACCATTCCACGTATAGCCTTACAAGGAAGGGATTTTTTTCGAAAACGCCCTGGCCGCACGTGGAATGGCTCGAAGCGTCGCGGTTGCGAAGCGGTTCCAATCAGATACTCTAAGATAGCCTTTCGCGCAAGTCGGTTCAAGTCGGGCGCTGTTTTTATGTTTGAAGCAGTTGAAAACGGCGTGTTATTTTAGGTTTTCCGATCAAAAAACAAGAATGTTCCACAAAAATGGTTATAAATATTTTTTCGTTCTCCAGGTCCAACTGAAAATCTCGCTCCACCGGATGGAGCTTCAAAGGATCAGCTACATGACGTCGGATTACGTCCGAGCAAGACTTCTGAAAATCGAAGCCAATCCGAGACGTGTACTCGCTGAGCATGAGCGACGGGTTGCTGAAGGTGAGTCGGAAAATTGAAAAAAATCTCTGGTCATAAAAAAATTTGAGTTAATCCTCTAAAGTTACACCTTTTTTCGCTATATATTTGAAGTCTTCTTCCCCCCTCCCCCCACATTTTTTTTTATAAAAATTGATATTTTGAAGGTTCTTCCTTATCTTTCGAGTCCGAAGTTATAATCCTTAAAATCCAGTTTCAGGGTTTTTTCAAAGCCTATTAAAATTAAATTTTCGAAGTTCGTGGAAATTTTAGCCATTTTTAGTACAAAAATCTTTTCAGGACGAGAAATTATGTTACCGTACCCGGCTTACTGTAGTCAAGTTTTTAATCCGGTATCTAGAGACTTTAGAGTTTTTTCATAGGCATAGTGTATATCAATCGATAGGAATGCCATTTCAGGAACTTTTACAGTACTTAGCATAAAGGGTTACTGTAGAATTTATTGAGATACGGTACTTTTTGTGTCTGCAGTACCTGAAATTTTACCTCAAGAAGGAGCTCTCCTTGACCCTTAAGAGGTCACTAGTACTCTTCCTCGTGTTTCCGAAAGAGTTTCCAAAAAAAGGATTTGGAATCCCTCCTCCCCCCTCTTCATCATTAGTGATTTTTTTAATGGTTTCAAAAATAAGGTAAAGTTTTTCAGCCCCCTTCTTCATCATTATCTAAGTACTCAACCCCCCTTCTCCTTTCGCTGTTCATGAATGCAGTCCCCCCTTTCATTCATTATCACTTCCCCCCCTTCATCATTAGTGATTTTTTTAATGGTTTCAAAAATAAGGTAAAGTACTCAGCCCCCCAAAAAAATTACAAGTTTTTTTAGTTTACTTATCCACAGGTGCTCTATCAGTCTCCTCCAGTAATTTGATATTTCCATGTATTAGGTGTCTGGAGGTTGTTTATAACAAAAGGTTCAAGGAAATACGGTAGCAACGGTAACGAGATATCGGTCATCACCTGGAAATTACGTCAGCCGATAATGAAGAGGTCAATCCGCCACTTGTTGCAGACACGTGTAAATGATCCAAGGATATCGGGTTTCCTTGGAGGAAAAGCTCGAAAAATAAATGGAAACTGTATTTTTATTGCTGTTCTCACTAACTCGTGGGAAAAATTTTAGCAGGAATAGTTGAATAACTTTTTTAAAAATTCTAAGAAAGTTTTTTGGGTTGAGTTTTGAGAAAAGGGCTTGAAAGGAACAAAAAATGACCTTTTAGGACTTTTTTGAAAATTTTCCATTCATTGCTAGCTTATGGAAAAAGTACTATGAACACCTTTAAACCTCTTTTTTTCTTGCGTTATATTTTTTTCTTGGAAAGGCTTCAATTCCACCTCCCGCCAGAGGTAAGAGGACCATGTAGAAAATATAAAAAAAGTTCGAATTTTCTTGAAAATTGCTCATTTTTCATCTGGATTCTTGGAAAAGGACTAAAAATGATTTTCTTCGACTTTTTCGAAAATAGTCCATTCATTGCTAGCTTATGGAAAAATACTAAAAAAGCGTCTAAACCTCTCATTTTTGCACTATATTCAAATTTTCTTGTAAAGGCTTGACGCGAAAGGTAAGAATACCATGTACAAATTGTGGGAAATTCAAATTTTTTCGAAGTTTACGCATTTGTCAACTAAATTCGATCCGATTTTGTACCGAAATGTTCCAAAAGTAGTTTTCGAAGCGTTTCTGATCTTGATGAAAAGAAAAATCTGAGGATTCTGTCAAAAATTAAGAAAAAATGCTTCTAAAAACCAACTGGGTTAAAATTTGGGGAAAGTGATTTGAAAAAACTAATTTTTATGCAAGTCCATTCATAGCTAGCTTATGAAAAAAAGGCTGCAAAACGTCATAATCATTTTTTTTCAATATAATCAAATTTTCATGTAAAAAAACTTGAATTTGACTTCCGCCATAGGTAAGAGGACCATGTAGAAAAAACAGATAAGGCAGATTTTTCCCGAAAAATGAACATATCTCATTAAAAATGATTCGATTTTGTATCGAAATGATTCAAACGGTGGTTTTCCAGGCCTTTCTGCCTTGTTGGACGATAATGAGCTGGAGTTCACCAAGAATTTTGTCAACGCCGAGGCTCAGCTCCTTGGGAAAACTGTTCTAGGTTCATTTCTCAAAAAAATAGAAAAAAATTCATTCAGGATTCATGCCGACGGCCCTGCAGAAAAATCCCGGTTCCTCAGGGAAGACTTAGAGATCGAATGTGTTCGTTTTCCCAAAAAAAAATAGAATAAATGGGATTTTTTAGGTCTACGTGAAGGTTGTGGAAGAGGATGTGGGCGAAATCGTTCTCCAGGATAATTTGGACCCCAATTCGGAGGTAAAAAAGATAATTACACTTGAAGTTGAAATAAATGGCTCTTATGAAACAGTTTTCCGAGTTTTTATCAATTTTTTTGATGTCAAATATTTTTTGCAGTTCTGAAACCACAGTTTCTGTTGAATTTTAAACGAAAATGAGACAAAAACGTGATTTTTGACGTCGAAATAGCCAGATATCTGACTTGAAGGAGGTTTGCGCTTTCCGGGCTAGCCCGCCCGTTTGTGTTTGGAGTCTTGCTGAAAGACCGGGTCGGCCCTCGCACAGCCCTGTTCAAGTTTCAATTGAAAAAAAGAGCCAAAACGTGTTTCTTGACGTCAAACAGCCTGATATTTAACCTAAGGAAAGTTTTTGCTTTTCGGGCCGGCCCGCCCGTTTCTGTTCAATGAAACCTGGCTAAATGGCCTATAGGGCTTGCCCTGACACATGCCTGCTCTAATTTTAAGTCGAAAAAGAGCTCAAAACCGGATTTTTCAATGTAAAAACTCAGATATTTGACCTGAACAAAGTTTGCACTTTTCGGGCCGGCCCGCCCGTTTTTGAGCTATGCCCGGGCCAAGCTGGACTTGAAAAATGGCCGGAGATGCGAATAGAGCGACGGGCCAGCCCTCTTTGATTCTTGACGCCGGGAAGCCTGAGAAAAAAGGAGAATTGGCCGTTCGGGCTGGACCGCCCTCTTTTCGTGGTTTGGCCGGGCCGAAACGGGCTTAGAAAAGGACCAAAGGGCCGATAGGGTGACGGCTCAGCCCTCTTTGATTTTTGACGCCGGGAAGACTGAGAATAAGAAGAATTGGTCGTTCGGGCGGGATCGCCCGTTGTTGGGCTTTTGTCGGGCCGAAGCGGGCTTAGAAAATGTCCGAAAGGCCGACAGGGTGACGGGCCGGATAATTAAGAAAAAAAAATGGTCGTTCGGGCTGGACCGCCCGTTTTTTTTTTCTGTAGCCGGCCCTCTTTGATCCTTAACGTCAAAAAACTGAAAAAATTTGTGCCTTTCGGGCTGGGCTCAAAAAATGACTGGAGGGCAGATAGGGTCGCGGGCCGGCCCTAGAACAGCTTTTAGCCTGACGGCTGTTTTTTCACTAAATATACTATTTTTGAACGTTTTCAGCACGTGATCGCTCTGAATAAAGACGAGATTCATCTGATTCCGTTCGTGCCGATCCGACATCTCGTCGAACAGGGAAAACTCCAACTTCTCTGATTTTTTCCATGACTTTTTCATATTTTTATTTCAATCATCATCGTCCTGCATGCCCCATTTTTCTCAATTTCCTCCCTTTTTTGTGATTTGATCTCGATTCGCCTTCAAACTTCGTACATTCCAAGCTTTTTTTCCTCAATTTGAATTTTTGAAATACTGGGTATTCATTGAGAAAAATAGCCTTTTTTTGATTATTTTCACCCTTTTTAAAATGAATTTTGTGTTGTTTTTTTAATTTTTCAACGTGAAAGAAGTCTAAAAAAAGGTCAAAGTTAATGACGGCGAAAAAAATGGGGTTTTTGGCGCCAAGTCAAACATTTTTGAATCTTTCCTTTTTTTGGCTCTTTTCTCGCTTTTTTTATTAATTTTATTCCCTTTGTAAAAAAAGTTATTTTGTTCTTTGAAATCTTTAGAATGATCTAAAAAAATTTTTTTAAATTGCAAACTTTGTTTTTTTCATGGGATTTTCGAATTGAAATGCGATTCCTCCGCCTTTTTGACGGAGAAAAAGATGAGAAATCTCCAATTTTCTGTTAAAAAAATCAGCCCAAGCCCCCTATTTTTTTGGTGAAACGGGAAGTTGTGCTAAGTGATAAAAAAATTTTTAGACCTTTTTCAAAAGTTTTTTTCTACGGATCCTACTTTTTCAAAAATAATTGTCAATATGTGATCAAAGAAAGAAAAAAAGCCAAGAAAAACTGCCCTTTTTTTCGATTATTTTTTTGCCTTTTTTTAGAAGAAATTTATGTTATTTCATCGATTTTTTTAAGTGAAATAATTCTAAATAGGTGTGTCAAAAGATGAAGTTGAAAAGTAACATTTTTTTTCTCAAAAAATCAGCTCAAACCCCTGATTTTCATTGAAAAGGGAATTTGTGATAAATGATAAAAATTTACAATTTTTCACTTTTTTTTCTATGATTTCTATCTTGCACGGTTTTGTATGGAAAGAAAAAGTGTTAGAATTTTTCGGTGAATTTTGTTTTTTATTTTTATCTTGATTTTGAAGGAAAATAGAAAAAAAACCTTAGAGTAAATCGCCTTTTTTCGCTCAAAAAATCAGCTCAAACCCCCGATTTTCAGTGAAACGGGAAGCTGTGGTAAGTGATGAAAATTTTGTAAAGTCTGTTTTCGATTTTATCTTCTCAACTAATGGACGGTACCAGGGAAAAAAAAACATTTTTGTGGAGGCCCGCTTTCATCTTTTTATCAATTAGATCGTCCCGTGACACGCCATTTCTCATATTTACTTTCCCACGGTTCAATCTAATTTTCCAATGCGTTTTTGTTTATCTGATGGCGTTTTTCCTATGTTCTTTTTGAGAAAAACGTATCAGAAACGGTTCAAATTATTGATTTTCAGCGGATTTCTAGCTTGGGACGTCGTCTGTGTGTTTTTTTATAGCTCGAAGCAAGCAAAAATTTGAAATTTCATCAAAAATTCGTTTAATTTCCATTAACCAAAAAATTTTTTAAAAAATTTTCCGCATTTTCTTTTTTCTAGTCGATTCACGGCGAGCTCAAGGAAAAAATGGGCGTCGTCTGTCTGCGCTCTCCATCAACCAGGCGCTATTTCCTTATTTTCGTGCCAGGACCCATTTTCGATGGCTCGTGAATCAACTGTACCTTTTTTGAGGGCTTTTCCAAAATTTCAGGTAAATTCTGAGACATTAATAGGAAAATACTTGCTTGAGCGGTCCCTAGAGGGGCATTTGAAATTTACCCTCTAGGGATCACTCAAGGGAAGCTAGCTGATAGTTTTTAAAGGGCAATGAGGAAAAAATTTCATTTTAAACTTTAAAAGACCGCTATAGAGGTCACTAAGGGGTCAGGATTCAAGAAACTATAGGGACCTCTTAATTTTTAGCCCTCTAGGGGGCACTATTTTGTCCCCTTGAGGGGCTACTTATTTCCCTAACCCCTCTAGTGACCCCTATGGCGTCTCTAAGTGGGACGAACTCTTTGGTTTTACAAGATCAGCGAAACAGTGTGTGAAAAGAAGAGGTTTAGACGTCAAAGTACCTTTTTTTCTAGCTTAGTGGTGAATGGACTATTATCAAAAATTTATTTTTTTTCGGATTTATTCAAAAAAAAAAAGCATTTTTTCTTGATTTTCATATCTCTAGGGTGAATCCTAAAAAAAACTGGTGAAAAAAATTTTTTCCAGACAGATTCCAAGACAGGGATGTGCCCCGACAGTTTTTCCCCTAACCGTCTGCGTCTCTTCATAGAAAAGAGGCTTCTGCTGGTCCGCCTTTTTTCGCTCCGGCTGTGCTCGCAGTTCCGAGAATCTCATCGGTTTGGAGATGTTTCTTCCTTTTTTTTTCTCATTTCATTTTACGGTTTCTCCTTGGTTTATTCACTGTCCCTAGGGGTCCCTACAGGGTCCGAGGCTTGAAGTTCCTCCTCTAGAGACCCTCTTGCCTAGGGGGATTAATGCTTGAAAAAGTGACCACTCCAGGGTTTTTTTTTTAGTGGACCCTCTAGAAAGTTTATTCTCATGAAATCTATGATAAGAATCTACATACGGAAAATTTTATAAATTAGCGTTTTTTGATGAAAAAACATCAACAGGTCAAGATTTATTAAAAATAATTTTCAAGTCTGAAAAAATTTTAAAAAACCCCTCTAGGGACCACTTCGCCTATGGGCCCCTAAAGCTTGCCAAAGGGACCACTCTAGGGGTTTTAGCTAGTAGCCACTCTAGAGTTGTTCATTGTCAGTGAATCAACTCAATGAATCAGCGAAAAAAATGTAGATCGATCAAATTTTATTAAATATTATTTTCAAGCCTGATAAAAGTTTGTAAGACCCCTCTAGGAACCACTTGAGCTTTAGGGTCTTGACGCTAAACTCCTATAGAGATCACCTCAATTTTACCCCTTTAGCGAGCACTTGTCTTCCATAAGCTGACGTTCTTTTTTCCCAAACCCCTATAGGGGCCACTTGAGCTTCAGGAGCTTAATGATCAGGCGCTAAACTTCTATAAAGATCACTTCAATTTTACCCCTTTAGGAGCTGCTTTTCCTCTGGCCCATCTAGGGACCACTCTGGCGTTTAGGACCTTGAGAGCCAGACTCTGAACTCCTATAGGGACCCCCTCAAAATTACCGCTATAGGGAGCACATGCCCTCCATGAATTGGCGTTCTTTTTTTACAAACCTCTAAAGGGACCACTCCGGCGTCCCTAAGTTTGGTCAATCCTTCTGAATTTAACCCCCATAAGGGCCCTATAGGCATCACTCTGGCGTTCCTAAGAGCTCCAGATATCTGACCCTAATTTCAATCTACACAGACACAATTCATAGGACTAGATTCTCAATTTCGACATTTTCCCACATTCAACAAATTCTGTCTTTCCTTCGATCCAAACAAAAAAAAACGAAGAGCCTGAACGTTCCATTCAAAACCTCTCAAGACGATGTGGGAACATGGCGCGGTGGCGACAGTTTTTTCTTTTTTCTTCCCTCTCCGCCGTCTGCGTCTATTCCTAAGAAACGGCTTCTGGTCAGCGACACCTTTTTTGTGTCGGCTCGGCTTCGAAAATCTCATCGATTTGAACTCGCCATCTTTTTCGGTTTTCCCGTCTTTTTGTCAGTTCATAAATGCTTGCTCTCTTGTTTCAAGGGCGCAAAACTCTTGGATGACTGGAAAAAAAATGAATAGTGCTTTTAGTTTTGAGACCTTTTTTATTTTGTTAATGCGCCTTTAATAACCTTTTTTGAGTTTCCACAATTTTTGATGAACCGGAAAATCAAAAATTAAAAACGGATTTTCGTCTTGACATACTGATTGAACCTAATAATAATGATGTGTTTACCCAAAAAGTGAAAAGAATAAATAAGGTTTAGAACCGATTCAAGGTCAGAAAAAAAGCCTCTCGAATGACATCACCGGATAGGGCATACAATAGATAACACAGTTGATTAAAGTACACCGTATGAGCATATTGAGATTATAGTAGCCGTCCAAAAATATGAAAAATTTTCTTCGTTTTGAGACCATTAACAATTTTGCTCATGCGCCTTTAATAACCTTTTTTGATTTTTTTTTTCATATTTTTTCGGCTCAAAAATCTTTGGTTTTTGGGCTTGAGGGCGCAGTAGGCCTAATACGTTTGAACAACACTGAAAACGGCTCTTCGTCTTGAAACCTAAATAAAATTGCTTCATGCGCCTTCAAAAACCAGAGCAAGTTTTTGAAAGAAAATAATAAAAAAGATGCGAGGGAAAAAAAAAATGAACCCGTGGAAATTTTTCTAGTCCAACTGTATTTGGAAACGATTCTATCAAGCCTGATTTTTCAGTTTTATGTTTTTTGTTTCTATTTTCTTCCTTCTCTGAATTCCTAACCCCCATTTTCATCATTTTTTTATCTTTCAAAAATAAAAAAAGAAATCGAAGTTTCAGAAAAAAATCGAAAGAATTTATCTAAAAAAAGATCTTTGACGCCGAAAAAAATGGACGAGGTATGTTTTTTTTTTCTTTCTAATTAATTTAATTAGTACGAGGAGTATCAGAAATAATATACGTTTTTTTCATTGCAGGAGGATCGCGAGTACAGTTCTGTAGAAGTTATCCGCTGGGTGAGTCACTTTTTTTTTATTTTTAGAGAAATTCTCTGTTTTCATACCAATTTTAAACGTTTTGAATAATTCTCGAAACTTTATAAATTACTTTTTCAACTAAAATCCAATGAAAAAAGAGCAAGCCAGAGATCAGTGAGAGCTCGGAGACGCCAGAGAAGTCCCGGCACTCTTTTTCTCTGGCGTCTCTTCTCCCTGCCTCTCTCTCTCTCTCTCTCTCTCTCTCTCTTCACACTCATCGAGACAATTCTGTATTTCTCTTTCAAATAACATAATTCAGAAAGTTTGCGAAGTTTTCGAGGACCAATTCTTCGTGTTGAACACGGACGTTCATTGGACCGAAGAAATTATCAATACCACCAATGAGGTTCTCGCGTCGATTCACAATGTAGGAACTTGCAGAAATAATTTTCAAGCGGTCTTTTTTTCAGGGAATTCTGAAGCCAGTCACCAGTCAAAACGGCGAAGAAGTGGAAAAAAATGTTTACTTGGTGAGATTTTTCAGGAAAAATAAAAAAATATCGTAAAAATGAAATGTCTCGTACGCAAACAGCGCATTTGACGCGCCAATCACAATTATTTCATTTATTAAGCTTTTTGATTTTTTTTTCCTGAACTTGAAACGGCTAAAAAAATTGGAAAAAAATTTTTTTACCTGATGGGATTTTCGGAGAAATCGAAAAAAATTTCGGCGATTTAAATGTCTGGTACGCAAACAGCACATTTGACGCGCAAATCGCAAATTTTTTATCAAGCCCTTGAATTTTTCCTGAACTTGAAACGGCAAAAAATTGGAAAAAAACGTTTTTACTTGGTGAGATTTTCAGAAAAAAAAAAGTGTCGGCGATTAAAATGTCTGGTACGCAAACAGCACATCTGACGCAAAAATCAAGAATTTCGAATTTTTTGAATTTTTTGAATTTATCAATTTTTTTGAAACAGTTTCTAAAATATTATGCAGTAAGTTCCCTTTTCCAGGTCCCTTCGACGAAACTCCAAGATCCCGAGGCGGAAATTGTCCCGGATTGGCGTTTTGAAACACGCTTCTCCATCGATGTGCCTTTCACCTCCAAATGTATTTATTCTTTTGAAGTTTCCAGTCATTGAAAGACGACTCTCGTTGGAGCAAACTTGCTCGATTTAAATAATAGCACTTGATTCATCACATTCCGAGGGATTTCTGAGGGTTCCCTATAGAGATGTTTTGTTTTAGGGTCCACTATATGGTGTCCAATTTGTTACTGGCTCTCGTTTTAATAAAGTTTTTCCATTTTCCAGCCCATTTTGACTATCTGAGCCTGAAAATGATCGCGATCCAACTGTATCCCGACCGATGGGACTGGAAATCTACCAAATCTAAACAAGTGAAAAAATTCTGCTTCATTTGAGATCAAAACGCGAATTTTTTCCTTCTAGGCAGGACAGTTTCTACGATGCTACACGGACCAACCCGACTTCATTTTCCGGAGCATCGATTTTGAAAAGATGACATTCCCGCAATTCCTCGAATATTACAAGCAACCGCTTTATCTGGTTGGTTTTTTAATTTTAACAAAAAGCATAGTGGTTCATAAAAATCTTGCAGAAACTTTTATGAGGTGTCTCTAGCGAAAAAGCTGGCTTCAAAACCGTTTCTGAGCCTTTTAAAGGAGCATTGAGACCTCCAAAAAAAGGTCTCGAAGCGAAACGCCGTTATTTTGAGATCTAAGATCAGGGAACAGTTTTTTTAGAGGCCACTTTAGGGTTTTAACGTTCCAGTGGCCACTAAAATAGCCAAAAATAAAAAGAACTTTCTAGAGGGCGAATTAAGGGATCCCTATAGGGGTTTAGAAGCTAGCTCCTAAGCCTTTGAAGCTCAAGTGGGCCCTATAGTGTTCTCTGATTTGAATGTTGAAAAGACGTCTAATGACTACTAGCATGTTCCCCTAAAGTGGGCGCTTTTGGAAGTTTTAGTGGTGGGTAAGTTGGTCCTTAAATGGAAACTCACAAGAGCCCCTAAAGTTGTCCCTCTAAAAACTCCTCTGACCTTCCTTTCCTAAGTCGTGTTGCCCGTTACTTTTTCTCTAAGTATATATCCCATTGATTTGTTCATATTAATATTGATAATAAATAATAACCCTTTTTTAAGAACTTCAAGAGGGTGATAGAAAGTTTTGACGTGAAGCTGAGGAAGGTCCGAGGAACTATGATGACCGTAAAATCTTCGGTAGTCGCGGCTCTCCGAAACGGAATGTCCGAAATGCCGATGCAGTCAGCGGAAATGCTCGCCGATTTCCTGTCCAAAAATGCTGGGCCTTTTTTGCCGATCAACTTCGTCTGCAACATGCTGTGCTACGTCACTCAAGAAACTAGAAAGGTTTTATCCGTTTTTGGCACTTGGAAATACCGAAAAAAGGGTGGGCTTGCAAGGGAACCGTTTTTAGCCCTATTTAAGGCATGCTGATTCCAAATCAAGAATAAAACTTTTTGACTTTTGCCTCGTAGTCGAGTTATGACGACTCATAGTTTGCACGTGAAAAGAGTGCAGCAATAAGGAATATGTCTCCCGCACGCGCCTCTATACGACTTTGCCGCGTGGTGTGGTGGCTAGCGTGTTGCACTACGGAGCCAATGATCAGGGTTCGAATCCCCTTGACGAGGACTATTTTTGCCATTTTTTCTTTGGTGGAATTCTGTAATAACTGTTGAAATTTAGCCAACATTTTCTTCTCAAAATATAAAAAGGTCCGTAATTTGTCCTAAAACGAATATTTTCGTTTTTCGCTTCTTCTCATCTTGTTTTTGGTCTTTCCATAGCTTAAAAAAGGTCCCATTTTTCAAAGATTACAGTCATTTTTTGCAGACGGAAGACTATTCTTTCTTCCCGATGTGCCAAACCCCAGAAAAATACGTGGCGAAATTAGTCGAAGAAGAGAATTTGAGTCAAATGCAAGCCCGTGGATACCTGAGAAACTTCGGGCTTTTCTGTCCCTACGAGTTCGCTATTCCGGAAAAATTGGCCAATACCATCGATCAAGATATAGCCTATCAAAGAAGTACGGGATAAGAGAAAAAATTCAAGTTTAATCGAAATTTCGTTTAGAACAGATTCCGCATCCGCCGCCACGTTTCAAACCGTCTATGAGGCTCATCTACGCCTCAGAGAAATTCAGGTATACTAATAAATAGGTGATCAATAATAGACCAAAAACTTTGTAGGAAATAAAAATTGATCTTTCACATAGTGTGGTTACGGTAGTTGCTTTGTACGCAGTGTGTATCCACTCGAAACTCATCTCACGCCAGATTTCTTTCAAAAAAAAATTCCTTTTGATTGTTTTTCTCGTTGGTTTTCAATTCTTTTATCTATTCTTTTTTTTTAGATTTGACCTCATAAAAATAGCTCAGAAAAGTACACGCACTTGAGAATAAAATCCTCTTTTTTTCACGAAATACGTTTCTCATAAATTTTAGATGGTTGGAAGAAGAAGGAGAACCGGGTTCTTCAGACACGGAAGAGGAAGATGACGAAAAGGTAATTCAACCAAAAAAAAATTTTTTTGGAAGTTTTGTAATCTTTTAGGGTAAAATGGAAAAATGTAAGTTTTCCAGGTCATGTCTTCGAAAGAAGTGTTGCGCACATTAAAGGCTGACTTGAATAAAGGAAGGTATCGTGTAAAAGAAAGCCGACTTTTCTTGCCAAACGATAAGGAATTCAATAAGGTAAGATCCAATGGAAAAAGATAGTAATTGCAGTAAAAAAATAAATCTCAAAAATTGAAAAATTGATCCTCAAAATAATAATCTATGTGAACATTTATACGGTAAAAAAAGAAGAAAAAAACCGGTTTTTTTGAATTTTTAAGTTTGCACAGCCGAAAAAAACTACCGTAAGCCTAGCTTTTTTTTATTGCTTCCGCTTCGAGACCCCTCAAACTGCGGAAAAACACAGTTAGATATCAAAGGAAACTTTGCATTAAAAATTAAGACTCTCGCCCAAAAAAATAAGTAGTCCCTTAAGTGGTCTTTTTAACTTTTTTTCTTCTGATTTGAAGGATTAATATTTTCTCTTCGGCTTTTCAATTTATCTAAAAAACTATGAATTTCTGTATTTTTTCAAAGACACAAAAAGTTGTCTTTTTATGAATTTTTGTTCTTATAAAGATGTTGAAACAGAGTACATAGATCCGAGCTTCAAAATTTATTTTCAGTCACGAAAAGTCAGGAACATCTCGAAGGGAAAGCAGGTAAACTGGAAAAAATGTAAACAAATAAAAATAGAATAAATTTCAGAAATGAGAGTCAAATCCCGCCGAAATCGGTTTCTGAGAGCTCAATCGAGGAATCCAGGTCATTTTTCATTTATTTTCCAGTTTTAGACAGAATTTTAGCCGTTTCTACTGGTAAAATATCATTGAAAAGCCTGAAAAGGAAATTTATCTCAAAAAAAGAAGACGGAGTTCACGATCATAAATGAAAAATTCAAGAGAAAAGCGTTTTTTTATTATCGGGTTACGGTAGGTCGGATTTCTGTAAGACGCATATGGAACTTTTACTATTTAATTTGACGCGCATTTTTTTGGTTTTTTTATCCAATATTTGCCTGGATCCCCACCGAAAAGTAAAAAAAGAAGTATTTTTTTAAAAAATCTATTTTCAAGGAAAAAAAGGATTTTTTCGGGGTTACGGTAGGTTGAAAGTCTGTAGAGCGTGTCGGGTACTTTGAGTTTTTTATTTGACGCGCATTTTCCAATTTGATCCAAAATTGGCCGCTTAAATTGATTTCGGGTATAAAAACTATAATCGATTCTTTCCGCTATATTTTCTTCGAATTTTTGGAAACAGAAACACGTAGTTTTTCTTCAAGTTAAAAACATCCAAAAATTTAAAAAAACAAGCTCAGAAGTTGCGGAAAGTTAAATTATTTTAAGGTTTCTCCTATCATTTTTATTTTTAGCGCGATCGGACAAGAAGAGTTCGTGTTTGAAGTGAAAACCGTCGTTTCCGAACCAATCCGCGAAAAATGCTCGATTTGTTCGGTCGTCGACAAGTTGGAGGCCGGTTTTACAAAGGTGCTTGGAAAAGGGAACATTTCAGAAGTTGAAATATATATTCAGGTTCTCTGCAAAGGCCGCCCGCCTTGTGAGATGGCCATGCATAAGTCGTGCTTGATGAAAGCGATGGCGGGGCAAAATTTAAAGTCCAAGAGGGATCTCAAAGTGAATTTTCATGACTGTTCTTCAAATTCATCATCTACTTCCAACGTTAATTTGTGCGCTCTATCGAAAATTTGACATTATTTAAATGAAAATACCTTTTAAGAGCAGAAATTCAATAGTCAAAAAATCCTTTATTTTTTAAATATTTTACTTAAGAATCCCAGAGTGGTCCCCAGAGGGGTGAAGTTTAGGTGGTCCCTATAGGGGTTCAGAATCCGACCTCTAAGCCCTTAAAGCGTAAGTGGTCCCTTTAGGGTTCTTTCTATTTTTTTCGTGTTTGAATTTCCAATAGAGTTCATGAAAAATTAAAGACCCTAGAGTGGCCACTTCGGCAATTTTTTTTCCTTCTATAGGAGAAGGTAAGATGCTCCCTAGAGGGGAACCTCCAAGTACCCCTAAAGTTGCCCCTCTAGTGTCCACTCTGACGTTCTTAAGTATTTCAATTTGAAAATCCTACCTCTGAGCTTTTGCGCTCAACGGATAATTATGAAATTTCCAAGATTTTGACTTTTTTTCATAATTATTTCTCACTTGAACTCATACTTTAAAGGAAGCGATTTGTCCCACCGACGGCTGTGAAGCACCTTTGGACCGCATCACGGATCTTCATGCAGATGGATCCGAAGCAAAAGTTCGAATTTTACAAACGTCCGAATCTGATTATTCATTTTGAAGCCTCTTCTCTGCAATCAATCGACTAAAGAGAAGGCTCGCGAACCGAAAAGAAAAGATTCCAAATCGAGAAAATCGAAGAGGAATGAAGACAAAAAGAAGAGGAATCGTCTGGGTAGGGGATTTTTTTGGAAGAAAATAGGGAAAAACTTCATTTTTAACGTCCATAGGCTCAATGACACGGCAAAATCAACAATATACTGGAAAAACTCTAGGAACTACTTGGAGAGTACACTAAAGTGACCACTAGAACCACCTCTATAGGAGCCGCTACTTTGCGTTTCAGTGGCCCCTATTGTATTTTAAAAGGTCTAGTTGTACTACTTAGCCTTTTAAAGAGGTTACTGAATTTAAGCCCCTTAAGTGGTCACTGTTTCGACTACTACAGTGGTGTAACCATTTTCTTTTTATCAAGGTTTAGAAAAATTACTGACTTCCAGAATAAAACTGCAAGATGACTTTGAGTTTTAAGGAATTTTCAGATTTTTCTATCGAAAAAAATTCTTCCCCAAACGAGAAAATGGACCAGCTCGAAAATGACGTCGTTGTGGAGAATGAGCCCGAGTTGGAGCCCGAAGTTGAGTCCGAGCCTGAACCGGAGCCCAAGGTAAGATCTGAAGAATGCGGAAAAAGTAAAATTTTACTCGGTTTTACTGTCATTCTCGAAATATTAGATTGAAAAAGGTTGTCCAGATGTCTGAATGGGTTCTTTTTCGATGTTTCCACCTTTAAAAACTCAAAAAGGAGCACTTAAACGAAAGTTTCTGGAAAATGAATATTTGCAAAAAGAGTTTGCGCTGAGTGGGGAGCGAACCTGCGACTTTCTCACCACCATACCGCAGTCTTTCCACTGCGCCAGATTGCCGAAGCTGTAGTCAGCCGCCGAATCGCAATAGGACTCCGCGCCCGCTTCTCTACTTTTGGGCGGAGCTTTTATGAATCATAACTAGGCTCAATTAGGCGCAGACTTGTTCTGCGCCATTTGGGTTTAGGATGAGTTTTTTTACTTTGTCTTTTGCGCGACAATATTTTTTTACAAACCAAAAATGAGCATAATCTGGACACTGAATTTTTCGAATTTCGACTTTTTTTCACAGACCTGTATGGCAAATTTTAAGACCAGATTCGAAATCAGCCTGAAAATCTACATCTAGATAGCATAGTATCTTTCAGAAGTTCCACTTTGAGCTGAACCCAATCCCTAGTTAGAAAATATTTATTCTAACTGATCTTTTGGTTTCAGAACTTCTCCAGATTCAAGATTTTTAAAAAGTAATCAATCGATAGTTTGAAAAAACGTTTTAAGATCCTCATAACGAATCCCGACGAGGCGGGTTTGAAAACGGTTCGGCTTGAGAAAAAAGTCGACGAAGTCGTGGAAAAATGGGCCAAAGGCGGAGGAAACCGCAAGGCGATCTATGTAAGAGACAAGAAAGAGCCGGTGAGTAGCAAAAAATATATTTTCAGCTTTGAGGGATACTGTAGGAGGAAAGTACGTGAACAGCATTGAGTTGTAGCGCACAAAATGCATTTTATTTCACGACCAAATTTTTTTTTAATTGTTTTTTTTATATTTTTCTTTTTAATTGGAGATGGTATATTTATTTCATTGCAATCAGAATTGAACAGAAAACTTCAAAAAAACCTCCCAAAGATGAATTTCGAAAAAAGAATTTTTAGAAAACTTCGATGAACGAATTGCTCGGCTTTTATCACGGCCCGTCGAAACAAGAAGAAAATGAAACGCCTACGAAGCTCCCAGCAAAGCGAAGGTATACTATTTTTCTCATAAAAGTTTCATTTTTCTCATAGAAGGAAAAAAAGTTCTTTTTGGAGTTCAGACCTGAAAAAAAGGAACGAGTTCCTCAAAAAAATATTCAGTTTTTGAATTTTTCAAGCGTTAAAAAAATCTTCAAACAAATTAGAATTCTAGTAAATTTTTCATAAGTAAATAACGAATTTAGAAAAATTTTTCAGCGCGAATATTCCCACCCAACGCCGATAAACTTCTGACCCGCGAAACTTGAATTGGAAACTTTTTTTCCTCATGTTGTTATGATTTTTTGTTAGTTTTTTTGTTTTCATGCCTTAATAATACTAGTAAGAATGTATTTATCCACAGAAAAGATCAAAATAACGAGAAAAAGAGTGGTCAAATGGAAAAAAATTGAATAAAAGGCGATTTTCAGCAGTGAAAACAGAAAATCAAAAATGTGACACCAAAAAGAAAGCCAGTACAATCAGATTATGCACATTTTCTTCTTCCGATATGAAATTTTTTTGAAAAACTGCTTCATTATTTATATGGTATTTTCCTTGAAAAGGGGAGAAAAAAAGCTTGAAACTAATTTTTTTCCACCTTTTTTTAGGAAATTATAAAGAAACTCCCTTAAAAGGTCACTTGAACAATGTTCGAAGAATCTGATTTTACCGGTTTTAAAAAGTTTTTCGAAATACCCCCCCCATCTTCATTATCAAGTTTTTTTACTCATCCACAGGTTTTACTCTATCAGTCGTCTCTGGTTGTTCGATATTTCCATGTATTAGGTGTCTGGAAGTTGTTTATAAGAAAAGGTGCAAGGTAATACGGTAGGAACGGTAACAAGATATCGGTCATCACCTGGAAATTACGTAAGCCGATAATGAAGAGGTCAATCCGCCACATGTTGCAGACACGTGTAAATGAACCAAGGGTATCGGGTTTCCTTGGAGGAAAAGCTTGAAAAAAATAACCGGAAACTGTAATTTTATTTATTTTTATACTGTTTTCACTACCCTGTGGGAAAAAAATTAAAGATAAAAAGTCGGAGAAATAGAGAATTTCTTTTTCCCCATTTTCTCAAAAATTTCGTTAACAAAAGACATTTATAATTGTTAAAAAAAAAAATCGCGTGTTGTACGAGAAAAACGAATAAAAATAAATGGGAATGGCGTGTTGTCTACATCTTTTTTTCAATTTTTTTACTCTTGAGAAAAAAATTATTATTTTTAGCTTTATTCTGGAAATGAGCGGTTTTTTTAAAGGATTTCATACTTGGAAGCATGTATTAAAAATTAAAAATTTCGGTTGATTTAAAGCATTTTTTTCATTTATTGATTTTAAAAATTTAAGTTAAGAGGTATAAAAATTTCACTTTTTCAAAAAAATCTCAATTTTTTTTCGATTATTTGCACTTTTTCAGTTATAAAAAAACTTCTAAAAAATTTTTCAGAGCGATTTTTTTCGAATTTTTAAATTTCACTATTTTTTTGAGAAAGTTCAATTTAAAAAAATTCATTTTTTTAAAAATTATTTTTAAAAATCTTCCAAATATGATCTGCAGAAGTATCAAAATCAATTTTTTTAAACTTGAAATTTATATTTTTAAACTTTTTTTAAAAGGGATATTGTATGCTCTTGAAATCACTTTTTTTCATTTTATTTTTCCAAAAAAATTGAATTTTTTTTGAAATTTTTGGTCTGTTGGCCCTACATTTAGCCGTCGTTTAAGTGATTAGGTTTTTGAAATTTTCGATTTTTCTAAAAATCTTCCTGTTATAAAAAAAGCACTGAAAAACGTTTTCAAATCAATTTTTTTTGACAATGATTTTTTTCTGAAGGGCTGTTGTGACCCCTTTATTGACTTTTTCCCAGTCATTTTCCGACTGATAAGTTTTTTCATCGACTATTGCTTCTTATCTTCCATCAAACGTATTATCGCCATTAATTTAGTTCTCGAATTTTGAAAAAAATTTCCAGCGCCAAAAATTTTTTTCTGGTAGATTTTCATAGCTTTTTTTCCATGTTTTTTTGATTTGTTTTTTTAAAAAAATTTGAGGTTTTTAATGTCATCAGGCGTAAGTCGCTTCTGGTCCGGCGCACTTTTAGAGTGACCGCTATGCAACCGTGACGCTTTGAGCTTATTTTTTTTCAAGGTAGGTTTATTTTTTTCTGGAAATTTAAAGTGAAAGACTTTTTTTCCCGCTTTTTTTATAAATTTAAGGGCACCCCCAAGTTTCTCATCATTTTTGTTCTCCCCCCTCCCCCTGGTCCTTTGATCCGAAAAAAACCGAGAATCTCAAACCCCTCCCAAAATGAACATGAAGAAAGGTCGCCCCAACGGCGACTGTTTTTTTCTCGCTCTAACCGTCTGCGTCTCTTCCGGGAAGGAGGCTTCTCCTTTCCACGCCCCTTTTCTGTTTCAGTTGTGCTCGCTTCCTTCCCAAGATCTCATCGATTTCAAACCGGTGCCGATTTTTTTGATTTCCCGAAGTCTGAACCTCTTATTTTTTTACACGCTATTTTCCTGGAATCACCGAAAAAAAGTTTAATCATAATATTTGAGGACTTTTTTTCCAATTTTACGCAATTTTTTTCTGAAAAATTTCAATAGAAAGGCTCAAAAGATCCGATTTTTTTAAGAAAAAAATTTTTCTTTCAATTTTCAGCCGTCTTTTTTTTCTTTTTTTAGTGCAGTAGTTTCTGTTGAAATTCAGGTAAAGAAAAAAATTTCACGATATTTTTTTGAAAATTTCACTAAAAAAAGTCTCGAAATGATCCAAATATTTCATAAAAAAACACTTTTTTTCTCAATTTTCAGCCTTCTTTTTTTCTTTTTTTAGTGCAGTATGTTCTATTGAAATTCAGGTAGAAAAAAATGTACGATTTTGTTTTTCTGAAAAATTCACTAGAAAAAAAAAACCCTTTTTTTCAATCTTCAGCCGTCTTTTTTTCTTATTAGTTCAGTAGTTTCTGTAGAAAAATTAAGTTTAAAAAAATTTTTCACAACTTTTTTTGAAAAAAAGTATTTTGTGGAGCTCAAAATGATCCGATTTATTCAAAAACAAAAAAACATTTTTTTTCCTTTTTTTAAGCTGTTTTTTTCTTAGTGAAGCAGTTTCTGTAGAAAAACTGGGTGAAAAAAATATTTTTACGATTTAATTTTTTTCTGAAAAAAATTTACTAGAAAGGCTCAAAAGATCCGATTTTTTTCATAAAAAAACACTTTTTTTCAATTTTTTTAGCCGTCTTTTTTTCTTTTCTAGAGCAATGGTTTCTGTTGAAATTCAGGTTAAAAAAATTTTTCACAACTTTTTTTGAAAAAAAGTATTTTTGTGAAGCTCAAAATGATCCGATTTATTCAAAAACAAAAAAATTTTTTTTCTCCTTTTTAAGCTGTTTTTTTCTTAGTGAAGCAGTTTCTGTAGAAAAACTGGGTGAAAAAAATATTTTTTTCTAGTGCAATGGTTTCTATTGAAATTCAGGTAAAGAAAAAAATTTACGATTTAATTTTTTTCTGAAAAAAATTCACTAGAAAGGCTCAAAAGATCCGATTTTTTTAAGAAAAAAAATTTTCTTTCAATTTTCAGCCGTCTTTTTTTCTTTTTAGTGTAGTAGCTTCTGTTGAAATTTAGGTTAAAAAAATTTTCAAAGATTTTTTCATTAAAAAATTTTATTTTTCACTTTTTAGCCTCTTTTTGCTCAGTACATTTTTCATTTCAGATCAAAATTTTCAAAGAATTTCTCATGAATCCCAACTTTAAATCCGCATTTTCCCAATCAGGAGGTCCAATTAGGACATCGTCAACCTTTCATTTGAATTAGTCCTCATTAAGTTTATAGAAAATAAAAAGTGTCGATAATGAAAAATCATCAACGGGTTCCTTAGCAACAGGGAAGATTCCTTCCCGGAGATTTGCAATTTTTCCAGTTGAATGCTTTTTTTCTCCAAGTTTTGATTAAAAAAATGAGAAAAATATTCCGATGATTCAGACGTTTTTTTTGGAAGTAAAATTCTGTTTTACTAACTCTTCATCGTTTTTAAACCCTTAAAATCGATTCTAATTCAAAGCTTTGCCGCATTTGGAATGGCTTTATGCGTTGCGGTTGCGATGCGCGACGCTTTGAGCCATTCCCAGTGCGACCGAAAGTTTGAAAAAACGGGCTGAATTTTTTCAGTCTTTCCACCGTGTTTTTTTATTTGACTTGTTTGGAAAAAATTAGGGATTTTCATTGCCATCAGGCGTAAGTCGGTTTTCGGTCCGGCGCACTTTTAGAGTGACCGCTCTGTAGCCGCGGCGCATAGAGCCATTCCCAGTGCGACCAAAACTTTTCAAAATCGGGGTAGGTTTTCTTAGCCTCTCTACCATGTAACTGATTGGATTTTTAAAAAAATTGAGATTTTCAATGCCATGAAGCGTGAATCGCTTCTGGTCCGGCGCGCTTATAGAGGAACATTTCTGCAACCGCGGCGTGTTGAGCCATTCCCAGTGCAACCAGATGTGTTGTCAGGCGTAAGTCACTCCTGGTCCGGTGCATCATTAAGTGACCGCTCTGCAGCTCTTGAGCCATTCCAAGCGCGACCAAAAGTTTAAAAAAATGGATCGAATTTTCTCACTCTCTCTACCGTGTTTTTATTGGATAACAAATATAAGATTTGAGCTTTCAAATGACATCAGGCGTAAATCGCTTCTTGGTCCGGCGCATTGAGCCATTCCCAGTGCGACCAAACATTTCGAAATCGTGCCGAATTTTCCGGACTTTCTACCAGATTTCTTTTTTGCAAAGGAAAATAAAAGATTTCGTCCCACTCTTCTCCCAAATCCAATTACACCCACACGTTTTGTTGTCCTCATTTTTCCCAGGCCAAGGAAAAATTAAATTAAAACTGTACGAAGCTTTGAAATCACTTAGAAAGCTTTCAGGGCACGCAGGAAAGTTGCCCCGACAGTTTTTCTTTTTTTCCCTCTCCACTGTCTGCGTCTCTTCACAAGACGCGGCTTCTGGTCGGCCACCCTTTTTTAGTTTCGCCTGGGCTCGCCGTTTTGAGAATCTCATCGATTTGAATTCGCCTTTTCCATTCTGTTCAGTTCGAAATCCTTGTTCATTCTTTATTTTTTTTAGATTTATTATACTTTTTTTATTACTTTCTGAAGTGAAGTAGGCTCAATAAACTGAAAATAAACCTTTAAAACGGCTCTTCTTTTTAAGACCTTTATCAATTTCGCTCATGCGCCTTTAATAACCTTTTTTAAAATTTTTTTTTTCATTTTTTCCTGTTCTAAATTCCTCGTTCATTCTTCATTTTTGTTGTTTCTTATATATTTCATTTTTTCAAGATGCAGTAGGTATCATAAAATGAAAATAACCTCCGAAAAAGCTCTTCGTTCTGAGACCTCTATTAACATCGCTCATGCGCCTTTAATAACCTTTTGAATTTTTTTTTTCATTTTTTTCAGTTCAAAATCTTTCTTGATATTATTTTTTTAAAGCTTTCTCTTATTTGTTTTACTATTCAAGGTGAAGTAGGCTTAATGAACTGTGAAAAAGCCCGGAAACGGCTCTTCGTTCTGAGACCTTCATCAATTTTGCTCATGCGCCTTTAAAAATCTTCTTGAGTTTTCCTTCATTTTTTTCAGTTCAAAAAATCTTGCTTTTTTGCTTCAAGCCGTAAATATATAGATTTATCTGAAATAACTCTGAAAAAGGCTTTTCGTTCCGAGACCTATATTAATTTTTCTCATGCTCCTTTAATAACCTGCTTGAATTTTCTCTGGCTTTCTTCAGCTTGAAAATGCATTCTGTTGTATTAAAAACCGTAAAAATCTTTTTTGAACCCTTTTTTATATTCTTTAAAACGTTGCTCAGCATTTTTTCAGCATTCTTTTTACTTGCAAATTCTGGAAATTCTCCGAACTCTGAAAGAAAAATTCAAAAAAAGCCGAATGGACCAAGTAAGTCTTCATTTATTCTAGTTTCTTTGGATAATAAAAAAAATTTGTTTATAGGAGCCATCCGTAATCGATTTTTTTCATCAGATCGATACGTGAGTGGTTTTTTTACTGAAATTTTGCGGATTTGGATAACTTTCCTTGAGTTTACTGCTTCATGAACGATTCGAAATTAGTTAGCTAATAAGTATTTAAAAATTATTAGAGGGTTTAAAATTTGACAATCGTAGAAAAATAACTGCAAATGATTCGATCTTGTGTGCTCCATGAATATTTTTTTGGAAAAAAATTATTTTTTTTAAAAATAAATTCAATAAAAAAATAAAATTAACAAAAGATGCTTCGAAAAACGTTTTCTATGAAAGAGTATTTTGCAGAGATGGTGCGAACCGTACCTTGACCAGAAATTCCTCGAAAATGTTGACTTCAAATGGACCGACGAAATTCACGGGATAACTGAAAACGTTCTCATTATAATGCTAAGAGTAGGAAATCCAAAAAACGATCTTGAAAACAAATATATTTCTAGGATACGCAAAAGGCGCCCGATGAGAGACGAGGTACAACGTCGGTGAAGAACTTTTTCCTGGTGAGTCTTTGAAAATTGAAGTTGTCGTCAAATGAGATTTCTGGTACGCAAACAGCAGACTGTAAGAAAAATCGCAAGTCACTTTTTTCTACATCCTTTCCGCAGTTTTTGTAGTTTCGTTGAAAAAAAAACTATTTCTCAAAACCGGTCAAAAAATTAAGACCAAATTGAAGTGTTCGTAGATTGAAACGTTTGGTACGCAAACAGCACATTTGACGCGAAAAATTAAAAAATTTTCTTCATCATGACCGAAAATTTTGGCTTGTCTACACCTTCTTTTCTCTCATCATCAAAAAAAAAATGTTGAAAGGAAACTAGTTGAAAAAAAAAACGCTGAACTTCTCAATGAGAAAAATTACGAAAATTAAAAATTGTCGCCTATTGAGGTGTCTGGTACGCAAACAGCGGATTTTACGCGAAAAATTTTTTCTCACGTATTTTTTCTTCAGGTCCCTTGGAGTCCGCTCGAATTTCCTGAAGCGGAAACGTTTCCTGATTCTGAAACTGAACCACATTTCTACATTCCAGACCCTTCCATTGTCGCTAGTTCGTCGTTAACTTTTCCAGACCAAAAATCTAAAGAGAAAAAAAATAATCGTGAACTTCTTTCGAATAAAAAATTTTTTCGAAGCCTTGTAATTGCCAGAAAAGGGGCGTGGCTAGCCAATGGAAGACTTTTATCAATGGAGCGAACTTTTTTAGCTTGATTACTTTTGCTTTTCAAGCTCTCCAAAGATCTGATAGCCTAAAAACGGAAAAAGGGGCGTGGCTAGCCAATGAGAGACGTTTCTCATTGGAGAAAACATTATGTTTTATCCAATTTTTACTCATATAAGGTTTCGATAGCCTCGAAACTGTTGGAAAAAGGAACTATTCATCATTTTTCAGCTCGTTTCAAATATCTCAACATGAAGTTTGTGGCGATGCAACTGTACCCGGAACGTTGGGAATGGAAATCTACTGGACCTCTTCAGGTGACGATTTTCTGAGATTCAATGATTATTTTCACGTTCCGAAAAGATCAAAATCGAATGTCATTTTTTACACGTTTTTATTCACAATCAACCTTGAATTTAAAAAATGATTATTGTTAAGGAATGTGATGAGTTCCTGGGATCGTCTTATGTGGCCTCGGAGAAAGGGCAAGAAAATCAGATGATCGATAAAAGTTCGCTCCAGAAAGAAGCCTTGAAATTTGCAATTCGGAAAAATCCCGCGATTTTCGCACAAGTAAAGGCACAAGCCGCGGAAATGTTCCGGGTGACGAAATCGTTGGGGTTCGACGCAAAACAGCTTGATCACATTATCAGAAAGGCTCAAAAGGTTTTTTCTTTTCGAATTTTTAACATATTCCTTATACAAACGATATACAGAAGTCCTTGGTTCGAAAATTCCGAGCAAATATTTCGAAATCCGGAGCTTACTTTCCTCAAAAACAGTATCAAAAAAAAGTCGCTTCTGCGCTTTTTTTCACATTTTTTCAATTTACATGTTCTTCTCTCTAGTTAGTTAAAAAGCCGGTAAAACTGTGAAACAAATGAAATTTTGGGCTTAGAAGCTCACAATGATTTGTAAAACTATCCCAATATTCAAACTAACTTCTTACAGACAGAAGGCTTCTCAGCCCCCAAAGTGACAGCCCTTATCCGTGCCAAAATCAGGTAAAAGTTGACTAATTAGAATAATTTTAGTAAAAAGAAAAAGGAAAAGGAAACAATAAAGAAATAATTTGGAAATAAAAAATTCTCCCGATCGATACTATAACTCGGCTGTACGCAGTGTGTATGCACTCAAAACTCCCGTCACGCGAGTTATTCATAATTTGTTTTTTTTTGTTTTTTTTTTGTTATTGATGTATTGTTAGTTTATTTTCAATATCTTTTATCAGAAGTTAGTTTGCTTTGATGCCGTTTGCATGAAAATGTGCGGATTTTTTTGAGTTTATCTTCTCTTATTGATACAGGGGTAATTAATTTTTTTAAAAAAACCCTTGAACCATTTTTGTTCAGACGTTCAGATTTCATAACTACTGATTAGGTTTTTTTCGGCAAAAATATTAGAATTGCTACGAAAAATTCCATCGTTGAAAAAAACTTCTGAAAAAAATCGTGCTTTTTTTAAAAATTTTAAAATGTCGGTAATTTCGTTGTTTTATTGTGTATTTTTTTCATTGTTTTAGGATTTTTTTCTAAACTTTTTATAAAAAAATGAATAACGAAAAATATGATGAAAAATTTCCACTTTTTTTAAATCAATGATTTTATTGCTCAAAAAAATCAGAAATGTCTCTTTTTTTCTTTTGAAATCGTAGTTTTTTTGATTAAAAAGCTTCTTCCATTTTTTTAAAAATGTTTTTTTGTCATTTTTATGCATTAGTCTTTTTTTCCATCAAATTTTGAAGATGGCAAATTCAAACTTCATAGGGCACAAACCTGAGATTTTCGACGAAAAAAAGACAAAAAGTCGGACGCACGTGTTCCCAAATTTCTATAGGAGGCTCTACGCGAACCGTCTTTTCTGTCTTCTTGTCTATTCAAAAACGCGCTTCCTATATCCCTCTCTCTTTTGTCTAAGTCTATGCATTTTGCCCAAAACAAAACAGTTTCGAAATGTATTTTCTACGAGCCGGCTGCTTTTCTCAATGACTCCGTGGCTGCCAATTTGGCTAATTTCTTTAGTAATTGCCATTTTGTCGATTTTTCTTCGGTAAGCTTCTGAAATACATTGCCAGCTTCATTTTAGATTTTTGATTAAGAAGAGTAGGTTTTTCAGTTTATTCCATGTATTTTTTTCCGTTTTCTTGCGATAATTTTGAGTAAAAAGTCTAGAAAAAGGTTATTTCTCATCATTTTTTTCCAAGGAACTGTTTTAAGCTTTTTTTTTCCAGTGTTATACAGGAAAATTTCTCAGTTTTATGTAGTTTAGACTTCACGAATTTTTTAAAAATGGTTCATTTTCTGAATTTTAGACATGATTCAAACAATTTAGACATTAGAAATGTTATTTATTAGACTTTCCATTATGACAGTTGACTATTAGAAGCGTTTCTGAAAAAGTTTGAAAAAAATCCATATTTTTTTTAATATCGATTATTTCATATTTTGTTTAGCTTGAATCTTTTAAAAAAAGAAAAAAACGATTTTTTTGTGCCGTCCGGCGACTTTTTCCAACCATTTTTCTTTCGCTTTTGTCTTTTTCAAAATCTTCTTTTCGGACCTTTTCAAAATTGACGCAAGATTTGATAAAAAAGATATATTTTGGCAACTTTCTCGACAATCTTTCTGTGTTTTCGTCGCCATTCGTGAGTCATTCCGCGCTCCACGACAGCCTCCCGAATGCCGCCCTTTATCTTTCTCTAACCAACGCTATTTCCTCCATTCTCGGTACCACGCGGAATATTCAAAAATGCCAAAAAACGGCGACGCTAATGGCCGATCAGAATTATTTCGAATTTTCTCATTTGTTCATTTAAATATTTTTCGTCAACTTTTGAGGGCAAGCCCGGGCTTGAGTCAGGGTCGGCCCGTCAGCGCAAAAAAAGGCATTTTTTTGTGGATTTGCATAATTTTTTTGGCTCAGCTTTTGATTCTTTAGGTTTTTTTGTAAAATTTATATTTACTTTTTTTTGATTTAGAAATAAAAAAATAAAATGATGAAAAAAATGGATGCAGATTTTTCGCGTTTTAAAAAAACTTTTTTTCCAAAAAGAAATCTTTTTCTTCAGCTTGATTTTTTTCGAACCGACTTTTAGAAAAAAAGAAAAAAATTTTTAGGGAATTCGCGAAATTTTTCTGCGCTTTTTCAGGCATTAGTCAAAGTATTTTAAGCTAATTTTTTTTATCAAAAGTCGATGAAAGATAAAAAAATGGCTACAAATTTTTTTAAAGATTGAAAAAAAATTTTTTTGTGATGATATTTGCGTCATGAACCGCTTTTTTTAGGCGTTTTTTTAGTTAGAAGGATTTTTTTGACCGAACAAATTTTTTTTTTCAACAATTTTTTCGCAATTTCAGGCAGGAAGAAGAAATAGAAGCGGCCCTTTCCGCCTTGGAACCAACTGTCGCACAACCTGAACCCGTCGATAAGGTATCTTTTCCAGATTTTCAGAGAAAAACAATGATTTTTTCGAATATTGGGTCAAAAAGCTTTAAAAAAAAAAAAAATTCAATATCCCGTCTCGAAATTATTCTCCGCAGAGCACACTTGCTGTTGACCCTTTTATTTTCATTTTTAGAATTTTTTCCAGGTCAAGACGGCTTTTTTTGAAGTTAAATTTCACCTGCAAAGCTCGAAAAAAAAACCACACTCTTACCCAGAAAATGTTATCCATGGAGCACACTTGCTGTTGACCCTTCTCCTTTCATTTTTAGAATTTTTTCCAGGTCGAGACGGCTTTTTTTGATAAAACTTCAAGTCCGCTGATAAAACAAAAAGTCCCAAAAAAAATACATTCACACCCCAAAAATGTTCTCCATAGAGCACTCTTGCTCTTCGACCTTTTCCTTTTATTTTTAAATTTTTTCCGAGTCCAAACGGGAGCTGAATCGCCTTACTATTACTAGCTCAGAAAAAAAAAATGGTAATCCATTAAATTTTTTTCCGTTGAGCACAGTTGCTGTGACTACTACATTGATGGCTCTAGTGGCCACTTTCAGGCTTGTGCGTCAGGCCGGGCGGCCCGGCCCGGGCCGGGCTTAAAAAAAAATTTAAAATTTCATTTGAAAAGTTTCCACCGAAATGTGACTTTTACTTCTGAAATCATAGTTTTTGTTAAACTTTAAGAGAAAAAAAATGAGCAAAAACGTAATTTTTGTCGTAAAAAAACTTGATATCCGACTAGAAAAAAATTGCGCGCTTCGGGCCGGGCGGGTCATTTTTTTCTTGAGGCCCCTCTAAGGCCGGGCCGGGCTTATGAAATGGTCGGGGGGGGAGGGTGACGGGCCGGCCCTCGCACAAGCCTGGCCATTTTAACGCCCTTTCCAAGTAGTCTTTGAAAAACCACACAAGTGGCCACTAGAGTTTATTCATCAGTACATTTCCTAGGAACTTGAGGACCTCCACCAGCAGATGGACACCAAGGTCGAAGGAGAGACGCCGGAGGAAGTCGCCCAAAAATCCAAGCTCAAAGATGACCTGACCCAGGTTCTCAAGGAGATGGTGGAAGCTCAGGAGCCGTCCCGGTGAGATTTGACGGAGAAAAAAATTAGAATTTTTTTTGAGACTTGCTGGTCCTTTTTAAGGGTTTTGAAAAAAATAAAAAAAGCTCCTTTCTTTTTTTGCAAAAACTTTCTCCCAAGCTTTTTTTCTACAATTTCAAAGAAAAAAATTTCTTTTTCCAATCTACGGATTGTTAAAAGCAAAAATTTTGGTTTTAAAAAAATAGAATAAATCAAAAAAAGAAACGCGGCTTTAGTTCCATAGAGTGGGATAAGATTACTATTTTGATTTTTTTAGAAAAAGATTTTTCTAAAAAAATCCT
Organism: Caenorhabditis auriculariae; assembly: GCA_904845305.1. Classification (NCBI taxonomy): domain Eukaryota; kingdom Metazoa; phylum Nematoda; class Chromadorea; order Rhabditida; family Rhabditidae; genus Caenorhabditis; species Caenorhabditis auriculariae. Next base: position 678,442 of record CAJGYM010000013.1, on the reverse strand, counting down.
GTTGGAAAAAAACTTATAATGGAGAACAAATTCAAAAAGTTCGGTTTTTTTAAATTTCTTCAAGATAGGTCTAAATCTCCCTTTTCAAAGATTTGATGATCCAGTCACATTCCAAATCGATCTTAGGATTTTTGGATTTTTTCAAAAATTAAGTTCGAAGTTCAAAAGTATTATTGAGATCTTTTCGAAATAAAAATCTTAAAAATCGGTTTTTTCTCTCAATAATTTGGAATAGGTCACAATGATTTTTTTCATTCCATTTTTTTCCATTTTCTAAAAAAATTTCTGCTCCATTCAATTTTTCAGGGCAATTTTTGGACTTGTTTCAAAATTTCGATCGAATTTCAGAAGTTTTTTTAGAGATTTCTATGAAAAAAAAAATTATAAAAATCGGCTTTATTTTTTTCGAAATAATTACAGAGGTCAAAAAAAGGCCCTTTTCATTCGATTTATTTCATTTTTTTCAAAAATTCGATGATCCTGTCTGTTTTTGGTCGATGTTGGGATTTTTCCAAAAATCGGCACCCGAATCTTCAGCCACACTGTGAGGTCTTAGATTCTCAAACATTTTAAGACTTCTTTTTTTCAAATACTATAATGTAGATCACAAGGACCCTCTTTATTCCATTCTTTTTCATTTTCCTAACAATTCGATGATCCAGTTAATTTGCAGGTCAATTTTAGAATTTTTTTGAAAAATCGTGATCGAAATTCAGAAGTTTTTTTGGAGATTTCTATCAAAAAAATATATTTAAAAATCGGTTTTTTTCGAAATATTTCTAGAGGTCAAAATGGCCCTTTTTTTCAAAGATCCGTTGACATTGTCAATTTTTAGGTAAATCAAAAAAATTGAGACCTAGAAGCTCCCCTGAGACCTCTGCAAAAAAAAAATTCAGAAATTTCGGGACTTACCATATTTCTTTTTCCAGAACTTTTGGCTCTACGGAAAAAGAATCCGAGTCGTTCACTTCCCCTGGTCGGAACCAAAATTTCAGTCCTCGGAAGAGAAACAAAAAAGAAGACTGGGAAATGGAAATGGAAAACGGAATTAACAGGACGTTCGTTTTTTATCTCGCAAATTTCATTCCAAATGAAACTTTTTTTCTTTCAGAGCTCAAATTGGACATTACCTTTCCCAATGGTTAGATTTAATTGTAGTTTTGATTAATCTTTTGAATTTTTCAAGGAGTGATATTTCTATCCCCGGAGGAAAAGGTCATAAAGCAAGACGGTTTGTCAAAAGACGTCACGGCCTTCCTTTGAGGTCATTTTTATTTTTTTGAAAATCCAGGGGAGGGTCTCGAAAGCACAGTAGATAGGGTTAGTAGGCGTGGCTTAATGCAATAGGGGCGCGGTTTATTGCAGTAATGCGCTGCTTTTAAGCATCGAATCCCGTTTTTTCAAACCAAAATACAGTTCAAAACGAAGTTTCGGCCGAATATGTAGCTTATAGGTCTCTTCAAATCCCTTTGAATGTTACAAAACATACTGTAGTTATAATCTAAAAAGATTTTACACCAATATCTAACCAAAGAAAAATGTGAAATTTCGTCAACCACGACCAACCAAGTTGCGCGCGTTCGGAGTGAAATCTCGAGATGTTAGGTTTAGAAATTTGAACTTTTTTTGTGGCATTGGTTAGAACATACTACAAGACATATTCCATGAAAGTAATCACGATGCGATTCTATGCCGACAACCAGGGTGACCGAAAAACCGACTTTCCAAACACAAAAATTACCGTAACTCGAAAATTCCTACAGTAACCCAAGATGGCATGTACTGTAAAAGTTCTTGAAATTGGATTGCCTATCGATTGATATATCACTTGCCTAGTAAAAACTCTTCACTACTTAGACACGCAGGCGCCCACCTGCCTACCGTAGTAAGAGGGAATGGCTCAAAAAGCTGCGACCGCATTTCTGATGATGGGTTATCACACTGGATGAAGATTCATCAAAATCAAAGGCGCTGCTTAATGCAATAGGGGCGCGGTGATAAGAGTCGAAGTTTGTGGATCGATGTAGTATAGTAAAAAGAGCATAAATAATTTTTTTAATCCGAATTTTTTTGAAATATTTGTGTATTATCATAAATGACAATAATTTTATTTAAAAAGATGAAATAGACGGGATAAATTTCCAAAATTAAATATCTCATAAAAGACATTTTTGAAGCTTTGTGGGATCAATTGCAGAAAATTTTCTCAAAAAAAAAATCCATTTGAAAATTTGAAACAAGTAGCCTTTGCAAATTAAATTTTCATCAAAATAGTCATTTTTATGGGAATTATCGTGACAAAAACCTCATCAAGTTTTTTTGCATTAGATTAAACACGTTTTTAGAACACCCAGAATGGGAAAAAAACAACAGAAAAGATGGATCTTTTTCTGTTAATTAAAAAAAAATCAATTTTCAGAATGTCGAACTTCCAAAATACTCGTCGGCAGCCTCCGAAAGAATCGTCTCCTTCGTCAGGATCTCAGAGGAGGTTTAAAAAAAGAAGAAAAGGGGAATCCGGTAGAGAAAGAGTTAGAAAAAGAAGGGAAAAAACCTAAAAAAATGAAAAAAAGACTGGAAAAAAATGAGAAAAAAAACGGAAATATCTGAAAATAGACTAGGAATCAATGATAGAAAAGGAATTCATTAGAGAAAAATGAGAAAAAAAAGAGAATTTTGAAAAAATTTTTGGGAAAAGAACGAATAACTGAAGAAAAAGTGAACGAAGCGAAAGAAATATCCCGAAAAATTAGCGATTTTCAAAAAGATTATAGACTCAAAACCAGAAAAATTATCATTTAGCTTTAAAAAAACGAAGAAAAAAAGTCTAAACATTTCTATTTTTTTGAATGATTTTTCCCATTTATTTTTCAGCTCCACCTCGGAAAAAAACAGAGCTATCGCAACAAAAAATCGAAAAAGAGGTGATTTTTTTCCCGTAGGAAAATGTATAACTTTTTTTAGACCCTTCAAAAGAATCGTTAGATCCTCGACAGAAACAAGGTAATTTAGAGCAGGTAGATCAAAAAACAAATTCAAATTTTCAGCCCTCAAAGTGAATCTCCTGAAAAATTGGCCTCCGAGAGCTCGTTCGAAGAATGCAGGTGATTTTTTGAAGTCTTGAGACGAATTTTTACAGTAATCTTGAGAAAGCCTTTCTTGAGAACGCGAAAGGGGTCACTAGAGGGGCTAGGGAATAAAAACTTATAATGAACTGTTTCCGAAAAAAAGTTTTAGTGGGCCCTAAAGGAGTTTAGGGTTTGATCCCTGAGTCTCTCAAGCTCAAGACAGGCCACGCCCCTTTTTTCTCAAGCTATAGCTGATTCACAGCTGGCTTGAGACATCAAAAAAAGGGTCCTGACACGTTTAAAAAATAGATAGTGCCTGCTTGGTGGAGGGCCCAGACAGGCCACGCCCTTTTTCCTTTCAGTCAAGCTGTAGCGACTCCACAGCTGGTTTCAAAAAACGGTCCTGACACGTTTAAAAAAAAGAAGGTTGACTAGGCCACGCCCCTTTTCTTCTCGAGCTGTAGCGGCTCTACAGCTGGCTTCAAAAAAAGGGTCCTGACACGATTCAAAAAAAAAGAAGAGTGCCTAGGCCACGCCCCTTTTCTTCTCGAGCTGTAGCGGCTCCACAGCTGGCTTCAAAAAAAGGGTCCTGACACGTTTTAAAAAAAAAGAGTGCCTAGGCCACGCCCCTTTTCTTCTCGAGCTGTAGCGGCTCCACAGCTGGCTTCAAAAAAAGAGTCCTGACACGTTTAAAAAAAAAAGAAGGTTGACTAGGCCACGCCCCTTTTCGTTTCGAGCTAGCCGTGAATCGACTATAGTCAAATAAGAACCATTTATCCTTACAAAGGAAGAATTTCGAAGTTTTCACATTTCAATTTATTTTTTCAGTGTAATCGAACCAGAAGAGCCCCAAGTTGAAGTGAAAACCGTCGTTTTTGAGCCGATTCGCGAAAAATGCTCCATTTGCTTGAGTTTGGACACTTTAGAGGCCGGTTTTTCGAAGGTGCTCGAAAATAGGAAAATTTATAAAGTGAAGAAATATATTTTTAGGTTTCATGTCAAGGTCGCCCGCCTTGTACAATGATCATCCACAGGTCATGCATGACCAATGCGATGGCAGTTCAAAATTTGACCCGAAAGAAGGAGTTCAAAGTGATTTTTTGACTTATTCCATAGTTTGGAGAACTGTATGACAGGAAATCCGTAGAAAACGGTCGAAAAAAAAATTGGGTGCAAATTCGCCCTATCGGTTTCAGAGCGGTCCCTAGAGGGGCGACTCTAGAAATCTTCGGCCCCTTTAGGGACCACCTTACCTCCCCCTATGAGGGCTACTGCTTGGAGAATTTTTAGTGGCCACTATAGGGTTTTGACGTTTTAGTGGCCACTATAGTAGTCAAATTATTGGCAACTATGGAGGTCTAAGTGCTCTTATTAGACCACTAAAAATTTTAGTGGCCACTTTAGGGGTCAATGAATCAACATAATTGGTCCAATCTGTTTGTTTTATAATTATCAGAGTTACTGGAAGGAATACTGGATGTAAAACTACTGAAGTGGCCACAAAAACGAAAAATAGTGGCCACTTTAGTGTCCATTTCAAGTAGTCCCTATTGTGGCCACTATAAATTCCCCCAGTGGAGTTCGAAAAAGGGACTCTTCATAGGAGTTTCAGTGAGGGACCTCTTTAGGGGAGCCTTATAAACTTAATTTCAAAAATTTGAAAAAAAAACTTTTTTCAGGAATATTTTACATGCTTTCTTGGGAGTAAGGATCCTGAATTTGAAAAAAAATTTGATAGAAAACTTTGAGCTGAAGAGACAACAGACAACGAGAGGATTTCTCGTTTCTCTGCCGCCTCTTCATATTGCCTTCACTCTCATTTTCACCTTTATTAGTCTAAAAATCACTTTTTTACGGATCGAATAAGAAAAACCACTTTCAAAAATCTCCAGGACGCGATTTGTCCCACCGACGGCTGTGAAGCACCTTTGGACCGCATCACGGATCTTCATGCCGATGGATCCGAGGGAAAGGTCCGCATTTTACAAACGTCCGCAACTGATTTTTCATTTTGAAGCCTCTTCTCTGCAATCAATCGACTAAAGAAAAGATCCCGGAATCGAAAGGAAAAGATTCAAAATCGACCAAGCCGAAGAAAAATGAAGACAAAAAGAAGAGGAATCGTCTGGGTTGGTCTTCATTACGGGAAAATTCGTAGAATAAAGTTGCGATAGATACTGTAGTTCTCTTCCATTGATCATCGTTTCGAGACCCATTTTTCTTGAAACTGTACTGATTCTTTGACAAAATTCGAACATTTTCTCATTTTTATCATATTTTAGGCCTTCATTTTGAAGTTTTGAACTTTTTCGGACAAGAAAAATAACTTGAATAAAAAAAGTTTATTATTTGAATTTTAATCAAGTTTTAAATTTTACTGAAAAAGTATTTTTTTATGAATTTTTTTAGGGTAATATTTTGTAAATTTTTTTGGGCTTATTTTAACAAGTTTTAAATTCAGCTTTGAACTTTTTGGGCTTATTGGGATAAGATAAAGAACTTGAAAAAAGGACGAAATCCATTTTTTTTAGCTTCTTGCGAGTTCTAGGTGAGTTTCTCCCTGAAACGGGGCTTCATTTATGTAATTTTCATCAATTTGTAAGGTCAACACCATACATAGGAGACCGGCGAGACCAGCGACAGCCAAGTCCCAGAAAAATTCTTTTTTTGTCATCGAATTCGTTTAATAAACTTTGAAGTTTACGAAATGAATTTTTGATTTTTTTTAAAATATGTTTTTGCCAAGTCTAGCTGAATTTCCCACTTCAAAGGTGCACGTCTCACAGATTTCATACTTTTTATCCACTTCTTGTTTATTCTTTTCGATTTTTGAACTCAAAACTAAAAAAAAAGGACATTTTTCAGTCTCACAAATCGGCTCAATCGATGAGCTCGAAAGTTACGTTGTGGTCGAGAATGAGCCCGAGCTCGAGCCCGAGCCTGAGACGAAAATTGAGCCCGAGTTGAAGCCCAAGGTAGGGTTCCAAAAAAAAAAAGATGATTTTTCGTACGATTCAGTGAGTCTAAAGTGTAGGGAAAGGAATGAGGATTTTTGGAAAATAAGGCAAAAATTTTGATAGTTTTTGGCTTTATTAAGACGCAAAAATGGTCAAAAAGCGATAGAAAATAGTTTCAGAACATCATAACCAATCCCGACGAGGCGGGCCTAAAAACGGTCCGGCTTGAGAAAAAACAAGACGAAGTCGTCGAAAAATACTCCAAAGGCGCAGGAATCCACAAGACGATCAATAGAAAAGACAGAAAGGACTCGGTGAGTGAAAAAATAATTTTTGAATTTTTAAGGTACTGTAGGAGGAAAGTACGTGATGTGTAGTTCACAGAATGCATTTTATCCCACGACAAAAATTTTTTTCACGTTTGTTTCCACGTTTTTGTGATTTTTTGTTTTGAGTAATGAGCATAAAAAAAAATTGAGTGTAGTGCACAAAATGCATTTTGTTCTACGACAGTATTTTTGCAGGTTTCTGCGGAAAAAAAAAACTATTTTTGTGATTTTTGGGGTACTGTAGGAGGAAGTACGTGAAGCAGAGTGGGTGTAGTACACAGAATGCATTTTATTCTACGACAAGATTTTTTTCACGTTTTTTTCCACGTTTTTGTGATTTTTTTTTTCGAGTAATAAGCATAAAAAAAATTGAGTGTAGTGCACAAAATGCATTTTGTTCTACGACAGTATTTTTGCAGGTTTCTGCGGGAAAAAAAAACTATTTTTGTGATTTTTGGGGTACTGTAGGAGGAAGTACGTGAAGCAGAGTGGGTGTAGTACACAGAATGCATTTTATTCTACGACAAGATTTTTTTCACGTTTTTTTCCACGTTTTTGTGATTTTTTGTTTTGAGTAATGAGCATAAAAAAAAATTGAGTGTAGTGCACAAAATGCATTTTGTTCTACGACAGTATTTTTGCAGGTTTCTGCGGGAAAAAAAAACTATTTTTGTGATTTTTGGGGTACTGTAGGAGGAAGTACGTGAAGCAGAGTGGGTGTAGTACACAGAATGCATTTTATTCTACGACAAGATTTTTTTCACGTTTGTTTCCACGTTTTTGTGATTTTTTGTTTTGAGTAATGAGCATAAAAAAAAATTGAGTGTAGTGCACAAAATGCATTTTGTTCTACGACAGTATTTTTGCAGGTTTCTGCGGGAAAAAAAAACTATTTTTGTGATTTTTGGGGTACTGTAGGAGGAAGTACGTGAAGCAGAGTGGGTGTAGTACACAGAATGCATTTTATTCTACGACAAGATTTTTTTCACGTTTTGTTTTCCACGTTTTTTTGTGATTTTTTTGTTTTTGAGTAATAAGCATAAAAAAATTGAGTGTAGTGCACAAAATGCATTTTTGTTCTACGACAGTATTTTTTTGCAGGTTTCTGCGGGAAAAAACTATTTTTTTGTGATTTTTGGGGTACTGTAGGAGGAAGTACGTGAAGCAGAGTGGGTGTAGTACACAGAATGCATTTTATTCTACGACAAGATTTTTTTCACGTTTTTTTTCCACGTTTTTTTGTGATTTTTCGAGTAATAAGCATAAAAAAATTGAGTGTAGTGCACAAAAATGCATTTTGTTCTACGACAGTATTTTTGCAGGTTTCTGCGGAAAAAAAAAACTATTTTTTTGTGATTTTTTTGGGGTACTGTAGGAGGAAGTACGTGAAGCAGAGTGGGTGTAGTACACAGAATGCATTTTATTCTACGACAAGATTTTTTTCACGTTTTTTTCCACGTTTTTGTGATTTTTTTTTTCGAGTAATAAGCATAAAAAAAATTGAGTGTATTGCACAATATACATTTTATTCTACGACAAGATTTTTCACGTTTCCGTGAAAATTTCAAATTCAATTTTTAAAAAAATTTTCTTTAAAAGGTAAGCTTCCAAATATAAAATAATGAATACCTAAACCAGTTTTTTGAAAACCAAAAATTCAACTATTGGGTTTCAAACCATTTTTCACAAAAAGCAAAGTCCAAAAACTGAATTTTTTTTAATTAGACCGAATTTCAAGCTATTTTTCTTGAAAACTGAGCTTCGAAATATGAGATTTCGAACCATTTTCACAAGAAGCAAGGTTCCAACTTCAAGCTTGACATGGATATTTTGAAATTCAACCAAGGTAAAATGGTAAAATTTTGAACGAAAGCTAAATTTTGAAGATTCTAAAAGGCTTTAGGTGATTATAAATGTGTTTAAATATCATGTGAAGAATTGTAAAACAACAATTTTGAACCATCCTGTCCGTATTTACAGAGCAGCAAGCCCCTTGTTTTGGGATGTTTGGGATACCTGGGCTCGCCCGAAAAGTCCAACCGGCATGCTCTGAACGTTGTGGTAAATGACGTGGTAGGCTTTTTTTCTAGATAAAAAATTTTTATTGAAAAATAATTCGTCAAAAAATTGATGGAAAATAGCTCAAGTATCTTTTCCGGACGGAAATCCCAGAATTTTCCCATCTTTAGCTTCATTTTTTTGACTGAGCAAAAGTACCGTATCTCGAAAATTTTCTACAGTAACCCAAGACAGTATTAACTATAAGAAATTCTAAATTGCATTACCTGTCGATCGATATACAATATGCCTAGAAAAAAAGGCAAAATTCTTAGATGCGCAGGTATCCTACCGTAACCTGGCGGAAAGGGAATGGCTTGAAAAAATTTCTGCGCTCCAAAAAAAAAATTTTTTTTTTACTCTTTGAGTATTATAGAGCCACAGTAGAAAGGCTGAATTTTTTTGAAAAAGAACCCAAAAAAATTTATTTATTTTAGTCAAAGACTGAACCGAAAAATTATGTCCAAAAACCGAAACCCAGGACTTTTCGGCCAGATTGCCTGCCAGAAATGAAAAGGTAAATTTTTTTTTAATTCTCTCAAACGTTTATTTTAAGCCGAATGGGCTCAAAATTGACGAAAAACCCGCTGGATTCGAGCCGAAAAAGGTTTGTTTTACCGGATTTATGGAAATAATGAGGAGATTTGATAGAAAATTGAGCGGTCACTAGAGGGGTTTTTGAAAATTACACTTTAGGGATCACTTTATCTCCCCCTATAGGGGCGCTAGAACTTGCAGAAGTGGTGAATCCAGGGGTTTTAGATAGGGGCCACATTAGAGGAGCTTACTAGTGGTCCCTGTTTTTCCTAGCCCCTCTATGGACCACTTTACCTCCCCTAAAAGAGGCGCTGGAGCTCGCAAAAGTGGCCACTCTAGGGGAGCATACTAGTGGTCCCTAAACGTCCGTTTAACTAAGCAAAATTTAACCAGAAGTTGAATGACCCTATAGGGACCCCTCAGCCTTTAGGGGGTTCAGATGTCAGACCTATAACCCCTATAGTGAAAACTTAAATGTTAGCCCTCTAGGGAGCACTATTTTGTTCACTATAAGGGGCACTGAAGCTTGCAAAAGTGGCCACTCTAGGGAACTTGCTAGCCGTTTATTGTTATGAAGTCCAAAAAGAAAAAGAAAAAAATTCAAATTAAAACGAAAAAAACATACAGACCCCTATAGTGACCGCTCAAGCTTCCGCCGCCGAGAGGTCAGATTCTAAACCCCTATAGTGACCACTTAAGCCCTCTGATCACTATTTTGCCTTCTCTACAGGGGTTTTTTTCCCTCCTACTCCTTTAGGGACCACTCTAGCGTTTCTAAGGGTTTCAAAGTTCTTATCGCTCCTTTTTCTAACTTTCTTGGAAAAAAAACATTTTTTTTTTCCAGAAAAATGAGAAACCGGTCGAAATCAAGTCTGCAGTTGCCAGCGACCCATTGGTATTTTTTTGATAGAATTTCAGAAAATAAATTTTTTTCCTTACAGGAAAAAGGCTGAAACGACTTCTGAATATTTGGGCTTTGAAAAAGGTTGATTTTTTTATTTTGATGTAATTTTTTTCAGGAGATTTTTCATGTTTGTGTAGCAATTTAAAGCAGAAAAAGGAGTGAAATTGGTCCGTTTTTGGGCATTTTTGAACAAGATTTTTTTGGAATAATGTGTCCTTTTTGTTCTATAAAATTTTTTTCTTTTTTTCTCCTATTTTTTTCTTTATATTTTATTTTTTTCATTTCAAAGTTTTCCTTATTCCTCAAAAATTCCAGATTTCCCGGGCCCAGATAATGGAACAAGGTGATAAGAAACAGGAAATTCGAAAATTCGCCGAAAAGCTGAAGCCCTTCCTGAAGTTTGCCGGGATTATTTGAAACTCAAGAATAATTCCAAATTTAGCGAAATCGCGTCAAACACTCCAAGCTTCTTGTCGCCGCTCAGGGTCCTTTTCGAGGCCATCGAAAAAGTTCTCGGCTGGAAACTGACTGACGGCGACAGGTCCGCCATCAGAAACGTGAGTTCGAAAGAAAAAAAATGCACTTCATCAACGAGAAAGTTTTCCTAAACTCTGGCGCGAGAGCAAAGCGATGTCGCGTACATTGGCGACATCGCTAAACGCTTTGTTGCCGCGCCGGACGCGCAATTTTCATGCACTAAAAAAAGTGTTTTCCGAAAATGCGATGTCGCGGCGGTACATTGGCGACATCGCAAAAATGCTGCCTTGTCGTCGCGCCAGACCCGCGTTTTTCTCATTCTCAAAAATTTTTGAAAACCTACAAAGCGATGTGAAAAATGCAAATGGGAATATCGTTCTCAACACAAAAGTTTTTCTGTACACAATTGGTAACTAGTCCGGCGCAGGAGAAAAGCGATATCGCTAAAGTAACATTGACGGCATCGCAAAAGTGCTTTGTCGCCGGACTCGCGTTTTTCCCGCTTTTTCAAGCATCAAAAAATATTTTCCTGCGATATTGCGCCGATGGAAAGGCGATATCGCTAGCGTCGACGACATCGCAAAAATGCTGCCTTGTCGTCGCGCCAGACCCGCGTTTTTCTCATTCTCAAATTTTTTTGAAAATCTTCAAAGAGCCGAGAAAAATTGACATTAAAATACGTTTCTCAACACAAATTTTGTCCGTTACATTAATGATAACTAGCCTGCCGCGAGAGATAAAGCGATATCGCTAAAGGAACATTGACGACATCGCTAAACGCTTTTTTGCCGCGCCGGACTCGTGTTCGCGATTTTCATGTATTAAAAAACTATTTTCTGAATCGCGATGTCGCTCGCTGTATATTGACGACATCGCTGATGTACCGCTATTTTTTCGGCTTTACCTCGCATTTCTCTCGGAATGGTCACGTACTCTGAAAATCGTTTTTCAAAAGGCGTTGCGCTGAGAGAGAGCGATGTCGTTGGCGACATCGCGAAAGTGCTGCTTCGAGGAGCAACCTTGAGGGCCCTTGAAAAAAAAATGGTTTTTCTATAGGAGATCATGCTGTTGGTTCCCATACTCCTCAACAAAAAAACTGTAGACCCCTATAGGGACCGCTTAAGCTTTAGGGGCCTAGAGCTCAGACCCTAACCCCTCCAGGGACCACTCTGATGTTCCAAAGTTTAATCTGAAATCTCCGAGCTATATTTCATAAGCTGGATCGATTTCAACCCTAGTTCATAGCTTATAAATGACTCTGATCAGCGAAATCCATATTTTTCGAGAAGAATGACCTTCGTTGCGATTTCATATCCGATAGAAAGTCGAAAATGCCCAAAACTACCGACTTTTCCCGTTTCAGCTCACTACTGGCGACAAAGACCTTCTTTCCGAATTTGCCAAGGATGAAGGCGTCAATGCGCGTTTCTCTTTCATCCCTCAGGACGACAATCGCTTTTTCCGGAAAGTATGTCACTTCTTCATCCCTTTCTGTTTCGAGAAAAATCTCTAGTGGCCACTTAAAAGGTTCCTTAAGAACTACTTGGAGAGGACACTAAAGGGGCCACTGAAACCAGCTCTTTAGACTTCTTTGCGTCTAAGGGACCACTATAGTAGTTTTAGTGGTCTAGGAGGATCTCTTAGACTTCTAAAGAGGCCATTAACTTTTAACCACTTAAGTGGACCCTAATTCGACTACTATAGTGGCCACTGAAACGTCAAAACCCTGAAGTGGCCACTAGAAGTTTCCCAGTTGTTTTTTTGGGGACAGAAAAAAATTAACTTTTCAGTGAAAAAAGGAAACTTTTTGGCTTGATTCTATCAAATTTCTATAAAAAATCCTCATGTCATAAAAAAATATAATTTTTTTCATTATCTCTCAGAAAGCTCCTGCTCCTACCCTTGGGCCAGAACGACAGCCAAGGTTTCCACAAAACTTTTTTTTTGAATAAAAATCTAATTTTAGGCCCGAAACGAGCCAAACTTTCCCGAAAACCGAGTTGGTCTACAGGTTTTGAGAGCAAAAAAAAAATTTTCATTTTAAACTTTTTCCAGAGTTCCCCAGAACCCAAAAGCCGCGGAGAAGAAGGAAAATTTGACGGCAGAGTTTGTTTTTTTTTCTGAAATTCATCAAAAAAGGAAAATTGCCCGTGGGGCGCACAAGCCTCGCTTTTTTAATACTTTGTTTTTCCCGATTTTGAGAGCGCCAGAGTGGTCACTAGAAGGGTTAGAGAGAAAAAAGCCCCTATAGTCAACCCTCTGGAGCTCAAGTGGTCACTATAGGGTCTTTTGATTTTTTGCTCTGCTTTCAATGTGAAAAAGACGTATAGAGACCCCTAGAGCGACCACTTTTGCAAGATTTAAAGACCCCTATAGAAGAAAGTATACTGATCTCTTAAGGGGAACCTACAAGAGCTCCTAACTTTGCCCCTCTAAGGACCACTCTGGCGTCCCAAAAATGTATATCATTCTTATTTTCAGGCAAGAAGAATTCATGAAAATGCCCCAGATTGAGCTCGTCAATTTGGTCATCAAATTAAAAGAGGAAAACAGGAAGTTGAAGTAATTTTTATGAGCTTTTTTGGGGTTGAAAATGGGTTACTTTAAGGCCGTTTCATGCAGGGTACATTAAGATTTCCGCAAAATTGCCTCTCCGAAATTTAAATTTTCAAAAACACGAATTTTTTTTCTCAATTTGGCTTGATTTTTTGAAACTTTCGAACTGAGCGAGGTCAAGGGTTCTACGCATTTTGAATAAGAAAAATAAGTTTGAACTAAAAAAATTTTTTTAAATCTCAAAAAGTTTTCAAAAAAACCGACCGATTTTTTTCCAGAAAGATCATGTCTTCAATGGATATTTAAAATTGCTGTTTTAAGCTGTTTAAAAAAAACTGTTTATTGCATCTTCAATGTAAGAATACATGTGCAATCGACTTTCATTGATTTTAACTGTGTTTAAAGGACGGCAGGAGCTGTGGCTTAGGCAGAGAAGTTGTGAATTTCGCTCGTAGAACATCAGGTACAAGAGAGGTCGTAGGAAGAAGTACGGTGCCGGCTTTCCAAGGGCCGATGGCAGAGATTGAGCCTTTTCGCTGCATGCAGCTTCCAATTTTATCTACCCCGGAGGGATGAAAGGCTTGGTCGACCTCGGGGGGACTCGAACCTACGACCTCGCGGACGTTAGAAATGAGTTATGCCAGCTGAGCTATGCCGCCCCAATTTTAAGCTCCATTGAAGGATTTTTTGTTCTTGAACTCCCGTTTTTGATCTGCCAATATTTTTTTAAAATGATTGCTTTTGTTGAAAAAATAATTTTTTCAGGCGGATCGACCCCGCAATGAATGGAAACACGCAGGTATGCTTCACGAAGCGATTTTTTTGCAAAAAAATGAAAAATATTTTTTTCAAAAGTTAGGAAATTTCGAACCAAAAAAACAAAAGGCTTTTTTTAAAAACTGTATGCACTGTTTTCATAGTTTTTAAACTTATCGAATCATTTTTTTTTCCAAGGATGCTTTTAATTTTCCGAGAAGAGTATTTAGGGTTTCAAAAAACCTCATTTTTTTGAGAACTTTCAAATTGACTTTTTAAAGATAAGAACCTACGGCTCGCGAACTGATAACACGCCATCTCAAAGTGCCAGGTATTATTTTTTTGATTTTGAAGTTTTTGAAAAATTGAAATGGATGATAGGCGCTATGAAAACTGAAAAAAATAATTAAAAAAATTAATTGATGAAAAAAATTAGTCAATTTAAGACTGTATTGTGCGCTCTATTGACAATTTTTTTCAATGACAAAAAAATATTTTTTTTAGATTAATTTCATGAATTTTCCAAATATCTACTTCAGAAAATTTGACTTTGATGTTATTTTTTCTTTTATTGAAAGCGCGAAAAAATTTATCTAAAAAACGCCTTTATTTTTTGACAGCTTGTGCGCTCTGTTGATAATCTTCATTTTTGCAGTTAATTTTTTTTTTCATCAACTTAGACTTGATGATTTATCAATTCATTTTTTTTATTTTGAAGTTTGATAATTTTTTAATTCTTACCTTGATTAGAAATAATTCGAATGGTCTTGAAAAGCGTGAAAAAATAGCCGCCTAAAAATCGACTTGTGCGCTCTGTTGATAATCTTCATAGTTACTTCATGATTAATTTGATCATTTTTTTTCCCTCAATTTCGTGATAATTTGAATTTTAGTTTGAAAATTATGAAAAAATAGCCGCTTAAAAATCGACTTGTGCGCTCTATTGATAATACTAATTTTTTTTTCAGTCATTTAATTCAGTGTATTTTGAATTCAAAGATTTATCATATCTTTGGGTTTTTTTTTTTACAAAGTTCGATCATCTGTTAGCGAAAATATAGACTTTAGTTGGGATTTTATGAAGAAATAGCCGCCTGAAAATTTTCATGTGCGCTCCGTTGATAATTTGTTCTAAGTTACCCCTTTCTTGATTTTTCCCATATTTTTCTTCACTGCTTTCTCAAAATAAGTTTGTTGAAAAATTTGCCCAAAATTGGATTTGAATAATAATTTTAGTTTTTAGAAGCGTTAAACCAAATAATTGCACCTATTTCCGTCAAGAAGATCCGCTGGCGAGGCCGAAAAGTCAGCAAAATCGGAGTAGCCGCCAAAAAGTTTGAAAAACCCGGATTTATGAGGTTTTATGGGCATTTTTAGAATGGAGCCGGGCCAAGCAAGATTCAAGTCGAAGTCCCGAAAAAAGGTGGGATTTTTGAGGAAATATGAAGGAAAAAAAATGTTTTAGAGCCTCTGGCCGTTGTGAAGGTCGAAAAGAAGCCGGAAATTTCGATCAGTTTCTTGGAAATCAACGAAGAATCGAAAAAGGCTGCCGTGGAGACGCAGAAGGTCATGCAGGAGCTCGACGAATTCCTGAAAATGGCCGAAAGGTGGCTTTTTCCGAGAAAAAAAAGGGATTAGTTGGTACTCACAGGGGGCTCTCTGTGGGGGAAAAAAATTCACCGGCTTTTTTTCCCAACTGAGAAACTTCAAGTTGTATCTAAAGGGAGGGCAAGAAGTACTCTAAGGCACTCCCAAGGCACTGCAGAAACAAAAAACTTTTTCCCCTAACCCCTATAGGTACCACTCTGGATTACTAATTCCAAAACGGTTTTCTTTAAAGTTCTAGTGGACCGCTTAGAAAGCCCTATAGAGACCACTTAGATTTTGAACCGTGGAGGGAGCCTCAAATTGCCTCTGTAGGGGTCCCTAAATCAACGAAACCCCATCAGAAAAACTCCGCTCCGTCTATAGTGAGCTCTCAGGCTCCAGGGGTTAAGCGGACCGCTTAGAAAGCCCTATAGGAGCCACTTAAGTTTTAACCTGGAGGGACCCTAAAATGGCCCCTATAGTTGCCTCAAAATCAAGGAAACCTGTCGGAATCCTACGCTTCGCTTTAGGGAGCCCTAAGGCTTCAGGGATTGAGAGGACCGTTTAGAAAGCCCTATAGGAGCCACTTAAGTTTTGAACCCTTGAGGGACCCTAAAATGGCTCCCTATAGTGCTTTCTTTTTTTCCGAATCAAATTTTGCGCGTTCTGGTGTAGGATTGCGTCATTGTGCGACCGCGTAAGTTTTAACTTCGTGATTTTCTGAAATTTTATTCCAACGTATCTCTTTTTTGTTTTTTGTTTGAATCTTCTATTTGTCCATTCTTTCAGCTCTTAAAACAGAAAAAAAATTTAAAAGGTGCCTTCAAAAATCATTTTGTTGTGAAATTAGTTTCCATTCCTTCAATTTTTTCATTTCTTTGATCATGTATAACGAAAGAATGGTTGATTTAATGCACCTAGAGCCCCAATTCTCAGAAAAGCTTCAAAATTTTTTCTTTTAATCAAAAGTTCCAGAGTCAACTTATTGGGAGCAATGGGCCGGCTTGAAATGCGGAAAAATGCGATTTTGAACGTTTATTCCATCGCCGTCCAGAATATCCACCACTACGAACAGGAGGTCCGTCAAAATATCATTTGAGGGAAACTGTGAATCTCTAGTGGCCACTTAAGAGACTGGACACTGAAGGGGCCACTAAAAACACCTCTAAAGAAGCCACTATAGTAGTTTTAGTCGCCTAGTAGTACGACTGAGAGTCCTAAAGAGGCCACTAATTTTCAGCCACTTAAGTGGCCACTATTTTCACTCCTATAGTATCATTTAAAACAAAACAACGACCACTAAAACATTCAAGCCCTAAAGTGGCCACTGAAAATTTTCCCAGAAAAAAACGATATTTTTAGAAATTCCGCGAAATGCAACCCTTGCCGCCAATTCCACAACCTGACTATGAGGATTATCGCCGAATTCGCCAGATTTTCAACGATTTTTGCGATTCGAATGATGGTGAGTTTCGAAACACAGAATAAATAAAGCTACCGTATACAAGGCCTTTTTTGGGCCCTTCGCTTCGAGACCTCAAAAAGCGGGTTTTAAAAACGAACTTTTTCATGGGAAAACTTGAAAAAATGATTTGAAATTGCATATTTTCTGGAACTTTTCATCATTTTTATTCATTAGAACTTGGTTAAGAATGATTTTTTTTTTCAAAAAAGGTTATTTTCTACAAAGTAAATGTATACTTCGGAAAAGTTGAAAAAATAAAATTTGGAACTTTTCAAGACCAAGTTCAAACGCCGACCAGCTCTTCGAGCCATGAATTTTTGGCTTCTAATAATGTTCCAGGTTCGTTTTTGCCATTGGAAGGCCAAAAATCCTATTTTCGTTCCCTTTTCCTCTCAAGGGATGAGTCTAAGCGTTGCGGTCGCGTGGCGGTTCCCACCCGAAGGAAAAAATACTTGCGCGCTTTGGCATTCTAAAGCATGAGAAAGCCGCGGAACGTCGGGTGCAACTTTTAATTTAATTGACAAGGGCCGGTACGCATCGCAGCCGCAACGCTTCCAGCTTTTCAATTTTCATTTTCTCGCCTTCTTGTTTTTTTTGACCATTCAAACTTTACCAAAAAAATCATTGAAGGTTGGAAATCTTTGGGGCCGAATTTATGTGATTTTTTCTTTTCCTTTTTTTCACTTTTTTCAAAAAATGAATTTTCTTCTCACCCAGCGATTTTTGCCCATTTTAAGAGTTCGGGCTCAACCATTTTTCTCGACTGTTTGATTTGATTTTTCCTCTAAAAAAATCGATTTTAAAAAAATTGTGCAGAAGAGGTTTTATTCATAGCGAAATGAATGGACTTAGGATGGTGATGATGATTTTTTTTTAATTCTAAAATTTTTTTTGGTTAATTTTTCGTTTTGTATGTCATTTGTCACAATTTCATGTCATTTATCACATTTCGAATTTTTTCAATTTGAACTTTACAGCGACTAGCTCATTTACTGCGAAGCCGAACATTTTTGCGGCGAACCCTTGGAGAAACAGTGGGAATAACAAGAAAGAGGACGTTGTGGAGGTTGGTTTTTTAAATTTTATTCTGGGAAAAATCGAAAAATGACATTTTTTGAATTCGCGCCTTAAAATGACATTTTTTCAATTCTCGCCTTAAAAAACGACATTTTTTGAATTCTCTCCTTAAAAAAACGACAATTTTTTTGAATTTTCTTCTTAAAAAAATAACAGTTTTTCGATATCTGTCATTAAAAATAGCAATTTTTGATTTCGCGCCCAAAAAACGACAATTTTTGAATTTTCTCCTTAAAAAATACCATTTTTTTGAATTCGCGCCAAAAACGCTTCGCCCAGGAACTCCTGAAAGTACCGCAGTTCTTTCAATTCCAGTTAATTTTTAAAAAAATCATTGGATTACTGTAAAAAAACGGGAAATTATTAGAAGTTTAACTGAACCATTTTTCGCTGCTCGACCGGACCGAGATTTGCCCCTTCTGTTCTTCCCAAATGACTAAAGGCCGACTTTTTGGCCTGCGAAATTTGTGGCAACTACGCCCACGCAACGGTTGGTTTCTTCATTTTTTTCGTGGAGAAATCGCCCTCCTTTTTCGGAGAGAAAACAAGGAATAGCCATTTTTTTAAAAGTTTTATTGAATTAAAAAAACGAAAAAAACCAACTTAGGAACGCTAGAGTGGTCCCTGGAGGGGCTCTTGTAGGTTCCAGGCGAGAAATCACCTTAATAACCCTATAGGGGACACTTAAGATTGCAAAAGTGGCCGCTCTAGAGATTTTAGTTAGTGGTCACTCTAGGGGAACTTGCTTTAGGGACGAAAATTTGGAAAACTGTAAATTCAAGTGGAAAAGGTATCAAAAAAAAACTGATCGATCAAATTTCATCAAATACGTCTTTTCATTTTCAAATCATAACCTCTAGACCTCTATAGGGACCACTCAAGCTTTTGGAGCTTAGGGGCGAGACCCTAAAAAACCCTATAGGGATCACCTAAGTTTTAGCCCTCTAGGGAGTACTTTTTTCAACTAGAGTGGTCGTTTTTTTCCTCTAATCCCTCTAGGGACCACTCTGTCGTTCTTGAGAAGCGCAGTACGAATTATCGGTAGAAAAGGTTAAGAAATCACTCGAGTGGATCTTTTTTCGCTCAAGTGATCACTTAAGAACGTTTTTCCCTGGAATTTTCCGATTTTCACCTAATAAGCATGTTAAAAGATTCGTTTTCAATTCAAAAAAAAATATAGCTGCTTCACGGCTGGCTTGAGCCATCGAAAAAAGGGTCCTGACACGATAATGCACGAGATAGCGCCTGGCTCGTGGTGAGCACAGACAAGACACGCCCCTTAGCGTCTCAAGCTGGCCGTGAATTAGCTATAGTCGAATTTTTTCCAGTGCTATGGTGTTTGGCTGGAAAGGAACGGCACCTGCATCCACTGCAGAAGTTCCCTGAAAGACCCCCAAGAGTACCCGACTTTGGCCTGAATTTCCTCGTCACGTTTTCATAGCCGACAGGTGGAAAAATTACCACTTTTTTCCGGTTTTTGACGGTTTTTGGTTTCCGGTGGACTTTCCTTCGAGTTTTCTTCGTCGTTTTGAAGTTACAGCTTTTTTTTCCGAGCCCAAAGATATATTTGTCGTTTTTTCCATGGTTTTTCTTCATTTTCAATCAAATTGAAGTGTTTGAAAATACTCAAATCATGCTATCGATGTCGCAATTTGGTCCGATAGTTCCACAGTTTGAAATTATTAACCTTTTTACTTCTTGAACTTGGACTTTTAAAAAAAGTTTCATTTTTCTGATTTTTTTTTACCCATTCTTGAATTTGTTGATTTCCACTGTATTGACTGCATTACGGATTCATTTCACCAAAAATCCGGGCCTTTTTCAAAAGTTTTTGTTTAAAGTCCGATTTTTGTATCAAATTGTCGTTCTAAAATTTGAATTTTCAAACTTCCCCTGTACCCCGCTGTCAAATGATGTGTATACTTGTTTTTTCTCGGTTTTTTTTTTCATCTATCGCATTTTTCCCTCCAAAATCTAATACCAATAACTAATGAATCAAATTATTAACTTTTGAAAAAATATCTCACTTTGCCACTTCTTACCCTTCTCACTTTCCTTCACTTGATCTACCTGCATTCTACCTGTCGATTTCGAACCTTTGATCAAATAAATTTTCGTGGCAAATTTTGAAAAATCGAAGTCCAAAAACAGAACGTGTTGTTTTTGAGTGCTTATTATTAATTCTTGTTTAAATTCCAGTTTTATTCGAAATCAGATCCGCTAATAACATTTCAAACAGTTGAAATCCATACCGTGGAAATAGAAGTAAAAAGAAACAAAAAAGCAAAAAGAAATGCCCCGAACCAGGATCGAACTGGTGACCTTTAGATCTTCAGTCTAACGCTCTCCCAACTGAGCTATCGAGGCGCATGCAGGGAAAGGGCGGCCGCCGCTACTTACCCCTTCGCAGGAGCACGCGGATGCACACGGGGAGAGGCAGTGAGGAAAAATTTATTTATAAACGGAAGAGCTTTTCGACGACGGGAAATCTTTGGAGGAAGATATGGCGTGGGATACCTTCTTGCTCTTCTCGTTACGTCGTTCGGTGGCCTTCAAAGGTGGATATTTGTGAGTAACTTTTGTTATTTTAACGAAGTTTTTCTTTTTCCCAAGGCTTGATTCTCCTAAAATTATACAAAACACTACCGAAAAAAAAATGAAGATGAAGGCCAGTAATACCTCTCGAGCTAAAAACTCACTTTTCCGCTTCTTTTTCGAAAAAAATTTGTAGGCCAGAAAATACGGTTCATATCGATTTGAGGTACTTTTAGGGTTTGAAAAAAAAGCGAATTTCACTTTCTTTTACAGTTTTTTTTTAGAATATTACTCGAAATGGAAGCCAGAAACTTCAGAAAAATAGTTTTTTTGTCCTTTTTCCCGATGAAAACTAATCAACTTCATTTAAAACTACGACGCTCCAGTTGACGTCTCCCTATCTCGTTTCATGCCTAGAAGTACCTGCTCGGTACTGCTGGCCGACGAGATTCCTACGGCTTTGGAGGAGGTCCGCGTCGAGGACTGGTTCGCGTGGACGGGCGACGGAACGCGCGGCTTCGCGAATCTCAGGTTGGCCTTGGCCTTCTCCGACTTGCACGTCTCCTGGGTGCACGAGGCCGACCGAGGTGTCTTCGGACGTCCCAACGTCTTCCGGTGCTTCTTATCCGACTTCTCCGGGTTTCTGTAGGAGGGGCGGTTATGTTCTTTCTTCAATTGAACTATAAATATTCATTGGGAGATTAATTTAAAATTTGCTCGAATGAAGAAAAGCATCGGTTTGAGCCTATGAAAAAGCAAAAAAAGGCTATGATATTTCAAAACTTGCGCTCCACGCACAACCTTCTTATTCTCGGATCTCCGGACGCTTCTGAGCATTTCTAAGGATCACTTAAGGGCTTTGACGCCGCTAAATTGGTAAAAAAAATTTTAAAAATTCAAATTGCCGCGCCAGGAGCGTCATTTGGGACACGGAGCAACTCCTGGGACAGGTGAAGATTACGGGCGGCTCCATTTGCTGCTTTTTCAGACTGATTTTTTAAAAAAGCTTTTTTTACGACGTCATGACCACTTTTTCCGTAAAATGTAGTGTGTCGTGTGCATGCACTGCGGCGTTCACGCACAGAAAATAGCGTCATTTTCTAACTATCAGAGTTTTTTCAGCTTTTTCTTTTCCAAACATCGAATTTTTAAAATTTTTCAACAAACTCACGTCCCAAGCTTCTTCTTAATGTAGTCGACACAGGCGCATCTGGACTTTCTCTCGCTTCGGGACTTTTTCGTCTTGTGGAGCATCGGCGGCTTTGCAGACGTCGTCCCCGGGCCGGACATCTCCATCAACTCCATCACTTTCGGCGTTCTCGCCTTCTGAAGAACACAAGAAATAGGATTTTTTTTTTTGAAAAAGTTGATTTTTCACTTCAATAGACGTCTTCTTCTTCTTTTTATCCGCCCTCTGTTTCACGGCGTTGGCGGCTGAATTTGATTTTTTGAAAAGTTCTGAAGAAAATCTTAAAATTTCAACATGAAAAGTACTAGTATTTAAAAAAAATACCATAAAACTTGTAAAATTCGGACAAATTCTACCCGTTTAGCGTTAAGGAGAGCCTTATTAATCCTTTTTTCGGAAAAAAAAAGTGGAAAAAGCCTTGAAATACTCAAAATTAAAAGCAATTAGTACTTATCCAAATACAAAAAAACCAATAACCAACTATGAGCATCAAAATTCGTAGGGCGGCTCAGAGGCAACGAGGAATGTTCCCCGATCGGTGGGGTGCTTTCCGCGATCCCGCACCTTCAAAACAGTTCCTTTTCAAAACTTTGCAAAAAATTAAGAGATTTGATTCGAAACTATTGATTCCATCATCATCAATCTTCAATGTTTATTGGTTGTTTTAGTCGAATGGAATCGACTAAAAAAACCAATAAATTTCAAGCTAAGATTTCGAAAATTATTTCCGTTTTGAGCTCGGAGAATTCAAGGAAGCGAAAAAGATGAAAAAAAAAATTATCTCTAGAGAAGTTTTTTCTTCGAAACAACCTTCCGAAGAGCTTTTCTGTTTTTCCTGACCCCTTAAAAAGGTTAGAAATGTTTCAAGAACTCTAAAGTGGTCCCTAGAGGGGTTCGGGAAGAAAAAAAACTCTTCAATGGAATAAAAAGTGCACCCTACAGAGGTAAAATTCAAGTGGTCCCTATAGGCGTTTAGAGCCTGACTTCTAAGGCTCTAAAGCTCACGAGGTCCCTACTTACAAAAACCCCTAGACTGGTCACTTTGCGAGCTTTAGTACAGGGAGGCAAGGTGACCCCTAGAAGCCTTCTAGTGCCCTTCTAGGGTCCATTCTGGCGCCTCTGAGCGACCTCGGAAGCTGCCTCTTGAAATGAGTGGGGTCCATGCAGATCCGGGCGCCGTTGTGCGAGTCCAACATGTTGCGGGCCAATCGGGAGATCTGCAAAACGAGCCGCGACGCGTCAACCGAGGCATGCGTCGCGGTTTCCTCACCCGTTCCGACAGATGCAACGTGTTGATTCGTTCGACGATCAGCTGCTTGTCGACTTGGCTCAGGAAATGGGTTCGGATCTAAGGAAAAAAGTCGATTTCAGTCCTTATTGGGTTCAGGATTATTCATTTTCCGAGAGTCAAAGATACTGTCCCAGAAAAATTATATTTCCAGTCTTCAAAGTGCTTTAGGCGCATGGTCTCATGGGCTATTAAAGGCGCATGGTCTCATTTCATAAAAGTATCAAGACGAAGAGTCCTTTTCCGTGTTAACCTAAGTCATGCGAAACTTCAAACATCCTTTTTCTTTCACAGGGATCGCTAGAGCCATTCCAAATGCGGCCTATATATATAGCCATTCCAAATGCGGCCTATATATATAGCCATTCCAAATGCGGCCTATATATATAGCCATTCCAAATGTGGCCTATATATATAGCCATTCCAAATGCGGCCTATATATAGCCATTCCAAATGCGGCCTATACATGGCCTAATAAAGAAGCCTAAACTAAAGGTAAAGTAGTCCAACGTGAGATATGATAAGCGATGTCGTGTTCATCGACAGCCAATGAATTGCTGCCGCGCCGGAATCGCATTTTTGGCGCGATATCGCATTTCTCCCGCGATTCTCATAAACTCAAAAAACACTTGAAAACAAACGCAATACCGACACGGCTACAGCCCTTTTGCGATGTCGTCAGTGAAACCCAAGCGATATCGCCGTTACTCCAAGAGCATAACTAACAGTTCCGAGGACGGCCGGGGCGCAGCTCGACGGATGCGGCTGTCCGGAAAGCCAGAGGAGGGCGCCGTCGGCGACGACGATCTCGTGCCGAACGTTCAGGTCGCAGCTGCCCAGCACTTGGACAAACTGGTAGAGCGGGATCGAGCTGAAAGTGAAACATTTGCGGGACATTCGCGATGTCGCGAAAAATTTTGGCGCGATATCGGAAAAAATTCTGGCGGCGCGGTCATAGAAAATATGCGAAAGAAACTAGAATTTTATTTTTTTTTTCAACTTTTTTTTGCCCTTCTTACCTGAAATCCGGCAGTTTGGCGAGGTTGACAAAGTTCTGGCCGGCTAGGCGATGAAGGGCCATTTCCGTCTTCAAATCATTGATTTTGCAGTAAAAAAATTTTGTAAGGTTTGTAAAATGTCCGGAAGGTTCCCATAAAAGTCTCACGGAAACGCCAGAGTGGTCACTAAAGGGGTTAGGGGAGAAAAGTGCCTCATAGTGGACAAAAAAGTGCTCCTGAAGGTCTCAAATGGTCCCTATTGGAGTTCAGAGTTTGACTTCTAAGCCCCTAAAGCTTGAGTGGTCCCTATAGTGGTCTTTAAATTTATTTTTTTGGTCTGATAATGAAAAGACGTACTTAAAAGACGCCGAGCACGCTCCCCTGGAGTGGTCAAGTGGTCCCTTGAGAGAAATTTTTGAGAGCCTCTAACTAGTAAGGTTGCCACTGTAGTGACCACTCTCCCGTTCTCAATCATGTTAAGTTTGAATAGACCAAAGCTTGAGTGGCCCCTAAAGTGATATTTCAGATTTTTGTTGTGATGGTGACCACTTGCAACCTCCGCTAGAGTGATCACTAACAAAAACCCCTACAGGGGACACTTTTGCAAGGTTCAGTGCCTCTATAGGGATGTTCACAGGGGTTCCTTGATAATAATCTTAGAAAAAATATAAAGTTTCCACTCTAGTGAAAACTCTGGTGTTTTCAAGTTTAACTGGATCTTTTGAAACAGGAATGGAAGCTTTCTTTGTTATTTTTTTCTCTAATGACATATTTTTGTCTTCGAAACTGATTTTTTTCAAATTTTGAACCTATTTTGTTTGGAAAAAAATCAAAAAAATTATGATAAAATGATGATTATGATTAATAAAAAAACCTCATAAGAAACACAGGAAACGCCGCAAATGATAAGGGCCTGCAAGAGGTCCGAGTGAGAAACGCACGCCGATTCTAGAATATTCTGGAAAAAAATCATTTTTTTCTTCTAGAATATTTCAGAAAATTTCGGTACTTTTTTTCCAATTGAGACTTCAAATTCTCCATGATAAAAAGTCTTGGAGAGGGTGAGCATCTCCGAGAGAGCGTAATATGTCAATGACGTCTGGAGGAAAAAAACTTCATCTTTTTTCTCAAATTTTTCATTTTCAAAGTTGTACAAAAAAATATAATATTTCATCAACAGAAACTAGGAAAAATTGAACTTGACTTAATTAGGGTTTCGAAGCGAAAATGATCAACTTCCAACAGGTTACTGTAGTTTTTAAAAGACATTCTTCTCAAAAAGCAAAAAAAAACATGGCGGGTTTTGAAGCGAAAATTATCAATTTGAAAGAGGTTCTTGTAGTTGAGAAAAGACGTTTTTTTTCGGAAAGAAATATTGATTTACTTTTTTGGTTGATAGTTACTGAAAAGGCCTAAATTTTTCAAAGATTCAAGAAAAAAAGGCAAATCGGGTTTCGAAGCGAAAAAGCTCAATTTCAATGGGATTACTGTAGGTGAAGATTTTCACTGAAAATAGAAACCTTGATCTCCTTTTTCATGATGAAACTGATGAAGGCGAGGATGGCCTGGTCGCTGAACCGGTGCAGGTCCACCGTCGTCATCAGTTTCGCCGATTGTTGCTGCTGAAAAAAGGAACTTTTCAAAATGAGAATTAAATCGAAGTTTAGAAAATATTCCTAGCCTTATCAATGACCGATCAATTTAGTTTTTACCTTTTTTTTAAACCACGTTTCAGGAGAAACGATTGATTTTGAGCCAAAAACGAAGCTAATTTTATTCAAATTAAAGAATTTTTCATCAATCTGAGCTTTCATGCATAAATTTTACTTGTCTCTCAACCGATTTTCACCATTTTTTTGGATAGAATTTTCTTTTCAAAGGAAAAAAGTGGATTTTCTTTAAAAAATTTTTCTGGATAAAGTTTTAGATTTTCATAACTGATAAATTCACTACAAATGCCGGAAATTTCCACTTTTATTTTAAAGATTCTCACTTTCTGGACGAGCTGCGAAACGGCGGCAAAGTTTTCGACGCTGACGTGGTGGACGCTCCGATTTCCGATCAAGCGGATCATGTTGTTGTGCTAAAGTGAACAAATTCAAAAAAAGGGTAATCTTTGAGAAAATGGTGCTACGACAAGAACGAGTTTTCGATGGTACGATTTTATCCCAAGTCCGCAAATCTCCGGAGCCGTTATCTCAGAGTACCGTAATCTCAAGGCCCATAATCTCCGAAACCACTTATCTCCGAAAACGAAAAACTTCGATTTTCTTTGTCTTTTTTGCATTTTGTTTTTGTTTTTTTCTTGTGTTGTGCTCAGAATACAATCTCCGATCCAAATTTTTCGCCGGACCCTAAATAATTATATTCATCAAATTTCCACTTTTATTGAGAAGCTGAACAATTTTAAGTTAAGCCACTTCTAAGTTCGAGTTTCACTCTTTTTTTCTTTGCTTTCCACATGAAAAAGTTATCAGAGAAGCTTAAGGACAAGAAAAAAATTGAAAAAAATTATCAATTTGAAAAAAATTGAAATTATTTTCACTCAGTGGAAAAAAATAAAAAAAGTTTGAAAAAAACGAAAAATATTTGGCTTTCGTACGCAGTTTCGGTCGGAGATTGTATTCTGAGTACAACACAAGAAAAAAATGAAAATAAAATGCAAAAAAGAGAAAGAAAATTGAAGTTTTTTGTTTTCGGAGATAAGTGGTTTCGGAGATTATGGGCCTTGAGATTACGGTACTCTGAGATAACGGCTCCGGAGATTTGCGGACTTAAGATAAAATCGTACCATCGAGTTTTCCTTTTGCAAAGAGTACTGTATGTGGAAGTCCGCATTTGGCGCGTGCACTCGGCGTGTTTGCACATTGCGCGTCCATTTTTTTGTTTCTTTTTTTCATTTTTCATTTCAAAGTTTTTTTAGTTTTTTTTTATAATAAGTCAGAATGAATGATTGATTTAAGTCAACAGTTCCCTCAAGTTCATTTCCATAAAATTCAGAACAAACTGAAAAAAAGGGGAGACGGTACCACTAAAAATGTGCAATACGCACAACCAAAATGCGGGCTTTCACATACAGTACTCTTCAAAATACAAGATTCGAGACTTCGAAGCCAATAACAAAAACTCTGAAAATTTTGATTTCCTTCATTTGAACTCTGAGAAAAACGGTAAAATGCTCGTTCTCTCGAGAATTAAATTCAGAGTACATCTCGCTGAATTTTCAACAACTGATTTTTCACTTGGGAGGTCGTTTTTCTTTGTGGTTGGGATTGCCCTGGAAAAATTCCTTGATGTATTAATAGTAGATCCTGAAAGTCTCAACCTTCAAAACTACCTAATTATCAAGAAATAAGGCCTCAAAGCTTTGAAAATAGCTTATTTTAACGGTTTTGACGGTATTCTTTGACGTTGAGGAGTAATTTTTGAAAAACTGGAAAGTTGGAATATTCTGACCTATTTTTAGAAGATTTCCTTCATTGTAAGCCTTAAAAATTCGTAAAATGAACCGGTTCACTGCTGGGTTCGCCAGAAGAGCTGAACTTGGACATTGATTGTGGCTGTTTGTGTTCAGATTCTGAAAAAACCACTGATTTCTTAAATTTCTACAGTATTTTCGTTACTACTCGATACATTCTAGCTTCTCTGCGCTCTCTGTTCTCTCAACAACACTCTCCGACCTTCTCCAGGCTACCGAGAACATTTTTAGTGGCCACTTAAGGATTTTAACGAGTTAGTGGCCACTATAGCAGTCAAATAAGTCGTCATCAAGAAGAGAACTACTAAAGTGGCCACTAGGAGGCAAATAGTGGCTTCTATGGAAGTTTTTTCAGTGGCCACTCTAGAGCCCTCTCCAAGTAGTCCTCAAGGAAGTGGCCACTAAAGTAATTTTCCAGTTGGGCGTCCGATTGGGCGACTTGGGCCCGCCCGGGCTTGGGCCAGAATTTTTATTAGTAAACAATTTTTTCTTCATACTTCCTGTTGAGTTTCAAAAAAAGAACCTAAACCGTTTTTTTTTTCGTTCAAAAGGTTGATATTCAAAGTAAAAATTTGCATTTTCTTAGCTCGGCCGGGCTGAATCGGGCTCAGTAAACGGCCTTGACGGGCCGGCCCTGAGAGGAGAGAAAAGAGGGCGCAGACTGGTCAATGCAAAAAAACCTCCTCGCTTCTTCTTTCTCTTCTTCCTTTCCTTGTCCACTTTCGCAGCTTCAAGCTTGCTCTCGACCTCGCTACTGAGCAAGATCCTTCAAAATATGTTGACTTTTTCACATACGCATTTTTTTGTTTCAAAAACATGACAGTCAAGAAACTATAGCTATTTCCATTTGAGCTCATCTTCCTATGCATGCGCCTTTAATAAAGCCTCAAAATTGCCGTAATTTTGAAGGCGCATATGGCCCGAGAATTGCCGTAATATTAAAGGCGCATACAACCTAAAAATTTTTGTTACTTTAAAGGAGCATACAACTTTAAATACTGTAAAATTAAAGGCGCATATAGCGTCATATCCCTGTTATATTAAAGGCGCATACAGTCCAAAAGTTCCTTTGTATTAAAGGCGCATATAGCCTAAAACGCCCACATTATTAAAGGCGCACATATCTTCATGTTCCTGTTATATTAAAGGCGCATACCACCTAAAAACTTCAATTTATTAAAGGCGCATAGGCCCTACTTTTCCAATATGTTAAAGTTGCATGCACAAAACCAGGCAACATCTCTATTTTCATCGTGTCAAGACCCAATTTTCGATGTTTCAAGCCATCAGCTGTTGCGTTTCAAGATCAATTTCATTTCATTGAACGCTAAATCGAAACAAATCGAAATTCGAAAAACGAACCAATCTTTGTTGTTGTTGTCGTGCTGCTCACGTTCCTCCATCGTCGAGTCGCCACCAAATTTGTGAGAAATGCCGGCTTTTTTCCCATCTTTTGACGTTTCCGGTCAAGTTTACGCGAAATTTCAAAACTTGAAGTCATTGAAAATGTTTGGAATTCGAAATTTTCGTTCTAATCAATAATTTCTTTTGAAAAATATCGTCGAAAAATAGATTTGTGAGAAAAATGTGGGGCTTTTAAGCTTAATTTTCTTCGAAAACTCTAGTGGTCACTTAAGAGGTTTGTCAAGGACTTCTTGGAGAGGGTACTAAAGGGGCCACTTAAACCATCTATATAGAAGGCACTATTTTGCGTCCTAGTGACCACTATAGTAATTATTTTGCTGTCTCTTAGAACCACTTAGACTTCTGAAGAGGCCACTAAGTTTAGCCCCTTAAGTGGCCACTAAATCGACTTCTATAATGACCCCTAAAACGTCTAAACCCTGAAGTGACCACTGAAAATTCCCCCAGTCGACCATTTCAACTCTAAAAAAACTTTTCTGATTGGTATCCAATAAAAAAAACAGTAAAAAACTCATTCCGAGCCGAATTTATTCACAGAAAACCGGTCAAAACGTTGGAGGAATCAAATAACTTCCTTTTTGAGACCAAAGATGAAGCACAAATATTCAACAAAAAGGTGAACAGAAATAAACAAAGAGAAAAAGAATTGGATTATTTCGGGGGCGGGAAATCGCACATGACGCCGGTGGTGTCGAGGGCCGAGTAGATGAAAATGTTCTTCAGGGGGTCTTTTCCTTCGCTCAGCGTCTGAATCAACTATTTGAAAGAAAGGTACAATGAAAAAAATAAAGTATCACTAAAAGTTGTGAAAAAAATTATTTTTTTGAAAAACTCCAGTTTTTACCGCTTCAGGACCACAAAATAAAAATTCAAATCAACAAAAAAATATGTTCCAGAAAAAATCAAAAAACATTGATTTTTGATCCATCTAAAAACGCTAGAGTGGTCCCTAGAGGGGCAACCTTGAAATCTCTTGAAGGCTTCCCTCTAGGGATCACTTTACCTCCTTATAAAAGGGACACTAAAGCTTGTAGGAGTGACCACTTTAGGGGAGCATGCTAGTGGTCCCCATACATATTCTTAACTTTCAAATAACAAAATAAAGTTAAAGATCTCTCAAGGGACCACTTGAGGATTAGGGCTTCAAGGATTTTGCCGGAAATTTCAGACTTTTCTCTTAATAGGCTGAATGCTCATTATGAAGCCAATCAGCAAAAAATACACTTTATTCCTAAAATATCTACTTATATGGATCCATATTCTTGATGTGCTACACACCAACATAGTAGCCTACTTTGCGCCTTTTTCTGGTCAGAATACCGTATTTAGGTCTTGGAGCGAAACGGGAAAAAAAGCTCTGTATACTGTGGTTTTTTTCTCAATTTTTGAAACTACTTCTTTTTAAAAAAGGACTTGGAGAGGAAAATAACAACTCATTGGACTTGAATAATCAGAAAACCATGAAAAGTCGATTTTTAAAGTCATTTTTGGCCGTTTGAAGTCGTGAAAACTGGAGGAAATGGGATGTTTATTTTTCAATTTTTGTTTTTATAAAATCAGAAACGGACTTTGATCGCCTCTTGTCCCATCATTCCTCCGACAACAGCAGCCGTCGGCGTCAATTGTGGCGGGAAAAGGCTGAAAATCATTCAAATTACCCTAAATTCGAGTTCTTACAAAGTTAGAGAGCGTAAAAAATGAAAGGGCAGACGTTTTTTTTCACTGAACGCCCTTTCTTTTTCCAGTGCTCTCTAATTCCCAAAAATTCAAACTTGTACTTGTTTTTTTGAAATCATTTCACGGCTAAGTTTTTTTTTTTTTGAGAGAATCAGCCTAAAATAATTTGCTCATTATATTTTCCTAAATGCTTCAAAACAACCTAGATTAAGCTTTTCGCAGCTTAAAAACAATAAGAACAACAAATTCTTAGGAGCACCCAAAACTTTTTTAAAAAATCCAAAAACTCACTGATCAAACTTTTCCGGCTGAATGGACTGTTCTTCCGGTTTCTGGTTGCCAATGCGGACCTAATAATATAATTTTTCCATTTTTTTTTCTCTTGAGGATGCCAGAGTGGTCACTATAGCAGTGACAAAAAAAAAGTGAACCAAATAATGCTCCCTCGAGGGCTAAACATTAAGTGGTCCCTGAAGCGGTTTAGGGTCTGACTCCTGGGCCCCTACTAACCACGCTGCCATTTTGCAGCGAAGAGAATGAAAAAATGATCATGACGGCTTAAAAAAAAAGCTGTCTCTCTAGTGACCACTCTGGCATTCCTGAGTAGTCCAAAAACCTCATCCTCCCAGATTTCCTTCAAGATTTTGATGTTGGCTTCTTCGTCGTCGGTCAGAAGACGTTCACGTTGGGCGCGGAGCATGGCTGAATCTTACTATTTTCAAAAGATTGAAAAAGTTTCTAAGAAAAAAAGAGAAATGAGGCTTTAGCCGCTCAAAAACTGAACAAAATAGACCAAAAAAACTACCATTTTGGGAATTTTTTTGAGCTCCAAATTAAAAAAATCTTCAAAAAAATCATAAATATCATAAATATGAATTTCAGACCCCGTCACTAATATTCACTAGGTTGATGCACTCAAAAATAAATTACGAATTTTTAAAAATCCAGATTATATAAAAAGTGAGATGATACAGTAAAGAGAGATAACTTTGGAAAAATTTTTTTGAATTTTTGAAAAAAACTTAAAATTTTGATTCTAAAAAAACTCTATTTTTTTGCCTTTAAAAATTAAAAAGAATCTGGGAATCTCTGAAAAAAACTAATTATTCTAATCTAGGCGTCGCTTAAATTCTAGAAAAATTCAAAAATCAATGAAAAAAATCATCAAAAAAATTTCACTTCAATCTCAATCTTTGAGCTAAAAAATGGCATATTTTTCGATTTTTGTCAATTTTTCCAAGGAAAAAGTCATCAAAAACTATAATTTCCCTAAAATCCTGCAAAACTAACATTTGATCGCAAAATAGGAAGAAGGAATGATTCTTTTGGCCTTCCTTTGCAACTTTTTGTCGGACCATTCGGTGTGGAAAGCCGTGGCGAAAGACGGGTACGGAAAGGCCTGAAAACCGATTTTTCAAGAGTTTGGGGCATTTTTTGAACATTATAATCCTTTTTTTTTTGAACATTCAATCTCTTTTTTTTCTTAAAAGCTCGTCCTGTTTGTTCAAAACTTTTTCTAATCTTCAAAAATTCCCAAGATTTTTTCTTATTTTTCAAACATTTCGTCTAGATTTTATCAAAATATTCCCCATTCCACTCGACTTCTATGTACAAGCTTTTATTCCATTTTTTCAAAATTTTGGAGCATTTTTCCAACATTTCCCTTCATTTTTTTTTTTTGAAATGTTTATCTCTTTTTTTATCGTTTTGTTTTTCAAACTCTATCTAATTGTCAAAAAAATTCCCCATTTTTTTTTAAATTTTTTTACTCGATTTTTTTAACACTTAACCCCAACCTATCGAGCATTCTATTCCATTTTTTCTAGATTTTATCGAAATTTTCAAAAATTTCACTCAATTTCTTCAAGCTTTTATTCCATTTTTCCAACATTTTGGGGCATTTTTTGAACATTCTATCTCTTTTTTTTCTCGAAATCTCGTCCTGTTTGTGCAAAACTTTTTCTAACTTTCAAAAATTCACAAGATTTTTTCTAATTTTTCAAACATTTTGTCTATATTTTATCAAAATTTTAAACGTTTCCTTCAATCTCCACAAGCTTTTATTTCATTTTTTCAACGTTTCGAGGCATTTTTGAACATTTTAATTACTTTTTTGAACATTTTATCTATTTTTTTCTATAAATTTCGTCCTTTCTTTTTTAAGTTTTCAAAATTTTTTCCCAATCTTTCGAACATTTTATTCCATTTTTCCCCATATCACCCAATTTCTACAAGGTTTTATTCCATTTTTAAAAAATTTACTCCGTTTTTTCATTGTTTTACTTAATTTTCTTCGAAAAACCTTCTTCACGAACTGTTCATCTTCAATGGTGGTCATCGGCTGGGCCTTTGAATTCGAGCTGACGTCATCGACGTCGACGTGGCAAGTCTGCGCGGAGCGAACTTGCCTAGAATGGAAAAAATCCTTTTGAAAATCTTCAAAAATTGATAAATTCAAAAAAGAACTCCTATTCCTAAAAAAAGTATTTTTCAAGAATTTTTTTACTAAAGCTTCTACTTCTACTAAAAAAAAGTGTAAATAAACTTTTTTCTTTCGTTTTCAGCTGGAAGTTCGAACTTTTCCTCAGAGAAAAAAAAACCCACATCAAAAATTCGTGTTCATCAAAATCGAAGAACGCGTAGCCGCACCATCCGAAGACACTGCCGCACATGAATCTGAGAAAAAAGAACTGCATTTCTGACTTTTTTTTAAAAAATAAAACATCTATTGGTTTTTCAAATTTAACAAACTTATAGTCTTCATAAGACACGCAAGAAAGATCAGTAAGATAAAATTCTGAACTCTCAGTTGAAATTGTTCAAAAGTCTCTCAAAGCTACAGTATCCTACCAATTTTGGGCGCCTGTGATCTTTTTTAATCCCAATTTCGTTAGAGCGCACTTTCTCAATTAAAATCGCGTTTCGAAGCTACAGTATCCCACTAATCCCCCGTATACAAGACCCCTGTGAAGTGCCCGAAGCTTCTGAGATATTCTAGGGGTCCTGAACGTACTGACGCCGCTAAAGTGATCCCTAGAAATTTTCAGATACGTCCAAGTTGTGGTCATTTTTCGACCCAATTTGGTTAGGGCGCGCTTTCTCAGCTGAAATCGCCTCTATAGCTACAGTATCCCACCAATTTTGAACTCCCGTGGTCTTTTTTAAACGTAGTTCCATTAGAGCGCGCTTTCTCAGTTTAAATCGCCTCTATAGCTACAGTATCCCAAAAATTTTGAACGCTTGTTGAGCCCGATTCCGTTGAAGCGCGCTTTCATCAGACGAAATCGCCTTCAGAGCTACAGTATCCCACAAATTTTGAACCGCTTTGACCTCTCTCAACCCTCGTTTCTTTAGAGTGCGTTTTCTCAGTGAAAACCGCTTTCAAAGCTACAGTATCCCACAAATTTTGAACCGCTTTGACCTCTCTCAACCCTCGTTTCTTTAGAGTGCGTTTTCTCAGTGAAAACCGCTTTCAAAGCTACAGTATCCCACCAATTTTGAACGCCTGCGACCTTTTTCGAACCCAATCTCGTTAGAGCGCGTTTTCTCTCTTAACCTACCTGACATTAGCCTGGCGACAAAGTTTGTCGACGCGATTGACGAGGTCGTAGTCCTGGTCGATGAGGACGACGAGGGAGAACTGGCGGACGAAGGCTTCCTGGCCGACCTCGTTCAGCTCGTTGAGCTGCGTCTCCAACGACTTCTCCACCACGTTCAGCTCGACGTTCGGGTTCAACGAGGTCGTTTTTCCGGCGGCCGCCGCGGCTCTCTGTCAAGAACAAGAACACTTAAGTAATTCCTTGAAGATGACACTAAAGTGGCCACTATTTTGCGTTATTATAGTGATTTTATTAATCTAGTCCTACCAATTAGACTTCTAAAGAAGCCACTAAAGTGGCCACTTAAACGTAAAAAAACCCCCAAGTGGCCACTTTGGCAGAAAAAATCAAGAAGAGAAATTTATGAAAGTAATCTTTTTTGGCCTTGTTTGGTCTTTTAAAGAGGCCACTTATTTTCAGCCACTTAAATGACCACTCGCCCAACTACTATAGTGGCCATCAAAACCCTAAAGTGGCCACTGAAAGTTTCTCCTCTAAAAATTCTAAAATCGCAAAAAAAGTCTTGTAACTAAAAAAATATATTCATTTTTTTGAATACAGTCAAGGGGCGTGGCCTGTCTGTACACTTTACGGACAAAATTCCTCGCCGTTTTCTTTTGACGCCATGGGAAAAACGCGTAAACAACAGGGAATATTAAAGGCGCATGTTTAATGGGTCTTGAGACGAATCGGTTAAAAAAGCGATTTTTCTGTTTCTTTTTTTTTTAGTGTTCTAAGGGATTCCGCAGAACTCAAAATAACTGCCAGAAAATAAAAAAATATAATGGAATTTCGGAAATTCAAATACGGTATGTGCGAGAGCGCCGCGGTGTATGCACACGACACACAATACTTTACGCAAAAAATCGTCGTCTCTCACATTCTTGCCCAAGGTCTCCGGGGCGTGTTGGAAGAGGAAATTGGTGTCGAGGTCCTGCTGGACGACGGCCTGATGGTCCATCAGAGTGAGGCTTTTCAGGCCGGCCAGGACGATATTCTTGGCGAATTCCGCGCCGAGGGCCGTCACGCCCACGATGAGGACACTAGACGCCCGGAGTCTATATAAATCACAAGAATTCTTTGAAATTCCCTCAGAAAACCGACTTATTCTGAGCTTCGAGGCCCCAAAGACGAATCTGACGGTCATACACGGCCGCCTCGTCTTTCGACAGACCTTCTGCTTGGCCAGGCATTACACTTGTCATTTTTGGTTAGTTTTCTGAAATATTGCAAAATTCTGAAACGAAAAAAGCTGAAAAAAATGTTTTTGATTAATTTTACGATGCTCCAGATGACGCTGTTCACTGGAATATCGTTTGAAAAAAAAAATTTTTTTTGGTAGTGTCATTCAGAAATTTAGATCAATTTTTACGATGCTCTAGTTGACGATTTTCATTGGAATATTGTTAAAAAGTTGGAAAAATGATTTCAAAAAAACCGTCCTTTCGAGAGAAAAAAAGTTTTAATCAACTTCACAATGCTTAAAAAAATCATCATTTGAAACATCGTTGACCAAAAAAATGTTAATTATATAATTTTACGACGCTCCAGATGACGATTTTCATTCCAATATTGCACAAAAAGTCTAACCGTCATTTGGAGCATCGTCGAAGTAATTTTAATTTGTTGTACGATGCTCCAAATTACGATCTTCCTTAAAAAATCCACATAAAGTCTAGCCGTCATTTGGAGCATCGTTAAAAAATTCTAAACTTTTCAGTTTTTTTTCTATCAAGTTTTTACGACGCTCTTCCTTAGAATACTCCACAGAAATGTCACTTAGAGCATCGTTCAGAAAAAAAAATTATTAATATTATACTTTAATATGCTCCAAATGTTCTCAAAAAAATCCAACGTCATTTGGAGCATCGTTTAAAAAAATGCTAAAGTTCCAATATTTTTTTTGATTTCGAAATTTTACAATAATGAAGATTTTAATTAGCCTTAAAAAGCCAGCCGTCATTTGGAACATCGTTGATGGAAAAAAAAAAACGACGCTCCAAATGACGCCTACTTTTCTTTTTTTTCAAATATTTATCAATCATTTTCACAACCTTGAAATAAATGTTCAAAACCAACTTTTTTCAATGAAAATATCGCATGGCGCCAACAAAAAACCACGAAAAAATCCATTCAAAAAATCGTAAAAATCAATTTATCGAATTATACACAACCAATTCATATCAACTTACAAACATTATTTCTAGAATTAAAAATAT
The DNA here is from genome assembly GCA_904845305.1 of Caenorhabditis auriculariae. NCBI lineage: Eukaryota > Metazoa > Nematoda > Chromadorea > Rhabditida > Rhabditidae > Caenorhabditis > Caenorhabditis auriculariae. The sequence goes on along the minus strand of CAJGYM010000013.1, from coordinate 642,263 downwards.
GATACAGATCAATTAGAAGAATTAGATAAAAATGAAAGAATTAAAAAACTAATAAGTGAAGTGGACATGTACAAAGTGGGGGGAGATTTATTTTATTTCATTAATTTATTGTTTCTCAAATATTTGGCAATTTTCTTAGTATTTCTTAGTAACATTAGTTGTATCACAAGACAAGGGAAAAATCCTAGGAAATTTCTACATTTTATTCAATGGAAAAGGACAGACTAGAAAAAAGTCCTTAAAAGTGGGGGAAAACTGATAATTGGAGCAATGGAACAATGGCAGAGGGGGAAAGAACTCAAAACGCAAAAAATATTGATTTTAAATGTTTCGGGAACCTTTGGGAGGTCAAAAATCGATGAAAATTGACAATTTTTATCAAAAAACCACCACCCAAAAGCTCAGAAAAATCTAAAATTGATACTAAAAGTTCCGCTAATCAGTACTGGAATGACTTGAAGTTTTTTCTGTATTTAATATTCTTGTTATATAAAATATTTCCATTCTTTTAATGTGGAAAATGTTTTCTAAAATGCTTTTGCTGTTTCGAGATGAACTCAAATTTATTGACTTGTTTAAAAGTTTGTTCAACGTAATGGTAACTCTTAGGTTAATTCATTTGAAATCAACTTTCCTGCGCGATTTTCGATCGAAATAATCACAAAATCTTCAAAATTCTCGACAAAAGGATTATAAATCACACAAAAATCGACTTCGGGTCTTTTTGAGCCGATTTCAGGTCAAAAAAAGAGGCTAAAAAACTCGAAAAATCGATAAAATTGAGACAAATTTTTAAAAAATGCTTTTTTGGTTCAATTTTCAAGTGACCAAACTTCAGAGGAGATTTCCCCAATTTGGTCATTTTTTTGATTTTCAAAAGAAGTTCCGTTAAATTTTCCGTATTCTACTGGGAAAACTTTCCGTGAGCCCTTAAGGGTTTTGAAGTTCTTGCGGCCGCAGTCGAATTAGTGGGCACTTTAGTGGCCTCTTTAGGAGTCCAATTGGTACGACTACTTCACAAAAATTACTATAGTGGTCACTAAGACGCAAAATAGTGGCTTCTACAGAGATTGTTTCAGTGGCCACTTTAGAGTCCTCTCCAAGTAGTCCTTGAGAGACCTCTTAAGTGGTTCAAAAAATCTTCAAGTCATTCCCGGTAATTGAACTACATGGCACTCCAGTTGTAGCCGCTGACCGAGGCGGTGACCCCTGGAGAGGCCTCTTCATCGGTGTTTCTGGAGGCTCCCGCTTGGAAGGACGAGCCGCCGTGGCCGTTGGCGCTGTAGGCGCTGGCGGATCGCGGGGGCGCGGCGGGCGTCTCTCGGTCGAAGAGGCCCCGGTCTCGGGACCGTTCCCGCGTCTCGGGACTCAGGGTCCCGGGCGAGTTCATGTTCAGCAGCTCTCTTTGTCTTAACAGCGCCGCTGGGCTCTGAAAGAAGCAAATTTTGGTTTTTTAAGCCATTTTAAGACAATATTTTTCATCATTTCTTAAAAATTTTATAATTTCCTTCTAATCGAACTTCAAAGAAATTCAATCTTTTTCTGCCTCAGCTCAGATTTTTGAGTTTGTCCCTACGACACAGCCTATTCCGCTCCAGCATTTTAAATTTCCTTTCTGGGAAAAATAGCGTCGTATCACAGGTCTTGAAGCGAAACGCGCAAAAAAGGGCGGTGTACTGTAGTTTTTGGTGAGTTATAAAAAAACCGCCTTACACGTTTTTCTTTTCCACCCAAATACCGTATACCATTTAACCAAAGGTCTTAAAGCGAAATGCGCGAAAAAGCTCCATATAGTGTGGTTTTTCCTAATTTTAATTTTATAAGTCATTTTTTGCTGTCACAACCTTTCGAATCTAAAAACCTTGTTTTGCCTGGTTCAAAGTGAAAAATATAGCTATCTTTTTGTAAAATGAGTAACTTTTACGAATTTTCGTTTTTCAAAACTACAATTTACCCTTCCAGGACGGGCCCAAGTGCAGATGAATCCTTCCTGGCAGGCCGTCACAACGCAATCTCTCCGGAAATCCAGCACCGTCAGTCTTTCGTGGGCTATCCTCTTACACATCAGAGGTTCTGAACAAAAATCATCGAAATTAAGGAGATAAAAAAATTTTCTGACCAAGAAAAGTAGCAAAAAGACGCTAGAATTTCATAAAATTCCACAATCGTCAAATAAAACCCTAGAGTGGCCCCTATAGGGTTTTTAGTTCGCAATAAATTAGCATTATTTAGACGGAGAAATATCACAGAGCAAGTTTAACTTTTTGCATTTTTTTAAATCCTTAAGAAAGAATATTTGAAGGTCCCTAAAGGGACCACTTGAGATTGAGGGGACCGAGGATCCGACCTTGAATCCCTATAGGGACCACCTAAACTACTAGAGAGCACGGTTCTGTCAGATATGAACATTTTTCAGATTTTCTGAAATTTCTGAAAGAAAAATCAACTTTTTTAAATGACGTTCTTTATTTTCAATACCACATGCTACAGTAATGTGATACTTGATCAATTTTTTTTTTCATTTTGATTTTTATATCGTGTTGAAAGTGATTCCGCGAAATTCAAAAGAGCAGTCAGAGACTAAATTTTGGAGAGTTAGAGGTAAATTTGATTTTCGCGGAGATAACTTTGAACACGGTAGAAGCTACGTTGGGTCGAGATTTTAACAATTTTGCTCAACTGAGGAAAACTCTAGTGGCCACTTGAGTGGTTTCTCGAGAAATACTCAGAGAGGACACTAAAGTGGCCACTTGAACAACTTCCTCAGAAGCCACTATTTCGTGTCTTAGTGGCCACTGTAGTAGTTTCAGAGGTGCCACAAAAACTTTAAAAAAGGCCGCTAAATTTTTGACGCTTAAGTAGTCACTAATAGGTGAAAACCCTAAAGGGGCTCTTTTTTTGACTTATAGACTTTTTTTAAATAATAAAAAAATTTTTTTCTGAAATTTTTTTACAATCACTTCGCCAACGTGAAGTTTGTTTCATTGTTGATTGAAACTTAGAAATACTGTAGTGGCCACTTAAGAGGTTCTTCAAGGACTGCTTCGAGGGGACACTAAAGTGGCCACTTAAAACACTAATTTGCGTCTTAGCGCCCCCTATGAATAGCCTAGTAGTACCTCAGACTTCTAAAGAGGCCACTAACTTACGGCCTTTTAAGTGGCGACTAAATCGACCACTAAAACGTCAAAACCCTAAAGTGACTATTTTTCCGCAGAATTTTTCAGAATTAAACTTAAAATTTAAGGCTCACAAATCGCTCAAAACTGCGCCCAAGCTCAAAAACCAACCAATAACCGGGACATCCTCGATCCTGGGACAAATTTTGGTCCCGAGTATTTTGGAATCATCCAAAACCGTTGTTTGGGGCGAGGAAGCCGTCGAGTCGTTTGCACGTCTTCTAAAGAAGATATGACGTCACTAATCGGATCATTTGCGCTCCAAACCGATCACTTCCATTGCTGAGGGTCGTCTGGAGGGTCTGGTTGGACGAATTGGAGCCCCCGCCGACGGAAAGTCGTCCCAGGGTGAAGCCGCGTCGATGGAATCGCTTCTTTTTCTGTTTTTCGGGTTTTTGGGGCGTCTGGGCGGAAGAGGGCGACGGGTCGGATGACGTGGAGGGCACGCCGTAGACCCCTGAAGTGGCCCCTCCAGGGGACGCTTCGGCCAGAGGGTCCAGTCGGGAGCCGGGCGAGGACGTCTGCAAACTTTGAAATTTCGAAGTCAAGGATTTCTTTTTTAGGGACCTCAGAGTGGATTCTAGAAGGTTTCGTGGAAAAAAATGTTTTGAATGGGGCGAAATAGTGTTCCCTAGAGGTGTAAAATTGGAGTGGTGTCTATAGTGATTTAGGGTCAACCGCTAGGCCCCTAGAGTGGTTCCTTGAAAGTTGAAAATACTTATAACAACATTGAAATAACAAAAAGAAACGCTCCTTCAAAATCAATTCCTACAAGTGGCCCCTAAAGGGGTTGAGGGAAAAAATCCCCTAACTTGGGCAAAATAGTGTTCCCTAGAGGGCTAAAACTCAAATAGTCCCTATAGGGAATTAGATTCTGACTCCCAAAGCTTAAGTGGTCCCTATAGGGGTCAAAACGGGAAAACTTGTTTTTCTAGAGTTTTCATACTCAAATTTCAATAAGAGACCACTAAAAGTGATTTTTTTTTTTTTTTTTGGAAAATCGAATTTTTCAAGTTGAAAAGCTGTTTTTCTCTCAAAATAAGGTTAAAGTGTAAAACAAAACATTTTTACCTGAATTTCCAAGCCAAGCATCGGTGCAATAATGGTCGAATTTCGGTGTCTTTGCACGTTGGCCGGCTGAAAACATAAGAAAACTTTAACTTCATTCATAATGGGAAATCGTCTTTGAAAAATCGAAACATACGAGGAAATTGCCGGAGAAAAGGTTTTGACACACGTTCTCTGAGATTTTCAGAAATCTCTTGGCACAAGAAATTCAAGTTGGTTCTTCAGAGCTCGTTTCGCTATCAGAGATACTACATAGCCTCCTCAATTCATAACACCTTGTTTTTAGAGGCTCCGCCCACTTTCAGGGTTACGGTAGAGAAAATACCATAAAAAGCTAACTTTTTTCCTGGTGGAGCAAATTAGTTCAAGAATACCAGAGAGAATGGAAAATTGTTTCGAAAGGGTATTTAGAAGAATGTTGAAACCTTGAGCATGTCTTCGGTGATGTCCCAAAGACAGAGCTGGGTGTCGTGTCCGACGCTTCCGATCCGGTAACAAACGCCGACGCCCACCTTCAAATATTCACTTTTTCCCTTATTTTATTTTAGCTCTTCTTGAAATTTCTATTCTTCGCTCACAGACAGATCTGTGGCAAGGAGGAAGAAAAATATATTCTTATAAAAATATAGACAAAAAACATAAACTGAACCATTTTTTCAAAAGCCATTTTTTTGCTCACCTGCCCCGCGCCATTGATGGTCCCAAAAGAAGCGAAAGAACACCGCGAAAGCGTCGAAGTGGCCCCTAGAGGGGTCGCTCTTTTCGCGTGAGCTGGAAAATTATTTTCATGTCCCTTTATTTGATTATATCATCCTTATTTCATATTTCCTGATACCTTCTTCTTTTTTCTCCCATAAAAGCCCCGAAAAACCTCAAAATTCAGAAAAACGTAACAAAAACGTGACAAAAACGACGTCAAACTTCATTTTTGACCACTTTAAGGTCAGGTGATTTCTTTTTCTTTCTAAAATTCCTAGAATAATTTCACGTTTTCTACTTATTTTACTATGTTTATCCTTCCATAACCGCTTAAACTCAATTTCCTCCATTTTTCTCTGAGAAAAAATAACTGAAACCTTTTCGAAATGTGAAAAAAAACGTGACAAAAACTACTTTAAAGTTTGTAGTATTACTGTAGCTGGGAACACTGTAGTACTGTAGCTAAGAGTACGGTACTACTGTATCTCGGAAGGCTGTAGTTTTATTGTAGTATTACTGTAACTGGCAGTAATGTGGTACTTTAGCTAGTAGAACTTTATAACTGTAACTTGGAAGACTGTAGTCCTACTGTAATTTGGAGCACTGTAGGTAAGACGTACCAGGGGGATACTTTATCGAAAGGCGTTTCAAAGTGCCTATAAGATTCTTCGATTTTTCTTCTACTAACCTCTCATAACTGGCGTCATGGCGTTGGCGTCGGCCGTAGAAGTGTTGGGGATCGCGTTGGAAGGCGTCGACGGCGAGTTTCCGAATCCTCTCACTTCTGGAACTGAAATGAACTTCATTTTGATACCCAGGTGCTCAAAAATCATTTAAAAGCTGGGAGGATTTTTAGTGGCCCCTTAAGGGTTATAAAGTTACAGTGGCCACTATAGTAGTCGAATTAGTGGCCACCTAAGTGGCATCTATAAAAGTCTAGAAGTCGCCACTCAGAAGCAAAATGACGGCTTCTAAAAAGGTTTTTTTAGTAGCCACTTTAGCGCCCTATCTAAGTAGCTTTTGAGGGACCTCTTAAGTGGCCACCACACTTTTCACTGTATTTTCTGGAATTCATTTTTCTCAAGAATTTAAGTGATACACGGCTAGCTTGAATCATCGAAAAAGGGTCCTGAGACGGAAAAAGATAGTGCCACAATAATGGAGAGCGCAGACAGGCCACGCCCATCCCTTGCTAGCCGTGGATCGGCTATATTTGCCCTTGGAATGAAGGATAGACAGATAGTTTGAGTGAAAACGCTGATTTTTTAGACTTTATCCATCCAATACACAAAACGAACCGACGGCCTCGATGCCGGTCGCTTCTTCCGCAGCCGCATAACCATTCAGTTCAGCGTCTTCCTCCGTTGTACAACAAAACGCGTCGAATTGAACCTGTAGAATAATCAAAATAACACATAACATCAAAAAAATAACTCTTATTTTAACATAAAGAAAAAAATACTGATAAAATCTTTGTTCATCCTTTTTTTAAACTGAAAAAAATGCGCGTTACATTTTTCTCTTTCTTTTTTTATATTACAAACTATCAAATAACTTGGCTGATCATCTAAAAAAATTTCTCTGGGATCATTTTGAAGTAAACAATCAGGGATAAGACTCTTCGTCGTGGGACCTATATGAATTATTACCTATGCTCCTTTAAAAACTCCATCAAGACCTGTTTTCCTTAAATTTCCTATTTCTTTTCTACAGTTTCCTACCCCGGAAACCCACCTGGCTGATTTTTCATGGTCTTCAACATTCACTGAAAAAATCCTTCGTTGTGATACCCAAATGAATTTTGCACATGCTCCTTTAATATTTCACCAAGACAAGTTTCCCTACATTTTTTCTCTTTTTTTTCTCTTTCGATTTCCCGCTCTTAAAACCCACCTGACTGATCCAACTCTTACTCTTTTATGGACCTCAATACTCACTGAAAAGAATTTTCGCCTTGAGACCCTCATGAACTTTGTCTATGCTCCTTTAAAAACCTAATCAAGACCAGTTTTCATAAATTTCCTCCATTTTTTCTTCATTATCCCGCCTCAAAATTAATCTGGCTGATCCAACTCTTACCTTTTATGGACCTCAATACTCACTGAAAAGACTTTTCGCCTTGAAACCTATATCATTTTTATCCATGCTCCTTTAAATTTTGCAGCCGATTCGAATAAAATCATTGGTTTTTTAGTTCTTAAAATATGGTTCACAAGCTGAAAAGTTTTTCATACTAATCTTCTCTAATTATTTTCGACTCGTGAAAATTTAAATGAGCCTCAATACTCACGGAATAGAATTTTCGCCTTGAGACCCTCATTAACTTTGCCCATGCTCCTTTAAAAACCCCCTCAAGACCAGTTTTTCATGAATTTCCTTCATTTTCCCACCCCAAAACGCACCTGACTGATCCAACTCTTGTGTCCCTGTCCTCGACAAACGACCCGTCTCTCAGCGACGCTGTAGACCGTCAGGAGATCGTCTTCTCCGCCCGTGGCGATCAATTTCGCGTCGGGACTCCAACTCAGGGTCAAGAGCCCGCCAAAATACGACTTCATCAAGGCGACCAGCTCCATTTGGTGGTAGTTGAAGATTCTCAGGTATCCGTCCTGAAATTTTCTTTCTTTTTTTTTACTATGGTATAATATGTTTTTTTCCTTATTAAAATTTACTGTTGTGGCCCCTATAGGGATCCCTAGAACACTAAAAAGTGATTCATACAGGGAAAAATCGGTCCCTATAGGGCTTCCTAGAACACCAAAAGCCAATAGTGGTTTATTCGAAAATATTTATATTAAAATTTTGTTCGAGAAACTTTGGAGTGGTCCCTACAGGGGTCGTAAAATTGGCCCTTATAGTGGTCCCTATAAGAATCCATTTCAAACTATTCGAATGAAAATTTTGCCTGAGAAACGTTGAAGTGATCCCTACAGGGGTCGTGAAATCGCCCCTTTAGTGGCCCCTAAAACAAAAAAAAACCCTCTGAGGATTCATTTCGAATATAATTGCCCCCTATAGTGGCCCCCAAAACAACCAAAACCCTACAGGGACCCCTCCAAAATTTCCTCCCAATAAACTCACATGTCCTACAGTAGCCATATATTTCGCGTCGGGACCCGAAAAGGCGAATTGATGAATCGCCCCTGTCGCCAATCTTCAAATTTAAAATTGTTTCTTTTTATGATATAAGATTGGATAAACCTGCCACCGATACAGCGGATTTTTGGTCGTTTTCGTCTTGCAAGTGTAGATTGTGTACTTGTCGCCCTAAAAACCAATATTTCATGCATATTTTTCAAAAACGGCTTCTTAATTTTTCCTCAATGGAAAATATAAACTTTCAACTGAAAAAGATGTTTTTTAGAATGCTAAAAACTTGAAAAATAAAAATCTAGAACAAGATTCATTTTAAAATTTCCTCATACCTCTGTAAGAATTCCAAATCTTTAAAAATTAGACAGAGCCTTTGAAAGATTCTGCCTAGTTTAAAAATTACACAAAAAATGGCTCTTCGCTTCGAGACCTTCATGCTTATCCCCCATTCCCCTTTAAAAAGCGGAATTTTCGAAAAAACTTTTTTCAAAAGAGTATATGTTTTAGAGATGTTGCCTAATTCAAAATAGCCTTTGAAATGGCTTTTCGCTTCGAGACCTTTTATGATTATTCCCCATGCTCCTTTAAACACCCCTGCGAGGATTTTAAAAATATCTTGTTTCAAAGGTCAAAAACTAGCTCTTGACGCAAAATTCACTGTTTCAAAATTATTTTAAACAGAAAAATCAACTTTTTTTTGGGTTTTAAGTCTATTACTTCGAAGTAATTTCTAAATTCAAGCTTCACCTTTCCGTTACAAATGTCAAAAAAACCTAAAAAAAGAAAGCGAACCAAAGGCCAAGAACTAGCTTCAAACGCAATATTCCCTGTTTCAAAAGTATTTCAGATAGAAAATGAACTTTTTTTTGTTCTCAACTCCATTTTTCATTGAAAATGCCAGAAAAAACTTGCTCCAAAGACCAAAAAATTACTGAAAAACGAAAAATCAGCTGTTCCGAAGCCTTTTTGGGTTCATTTTTTCCGTTTAGAACCGCTTTTTTGAAACAAGTTAGGTCCCCTAATGTTCCCGGCTCAACATCAAAAATTATCAAAACACATTCGGTCATATCAAACTTCCTTATCAGAGTCAAAGTCTACGATTGATACGGGAAAAGCCCTTGTAAATATCCCACAAACCTGCTTGAAGGTCTGATAAACGGGTTGGGAGGGCGGACAGAGCAGCTCTTCGGAAAACACGTAGATGTTGCCCGAGGAGTACGAGGCCAGGAATTGGCGAGGTTGACCTTAATAGTGATGATCCTTTGTTTAAGACTTCAAAATGAAACAATTCCTATTTTTTTTCGAGTAGAACGTCGGAAAAGGGCAAGTTTACCTTGAAAATTAAGGTTAATTCCCATAAAATGCTTAAGAATTGCTATTTTTCGAGTTTGAAGCCAAAAATTGGGGCAAAATGGCCTTACAAACTGGAAAATTTTGGTTTTGAAATAAAGTAAATGGCCACTTTTTGAGTAGAAAGTCAAAAAACGGTACGCTTGACCTTGAAAAATTGAAAAAAATTCAAATTTTAAATGAAATTAAACACTTATTTTTAAAAATAAAAACGTCAAGAAGAGCCGAAATTGACCTCGAAAAAATGGAAATTTTCGGTTTCAAAATGAATCGAACTGCTCTTTTTTTCGAGTAGGAAGCCAAGAAAAAGGCCATTTGGACATTAAAAATTTCAAAAATTCAAGTTTTAAAGCAGAATATATTCTTAGTTTTTCAGAGCAGAGAGCCAATAAAAAAAGTCAGATCGAGCTTAAAAAAATTGGGAAATGTTCGCTTTGAATATTTTAATAAAAAAAGGACCCATATTTTTTTAAGGAGATTTTGACCTTGAAAATTGGATAATCAGAAAAAAAGCTTCAATTTGAAATAAATCGCTATTTTTCAAGTTTGAAGCTCTAAAAAAAGCCGAAGAAATCTAGAAAATCAGCTTGAAATCGTGAAACTTCAATTTTGAATCGCATAAAAATATTTTTCGACGGGAAAAAAAGCCCCTAAAGTGGACAAAATAATGCATCCTAGAAGACTACAGATCAAGTGGTCCCTATAGGGGCTAAAAAGTGAAAGTTCGCCTTTATGTAATAAAAATCAAATTTAAAACAAAAAAAAGAAAAAAGCATTTGTGCTCAAATTCACACATTCTGGAAGCATTTTTTTCATGGGAAAAAAACAGCTAAAAATCCCTAAAAAAACTTGAAAAACCTATAAAAAGCATTTTCATGCCTTTTTTTATAATTTTTTTAAAAATTTCATTTAAAAAAAGCCCAAAACCAACCAGGAACCCATCTCAAACAAGTCACGGCCGTTTTGTCGATGAATCGATCTTCATTGTATAATCGGCTGGCCTAGAAAAACTCCATACTTTTTTTCAAATAAATCAATCAAAAAAAGGTACCTGATATTCCTTGTTCAATGGGTCGATCATCTGTAACTGTCCCGTCGAAAAAAACCGATTATTAATCTGGAAAAAGAGAAAAAAAGTATATTAAGAATATAAAAAAATCAGGAAAAATCGAGGTTTTTTTACCGCAAAAAAAGTCCGCATAAAATCGTACATTTTCGAAGAAAAAAAGTCATGGAAATCGTCATTTTTTTCAGGAATGTCAAAAAAATTTACCAGAGAAAAAAATTAAACAAACAAATTTTCTGAAGGAAAATCGTAAAAAAACCAAAAACAATTTTTCCCAGTTTTAACCAAAGTTTCCTCAAAAAAATATCATCTTTTCTCAATATTTTTTTGAATTTTTTTGACAATTTTCTCTTAAAAAAATGAAAAAAAGCCAATTTTCAAATAAACTTTTACAAAGTGAAAAAAATCAAATATTTTCGACAAAAAAATCATGAAAAAAATTCCCGTTTTTTTGATACCAAATTTTCCGATTTCCAGCGAAATTCGAATTTTCTTTTCTCCAATGTTTAAAGGTCTTTAAAAAAACTTTTTGAAAAAAACGTTGAAAAACCAGAAAATTTTTGAAACAAAAATCTTGAAAAAAACTGAAATTTTCTAGAACAATTTTTTTCCGATGTCAACCTGAAATTTTCTTAAAAATTCCCTTTTTTTCCCTAATATTTTCCAAAAATTTTGACAATTTTTCCTTCCAAAAATCAACCGTAAGAAAAACGAACGCGGCGCTGTCGACTTTGGCGGATTCCTGGTTGAAACAGTGAGTTGTTGGATACGTTCCCTTGTAGACCCGTTTATCGATCGGACGGCTCAAATCCGCCGCCGTGTGGGTTCCGCTGAATAATTTCTTTATTTTTTTATGGATATTCACAAAAAAATATTTTTTTCCATGAAAAAAATTACATAATAATGAGGTTTTCAGGGGAAGCTACAAAAAAATCGAACCTTCGAAAAACTTGAAAAAAAGCCCCTTCTAACAACTAAAAAAATAAAAAAATTTTTAAGCTTTTTTTCCAATTTTCAAGAATACCTAGAATCATACTATATGATTTATAACAGTTTTAAGCCTGAAAAATTAGAAGAAAAAAATCCTAAAACTTGAAAAATTGATAGGAAAAAAACGATAAGAAGCTATTTTTACGGATTGGAAGCAATATGAAACGCTAAAAAAATCTGATAACTTTTTTTAATTTTCAATAAACCACTTGAAATTCATTTTCCTTAAGAATATTTACGAATATCACACTGTGAAAAAAATCGAAAAAAATTTCTATTTTAAACGAAAAAAATTAATTATTTTTTTCTTATGTATTGAAAAAAATAAGCGAGAAATCAAAAAAATGATCAATTTTTCCTTAAGAATGTCCACGATTTTTTTGTATAAACCCATCGAAAAATCACAAAAAAATGTCACAAATTTTACAATAATCCTGTAAAAAAATCGAAAGAATTTCATTTTCAAACGCAAAAAAATTCAATAATATTCCCTGAATTCCGAAAAAAATATCAAATTTCACAAAAAAATAATCCGTTTTCCTTAAGAAAAATACTCGAATTCTACAAAAATTTCCGTAAAAACCAAAAAAATTTCAACTTTTTGTAACGAACCGGTAATGATAGACGTATAGTTCCCGGCCGACATTGAAGCAAATTTTGTCCGAATATAAATCTTCGTGCTCGGCGTAGTTCTGAAATATCGTATGTTCAACTGAAATCCTTTCCCAGAATGTATAAAAAAATAAAAATTAACTAAAAAAATTCTCAGAAAAAGGACATTTTCGAGCTCTTGAACCTCAAAAAAAGCATATAAAAAAACGGAAAAAAATCTAGTTTTTTTGAAGATTTCAAGGGCAAAAAGTCAGATTTACAACCTTTTATCACTAGATTTTCGATTGAAAACTTAAAAATTGAGATAAAAAACCAGATTTTTAGCCCGTAAATGTGAAAAAATGGTGTGAAAAACTCTCAAAAATTACGCCCTAAAATAGTCCGAAAACCTACCGAATTTCTATTGGACGATTCGGCAACCTCAGGTGGCATGAATCCGGATAATGTGAGGAAGGAAACTCGGACCGGAGCCCCTCCTGTAGTCGTGGTAGCGGCTCCGGTGGCTCCAGTTGCTGCGGTTGCACCTTGTAACTGAAAAAAAAAGAATATATATAACAAAAAAATCAGGAAAAATTAGAATAAACGAATATATTTGGAAAAATAAAGGCCAAAAATAGAGATTGTCAAAAAAAAATGGTCTTCTAATGTATCCTATTCTACACTGAGTGAAATAAATATTTAAATCTTCAATTATTCAAGTAAAAAAACAAGTGATTAATACATTATATTGAAAAATTAGTGTACGATGTTGAACGAAACTTTTTTTAAAAAAATGGCAAAAATTTTTAACTAAATTAGTTCGTTTCCGGTTTATTAACATTAAAAAAATTCCATTTTCAAAAAAAGACTATGAAAAAAATTAAAAATGTATGAAAACCGCGTTCAAAAAAATTGACAAAAAAACATATCAAAATTGTAATAATTCTATATTTTCAGAAGAAAAACTTTTTTCCGCACATTTCGCTCATTTTTAAAAAACAAAAAAAAACAAAATTCAAAAATTAACCCCCTGTGGTCGATTTGGCCGCGAATATTCAGCCAGTGTCATTATCCGGTAAGTGCCTTCCCGGGTCGTGAACTGAGTTTTCAGATCCTCTTTTTGGGATGACAACAGGCCTTCAACAAAATCAACATTTTTCTTTTTTAAAATCAAAAAAAAACCGTCGTTTAGGCCGGCGGATTGCAAGGCACTATTGGAGCTCAACGAAGTCGAAGGGCCGATCAAATGTTGGTTTAACATCATAACCAGCGGATAAGCTAAAATTTAAAAAAATAGATCAAAGTTTGACCTCAACAAAATTTTAAGAAAAAAATTAAATTAAAGCCCTTACTGGACGGCAAGTGCAACACAGAACCTCATTCCGCATTTCAGACGACCGGCATAGCGATTCTGAAAATTATTGATAGGTTTCGTGAAGCCCACAAATATGTTTATCAAAAACGAAACGCGAGGGCCGAAAATTTCAAAACTGGCCAGTGGTGCGAGAATCGTCGGACGCGGCGCGGTCGCGGCCCGCTTTTGGCGCCGGTCCAATTTTTCCTGCAAATTTCTTTTTTCTTTTCTGTTTTCAAAAGAAATAATCGTTGTATTTTCTTTCCTGTCTTCTATTTGATGCTCGCCAGAAGAGCAACTTCAATTCTACGAAATTTCGCTCGTATGTTCGTATTTTTGATGCTTCTGAATAACTATTTTCCAATTTTCAGACAGCCAGTTTGTAAGATGAGCGAATCAACGTTGATCAATGCAAAGGATGATGTTAATAAGCGGATAATTTGGATTGACTGCGAAATGACGGGTATCGGCGATGCACAGAAGCAGGTTCCTTCAAGAAACACTCGTCAAATATATAATGTTTCTAGACTTTGGTCGAGATCGCGACGATCGTAACGGACAGCGAGTTGAACACGATCGCTGTAGGACCAGATATCGTGATAAATCAGCCGAAGGAGGTTTTGGACAACATGGAGGAATGGCCGAGAAACACGTTCCTTCAAAATGGCCTCATGCAAAAGATTTTGGACAGCAAAATCTCGTTGAAACAGGCTGAAGATCAAGTTATCGAGTTTCTTCGACACCATGCTGTTGAAGGTTTTTTTTTCAACTTAGTTTGTAGTCATCCTGTTCCGATCAATAAAAACTAAGTTTCGAAAAAGCTGGAATTCTTCCAGGATCTTATTTTTTTTTTTGATTCTTTTCATGGAAAGGAGTCAGAATTGGGTGTTGAGAAACAGGTCAATGAAAAGTTTAGCGCTTTTTTCAATTCAAAAGATTTCCACAAAATTTCATAAGAAAAACTTTCGTACCCACTACGATTCGAGGACATATGGGGACAGAAAAGTCAGCCAAATTAGCCAAATTTATAGCTGAAAGAAGCGTAAATAGTAACGGATACGCTTGACGGATAATTAGAAAAAAGTGACATTTAAATAATTCTTTTTCCGATTTTTTAAAAAGCGCGTAGAAAAGTTTCACGAAGACTTTAGTAACTAAAGAAAAATTTTTGAACCAAAAAAAAAAAAAAACCAAAAAACGGGTCTCAAAACGAAGGTGTAATTTTTGGCAAGTAAAAAAGCGATCTCTCATCTCTGAAGCACTTAAAGAGACTTTTCAAAATGCGATGTCGTTGTGAAAAATGCGAAAACGCGCCGAGTAATGTGCGAGATCGCGCCTAGAAAAATGCGAGATCGCGTCAAGGAAAAAGCAAGATCGCGCAAAAAAAAAAACGCGAATTCGCGTCTAGGAAAAAGCGATATCGTGTCGAGTAATTTGCGTTATCGCATCAATGAAAATGTGAGATCGCGTCAAAGAGAATACGAGAACGCGCCTAGAAAAAACGCGATATGGCGCCAAAGAGAATACGAGTCTGACGCGGCTACGAGGCAGCACTTTCGCGATATCGTGAATGTGCCGCCAGCGATACTGCTTTTCCATTGCCCTTTTTTCTCAAGAACAATGTCACATTTTAAGGAAAAGCGCCAATCGCCGGCAACTCGATCCACATGGACCGGCTATTCCTTCACATCCACATGCCCCGACTCAATAATTACGCTCATTACCGCTGCATCGACGTGAGCAGCGTGAAGGGGATCGTCCAGCGTTGGTATCCGGACTCGAAGGAATTCGAGAAGAAAAAGTCCCATCGAGCCCTTGACGACATCTTGGAGTCGATCGACGAGTTGAAGTACCTGAGGACCAATTTCTTCAAATAAATTGTTATTTTGTTGCTTGAACAAAAAGAAAGTGGAAAAATGCGTGGAGCCGAGGGATCAGCATCATTGAAGAGGCTCCAGAGAAGTCAGAGAAGTCGCTTTTTCTGGCGTCTCTCCAGGCCTATACTGTTCTCTCTCTCTATCCTATTTGAATGTCGCGATTTTCTCTCAGAGTACAGCGAAAGAAAAGAGGCGAGAGATCAAAAGAGGTCAGAAGAGACTCTAGAGAAGTCAGAGAAACCGTTTTCTCTGGCGTCTTTTCCGCCATTGTTCTCTGTTGTATCTTCACTGAAGGACTTGATATTTTTCAGAATCGTACAAAATTTGAAATTGAGAGAACATCAGCAGTCGAAGAGACTCCAGAGAAGTCAGAGAAACGTTTTTCTTCTGCGTCTCTTCAGGCCTCTGCTGTTCTCTCGCTCCACGCGAAAATTTCTTCTGGAAAAAATGACCATTTTTCGACAGTTCAAATACTCTCGGACCAATTTTTTCTCAAGTAAAATGGGTACAACTCGAAAAAAGGTTACATTTTAAATAATTTATTCCGTCAGAAGTACTTTTAATGGACCTGTGGGCAAAGAGAGGGTCGAAAAATACCAATGATGGCTTCAAAAATAAAAAATAACTTTTCGGAGAACCGTTGGAAGGGAATAACAATCGAAACAAAGACAGAACGAAAAGAGGAAAAAGAAAAATCAACGATTGGGGTTGTAGATCTTCTTCTTGACGCGGGTGATACGCCAGGCGTTGGGATCGGCGTATTTGTCGAAGAGCGGGTCGATTTTCTGGTTTCTTTTGAAGGTGGAGAGTTTGGTCGCGTCGCCGAGCTTGAAGAACGACGGCGCGAATTCGACCAGCCATTTCGGGTCGATCGCCGTGACCTGACATCCAAGAATTACGTTATTTCAAAATTCCAGTATTAAAAAAAATGTTAATACTTCTTTCAAACATGACGGCACTTCAGAATTTCGACGTTTTAGTGGCGACTATAGTAGTAAACATTTAGTGGCATCTTTAGCAGTCTGAGAGCTACTACTAGACCATTAAAAACTACTAGAGTGGCCACTAAGACACAAAAATCATGGCTTCTACAGAGGTGATTTCAGTGATCACTTTAGTGTCTTCTCCGAGTAATCCTGGCCACTAAAGCTTTCCGCAATCAGAGTCTCTGCCAGATAATAAAAAGATAAAAATTATACTTCCAAAATTTTTTTAATAGTCCCTTCCGCATGAAAAAGATCAGAATGAAGCCTTTAGAAACCTTAAAAATAACTTCTTTCTACGAAAATTCACAATATAATTTTGTTCCCGGATTTCTCTTGAAAAGACCTATTCTCATCTTTTCTCACCTCTCTCATATATTCCTTGGTAGTCATGACAAGTTCGTGGTAGACGACCCATTCGGGTTGATTTTGGAAGAGTGCCGAGGACGGATGAATGTAGACATTCTGACCGTCAACCAACGTACGATAACCTTCCTAAAATTGAGGAAATTAACAATAAAAATCTGCAAGAGGTAAAAATCAGGACATCTTCTTCGAAGTGACACTTTTGATATACTACCTCCGCTTTTTTTATTTCTCATTATTATTTTTCGTTCTGAACTCATATATAAATTATATTCAGTTAATATTCTCTCTTTCCCAATTTTTTTTTCCAATTCTGACCCCCAATATCTCCAAAAACGAACCTGAGGATCCCGTTTGGCGGCGTTTCTGAAAAATCCGGAGCAAATGGCCTTTTGAACCCTGGCGACATCTCTTCCGCAGCTGATCATGTCCAACTTGTGGCGGTCCATGATTCCCAGCAGTTGTTTTCGAATATCCTGAGAAAGAGTTATATTTAGGAGCGCTAGAGTGGTCCCTATAGGGGATTCGAGCCTGGTCTATAAGCTCCTAAAGCTTGAGTGGTCCTCATAGGGGTTTTTTTTTAATTTTCACAGCTGAATCCTAAAAAAAAAATGGGCCAAATTTGCAGATCCTATCACTGAAAATTAAAAAAAAATCTCATGATCTGGGAAAATCTTTAGTGGCCACTTTAGGGTCCAGGGCTGCTCCGAAGTAAATTTTTTTTTCAAGTATCCTTTTCGAGGGGTCCTTGAGGAGCGCCTTAAGGGGCCACTAGAGATTTTTCAAATCATAATTATGGAATTTTTGAAGCATTATCGATTTATTGATTTTCTGTATTGATTTTCGTAACTATGAAACCCTACCTGCGACCGTTTCATGCTGCGGATCTGGACAAAGTTCTCGAAACACCAGGGTTGCGAAAAATGATGATGTTTCCAGGAATTGTAGACGGCCAACAAGGTGAGATGATCTCCTTCGGGTTGGTGGAATTTCGCCTTTTTCTGGTCAGCCAGCTCTTGTTTCTCCTGGAAACATAAGAAATGAAATGTGACGCATTTTCATCGGAAAAAAGCCCTTAAAATAATAATTTTCAGATAAAGAGGAAGAAAAAGGTTCTTCTCTTGAAAAAAAAAACTCGGACATTGGTAACGCGAAACGGACGGGCTCCGGACGTTTCTAGGCAGTTCTAGGGATCACGATAAGAGCGCTGAGGCTACTAAAGTAGTCATTAAAGTAGTCCGATTCGCGTCCCGTTCGCGTTACCAAGGTCCGAGAAGCTTGAAAAAATTTTTGCGCAATTAAAAGGAGTCCCGTTATTATTTCAAAGGCCTCAAGAGGTCCCTTATACTTGGCCCGTGTTTTTAAATAAGGGGATTTCATTTTTTTCCTCATCCTCTCTGTTAATCTTTCTTTTCTCCTTTTTCCATGGAGCACACTTACCTTCGGCCTGTAGAAGACATTTTGGACGTTGAGCATGGCGACGACGGTCAGAACTTCCTCGGAACATCCAAGTTCCACAGACATGATCAATAGTTTGGCCAATGATGGGTCAAGCGGAAATTCGGCCATCTTAAAAGTTCATTTATTCGGTTAACTAGGGAACGTTTGTACCCACCCCCGTTGAACTTTTTGCTGAAACCTTGCTGAAGTGTACTTTAGGACCCCCTGATTCCAGAAGAACAAAAATAAAATTTCTCGCAATAAATCTCGTTTTCGAGTTAGGACACTTTAAAAACCCGAAATCGCGCTTTTTTTGGCCTAATTTGCGTATTTTGTACATTTTGAAGCTCCATAACTCGGAAACAAGATCTATTGCGAGAAATTTCTTTCTTGATCTGCAATCAGGGGGTCCTAAAGTACACTTCAGCGAAGTCTCAGCAAAAGTTCAAGCGGGGGGAACGTTCCCTGGTGTGTTGAAAAAAAAGAAGATTTCAGCAAATGCGCTCTATGGCTAACCCTGAGAAGCAATTTTCCACATTTTCAAAAAAATTCCCTGTGAAAGCTCGTTCTCGACACCAAAGCTAGCATCGCGAAATTTAAAAAACACCTTTTTTTGACCCGATTTTCCCCCGTTCCGACGATTTTTTTGGATTCAACTGACCCTCCGGCCCAGCTTGGTCAAGAGCCCGTCGTTGTCCAAGGCGGACAAGGTGTACAGCTGGTTGAGAGCCGTGATCATCGAGTCCAACGGCGGGGCGTCCATGAAGTCGAAGTCGATGAGGTTGTTGATGCCCATCGCCTTGAGCTGCAGCAGCGTCGAGGCCAGATTCGTCCGTTGGATCTCGGGAACTGGCGTCGGCAGCATCTCATCTCTGTGAAGAACTAGGTATAAAATTCTGGGGGACTTTTCAGTGGCCACTATAGGGTTTTAGCGTTTTAGTGGCCACTATAGTAGTGGAATTAGTTGCTCATTGAGTGGGCACTTTAGTAGCCTCAAAGGTACTACTAAACTACTCAAACCACTATAATGGCCACTAAGGCGCAAAGTAGTGGCTTCTATAGCTTCTATAGAGTTGGCGCAAGCTCCTAATTTTTGTTAGATATGAATTTTTTCTTTCGCTTCACTAAACCGAAATAAGCGTGAGGTCTTTTGCGGTACATTGGCGACATCACTTTTCATGTACATAGACGACATCGCTTTCTTTTCACTTTTGCGATACATTGGCGACATCGCTTTCTTTTCACTTTTGCGATAGATTGGCGACATCGCTTTCTTTCCAAATTTTGCGATACATTAGCGACATCGCTTCTCAGATACATTGGCGACATCGCTTTCTTTTCATTTTGCGGTACATTGGCGACATCGCTTTCTTTTCATTTTTGCGGTACATTGGCGACATCGCTTTTCTACTGCTGCATTATTCTTAGCGCGACAAGCATTTTGAGAATTTTTATTTTTTTGATTGCGATATCGCGGCAAGAAAAACGCGAGACCGGCGCGATATCGCTTTTATCTCGCACTCTAAGAAGTTACGTTTAGTGTTTAAAAAAACTCGAAAAATGAAGCTGAAAGCGTCTTTTATTAAACTTAAGTTATGAAGTTAAAATCAGATTTTCGGAAACTCCTAAACCAACCGATAAGCCCTCTCCGTGTAGAGCCGGTAGCATTTTCCGGGCCCTGTACGACCGGCTCGTCCAGCTCTTTGCTTCGCCGCCGCTTGACTAATCGGAGTGACGACCTATTTCATCAGAATGAAATCCTCTTCTAGACTTGTTTCCATACCAAAGAATCCATTCCACTCTTGGGATTGTAGATCTTCTGTTTGACGAAACCCGGGTCGACGACGTAGAAGATTCCGTCAATTGTCAGGGAGGTTTCGGCAATGTTAGTGGCGATGACCACCTAGAACTGAACTTTTGACAAAATTCCTTGAAAACCGAAGCTTTTTTATCTAATTTGAGTAGGTATATTTCAAAAGAAATCTTTTTCAGCAGCTGAAAACTTTGGAGGGGCCCCTATAGGGTGGCAATTGAAGCCCTATGAGGTACCCCTGTAGGGATTCCTAAAGCTGTCGTAGGGGTCCCTATAGGGAACAAAATCAAGTTTCACTTTCAAATTATCGTCTAAAAACTTTTTTGAAAGGAAAATTATATTTTTTCAACTGAAAGACGGTAAAACTAAATAAATCACAACTCTTCACAAAACTTAAAAATCTAAGGTCGCACTTGGAATGGCTCAACGTACAATGACGTCAGAGCGATGAATTTAAAAATGCCCCCGACCTGAAACGGTTTCCGCGAAATAGAAAAAAAAAAATGAGTCGAAATTTTGCTATTGAAGTTTAAAATTTGAACTGCAGCGCGTTCAGCCATTCCAAATTGGACCAAATCTCATGAAAAACCACTTGAGAACGACAGAGTGGTCACTAGAGTGGCTCTCGTATACTCCCCTTAAGTGACCACTTTACTTTCTCCTATAGGGGCAGTAAAGCTTGCGAAAGTGGACACTCTAGGGATTTTAGTTGATGGCTACTCTAGGGGACTCCCTATGCCTCTTCCACCTTTCTAGTCAGAACAAGACCCTGAAAAACCACTATAGGGACCCCTTGAGCTTTAGAGGCCTAGAGTCCGATCCTTATTGGGACTACCTAAACTTCAACCCTATAGGGGGCACTATTTCGTCCCCTGACTTTTTTTTCCCTAATCCCTAGTGACCACTCTGGCGTTCATAAGTCAATAAAAGATTCTTCCACCCAGGTTTTTCTGTAAAAAATCAATATGTAAGGCCTCAAACTGGACCTTTCTCTTGCCGGGCGGGGCCGGTTCGAAGATCCGGGTCTGCATCTCGCTGGGCAGGGCACCATAGACGGGCAGGATGATGAGTTCCGGGACATCCGGCCCGAGGGACTTCATCCTCTCATAGAGAACTTCGCAGGAGGTGTCGATCTCCTCCTGGCCGGTGAGGAAGACGAGCACGTCGCCGGGCGGTTCGGTGAGATGGATCTGCATGACGGCGATGTGAGCCGCGTCCAGGTAGTCCGACTCCGGCTCGCGGGTGTAGAGAATCTCGACGGGGAAGGTCCTTCCGGGAATCGTGAAGATGGGCGCCTCGAGGAAGTATTCGGAGAACTTGACCGCGTCCAAGGTCGCACTGGAAAACTCAATTTTTTTTATGGTTGAAAATTTTCTTTAGTGGTCACTTAAGTGATTTCTCAAGGACTACTTGGAGAGGGCACTAAAGTGGCCATTGAAACCACCTATATAGAAGACGCTACTTTGTGTCCATTGTTCTGGAAAAATTTTCAGTGGCCACTATAGAGTTTTGACGTTTTAGTGGCCACCATAGTAGTAAAATTAGTGGCCGCTCAAGGGGTTTTAAATTAGTGGCCACTATAGAGGTCTAAGTGCTACTACCTGACAACTAAAAATTTTAGTGGCCACTTTAGGGGTTAATGGATCATCATAACTGGTCCAAACTGTTTGTTTCAAAATTATCAGAGTTACTGGAAGGAATGCTGAATGAAAAACTACTGAAGTGGCCACTAAATAGAGAGCCACTGTAGTGGCCACTAAAACGGAGAATAGTGGCCACTTTAGTGTCCTCTCCAAGTAGTCCTATAGTGGCCACTAAAAATTTTCCCAGTAGCAATTTTAGTGGCATATTACTACCACTTCGACTTCTGAAGAAGCCACTAAAGTGGTCACTTAAACTTAAAAACCATCAAGTGGTCACTAAACATTTTCGCAGTAAGTCAAGAAGAGGAAATCTCGAAATTTATGAAAAACAGTCTTTTTTGGTCTTTTTGTCAGTGTTAAGCTTGTGATCCAGTAGCAGCAGCTGCGACCTTTAAAGAGGCCCCTAATTCTAGCCACTTAAGTGGTCCCTTATTCGACCACAATAGTGAAACGTCAAAACCCTAAAGTGGTCACTAAAAATTTCCCCAAATAGCTTCAATAATATTCAAAAATCGCGAAAAAAAAAACGTTAAAAATGTTCATTTTTCTCTTTGAAGGGGGGTGGCCTGTCTGCGCTCTCCTCTAACAAGATACTGTCTTTTTTTCGTGTTAGGACCCTTTTTTTATGTTCGACCCTGCCACAAATCAGCTACAGCTTATTTTTTCTTACTATGATACACTATGGAAACGTATTTTACCCTGCTTTGATCATCAAATTTCATCTCAGAATCTGCATCACGCGAAAATGCAGATTTTCCCCCTACAGTACTTTTCGAAGAAGAAAAAATTGATTTCATTCTGATTTTCAATAATCAAAAATATGAAGGAACACTTTTTTGTCGAGAAAAGTCTTGTAATTCGTTTCAAACAGTAGAAAACCGGCCGAATTCGGCCATTTCCAGCTTATTTTTTCTCAATTTTTCTTTTCTCCATCCCTTCTTCCAACCTAGTGATGATCAACTTCAGATCGGGCCGTTTCCGGGCGGCCGCCTTCAGAAGACCGAAGAGGACGTCGGTGTTGATGGTCCTCTCGTGGGCCTCGTCGAGCATAATCAGCGAGTAGCTGGACAATTCCGGATCGATCAAACTCTCACGGAGCAACATTCCGTCCGTCATGTACTTGATGATCGTCTCCTGACTGAAAATGATACATTTTTTTCAAGAATACTTTTTACAAATCCTTCAAAAAAATGAAATATCCAGTTTTTTTCATGTTATTGTAGTAAAAAAAGGCTTCAGAAAAAAATCTTCAAAAATGAATATTGGAGCCATTTTTTTTCCGAAACGCTTTCTGAACTCGATTCTCAAGCCTTTCGCGCAGAAAAAGTACTCCTTTTTTTATAATTTTTTTGATGTCTCCTGACTGAAAAATCGTATATTTTTCAAGTTCCTAAAGTCGGAAGGCTCTTAAAAATGAAAAAGGAAATTTTCAATTCTCTCTATTCCTGTTTTTGAAGTCTAAAAGCCTCGGAAAAACTTCCAAAAGGAAAATTTTGAGCTATTCTTAAAATTTTTTTGAACTTCTTTCTTGAGCCTTTTCGCAGAAAAAGTAATCTCTACCGTATTTTCTATCTTTCTCACTGAAAATCATATATTTCTCAAGTTTCTGCCGTCTGAAGACCTTTCAAACCCTTCAAAAAAGAGACTTTCAGGTTTCAAAAAAAATTTAGTTTAAAGCTTTTCAGCTTTTTATTCACTTTTCTTTCTCAGAAAACGCTTTATTTATCGCCTTTTAATCTCCTCTGACTGAAAATCATAAGTTTTCCTAGTTTTGTGTTATTTTTTCTGGGTTTTTGGCGTCTAATGACCTTCAAACAACTTCAAAAAGAAGATACTTCGTTATTTCCTTTTTAAAAAGTTGTTTCTAAAGCTTATTTTCTCAAGATTTAACCTCAAAAAGGAAATCCCCTTCTATCCATTTTGAATAAATTTTAGCTCAAAAATTTTTTTCGCCTCTCAAAAAAACCTCTCAAACAAAAAAAGAAAATGAAAAAAAGCGCCACAGAGGTCCCAATAGTACTAATAATTTCTTAAAAAAAGCTTTTTTTAAATTTTTTTATTCAAACTTTTTTTGCTCCGGATCATTCAAACCTGGTACAATCCTCGAAACGGATCGTGTATCCGACGTCAGCTCCGAGTTTGCAGCCATATTCTTCGGCGACACGTTTCGCCACCGACATTGCAGCCACACGTCTGAAAATCTTCCGATTTTTTTTTTCAAAAATTCAAGAATTACTCTTTCTGATCGTGACGAGGAATCAAAAAAGAAGCACTTATGCGTTAATATTTCCCGACTGAAACCGAAATTGGAAAAAAAAAACTTTTTTTTGAAAGTTATTATTAGATGGTGAACTATAATGGCTTCATATATTAGCCTTTCTGAATAATTAAAAAAGATCTACGACATTCTGAAACCGGTAAGTGTACGGGAAGAAGACGGGCAATAAACGGGAACTTCGGGAGTCCGCGGAGAACCGACGGGACGAAACCGGTAGGGTATCGGTAGGGCATCGGTGAGAGAACAAGAGCCCGCGGCGAGCCGACGGGAAGTAAACGGTAAGTGGGCAAAACCGGTGAGTTTACGGGAGAAAGATGGGCGCTAAACTGGGCGAAAACGGGAACTCGCAGTGCCTGCGGAGAGCCGACGGGACGAAATCGGTAGGGTACCGGTAAGAAAACGGGACCTTCGGGAGTCCCAGAAAGCCGACGAGGACAAATCGGTGAGAACACGGGAGCCCGCGAAAAGCCGACGGGAAGACCTCAGTAGGATATCGGAGAAAAAACGAGACCTTCGGGAGTCCACTGAGGCCCGACGGGAAGTAAACGGGAAATGGGCGAAACCGGTGAGTTTACGAGAAAAATATGGGCGCTAAACTGGGAGAAAACGGGAACTCGCAGTGTCCGCGGAAAACCAACGGGACAAAATCGGTAGGGCATCGGTAAGAGAACGGGAGTCCGCGGAGAGCCGACGGGAAAAAAAACGAGAAGTGGGCGAAACCGGTGAGTTTACGGGAAAAATATGGGCGCTAAACTGGGAGAAAACGGGAACTCGCAGTGCCCGCGGAGAGCCGAAGGGACGAAATCGGTAGGATATCGGGAAGTAAACGGGAGCCCGCGGAAAGCCGACGGGAGGTAATCGGTAAGAAAACGGGACCCTCGGGAGTCCCAGAAAGCCGACGGGGAAAAATCGGTAAGAATACGGGCGTTTAAATCTACACCCGCGCACTGCCCGTTTTTCTCCCGCAGAAAGGAGCTTTTTGAGGAAAATGAGAATCTAGAACCTTTCGGAGCCCTTTTTCTTCCAAAATATTTTTTCCAACTCATTTCGAACCTTTCATTTTCTTCTAAAAATCAGAAAATTCCTTTTTTTTTTTCCTCACCTCGGCTGCGTGCAGCCGATCTTTCCTCTTCTCAGGAGGCCCGCTTCGACGGCATATTGCGTCATTTGGGTCGTTTTACCGGATCCGGTTTCTCCGACGACGACCAGGATCTGATTGTCGAGCATCGCCTGAATCTCTCCTTTTTTCTTGGAGCTGAAACTTCCAGTTTCAACCTGAATGAGCTGTTTCTTGAGGGCGAAGATGGGGAGGCTCTCCCTCTGTTCGATCATGCTCAGATTGGTCCTGCGGCCGTAAGTCGCCTTTCCGCCCGCGGTGACGTGTCGAAGCCATTCCGGCATTTCCTGAACGGTTCTTTGAATTCTGCTGAAAACCTAGAAAGCAACATAATCTGCAGAGTGGTCCCTATAGGGGTAACCTTAGGAGCCCATGAAGACTTCCCTCTAGGGACCACTTTACCTTCCTTTATAGGGGCTACTAAAGCTTGCAAGAGGGGTCCCTATAGGGGTAACCTTAGAAGCCCATGAAGACTCCCCTCTAGGGACCACTTTACCTTCCATTATGCTAAAGCTTGCAAAAGTGCTCTTTATAGGAATTTCAGTTAGTGACCCCTAGAGTGGCCTCGTTTTTCCCTAATTCCTATAGGGGCCCCTTATAGGAGCTGTTTTTCTCCCTAATCACTCTAGGGACCATTCTGGAATTGATAAGAAAGATCGAGCTCAGAAATCCCAATTTTCGGACTTTCAAAAACAAAATTCGGTCTCCAATGCGTTTCAACTTCTTTCACTCACAAGTCACCAAACTTTGCAAAAGTGGCTGCTATAGGGATTTCAGCTGGTGGCCACTTGAGGGGAAAAATACTGGTGGGGCTCTTTACAGACCCTAGGGAGCACTAAAGGTTGCGGAAAGTGACCTCTATAGGGATTCCAGCTAGTGACCACTCTAGGGGGCATGCTTTTGGTCGGAGACTTCATTTTCTTTTTCAAATCAAAACAGAAAATCCCTATAGTGACCACTTCAGCTTTAAGGGCTTATGGGTCAGACTCTAAACTTCTATAGGGACCACTTATGTTTCAGCCCTCTAGGGTGCCCTAATTTGCTTTCTTTAAGAGCTGTTTTTTTTTCCCTAACCCCTCTAGGGAGCACTGAAGGTTGCGGAAAATGACCCCTTTAGGGATTTCAGCTAGTGACCACTCTTGGGGACATTCTGTTGGTCTATCTATGTCTTGTATGTTTCAAACGAGAACAGAAAATTGAAAGACCCCTGAAGGGGCCACTAGAGCTTTAAAAGCTTAGGGGTCAGACTCTAAACTGCTTTAGGGACTATCTATGTTCAAGCCCTCTAAGGACCACTATGCGGCCTTTTTTCTAACCTCTCTAGTGATCACTTAAGCGTTCAGAAGTGTTCTAGAAAAACCGTCCAAAAAATTGAATTTTATCCATTTTCAGACCATTTCGAAGTGATTTTCGATACCTTATCCCTCCTCCTTTCGGTTTTCTCGTCGATGGTCCAGGTGTTGGCCTGTCCGGCCGCCATCGGGTCGTGAATCCGGGTGTTGCTCGAGAATCCGCGTTCATTTTCGGCGTCCCTTTCACGCTGGGCCTGCACTTTCTGGTCTTTCCGCTCTTTCGACAGGGCGCTCTGAGGAAAAAATTATTCATTCATGAAAAATGTCTTTATTTAAACACAAGGCCACTGTAACAGAAATATTCGTGTATTTATGATTTATGTTCGGAGAAATTATTTTTAAAAAAAGGAATTTATAGGATTTTTTTGAGAATTTTAGAAAAAAATAGTGAGAAATTAGTGCAGTCTGGGCATTCGTATGGGGTAATTAATGAATGTTAAAGTTAAATTGAGACCTTTTTTTCATCTCTTCATGAAGCTCGGAGGATTTCAGAAAAATCTTCTTGACTTGAAAGTTATTTGATTTTTTTATAGTTGAAATTTGATGATAATGATCCAAAAAAAGGTGACGAAAAATGGAATTTTACGTTTCAATGGGAATAAAAATTTTTCGAAATCGTTTAAAAATCTACTTAAATATCATTTCTTCGAAAACATGAAAAACCTAATTTTTAACACATTTTCCCAATAAAACTGGAATTTAACAATATTTCTTGAAAAGTTGAAGGCCTAAAAGTAGTAATCTCAAGAAAATCGGTCAGTTTGGAAAACTAGGCCACGCCGCAAGTTTGCTCCATGGGACACCTCAAAATTCATTATTTTTTTTTCAAAAAAAGCTCGCATAAAAATTGCAAAAAGAGACAAAATTTTCAAAAAGCGCTGAAAAAAAATCTTATCAACTATCATTTTTTATTTTTTTAAACATGTTCTCGATAAAACTTCACTATTTCTTGAAAATTTGGAGGCCTAAAAGTAGTAATCTCAAAAAAAACCAGGTCAATTTGGAAAACTAAGCCACGACACAAGTTCGCTCTGCGGAAACTTTCGTATTTTTGACTTTTTTTTTTATTTTTCAAACGTTTTCTTTTCAAAATAAGTATAGATACTTGCAAAAAAAGGACAAACTTTCAAAAAATGCCGTCGAAAAACTAGTTTTTCTATTTTTGACACATTTTCTCGATGAAACTTGATTTTACACTTATTTTTCAAATTCTCAAGCCTTTAGAAAGTAGGAATCTTCATAAATTCGATTTTAAAAAAATCGAAGAAAATTGAAAATAAAAAATTTTTTTCCAGTAAAAAAGTCGAAATAGAGTATCACACCAATAGAAAAAGTGTATTTTTTATTATCTCAAATTTAAAAATATATCCCTGAAACGTTAATCTCAACTAAAAAACCCCCTGGAATTTACCTGCATCAGGGCGGCTTGGGCCAAGCTTCCGTCCGGATTCTTGACCACTTTGACGGGTTCAATTTCCTGATTTCCTTTTTCGTAGCCCCTCAAAAAGTCGGCCGCATCTTCCACCAGCTCGATTTCGACGTCTTCACCGTCGCTTTCTTCTAAAATTTCATTTTTCAGGATTTCCAACCAATTCAGGTGTCTAGGTACCGTCAAAGTTCTTCAAGACGCCCATTTCGTCGTCGAAATCCGGCATTTCAGTGGCTGTAATGACTCCGGCGCCTTGCATTTGTCGCAATTCCCAACGTTCCGGCGTTGAAATTCGTACTCGGGTCTTTCCAGAACTAAAAAGCGGGAGTTTTTGGATTTTTTTCAGAAAAATGCTGTTAAAAAATGTTTTTCAGCCCTAACTCAATGATCTTTGTCATCTATTTTAAAAAAATGGCATTTTCTGGATTGTTTTTTAACTGACCATACCGGTTTTTCGCGTGAAACTATCGAGAAAAATGATAAATCAAGATTTAAATCTGAAAAAAGTCAAGTAAACCGTTTTTTTTTTTTGATAACAGTTCTTTCAAAATGCAAAAAATATATAATCCATGTCGAAACTTCAAAAAAAACCTTATGAAATCTGTGCAAATCTTCAAATCTACCTAAGTTTGGCAAGGAGATCACTAAAAATGCAAAACTTGTTTGAAAAGTATAAGAGTTCTATACAAAATTTTAAAAACTCAGCGATTTTTTTCCAATTTTTTTTTTCAATTTTCTCAAAGCTACCTTCCTTAAACTTAATATCCTATTCACGGCTAGCTTTTCATCAGAGTTATCAAAATTTTCCTTTTCACTAAAAATGGGCCAATTTCGAAGGCACATGCGCGCTTTATGGATAAACTCCCGAAAATCCAAATTCTTCGGCTGGTTTTCGAAAAATGATCATTATTAAGTCACAAATTGCATTGAATTTACCAACTTATTCCACTTTTTACCTTACCAAAATCATATTTTTTTTAAATACCCGCAATTTTTCCCTCAAAATCTGTCAAATTTAAGTCAGAAGGCTTCCGAAAACGTTGGAGCTTGATGGGAAAGCCAAAGTCATCATTTTTCTATTACCTTGAACATGACCATTTTCGGTTTTTCTGATCAAAAATATGCTTTTTCTAACAATCTAACGAAAAATTGTGATTTTTCGGTTCCTCTAATCGAAAAATACGCCTTTTTCTAACTAAATCTAACGAAAAATCGAGGCTTTCCTGTCCCTAGCAACCCAAACCTCGTCGAGGGGGCCACAGTTGAAGACTCCGGGTTGGCCCAGGGCGCTTCGGGATTCCTGGGGGCGACGCCGATGGCGTCCGGCGCCAAGTCGCTCTCCTTCGGATTGAGGTCCTCGCCGGTCTGTTGATCGACCTCTTTCATCGACAACGAAATTCGGTTACCATCCATTTTCATCACCTCAAATTAGCTTCAATGTTCGATTTTCTGATCAGAAATCGAAAAAAAAAGCTTCAATTAATAAAAAAAAACCTTTTGTTTTTTAGCCTTTTTTGGAAAAATTTCAAGTTTTTAGCTTTAAAAGCAGCATAAAAAACCTTTTTTGACCCTTTTTCATATTTTTTTTCAAACCAAAAGCAAATAATGCTTCAATTCCGATAATTTTGATAAGATCCAAATAGTCGCTCCTCTCCAAGTGACCCCTACAAAGGCGTAGCTAGCCATTTTACTATTTGACCGCTTAAAAATGTTTGAGCAATGGATAAAACGCCGGGTTCAAAGGGATTATGCAATTTCGCAATTATTTCTGATTTAGGAATTTCCTAGTGGTCCCTAAAGGGATTTATACGGAAAACAGCCCGTATAGGGGTCTTTTAATGGGATTTTTTCGAGAATTTCTAAAGCGAACTGAAGTTCCATATCCATTTGTGAATAATTGAATTCCTAGTGGTCCCTATAGGGATTGGTACGGAAAATAGCTCCTATAGGGGTCTTTTAACGGGATTTTTTCGTAAAATTGCTAGAGCGTACTAAAGTTTCACATGCATTTGATTAATGATTATATGCAAGTTCTCAATTTTTCCATATTTTCAAATGAATTCTCAGAAAATTCCTGGTAAATTATGAGAAAATAGCTTTTGTTTCAATTTCCATACCTTTCTTTCATCTGAAAAACCTTCATTTTTAACAAAAAATCATTTTTTCCAATGCTTTTTTCACCTGAATCTTTAAAAAAAGGCCATTTTTACCTTGACTTTGCACTTTTGTCCACGAGTCAGGACGTCAGCGACGGCTTGAACTCGTTCGCTTTTGATTTGCGAAATGTGACAGAGGCCTTCCGTTTTGTTCTTCATTCCTTCCAACTGAAAATTGATTATTTTTCTCAAGTTCTCAAGTTTTATAGAAAAATATCCATTCTTCAGTATTTTTCATGCTCAAAATCGTACTGAAATTATCATAATTTGAACTGGGAAAAATCTTAGTGGCCACTTTAGGGTTTTGATGTTTGAGTGGCCACTAAAGCGGCTTAAAAACAGACCACTTTTTTTCTTCCCGATATTTTTTTCTCTGGGAATTCCCATGAAACCTCTCAAAAATTCACAAAAAGGAACGTTCCCTGTAAAAAAATGAACTTTTTATACAAAAATTTCTTTAATTTTTTTCATCACGATAAACCTTGATATGATTAGGATAAGCTTAAGAAGAAAAATAACGTTCCAAAAATTCATCTAAATTCTATGTCAGAAACGGGGATTTCATCTTAATCATCGAAAAAAAGTCATATTTACCTGGACAAAAAGGTAATTTTTTTCTGGGAATTTTAATAAAAATCTGTCCGAAATAAAAACTTTTCAAGTTAAATTCAGACTTTTTCTTGATTTTTTTAAAAATTTGATTTTGAGGGGTTGAAAAAAATTAAAATTTTTTTTTTCTGCGAGCTTTAATAAAACCTTTTAAACGGGACTGAAAATACTGAACAAATGAAGCTGAATCACATTCTTGATATTTTGATGTTGATCAAAATTAACCCAAAAATGTTGTGGAAATCGCATTGCGAACATGAAAATAAAAACTGAAGGCCTAAATTGTATACCAGAAACGGGGATTTCATATAAATCACGAAATAAAGTTTTTTCGGGGGCGGGGGATTATACCTGAATTTTCACCTAGACAAACTTAGACTTTACCTGGATTAAACATGAAATTTTTCCTACAATTATTTACCTGGATAAACGCTCCAAACGACTGAATACTGTTGACCCGGGCGTCGTAAATCTTCCCAATTTCCGCATTTTTCAATCAAATTTTTTTGCTGAAAAATCATTATTACATGAATAAAAAAATCTCGAAAAAAATACCCATTATTGCTCCGGGAACGGTCATATCCATTATTATTGCGTTTTTCGCGGCCTCGATCTCGATTATCACGGTCTCTGGATCTATAAAAAAGAAAAATTGAAATTTTTCGGGTGAACAATGATCTTCAAATCATAGAAAATCTAAAACATATTCCGGAAAACCTCCCTAAAACTGAAAAAAGTCCGAAACAACTTGTTTTAAAAATATACAGCTCGAATATGCTCATTTTCAAGGCTAATTTCCTCCGAAATTATTTTTTTTAGGAAAAAAATCCTGTTGAAAAATTATCAAAAAGCGGAACTGATTTATTTGAAAAAAACGAAAGTTTCCTGGTCCTTTCGAAAAATTGATTAGTTTCAAAACGATTTTTGAAAAAAATTTTTTTGGATCCTAGATTTTTTTGCAAAATCCGAAAAATTTCCGAGGAAACACTCGAAAAAAACATAAGAAAAATAAAAAAATGGTAAAATGGAGGGATTTTTTTTATTATATCAGAAAAAAATCGATTCCAATCTCTACCTGGACCTTCTGCGATCGCGGTCTCTGTCTCTGTCTCGATCCCTGTCGCGATCTCTTCGGTCGCGGTCGCGACTTCTATCGCGACTGCGACTCCTTCGCTTCTTCCTATCACGATCGCGATCCCTGTCCCGGGAGCGACTCCGACTGCTTCGACGACGCTTTTCACTGGATTTCTACAAGTAAAACTTCAATTTTCCTTTTTTTTTCCGTCCATTGGTCCCTCAAAATAACGGCAGAAATTTATTTTGGATCAAGTAACACTTGTAAAAAAATGCAAAAAAACTTCAAAAAAACTGGCCATTTACTACCAAAAAAATCCTATTTTATACAAAAAAATTGACAATTTTAAATGAAAAATCTTGCCTAAAAAGTCAAAAAATCTTTTTAAGGAAGAAAAATTCAACTTTTCCAACTACAAATCATCATTTGATCGCAAAAATTAAACCTAAAAAAACCAAAAAAATTTCTCTCAAAGGAAACTCCATGAAAAAAAGGCGGATTTGAACCTTTTTAAGAATAAAAAAACTGGAAAAAAATCATTTTTTTGAAAAATAAAAATCAACTATTTTTTTAATGGGAATCGTAGCTGAAAAAGTCAAATAATTGCTTTTTTGAAAACTTAATTCAATTTTTATCAACGGAAAATCATCATATAGTCAAGAAATGAGGTTGAAAAACCCGAAAAATATGGTTTTTTTAATTGAGGCAACTCCTATAAAAACTAAAAAAATGAGACATTCAATTTATAAAAATCCATTAAAAAAATATTCTTTTTTTCAACACTTTTCGGAGAAAAAAACAGAAAAAAATCTCAACTTTGAACAAAAAAATGATATTTTTACATAGGAAATCATCGCTGAAAAAGTTACTTTTTCATGAAAAAAACGATTCAATTTTTTTCCAACTAAAAAAATACCATAGAATCAAAAAAATTAGGTTGACGACCCGAAAAATATGGTTTTTAATCAAGGAAATTCTATTGAAAAATAAAAAAAGAATATGACTTCTAATTTGTAAAATCCACTAAAAATTAGGCTAATTTGAACACTTTTCGAGAAAAAAAAAAGGAAAATCTCAATTTTGAACAAAAAATCGACAAATCACAACGAAAACCCTGCCTCAAACTATATAAAAAAGAAAAACTGACCGCTTTGGCCTCGACTTCCTCCTCCCATTTGGGCATCAAATTCTCCAATTGGCCCATCAAATCGGTCCCGCTGCTCGTCGGCTTTTCGTCGTTTGCCATCGCCAAGGCGGGCAGACGGCTCTGAATTCGTAGAATTCACAGTTTCATATACCTGGGTTCAACGGAAAAGCTCCTCAGAACGGAAAAAAATATTTTTTTCCATCCTTTCCACTTCCTTCGATGAGAAGAAACTGGAAAGCCTCCAAAAACGATTTTGAAAAATTCAAAAAAATCCTCCGAGGCTATGAAAAAAGGTCTCTAGTGGTCACTTAAGTGGATCCTCAAGGACTTGGAGAGGACACTAAAGTGGCCACTAAAACCACCTCTGTAGAGGAAACTACAGGGTGACAAATAAATATTGAAACCGTTTTTTGTTTGATCGCTGCTTTTTGCACAACGGACTGGCCTTTGAAT
Organism: Caenorhabditis auriculariae; assembly: GCA_904845305.1. NCBI lineage: Eukaryota > Metazoa > Nematoda > Chromadorea > Rhabditida > Rhabditidae > Caenorhabditis > Caenorhabditis auriculariae. The sequence continues at coordinate 609,135 of CAJGYM010000013.1, read as the reverse complement.
TTTTCTGTTTACTTCGTTCATTCATGCTCACTTATCATGTGTTTGAAGTTACAGCTCATACTTTTCAGTTTTCAGGTAATGGTGGCCCCATCTCCGTACCGTACCGCAATCATTGATTGTGTCAAAAACGGAATGACGAATTCAGAGATCGTTAAAAAGCTGAAAGTGTCTCGTGTTCTCGTTTTTCGAACTGCACAACGCTATCGGCGTCTCGGTACTTCAGATGACATGCAAAGAATGGGACGTCCAGTCACCGTCACGACTCCAGAAGCAGTCAAAGCCGTTCGAGAGAAAATCAGACGCAATCCGGCAAGAAGCGTGAGAAAGATGGCAAAAGAATACAAAATGAGTCGAGAATCGATGAAAACTATTGTCAAGGACAAGCTGAAGATGATCCTACCGTATGCAGAAAGGAGCCTTCCTCAATCAAAAAAACAAGACATTGCGGATTAAAAAGGCTCGAAAGCTGCTCGCTGGCACGAAAGATGGCTCGCATCTGACGACGCTATCTACCGACGAGAAAATCTCCACTGTGGAGCCGAACAAAAACGGCCAAAACCATCCGATCATCGCTACTGACTATCAGAGTGCCTGTGAAAAAGAAAAAATTCTGAATAAAACTTCGCATCCGGCTTCCGTGATGGTTTTTGCCGGAATTACCGCTGACGACAAAACTCCGCTGATTTTTGTGGATCCTGAAGTCAAAGTGAACCAAGTATACTACAGGGAGTAGATTTTAAAGTTGAGGGTGTTGCCCTGCGCCTATTCTCACTACGGAAACCGACCATGGACCTTCCAGCAAGACGGCGCCCCCGCTCATCGTGCCAAAGGGACTCAAGAGTGGTGTCGCGCCAATTTTCCGAGTTCATCTCGGCTGCTGATTGGCCTGCTTCCTCGCCCGACCTCAACCCGATGGACTATGCCGTGTGGATATATCTGACCGAGAAGGTCTCTTCTAACACGGGAAGTGCGAAAGGTCGAGGTATTGGAATTTAATGAAACGTGGTGTATAGGTACTTCCGAACACCCTGATTCCAATAAAGTTGAAAAAAAGTGCGCCTTTTTGGTTTTAGTCGAGTTAGGGCGCCTCAAAGTTTGCACGCAAAAAATGCATTGGAAGGGAGGAGGGGATGTGTTGCGGCGGCTAACTCTAGCTGCCAGCAGGTGGCGTGGTGTAGTGGCTAGCGGCCTTCCGCTTTGGAACCTGTGATGCAGGTTCGAATCCTTTTTGGTGCAATTTATTTTTGCCATTAAGTTTTTCGAAAAAATTGATGAATTTTTGAAGATGGAACGAAAAATACCGTTCAAAAAGGTAAAATTCACTACTTTATGTCGTTTTGAGGAAGACTTTCAAAAAAATTTTTTTTAGTCTTTTTTTGTCATGCTCTGTGCAGGAAATTTGGGCGTCGGGATTATTCTTGCGAGAGTTCACAGGTTTTTGATATAAATAACAACTTATTGTAGTTCTATGCTTCTATTCTTGTTCATCAAACAATTTTTTTTCTTCAAAGATGGCGGTTAGTTAACCCACTTCCTTGTTTTTTTTTTTTCCTTCCCTGCAGCATCGCCATATCATCTCGATTGTGAATATAAAGTGAAGCTGGACTTTGATACACATTTTTTACACACATAACGTCATTAAGGAAGGAAAAAAGAATAAATCTCCTAAAACTTTGATTTTGTTAGTTCATCAGAAAATTTTTTAAAGAAAGGGGTCGACCATAAGCCGTATGGTTAGGCAAGGAAAAATGGAGCAAAAAAAGTTTTTGTCGAAATTATTTCTCAGATGGGCACAAAATGGTGAATTTCAAAATTTTGAGCTGTTCTCTTGAAATGAAAACTTCCTCATTTTTCAAATAAAAAAATTGGCAAAAATAAATTGCACCAAAAAGGATTCGAACCTGCATCACAGGTTCCAAAGCGGAAGGCCGCTAGCCACTACACCACGCCACCTGCTGGCAGCTAGAGTTAGCCGCCGCAACACATCCCCTCCTCCCTTCCAATGCATTTTTTGCGTGCAAACTTTGAGGCGCCCTAACTCGACTAAAACCAAAAAGGCGCACTTTTTTTCAATTTTATTGGATTCAGGGTGTTCGGAAGTACCTATACACCACGTTTCATTAAATTCCAATACCTCGACCTTTCGCACTTCCCGTGTAAGAACTACCCAAGTATCAAAGCTCTGAAGACCGTGCTCATCAAGAAATGGGACGAAATCTACGACGACTACCCTCGTGCCGTGATCGATGCGTATCCGAAGAGACTGAAGGCCGTTATCAAAGCTAAAGGAGGACGTTTTGAAAACTATTCTTGAATTTTGTTTCTATGTTGTATGAATAAAATTTGTTCCAAGTTTGGTGATGTTTGGTTGACTTTTGAGAAAGTTATAACGTTTCAAACGCGTTTCAATATTTATTTGTCACCCTGTACTTTGCGTCCCAGTAGCCACTTTAGTAGTTTTTATTGTTCTGAAAGTACCACTTAAAGATGTCACTACCTTTCAGCCTCTTAAGTGGCCACTGAAACGTCAAAACCCTAAAGTGGACACTAGGACTTTCCCCAGCGTTTCATAATTTTCATTGTTTTTAATTTTTCTTTTTGTCATTTTTTACATTAAGTTAATAAATTCCGCTTTTTGTGCATCTTTCTCAACAGGATGCTTAGATTTTGGAAAATTTAATCAATTTTTTATAAATATCCCTTCAAAAATTTGCAAGAAATTGCTTGGAACAGGTCCTGCCCAGAAAAAACTTCTCAATTTTTAAATCGGCCCCACACAAAAAGTACCGTATCTCCAAATTTTCTACAGTAACCCAAGATAGTATGTACTTCAAAAACTCCTAAAATCCCTTTACTTATCGAGTTATATATAACTTGCTTGGGAAAAAGCCCTCAATACTTAGATACGCAGATACCTACCGTAACCTGGCTACAGTAAGAGGGAATGGTTCAAAAATTTGCGACCGCATTTCTGATGATGGATTACCCTTCTGGGTGGAATTTGAACAAAAACCAAAAAACTTTGAAAATTACAAAACCAATGTGTTAGAAATGCTGAAAAGAACACACAAAAGGCAAAAATAAAAGCCGGAATCCCGAGTTACCTTGATCTCCTCCTTGGCATCGGAAATCAACGTGATTTTATGAGAATCACTTTGCTTGGCCTTCTTTTTTCCCAACGGTTTCGGAATCATGTGTTGGACGATACGCAAGATTGTGGCCGTCAAAGAATCGTCGAACTAAAAAACAATTTTTCAAATAATATTTCTAGAATAATTCTTCAAAACCTGGTCGCCGAGCCCTTGCTCGTCCAAGGCTTTCTTGAACTTGTCAAAGGTTTTGTTGGCTTTCGCCAGGTCGATCAGCATCTCGGCCGCATCTTTGTTCGCAATCCCAAAGTGATTTTCAATCTCGACACATATCTTTGATACTAAAGATATGTGCTCGAGTTGGTCCATCACTGAAACGAGAAAGTTTTGAAGAAATCTTTGAAAAACGAGAAAAAATTGTTCTTCACCCAAAAAAAAAAGAATTCCAGAAGCATTCCTTTTCTTGAAACGCGAAAAACGAAGCAAAATATTATATTTAAACCTATTTGATAAGAAAAATCAGAAAAAGAAGTTAGAATAATCCGAAAATTATTAAAACACAGCCACAAAAAATTCGAAACGAGTGGGAGGAGCCAAGTGCATTCATAAACCAGTTTTGCAAAGCGTGCACAGAATTCCGCAACTGCGGGGCGCACTCTTTTCCAAGAAGCTTTTCCATTTTTTTCAAAAAACTTTTGCCGTGTTCAAAGTGATTTCGCGAAATTTAACATAGCTGTCAGAGAAAGAGAAATATAATTAAATTTTGGAGGGTCAGAGACCATTCTGCATTTCGCGGAAATTACTTTGAACACGGCATTTGGTTTTTTTGTGTTGTTTTTGTATATGATAGCTTCTCGTAAGCCTTTTTAATTTATTATAAGCTATTCCAAACTTTCAATTTCAAGAAAAACCCACGCAACTAAAGTCAAAAGTTTCATTTCATTCACAGGAATTTTCACGTATGGTAGATGATACAAGTAATAAAATGCTATAATTATGTCGTTTCAGGTAAGAATATACAATGGGAAAGAAAATACAATAGTGATACGAGGTTTTTTTTTTAATCTTCGTTTCAAAATTCCGCTTGGGACTCGATTTCGCTGTCGGGATTCGATCTTCGCTCGTGAAGTTCCGATTCTGTGGTTCTGGACGTAGTTCCGGCCAAGGTAGAAGATTCCATTTCTAGCCGAAGATATCTGTAAAAGGCTTGGCTTTTTTTTTGGAATTAGATATTTTGAGGAATACTGAAAAATCACTGAGTTTTTTTCAGACTTCATTCGAAAAAAAGCTTTCTGACATATTTTCCTTTTCGCTATGGGATCCCTTACATTACAGTGACTTCTATTATTGCGAATACCGCTCCCTTTTTTTATAAAAAAATTTACTCCTAATTTTCAAAAATCGCTCAAAGTTACAGTGAAATCAGTTGTCCAGATGCCACAAAATGCCATTTTTTTCGTCTTTTTTTCGCTTTGAATTCAAAAAAATCGCCTTTTTTTTCAATGAATTTTATTCGAATTTATAATTTCAAATCAAAAAAATGCGATCCACTCACTCAGATTCACAGTAAAATCGGCCATCTTAATGCAAAAAATTCATTTTTCTTCTTTTTTTGCTCTCTGAACTCAAATATTCGCTATTTTTCTAAAAATTTTTACTAAAAAAATTCCCAAAATCCATTTTTTTAAATTTCCTACCAACCTCGGGTTCATAAAAACAGTTGACAGAACGACTGAAAGCAATGAAAACGCGATGCAAACGTCAATCGTCACTAAAAACTTTCAATTTTCAAAAATGACTGCCTTAAAAAAAAGGAACCCACATTTCCAGTTGACATTTTTCTCAACTTGATAAAACCAATCGGTTTTGCTGATGTCGGCAAAGATCCAACTGATATTGAACATCCATAATTGCCTGAAATTCAGGTTATTTTTGCCAAAAACAGTTGAAAGTAATTGATCTTTCAGTTTCAAAAAAATTTCTTCAACCAGAGAAAAAATATTAATAAGTTGAAGAATCCTATTAAAAAAACGTAAAAATGTAAAAAAAAATTTTTCAACTTCTATTCAGTTCTAATCAGTTTTCATCAAACCAAAAGCTCATGGTCGCATTTGGAATGGCTCAAAAAGCGACTGCGACCGACCCGAAGCGGTTTGCGCGCCGCGAACATGTTTGTCAACACTCCTTTTCGACCGCAAAACTTTTCTTGAATGTCTATTCAGTTTTGCTCGGTTTGCCTCAAATAACGAATCCGGATTTGAAATGGCTCACGGAGCGGTCATTCAAGACTGCGACCGACCAAAAGCTACTTGCGCTCAAGAAGCCACGAAAAATTTTCTTCGAAGCATAAGCTGCATGCAGCGAAAAGGCTCAATCTCTGCCATCGGCCTTTGGAAAGCCGGCACCGTATTTCTTCCTACGACCTCTCTTGTACCTGATGTTCTACGAGCGAAATTCACAACTTCTCTGCCTAAGCCACAGCTCCTGCCGCCGTTTAAAACACAGTCAAATCAATGAAAGTCGATTGCACATGTACTCTTACATTGAAGATGCAATAAACAGTTTTTAAACAATAACGGCCGCTTTTTTTTTGAGACTTTTATCAAACTGCAACGCATCCGCGACGCTCTGAGCCATTCCTCTTGCGACCACAGTTAAAAATCGCGTGTAAAAAACTGAAAAAATTACCAAAAATCCCCACTTTTCTACAGGGTGCGCAATAAATATTGAAACAGTTTTTTGTTTGATCGCTGCTTTTTGCACAATGGACTGGCCTTTGAATTTTTCTGTTTATTTCGTTCATTCATGCTCACTTATCATGTGTTTGAAGTTACAGCTCATACTTTTCAGTTTTCAGGTAATGGTGGCCCCATCTCCGTACCGTACCGCAATCATTGATTGTGTCAAAAACGGAATGACGAATTCAGAGATCGTTAAAAAGCTGAAAGTGTCTCGTGTTCTCGTTTTTCGAACTGCACAACGCTATCGGCGTCTCGGTACTTCAGATGACATGCAAAGAATGGGACGTCCAGTCACCGTCACGACTCCAGAAGCAGTCAAAGCCGTTCGAGAGAAAATCAGACGCAATCCGGCAAGAAGCGTGAGAAAGATGGCAAAAGAATACAAAATGAGTCGAGAATCGATGAGAACTATTGTCAAGGACAAGCTGAAGATGATCCTACCGTATGCAGAAAGGAGCCTTCCTCAATCAAAAAAACAAGACATTGCGGATGGAAAAGACTTGAAAGCTGCTCGCTGGCACGAAAGATGGCTCGCATCTGACGACGCTATTTACCGACGAGAAAATCTTCACTATGGAGGCGAACAAGAACGGCCAAAATCATCGGAACATCGCTACTGACTATCAGAGTGCCTGTGAAAAAGAAAAAATTCTGAATAAAACTTCGCATCCGGCTTCCGTGATGGTTTTTGCCGGAATTACCGCTGACGGCAAAACTCCGCTGATTTTTGTGGATTCTGGAGTCGAAGTGAACCAAGTATACTACTGGGAGTAGATTTTAAAGTTGAGGGTGTTGCCCTGAGCCAATTCTCACTACGGAAACCGACCATGGACCTTCCAGCAAGACGGCGCCCCCGCTCATCGTGCCAAAGGGACTCAAGAGTGGTATCGCGCCAATTTTCCGAGTTCATCTCGGCTGCTGATTGGCCTGCTTCCTCGCCCGATCTCAACCCGATGGACTATGCCGTGTGGATATATCTGACCGAGAAGGTCTCTTCTAAGAACTACCCAAGTATCAAAGCCCTGAAGACCGCGCTCATCAAGAAATGGGACGAAATCGACGACGACTACCTTCGTGCCGTGATCGGTGCGTATCCGAAGAGACTGAAGGCCGTTATCAATGCTAAAGGATGACGTTTTGAAAACTATTCTTGAATTTTGTTTTTATATTGTATGAATAACATTTGTTCCAAGTTTGGTGGTGTTTGGTTGACTTTTGAGAAAGTTATAACGTTTCAAACGCGTTTCAATATTTATTGCGCATCTTGTATAATAAATCTTTAGAAGAGGTCATTTTGATCAGAATTTTCCGCTTAAAAAAAGTCATTTAACGCCTATTTTTTCTGCTCAGCTTTTTGAAAAATACTATTCTTATGAACTTCATTATTATTCGGGGAAAAAAAAACTCGCCCAAAAATGACCAAAAGGCCGGAGGAAGTCGCCTCCAACACGGGAAACGTCGTTTCGACGCCCATTTCGACGCCGATCGGGAATTGTGGGATTGAGAAGGCGCCTGAAAATGCACAAAACTACGAACTTAATTGAAATAATCGGCCTGAAACACTTTGACCGCATTGGGAATGGCTCAAAGCGTCGCTTTTTTGGTTGGAAAAACTTTAGGAGCGCCAGGATGGTCCCTAGAGGGGTTAGGGAAAAGAACAGCCCCTATAGGGGACAAAATAATGATCCCCAGAAGGGTTCAAGGTCTGCCCCCAAAGCTTAAGTGGCCCCTAAAGTAGTCTATTTATTTTTAGTTCTGATTTGAAAATTAAAAAGACGTTTAGGCATGCTCCCCTAAAGTGGCCACTTTTGCAAGCTCTAGATATCCCAATAGGGAAATTTTTAACGGCCACTCTAGGGACCACTCTGACGTCCCTAAGCAGCGCATTTCCCTCTCAACAGCTTGCTCCAAGGCTTCATCGAACTTCGGACAGTTCTGAGGTTTCAAGGGATCCCTTAAGAAGCCTCTAAATTGATCCCTATAACTGCTCAAAACGTGGCCCGAGTCGCTTCGGGTTTCAAAAGCGAACGCGACGCGTCAAGCCATTCCAAATGCGTCCAAAAATACCGAAAAATTCCCTACCCATCGCACCGACAATGACAAAAATGATGATCGAATCAGCGACGCTTTCATTTTTCTTGGTCAAAAACTGAAAATTTATCAATTTTTCTTTTTCAGAAAAAATTTCAAAACTCACAAATCTCAAAGCTATCACACTCAGACAAAAACCGATCGAACAGACGCGAATAATCTCCTGAAAAATTTCGAAAATATTCAAGATCCATTGGGAAATAATGAGGAAACCTTGAATTTTTTCGTTTTATCAGCGATATGCCCGCATAAAAGTGACGTCAGGGTACCGATAATTGCCGCAAAAGCCACTGGGTACCTGAAAAAGGTAAAAACTGACCGATTCGAGAGAAAATTTCTCTAGAAATTTCAAAAAATGCGACTCGATTCATTTTCAAACGTGATAAGAGCTGAAAATAAGGGGTTTTCTTTGAAAAACTCGATTTCTGTGTCATTTTCGAGGCGCTTTTATATAATTTGGTACATTTCAAAACTCTTTTCTCTTCTGAAAAATTCAAAACTAAAAAAACTCAAGAAAAAAAAAAGTTGAACTCTTGTTTCTCCGTTGTTCATAAGACCATATCTTCAGAGTTTTCAAAAAATCGAGCCTCATTTTGAAAAAAAATTTTCTTCCTGGAAGAATCAAATAGTCGGTTCTGTTAGTTCATTGAACCAAGGAAGCCAAAAAAAAACTTAGGAACGCAAGAGTGACCCCTAGAGGGGTTAGGGAACAATAAAGTAATCCCTAGAGGGGTGAAATTTTAGGTGGTTCATGGATTGACCTCTAAGCCCCAAGACTTCAAGTGGTCCCTATAGGGGCCTTATTTAAATCCTTTATCAATTTTTATCGATTGAGTCTTTTGGCTAAGACCCCTATAGGGGCCACTTTTAAGAGCTCTAGAGGCTTGGAGGTCAGGCCATGAACCCCTATAGGGACCACCTATTTAAAAAAGGTTAAATTATCGAGTTTTCGCTTGGAAAGGCTTCTTTTCACGAAGCTCATTAAAATAAAAGACCAGGATGCTTCCCTAAAGTGGCCACTATCTAAAACCCCTAGAGTGGTTTCTAAGTGAAACCCCTTGAGACCACTTTTGCAAGCGTCAGGGCCCCCTTAGGGGGAGGTAAAGTAGTCCCTAGAAAGAAACTTTCAAGCCCCCCCTTAAGGGACCACTAGAACTCACCCCTGCAACGTGTATCCCTGCAAATAAAGGACATCTACGACAAACATCAAAACGCTCCATAAAAGGGCAAAAGCGAGGGCGAAAACCATCATTTGCACCAGGAACTGGATGTTTCTGGAAATGATCTTCATATTCTTTTCAGAAAGATAAGATTACGATAAGCAAAAGATGATGGAGGTCCAGAAGGGCATCGGCTTCTGATGACTCGCCGAGGCCGACGAAGCCGAGGGCGGGGTTTTCGGAACGCTTCTCCGCATGAACAACGACATGACGAACGGCAGCAGGGCCAAAAGTGACATTCCTGCACCCTGAAATCCTCAAATTCGAAAAATATCTTCCTTCATATTAAAAGAAGATGTTGAGCTGAAAAAAAGAAATTCCGTGGAAAGTTTATAAATCAATAACATCCTTATTTATTTTTTTTTTGACCTTTTCATAGCTTAAAATTAACAAAATGTCTCAAAATCCACCTTTTAGACCAAAAAGAACAGTTCTTGTGTAAAAAAATTCTTCTTTTTCAGAGGTATAAAAACTTTTTTTCAAGTGATATCGCATTCATAATTAAATGAAATTTGAAAAATTTCATATTAAAGGACGGAATTTGCAATACTTGATGGATGTGAAAATTTATGAACTAAACAAGCAAAAAATCCGAAAAAATATCCAATTTTCGATGTTTTATAGTACGGTAGCCGCTTAGTTGTGCAGACACAGTATTGCACAAAAACATTTAATCTCACGACACTTTCTTATTTTGTTGAAATTTTGTGGATTTTCTTCTTTTTTTGTTTTTTATTCTATTTTAAAATATCATAGCTTGTTTTAAAAAACTTCGCGGCATATTCGAAAGCGCGAAAATCAATTTTTTCCCAAATTGACAGAGGTTTTTTCCGGCAAAAGTTTGGAACCCCACGCAAAACTGTTTTTTCTTCGATTTACCACGAACATAAATAAAAAAGGTCCATGATTCTGGACTGAACGAAGACGTATCATTGCCAAAAAGCAACGAAGGCACAATCGTTCCAAGCGCGACGCCACCGGGATTTGCTGAAAAATTCAAACATTTTGTTTTTTTTTTTTATTTTTAAAAAAACCAATGAAAGAAAGAACGTTAGCCACGGCTCTCTGGTTATCAGCGAACCAACATTCGGCGATTTTCGAGGGTAAAACGAGGAAAAAGGCTTGGGCCGCCGCGACAACGATTGAACCTTTAAAATTTTCGGAAATATGATCATTTTGGACTGTAAAACCTGCATGAAGGACAAGTTCGCGGGCCAAAAATGAAGTTATGAGTGGAAGGGAGGCTCCAAGTCTTACCAAGGAGCCGAACATGTTCAAAGACGTGCCGATTAGGGCCTAAAGTGATTTTTTATTTATTTTTTCAGCGATTTTCAACCAACCGCACAAAGAATCCCGTAATTATCAGTTATGTACATTCCGCCGACGCCAGTCAACACTGCGACGAACTGAAATTTGGCCTTTTTTCACGGAGAAAATTGATTTTATTCTGATTTTTCTGAAAATTTGACAAAATTCTTAGTTTTCGACAAACATAGGCAAAGTCGGAAAAGGCCCATAGGAATTTTCCTTTTCGGGTTACGAAGGTTCCTTTTTTCTGCCTTTTTTCTCCATTTTATGGCCTGTTATGCACCATTTTTGCTTCCTCTCCCTTTTCCACCATTTATTAAACCCAGAAAAAATAGAAGGCCCGAAGAAGGGACTCTTTTTGCGGCCATTTTGCGGCCTTTTTGCTGCCTTTTTGCTGCATTTTTGCTGCCTTTTTACTGCCTTTTTGCTACCTTTCTGCAGCCTTTCTGCTGCCTTTTTGCGGCCTTTTTGCAGCTTTTTTGGAGCCGTTTCGCAGCTTTTTTTGCAGCCTTTTCGCTACCTTTTTGCTGCCTTTTTGCTGCCGTTTTGCAGCCTTTTTGCAGCCATTTTGCGGCCATTTTGCGGCCATTTTGCGGCCTTTTTGCAGCCTTTTTTCAGCCTTTTTGGAGCCGTTTCGCAGCCTTTTTGCAGCCTTTTTTCAGCCTTTTTGCAGCCTTTTTTGAGCTACTCCATTTTAGCGACTATTACACACCATTCCAACTTTGCCCGCGTCATTTGAATTTTGACAATTTTCGAAAAAAAAAATCATTTTTTTGTTTTTTTTTTTTTCAAACAACGAAAAAACCTGGAAGATTTGGTTTGTTGCCCAGGCGACGGTGTAGTCACTGGTTTCATTGATCAGTTTATTTCGGTAATAAATCTCCGATTGATCTGTTAGTGAAGCGTAGCCGATCCATTGCTGAAAATGGTTCAGTTTTTGGGGCTATCCTCAATTTTTTTACTATATTTGGGTCTTACTTTAGAAGAATGTACTGGGTCTAGAGAAACTTATGAAAAATCCCTTTCAAAAAAATTAGGAAATCCCTTTTTTTTCCCCTATATGTTACTATTGTCAACTCTGCTCCACTTTCTCACACAAATATTCCATCCAAAATACCGTAACCTTCCAATCACAGGTCTTGAAGCGAAGCGCGCAAAAAAGCTCAAAATACTGTAGATTTCAAATTTTTGAAACGTAACAAATTTTCGCAGGATTCTCTATGAGCCTGTGTCCATAAATTGCACAAATTAAATAATAAAATTTAAAAAAATTGAAAATTACCATGGCACTGGAAAGGGCGAGAAGGCAACAAACTCCTAGTACGAGCCATCGTTCCGTGTAAACCTTCAAAAATCCTCATTTTTCATAGTCAGGTAGCTCCGCCCCCAAGGTACAGTACCTTTTCGTGTCGATTCTTCCTAATCCTGCGTGACCATGAGCCTTTAATAATGACAAAATTTCTAATTTTCTTTTTGATCAACTTTTCAAAATTTTCGTTTTTCTCTGAGTTTCGCTTCGATGCGCGCGGTCTGTCCCTGTGCATGCGCCTTTAATATGGAATTTTTTTTAGGCTATATGCGCCTTTAATAAAACGTAAACTTTCGGCTGTATGTTCTTTTTTTACAACAGGAATTTTAGGATATATACGTCTTTAATAAAACAAGAAGTTGATACTGTTTACGCCTTAAATATAACTAAAATTTTCACGCTATATGCGCCTTTAATAGGACGAGAATTTAACGCTATATGCGCCTTTAATAAAACGAAAACCTTCGGCTGTATGTTCCTTTTTTACAACAGGAATTTTAGGATATATACGTCTTTAATAAAACAAGAAGTTGATACTGTATACGCCTTAAATATAACTAAAATTTTCACGCTATATGCGCCTTTAATAGGACGAGAATTTAACGCTATATGCGCCTTTAATAAAACGAAAACCTTCGGCTATATGCGCCTTCAATAAAACGAAAACCTTCGGCTATATGCGCCTCTAAAAGCCTGAAATTCATCTCCTTATTAAAGGCGCATGCACCGAGACAGCCCGTGCGTTCCAAAGAGAAGGGTTCTGTAACTCGTAGGAAGACAAAAATCGTGATAAGCTGGCACGGAATGGGCTATAACAGTTTGCAAAAAAGCGCCGCTATTAAAGGATCATCGCCATAAACACGATAAAATTTCAACACGAAGGATACTGTAGCCCAAGGAAAAACCGGAAAAGACTATAAATTTCTGCGAATAATTACCCTATAAATGCCGATTCGGTTCGAATGTGACGTTATAATCGGCGATTCGGCTTGTGTTGGCTCCGTTTTCTCGCTGATCATCAACAACTGAAACAGAGAAGTGATTTATTTTCAAAGTAAATTTTCAATTTTTTCTATGAAAATTATTATGATCTCTATATATACGGAGAAGGGAGGTCATTTAACTTTGCGATTTGGAATTTCCTGAAAATTGGCCAGAACATTTCTTAACGTACCGAAGAGAGATTCTGAAAGTTTCAACCTGCAAAACTTGCTAGTTTTTGAGAAATGAGAGCTCAAAATAACCTATTTCATGGATTTTTAGGGTTTTCTTTGACTTTGAAGTGTCCTCTCTTAAAAACTAGCAATTTTTAAAGGATGAGACTTTAAGAATCTTTTTTTATACAGCAAGAAGGATTCTGGCCAATTTGTAAAAAAATTTCCAACCGCAAATCAAAAATGACTCTTTTTGGGAACAGTGTTTTAAAAAAATGAGTAAAAAAATATCGATTTAAATATTTTTTTATTCGAAATCCCTGTTCTACAATCTAGCATCACTACACTGAAAACATAAAAAATGCAAAAAGTCGAAAAAAAAATCCAAAAACTTGAAATTTTCAAAGAAGCAAAAAATTTGATCTACTCGACTGGGCGTCGTTATCTTCAAAAAGATTCACAATTTTTTTGATCTTCTCACGATTTTTTTAATTTCTAGGGAGGTTTGTGAAATTTTAAATTTTTGTAAAACCATAAAAAAATCGTTTTACTCAAGATTGTAAAACTAAAGTTCAAATGCAAAAAAATTATTAAGTTAAATCGAAAAATTTGAAATTTTTCAACTGTTTTTTTCTGCGTTTTGAGATGATTAAAAAAATAATATCCCTTTAAAAATATGGATGAATCTATTCGAAATTTGACCTTTAACCCAATTTTTTTCAATATAAACTTTAGTCTTAAAAAGAAATATTTTTTTGTGATCTCCCTCCAAAAATTCTGAGATTACTAGAGTTGAGTCAGCCATAAATTTGATTTATAAACCTCTAAAAACCCGGAAAAAACAAAGAAAAAGAAATAAATCGCAAATCCAATATGATTATTAGAAAATGAAAAAAATAAATCTACTTTCGAAAAAAAAAAAATTTAAAATCCTAGTCAAGATTTTTTTATTCTGTTCTCAACTTTCCAAATAAAAAAACTAGAAATTTTTTTCTAAAAATATTCACAAATTCGAAAGTTTGTATTATTATTAAGCAGGTATTCATTTTTTTTAATAAAGATGAAGTGAAACCGTAAAATGATCAAAAAAATGGGAAAAAAATTACAGATTTCGTTTAAAAATTTTGAGGCTCCTAGATATACCCTGCAAACCGGTAAATTCACAAAAAGGCAGAAAAATTTGAAATATTTCAGTAAAACTTGAAAAAAATTTTTGAAACCGTAAAATAATCTAAAACACAAAAAAATTATAAATTCCGACTTAAACTTTGATTTTTGAGCTTCTTTTTTTAATTATGTACTAGAATTGTAAACAAAAATCACAAAAAACTAAAAAATTCGACAAATTTCAATAAAACTCGAACAGAAATTCGTCTCGAAATGAATTTTCTCATTTAAAAGGAACCTTTCCAACTTTCCTACTTTCCTATTATGCTCTGATTTCTCGTACAAAGAGTGGCAATTTCAACAAATATGAGTCATTTTTTTCCAAACTTCTCAAGATTCAAAACTCACCGGCTCCTTTACCAGCAACCTTGGAGCCATTCGAATTAATTGAATAAATACACTTTTCGGGGCGTTTTTTGTCCCAAAACTTCGAGTTTTGTCTCTTTTTTCTCCGAAAAGAAAGCAAACCTTTGAAACAAATCAAATGTGTCGCTTTTTTGTATTGGCGAGCAGGAAAAAAGAAAAAAACCTTTCTTTTTGTTCTTCAAATGCGTCACCTTATTAGATTTCCGATTTTTCCTGCTTTTGTGTTCAAAACGCCGAAAGAAAAAACGCATCAATATTTCAAAAGCAATTTGGGAAATTGAATGGAATTGGTTACAATAATAACGCTATGGAAGTGAAAAAAAGCTGGAAAAAGCGAAAAAATAAAATTTTGAGGCGCTAATTTCAAATTTTATTGATCGATTTTTTGATTTTTTGCAGTTTTATAGTTGAAAAAGGCTGCAAATTATTGAAAAAACATCGAAAAAAGGCAAAAACTGAAAATTTTGATGCTATTTTTCTCACTTTGTAAAAAGAGATTAAAGTCAATTTTTATCTCAAACTACTTCAATCTTCAAAATTTTAAATGTATTGATCGAACAATGACAAATTTATTAACAGAAAAACTGGAAATTTAGTCTCTAAAATGCTAATTTCTCCAACTTATTGATCATTTTATATCAAAAAAGGCCAAATACGGATTTTTGACACGGGACCTTTTTTGAAACTTTCCTATGCTCCTTTAAGTACGCGGGCCTAGAAGCGCCAAGTGGTCCCTATAGGGGTTAGGAAGAAAAAGCCTCTAGATCGGGCAAAAAACAGCTCCTATACGGGTAGAACTTGAGTGATCACTATAGGGGTTTAGAGTCTGACCTCTGAGCCCCTAAAGCTCAAGTGGTCCCTATAGGGCTTTTTTCAGGTCGAAAATTAAAATATAATAATCTTGTAAAATTTTTCCTTCAAAAAACGTCAATTTCTCGAGCTTTTTCGCATGAAAGAGTTCATAATAATCATCAAATAACATGTCCCCTTTAGGGGTCACTTTTTCAAGATTTAGTCGTCCCTATAGGGGTAGCTGAAATGGTCGAGGGGTACCTTCAAAGGTTTGGGGATCCTACGAACACTGAAATTTTGAAGAAGCCCCTAAAGTAGCCCCTATGGGGACCCCTTTTGCAAGCTTAAGTGGCCCCTATAGGGGTAGGTAAAGTGGTCGAAAAGTAGCCTCTAAAGTTACCCCTATAGGGACCCCTTTTGCACGACTAAGTGGCTCCTATAGGGGTGGTAAGAGGGTCGTCAAGTAGCCTATAAATTTGCCCTTATAGGGACCACTTTTGCAAGCCTAAGTGGCCCCTATAGGGGTGGTAAGAGGGTCAGCAAGTAGCATCTAAAGTTGCCCATATAGGGACCCTTTTGCAAGCTTGAGTGGTCCCTATAGGGGGAAGGTAAACTGGTTGAAGCCCCCTATTATCTGAGGATCACTCTGGCGTTCCTACGAATACTTGATGAAGCCCTTAAGGTTGCCCCTATAGGGACCACTTTAAATAAAAGGATGACTACCTGAGTACTTTCCCGTTGAACAATAGTTGCTCGACGGAAGAATTTCAGGGAAATCACATCGATCAGCCGTTCCACAATAATCATGTTCTCTTTTATTTTCCACTGGGGCAAAATAAAATGCGGAAAATGTGGAACCAGGTAAGGCGAATACGTGCGTGGATATGAAAAAAAAGGGGGCGGGAAAAAAATTTTTTTTTGGCTTGAATAAATTTCAACTTGATTTCGGCTCGCTCGAACGCGATAATCTCAATTATTTATGCGGAGGTTTCTCGTTGGAATGCCTCGCTTTTTTTTTCTTGCTTTTCCTATTCAAATATGCGAGGGGCTTTCGGTGGGATTTACCGGGAGATTTTAGGGATATAATAGGGGGATTAATGACTGACTCGGATTAACCTTTCATTTCTTAGGATCTATGTGTTAGGATGACGCTTTTTGTTGCAAAATCTACCTGTCTGATTGCATTTTTTTTTTTCTCTTCTTGAAAGGAGATTATCATGTTTTGTTCACAGAAAAAGAATTTATTGCGAGAAATTTTTGCAGGAAAGTAATTCCTGCTCTTTCTAGAAAAAAACAGCCTTTTTTTGAAGTTTTCCGAAAAAATTTTTTTTTCATTAGTTTCAAATTTTTTTACGCTCGAATGATATACAGGTGTTGCGATTTTTCTAAAAAAAAAATTTTTCCGAAAAAGAAAAAACCCAAATTTCAAGCTCAAAATCCGGCTATCTCTTCATTTCTCTATTCAAAAAGTGTAATTAAAAAAATCACCAAAATTCTAATTTTCTCCATTTATTCCATAATTAAATCAAAATCACTTGAAAAACGAAATTCGAACTCAATTCCTTCACTTTCTCATTAAAAATAGAAATCTACAGATCATCGAAACTCAAATTTACCCCGTTTTCCCAAAATTTAAGCTAAAAATCTCTCGAAACCCTAATTTAAACCTTATTTACTTCAATTTTTTTCATGAAAAAAACGTAAATTTCCATTACAAATTTAACGAATTTCAACCTATTTTTCTATATTTTTTTCTGAATTTGAGACCAAAAATCACTTAAAAATAAAAATCTCTGAACCTTTTTTTCCTTCACACTTTTTCTTAAAAAAATAGGGATCTAAAAGTCATCAAAGTTCAAATTTACTACATTTTTCCCAAAAATTAAAGCAAAAAAATCACTTGAAGAACAAAATTTAAGCCTTCTTTCTTTTATTTTTTCATCAAAAACGTACATTTCCATTACAAATTTACTCCCTTTTGACAAAAAATCACTGAAAAAACTTCTTTTATCCATTTCCCATCAAAAAAAAAATGTCAAACCTTGAGTTTAATAGG
This sequence comes from Caenorhabditis auriculariae, assembly GCA_904845305.1. NCBI lineage: Eukaryota > Metazoa > Nematoda > Chromadorea > Rhabditida > Rhabditidae > Caenorhabditis > Caenorhabditis auriculariae. The sequence continues at coordinate 591,842 of CAJGYM010000013.1, read as the reverse complement.
TGAAACAAGAACAGGTGACCGAATGAAAACTACCAAAAAATCGTCTTCTGTTTGCTTATTTAGTAGCGACAATAACGCGTGGGTGTTCATTCTTATCAACTTTCTTATCGATAAAGGAAAAAAAATGATATCAGTTCAGTGTTTTGGTTGAAGTTTGATAGGTTATTGATGGGTGAAACTTGCTAGAAAATTGAAAAAAAATAAATTATGGTCCTTTAATTAGGCATGTCCCTTTGAATTTAACTCACGCTCTATTAAAGGAGCATAGCCACTTCAAATGAATATTTGATTTTTCAACTTAATTCTCATAAGGTGGAACTTGCTAAAAAAAAAATAGGAACATGGCCATGTCCCTTCCATTGTGCCTCATGCCTTATTAAAGGGACACGACCGATTAAAATAAATTTTCAGTTATTTCAAAATTGTTTTTATCGGCTCTGAAGGATTGGAAAGGAGAATGTAAACTGAGAAAACGTCTGGAAATGGATTCAAGCTCAATCTTCAGTTGAAAAGTTGAAAGACAAACGAAAAAAAAAAGTTGGAAGAAAGCCAATTTTTCAAAATCACGGCTTTTTTTTTTGAATTTTAACACTACCTGAAGTAAAAAAACGCACTATTGCCTTTGATTTTGAATTTTGAAAAATCTTAAACTCCGAAATACTTCAAAAAAATCAAGTTCATTTTTTTCAAAAAGATCTCTTCGATTGCTCAAAAAAATCAATCCTTTCTCTCATTTTAAGCTTTAAAAAAACCGTCAGATTTAAAAAAATTTTTAAAAACATAACTTTGAAATGTTTCTACCAATAATTTGGAAATTCAGGCCCATTTTTTTCAAAAAAATAGTATCAATTGTTAGAAATTGAAGTTTTTAAAACTTTCAAACTTTCCAAATTTGAATCTTCCCAACCATTAATTCAAAAATTCAAGCTCATTTTTCAGAAATATCTCTTCAATTTTTTTGAGAATCGAAGCTTTTTACTCATTAGAAGCTTTGAAAAAAACTCTCAAAAACCCTATATTTTCAATCTTTGTTGAATTTTAGGTCCAGGTTTCAAAAAAAAAATCATTCAATTGCTTGGAAATCGGCTTTTCCTTACTCATTCGAACCACTTAAAATTTACCCTTTTTAAATTCAAAATATCGTCAAAAGCAAAAAAAAACCTTTCGATCAACAAAACCCGATAATTTCCCTTCGAAACTCTGAAAATCTCACTGAATCGGTGACCTCCTCGAGCTCCGTCATTTCCTCACGTCTTCAGCCTTTCAAAATGAAAACTTCCTTTTCTGCAAAAACAAAAAACCTTTAAACGGAAATTGAACACGTATTAACATAACGAATTCGTTTATTTACTTTTTCAAGAATTAACGGATTCTGACGTCTTCTTTTTCGTCGTCACTTCCGATTCGGTTCGAACGACGTCTTCCTCTTCTTCTTCTGAATCTTCCTCGTCATCTTCTTCTTCTTCTGCAAATCTCTTCATTTTTTCAAAAAAATGAGTAGGAGGAATCTGTATTTTCTTTCAATTTTAATATTCCAATAGCTCTTTTTTTCGTTTCGAGGAAAAAATTGGATTTATGTAGGGCTCGAGAATGCTAAAAACTCAAAAATGATTTATTTTATAAGATGAAAAAATCTACAAATCCGATAATATTTAAAAAATAATCAAAACATCGCGGTCAGGTTGCGGTTTGATCTCTTCTTGCAGTAAGGGTTTCATATACCTTCGCGCGTAAACCGCTTAAAGTCGGACGCATTTTGAAAAGAAAAAAGTCACCGATCCATTCTAATTGCGGCCACATGATTGCAACTAGATTTAGATTCTTTTTTCCGATTTATGAACAAAATTATAGTAATCTCTAGTGTTGTTTGAGACTTCTAAACGACTTGAATCGCATATGGAATGGCTCAGAGCGTCGCGGTCGCGTTGCGGTTCAAAAAAACACAGCATTTCCCATAAATTCTCACGTAAACCGTTTCAAGTCGGGCGCATTTCGATCTCTAATATGCTTTGAGGTTTTCTAAACGATTTGAAGCACCGGAGTCGCACTTGGAATGGCTCACAGCGTCGCGGTCGCGTTGCGGCTTGGTTTGAGCTTTCAGGTGTACTCCTATACCTCCGCGCGTAAACCGGTTAATGTCGGACGCAGAAAAAATCGTCGAGCCATTCCAATAGCGACCACATGATGTGAATCTTTTTTCCGGTTCATAGTTATTTTCAGTGTGATCATCAGAATTTCAGTTCTACAGGGTGCGCAATAAATATTGAAACCGTTTTTTGTTTGATCGCTGCTTTTTGCACAATGGACTGGCCTTTGAACTTTTCTGTTTATTTCGTTTATTCATGCTCACTTATCATGTGTTTGAAGTTACAGCTCACACTTTTCAGTTTTCAGGTAATGGTGGCCCCATCTCCGTACCGTACCGCAATCATTGATTGTGTCAAAAACGGAATGACGAATTCAGAGATCGTTAAAAAGCTGAAAGTGTCTCGTGTTCTCGTTTTTCGAACTGCACAACGCTATCGGCGTCTCGGTACTTCAGATGACATGCAAAGAATGGGACGTCCAGTCACCGTCACGACTCCAGAAGCAGTCAAAGCCGTTCGAGAGAAAATCAGGCGCAATCCGGCAAGAAGCGTGAGAAAGATGGCAAAAGAATACAAAATGAGTCGAGAATCGATGAGAACTATTGTCAAGGACAAGCTGAAGATGATTCCCTACCGTATGCAGAAAGGAGCCTTCCTCAATCAAAAAAACAAGACATTGCGGATGGAAAAGACTTGAAAGCTGCTCGCTGGCACGAAAGATGGCTCGCATCTGACGACGCTATTTACCGACGAGAAAATCTTCACTATGGAGGCGAACAAGAACGGCCAAAATCATCGGAACATCGCTACTGACTATCAGAGTGCCTGTGAAAAAGAAAAAATTCTGAATAAAACTTCGCATCCGGCTTCCGTGATGGTTTTTGCCGGAATTACCGCTGACGGCAAAACTCCGCTGATTTTTGTGGATTCTGGAGTCGAAGTGAACCAAGTATACTACTGGGAGTAGATTTTAAAGTTGAGGGTGTTGCCCTGCGCCAATTCTCACTACGGAAACCGACCATGGACCTTCCAGCAAGACGGCGCCCCCGCTCATCGTGCCAAAGGGACTCAAGAGTGGTGTCGCGCCAATTTTCCGAGTTCATCTCGGCTGCTGATTGGCCTGCTTCCTCGCCCGATCTCAACCCGATGGACTATGCCGTGTGGATATATCTGACCGAGAAGGTCTCTTCTAAGAACTACCCAAGTATCAAAGCCCTGAAGACCGCGCTCATCAAGAAATGGGACGAAATCGACGACGACTACCTTCGTGCCGTGATCGATGCGTATCCGAAGAGACTGAAGGCCGTTATCAATGCTAAAGGATGACGTTTTGAAAACTATTCTTGAATTTTGTTTCTATATTGTATGAATAAAATTTGTTCCAAGTTTGGTGGTGTTTGGTTGATTTTCGAGAAAGTTATAACGTTTCAAACGCGTTTCAATACTTATTGCGCACCCTGTACTTTTGACGAGAATTCAAAACTCTTGGTGTGCTCTATCAAACTTCCATAGAAAATTGCTTCATTTTTGCCTTTTCTCCTAAATTTTCACCTTGTTCCTGATCATCCTCCTCCTCCTCGTAGTACAGCTCCAAGTTGCCGATATTCTGCATTTCGTCGTCGCATTTCGTGCAATTCGAAGTGAAAGAGAAGCACTCGATACAGTAGAAAGCGTTGCAAGCGATGCAGATCCGGACATTTCTTCATAGGAAAAAATTTCGGATTGGTTCAAAATTATCAGAAAAACAAAGGAAAAATCGTCAATAAACCGGGAAAATCATAGAGAAAAAGGGAAATTTTTGAGGAATTTCCGTAAAGTGAAGTGTGTTGTATGCATGCACCGCGGCGCTCTCGCACATACCGTTTTTCATATTTTTTACTTTCTGACGGCTATTTTAAGTTTCGCGGAATCCCTCAGAACATTCAAAAAAATGAAACAGAAACATCGCGTTTTTTTCGACTCGTCTCAAGACCTATTGTATATGCGCCTCTAATATTATCTGTTATTTCCATGACGTCCCATGCGAACGGCGGAGGCTTTGACCACGTCCCCTTCATTTTTGGTTTTGCATTTTCTTCCACTAACAAAAACGCCGTGACTCACGACTGATCAGCCACTTTCAAGTCCATCTTCTTGCATTTCGTGCAGTCGGATCTCAAATAGCCCCGACTTTGCAGAGTTCTTCTCACCACGAGGTCGTCCTTCCCCATTATATCGTCCTAGAAGCAGGATAGTCCTATTTTTTTTAATCAAGTATATCCTAGTCTATTCGCCGCTTTCGAGTGTCTGCGTCTTTCTGTTCTCTCGCCGGCGAGGTCAGAGAAACATGAAAATAGCATGTCAAAATGAGAGACTAGGAGGGTGCAGAGAAGTTTCGCCCTTGACATTTTTCGAGTGTCTGCGTCTCCCTGTTCCCTCGCCGGCAAGGTTAGAGAAACATGAAAATAGCATATCAATACGAGAGGGCCGCCGAGAAACGAGGAGGGCGCAGAGAAAAAAACAGTTTAAAGTCGCGGAAAACGGACTATAAGCCAACCTTCCTATGGCCCATCATCTCAGCCAGCAAATTCTTCCGATCTTGAAGAATTTTGTTGTAAAGGGTCAGGGCCCGGATCCGAACCCGGTCCGGGTAATAATAGTCGCAAAGGGCCAGAGTTTGGCGGCCAAAGTAGACCTGAACAGGGGGGAATATTAAAGAGAACATAAAAATAGGAATTTATAGGGAAATTCGTTGTTTAAAACTCTTTTTCTGATTTTTCAAAGAAGCAAAAGCACCTAAAAACCTCTAAAAACGACTCTTCGCTTCGAGACCTTAATCAAAAATTGCCTATGTTCCTTTAAACTTAACCGCAAGATTATCTTTTCGAACAGAGTATACTTTTTAAAAAAAAAAGTCAAAAAAATACAAAAATTTGTCAAAAAAAAACGAATGCGCTCCATTGCTACATATGGAAACTCAAAAATAGGGTATATTATCCATGGAGCACAGAAGCTTCGAAAAAGAGAGCCAATTTGTGAATTTCAAAAAATCTCTAGCACTTCCTCACACTTTTGTCAAAATAACCATGAATTGATGGAAATGAACCATTCTGTATATCAAGTATATCAAGACGAGGCTACCAAACTACTTTTTTTCGGCTTTTTCGGACAAATAATTTGGAAGGAACCGCTACAAAACTACAAAAAAACAACAAAAAAAATTGGAAATTTGCCAAATTTCAACCTTCAACCGGCAGCAGAACAACGCTCCAAGGAACATGGCAAGCATTACGGCAAACTCTAGAAAATTCGGCGGTTCGGGCTCTTTGAAACAGTTCCTCCACCTTGAAAAATATTCATTTTTTTCTATTAAAAAAACATGAAGTTTCTCACATTTCTTCCCTATTCCGGACGGCTTTTATTCAACGGCGAGAAAACTTGCAAGAATTCACGCATTATCTTGGCAATGTAGCCGCTTCCGGACACCTAGAAACATTTCAAGTTACATAAAAATCCGCTGAATTTCAGCGAAAAAGAATAAAATATTTAATGAAATGCGAAAAGCTCTAGGGGCCACTTAAGAGGTTCCTCAAGGACACTAAAGTGGCCCCTTAACTCACTATTTTGCGTCTCAGCGGCCACTTTAGTGATTTTCAGTAGTCTAATAGTACCATTTAACTTCTAAAGCGGTCAATAAGTCTTAGCCGCTTAAGTGGCCACTAAAAAAAGTTAAAAAAACCCTAAAGAGGCCTCTGAAAAACTCCCCAGAAATTTGAGAAAAGTACTCTGCCACATTTAAAAAAAGAAAATATCTTGAAAATTCCACTTTTTATCACTTATCACGAAAATATAGCGGAAAAGGTCGGCAAAAATTATAATCACTTCAAATTTTTTAAATTAGCCATGGAGCGCACAATCTTTCAAACTGAAGGTTGCGCGGAAAACTTCTTACGGATTTTTCCTGTTTTGCGTACTTTCCTATTGAAATTCCGAAACGAATTCATTTCATTAAAAGCAAGATTTGAAACGGGAATAAAATCGAAAATAAAAATTCGTGTTTTTCAGAATGTTCTGACCGCGACGCGGTTTTTTTCCGAAAAAATCCCAAATATTCACCTGAAGCTCATAATGCGAAGGCATATCGATGTGCGTCAGGTTCACTATCACATGTACGGCGTAAATCGTCTAAAATCAGAAAATTGACGCGTCGCATGTCGCGACTCGGCTCACGTTATAGACGCCGACGTCGAGAAGGCAGATACAGAACGGTGTGAAGCAGGAGAGCACAGTCAACGAGACAAAAAGCCAGAAACCGGTCCTCTCACCGTGGGTCATCTTCCAGGCGTCGCGATGGACGTACTGAAAAAAAGAGGAACCGCGTCGCGTCCACCTTGCGTCGCGGTTAAAATTGGCGGGAATTCAAAACTGTCAGCGAATTTCTTGAAGAAAATCGATGGAAAAACCAAAAAATATCTGGACTCAAGTCCTTTTTTGTGTTTGCTGGCCTATTTCCGTGAAAACCCACAATTTTCCCCTCATCATCCGTCAGAGGCAAAGCTTTGGTGGCAGTTTTTCGAAAAGCGAAATCCTGATCGATTTTCTCAAATTCCTCAGTGATGAACCGATTTTTGTAGTCGTCGTCGTAGTTGTAGCGGTAGATGAAGAAGATCGCCTTGAAATTGACCAAGTTTAGGGACACTAGAGTGGCCCCTACAGGGGCATCTTGAGGGCTCTGGTAGGCTCCACTCAAGGGACCACTTTTTTTATGTAGGGAGCACTTTTTCCCCTCCCCCATAGCCCTATAGGGGCCACTCTAGTGTTGCTAAAAGCTTCACTGACTTTCAAAACGACTTGAAACGCTTCGATATCGCAAAAACGGTTTAAAAATTCGTAAACGCAAAACAATTTTTCAGCGCGTCCGACCAGAAACTACTTTCGCTTGGCGGCATCCTGTACCCTACTGAAAAATTATATAGACCGAACGCAGCTGTGGGATAAGCACTTAAATCTAAAGTCCTTTTTAAGCGCCAATGCAAAACGGTTTACACAACGCATGAAATCGGAACTTTTTTTTAACTGCCAAAACGCGAAGAATAGAGCAACTCCGTGATTTTTAATTCGCTCAGAAAAATGACGAACGTAAAGAAAAGGCCAGGCGAGCATCGCGGGAAGTACGCCCCACCGGAACAACAGTACAATCCAACCGATGATGCTACGATACTGTTGAACAATCGCCGCCAGGTTTCTTTTGACGCTCTGGAAGTAAATTTACTGTAAATATTCTTAATATTTATTGGTTGTTCTAAAGCCTGGAGATAGGGAAGTCTCACAGAGGTCTTGAAGCGAGGAGCCGTTTTCAGCATTATTGAAAGTCTATCAAGATAGTTCAAATATCTATAGTTGATTCATGACAGTCTTCGAAAAATGGGTTTTGACACGATAAGGGAAGAGATAGTGCATGGTTAATGGAGAGCCCAAACAGGCCACGCCCCTTTGAGTATAAACTAGTAGTGCTATTTTAGATTTGCCGCCAGTTGAAACCCTCTAACTTGTCTGTACCCTCTCTCTCTCAAGTCTTCTCAAAAGGAACAGTTAGCTTTTCCTAACCTTTTCTGTCTCTCAGAAATGACCATATGTTAAAAAGAAAGAGAGGCCAAAGAAGCCAGACAGTTCCAAATATGGTTCGTAACCACGACGCGACCGCAAACGCACGCTTCTCAAGGATTTGGTCGCGTCATCTTCGGCCGAAATTTCGCTTCCTTCTTTGGTGCTGTTACTTCGGAGTCGGACTCCGCCAGTTTGTCGGAGCACGGCGATAGCTGGCTTCACTTTTTCGAAGGCCTGAAATTGGAATGGATCTTGAAAAAGTAGTCACTAAAAATCAGCCGGAAAAAGGCCGTAGGGAATATTTGCTCCAAGAACGATAAAGATTCGAAATTTCCGATTTTCTTCATTTTTTGTTTTTTTTTTCCTGACGCTCGATCCCTTGTGAAAAAAAATGCATGAAAAACTTGAAAATCGCAAGAAAAAAAAAGTTTACCCGTGGAGCGCAATTTCGCCTTTTTTACTGAATTTTTTCCTTGGTAAGTTTTTGAGCTCCTACTCTAAAACACAGCTGAAATCAAGATACAGTACCCATTCAGCGGCCTGGACGTGAAAAGTGAGCAGAACCCTGACGCTCTCCTCGACTGCTTGGAAAAAGTTGACATAAAACGGGATAACAGCCCCTTTCACCCCTCAAAAAAAAAATGTTCCGCTTCATTCATCGCGACGCGAACCTCTCTTGATAGCCTGCGGGAAATTGCAAACCGACGTCGAAAATCCCTTGGCGATGTCGCATATCTAAAGAGAATGGGTCAGCCGCGACGCGCGACGCAACGCAACCGAAGAAGTCGCCAGGATGACGTCACAGGAGCCGCCTTGGGAGCCGAAGAACCGCGCCTTGTCTTTACAGGAAGTGTAGCCTCCGTCGAAAAAGTTGATGCACTGGAAAAAAAAGGCGCGATGGCTCAATTGGTAGGGGCTTGAGATGGCAATCAAATGGTCACATGTTCAAAGTCGACCTGGAGCTATTCTTAAGATTTTGAATTTCAAGAAGCTAACTCAGTCCCCTACAGTACCCTATCGCGTTGTTTGATTATCGTGAGAGACGATGATCCTTTAATAACGCCGGATTTTTTTTTCAGATAAAAAAAACTTTTTTAAAGGCGCATGGAGTATTTTCACGAAGGTCTCGAAGCGAAGAACCTATTTTTGAGTATTAAATTGGCCAAAGTTAGATTTTCGTGATTTTAAATATGTAATCCGGAATTCTCAAGCAGATCCGCCCTTCAAAAATGAATCTCAAGTGCTCACTTTAGTGAAAGGACCTTCCAAATGACGACGACATTCGTTGGAAAGGCCTGAGACGATGGCGTAATTCCTCCGCATCACATCGACAAATCTTAAAAACCTTCAAACTTATCATTTTCTAAATTAATTCGGACTTCGTGGCCTTCTCGTCGATCCTCCCAATCAATCTCTTCAATTTTGTCACCGGCTCCGCCACTTTTAACATTACATTTCGAACTCGCGCCACCATTGACTTGAATTCTAGTTATTTTTGGTTACATGTTAGTTCTAAAAAATATTAATGATAATTAGAAGACGAACCGCCCCTTTATCTGCCAAATTACTCTGCAAATCGTGTTGAGCCCCTAAAACGTCGGCCTGAAGACAGGCGACTCCAGAAGCGACGCCGTGAATATTTTGAACTATGTTCATCGCTGGGCCCTAGGATATATCCAGAAAATGTGACATGTAAAAAATCAAAAAAAATTTCCGTTTGTCAAAAATTGTCGTCATATAAAATGTTCCCTCTGCAGTCGACTCCTATCTTCTACGGTAATCAAGAAATTCCAATTTGCGCCTTTTCCAGCTTTTTCTTCTACTTTTTTTTTGAACTCAAATAAACTAAACAAACTTCAAACGCCATGACCATGATGAGAATCACCAGTAATCCTCGAATTTTGTTGCTTAACATGCAGTGAACCGCGATTGTAAAGTAATACATCAACTAAAAAAAAAATTTAGAACTCGATTCTTTGCTCTGAGAAACCTTTGGAAAAAGTAAAGTTTGAAAAAGGAATACATGAACAATCAATGAAACTGTTGTACCGACACTGAAAATTCTACTTGTTTTCTTTCAACTACAATAAAAACTCACACTCCTGGAAAATGCGCATATTTGAAAGCAAGAATTATGTAGATAAGTAACCCAAAAAGTTCAACCATTAATATATTCCGAACAAGCATTCCAACAGCATTTTCACTGAAAATAGAGACATGGAAAATGAAATTTGATTTTTAAACCTTGTGCCTTGTTTGAAAATCCGCTCATAAAACGTTACAGGTTCGCGTTTCCTCCACGGCGGATAAATATATGACAACTTTTTCTTCAATTTTTGCTTAAAAGTTAATATTCTTTCTTCTCCAGCTCTTTCCCTTAAAAATCGTATCAAACAAAATTATAGCCAATGGTGAAAATATTAACCTTCGGAGATTCATGACAGTCCATTCGAATTTGGCCAGAGCTTTGTCAGCCCTTCGTTTTACTTTCCACAATTTATACAAGCCCATAACGTACACAAAACTATAAAGAAATGACGACTTTTCACGTTTGTTGAACGGAATAACAAAAATAGTTCAAACTTTATTCGGTATGTATAAATTAAGGAAAAGGACTTGAAGAATACTTGTGGCCCTAAAGAGGGCCGTTGGGTTCGGTTGGTCAAGTAAAGCTCATAGTTGAGAATTTACTTGCTGGAAGTGTACTTGGTGACAGCCTTGGTTCCCTCGGACACGGCGTGCTTGGCCAGCTCTCCAGGAAGGATCAGTCGGACCGCCGTCTGGATTTCGCGAGAAGATATCGTCGACCGTTTGTTGTACTGAGCAAGGCGCGAGGCTTCAGCACCGATTCTCTCGAAGACGTCGTTCACGAAAGAGTTCATGATCGACATGGCCTTCGAGGAGACTCCGGTGTCGGGGTGCACCTGAAAAATAATTTAGAAAATAGAATAGAAAATAAAAAAATCTTCGATTTCGCAATAAAAAGGCGAAAGTTTAGGACTGCACGAACACTTATCTATGATTACTATATAGAAGCTCTGTTCAAAAAATCTTCAATTTCGCAATATTCTATTCTGCATTCTCTATTTGGAAAAATCCTTATGAATATATTCAATTTAAAAAAAAAGGTTGAGTCTGGTCGATTAACAAAATGAGTGTTTTAAAATTTAACAAAAATCAATACCTGCTTCAGAACACGGTAGATGTAGACGGAGTAGGACTCCTTGCGCTTGTGATGGCGCTTCTTGGTTCCAGTCGATACCTTTTTGGGTCTTGGCGGCCTTCTTGGCTCCCTTTGGCAGATGGCTTGGGCGGCATGACGAGGATTCACTGGCGTTTGCAAGTGGTGCGGTACGATCGATGCTACTTTCTTATATACACGCGCACGGCAGTGGGCGTGGCTAAAGAGGCGTGGCCTGCCGGGCAGGAGTATTTAATGTCGGCGCGCGTCGAAATCTCCATCTCGTGAGTGTTTCTCGCAGTTCTTCATCGCAATCGACATGTCTGGACGTGGAAAGGGAGGAAAAGCCAAGACTGGCGGAAAGGCCAAATCGCGTTCTTCGCGTGCTGGACTTCAGTTCCCAGTTGGTCGACTTCACCGACTTCTCCGTAAAGGAAACTACGCTCAACGCGTTGGTGCTGGAGCTCCGGTCAGTTTTTTTGTTTCAATTCTTTCAATCTTTGCATTTTTCATCTTTATTTGCTTATTTAAATTTTTTTATTCAATAAATTTATTTTTTTATTTTTTTCAGGTCTACTTGGCCGCCGTTCTCGAGTACCTCGCCGCTGAAGTCCTGGAGTTGGCCGGCAACGCCGCCCGCGACAACAAGAAGACCCGCATCAACCCCCGCCACTTGCAGCTCGCCGTCCGCAACGACGAAGAGCTCAACAAGCTGTTGAGCGGCGTCACCATTGCTCAAGGAGGTGTTCTCCCCAACATCCAGGCCAGCCTTCTGCCCAAGAAGACCGCTGGAGACAAGGAATAAATCTTTCCTGAACGCTCGAGCTAACCGAACCCAACGGCCCTCTTTAGGGCCACAACTTGCAACAAGTCCAATGTTCTTGTCTACTTTATAAATAAATATTAAATGCCTTGTAAAAATCGAAACTCTCGGAATGGAAACAAAGTTGGTGCGAGATCTGCGTAAAGTCGTTATTCTCAACTTGATAAATTTCAAACTACTTCATGCCCTCACAGAAGTACAAATTAATCGAGAAAATATAAAACTACTTGACAGTTTTTTTAGGATAAGTAATCTTTGATGAGCATTTTGAAAAATACAGAAATTCTTATTTTCAAATTTATGCTTAATTCTAAATTTTTTCATTCATGCTTTCAAGTTATAATTCAGTTCAACCGTGGTCTCTTTTTATTTGAATAATACAGTTTTCGTTAAATCGCAAACCGCTACTCCCTGACGTCATCCCTATGACATCATTCGTAACAAAAGAAATAAGCGTAATCAAAACATTTGGCTATATATTCATTTTATTCACGTGAACATGATTCAGCAGATTATTATTATCTCATTTCATCACGTCGACTGGTCGGTCTCATTGCCGCTCTCTCATGGGATAACATTCCGACGCCCGTCAGTCCTGGACAAGCTGGGCGCCGTACTGTTCCAACATGGTGAAGCAGTTTATTCGCTAGTACTACCAACGGGCCAACATTATTTCCCAACGCTAGCTGTCACTCCGGGACGTATTGGACAAACGATTGTGGACCGTCACCCGCGCCGACGACTAACTCTTCGATTATACCATGATTCAGCAGAGATTTTCTTCTTTTTACTCTGAAGACTGAATAAATTGAACTGAATTGAAATTGAAATTGAAAAAATTGAAGAATGAGAAGAGCCTGAAATGCGCCTTTGCATTAAAACTGCGCTTACAGGTTCATGCATTACTTAAGAAAATAGGCTTAGTTTTAAGGCTTCACACGGAGGCGGAGCGCGCATAGCGCGAAGCCGACTGTGGCTCGCTTCGAAAAAACTGAGCCACAGTGAAAAATTCGTCAAATAAATGAATACTTGACATAAAAGGCATTTAGTTTCAAAACTTGGAAACTAATAACACTATCAGATAGCTCTAAACTTTTTGCAAACTTGATACGCGTAGCGAAAAAAATCTGTGAAATGTTCTTCCCAAAAAGATTAAAGGAGCATACTGTGCGTAAGCGCGAGCTTTGACGCCTCGGATTATTCCAAACCTTTAAAAAGGTTTCTAAAAATTAAGAAAAATAGAAAAAAATAAAAAAAGTTTCCAATCAAAAGGAGATTTTCAAGTGTGATATCTTTCTGTTTTTTTCATGTGACCGGAAAAAGTTTTTCACGTCGAATCTAATTTTATAAATTGGAACGTAAAAAAATGAATAAAATGATATGGCTGCGTGTGCGAATTTTTGCAAATGAAGATGATGTCATAGGGATGACGTAAGGGAGTAGCGGTTTGCGATTTAACGCGAAGTGAATAATACTCAATGAGGCCTTGAAAGTGACGGATTTTTAATTATTTTAAAATCTTTTTTCTCTGAAGATATTTATTTATTTAGATTTTTTTGCACCATTTTTTTTCATTTTTAGAAAAAAAGTTCCAAACTTTTGAGAAAGTCCGCTTTTCGAAACCCGGTAAGTCGGACTTTGTCTCACATCATGAACTCTCTCGGCGTCTTTTCTCTCTGATTTGGCGCCAAAATGCAGGTCAGAAACATTTTTGGCGCCAAGTAAGAGAAAAATGACGCCGAGAGGTGACAGGTCGTCAGACAAAATGGGTTTTCCGATTGAGAAAAAAAAGAAAAGAATTTCATTGAGCGAAAAAAAATTCGATCCGAAGTTTTTTCAAAAATTTGGAGGAAATTTTTTCTCAATATATTTCAGGGTTTGAAATTCCGAGACATGGGCTAAACATTATTTGAGTTACCGTCTATTTATCAAAACCAAATTCCACAATCGATGTTAGACGAAAATCCATGAGAAGCTGAATTCAATAATGACAGTGAGAATCTGCAGACTCATGCTCAATAAGTGCCTGAATAGACTCAAATCCCAAACAAATCATTTTTAATTTAAAGCGAGCTTCTTGTTCAATGAAAAATGTTTATTATATACAGATATCACGGATTTGAGCTGGATGTGTGGCCCTAAAGAGGGCCGTTGGGTTCGGTTGAGTCGAAAGAGCAATTAAGCTCGTTCTCCTCGGATGCGTCGCGCAAGCTGGATGTCCTTGGGCATGATGGTGACTCGCTTGGCGTGGATAGCGCACAAGTTGGTGTCTTCGAAAAGACCAACGAGGTACGCTTCGGCGGCCTCCTGGAGAGCCATCACGGCCGACGACTGGAATCGAAGATCGGTCTTGAAGTCTTGGGCGATCTCGCGGACAAGGCGCTGGAACGGCAGTTTGCGGATCAGAAGCTCCGTCGACTTCTGGTAGCGTCGGATCTCGCGGAGAGCGACGGTTCCAGGACGGTATCTGTGGGGCTTCTTGACTCCGCCAGTCGCCGGGGCGGACTTGCGAGCGGCCTGAAAATGAATAATTTAATATTAGATATTAAAACTACATATTAACACTCCAAATTCATTCAATCGAAAAAATAATGAAATGACTGTTGAGCTTTCAAGTTTAAATCAATGCTAATTATCAACTAATCCAGTGAAATCTACCTTGGTGGCCAGCTGCTTGCGGGGAGCCTTTCCTCCAGTCGATTTACGGGCGGTTTGCTTAGTACGAGCCATGGCGATGCGATTCGAGAGACGTCTCGGGTGAAGAAAAATGCTGCAAAACACTTTTATACTGCGGAGTTAATGGGCGGGGTCTCATTTTTTGACCTGCCGCTGACCGCCGGCTGGAGTCCCCGCGTGGTGACACGCCAGCCGCGAGTATAAAAGTAAGGATTGTCGCCTGGACTTCATCTCATACGTGAGTTTCGTTCTACTGAAGTCATGTCTGGCCGTGGAAAGGGAGGAAAAGGACTTGGCAAAGGAGGTGCCAAGCGCCATCGTAAGGTTCTTCGCGACAACATCCAAGGAATCACCAAGGTACTTTTCGGTTCATTTGTATTCTCGAAATTTGCAAAGCCTTTTACTAACTTATTGATTTTCAGCCCGCTATCCGTCGTCTTGCTCGACGTGGTGGTGTGAAGCGCATCTCTGGCCTCATCTACGAGGAAACCCGAGGTGTTCTGAAGGTGTTCCTTGAGAACGTGATCCGTGACGCCGTCACCTACTGCGAGCACGCCAAGCGCAAGACCGTCACCGCGATGGACGTCGTCTACGCCCTCAAGCGCCAAGGACGCACCCTGTACGGCTTCGGCGGATAACTCCGTTGAACGTCTGAGAAAAAATTCTCAACAACCGAACCCAACGGCCCTCTTTAGGGCCACAATTCATTGAATCCAATTTTTGTATATTTTGAATAAATCAATTTGAATTTTATAATTGATATTTATGTGAAAAATTCTTACCTATTTCGGCTTAAAATGCTCTTGAAAAAAACAAGTGCTATGAAAGTCATTTTAATAAAAAACTGGAAAAACATGAAAAATCCAAAAATAAAAAAAATTATTGTGAATACTATACTTCCAGAGTGCTGAAACTTTGAAAAACTCTGTTTTCTAACAGAATAATACAAAAAAAGAAGCCATGGTATTGTTTTTCCGAGAAAGTCAGAAATTTCGAAAAAAATTGGTCAACTCTGAGTTGGTTCTCTTCAGCGAGCAGACGACCAACTGCGTCCCCCAAAACTTGAACATGTCCTCATTTTTTTCTGACTAAGAAAGGCCTGGCCCTTCGATTTATGAAATAAAATTTTACTACATTTGGGGTCCCAACCCCCGAAAATGCCCAAAAAAGGAAAAAATCAACGATTTTCAAAAGAAAAAAATTTTTTTTAAATTTTTTTAGTGAAAATGCCTTGAAATACCGTTATGTGTGTTTTAAAAAAAGTTTGGAGTCGATCCGTCAACTAGGAAAAAAGTTAGAAAAGTTCACTAAAAGACTTACCGTAACCCAGTGAGGGGGCGGAGCCTTATAGTAAGTTGCCTAAAAGTTTACAAATTATGTCTAGTAACTGTGACAATAATTTCAACTCTCAAAACAAAACTTGAAATTCTTGTACCAACGGTTCCCTGCAGTTCATCAACTTTCTCAGAGTAACATGTGTTAATTCTTTTCTTTGAAGATATAACCATTTTTTTCATTCGCTTATCGAACAGAAACCCCAACAAAAAGCTTTTAAAATTTAATAATTTTATTCAGCTATGTACAATTAAATCTTCACAGGGGTCAAATTAAAAAAGATGAAATTAGTGGCCTTCAATGGTGCGAGCGGCGCCGTGCAGGTTTCCGGCAGCGTAGTGACGAGCACGGTTGCCCTGAAATGATCACTTGAAATTTGAATTCAACTGTTATCAAAATACCTTCTGCTGTAGGGCGCAGTTCTTCTTGTCGGCCTTGCCCTTGACGGTCTGCCAGGCCTCGGCAGCGCCCTCCTTCACGTCTTCGGCCTTCTCCTTGATGGCGTCCTTGGCGTTGTCCCAATGCTCGGCCATGTTGTCTTTGGCGTCTCTGGCGCCCTCCTTGATGTCTTCGGTCTGAAATGATCAACTCCAACTTTTCAACCGACAATTTGGTCCAACCTTGTTCTGGACACTCCTCCTGGCGTTGCGAGCACTGCGCTGAACGTCCTTCTTGGCGTCGTGGCCACGGTCCTTGGCCTTCTCCCACTTGTTGCTGGCTCCGTCGCGGATGTTCTTCACCTGAAATATTGTGAATTGTCTAATTTAGTTTCAATCGATAATTTACCCTCTCAGCGGCCGTGTCGGTGGCGTCCTTGATCTTGTCGGCGGCCTTGTCTTCGGCCCGGGGCTCGCCGTAGACGCTGTGGATGGCGTCCATGATCTTGTGGCCGGCGTCAGAAGCCAGTTCCATGGTGGCGTGGCCCGCTTCGGAAGCCAATTCCATCGTCTTCTCGATGACGCCCTTGTTGTCCTCGTTGTTCTCCGCGTTTTGCACGTTCTGAAACATTTTCTGCTTGATTCGAATGAAGCTGCAGAAACTCACAGCGCTCATGATTGCGTTGATTGAAGAGGTTGGTGGTTGGAGATGATCGTTGTTTCAGATTTTTGCTGAAAGTTTCTTTTTCCAGAAAAAATGGCCTTTATATATCCACAGGTTGTTGTTTACTTCAAAGTGACGTCACTATTATGATGTCATTCTTTCCAGAAACGAGACCACGTCATTTTTTTTTTCTTTTTTTCGCTTTTTCTCGGATTTTTCTCGAAAATTAAAAAATGAGCTTCGAAAAAAATTCTTCAAAAATAAAACCTTGGCCATTTCAAACTTAGTTTTTCACTTTTTTGTGTGAGAATTAGTAAAATCATCAAATTCTCATCTTTTTTTAATACAGGAGTGCTTTGAAAAAACAAATGAGAACGTTTTTGTTACATTAAATTGCAATTTTTTTGAAATTTTTTTCGAAAAAGATGAGAGCGTTTGTCAAATTTGTCGATAAGTTCTTCTTTTTATTTTCCTCTCTAATCTTGAGTTTGAGAATTTTGAGTTATTCAATATTTTTTTTCATAGCGTTTGTTTCTAAATGTACAAATAAAATTTCATTTCTTCTTTAATATTGGGATAAATCGAGGATCTGTAAATAAGAAAAACTCGCCTAATTTGAAGCGTTTGACCTCAACTTCTGATTTTTCCAATTCAATTAGATGAATAGAAAAAAATTTACCCTTTTTTTGAAGTTTTTTTGAAGTTTTTTTGAAGTTTTTTTCACTGGTCGCGCTTCAGGAAAGGATTTGTCGGTGTCTCTTCTTAATTTTTGCCTTTTTTCATTCATACAAGCTAATAAATTCCGCTTATTTCATTTTCGTTTGTCTTTTCCCGTCAATACGCTAGCGTACTCGGGTTGAAAAAAAAAATCAAATCAAAATCGCAACCACACCAATTTTGAATTCAAGCACAGTTTTTAAAAAAACTGGCATCAAAAGTGCTTGAAACCGGTTTTGAAAGAACGGTACTTAAAAGTTTTATAAAAATGATAAAAACGCATTAAAAAAGTTTTTCTCATACAGACAACGAAAATAAAAGCCAGAACCACGGCGGTGCTACGACAAGAGCGAGTTTTCCATTTGCGAGCAGTACTGTATGCGGCAAAGCGCATTGCGTGCATGCACTCTGCGTGTTTACACTTTTGTGGCGTGACGTCATCGCGCCGTACATCTGCGGGTTTTTTTGCTTGCGGGTTTTTTCGGATTTTTTTGAATTTTTCCGGCTTATTTGTTTTTTTCGAAACAAAAAAAGAAAACTTTTTTTATTGATGAAAAACTCTGTTTGTCAAGGGGGCAGCTTAGGAAAAATGTTTCTTTATAGATAGCTATTAGGTCAACTCCACAAATATAGAAAAAGAAGTAAGCTAATATTGATATTTCAAAGAGGAAAATATCAAACAATTGCATCATAACAAATACCAGTAATTGAAATAAGTTATATCAAAAAAATAAGAAAAATAAGAAAAATAACAATTTTTTTACAGAAAAAAATCATATCAAACAAAAAGTCATTTTTCCCGGAAAAATCTTCAAGATATTTTTAAATTACATTGAAAGATTTGAAGGGAGTTGTCAGAAATTTTTACGAAAATTGGATTTTAGTACAACACCGGTGTTGAGGGTGGAGGAGCAGGGACATCTTTTTTCGCCAAAACTTCCTTTGCGATTTCTTGTTGCTTTAAAATTGAGTCGAAAACAATGTCGTTAACATAATCGAGCCTTCTTATGAGGTAAAAAAAAAGTTTTCTTTTTGTTTCGAAAATATTCGCACAATCGAAACCAAACCGGAAAAAAAAATCCAAAAAAAAAATTCCGAAAAAAACATTGAAAAAAAATACCCGCAAGCAAAAAACCCGCAGATGTACGGCGCGATGACGTCACGCCACAAAAGTGTAAACACGCAGAGTGCATGCACGCAATGCGCTTTACCGCATACAGTACTGCTCGCAAATGGAAAACTCGCTCTTGTCGTAGCACCACCACGGCGGGTTCCCCGTCTTGGCGCGTCAGAGCCTGATTTTTTTACTTCATGAAAATCTTCAATTTGATACCGAAGTTCCAATATATGATATGAATAAAAAGAAGAAAAGTTTCGAGAAAAAACCGAGAAAAAACGAAAAAAAGGAAAAAAATGACGTGGTCTCTGTTCTGGAAAGAATGACATCATAACAGTGACGTCACTTTGAAGTAAACAACAATCGGTGGATATATAAAGGCCAGTTTTTCTGGAAAAAGAAACTTTCAGCAAGAATCTGAAACAACGATCATCTCCAACCACCAACCTCTTCAATCAACGCAATCATGAGCGCTGTGAGTTTCTGCAGCTTCATTCGAATCAAGCAGAAAATGTTTCAGAACGTGCAAAACGCGGAGAACAACGAAGACAACAAGGGCGTCATCGAGAAGACGATGGAATTGGCTTCCGAAGCGGGCCACGCCACCATGGAACTGGCTTCTGACGCCGGCCACAAGATCATGGACGCCATCCACAGCGTCTACGGCGAGCCCCGGGCCGAAGACAAGGCCGCCGACAAGATCAAGGACGCCACCGACACGGCCGCTGAGAGGGTAAATTATCGATTGAAACTAAATTAGACAATTCACAATATTTCAGGTGAAGAACATCCGCGACGGAGCCAGCAACAAGTGGGAGAAGGCCAAGGACCGTGGCCACGACGCCAAGAAGGACGTTCAGCGCAGTGCTCGCAACGCCAGGAGGAGTGTCCAGAACAAGGTTGGACCAAATTGTCGGTTGAGAAGTTGGAGTTGATCATTTCAGACCGAAGACATCAAGGAGGGCGCCAGAGACGCCAAAGACAACATGGCCGAGCATTGGGACAACGCCAAGGACGCCATCAAGGAGAAGGCCGAAGACGTGAAGGAGGGCGCTGCCGAGGCCTGGCAGACCGTCAAGGGCAAGGCCGACAAGAAGAACTGCGCCCTACAGCAGAAGGTATTTTGATAACAGTTGAATTCAAATTTCAAGTGATCATTTCAGGGCAACCGTGCTCGTCACTACGCTGCCGGAAACCTGCACGGCGCCGCTCGCACCATTGAAGGCCACTAATTTCATCTTTTTTAATTTGACCCCTGTAAAGATTTAATTGTACATAGCTGAATAAATATTATTGATTTTTAAAAGATCTTTGGATGGTACGACAAAATCTTAAGTCCGCAAATCTCGAGGACCGTAATCTTGTGTACGCACATCTAAAGTCCCATAATCTTGGAAACCAAAATCTTGGAAAGCAAAAATCAACGCTTTTGCGAATAGATTTTTTCAGAAATTGTATTCGGTGATCCAAACAAGAGAGTATAAGTAGATAGAGTGCAATAAAGAAGACTAAAAGAGAAGATTTTTGCTTTCCAAGATTTTGGTTTCCAAGATTATGGGACTTTAGATCTGCGTACACAAGATTACGGTCCTCGAGATTTGCGGACTTGAGATTTTGTCGTACCATCGATCTTTGTTGGGGTTTCTGTTCGATAAGCAAATGAAAAATGGTTCATCTAGCTAGTTTTCAGCAGAAATTGATAACGAGAAATTTTTAACGCCTTTGTATTATATCGGAAGAGATTATCACTTTTCAATGCACCAAGGTATTCAAATGATGCATTAGTTTAGTATCTTCATAGAAAAAAAATTGAAAACTTTCATAGAGCTTGTTTTTCAGAGCATTTCAAGCCGAAATATAGCTAGTTTATATCAAGAATTGATAGCGAAAAATTCGTACTCCCGCAAATTCTAGTCCGTAATTTTATTAGAAAAAAATTCTAAATGCACAAAAAAAGTTTGAAAAATTGTGCGATAGTTTGAAAGCTGCAAAGAAATTAAAAAGAAAAGGTTCGAAGAATGTTTTTTTCTCAAGCATTAAAAAAAGCCGAACAAGGTTGAAAAACGTCACATAAATTTCAATTATAAATTTCCAATTAATTTATATATATGGCTCCGCCCCCTCACTGGGTTACGGTAAGTCTTTTAGTGAACTTTTTCTAACTTTTTTTCCTAGTTGACGGATCGACTCCAAACTTTTTTTAAAAACACATAACGGTATTTCAAGGCATTTTCACTAAAAAAATTTAAAAAAAATTTTTTTCTTTTGAAAATCGTTGATTTTTTCCTTTTTTGGGCATTTTCGGGGGTTGGGACCCCAAATGTAGTAAAATTTTATTTCATAAATCGAAGGGCCAGGCCTTTCTTAGTCAGAAAAAAATGAGGACATGTTCAAGTTTTGGGGGACGCAGTTGGTCGTCTGCTCGCTGAAGAGAACCAACTCAGAGTTGACCAATTTTTTTCGAAATTTCTGACTTTCTCGGAAAAACAATACCATGGCTTCTTTTTTTGTATTATTCTGTTAGAAAAACAGAGTTTTTTTCAAAGTTTCAGCACTCTGGAAGTATAGTATTCACAATAATTTTTATTTTTTTGGATTTTTTTCATGTTTTTTTCCAGTTTTTTTATTAAAATGACTTTCATAGCACTTGTTTTTTTCAAGAGCATTTTAAGCCGAAATAGGTAAGAATTTTCACATAAATATCAATTATAAAATTCAAATTGATTTATTCAAAATATACAAAATTGGATTCAATGAATTGTGGCCCTAAAGAGGGCCGTTGGGTTCGGTTGTTGAGAATTTTCTCAGACGTTCAACGGAGTTATCCGCCGAAGCCGTACAGGGTGCGTCCTTGGCGCTTGAGGGCGTAGACGACGTCCATCGCGGTGACGGTCTTGCGCTTGGCGTGCTCGCAGTAGGTGACGGCGTCACGGATCACGTTCTCAAGGAACACCTTCAGAACACCTCGGGTTTCCTCGTAGATGAGGCCAGAGATGCGCTTCACACCACCACGTCGAGCAAGACGACGGATAGCGGGCTGAAAAATCAATAAGTTAGTAAAAAGGCTTTGCAAATTTCGAGAATACAAATGAACCGAAAAGTACCTTGGTGATTCCTTGGATGTTGTCGCGAAGAACCTTACGATGGCGCTTGGCACCTCCTTTGCCAAGTCCTTTTCCTCCCTTTCCACGGCCAGACATGACTTCAGTAGAACGAAACTCACGTATGAGATGAAGTCCAGGCGACAATCCTTACTTTTATACTCGCGGCTGGCGTGTCACCACGCGGGGACTCCAGCCGGCGGTCAGCGGCAGGTCAAAAAATGAGACCCCGCCCATTAACTCCGCAGTATAAAAGTGTTTTGCAGCATTTTTCTTCACCCGAGACGTCTCTCGAATCGCATCGCCATGGCTCGTACTAAGCAAACCGCCCGTAAATCGACTGGAGGAAAGGCTCCCCGCAAGCAGCTGGCCACCAAGGTAGATTTCACTGGATTAGTTGATAATTAGCATTGATTTAAACTTGAAAGCTCAACAGTCATTTCATTATTTTTTTTCGATTGAATGAATTTGGAGTGTTAATATGTAGTTTTAATATCTAATATTAAATTATTCATTTTCAGGCCGCTCGCAAGTCCGCCCCGGCGACTGGCGGAGTCAAGAAGCCCCACAGATACCGTCCTGGAACCGTCGCTCTCCGCGAGATCCGACGCTACCAGAAGTCGACGGAGCTTCTGATCCGCAAACTGCCGTTCCAGCGCCTTGTCCGCGAGATCGCCCAAGACTTCAAGACCGATCTTCGGTTCCAGTCGTCGGCCGTGATGGCTCTCCAGGAGGCCGCCGAAGCGTACCTCGTTGGTCTTTTCGAAGACACCAACTTGTGCGCCATCCACGCCAAGCGAGTCACCATCATGCCCAAGGACATCCAGCTTGCGCGACGCATCCGAGGAGAACGAGCCTAAATTGCTCTTTCGACTCAACCGAACCCAACGGCCCTCTTTAGGGCCACACATCCAGCTCAAATCCGTGATATCTGTATATAATAAACATTTTTCATTGAACATGAAGCTCGGTTTTGAATTGAATTTTTTTTATGAATTGATTTGTTCGCGTAATGCATGAGTCTGCAGATCGTCCCTGTGATTATAGGCCGTTCCGCGCCAGCTTGTCACGTATTTCTTTCCGCCAAAAGGCCAGGTCAAATTTTACCAACTTTCTCTTCAAGACCTTTGGTGCTTGCCGTTATAAAAACAGAATTTTGATCTAATTTGGTATACGGTCTTTTTCGCGGTAACAAAAACGTGAAAAGCTGGCGCGGAATAGACTATATTGAATTCGTAGGTTCTCATGGATTCTGCTCTAACTCCGATTTTAAAGTTATGTCATGATTAATTTACAGAATAATTCAATAATCTATTATCTGCTGAAACTGAGAAAATAGACTGATTCTTTGAATTGGTTTCCGTCAAAAAATTCGAGTTCAACTTTTTGTCGAGTTTATAGAACTTTTTATTTTCAAGTCTCGTAATTTCAATCCATGAAATATATAAATACGCCCGTTTGCTGTCCCAAGCCAGCCGTAAACGGCCTAAAAATTTACTGTCAATCTTCGAGGAAACTTTGGATCGAATTTCAATGCAGTTCATCTTCTTTTTTCCTCAATAAGAAAACCACATTTTTGCCGCGTTTAAAGTAATAAAACTACACGCGGAGAAATTGTTTTTCCTGTTTACAGCCACGAGCCGAAATTATGCGCGCCGATATTCGTTGGCAACATTCCAACACAGTTTTTTTTTCTTTTTTTTTCTTTTCTTCTTTTTTACATAATTTTTTTCGTTTCTTTTTCAATTTTCAACCCGTTCAAAGCTATTAATTTCAGAAATAGTACGAATGAAAACCTTTAGTTAATTTTTCGACTGTTTGAACTTGAAAAAAGTTCAATTTTTCTCAAATTTCGTATTTATCGTGTTTATTATTTTTTTTCCAACGGATGTATCAGAGTGTTTGAAGTTGCAGGTCTCTAAACTATGGCGGGTCTTCGATTACCGAGTTTTATCTTTGAATAAGGTTAATTTTTATTCAAAAAAATTTTTTAATTTCTTTTTACAATTTTTTTGATTTTTGTTCACAAAAAAATTCAGATTCGTCAGGGAAAGACGGGCGGCTCGTGTGAAGGTAACGCAAAATGTTCGTCTCTACAGTCAAGCATAAATTCGTGAGTTTTCTTGTTCTTCGATATTATTTTCTTTCATTTTCAATATGTCTTGTCTGTTCAGTTTTACACGAAAAATTAATACCAAGGTTCAATCAGCCTTTCTTTTTTTTGTTTGGAAAAATTTTTTTTTTCTTACAGGCCCAGACGATCGGTTTACGAAGGACACCCAGAAAGACTACACGTGAAAACTTGGATCTCTCTTTATGAAACTTTTTCTAATAAAAAAAATTCATTGTTTTCTTCTGCATTTCAGAAAAATTTGACAACAAAACAGTTTCTGTTATTAGGTTTTGAATTTGATTAACTAAGCAGCTTGTTTTTTTACATTTATTCCTCAAGAAATTGATGATCATCATCTTTATTCAAATAAAAGATGGAGGAAATAAATGCGTAATAAAACAAAACAAAATCATTGAAACAAAGGAGAAGTTAAAAGCTGTGAATTTGACACAATCGAGACATGATAAATTGCAAATTTATCCGGCTGACCACAACGTCTTGTTCGAATGAGCTGAAAAAAAAATTCAATACTTTTTTTTCTGAATTAAATGAACTAGTTATTATGAGGTCTATAGGAAAAAACTCACAAATTTCTTATTGCCCGTGGCGTCGAAAATTACGCGCTACCTTCACACGAGCCGCCCCTTCCTCCCTAACGAGTCTGAATTTTTTTTTGTGAAAATAATCAAAAATTTTAAAACATAATTGCGAAAAAGTTTTTTGAATAAAAATTAACCTTTTTTCAAATTTAACACTTTCGGTAATCCGATACCCGCCATAGTTTAGAGACCTGCAACTTCAAACACTCTGATACATCCGTTGGAAAAAAAATAAACACGATAAATACGAAATTTGAGAAAAATTGAACTTTTTTCAAGTTCAAACAGTCGAAAAATTAACTAAAGGTTCACATTTGTACTATTTCTAAAATCAAAAGCTTTGAACGGGTTGAAAATTAAAAAAGAAAAGAAAAAAATTGGTGCTACGACAAGAGCGAGTTTTCCATTTGCGAGGAGTACTGTATGCGGCAAAGCGCATTGCGTGCATGCACTCTGCGTGTTTACACTTTTGTGGCGTGACGTCATCGCGCCGTACATCTGCGGGTTTTTTGCTTGCGGGTTTTTTTTTTCAATGTTTTTTTCGGAATTTTTTTTTGGATTTTTTTTTTTTTTTGGATTTTTTTTTTGGTTTTGATTGTGCGAATATTTTCGAAACAAAAAGAAAACTTCTTTTTTACCTTATAAGAAGGCTCCTTTTTGTCCTCAAAAAATCTTCGTGTTCTTCTTCTTCTCATATTTTTTTCTCTCGTTCAGATTTTGAAATGAAAAAAAGTGGTGCTATGAATGAAATTCAGGATGGAAAGTGACGATTATGTTAACGCCATTGTTTTCGACTCAATTTTAAAGCAACAAGAAATCACAAAGGAAGTTTTGGCGAAAAAAGATGTCCCTGCTCCTCCACCCTCAACACCGGCATTGTACAAGAAACCAATTTTCGTAAAATTTCTGACAAGTCCCTTCAAATCTCTCAATGTACATTCAAAATATCTTGAAGATTTTCTGGGAAAATGACTTTTGTTTGATATGATGGTTCTGTAAAATTTGTTATTTTCTTATTTTCTTATTTTTTGATATAACTTATTTCAATTACTGGTATTTGTTATGATGCAATTTTTTGATATTTTCCTCTTTGAAATATCAATATTAGCTTACTTCTTTTTTTTTTCCATATTTGTGGAGTTGACCTAATAGCTATCTATAAAGAAACATTTTCCTAAGCTGCCCCCTTGACAAAACAGAGTTTTCATCAATTAAAAAAAGTTTTCTTTTTGTTTCGAAAAAAATAAATAAGCCGGAAAAAAATTCAAAAAATCCGAAAAAAACCCGCAAGCAAAAAAACCCGCAGATGTACGGCGCGATGACGTCACGCCACAAAAGTGTAAACACGCAGAGTGCATGCACGCAATGCGCTTTACCGCATACAGTACTGCTCGCAAATGGAAAACTCGCTCTTGTCGTAGCACCAAAAAATTATGTAAAAAAGAAGAAAAGAAAAAAAAAAGAAAAAAAAACTGTGTTGGAATGTTGCCAACGAATATCGGCGCGCATAATTTCGGCTCGTGGCTGTAAACAGGGAAAACAATTTCTCCGCGTGTAGTTTTATTACTTTAAACGCGGCATTTGTCTGTCGACCTGATCTCTCGGCGTCATTTTTCTCTTACTTGGCGCCAAAAATTTTCTGACCTGCATTTTCCGGGCTCTTGGCGCCAAATCAGAGAATTAAGGAAGTGAGACGAAGTTTCGGAAAGCCGAGTGTCTCAAAAAAAAATTTTAATGAATATTGGTGAGAAAAGTATTTTCAAAATAGTTAATTAAAATTATTTCCATATTTATCTCTTTAAAAAATTTCCCAATCACGATCAGTTTCAAAATAATGAAATACTGAACTGATGTTTTCATTACTGATATCAAGCAACCTGCCAAAAAATTATTCAAATATGAAAGTTCCAAAACTCCGTGACAGATAGGTTATCAATATCAAATTAGCTTCTCTCGTTGGACTGTTTTGAAAAACTGTCAAGAAAAATGAAGTGTAAGAGAGGAAAATTTCACATAGTCTTTTTTTGAATTGATAATTTTTTTACGACAAAGTAAATAATATTTATTTATAAATAATACACAATGAACACATTTATTTATAAAGACAAACTCAACAATGGACTTGTTCCAAGTTGTGGCCCTAAAGAGGGCCGTTGGGTTCGGTTAGCTCGAGCGTTCAGGAAGATTTATTCCTTGTCTCCAGCGGTCTTCTTGGGCAGAAGGCTGGCCTGGATGTTGGGGAGAACACCTCCTTGAGCAATGGTGACGCCGCTCAACAGCTTGTTGAGCTCTTCGTCGTTGCGGACGGCGAGCTGCAAGTGGCGGGGGTTGATGCGGGTCTTCTTGTTGTCGCGGGCGGCGTTGCCGGCCAACTCCAGGACTTCAGCGGCGAGGTACTCGAGAACGGCGGCCAAGTAGACCTGAAAAATAAAAAAAATAAATTTATTGAATAAAAAATTTAAATAAGCAAATAAAGATGAAAATGCAAAGATTGAAAGAATTGAAACAAAAACTGACCGGAGCTCCAGCACCAACGCGTTGAGCGTAGTTTCCTTTACGGAGAAGTCGGTGAAGTCGACCAACTGGGAACTGAAGTCCAGCACGCGAAGAACGCGATTTGGCCTTTCCGCCAGTCTTGGCTTTTCCTCCCTTTCCACGTCCAGACATGTCGATTGCGATGAAGAACTGCGAGAAACACTCACGAGATGGAGATTTCGACGCGCGCCGACATTAAATACTCCTGCCCGGCAGGCCACGCCTCTTTAGCCACGCCCACTGCCGTGCGCGTGTATATAAGAAAGTAGCATCGATCGTACCGCACCACTTGCAAACGCCAGTGAATCCTCGTCATGCCGCCCAAGCCATCTGCCAAGGGAGCCAAGAAGGCCGCCAAGACCCAAAAGGTCTCGACTGGAACCAAGAAGCGCCATCACAAGCGCAAGGAGTCTTACTCCGTCTACATCTACCGTGTCCTTAAGCAGGTATCAACTCGGGCCAAATTTTTTTATAAGAGAGTATAAGAAAATTATTATTGAGTTAAAGAAATTCCCCTGTAATTTCAAATAAAAATCACAATTTCCAGGTGCACCCCGACACCGGAGTCTCCTCGAAGGCCATGTCGATTATGAACTCGTTCGTGAACGACGTCTTCGAGAGAATCGCCGCTGAAGCCTCGCGCCTCGCTCAGTACAACAAACGGTCGACGATTTCTTCTCGCGAAATCCAGACGGCGGTCCGACTGATCCTTCCTGGAGAGCTGGCCAAGCACGCCGTGTCCGAGGGAACCAAGGCTGTCACCAAGTACACTTCCAGCAAGTAAATTCTCAACTATGAGCTTTACTTGACCAACCGAACCCAACGGCCCTCTTTAGGGCCACAAACTGATCTTCAAGTCCTTGTGATATTTGTAAATAAATTTTTAAATAGCTTTGTGATTGTTAAAATTTGGATTAACGAGTCTGAATCCCACTAAAATTGCTTGTTTTTCGAGAAAAGTATATCACGAAGGGTTTGACCAAAGGCAAAACAAAGTAACTTGGTCCAAATTCAGAAGAAAAGGTTCTTTTCTAAACTCCGAATATGTTCAAAAATGAAAGAGGAGGAGTTCGTTTTAAAAATGAGGTTGCACGGGTCACAAAAAATTGTTTTGAGTATTTTGAGGGGCAGTGAATTCTTATCATTTACCTGCTCGATCAGATGAACTTTTGTATACTCTCAAGGCCAAAATAACCCTTTCGTCCGTCCCAGTAACATGCATAAATTCCTGTTCCCTATTCTTATTTCTACAATTTCCGCTGAAAGTCCGCTTGATGTGGGTTGATCTGTTAATTCTCTTTTTTTGAAATCAGTATTTTGATGGAAGTGTGTTTTTGTTTTGAAACGCTAGGTTTTGAAATCAGAGATGTCATTCATATGTTTTTGAGCTTGTTTGACACGATATAAATTTGATTTCTCATTTGAACAGTTTTGAAAAACAAATTTCACTGCTTCTCATTTACGAAAAATTTTTGAAAAAAAGTTTTTTTGTGTTGGTGCAGTTTTTTTGCTGTTCCCTGAGAAGATTAGAAAATTTTCTGTGTTCTTGGTTTTCATCGTTCCTCTTCCCTCTTTGCTGAAATTGGAAATAGAGAGCCATGGATTCCTAAAAAGTATCATTTATTTAAGAAATTTCATCAAAGCTAGTTATTTTGATGCTAAAAGTCGATTTCAAAACTTCAAATTCGAATCGTTCATTGCTTGATGCTGATGATGCAATATATTTTTCAAAAGCTCGCTTTTTGTCCAAAATTTACCCATTTCTAGCTACCTGGCCAGGTAAACGTTTTAAAACCACCGGCGGAAACAACGCTGAGTTCGCAATGTCTGAACGATTCGGCGACTTGGGGAACCTCGTTGAAAGAAATAGCCATAACGGGAATTAACTGTATTGTGAACAAGAATTGCACGGAAGCCGAGAAATCGACGTTGATCAAGAACTTGTTCGCAGCCAGGCGTTGGTTTTTTTTCGAATTGATAAAAATCTAGGATTCGTAGTTTCGAAATGGGTACCTTCTACTGGACTTTTGGAATAAAAAAAAGTTTCTTTAAGAATTTTGGTAGTTTGCATACTTTCAGGTTGATTGGGACTTAATTCAGAAGACGTTTTCAATAGGAGAAAAAAATTAGTGGCCACTTAAGAGGTTCCTCAAGGGCTACCTGGAGAGGACACTAAAGTGACCACTAAAACCATCTTTATAGAAGGCACTATTTTGCATCTTAGTGGCCACTATAGTAGTTTTTAGTGGTCCAGCAGTGCCAAGTAGACTTCTAAAGAGGGCATTGATTTTTAGCCCCTAAAGTGACCACAATTTCGACTACTATAGTGGCCACAGTAATTTCTCAAGTCTCCAATTTCAGAACTGAACGCCTTCGGCCTATTACCTGGCCCTGGCGTTCTCGACATTGATATTTTCGTCGATGGGTCTTACAGCGAATGTGAAGAAGCGGACGAGGAAGCTCCTTACAGTACCAATTATTGTTATCTTCTTTTGGGACTCGGAAAGGTGACTTTTGAAAGTTTGATTTCTGGGGGTTTTTCTAAAATCTTCAAATGAAAAAAATACGGGGGGGGGGGATTTTTAGTGGCCACTTTAGGGTTTTGACATCTTAATGGCCACTACAGTAGTCCAATTTATAGCCATTAAAATAAGAATTACTATAGTGGCCATTTAGAAATAATATTTTTTTTTCAACCTGAATTTCAAATCAGAAGTCCTGAAAATCATTAAAAAATGTTCAGAACAGTTCATGTGGCGGGAATATTTACGTGAATTACTTGAAACGGGCCGTTTGTATGCCAAGGTCTTGCGACGAATCGGTATACTACATTAGAAAATTAATTCGAGAACAATTGATTAAGGACCTGAGTTTACTGTATAACACGTTCACACTGGAGCCCTTCACGGCTTGCGGTGCGATTTGTGTCAAAAAAGAAATCCCAAAAAACACTTGGTTCTGGTTTTTCACGTGAGTTTTTATCGTTTCAAAAGGACTGAGGGAGAAAATTCAGAGTTTTCCTGATATTTATGGCAATAATCGTGGTTTTCGCGACTTTGATGGATTATCTGCGAGAATCCTTGCATGGAATCAAGTCCGACAATGAACCGACTTACTGTAGGATCTTATTGTATTGCTAAAGAAGATTACGGTTACAGTAATCCGACTCTTGTATTGCTTCTCAATGTACACCAATGCTGAGATCTTATTATCGGTGAAAGAACCCAAAGAAGGACATATCAAAAGTTTGGACTGTATCCGATTTTTGTCCATGTCCTGGGTCCTCGCGGGACATTCCATGGCTCAGTTTGCATTTTCAGGTGAACAATTAAAAATTAAAATGAAAAACTAAAGTTTTTTTCGAGATGACCTCTGGCCAATCACAAAAGTGCCCAAGAAATGGATCAACGAAACGTTTTTGAACGCTTTTTTGTCCGTCGACACTTTCTTCGTGCTCTCTGGTGTCGTATTGGCTTATGTGTTTTTCAAGGTAATTGAAAATTATACAAAGAAAAAGAAAGGAAGTTACAGAACAAGCCAAAATTGCAAACCGTCAAGAATCCAGTTGTATGGATAATGTTTTACGTCCATCGGTATCTTAGGTAAGAATCGAAGTTACATTTTAGCTTTATAACTTTTAAAATTCGCGCTTTTTTGCTTTTTACTGTTTCTGAAACACCCAATGAAAAAAGTCCGTTTGAAAAACTAAACTTGACGTGGGAAATAGAAAATACGAAGATAAATTTCAGGTTAAAACGACGAAAATGACGGGCGTATCAGGTGTTCCTGAAAAAAAAAAACGCAAAAACGCGGCGAATTCAAAAATTTAGGAAAAAATGCCCAAATCATTCGAAAATTTTGAAGTTGAATTGTTATCTCTTTGTAGGACTCGATTTTTTTAACTGCTCTGAAGTACCAATTTTGCGTATTTCCAAAACACTTTGAACGAGTAAAACGTCAATTTTTAAATCCCCCTGAATTACTTTAAAAAAACGACAAAAAAATATTTTTTTCTTCTTCAAAAATCACTAAGAATAACTGCCCAGATAAACGCGAGACACTGGCGGTATATTGACGAGCTCGCAAACATCTCGCTTTTTTTCTCGCGCCGGTCTCGCATTTTTCTGGGCGCGAGCTCGCATTTTTCTAGGCGCGAGCTCGCATTTCTCTCGCAATTTGAAAAGTTCTGAAATGCAAGATGAATGCGAGATGGCGCCAAGAAAAATGCGAGGTCGCGCCGAGAGAAATGCGGGATCGCGCCTAGAAAAAAGCGACATTTTTGCGAGTTAGTCAATGTACCGCCACCGAGCTCGCATTTATCTCGTCAGTTATTCTTAGTGATGGAGAATCGAGCACCAACTTTGCGCCATTCTTCTGCGCTGGCGCTTTCTCCGTGCGATTATTTACGGCCGTGGTTTTTTTTCTTATTGAAGTTGTTTTTTTTTCTAAAAATTCATTTCCAGACTAATTTTTCAACATATTCATTTTTCCGCCGATTTATCTTTTCTATTAATTTGAAGGTATTTCAGACTAACTCCGCCCATGATGATTTTCATTGGGTTTTTTGTCGCATATGCGCCCTTTATTCGAGGACCTTGGACTGCCACAACAGCCAGTACGTGAATAATTCATGAAAACTGATTTCAATTTAAACTCTCCATTTTATATTCCGAATTCAATTTCTAGATGTTCTGATCCCGCAAGTTGAGATTTGTAAGACCCAATGGTGGCGAAACTTGATCTACATCAATAATTTCAAAACGGAAGATATGGTTAGAAGGGTTACTGTAATTTGAAATTTACTGTAACTTTTATTTCATAGTGTCTACCACCGTATTGGTATCTCGCCTTGGATACTCAATTATACGTGATTTCCCCAATTTTTCTGATCGCCTTGTGTTTTTCTTCGGTTTTTGGTGGGTTTTTTGAGGGCACCAGGTTACTGTAGCTTCTTTCCGTTGTAGGAGTCTTGACGTTATTTATCGCTTGCGTCGTTAGCGTCGGTTTGTGCTACGCAGTCATGTTCAAGTACTCACTGGCGCCCACTTTTTTGTCGCTCGAGTTTGAAGAGTTAAAAAGGGTTTTGAAGAAAACAAAATTACAGTACGAATCTGGATTTTGTGGAAAAACTATACGTGGTGCCTTGGATCCGGGCAACGTCGTATTTAATCGGAATTTTCGCGGGGTTTATCCTTGCGAAAGTCGGCGGGAAGAGGGTGAAGTTGAACTTGGTTAGTTTGAGTAAAAACTGGAATTTCCAGGGTTTTTAGGAAACAAACTTTTGATAGGATTCTTTTTTTAAGCGTTTTATGCATGGAGAGATAAAAACTCGACCCTTCAACGCACCAAAATTGACGATTTTTTTTGGTTGAATAAATTGTTTTCTTTTTGTAAGCTCTTCTAGTGAGCAAATGGCTATCGATTTATTATTTTCTAGAACGAAATTGAAGAATAGCCTTTCAGAAAGACTTTCTCATCTCTTTTAAAAAGAAAACCCGTTCAAAAACGGTTAAATTTGAATATAAAACAAGCCGGAAATTTGTAAAACTCCAGGTTTTTCAAAGCTTCATAACTCGGCTAAAAATCATAAATTCCAAACAAACTAAATTGATTTGAAATCGGGAAAGTTTGCTCTATCGAATGGTATATAACTCAAATATGCATGATTGCTTTTTTTTTCGAGAATCGGCCTGTGGATCCTGGTTATAGACTGTCCAGATTTTGAAAATCAAGTAGTATGACGTCATTCGAAAACGCTATGTGGATGGCTCGCTCTTTGATTGGTTCCTAGCGCCATTAGGGGCGGAGCTTGAGCTTGATTTTCAAAGTCTGAACAGACAATATGCCGTGTTAAAAGCGATTCCTGCGAATTTTAAAATTATCTCTGATTCTCCAAAATTTAGTTATTTTTTCTACGCTCTGAGGGCTTTCGTAGTCTTCTCATTAGCCCTGCAATCAATTCGGCATCAATTAAAGTCTAGTCATTTATAACTTTTATATAGTTGAGTCGAAACTTATGGCTTCCTTCTTGTTGTTTCAGGTGATATTCTTCATTTTTCATTTTTTTTTCATGAAATTCATAGTTAATAACCTTCTTTTAATTATCAAAACGATTCCATCAACTTTTGTTTCTGTAAAAAATGAATAAAACAAGGTCTCTTCTCTACAAAATAGTGTGAAAATTTAGGTTTTGATCGTTTTTGGCTGGTTGGCAGCAGTTTCCATCGCCTGTGCTTGTCTCTACGGTGTTTCTGACTACCATAATGGGGCTAATTGGAGGTTATCTTGATTCTAAATCTTTTATCCTACCTGTAATGACCTCTTAAGGGAATTTCTAAAAGTGTTGGTAAGCTTTAGAAAGGAAGAAAACATTTTGAACCTTCAAAATAACTATTTTTCGGATTTTCTTTGAGCCCGGTTCATACGTGGGCTAACAGGCTGTTTTTCACTTTCGGGCCCCCCTATTCATTCAGATGGCTTTCTAAGCCGCGGAAAATGCATCCATATTATTTATCGAGCTTTTTAAAGTACATTTAGTGAGAAATTCGTTGCCTATCTTTTTGCCTAGCTCCAAACGGTAGAAAAAATCGAGAGGAATCGTAGAAATAGCCTTATAAAAAATTCCAGAGCTGATTAATCGACCTGAATTCTAGTTTAAATGGTACCAATGGATGATATATACATGCTCATCAAATTTTTAAGCCGTTTGGAAAAATTGAAAAAAATAATCAACTTCTGACCCCATAAGAAAAATGATTTCTGAAATCTACAATTTTTTTGGCTCAAAAATCATTATCAACTTTGAGTTAACCCTAAATGAGGTATATCCTCCAAGTTTCCAGGCTTCCGGACGTTTTTTGACCAAGTTACAGTGTTTCAAAGTGTTATCACTTGACGGTTTGCGTACCCCCCCGTACTCCCCCAAAATCGGAGAATCGATCTGTTTTCAATGTTATTCCACATTATAAAGGGAGTTTTGTGATCTGGCCAAGTTTCAGGCCGTTGAGATGAGTTTTAAGGAAAATAGATTTTTGGACCACCGGGAAGGGATATTTTGAAATTTTGAATTTTTTGGCTCAAAATCAATATTAAACTTGAGTTAACTCTGAATAAGGTATATCCTCCAAATTTCCAACCCTCCGGACGTTTTTTGACCAAGTTACAGTGTTTCAAAGTGTTATCACTTGACGGTTTGCGTACCCCCCCGTACTCCCCCAAAATCGGAAAATCGATCTGTTTTCAATGTTATTCCACATTATAAAGGGAGTTTTATGATCTGGCAGAGTTTCAGACCTTCTGGATGAGTTTTAAGGAAAATAGATTTTTGGACGACCGGGAAGGGATATTTTGAAATTTTGAATTTTTTCCTCGTTTCGTTTTGCAAATGACCTAGTGGATGTAAGAATGCGCGTTGATCACGATTTTGCTAGTTTCAATCCAAAAAAACAGGAGATAAAAAAGTTATTCGGGAAACTTACCCAAAATCACATGTTTTTTGGAATTTCCGGGTGTTAGATGGAAAATTCGAATAATCCATGTTTGACTCAATAAAGAGTATTTTTTTGTGGTTTTTAAAAAAACTATGTAATATGAGCAATAATGCGCAAAAATGAGGTTTAAGATTTTTTTAAAAAAATTGAATAAGATTATATTGCACCTTATTACAAACTTTGGAAGAGTTTCGTCGATTTTATGTCAAGATATAGATTTTTTTGAAGGGTTCGACCGTACCCCTTTTTTTGAGCCACAGTATCTCGAAAAACGGCTTGAGTGATGATATTCGGTTTTTCAAAAAAATCCTAAAAAAATCGTGTTCTACAACATGTTTGATTTAGAGAAAGTTTCACCCTAACGCTCATTTTTTTCAACTCACCCTACGGCGTTACCACACATGTGAACGATAAAAAAATACAAGTTTAACAATTAAAAAAACTAGCAAAAATCGTGATCAGCATACATTCATACATCTACTGTGGCCCAAAAAAATTATTTTCCTTGAAACTCATCATAACGGCCTGAAACTTGGCCAGATCATAAAAACTCCCTTTTATAATGTGGAATAACATTGAAAAACAGATCGATTTTTCCGATTTTGGGGGAGTACGGGGGTACGCAAACCGTCAAGTGATAACACTTTGAAACACTGTAACTTGGTCAAAAAACGTCCGGAAGGTTGGAAATTTGGAGGATATACCTTATTTAGAGTTAACTCAAGTTTAATATTGATTTTGAGCCAAAAAATTCAAAATTTCAAAATATCCCTTCCCGGTGGTCCAAAAATCTATTTTCCTTAAAACTCATCCCAACGGCCTGAAACTTGGCCAGATCACAAAACTCCCTTTATAATGTGGAATAACATTGAAAAACAGATCGATTTTTCCGATTTTGGGGGAGTACGGGGGGTACGCAAACCGTCAAGTGATAACACTTTGAAACACTGTAACTTGGTCAAAAAACGTCCGGAAGCCTGGAAACTTGGAGGATATACCTTATTTAGAGTTAACTCAAGTTTAATATTGATTTTGAGCCAAAAAATTCAAAATTTCAAAATATCCCTTCCCGGTGGTCCAAAAATCTATTTTCCTTAAAACTCATCCCAACGGCCTGAAACTTGGCCAGATCACAAAACTCCCTTTTATAATGTGGAATAACATTGAAAAACAGATCGATTTTCCGATTTTGGGGGAGTACGGGGGGTACGCAAACCGTCAAGTGATAACACTTTTGAAACACTGTAACTTGGTCAAAAAAACGTCCGGAAGCCTGGAAACTTGGAGGATATACCTTATTTAGAGTTAACTCAAGTTTAATATTGATTTTGAGCCAAAAAAATTCAAAAATTTCAAAAATATCCCTTCCCGGTGGTCCAAAAAAATCTATTTTTCCTTAAAACTCATCCCAACGGCCTGAAACTTGGCCAGATCACAAAAACTCCCTTTATAATGTGGAATAACATTGAAAACAGATCGATTCTCCGATTTTTGGGGGAGTACGGGGGTACGCAAACCGTCAAGTGATAACACTTTGAAACACTGTAACTTGGTCAAAAAACGTCCGGAAGCCTGGAAACTTGGAGGATATACCTTATTTAGAGTTAACTCAAGTTTAATATTGATTTTGAGCCAAAAAATTCAAAATTTCAAAATATCCCTTCCCGGTGGTCCAAAAATCTATTTTCCTTAAAACTCATCCCAACGGCCTGAAACTTGGCCAGATCACAAAACTCCCTTTATAATGTGGAATAACATTGAAAAACAGATCGATTCTCCGATTTTGGGGGAGTACGGGGGTACGCAAACCGTCAAGTGATAACACTTTGAAACACTGTAACTTGGTCAAAAAACGTCCGGAAGCCTGGAAACTTGGAGGATATACCTTATTTAGAGTTAACTCAAGTTTAATATTGATTTTGAGCCAAAAAATTCAAAATTTCAAAATATCCCTTCCCGGTGGTCCAAAAATCTATTTTCCTTAAAACTCATCCCAACGGCCTGAAACTTGGCCAGATCACAAAACTCCCTTTATAATGTGGAATAACATTGAAAACAGATCGATTCTCCGATTTTGGGGGAGTACGGGGGGGTACGCAAACCGTCAAGTGATAACACTTTGAAACACTGTAACTTGGTCAAAAAACGTCCGGAAGCCTGGAAACTTGGAGGATATACCTTATTTAGAGTTAACTCAAGTTTAATATTGATTTTTGAGCCAAAAAAATTCAAAAATTTCAAAAATATCCCTTCCCGGTGGTCCAAAAATCTATTTTCCTTAAAACTCATCCCAACGGCCTGAAACTTGGCCAGATCACAAAACTCCCTTTATAATGTGGAATAACATTGAAAACAGATCGATTCTCCGATTTTGGGGGAGTACGGGGGGGTACGCAAACCGTCAAGTGATAACACTTTGAAACACTGTAACTTGGTCAAAAAACGTCCGGAAGCTGGAAACTTGGAGGATATACCTTATTTAGAGTTAACTCAAGTTTAATATTGATTTTGAGCCAAAAAATTCAAAATTTCAAAATATCCCTTCCCGGTGGTCCAAAAATCTATTTTCCTTAAAACTCATCCAGAAGGTCTGAAACTCTGCCAGATCATAAAACTCGATTCATAATGTAGGATAACATTGAAAACAGATCGATTTTCGGATTTCGGGGGTCTACGCTAAAAGTTGAAATATTTCTGTTTTGCAGTGTTGACACCTAGCTGAATATACTTCCAAAAGCCCGCGAAATAAGATAATAGTCTCATTAAATTCTTATATTAACTTTAATAATCATTTCACATTGATAGTCATCCGCGGGGGGTACGTACTTTTTCGAGGGGAGTACGTACTTTTTTTCAAGGGGGTACGTGATGACGTCACAAAAAAAGTAGTTGGTTAGCCCATGTATGGCCCGGTTTTTTTCTTGAAACCGTAAAGTATCCTTATTTATGATTTTTATTGAAATTGATATATCAAATCCAGAATTCAGAATCGGATTTCAGCCCTCTGGTCAAAGCGACCTACTATAATTTCCATAGAATCGGCTGGTCTCTGGCCGTTTCCTGGGTGATTATCGCAAATCACCTCGGCTGGGGAGGTAATTAGGAGAAAAGAGTATTCCTACAGTAATCCCTTCGTTTCAGGACCCATTAACAACTTCATATCGCACCCGATTTGGCAGCCATTCGGCCGGTTGGCCTATTGTGCTTACCTTGTCCATTGGCTGGTCATCTACTACTTTTTCAACTTGTTAGACCGACCGGCTCATTTTATTTCCTTGTGGCAGATTGTGAGTTAACTTGGAGAGGTGTTTATAGGTGATTCACGACTAGCTTGAGATGCTAAGGGGGCGTGGCCTGTCTGCGCTCTCCGCACTCTCTCTTTTCTTCGTGTCAGGACCATTTTTTCGAAATTGCTCAAAGAACAGTTTTTCATGACGAAAAAAAAATCGCGTTTTTTTAAATTTTTATATAAATTTGTACCATTTTTTAACAATTTTTTTTGAATTGAAAAAAAATCTGTTGATTTCAGTATCTACATTACGTTGTCCCACTAACCTTCATTACCTACTTTTGCGCCTTTTTCTGGAGCTCATTTTTCGAAATACCAACATTCAAGTGAGTTGAAGGGAAAAATTGAAAGAAAAAATTTGGGAAGTTCTAATTTCAGACTCCAAAGGATGTTGATGGATACCGTGACGAAAAAAATCAAAAATAATTCATC
The DNA here is from genome assembly GCA_904845305.1 of Caenorhabditis auriculariae. Classification (NCBI taxonomy): domain Eukaryota; kingdom Metazoa; phylum Nematoda; class Chromadorea; order Rhabditida; family Rhabditidae; genus Caenorhabditis; species Caenorhabditis auriculariae. The sequence goes on along the minus strand of CAJGYM010000013.1, from coordinate 553,720 downwards.
AAATAAGTCGGAGACGTCAACCGTCAGCACCTCTTGGGACATTCCTACTCCTTTGCATTTTTCGAAAATTTGAAAGTTTTTTTATTGAAAAAATTGTCGTTTCTAATAAATATAGCTTATTCTAGACATTTTAGAAGTTTGCAGAAGACTTGACCTGTAAGGAAACTGAATAAGATCGAGAAGTTCAAAACCTTTTTTTTTCTTGTTTTTTTGAGAAAAATGATCTTCCGAACAAAGGTTTCATAATGTACTCAAATTTGGAACCTCAAGTCGGCCCTCAAGCTCCGCCCCTAATGACGCAATAAACCAATCAGAGAGCGAGCCATTCACAGAGCCTTTCCGAATGACGTCATTGTACTTGACATTCAAAATATGAACAAAGTGCTATAAAAATAGAATCGGAAAGGTCGCTAGACTGATAAGCCGTTCGTCACTAAAAACTTTATGACTTTTTTATCAACTGTAATAAAATTGACAAAGAGTTCGTCCCACGCAATTTTATACAAGAAAAAACCACTCGGAAATTGTGAAAAACGGAATTATAAGAAAATACTCTGAATTTTGTGAAAATGGTTTTGAAAAAAATAATACGAATGTTATGTATGAACAAGAAGATTCAAATGATCAAATGAGCGTTTTTTCGCCTCATTAAGTCAAAAAATGACGATAAATTCTGCTTTCTGCTTTCGGGAACCTCATTATCAGTTTCTGATTTGTTTCAAACCTTATCTCAGAGCCAATCCATTATAAATCGAAAATTTATGACTGAAAATACGGAATTGCCTTGGGGATGCCCTTTTTTCAATTATTCTCTGTTCTCTTCTTCATTTTTTCGTCTATTAACGGTTCCGAAGTTTATCTAGATTTTGAAAAGCTCAAAAATTTTTTGGGAGTTCAGTATCCGTTTGACGATCCGCCACTGCCAAATTCTGCGAAACTTTCTCCACAATGTCAAAATGACACTAAGAAATGGACAACTTCCCTCAAAATTGTTTTTGAAAATGGAAACAAATGTGCGCTTTATGGGAATTGCACTGTCCAACAGAAGATGAGCATCAAGGAGAATTTGTATGCTTTGAAACGTGAGTTTTATTTTATCAATCATTTAAGACAGAGAACTCTTTAAAAACCGGAGAAAAAATAATTTAGTAAAAAGATCATATGAAATGAAAAATTTAAGTTGAAATTGAAGAAAATGAAGCGGATACAGCAGCGAATCAAAAAGCTATTCGGAAAAAAAAAACAAAGAGAAAAAAAGTTTAAAAAATCGTTCGCGCGCTAATGATAAAGAAAATCTCACTTCACCGCCCCTTGAGTGGAATCAGGAATTTTTAAAAATAATTTTCCTTTTCTTTGTGTTTTTTTTTGTCTTTCGAATGTTTTGTTCTAGAATACGACGCATTCGGTCGATTCCCCGCACCCGGATTCTTTGAATATAAGTTGGTCGCCGAAGGATCTTCAACAGAATGTTATCAAGTTGGAAAGACGGCCCCTTACACTACCAAATATTGTTATTTGCTTCTTGTTGCTGGAAAGGTAATTGATATTTCAACCTAAATTTGAAAAAAGTGTTTATTGGCGAGCCAAAATTGTCACGAAACTGTAATAAATACTGATTTGTTCCGTTTTCCGAGCAAGTTTCCTTTTTCTTCCGATAAACAAGCCATGAAAATTGAATTATATGGCAATTTTTCAAAGTTTTGAATGATTAATTATCAAAAACCTTGAGAAAACCTCAACTTTAAGCTCATTTGTTAAGTTCAGAAAATCATAACTTAGGCTGTAGGTGTCCCGATTTCATGTTTCAGGAATCAAAAAATTCAGAATTATGTGGTTGATAATTACAGAAAAGTAGTAATTCACTAGCGAGATTCTCAAATTAAGGGAAAACGTTAACTTTAAGGTCATTTTTAAAGTTTGAAATAATTCAGAACGCCTCCTGTTCCGGCGCCTTCATCCGACAAGCAGTTTGTATGCCAAAAACTTGCGGATCAACTGTACGCACTGATAATTTTAACTAATGAAGTATGAGGAATTTTTAGGACATTGCAGAGTTTTACAACGCTAATTCTCAAGAACCATTCAAGGCATGCTCCGCGCTTTGTCCGCAAGAACCGCCGCCAAAAAATACGGCTTTTTGGGTCTATACGTAGGTTTTCAGGGTCTTTCAGAGCATTAAAATCGGTTGCAGAGGTTTTCTGATAGTCATGACGGTGATAGTGATCACGGCAAGTGTGGTGGATTACTTGCGGGAAACTTTGCACGGCGTCAAGTCTGCCAAGGAGACCAACTACTGTATGGGGCTTACTGTAGTCTCGGAGTCATATTACGGTTACAGTACTCCGACTGCTGTCCTCCTTTTCGATCTACACCAACGCCGAACTGTTGTTATCGGTGAAGGAACCCAAAGAGGGCCATATCCGAAGTTTGGACTGTATCCGCTTTTTCTCAATGTCCTGGGTCGTTTCTGGTCACCTTCTCGGAGATTTTTTGTTCTCCGGTCAGTAAATTTGGATTCTATCGAGCTTGAACTGAGCTCCAAATCAGCTGAAAAAAAATTAGGATAGGGAAATGAAAAGTTCAATGATTCAAAGGCTATTGTTCAGTTGTAATTTGATTTTGAATTTATCACTTTACTGTGAAAATTTTAAGGGCCACTTTAGGGTTTCGACGTCAAGTAGCCACTATAGTGGTGGAATTATTGGTCGTGGTACTGCTAGCGCTAAAACTACGGATAATTAAGACACAAAATAGTGACTTCTCTATAGCTGATTTTAGTGACCACTTTAATGTCTTTCTCAAGAGGAACCACTTAAAAGACCACTACAGTTTTTCCATTTATTGTTAATTTTCCGCATGAAAAAGTTATATTTAGACACCCTCGGTCCAATGATAAAACTGAGGGATAACTGGATTAATGAGACATTTTTCAACGCTTTTGTTTCCGTCGACACCTTTTTCGTACTCTCTGGCGTTGTTGTAGCTTATCTCTTTTTCAAGGTTTAGAACTTTTCAAACCAAAAATGAAAGAAGGAAGTTCAGAATGCTCCGAAAAGAAAGGTTATTACGAACCCAATCACTTGGATCATGTTCTATGTTCATCGATATTTGAGGTGTGTTTTTTTTAAGAAATTCATGAATTTATAAAGTTGGATGTTCTTAAAAAATCCTTCAGATTGACCCCACCAATCATGCTTTTCATTGGATTTTTCGTCGTTTACGGCGATTATATCTATGGCCCGTGGTCCGCTTCCGCTTTCAGTTAGTCTATTTTGGTATTTTCAGCGAAATTTTGAAAAAAGTTATCTTGATCATAAAACAAAACATTTTTAGATCCGATACCTGATCAGGTCGAACTGTGCGCAAAATATTGGTGGCGTAATCTTATCTATATCAACAACTTTGACCTAAAAAATGAGGTTTGTTTTCAGGGAAAAAAATTCGCGAGAAAAGCTTTGAGAAAGATTTCAACTTCAAAACTTTAAAAAACAAAAAAAAAAAGAAAATTTTGTTAATAAAAACCACGATTTATGAAAAAAGAACGACCAGAAACTCCTCATGATTTTCTGACTTGTCTGCGCTCTCCTCTTATCCCGGAACTCTAGTTTTTTGAGGGCTACTGTGAAAATTTCTGACCACTTTAGGACTTTGACGTGGCTACTATACGAGTCGAATGTCGCCACTGGAGCTATTCTGAAACATTTCAGTGGTCGCTTTAGGGCTTTTACATGGCTGGCCATTAAAGCTACTGGAAAAACATTTTAGTGGTCCCTTTAGGGCTTTGACGTTCTAGTGGTTATCGAAATAGCGGCCATTTGAGTTTTTTCACGAGTTTTTCCGGCCACTAATATTTCTCTACCAGCAAGTCGACTACTATAGTAGCCTCTGAAACGTCAAATCCCTAAAGTGGTCACTGAAGTTTTTCCTTTATCAATTTCACCACTGTAGTAGCCCCTGAAACATTAATCCCTCAAAGTGATCACTGAAGTTTTTTCCTAGCATTTTCATTTTTGCTTGTCGGTAAGGGAAAAGAGATTGCAGAGAAGTCAGAGTGTACCAAGTCGATAGAAATTTTATAAAATCAGAACGAAAATATCTCAAGACTGTCTGAACAGGAAAAAATTTTAATTAAAACAAAATTGACTAAAAAAAAAACGGGGTACTGGATTGCTTGTCAGAAGGAGGCCTTGAAACGATCAGCTAAACATTTTTGTGAGAATACATTTTTGGCTACGCAGAACTGAAGTTAAGGTCTCTTCACTACAGTAACCTTGGTTAAAACAGACTCAGAAATTTGAAAATATAATGAGATTGAAATAAAAATCATCCCGCATGTTGAAAATATCCCCATGGAGCTAAATTGACCAACATTTTGAATTTTCATTGTTTTTTTTTTCCAGTGCTACGGACCTGCGTGGTACCTGGCTGTGGACACTCAACTTTACCTTATTATTCCAGTTTTCCTCATAATTTTGTATTTCTCGGCCGTTTTTGGTGAGTCCAAAAGAAACTGTCTAGCTGAACAGGAAAATATCGAAATCTATGCCAAAAGCTTAGGAAAACAATAATCCGCGGTAAATACCCAAATATGCAAAGATACGAAATGCTGATAACGATTTGAACTAGAGAAAGAGATGAGAAATGTGTGAATCATAGGAAAAAATATGCATTGAACGACGTTATTTGAGTTGATCCGAAGGGTTATGACGTAAAGAGAGAATCAGAAAAATGATTGAAGGAATAAAAAGGAAGAAAATCAATAGGATCCGTTATGAACGCCATAGTGGTCCTTAAAGGGTTTAGGAGTGTTGTGCCCGCAGGTGGCCAGTGAAGACGTTGTAGTAGAAGATTAATTAATAACAAGAAACTAGACTATGCTAGCCCCTTTTACAATAACAAACAAGGTGTTATATAGTGCTGAGGGAAGAGATCCCGAAGATTATGGAATGTTCCGGAATAAAGGTGGAGTTTAGATAGTATTGATATTAGAGTAAAAGATGGAACATTCCAGAGTTTTAGAGATCTGTCCCGAAAGCATTAGAACATTTGAGAACAATGTGGAACCTTCTAGAAAGGTAGAGAACAAATGAGAAGATTGTGGAACTTTCTAGAAGGGAAACCTTTACACATGATCCCTATGACGTAATGAGACTAGAAATGTATGGAAAACTATAGAACATTCTAGAATCAGCTTAATATAAGCGTTATGCTCCAACACCTCCCTCCTAAGATGATTGTTACATTTCAGAAAGAAAAAGAAAAAAATAATCATCTGATACATGTAAACTAACGTTGTAGGAATAGGGATGTTTGACTTCAGGAGCGTGAAGTTGACGTGTTGAGCGTCTTGGGCACGGCTTGAACAAAGTCGTAACCGTCTGGTGGGCGACGTCTGCGGCGGCGTCGTCGTCTCAGCGATCGCAGTGTTCTTTTGCACGTGTTGATCTTCTTTGCGCTGTTGAACCCGTGGCGTTGTCGGCATGTCTGCTTGCAGGTTTCACGTGGATGTCGACGCAAAGATGCTGCTCGATGTCTTCCGATGGAGTCGATGGAGTCGGCCGTGACAGCGTGGACCATGTTCGGCTTGACGTTGTTGAGCAGGTACGAGGCAGGCAGTTCCTTGGCGCAAAGAACGGCAACGTGGCACTCGTTCGACCAGTTGAGCGACTGGTAGTTGAACCGGCTTGCAGCAGGAGAAGTGCGGCTCCTGTTGTCTTTTGCGGCAACGGCGTCGTCAATGATTGTTGAATCCGTCAACTTGATGAGCTGCGAACCATCGTAGTTGAGCGGTGGCGGCATCCTTTTGGAGTGACCCAACTCGGGGTCCAAGCGTTCGTCCTTGTCGAGCTGTCTGATGTACCAAGCGTCAGGCAGAAGCGAAGTGTTGCACATCGACAGGTGAGCGTGGAAGCTGTTGTAGTACCATGGAGCTTCCATTGAGTGGCGGTCTTCGTTGGTACTGCGGCCGTAGACGTTGTAGTCTGCATTCGAAGTAGCGCCTTGTGCTGAGATCTTGGAGTCAAAGATCTCGCTGATGCCAGGAACAGTCGACCCAACGTCTCGCAAACGGATGAATTCGTTGATATAGTCGAACTGCTTGAGCTGTCCTCCGATCAGCTTGTTGAAGTCGTCCTCAGAAGATGAGCGCTGCTGCTGGTGCAACCACAGCGAGTCGTTGAAGTTGGTCGAAAAGTTGTGCACTTTCTTCTTCTTGACCATGACCTTAGGAGCTGCCCAATGCGAGTTGTTGACATTGTTGACGTCGCCTTCTTGATGGTGTACGTCTTTGTCGGTCTTCGCAGGTTGAGTGACGAAGTTGAGTCGCTTCATTTGAACCGGTGACGCTTCAGGTTTCAGGATGAGATCAGCTTCAGAATTCGTGCAGCTCTCGAAACTTTTAGCGGCGACGGAGTCGAACTTCGACGGAAGTTGTGCGACGGCGTCTTCTTTGATCTTGTCCAGAGTCCAAACTGATATCGTCGTGATATCAGCGCCAGTTTTGGTCTCAGAAACTGAAGTCGTGCCAGGTTCTTCTTGTCGACGAGGCTTTCCAGACGGCGTGGTCGTACGGCTTCTGGACGGTGACTCGGGCCAACGTTGACGGTGGGAGGAAAGAAGCGGTGTTTCTTGCAATATCTTCTTCGTCTTGTGGTCGTCGTTGAATTTCTCCTCTTGTTGCTTCACTTCAACGAGTTGTCGAAGAATTTCCAAGGTCCGATCATGACCTTTGACGAGGCTGTCGAGAAGTTCGATGACGGATGATACGACGTTGACAGGTTGAGATGGATCTCCGGTAGAACTTTCAGATTGAGGAACCATCGACTGATCTTCCACGGTCGGCGTCGTCTTCGATTGGCGACGTCTTTGACGCACAGCTTTACCATCTTCTGATCTTCCGTAATAATGTGCGGCTGATCCCGATGTGGTGCTGGCCTCCAGTCTTGAACGACTGGAGCGTTGTGAAGTGCGACTTCCTTCTGCTGGACGCACTGAACGGTGCGCGACTTGTTCTTCTGCAGTCCTTGAGTTTTGTCGGCGTCCCGGCTTGTTGCTTCGGTTGTCGATCCCTCTCGGTTGACGGCAGTGTGGTGGAGAATCCATGAATTCGACTGTTGGTCGTCGTTGGCGTTGAAGCGTAGACGTTCCGACAGTCATCTTGATCGCCAGATGTTACGCTGGTGACCGTGACTTGAATGCTGTCGACGTATCTGATCTGGTTGCGGAGCACGGTGAATTCGTCAGCTGTAGTCGTCCGGAATGAAGTGGAGTCCAATCAGCTGCTATCCTGATCGCCAGATGTTGTTCTGGTGATCGTGACTTGAAGCTGTTGTCGACGTAGCTGCTATCCTGATCGCCAGATGTTGTGCCCGCAGGTGGCCAGTGAAGACGTTGTAGTAGAAGATTAATTAATAACAAGAAACTAGACTATGCTAGCCCCTTTTACAATAACAAACAAGGTGTTATATAGTGCTGAGGGAAGAGATCCCGAAGATTATGGAATGTTCCGGAATAAAGGTGGAGTTTAGATAGTATTGATATTAGAGTAAAAAGATGGAACATTCCAGAGTTTTTAGAGATCTGTCCCGAAAGCATTAGAACATTTGAGAACAATGTGGAACCTTCTAGAAAGGTAGAGAACAAATGAGAAGATTGTGGAACTTTCTAGAAGGGAAACCTTTACACATGATCCCTATGACGTAATGAGACTAGAAATGTATGGAAAACTATAGAACATTCTAGAATCAGCTTAATATAAGCGTTATGCTCCAACAAGGAGAAAAAATAGCCCTACATGGGACAAAAAAGAGCCCTCTATGGGGATTTGTGACTCATAGATCCCCAAAGCTGGAGTGGTCCCTAAAGAGTCTGATCCATTGATATTTTTCTTTCTTTTTGAGCTTCAGTGGCTCCTATAGGAGTGGCTCTAAAGAGGGGGGCGGTTGGGGGAACTGGCTGTCGCGAGTCAGGCTTATATTGTGTATGCATTCTGGGAGCACTGGAGTAGTTTTAGCGGCCCTTTAGTGTTCACTTAAAAAAATGTGAATCGCCCTGCTAGACCCTGGTACCGGACGTTTCTTACAAAGTTCTAGAGAATTTTTTAGTGGCGTCAGTACTCTTAAGTGATCCCTAGAAGGGCTCAGAAACGTCTGGTTTTCATTAAGGGGTCAGATAGAATGTTGAAGTTGTCCATGGAGCGTACATCAAGACGATTTTTGATCAGTTCTCGGTTTTTTTTGAACCCCAACTCCCCAAGTATTCGGCAAAAGCACCAAGTGGATCAGAAAGACGATCTCCCGAGTGTAGGCATGGTTTTTGGGGCGTGACATAAAATAAAAGCAATGTGTGCACATTTTTCGGGAGCCTTCTCGTGGAAAGGAGAACGGAGAATTCTCAAAAGGGAACAATAATAAGGCATCTTGAAACACAAAAATGGTCTTTAACTATAATTTTTCAATTTCGAAGCTTTTTACTTGTTTTATATGAAAAACAACAGGAATTCTGGCGATTGTTGCGGCTTGTGTGGCTAGTGTTGTGACGTGTTATATTTTAATTTTCCAATACGATCTTCCCCTTCAACCTTTCAGCCATAGGTAGGTTTTTGTCAAATTATTTTTTTTTTCAGATATTTTAGCCATGAAAACTTTGAAAAATGGTATTTTAGAGGTAAATAGGGTCAAATTTCGACCAAGTTTAGAAGTTTATCGGTTAACTTTTTCCAAGACTTCATCAGAAAGTTATTTCTCTATATTCCTTTATTATTTAGCTCTCATCAAAAGTTCATGTCCCTTCTCTACACAAAGCCTTGGATCCGTTGCCCTCCTTACTTTATCGGGATTTTAACGGGATATTTACTGGCCAAAATTGGGAATCGAAGGGTGAGAGCTCCGTGGGTGAGTTGTAGGTGATCAGATTTTTTTTTTGAATTTTGATTTTCTCGCTCTCTGTTTGAGTGGAAAGCAGAGCTTCTAAAAAATCTGTATCAGAAAAAAAAAACTATTTTGAAGCCAATCGGACCTCGGTAACGCAAACTGGACGTTTATGAGCGTCTCGAGTAATCACTTAAGTGCTGAAACCGCTTAAGGGGCCACTAGAATTGCTCCGATTAGCCGAAAAGTTTCTTGATACACCATGAAGCCTAAAAACTTGATTTGAGCCTATTTAGATCCAAAAATTAGTGTTTTGAAAGAAGGTATAAAAAGAGAAGCTGAAACATCAAAACGATGGAACAACCTTCTTTCAGAAAAAGAATTAAAAAAAAGAAAAAAAAAATTTTCAAAAAATGAATTCAAGATCTTGATCCTGATTGGGTGGGCTTGTGCTGGAATTATCGGCTCCGCTTCCCTCTATGGAATCCAAAATTATAATGCTGGCCACCATTGGAGGTTATTCATGGAAAAATGCGTATTATTTTCAATGAATAAAGCTCAGCAAGTTCGTCAGAGCGACCTACTATAATTTCCATAGAATCGGCTGGTCTTTAGCAGTTTCCTGGGTGATTATCGCCAATCATCTCGGCTGGGGAGGTAATCAGGAGAAAATAGCCTTCCTACAGTAATCCCTTCGCCTCAGGACCCATCAACAACTTCATGTCGCATCCGATTTGGCAGCCATTCGGCCGGTTGTCCTATTGTGCCTATATTGTCCACTGGATGGTCATCTACTACTTTTTTTCAACCTCATGGACGGATCCATGCATTTCGTGTCCCTTTGGCAAACTGTAGGATTTTGAAATATTGATTTTTTATTGCCTAAAAAAGATTTTAGAGCTTCAACTTAAAAAAATTATAGAATTTATATAAATGATTCTAAAAAACCCTCTTTTCAGTACCTCTACTTTGTCATTCCTGTCACTTTGGTGGCCTATTTCTGCGCCTTTTTCTGGAGTTGCTACTTCGAGGTTCCCACTTTGAAGTGAGATATTCCAGAAATTTTTCCTAAAAAAATCTGATTTTTAGACTTGAAAAGATGCTCATCGAAGCAATCATGAAGAAACTTGGAGCCATGCGAGCGAAAACTTCGAGACAAGATAAGAAAGAAAATAACTGGGAAATCTCAAGCAATCAACCGAATCTTGTCGAAAAATTGTGAAAAATGTAAGAATTTATCCGCAAATTGTCATAAATTGTATAATTTTGAACAAATTAATAAAAGGAACGAATATTTCTCATATGACACATGTAAACCGGAGATCGGAGGGAAAAGAATCAAAAGAACTGGAGTCATGAACTCGCCACGTCACAATCAAGGAACAGGAATTAATCATTGGCGATAGAGCGAAAAGTGACGATTCTTTCTGTAATTTGTGCTGTGGGCGAAGACAATTCCTTATCGATTTCCGCCTCGTTAAAACTCTTATCTCAACTGTGTTCCATATAAATGAATGAATGATGGCGGAGCAAAATCAGCCGTCTCGGGAATGCCCTCCTTCCTACCGTCTTCTCTTTTTTTATTTTTGATTTTTGTCTCTGTCGGAGCGGATAAGGTTTGTATTGGCGCGGATCCAAAACCTCATCTTTTTCCTATTCAGCTACCTTTTGAAAACCCGTTCCTGTTGAAATCTGCGAATCTTTCTCCCCAATGTCAAAATGACACCGACAAATATTCGACCTCTCTCAAGGCTTTCGTCACAACGGAAACTGAATGTCTGATCACTCAGAACTGCACTACACAACAGAAGAAGATCCTCAAGGACAACTTGTACGCCTTGAAACGTGAGATGATGATTCATTTTTAGAAAAAAATAGTCATTGAAAAATTGATTCTACACGGCAAGGTGTTTGATAAAGTTCGATGAATATAAACCGTCAAAAAAAAACTTCTTTCGTCTGTTTAAAAATTAACGCGTTGTTGAAAAAACAACAGACAAGGCTTAAAAATTTCAAGACGAAGAGTCACTTCCGATGGAATTTCAGATTTTTCAAATCATCTGCGATTTTAAACCCCTACATCAAACAGAAGAATATAAAGAAAAAATGACAGAAAAAAGCCAAAATAAACAAATAAAATAACCGATCGATAAAAAACTGACCAAATGCGCGCTATCGACAAAAACTACTCTTTGTAGCCGCTCTAGGGATTTCATTTTTTTCTCCCATTTTTTTTTTTTGAAATTTTACATCTTTTCCTTCATTTTCATCGATCAAATTCTTAGAATACGATGCGTCCGGTCATTTTCCGGCACCGGGAGAGTTCGAGTACAGAGTGATCATCGAAGGATCCTCCGCAGGATGTTATGCGGCTGGAAAATCGGCTCCTTATGACACCAAGTACTGCTACATTCGTCTAGCCATTGGAAAGGTTTGAGCAAAGCAGTAAATCATGGCCTTCTCATGGGTTTCCTGATAAAAAAGTTCGTTGAGCGGTCAAAAAAGTTTTTATAGTAAAATCTTCTGAAAAAGCTTGATTCTATTGTTATTTGAAAGTGCAAATTGGAAGTTCTTTTTTCGGTTTAGTTCTCCCTGTATTTTTCTAACTACTGTTATCTGTATAAACTAGACTTGATTTGCTTCATCCATAGGACAAACTGTGATATCAATTTTGTGAGTTCAAAAGAGATGACGTACTGATAATTCGTAACGAATTCCTTCCAAAGAACGGTTATCTTATTAGCATCTCTTTTCATTATCAATTGGCCAGTGTCAATCGAGAAAAACCGCTTAAAGAGACTGATCTGCGTCAACTTCAGCGTCGTCATGAATATGATTAGGGGTGCGAAAGTTTTTGAACTGTATTTTGATTCGTGCATCAGTAAAAAGGTCTTGAATGATTTGGCTTGAAAATTTTGACATTTAATCGAACTAAACAGAAGGATTTTACTTAAAGTTACTAGCAAGGTAGGCAAAATTTTTTTGGCTGTTGATTTTCTGAATTTTGGTTAGAATACTCTTTGATGTTTTAGATTAACATCCAAAAAGCTCCCAACTACAGAAATTATGATTTTTTGAGAAAAAAAAAGTGATCCATATGGCCTGTTTTCTCAGCTTTTCATAGTTTTTCTTCGATTTTTAAGAGGCCTTTTCGCAAAATAATAGAATTTTTTCTAGGCTGAAACTTGCTGAAGTTTTCTCTTTCACATTCGGGAATTTTCTGAAATCTTATAAAGAAATCAATTCTCTAGAAGTATTTGAAGAAACATATTACTCTAGGAAAGTTCAAAAAAATAATAATTTTTTTTAGAACGCCACCTGTATTGCCCCGCCCATCCGACAAGCCATTTGCGTGCCGGTTAGCTGCGGGAAAACTGTAAGAAAAATGAAACAGTCATCAATCATACCGTAATTAATTTCAAGGATATCGCTGCCATTTACAATGCCAATCCAAATCGGATATTCACGGCTTGCACGGCGCTTTGCCCGCGAGAACCGCCGCCCAAAAATACGGCTTTTTGGGTCTATACGTAGATTTTAAGTGTATTATAGAGTATTAAAAATCGGTTGCAGAGGTTTTCTGATAGCCATGACGGTGATAGTGATGACGGCAAGTGTGGTGGATTACTTGCGGGAAACTTTGCACGGCGTCAAGTCCGCCAAGGAGACCAACTACTGTATGGGGCTTACTGTAGTCTTGGAGTCATATTACGGTTACAGTACTCCGACTGCTGTCTTCCTTTTCGATCTACACCAACGCCGAACTGTTGTTATCGGTGAAGGAACCCAAAGAGGGCCATATCCGAAGTTTGGACTGTATCCGCTTTTTCTCAATGTCTTGGGTCGTTTCTGGACATGTCATCGGCGATTTCATCATGTCTGGTTGGTGGTTTTGAACTTGAAATCAAAAAAAAATCCACAGTTTTCTTGATGATTCGCGCTCTGCGGACAAAAATGTCTTGTTTCTCCATGTTTGGACCTTTTAAACGCTAATCGGACTTGTCTAGTGGCTACTTCAGAAGCGTCAGCACACTTAAGTGGTCCCTAGATAGTTTTATGTAGGAAATAACTTTAGAGATTTTGAAAAAGTAGTTCAAATTGAAAATTCATGCGGCTGTACATACACAGAGAGCGTCGTTTTCCTTGCCCTTCGTCGATTTTTAGCCTAGTGACCACTAAAGGGATGTTAGGATACCTTCAATGTTCACTTGGAGTTCCAAGACTTAGAAATCCTAAAGTGGACCATAGAGGGATTGGAGAAAAAAACACCCCCTCCCCTCTTGGGGGTAATAAAAGGCTCCTAGAGGGTTAATTACTTAAGTGGTCCCTTTAGGAGTTCAGTGTCTGACACTGAGCCTTTAAAGCTCAAGTGACCCCTATAGTGGTTCTATAACTTTATGCCGTTGCTTTGAAGTTAAAAAGAGGCATAGGACCATTTACTAAAATCCGCCAAAGTGGCCACATTTGCAAGCTTTAGTGCCCCTCTAGGGGACACTCTAGCGTTTCTGAAGTTTTTCGTGTTTTACAAAGCTAAATTTTTTGCTATGCATTTAGTGGCGTTAGCGAGATGGGCCGATTATGATTTTTTCAAGTAGAAATAAAAGAAGCGAGGCTAAATTTTTTGCTATGCATTTAGTGGCGTTAGCGGGACGGGCCGATTATGATTATTCCAAGTAGAAATAAAAGAAGCACTAGAAGAGCTGCTTGAGTGATCACTAATGGGTTCAGAATCGTCCGAAAGACCCTGAAGCTTCTTTATTTTTTTCAGGCTCCTACTGGGGCAGTAAACGGAAAATACCCTATTGTGTCCATAGAGCGCAAATTTTTGAGAAAAACATGAAGATTTTCATTTTTTTTTTCGTAGGGTTTCGTTTTGAAGTTCTATTTCGAGTCATCTTTCCATCTCAAAATTAAATCCAAACGGCTTTTTTTTTAGATACCTTCAGCCCACTTTTCAAACTGAGAAAAGATTGGATCAACGAGACGTTTATTAACGCTTTTGTTTCCGTCGACACCTTTTTCGTACTCTCTGGCGTTGTTGTAGCTTATCTCTTCTTCAAGGTGTAGACTTTCCAAACCAAAAATGAAAGAAGGAAGTTCAGAATGCTCCGAAAAGAAAGGTTATCACGAACCCAATCACTTGGATCATGTTCTATGTTCATCGGTATTTGAGGTGAGTTTTTAAGAAATTCATGAATTTATAAAGTTGGATGTTCTTAAAAAATCCTTCAGATTGACCCCGCCAATCATGCTTTTCATTGGATTTTTCGTTGTTTATGGCGATTATATCTATGGCCCGTGGACCGCCTCGTCTTTTAGTTCGTTTTTTCAGTTTTCAAGAAAAAATTTGATGTTTGAGAATAATTTCTAGCTCTAAATGGCTTGGGTCATTCCAATCATAATAATATTTAATTTTCAGATCAAATAACCCCACAAGTCCAAGCATGTTCCAAATATTGGTGGCGAAATCTCATTTATATCAACAATTTTAATATGAATGATCAGGTAAAAATGGAATTTTCAATGAAATCATTGAGGAAATTGAATAGGAGAATTTTTAAAAGCTAAAAATTCAGGAATCAGAAAAAATCATCGAAAAATTAGTCTTCCTTCAGAGAAAATATGCTGAAAATTGGTTCGATTCACATTTTTTAACCTGTGGCCTTGAATTTCTCACTAGTCAGTTTTATCATAAAATTTCGATTCTATCCGAATTTTATAGTAAAAAGTACAGAAAACTTGAATAAAGCAGAAAAATTGATCAGGTATTTGTGAAATTTGATAATCCAGCGTTTTTTCTACAGTAGTCAGGTTACTGTAGCGCTCAGTTTTTTTTTTGTGAGTTTTGATAATCCAGCGTTTTTTCTACAGTAGTCAGGTTACTGTAGTCTTTAATGAGCTCTTAGATTTTCTGCAGTTTTAGAAATTTTTTATGCTTGGATCAGGTCGTGTTTTGCTCCTGAAATATATGAAAATTCATTTTTCTCAAAAAGAAAAAGCGGAAATATTTTTTTCAAAGTTCTGATTGCTTTATTTTTTGATCAAAAAAAAAATCAGTTTTATCGATTTTTTTTTTCCAGTGCTACGGCCCTTCCTGGTACCTGGCCGTGGACACCCAACTTTACGTCATTATCCCGATTTTCCTCATCGCTTTGTATTTTTCGGCGGTCGTTGGTGAGTTAAAACTCGAAAAAAAAAAATGGAACTTCGTTCAAAGTTTGAAAAAAGTCAATGCCGTGGTGAATAATAGGGGCAGGACAAAGTACAGATAAATGACAACGATTGGAAAGTGGGAGTGATAAGAAATTCGGTGTGAATCACAAAAATCGCTGCTTTACGATTGATTTTTTTTTTGGGGAGCGGGAAAGAAAAGAGAAAAAGTGAACGAACAATGATATTTTTAGTTTTCAAAGTATAAGTTTTTTTCCCTCATGTTTGACTTCCTTGCGGAACCTCTTAAGTGGCTACTAGAGTTTTTACCAGGAAAGGAGAAAAAAAAAACTCAAAAACTGCCTTGAAAATAAGCACATGTGCGCTCCACTGAGAAAAAGTTCTATCTCTAGTTTTTTTTTTTTAATTTCAAGTTAATTTACTCGGAAACTTTGAAAACTGGTTAGATATTTCTGGCTTTTAGAAGCCTTATAAGAGGAAGTTTGGAGAAGTTAGCCATTTTTTTTTTTGGAAGTACGGCTGTCTTTTTCAAAATGATATTAGTACTGAAATTGTAACACGGAACAACTTACTGAAGACACGGTTTTGGGGGCGTTGCTAACTGCAAATGGCGCACAGTTGTTGAGTTTCTAAAATCTTGTGTTTATTCATACTTTGAAGCTCTCATGCTGGCTTGGTGTCTCAACGGGTGTACCCGTATTGAATCCGTGTTTTTTGAGGGTAGTTGGGCTAAAACGGGAGTAAATCGGGCTTAAGAAGAAATAGGTGATCCAGCTATGATTATTTTAAAAATCTGGAGCATAACCGGGCTAAAACGGTGGCTAACTTTGATGAAAAATGCCAGGAATTCTACCAATTGGGCTCTTGCGGGCTTAACAAGGGCACACCCGAGAAAACCCCGTTTCAGCCCGGCTTGTTAACCTCATAAGTAGAGAGATGCCATAAGTTATACCAGTGATTCTACGGGCTTAATGAGGGCAAGCCCGCTGAGAGCCCGTTTTAGCCCGGCCGGTTACCCTCGTCGGAATAGGAGGAGAATTATTGAAAATGAGATTTTCAGGAGTCGTGGCAATTGTTGCGGCATGTGCGGGAAGTGTCGTGACCTGTTACATTTTGATGATTCAGAACGATCTTCCAACTCATCCGCTTGGCCCTGAGTGTGTATTCCTTTTCAATCTTAACACGCTGTCTCCGTTATTCTCAAAAACAACGGGTACAATAAAAAAAAATTTTTTTGATTTCGACAAAACTTCATCCAGTGTGATAACCCATCATCAGAAATGCGGACCCAACTTTTTGAGCCATTTCCTCTTACTGTAGCCGGGTTACGGTAGGCAGGTGGGCACCTGCGTATCTCAGTATTTATGAGTTTTTTTATTAGGCAAGTGATATATCAATCGATAGGTAATTCAATTTTAGGAACTTTTACAGTACATACCATCATGGGTTACGGTGGGAAAATTTTGAGTTACGGTACTTTTTGTGTCCGCCGAGTCAGTTTTTCGACCACCATGAGCTTGAGCCGGGAGATCCATTCTTCCTAACTTCTCAAAAGATACCTTATGAGAAGCTGTACAAGCTGTTACTAGTTTGAAAAAATCCTAGGTGGACCATCATTTCGAAAAATCGCCTCGAAGGCGCGCAATCGTGGTCTTGCGGCGGCCAAGTGGGTGAAGTCCATGATGCCTGACGGCTCATTCTTCAGAGATCCATTCTAATCTTTGTTCCCATTTCACTAATAGACATCTATTATTGATTTTTATTTCAATTTGAGATGTTTTCGGGTTGACCATCATCTCGAAATTTCATTTTGAACCCAAATTTGGCCTAAAATGGCCGACTCGGCCTTTTTCACGGGATCCCTGACCCCGTATGTGACCGTTCTCAACTTTTTTCTTTCTTAAACATGAACAAGAGTGTCTGAACAACAGTTTTATAACAATCGGAACCCCTTTTGAGAGGACCATCATCTCGAAATTTCATTTTGAACCCAAATTTGGCCTAAAATGGCCGACTCGGCCTTTTTCACGGGATCCCTGACCCCGTATGTGACCGTTCTCAACTTTTTTCTTTCTTAAACATGAACAAGAGTGTCTGAACAACAGTTTTATAACAATCGGAACCCCTTTTGAGAGGACCATCATCTCGAAATTTCATTTTGAACTCAAATATCGGCTTAGTTTCCCCATTTGAAGTTTTTATCATTTACATCGAAATCTATTCTGCCAATTTATTTTCAAAACAGCTAATCAAAAAAATGAGAAATGTGAAATACCAAGAAATTTTTTTCATAAAAAGAGAAAAACTCGTCTTTCTGACTACCGGTGAGGTTGAAACTTAACTTTCAAGGTGATTTTTTTAAAAAATGTTTTTTTATTATAACCTAAATAGTAGTTCTAAATCTTCAAAAATTTTTTTCATACCTAAAAAAACAAGACATTCGTCTTGTGACTATTTTTTTGTGAGAAGAAACCAAAAATATTTCGATTTTCAAGCAAAAATTTTTATTTAAAAAGTGGGTTTCCTAGGTAAACGGTCATTTTGGAATTGGTCCAAAAATAAATTTTTATTTTCAGTTCTCATCTTTATATTCTCATCAAAAAAAGTTAAAAAGGGCCAAGATCTGTATTGAGGGAACCAATAATTTCATTGGAAGGGTAAACCAAAAAGTTTTTCAAGCCAAATTCATGTTAAAAATCGATATTTCGAGATGATGGTCCTCTCAAAATGGTTTCCGATTGTTATAAAACTGTTGTTCAGACACTCTTGTTCATGTTTAAGAAAGAAAAAAGTTGAGAACGGTCACATACGGGGTCAGGGATCCCGTGAAAAAGGCCGAGTCGGCCATTTTAGGCCAAATTTGGGTTCAAAATGAAATTTCGAGATGATGGTCCTCTCAAAATGGTTTCCGATTGTTATAAAACTGTTGTTCAGACACTCTTGTTCATGTTTAAGAAAGAAAAAAGTTGAGAACGGTCACATACGGGGTCAGGGATCCCGTGAAAAAGGCCGAGTCGGCCATTTTAGGCCAAATTTGGGTTCAAAATGAAATTTCGAGATGATGGTCAACCCGAAAACATCTCAAATTGAAATAAAAATCAATAATAGATGTCTATTAGTGAAATGGGAACAAAGATTAGAATGGATCTCTGAAGAATGAGCCGTCAGGCATCATGGACTTCACCCACTTGGCCGCCGCAAGACCACGATTGCGCGCCTTCGAGGCGATTTTTCGAAATGATGGTCCACCTAGGATTTTTTCAAACTAGTAACAGCTTGTACAGCTTCTCATAAGGTATCTTTTGAGAAGTTAGGAAGAATGGATCTCCCGGCTCAAGCTCATGGTGGTCGAAAAAAACTGACTCGGCGGACACAAAAAAAGTACCGTAACTCAAAAATTTTTCCCACCGTAACCCATGATGGTATGTACTGTAAAAAGTTCCTAAAAATTGAATTACCTATCGATTGATATATCACTTGCCTAATAAAAAAACTCATAAATACTGAGATACGCAGGTGCCCACCTGCCTACCGTAACCCGGCTACAGTAAGAGGAAATGGCTCAAAAAGTTGGGTCCGCATTTCTGATGATGGGTTATCACACTGGATGAAGTTTTGTCGAAATCAAAAAATATTTTTTTTTATTGTACCCGTTGTTTTTAGAAATTTTTGAGAATAACGGAGACAGCGTGTTAAATTTGAACACTTCAAGCTTAAAATTTTGACTTTTTTTTAATCGAAAAATTGCAACCTTTGACCCAAAAAATGTGCAAAAAACGCGATTTTCTATGACTCAAACATTCAAAAAAAGTATCAAACCTTAATAAAAACAATATTTCCAGCCCACAGCAAAAGTTCATGCCCTACATATACGTGAAGCCCTGGATCCGTTGTCCTCCCTATTTTATCGGAATTTTGACCGGATATTTCCTGGCCAAGGTTGGCAACAGAAGAATTCGCGCTCCATGGGTAATTTGTACAGGAGTTTGCCAGGAAAAAGGGAATTTTTCAAGATCTTGATCGTCATCGGATGGATCTCGGCTGGAGTCCTCGGCTCGGCTTGTATCTATTCGATTCAGGGTTATACCAGTGGCGCGGATCATTGGAGGTACTGGTTTGGTCATTTTGGAGGCTTTGAGGAGGCTTGAAAATATTGTTTTACACTTTAAAAGTTGTATTTTTGCTCACTTTTCTAGATTTTTAACAAAGTTTCACACTAGGGAAAGGGAGGTTTCTTTAAAATTAGGCCCTAAAATAGCATTTTTGTGCCCTGATTTCGAATATTTACCTGAAAATCGCCAAGGGGTGACTGCAATAAAATGTGACCCCTGAAAATTGAAAAAGGCTTCAGATTGAGCTCATTTTGGAAGAAATTTAGTTTTTACTGGTTTCTCTAGCGATACATTCAAGTTAAAATCTCCATGACTTTTTCACAGACCTACTTGGACAGTTTTTAAGTTCGGAATTAGATTTTTGACGAAAAAATGCACCTGGTGAAGTATTTTTCAAAACTCCTACTCTGAACGAAAATTGAAGCGAAAATGCTCGAAAATTGAAATTATGTTCAAAATTACGTTTTCCGCTTATTTTTTTCTAAAAATTGAAAAAGATCTCATGCTGGGTGAACCCGTATTGAACCCGTGTACTTTTTCTAGGCTAGTTAGGTCAGAGTTGGGCTAAAACGAGCGAAAAACGGGTGCAAGGAGAAATAGGTGACCCAGCGGCGTTCATTTCAAAAATCTGAGACGCAAAAACAGAGCCTCAGCGGGCTTATACGGGTTTAAAACGGGTATACGGTATACCCGATAATATACCGTCTTCGAACCGCTGGTTAACCTCAAGCATGGAAAAAGGATCTTGAAACTTCGATTCAACGTTTATTTTTTTCAGCAAGTTCGTCAGAGCGACCTACTATAATTTTCATAGAATCGGCTGGTCGCTGGCCGTTTCCTGGGTGATTATCGCGAATCATCTCGGCTGGGGAGGTAATCAGGAGAAAAGAGTATTTCTACAGTAATCCCTTCGCGTCAGGACCCATTAACAACTTCATGTCCCATCCGATTTGGCAGCCCTTCGGCCGGTTGTCCTATTGTGCCTATATTGTCCACTGGATGGTCATCTACTACTTTTTCAACCTCATGGACGGATCCATGCATTTCGTGTCCCTTTGGCAAACTGTAGGATTTTAGAATATTGTTTTTTTAAATGCCTAAACAAAGATTTTAGAGCTTCAACTTCAAAATTATAAAATGTATAAATTTTTTCTGAAAAATCTTCTTTTCAGTACCTCTACTTTGTCATTCCTGTCACTCTGATGGCTTATTTCTGCGCCTTTTTCTGGAGTTGCTACTTCGAGGTTCCCACTTTAAAGTGAGATATTCCAGAAATATTTCCTAAAAAAAATCTGATTTTAAGACTCGAAAAGATGCTCATCGAAGCAATCATGAAGAAACTTGGCGCCATGCCAGCGAAAACCTCGGATAAACTGGCCGTGGAAACTTCGAACCAGGAGAAAAAAGGAAATAACTGGGACATTCCCAACGAACAGCCGAATCTTGTCGAAAAATTGTGAAGAATCATTTTTTCACACCCGCATGTTGTCATATTTCATGTATTTTTTTGAAAAATTTTAAGTATATTTATTGAATAAATATTCTTTTTATGAATTTTGATTTTTCAATTTTTTTGCTTTCAACGAAGCGGTGGTATGAAAAACACCGGCGAAAAATTCAAATGGCGACTTTTTCCGATTTTTTTCATATCGCTAGGGAACTTTCCGACGGCCACCTTTCCGACGAATCTTTTTTTCCGACTTTTTTTCTCGATAAACTCTTCGTTTTACATCTTCCTATATAAAGTAGGTAGTTTGTTCATAATTAAAACACAAAGAAATAGGAAAAAAATGTTCATAGATGTTTTATAAACCGAAAAGCATAAGGGAAAAAAGTCGTAAAAAGTTTCGTCGGAAAGGTGGCCGTCGGAAAGTTCCCTAGCGAAACGAAAAAATCGGAAAAGTCGCCGTTTGAATTTTCGCTGGTGTTTTTTTCATACCACCAACGAAGCACCTTGTCAATATATTCTATATAAAAATCTTTCGTTTTTTTATTCAAAGAGTTTCTTTTTTCTTGTTATTCTTTGGATTTTTTTGATGCTTGTGATCCTCAAAAAAACACCGATATTTCCAAAAAAATACATATTTATTTCCAAATATAAATTAGTACAAAATACAACGCAAGTTTGCAATAATTATACAAGTATTAAATGAATTATTTCTTGTCGCCGTTCTCCTGCGGCTTGGCCTTGATGGCTTCGTTGGCGTTGCGAGTGATCGGAATGGCTCGGCCGCGAGAAGTGGCCGCTTTAGGGGCCTCGATGGCGAGATGGCCGTCGTCGGTCAGAGAGGAACGGACGGCGGAGACGTCGACGTCTTCAGGCAGGAAGAAGCTCCGGACGAAGGACCTGGAATCATATTTGTTTATTTAGATTGAAGAATACGATTTTATCCATAATTTCCACCGTTTCCAAATTCAAAAGTGTACCTCTGAGTAGTTCCGTGCTCGGTTCTGGACTCGTGATTGCCCTCAATAGTCAACTTGCGGCCATCAATGTTGACCTGGAGCTCCTCGGGACGGAAATGCGACACATCCAGTTTCAGGCCGTACTTGTTGTCGTCGTTGATCACCTACAACACGGTAAATCAACCAAATTGCATTTTAAATGAAGAAACTGACCTCGCCAACATCAGCAGCCGAGTTGAAGTCCAAGAAGTTGGCGTTTTGCCAGTAGGGCATAACCATGGCTCGTTCCAAGTCGCGCATCTCGCGGAAAACGGCGTCGAGTGGCGAACGGCGGCCTCCGTAGAGCAGAAGAGACATGTTGGCGTTGGTAGAAAGCGGTAGGAAGCAGTAGATTGAGAATATTTAGAAGATTTCTGACTGAATTCCATCGAAAACGCCGCGATTTTATATCGAAATGCGCGTTTTTCGCGAAAAGTCTAGAGCTTACGAGAGTGTGGGCGGTTAGAGAGAAGGTGGAGAGTGCATGCGGAGATGAGAGCGCGCTAGACGGCTAGAGGGAATCGCGAAGTGTGGCGATTTTTCTAGAAAACTTCTGCAAACGCTGTACTTTTCAAGCTTTTTCCAGACTTTTCGATATTTTCAATGGAATGAAATTGATTTAGAAGCACCTTCGAAGGTTATATTTTGATTTTCTATGAATGAAAAATCGCTGATTCTCCAAAGGGAAATTTTTCCGCAAAAGAAGGTTCTTTAAAAAAATAAAAATCTGATTAAAAAAATTTTTTTCCGTTGGAAAAAAAGTTGATAAATTGGTTTGATAATTTGTAAACGAACACGACTTCGGAATCCTTTCATTTCAGGAAAGTCAAGCCAATTTATTAAATTGAAAAAAATGAACGCTTTTTCTCAAAAAGTTTCAATATATTAAAAAATTAATTTTTCCAAAAGAAAGAAAAAGCTTACTATATACTCCAATCATTACCCAAACTTTGCTGCATTGACTTTTTTCAGTTAATTTTTTTAAACAAATTTACTGCACTTTATTCGGACTTGATCGAATCCTCAGAAAAATCGATATTTTCTTTATTATCATGATTGTATACTTTGCAGTGATGGACTCGAAACTTTTGGGAAACGTTTTTATTGAAGCAGCAATATTCCCATCAGTTGACAATTCACTTCTTGAAGCAGTCGTTGCCGAGGCCGGCCAAAGTCTGGTAGTTGGGATCGTGGGTGGCTAAATTTGAATTGATAATATTAGTTGGGGAAATGGAAGGAACCGGCGATTCCTTTCTGATTGGGGGCGACTGGAGCAGCTCCTCCAGCTCCACCGGCGGCAGCGCCGCCTTTTCCACCAAAGCAGTCGTTGCCGAGGCCAGCCAAGGTTTGGTAGTTCGGGTCGTGAGTTCCTGTAAAGTTGGTTAGGATTTAATAATTGTTTTCGAATAGGTTGGTGGAGTGCCCAGACAGGCCACGTCCTTTTGCGACATTTGGAAATTGGATTTCTTAAAGAAAAGAAACTAACCAGCCATTCCACCAGCAGCAGGCTTCGCCGGACCAGCAGCAGCGCCACCAGCAGCAGCACCGCCTTTTCCGGCAAAGACGTCATTGCCAAGGCCGGCCAAGGTCTGGTAATTAGGGTCGTGGGTCCCGGCCATGCCTCCCTGCTTTGGAGCCTGAGGTGCTGCTCCACCAGCTGCGCCGGCTTCTCCGCCTTTGCCACCGAAACAGTCGTTGCCGATTCCGGCCAACGTCTGGTAGTTGGGATCGTGGGTTCCTGAATTCTTAGAGTTTCTGGGGAGCTTCTGAGAAGGGTCTTAGCTCACTGGGAGAGCTCAGATGTAGTTTTAGTTCCAGAAACTCTTTTTTTTCTCGATGACTTGCTTAGGAATGTCCAAGGAGTCTGGGAAGCAAGTTATGGCCTCTCAAAATTGAAAGAAAGTTTTTTCGAACGAGCAGGTTTTTAGAGCGAGACTCGACTAGGACTAATCTTCTGAGCGACCATAACTTTTTTCACAGACTTCCCTGACAGTTTCTGAGCATAGGTTTAGAATCAGCGTCAAAAATTGCATCTACTGAACTAATTCAGAAGTGTCTCTGTGAGCAAGTTCCATAGAAGGAGCTCTAACCGGCCATGCCGCCTTTGGCCGGAGCCTTTGGACCAGCATTGTTCTTCTCGGCACCACCCTCGCTCTTGCCCCCTCCCGACGTCTTCTTCTTTTTCGGCTTGGCCTTCTTCTTTTTCTTCTCGTCCTCGCTGTTGTCTTCTTCGTCCTCGTCGGCTTCCGTATCCTCCGACGATTTTTTCTTCTTTTTCTGAAAGCTTTGTTTCTCAGAAGTGGAGGGGAAAACTGACGCCGCCGCAGGCCGAAACGCCGAAGGCAGAAAACGCCAATATTAGTAGGAACGGCTGCAGCAACTGTTCGAGCAACGACAGTACCATCGAAGCTTGCAAAACCGAGTCTTCCATCACTTTTTCTTCACTGGCCGCACTCTGCTGAAGTTCAGAATTACATGAACCTTAAATGAGTGAACTTTTGAGGGAGACTAGGCCCACTAGACGCGGTTTTCGACTCGGATTCTGAATCTGGAATCAAAAACTTGATGAAAGTCCCGAATATATGCTCTACACTTTCCCAGAAGGTCTGGCGCAAGGCTCGAAAAAAACAGCTGGTTAAAAGGGCCCTGACATGACACAAGAAAAGAGTGTTTGTTTTGTGGAGAGCGCACGCCCCTCCCAAGCGTGGATCGGCTGTAGAACTAGTCTTGTTTACCACGAAAAAGAGGTCATTTCAGTTTTTGGCAACATTTTCGAGCCAAGCCACTTTGTTCGTATAGTCTGTGTACCACGACTTGGAATTTCATCGAACGATATTCCGCTGTTCCGCTGCGTGCCTTTGCGCGCTTTTAATTTTTGCTTTTATTTAAGAACTTGACCAACACGTGTTCCTAGTGGAACAATCAGAAATGAGAACCGATCCAAGCGAGACCAAGGCTCGCAAAGACGCTTAGCGACGCAGCGGAACAGCGGAATGTCGTTCGGTGAAATTCCAAGTCGTAGCACACAGACTATATCTTCCTAGGCATTTTTAGAGCACGGATTCAGAAACAGCAATGAAAACGGCTTCTAGTGAACCAGATCTTGTTGAGAAGTCTCAATTTGATCTGAGTAGTCCATTCACCTCGAGCAGAAAGCAAGCACGTCTTCGGACCAACGCTAGTCGAAACGCACTAGGAAATGATGTCTGACCTTCCCCTTTTCACACGTCTCTTACTTTATTTTTCTGCTCGTTTTTAGTTTGATCATTGAAAACCAATTGTAACTACCCTTGAAAATACGAAACGTGAGATTTTGGAAGAGATAAGATTGGATATAAAAGGGACAGAATGTTGCCCAGACGTTACATTGGCGTTAATCGACAGCAATGGCGGACAAATCGGCTTACATGTCGGCTGGCGGCTACTCCAGCGGCTACATGGGCAGCAACGCCTCCTCGTCCAACTACCAACGCGAAGAGTACGCCCAGGGCAACAGCGGCAACGCCGGCGCCGGATCCGGTGGCGTCTCCAACCGTGAGTTTGTCGAAAATAATCTGATAAGCGTTGAAGATGTAGGACAATTTATCTGAGCTTGAACTTGAGCTAGAACTTGAACTTGAGCTAGAACTTGAGCTAGAACTTGAGCTAGAACTTGAACTTGAGCTTGAGCTTGAGCTTGAACTTGAACTTGAGCTTGAACTTGAGCTTGAACTTGAGCTAGAACTTGATCTAGTACTTGAACTTGAGCTTGAGCTAGAGCTTGAACTTGAGCTTGAGCTAGAGCTTGAACTTGCAAAATTTGACCTTTCTTACCATCTCTCATTCTTTTTTTTCAGCTGGAGCCCAAGTGTTCAAGGCCCGCACGGACCAGTCAGCCTACCTGGGCCCATAAACCCGCAGCGATCACTTCCAAACGCCTTTTATTGCCTCCCACAATAAACCGCCTTTGAGTATTGAATTAAATGGAACGTTAATGAATGTCTCTATCCAAAAAACAAACTGTTGATTGGTATATCTTGAATTGGAAAAATTCGAAGTGGCGTGCCGTAAATAATCCCTCCGAGAAACGCGTCAGCAGTGCGGATTGGCGTTTTTACGGTCTTGACGAAAAATTGGTGCATGATTACTTCAGTTGGAAGCTTTGAGTTCGATTTGAAGTTTTCTTCGCTTCCTGATCCTGAGTTAATTAGTATCAAGTTCTGAGATCTCTTTTCTTAACTCTTGCGTCGTTTTTGATTTATTTAGATGCCCTCAATGATTTTTTGATTGTCATATGGCCACCAGACGGAAATCTCTTGATCTTTGGATTGATTTTATGAAACGATTCGGCAGGGACAAGTGTCCGTTCGGTTTGGCGAGCCTCTTGAGAGTGTCCTCGCAGAAACTGAGCGCCCTTCCGTCACTGATCCCCTCGTTCACGCTTTTTCGTTCTCTTTTCGTGAAGCTTGATCAGCCTATACTCGGAGTGTTGGAATGTATTTTTGTCCTTTTTTATCGTTTTTCAATGAATAAAAAGGCTTGTTTTATCTATTTTTTAATGCTGAACTGCTTGTAATTTGCCATTTAGCTCTTTTTTTGATTGTCATATGGCCACCAGACTAAATTCTATTTAAAAAAAGGCCTAATCTGCAAAAATAATTATTCTTTTTGGTGATTTTTGGGTTTTATTCTTTGCTTTAATTTCGAATAGAAGATGAAGATCAAGGATATTTTTGTAAAGATGTGGAGTGTGTATTTTTATATAAACGCCCTATTTTTTTGGATGATAAAAAAATTTTTTTCGAAAAAAACGAATGCCAGCGAAAAAAACGGCCATTTCCCTGCCTAATATAAGTTCTTATGCTGAAATGTTTTATTTTCAAAATGTCCTTTTTTTCATCGATTTTTTTATGAAAAATTGTGTACAAAAATGCTTGCAAGGATTTATAAAAAGGACCAAATTTGTGAAATTCTTGAGGCGAGAAGCTTATTTCGTGTATTTTGGTCTTTGAAAATTAAAAAAATTTCGAGTTTTTGGAATCCCCTTACCTTTTTTGAATTGCAATTTGCTCACTTCTTTTTTTTCCTTCTTTAAAAGTTGCACGAGAGCCAAGACCGTTCGGGGAAGAAGCTGAATAAACTTGTCCCCGCGCGGATGCTCAAACTCTCGAGCTGTTCCCACGCACCCCGCGTGAAACAAGATGAAGCTGAAAAAAGATGGAGGAGAAGCTGAAGAAGAAGAAGAAGAAGCAGCAGCGGATATACGAGTGGTACAAGGGCGCCTCTCGAGTTGTTTGCACGCCGTTACAGAACTCTTCCCGTGTTTTCATGCCGTCCGGCTCTTTTCCATTCAAAAAATCTCGGCTCTTCGCTTGGCTTTTTTTAAAAATCGATTTGCGACTTTTTTCGGTTTTATCTCATTTTTATATTTTTATTGGGAGAGATTTTCTGCACTTTGAAGGTTACTTAAAGGTTTGGGAACATTTTTTGTTCCATTTAAACAATTTCGGCTTGGTTTTTATCGACTTTTTTTTGTATTTTTCTTTGCCATGCTCAAAGTGATTTCGGATTTCAATAATGACGCGTTATTCGTTCAAAATTATTTTGCGAAAGTTGTAAAATTGAAATTCCGGGAGCCGTCTGAAATCGGGTCCTACCACGAAATTGCGACTTTTAGGCCCGGGTTTAAAATTTTCGTTAAAAATTCCCGAAAGCTTGGAGTTTCTCGCGTAAAAGTCCCTATTTTGTTGTAGGACCCAAATTTTCTAACAGCTCCCAAAATTCCATTTTTTTTTTCATTTCGTGAAATCATTTTAAGCGATCAAAGCGTCAATTTTAAAATTGCCGGATTTATTTTGACACGCCTTTGAGTTGCAGAGAACCTTCTAGATCCTTTTTTTAAAAAAATAACGTGTTTTTTTGAGTCCATTTCTCGAAAAACTTCGTTCAAAAAAATATAGCCGGGGTCTCTAAAAGACACGAAACAAAGCTCTTTGACTTTAAACTTTGAATTTTTTTCTTTTTTCCCTGATTTTTTTAAAAAGGACGCTACGTAAAAATCAGGTAATATCATTTTTTTCAACGTATTTCAAGACATCTTTTAAAAAGAAAAATTCAATGAAAAAACCGCCAAATTTTTTTAAAAATTTTTCAAAAAAATGAGCCTGACAAATTTTTCTACGATCTTGTTTTTCAGGGATATTGTGAAAGAAAAAAAATCTGAAAGTCTGTTCAGGTCTGCTGGACATTTATCAGCTTCGTAAAGTCCAGATTGAACTAAAGATAAATTTTCTGGCGTGATCAATTTCTTTTTTTTCTCCGTTCATTCGCTTTTCTTGGCACCTTTTTCTTTGAAAAAAAACGGACTTTTTGAAATTTCGAATTTTTGGATTTTAGATTAGACTTTCGGAATCGCATTTTACAATTGCGCGTGAAAGACCATTTCGTTTTAAGACGAAATTTTTCTTTTCAAAAAATCCGAATTTCGCGAAATCATTTTGAACGAAAAACGCGTCAATTTCAAAATCGCCGTTGTTTCGTAGAATACGGTATGAGAAATTTGCTCCAAAAAAATTTATTTTTTAAGTTTTATACCTAATATTTTTTGACCACCCAGTTTATTTCACGGGTTTTTTTGTCGGTTGTTGCAAAAAGTCCAATGAGTTGCACAAACAAAAGGGGCAGGAAAAAAGGTGGAATCGAGAAACGACTAATCGCCGCGCCAAACACGGACGCTCCCTCCCCAGAAACACAAAGGCTTTTTGACCATTTTCCCGTGTTTCTGGACGCTTCGAAGCATTGATCCTGGATTATTCATGCCTTTTTTTCCGTTTTTGATTGGCAGCTTATCGATCTTTTTTTCTTTCTTTTTTTCTATTCAAAAATTTTTTTAAAAAAACTATTCCTTCAATGTCTAAAAATTTCTGTTTCTTCAAAAAAATAAAACTTCCAATCTTGTTCTAAAAAAATCTATTTCGAAACATCTGCATCAAAAAAATTATTGCTCTAGCTTAATTTTTTTCAAAAATCTGCTTGAGAATATTATATTAGAGTACTTTTTTTGATTGAATAAAAAAATTCTAGAAAGTATTTTTAAAGCAAAAAAATGATCACTTAAGAGAGCGAAAAGCGATAAAAAAAGATTTTTTGAATAAAAAATGAAAATGCAGAATTGCGCGTCAAATGGAGTGTTTCGTGTTTACACCAGAACGTGATTTCGCATGATCTTGAATTTTTTTTTAATTTCAAGGACTTTATTTTTTTTTTGTTTTTTTCAAGGGACCTCTCATTGATATTTCACTTTTCCGAAGAATCGTTCAAAATTATATTACTCAAAAAAGATTTTACTGCAACTATGAGGTCCAGCTCCTTTTTTCCTTTCTCTTCTGCATTTTTCATTGAATCGTGTCCGAACTTTATTAATAGCATTATCGCGGCCAATGTAAATTTGGGAATATGCTTTCCGTTCGCGTCTCTGAACAAATTTAATCATTTTCTTCAAGATTTGTGCTAGATTTATTATTATTTTTTAGGAGTTTGACGGTTTTTCTACTGTCTTTTCTCCGATTTGTTGCATTTTTGAAATTATACTGAGTTCTTCTTCTTTTCCAAAACGTTTCTTTGAGTATTTCTGACTTTGTGACTTGTAATTTTCTGCATATACTCTTTCATGGTGATTGCCTGCGAAAAATTCTGGTTTAGATTTTAAAAAAAGGTTTTTAAATACTGCTAAACCTTTTTTTGTGACCTTCAAAGAATATTTCAGTCAACTTCCTGAAAAATTTTAAAAGTTTTTTTTCTCGTAGGGCTGTTAATTTTTTTGCTTTTTTTCTTTCATATTAATGGACCCAAAGTGATTTTTTTTCTCAGATATACGAAAATGGGAATACGAAAAATCAATGAATCAATTTTAAAACCTGATTTTTTTTAGAATTTTGCAATTTAGTGTGACATGTGTTGTGAAAAAATTTGACATGACGTCGAGATATAGCAAATCATGATTTTTCGGTTAGAAATTAGATTTTCAAGGTCATTTTTGTGAGAGGACACTACATGGCGGCTCTTTTTTCACAGAAAGGTATCATTTTAGGTCATCAACGTCTTTTTTCAGACATCGAAGTCAAAAATACCTCCCTGATGTTAAAAATCTTTTTTGTTCCGTCAACTATACCATCATTTTTCATTATTCTGTATGATTTTTGTGGGCCTTTCCTTCTCTTGAATCCACGAATGGTTCTTCGAAAAAGTTTTATAGCTTTGGTCAGTAAAAAATGAGTTTTTTGGACATTTTTTGGTAAACGTTGCTTGAAAATTGCTTTTTTCGAAGTTGACTTGATCTTCCAAGTTTGATGAAAAGTTTGAGGCGCAAAGAAAGAAGGAAAGAAGGAGAAGAGGAGGAGGAGGAGGAACGGCAATGTCCTGTTCGCTGTTCGTTCCGGAAGTGCGGGGCTCGCGGCGCTGCTCCGTCTGCCGCTGCGACATCGGGGCGCACGAGCCTGCCGCCATCTACGTCCAGCCGCAGCGGCTCTTCGCCCACTTACCGCCCGTCGGCGCCGCCCCTCCGCCCGGCATGAGGTTCGCAAGAGAGAAACTACAGTGTCTTCTGTTTTTCGACAGAAATAAACACAGATACTCTCAGTACATGTAAAAAAAAAGGCGTTTTAATCTGTGCAAAAAACTTCAAAAAAAAAAGATAAAAAAATGCGCGTGAAATATAGTGTTTGGTGTTTACACCGTGGCGTGATTTTTTTCGGGGTCGAAAAATTTTTTTCATAGACTCAATGAAACTATTAAAAAAATAATCAATCGAAAGTAGACTAGTCGAACCAATATGCGCATATTGGTTCGATACGTGAAATTTTTACAATAAAAAAATAATTCTTAAATTTTTTTATGTTCACTAAATACACAAAATTCGGCTTTTTTTACCGTCTATATTGAAAGAAGCAGCGCCCTTTTGTTATAAGCCACGACCACTGATCAAATCTGCCGCCTGTTTGGGAACCCTCTGCAAGTGCAGCCCTTCTCTCATAGCATTCTTAAAAAAATTATTTTCTCAAGACTAAGGAAAAATCTCTGAAAGCCCTACAAATCACGGAATAACCGCAGAAAAATGCAAGCTTTACAAAGTAGTTCAGGAAAAAGTAACCTGTACAAAAGAGCCGCAAATGGCGCTTGAGTCCGGCGAAAGTTTGCTCCACGGATAATTCAGAAGCATTTTTTTCCAATTTCAATTTTTGATTTTTTTCAACTTTATATATATCCGGGGTCTAGATTCAATTCAATAAGTTTTTTTGCAGAAATCAAAAATTTTTTTAAGTAATGGAGTGAGTTATAACCTTATTTCGATGTGAATATTACAAGCAACGAGTTTTTTTGAAAACGACTTTTTTCGGTATCTTTTTTTCCAAAACGATTCGAACTTGTTATTTATCGTAACTCGAGCTTTTTCGCAGCTTCTGACGTCACTCTGGACTAAATGATTCACGAAAACCCTTGAAAAGCTCAAAAAATCACGGCTGTCGGCTCTTCAGAAATCTCTCGAGTGGAAAGATGCTTCACCGTGTTTTTCACGGTGATTCATTTGTGTCTTGGTAAATTCTCTACGGTTTTTTTTTCTTAAGATCTTCTTTCGAGGCATTTTTCTTTTTGAGAAAAAATATACGGAATTTGAAATTATGTGTAAGAGAATTAGCAGAATTTGAGTATATTTTTTTTTAATCTTATTCAAATTTTTCGTACGTTTTTTTGAAATTCAGGATTTTTTTAGGTTTTTCTAAGTTCAGCCTAAGTTTGAACGAAATATCGAAAGACTTCTTCAAACTGAAAAAAATATGTATCAATTGAGGAAATTCTTACTCAAATTCCATACGTCCGTCGAAAAAAACTTTGATTTTTTTCAAGATTTTTTTCAAAGGCCTTTTTAAATCAAGCCATGTTGACAGGGTTACAAGTAAATTTTTTTAAAAAAATTCAGTTTTTTTATTTGCTTTTTAAAGGAATTTTTTTGCTGACAATTTAGGGATAATAATTTTTCGAATTTTTATGATTTTCTACTTTGAACTCCGATCCAGTAGCTTCGAAAAAAATCGAAAATTTAAAAAAATAGAAAAGGAATAATATTTGTTGGAATTAAGATTTTTTAGAGAGTCGATTTTGAAATATTTAGAAGCTTAAAATGCCGGGATTTTGGGCAAAGTTTTATATTTTCGTTGAAAATTTAGATTTTAGAGCATAAAAATCAAATTTCAAGGGCTTTTAGAGACCAAGATTTTCTATAGAGCTGATTTTCTGAATTCTAGAAGTCAGAAATCCAAGAAAAAATCAAGTTGTATGGCACTTGCAACACGAGAAAAAAACCAGAGAACAAACTTTGTCTGACCAGTGGCGCGAATATTTTGGCGATTTTTTCGGGTTTCTGTGCGCAAATGGAGGCCTTGTTTGCGCTCTTTTGGCACAGTCGAGCCCCTTGGCGCCACTTGATTTGATATCGACTTTGGGCGCCTCTTCGAGCCCCATCCATCTCATTTCATTTCCGCTCCTTCCTTCCACGTGCTTTTCCTTGTAATAAATCGATAATTGATTAGAGAAAATGGTGCTACGAGAATTTTTCCATTTCCGAGGAGTACGGTATGTAAAAGCCCGCATTCCGAGATTTGCGTGTTTGCACGTTTTTCGAGTGGCGTTTCTTTTTTTCATAAATAAATTGATAATTGGTCGAAATAGGTTACGAAAATTCCCCTATTTCCGAGGAGTACGGTATGTAAAAGCCCGCATTCCGAGATTTGCGTGTTTGCACGTTTTTCGAGTGGCGTTTCTTTTTTTCATAAATAAATTGATAATTGGTCGAAATAGGTTACGAAAATTCCCCTATTTCCGAGGAGTACGGTATGTAAAAGTCCGCATTCCGAGTTGTTCACTTGGCGTGTTTGCACGTTTTTCGAATGGCTTTTTTTTTCAATCATTTATCAGCTCAATTAGTGAGGAAATAGTTGATGATTTGCCTATCCAGTGAAGTGATTAGAAGAAAATTTTTAAGAAAAAATTTTTGAGAAATTTGCTGGATTTTTTCCCAAATTTCGACTTTTCTGATTTTATTCATTGATTGATCTCTTCAGTAATTTGATGAAAATTCGAAAAATCAATTCAGAGTGGAAAAGTTGGATTATTGATTGATATGTACAATTAATTAAATTTAAAAGCTCAAAAATGCTTTTTAAATAAATATAATTGCTGGATTTGGCACATTTTTGACCGATTTCCTAGTTTTATTTGTCGATTAATGAGTAATTATGAGAAAAAAATGCTAGAAATCAATTTTGAATGTGGCCAGATTATCGATTGATATTTTCAAAATTTTTTGAGGTGCTCTTTTGGGGCTCAAAATCCCAAAATGGCCTATTTTTATAGACTTTCAGGGCACTCTTTGACTTTGAAATTTTCTTTGAAAGCTTAGAGTCTAAAAATTGCATATTAGAAGGTTTTTGAAGGTTTTTCTTGACTTAAAGGTATGAGGGGAGTGGGGGGCAAAGCAGTCTCTTTTTAATCGACTTTGAGAGTTTTTTTCTTGAAGCCTTCTTGGTTTTTGCAGGCTCAAAGTATCTTTTTATCTTATTTCAACATATTTAGTAGTTCTTCTTCTGTCTTGAGGTGATCTTTAGAGGCTCAAAATCTCAAAATAGCCTATTTCAATGAGTTTTTAGGGGTTTCTTTGTTATTGAAGCGATTATTAAGGGCTAAAAAAAAATTTAGGGTTTTTTTGACTTCTAGGTGTTCTTTGAGGTCTCAAAAAAGCCTATTTTGGTCGCCTTTGAGGGTTTTCTTTTACTTCAAGGTGTTAATTTTCGGAAACCAAGAAGTTATAGAGAATCTTTAGAATCTTCATCTGGTTCACTAAGAAGTGTTCTGACTAGTTTTAAGGAAATTACTGAATAAAATGACCCCGTAAGCCAACATTCTGTACTCGTTGGCTCCATTACGAGGGTCGGGATGTCGGAATGTTTGCCGCGGGTGTCAAAAAGACGGTTCAAGGCAGCCGCAGACGTGTGGTCTGACGTGGGAGCAGCTTCCGGCGACTGTTTGAGCTGCGGCCAACTTTTCCCTCCTGAGCCAAAGATCGATATCAGATCAAATGACTTCTTATTTTTATTGGCCTTTTTTATAAAATTCATATAGTCCGTTTTCGCGACTTGCAACTGCTGTTTTTCTCTGCGCCTCTCTCATTTTTATGTGCTGTTTCTCTGACGTCGCCAGTGAGAGAACAGAGAGACGCAGACACGCGAGAGTCGCGGCGAATGAACTATAAAGAACTTTTTTCTTAATTTTTCTGACTTTAGTTTCTAACTTCGAGGCTTCTACTTTCTGAATTTGAAATCTTAATGATGAAATATTTTTTTTATCAGGCTGACACTTTCAAAAAATTCTGATCTCGATTTTTGATTTATTCGCACCCGAATATATGTCTTTTATAGTAGAGGACTAGTTAGGAATTTTTTTGACGAATCGGCCATTTTTTTGAATAAAAACTTCTCATTTTTTTATGGTTTTTTTAAGCGAAAAAAATGATAAGCTGAAAGTTTGAAAAAAATTCTCATCAGGGTCGATTTCGATTTTCGACTTTTTTCGGCCAGTGATCGATATGTCTTCTTTTCGAAAAGTGCTATTTCTGAATTTTTGGACAATATTTGAGTTTTGAATGGCAGATTTCATCTTTTTCTTACTTTGAGACGTTTTTTTTTCGAGCTTCAAGACTTCATTTTCAACCGTTGAGACTTTTATGAAAGGATATTTTTGTTTAAATCATCTTCTGACAGTTTGAACAGTTCTTACCATGATTGATTTCGTTTTTCGACTTTTTCTTTGTCCAAATGTCGATCGATAGAGATTTTATCAAACAGATTTTTTTAGTGAACCTCTTTTTCAAAGAGTTTTTTTGGTGATTAAAAAAATTTTTTTCAAATAAACTTTAATAGAATTTTCTCTTTTTATTTCTTCAGCTCTGAATTATTTTATTGATTTTTTTTTTTTTTTGACTTATTGAGCAGATTATATAGAAGCTATAACATTATACGGCTGTCAACTAAAAATTCCGAATAAATAAATTGTTTCGATGATCCATTTTCTAAAAAAACAACGCAATATTAGAGGCAGATTTGAAGAAATTCCAAGAAATGGTCACTTCAGTGTCATTTTTCTTTTTGAACCCTTTGAGAAACGTAACTCTTGCAGGATGACCGCGGCGGCGCTGTCGACGACGACGGCGACGAGTTCTCTCGCGCCTTCAGAGAACTCGGCGTTCTCGCCGTATTCGCGGTCGACGATGGCCGCCAGCAGCTCGACGACGACCGGCTTCTCCTCGGCGTCGTCGTCGCTGGACCGCGGCGACCGGCGAACACAGCCGCCGCCTCCGCCGCCGCCGCCGCTCCCTCAGCACGGCATCATCCGACCGACGGCCAGGCTCGCGCTCGCTCCTATTCTTCCCAAGGTACCGTGTGTGGATTTTTTTTGTAATAACCTTCTTCCCAAGGTACCCTTTATAAGGGATCCTTCTTCCAGAAGCTTCCTAAATTAACTTGATTAGTAAATTCCTGATAAGGAGGGCCGTTTAAATTTGGGGCTGGGAATCCTCTGAAATTCTTGATTTACTAGGTGAAGGTCTTGAAAGTGTCAACCAGGTGTCTTGAGACATTTCGAGACGTCTCGAGATTCAGAAATAAATTTGATCTCGTCCCGAAAAATTTCGAATTTGAAAAGATTTTTTTTTGGAAAATGGCGTAATATGTGATGTTTCCGTCGTGAACGCACCAAAAGCAATCAAATCCACGCGCAGTTTTAGATTTTGTGTAATATTTCTCAACTAAAAAGAAGTTTTCCTCACAATTTCCGCTTTTTTTTCGAGATATTTTTTTGATAATTCGTTTCTTCTCGAAACTAAAAACTCGATAGCGTGCATCTCTGGTCCCAAGCTGCACTTTTTAGTTTTCAAAAAAGGACACCTCAAAGCCAAAGAAAACGCTCGAAACCCATGAAAGTAGGCTATTTTTGGGCCTTTGGTCAATTTTTGTGAGCCCCTGGACAAATTCAGTAAAAAGAGCATTTTATGAATTTTCATCACTTTTTTCAGAAAGAAGACCGTTCGGGCTCAAATATTTCGAAGAAGATCCGCAGCAAACGCAAAGATCGGCCCTCCAGTGTTGGCATCCTCGACACGAGGTAACTCTCACGTCAAAAATTAGGTTTTGAAAGAACCTAGGGATTCAGAAGAAAATTTTTTTGCAAAATTGGAAAGAAAAGTAGAAAATTCGTCCCGAGACGAATAGGTTACTGTAGGTTGTTGTGAATGGACTTTTCATAATTTTTCCTCTTTTTTTTTGATTTTCCCCTGGATTTTAGGCTAGCAAACTTTCTTCCACTCTTTTTTTCATGAAATATGAGAAAAAAAGGTCCTGGAGTCTCCAAAAGAAAAGGTTACTGTAGCTTGTTGTGAATGAACTTTTTTTTCCTGATTTTCCAATTTTTTCGATTTTTCAACAGATTTCAGCTTTATCTCGATTTTCGCCTCAATTCAGGTTACCAAGAAATTTTCTATCATGAAATTTTTTTAAAAATTTTTTTCTTCAAGTTTTCTGGAGGTATGAAAAAAACACCAGCGAAAAATTCAAACGGCGACTTTTCCGATTTTTTTCATATCGCTAGGGGAACTTTCCGACGGTCACCTTTCCGACGGATCCCTTTCCGACCTTTTTTTCCCTTATGCTTTTTCGGTTTATAAAAAAATCTATTAAAAATTTTTCTATTTCTTTGTGTTTTAATCATTAACCAACTACCTACTTTATATAGGGAGATTTAAAACGAAGAGTTTATCGAGAAAAAAAGTCTGAAAAAAAGTTTCGTCGGAAAGTTGGCCGTCGGAAAGTTCCCTAGCGATATGAAAAAGTCGCAAAAGTCGCCGTTTGAATTTTCGCTGGTCTTTTTTTCAATACCACCAGTTTTCTTTACTTTTTTTGGATTCATGGTTACCAAGTAGTTTTTTTTTCTCTCTCTTTATTATGAAATACAAGAAAATCGGGGTCATATGGTTTGTCCCAAGTAACGTGTGATTCATTAAGAGGGTCTCGAAAAGAATGAGTTACTGTATCTTGTTGTGAATGAACTTTTTTTCTGATTTTTAATTTTTTTTTCTCAATCTCCTTCTGGCTTTAAGGTTATAACGTCGTTTTCCTCGATTCATTCTGAAATATTTTCAATTTTTCCGTCCTCATATTTCACTTGGATCTAGGTGACCAAGTAATTGTCTATTATATTATGAAGTTTGTTCAATTTTCCGCCTCAATTTTCCTGTACTTTCTCCTAGATTTCAGGAGATTAAGCCATTTTCTTCTCTTAATTATGAAATACAAGAAAAAAAGGGTCATATGGTTTGTCCCAAGTGACGTGTGATTCATTGAAGGAGGTCCCCCCGTGTGGGCGGCCCACTTCAAATTTTTTGGCGCCGCCGCTTTTCACGGCTTTCCACGTTCTTAACTAACCAATCGCGTGCTTTGTTCCAAAGATCTGACCATTTTTCGTCGATTTTTGTTTGATTTATTGGGAAATTTTGGATAGGTATAAATTGGAAGATTTATCATCTTTTCATTGGATCACCGTTTCAAAATTCTTTGAAGTTTAAAAAATAACTGCGTAATTAATCTCTGTTGATTGATTTCGAGCTGATTGGTATCTTCTATTTTTATTTTTACCGATTTAAAGATCTTCTAAATTTTTAATTTGGAACAACCCTATCAAATTTTTGGATTGGTTGGTATGAATAAATATCATCTTATACCCTTTTTATTGCCGTTTCAAATCTCTCTAAAAAATTGATACCTTTCCTCTATTTTTTTATTGATTTTTTTCATCAAATCTGGTTTCATTTCATCAGGTTTTGTATGATTTCTTATGAAACTTCCGATTTTTTTATAAAAAAAATAGAGGAAAAATTTTTTTCATCTTTTTTTCCATTGGATTACCGTTTCAAAGCCCCCTCTCGCTTTTTTTGAAGCTTTTTTTGAGTCCCTTTTTTTGTTGCGAAAACGAGAAGAAAAATAGCTCTGAAAAAAATATTTCATCAGATGATTGTTTTATAAAAAGTTCAGACTTAAATAATGGTTTACGCAAATTTTTTTTAGTTTAGTTTTTATCTGAGAACTTCTATGTAGAGGCTATAGGATACTCTTGTAAAAGCTTTTTTTGTTTTTTCTTCAATTTTTCGCTCAAACTTATCATAAATCAAATAAAAATATTATCAAATCGATGTCGAGGGAAGTAAGTGTACAGCGGACTTTTTTCAAAAACTGTAAATTCTCATATCAAGATACCTTGAGCCCTCTGAAAAACGATTTTTGGACTTTCCCGACGTTTTTTCGGAAATTTTTCACTTTTGTGAACTTTTTCCACGTTCAAAGCTTATATTGACTTAGAAAAAAAGAGAATTTGCTCGAATTTCATTAAGAAACACGTTTTTTTAAAAATCTGGCTTTCAAATTTTTCGGAAGTTTGAGGAAATATAAAAACAGAGGCGAAAACTCATTCCAACGCAAAAAATGTAGCATCTTATAAAAAAAACCTGAAACTCAGGAATCAAGGTACCTTGAGCCCTCGAAAAAACGATTTTTGGACTTTTCCTCGAAATTTTTTTCACTTTTGTAAACTTTTTCCACGTTCAAAGCTTATATTGACTTGGAAAAAAAGTGGGAAATTTGCTCGAATTTCCTTAAGAAACACGTTCCGAAACGAGCGAAAAGCCGACCGGAACCCGCTTCCCTATCAGGCAACCGCTGTTTGCCCTCCTTCCTCCCCATTTCCCACCGCATTTGCTCATTTTCTCTCCGATTTCTTCGCCCCAAATGCGATCAAAAACTGTTGAGATTGAACTTTTTTTTAAAAGTATTTTCCTCTCAGGAGCTCTATAAGAAGTTGATTTTCGATTAAAATTAATAATAAACGTCGATTTCTTGATGAAAAAAAGACGATTTTTTTGCTGATTTGTAAGCTTTAACAAAAAAACTACCATTTTTTTAAAAATCTTTTTTTTCATAAATTAGCATCAAAAAAATTCTAATTTTACTCGAAAAAAAGTCTTTTTCTGACTTTTTGTGCGATGGAGCGCGCTTGCCTCAATTTTTCAATTTTTTTCCGGACCGAAAAAAATTTCTTTTTTTGAGCTAATTTTTTTGAATGAGAACCGCCTTCTAGAGTGATTCCAGTTTCCGTAAATTACTTAAATCAGAAAAAAAGAAAAATATTCATTTTTTTGATAAGTCAAGCTCAACCCAAAAATAATCGAATTTTTTTCATGATTTTTTTGCGTTTTTTTCGAAGTTTTTTTCTTATTTTTTTGTCATTCAACTCTGGGCTTTTTTTCATTTAGAGAGTTACAAAAGTCGAGAAAGTTTTTTTCAAATATAATTGACCCTTTTGGCAGTTTTTGAACATAATTTGGAAGCTACAGCTTCAACTTTTATGACCAAAAATCAACTTTGGATCTCTTTTTTTAGGCATTTTGCAGTAAAGTTGCTCTATGGACAAAACCCTTTTTTTTTTCGAAATTTCGATTTTTTCGGTTGTTACTAAAGTTTTTTTCGGCCTAAAAATCCTCTATTTATAAAAATTTGCAATTTTCGGTTGCGAAATGCTTCTCTGGTGAAAAATGACGATTTTGTACAGGTTTCGATTGGGAAATCTATTTTTGTTTCATCGTGAGGTCTGGAAAACAGCCTACATTTTTTTGAGCACCAATCAGGGATCAGTGTGTAAAACTGCATTAAAGCTGCAAAAGTTTCACAGTAAGCTCTGGAAGAAGTCTAAATATAACATCTTTGACGTTGGTGACCAAAAAATCAACATCAAAGTTGTCGGTTTGCAAGGAACCGTCGAAAAAAAAAGGTCCCCCCTGCAAAAATGTTCAGCTCTTACTTTTGAGTGTAGAAGACAAGGAATGTGAACAACCCCCTAGACAAGTAGTAGTAAACAGTCGGAGAGAGGAACGAAAGCGCGTAAATCCACAGAGAGCCGTTTCGCGAGTGGCGGATTTGCACATACACTTTTCATTTCTTCAGCTGATTTCCGACCAGTTACAAGTGAACTGATCTTTTCTTTCCTTCTTTCCCGTGTTAACGAGCCTTTTTCCCCCAACTCGATGGTAGATCCTACCTGTGGCCAACCAAACATCTCCGACTTTTCTCTTGACTTTTCGGTTTTTGTAGTGCTTTTCAATAAGATTTGATTTTTTTAAATTATTTTATCAGTTTTTTGTAATCATTTTGTAGCCGTTATTCAATGAGGCTAGACTTTCTCTTTCCTGTCATTCTCTGAAAATGTTTAGTGGCCACTTTAGGGCTTAGTATCTTCTATAGTAGTCTAGGTAGTGGCTTCTTCAGGGTTTTCACGCTTTGAGAAACGAAAAAGTGGCCTTTTTAGGGTTTTAACATTGGCCCCTCTAGTAGACGAATAGTGCCCACTTAAGTGGCTTAAATTTGGTGGCCTCTTTAGAAGTCTAAGTGTTACTAATAGGTCGCTAAAACTACTAAAGTGGCCACTAAGAAATAAAAATGGCTTCTGAAAAGTTGGTTTCAGAGCTCACTTTAGTGACCTTTCCAAGTAACCCTTGAGAAGTCCTTTAACCTCTAGCGTGTTTTTTCCAGTCAAAGAAGTTCAAGTACTAGAAATCACTTTTTCCAGAATTTATCTCAATTTTCCGTTCAAAGCTGTTTTTTGTTATTTTTTAAGATTTTTAGGTTTTTTTCTTGAAATTTTCAGAATGTCAATCGTTATCCGAAACCACAAATACTTAAAAAAATTTTTTTAAAGTAATTTTTGAGATTCAGAACCGCGTTTTGTACATAAGTTAGAAAGTTTCAACTTATATTTTTTGTCCATTCTTGGCAGGAAAAAATTGGTTCAAAAAACTATCACCGGTTCAACAAAAAAAAAATAGAGAATTTTTATTATTTTCAGTTGAAAAATCTTTTTCGAAGGGTTTTCTCAATCTTTCTCAAGTTTCAAAACGAAACAGACCCAGAAACAAACAATCAAATGCAAAAAAAAAGAGGCCTGAAATTGGCGAATTAGCCTTGGAGCAGAAAAAGAGGCGTTTTTCGCGCCTTTTCGCGCCGAAAATCGCCGAGTTCCGCAAACAAAAATCTGCCAATAAGCCGTCTTTTCCAGCCATTCAACTCATATTTTCGCAGCCCAAAATTGTCGTTTTTCTCCAGTTTTTGTTTCGATTTTCTCAAATTGAAGTTTTTAATTGATATTTATGGAAACTATTCGTAAAATTGATCACTTTAGGGTAAAAAACAGTGGTTTTTTTGGGTTTCTGAACAGTTTTTGGACTCATTTTTAATACTAATTTTTTAATTTTTGATCCAAATTTGCCCTTTTATCGATATATTCAGCTTTGAATTTCTGAAAAAAAATTTTCTTTTTAAATTTTTTTCTTTCAAGTTCATTTCAATTCAAGTTTTCAAGATCAGCTCAGATCCCATTAAGTTTCGAATCAAAAAAATTGAAAAAAATTATTAAAGTTTAGGACTAAAAAAATGATTTTTTTCTTCAGTTTATCGAGTCCCGAGACTAATTTTTGGGCTTTTTATGTCTCTAATTCCTTAATTTTCTACTGATTTTGAAGTTTTTTTGGATATATACTCATTTTTTTGAAATTTTTTTAAGTCCTAATTTTTTTCGATTTTTTTGTCAAGCTCTGTTCAATTTTGTCAAGACTTTTGGAAAAATTTCACAGGCCATTTGAGAGTTTTTACGCTTTAGTGAACAATATAGCAGTCAAATTAGTGGCCACTTAAGTGGTTAATTTTCAGTGGACCCTTTAGAAGTCTCTGTGGTAGTCGAGACCGATTAAAACTGCTAAAGTGGCTATTAAGAAGCGAAAAATGGCTTCTACAGAGGTCGTTTATAGTGTCTTCTGCAAGTAGTTCTTGAGGAACCTCTTAAGTGGCCACTTTTGCTAATTTTCCATGAAAATTTGAATCAAAAATTAAGATTTTTCAAATGTTCATCCTTGCCATGAAAACACTCTTTTTTCTAGTGAGTTTGGTTTAATCAGCACTCGAAAAAGACTTTTTTTAGCCTTTGCAAGCACTTATTTCGACGGCTTGGTCAAATAAAACACGGATACATCCTTGATCTTTGTTGAGAAGGAAAATTTGTCGTTTTTTGCGTTTTTCGGTCTTGTCCAATGTTTGGTTTGAACTTCATGTTGCGATTTTATACTGTCTGAGGAGGAATTGGACTTCAATTTTTTTGAATTTTTTTGCAGAATTTAGTTCAAAAAAATTATTAACAAAGGTCCAAAAATTCGAAGTTCTTTTTGAATGAAAAAAAGTACTTTTTTTCTGGGTTTTTGTATTTAATCGACCTTATGATTTTCTGGTAACGTCTTTTGATAAGGAAAAAATGAAAAAAAAAAGTAGAAAATAGGAATTTACTGATTTTTATCTGATAAGGTAACTATTTAATGTTTTTATCTTTTTCCATTTTTTTCTGTTGGGTTTTTTGATCTCTTTCTCTGTTTTTAATTGATCTGATAAGGTGATGATTTTTTTTTCATTTTAGCCCTATTTGATCATATTCCTAGTTTGGATGATTTTCCAGAGCGTTTTCCTCATCGCCAGTCGAAGAAGACGAGGACGACCTCCACTCACGAACTTCCCTACGATCGTCGCCGGTTCCCGCCCAGCGCTCCAACGACTTCAAACTGATCTTGCAACGATTTCAGGTTTGCCAAAAACGACGTTTCAAAAGTCATTTTCTGGATATTATAGATCATTTTGCTTTTTTCTCCGAAAACTGCCCATAATTATGTAGTCAGAAAAACTTTAGTGGACCCTCAAGTAGTACCTCAAGGGTTACTTGAAGACGACACTAAAGTGGCCACTATAACCAGCTCTATAGAAGCCACCATTTTGCGTCACAGTGGCCACTATAGTAGTTTTAGAGCTCTAGTAGTATCACCTGGACTTCTGAAGAGGCCTTAAATTTTCGCCACTTAAAAGTGATCACTAGTCCGACTACTATAGTGGCCACTGACACGTCAAAACCCTAAAGAGGTCACTAAAAGTTTTCCCAGAAGTATCATTTTTCTTTTTTTCGAAAGAAACTGCGAAAAACTCTTGTGGTCAGTTAAATTTTTACTTAAAACTGAACACTAAAGTGACCACTATAACCACTTCTATAGAAGCCACCATTTTGCGTCTTAGTAACCACTATAGTAGTTTTAGAGCCCTAGTAATACCGTTTAAACTTCTGAAGAGGTCACTGAATTTCCGTCACTCAAGCGCCTACTAATTCGACTGCTCTAGTGGCCACTAAGCCGTCAAAACCCTAAAGGGATCACTTGATGTTTTCTCCGTGCTTAAGGTACATTCTGAAAGTCTCAAGTTGCGAAATTTTCTAGTTTTTGAAAAATAAGAGCTTGAATTCCGAAAATAACCTATTTTGAAGGATTTTTGACTTTGAGGTGCCCATTTTCAAAAAAGAAGAAGTTTTGAAAATTGAGATTTTTAGGATTTTTCTGGTGCATTCTTTTAACACTTGAGAAATCTTTCATCTCAAAAAAAAAAGAACAGAAAAGATAATATTTGATAGTACTAAAAACACTCCTTGTTCCACGAAAACACTCGACTGTTTCGAGAAAAAAACACAGAAAAAAAGAAAAAAAGGGATTTTTTTCAGTCGGCCGACAAGCGATCTTCCATTAATAATAACAACAGCAACTTCACGATGAGCCCCGCCCATCAGAATCCCGGGTAATTTTCAGATTCTACAGTAATCCTACAGTAATCTTGAAGTTTTTCGAGTGAATATGCTTTGAAAAATCATTTATCAAGACATTTTCAAAGTATTTTCCGCAGAGTTGTCAGGCTCTCGAAAGTTTTTTTCGCGGTAGAAATTCGGGACCCCGCGGAAAAAATGTCGGGAGAACTTTTTTTTTGCGAAGCAATGGTCGTACTTGAAATGGCTAAAATGAAAAATCCAGCTTTTCTCAGCTTAACGGGAAGCCATTCCAAGTGCGGTTTTTGAAAAATGTTCAGAGAGTAGTCACTAGAGGGGTTTGGGAGAAAAGGGGTGACTTACAAGACCCCACAATGTGGCCAGTCTAGGGACCACTATGGCGGTGTAGTTTAAAAAAACTTCAGATGGTCCCCTCCACATCGGGTCGGCTCGCAGGACAGTTGGTCTCCAGCCCACCGAAGCAGTTTGAACTCGAATTATCGGTTTCGTCGAACCCTTAAAGAAAATTTGAAAATTTATGATTTTTCTAGAGACAGTCCGGTAGTGTCGCGGAACACGTCGGCGCGCTCCAGACTGAGCATTTCTTCGATTCAGAGTCCCCATGGCTATCTTCCGACCAGAGATTCTTCACCGCGATCTGTTCGTTGTAGACAATTTGAATACAGAAATAAAAACGATACTCGATTTTCCAGCTTCCCAGCCCCTCGCTGGTGCCGCT
The DNA here is from genome assembly GCA_904845305.1 of Caenorhabditis auriculariae. Classification (NCBI taxonomy): domain Eukaryota; kingdom Metazoa; phylum Nematoda; class Chromadorea; order Rhabditida; family Rhabditidae; genus Caenorhabditis; species Caenorhabditis auriculariae. Next base: position 509,642 of record CAJGYM010000013.1, on the reverse strand, counting down.
GCGAAGAGACAGCTCTCCAGACCTTCTGGCCAACGACCGCCACTCTCCCCTCAGTCACACCGGATCTACACCCGAGCCTCGGCCCGACTGCACCTCTCCGCAGCCGCCGCCCCTCACCGTCGCCGTCAACTCCTCGCCTCAGAAACGTCACAGCCTGAGGCATTCGTTCCTCCAGCAGGAGATGTTCTCCTCGTCCCCGCCAAGGTGGATCAAGGAGACGGACGTTGATGAACCGTCCTCCTTGCCGACGATGAGTCCGATGGGATCTTCCTCGAGTGATGCCTTGAGTAGCCAAGGTCGACAGATGGGCCACAAGCCTCCCATCAGAAGTGCGCCCATTTCCAAAAGACCCAGTATGGATCGCCTCGACGCTGGCGCCAATGGATTGAAGAATGGAAAGGTGAGGTCTAGGAGGTCTTCAGAAGGTATTTGGAAGGTGAAAAGTTGAAATTGTATGTCAGAAGCCTTCCAGCAGGCTTCTGAATGTAGTAGGGCCTCAGAAGCTTTCAGAAGCCTTCCGAGGAACCAGAAGGAGAAGCTTCGAAAAGATGACTCTCTCATGATCTTCCAGACCAACGGCCGGTACGGAGGAAGCTGTCGTCGCGTCCTTTCCGGCGTCGACCAGAATTCTCGCGGCGGGGCCAACGGCGTCTACGTCCGCCGGAGCCGTTCCAAAGACGATCGGCCCTCCCTTTCTTCCGTCGTCGAGCTCCAATCCCACTACGGGGAGCCCCGACAGATCATCCGTTAGTTGAAACTCTAGTGGCCTCTTAAGAGGTTCCTCAAGGACTTAGGAGAGACCTCTAAAATCAGCCATATAGAAGTACTTTGGGTTTTAGTGGTCGCTATAGTAGTTTTTAGGGGTCTAGTAGCAGTACCTAGTCTTCTAAAGACGCCATTTAGTTTTAGCCACTTTAGAGGCCACTAAACAGTCAAAACCCTGTAGTGGCCACTAAAAATTTTCACAGAAGCCTTGACAAGGGCTGTGTGCGCGGTGAACATCGAGTTAGGAATTGAGGCTTATATGGTAGATGGACCTAGGGGAGAGTGCTCCAAAACGAAAGAAAAAATCTGCTAAGCGCCATAGGGTACCGAGAAAAAGCTCGTCAAAGTTTTGCCGCCACGTATATGCCCGCGCTCGGAGTGCTCGGCCAGCAACTGGGAGCGTGGTGAAGTGGCAGTGCTCTTAAATGGCGCTGACGCTATGCTAGGTTCGATTCCTTTTGACGTCAAAATTTTTTTGCTTTTTTTTATTCAATTCTTCTACACTCTATCATCAAACAAAAACAGCAAAAAAAGTTCTAATAATTGGTTCATGGCTTTCGAGATCACAACACGATGGGATCGAAACAATATAAGTGAAAAATCACTCGAGAAAAAAAAAAGAAACCAGGTACGAGTACGAGCCCGAAACAAAGGGAGACCTGTCAATGTAATTTCGCATTCTCTATGAAATTTCAAAAGTTTCGGTGAACAATTGAACTAACCTTTTGGTATGAGAAGGGCTTCAAAAAAGGGAAAATAGAGTCGGTGGAATTTTTGCGATGAAAGATTTCTAAAAAGAAAAACATATAAAGTGGTTGAAGGAGACCAGAGGAGCCAGGTGTGATATTATTCACAATTATAAATTTTTTACACGAGGTATACAACCTTTAATTGTATTTTTTTGTGCTATCATCTCGAGAAGCCGCCCAAGCATCTATTATTTGAACGATTTTTTAGAAGTTTCGATGGAAAAACTATATTTGACGCAAAAAAAAAAGTTTTTTTGTGCTTTCTCCTTTCTTCTTTCCCAAATTTCAATCAACTCCTTCAATTCAAACTTTTTTTGCTGTTTTTGTTTGATGATAGATTGCAGAAGAATTGAATAAACAAGAGCAAAAAAAGTTTGACGTCAAAAGGAATCGAACCGAGCATAGCGTCAGCGCCATTCAAGAACACTGCCACTTCACCACGCTCCCAGTTGCTTGCCGAGCACTCCGAGCGCGGGCATATACGTGGCGGCAAAACTTTGACGAGCTTTTTCTCGGTACCCTATGGCGCTTAGCAGATTTTTTCTTTCGTTTTGGAGCACTCTCCCCTAGGTCCATCTACCATATAAGCCTCAATTCCTAACTCGATGTTCACCGCGCACACAGCCCTTGTGAGAATAAATTTGAATGGAGTCAAAAGTTAACATGTAAAGTCTAAAAAACTATCTTAATAATCAAAATCTTGGCTAAAGAGCGCCATTGAAACACGAAAAACAAATAGTTCTTCCGAAACTTTTTGGAAAATTTAAAGGATCACTAGTTTTTCAGTTTCTTGAGTATTGACGCGAAAAGCTCTGCGCCTTCAGAGTTTCATAAAATCGTCCTTTTTCGTATTTTTCACCGTTTTTTTTTTGACATAATGACCTAAACAAGCGATGGATGGTTAAGAGAGAAAATTTAAAGGACCATTCATTTTTAAGATGATCAGGAATCGAAGCGAAAGGCTCTGCGCCTTTAATAGAACGATTTTGAATAATCTATCTATTTTTGTTTTTTGGAAGTATTGGCTCAAACCAACGATGAATCGTTAAGAGATAAAATTTAAAGGACCATTCGTTTTTAAGATGATCAGGAATCGAAACGAAAAGCTCTGCGCCTTTAATAGAGCCATTATGAATCACCCTTTTTTCGTGTTTTACTCGTGCTATTTTTTCCGCCGAGGAATTTGTTCTGTTTGTGTTGAGTAGTTGTGATGTGAAGTGGCTTCCGGGGGTGACAACTAGTACGATCATTCGAAGGAAAAAGCCCCCCTTTCCCCGGGGCCCACGCATCCTCTTGACTTCTCCTGAGAATTCCAATCTTTGAGCTGTAGAAGTTTGGTTGGCGTCATTGTTCACGGTTGGCTTGAGCTTTAGAAAAAGGGGTCCTGACACGATAAGAAAAAGAGATATTGCCTGGTTGGTGGAGAGCGCAGACAGGCCTTTTTTGAAATTGCATTTTTCGGCTTCAAAAAACAGGTTTCAAGCATTTTTGAGCTTTTTTTGACCTTTACTGCGAATTTTCGATCTCATAATATTTTCTTTTGGCTTCGAAAGACAGGATTTGAGCTTCCTGTAGTTTACGGTTTCGGTCAAGATTTTTCTGGGAGTTATTATTTTTTTGATAATAGACAGATGTTCTCTATAAATCATGATTCAGGATCCCCGCCGAGGACCTCGTCGATCCCGATTTTCCTGTCCCACGAGAGCATCGGCCCAAGTCGACTTCAGAGCCCTCTCCAGAGTCCGCCCATTCAGAATCCGCCCAAGAACTTGGCCACCGACAATGTTTACAAGCATTTCCAGCAGGTTCGGCCGGAGAATTCGTTTTCTGGAAGATATTTTAAAAAGCAATTCGAAAGTCAAGGATAAAAGAATGCTCTTCAAAATAGGAAAATAGAATAATTCCTCAAAAATTTGGTAAGAGAATCTTCATTCTAATGAATTTTTGACATACGTAGAACGATTTTATTTAAATGTATATTTTTTTCTTAATATTAAGATCCATTTTTACCTTCAATTTTTTTGAAAAATTGGTAGTTTTTTTGGACAGAAATTTTTAAAGGAAAACTAGAAAAAAAGCTACCGTTCTTTTTTTGGACATAGTGTCACTCGAATTTTTTTCCAGAAATAATCCGAAGGTAAAAAAAAAGAAATTGAATAAAGAACAGAAAATTGAGAAAGCGATGCATTTTCTTCACTTGAACTTCAAATTTTGAAAGTTTTTTTTTGAATTTTATACGGAAGAAACGTATTTTTGAGTTTTTTAAAATTATTTTAAACTGAATTTTCTCCTGTTATTTGTCTTTGAAAGTTCGAATTTAGGGTTCATTGGAAAAATCGAACCCGAAAAAACGGTTCAGATGCGCTCAAAATGAACCGGAATGGATCGCGGAATAAAAGAAATAATTCGGGTTGAAGGCGTCAAAGAGAGAAAAACGCTTGAAAATCAAACAAACTATGAAAATTACCGCGGAAGAAACGTATTTTTGAGCCTTAGAGTTCGCTTGAGAGACCTGGCATCCTTTTTTTGATTTCTTAAAAGCTTTTTGAAGTTCTTGATAGCTTTTTGAAGTTCTTGAAAGCTTTTTGAAGTTCTTGAAAGCTTTTGAAGTTCTTGATAGCTTTTTGAAGTTCTTGAAAGCTTTTTGAAGTTCTTGAAAGCTTACTGAAGGACGGAATCGCTTTTTTAAGCTCTTGAGAGCTTTTTGAAGTCAGGAACCCCTTTTTCAAGTTCTTGGAAGCTTTTTGAAGATGTTGCAACTTCATTCATCAAGGAGCTTCCATTTTCTGACTAAAGACGGTTCAGATGGCCCTCTCGCACGTGCACACGCTGACGATCGTGGCGGACAAGCTGAGCGACGAGATGCGGAAAGGCGAAGAGCCCGTGTCCCGGAACCGGCTCGCCCAGCTCGACTTCTCCTCCTTCATCGTCCAGTCGCCCCATCCGATCCTCACCAAGGGCAAGAGCCTCTTCTACAACGCCGTCTTGCCCCGATCTGGCGCCACCGACTTTCCGGTCACGCTTATGGTTAGTATAGTCAGTCATAGGGGTTTTCAAGGCTGGATTTTCAAAGAAGGTCCTACCGACTTTCTAGTCTTTGTTATGGTAGATACAGTTCATTCATAGTCATTTACTGGGTTTTCGGATGATTTTGGCTGAACTTTAAGAAATATTTAGTTTCACCGACTTTTCAGTCTTTGTTATGGTAGATAAAGTTCATTCATAGTCATTTACTGGCTTTTTTGAATACCTAGGCTAAATTTTGAAGAAAATCTGGTTCCACTGACTTCCCTGACACTCTCATGATAGCATAGTTCATTCGTAATCATTCACTGGCTTTTTTGAAGGCCTAGGCTGAATTTAGAAGAAAATCTGATTCCACTGACTTCCTTATCACTCTTATCGTGAATGTTAATAGATAGTTTGAAATCAAAGACTGAAAAAAAAATCATTTGTAAACATACGTGGGCAAGTACAACGCTATTTGAGTCTATAGTCTGTTTGAATTTTCTCAGGCTCAAGCTCCGCCCCCTAGTGGGATGAACCATTCAGAGAGCGTTTCCTAATGACGTCATTTTTCTTGACATTCAGAATCTGGACAGACTTTGGAAAGTTTCTCTTTAAAAATAACTTTTTAGGCCCCTTTTTTAGTTTCTGGAACCTTGCAAGTGAGGCCGATTGGATAAAAAAAAAGGAAAAAGAACTGTCTTCCAGATCGCTCCCTGCTCTCAATATGCTCCCTTGATGCGAAAATCCGAGTCGAACCAGTTCGAATTGCCGGCTTTCCTGGAGATCGAAGATCACGACGGCGCCATCAAACAGTTCTTGTACGATACCGGAACGCAGAACCTGGACGGCCGGAATACCAAGGTTCAATTTTGTAAAAAATCAAATTTATCGATTTTTTGAAGGTCATCGCCATGCCCCGCCTCAATCTCTGTTCCTTCCACTCCCTCGCTGCTCATCAGTTGAATCAGGTTTTGGATGGAATGCATGTTTCAGAAAGGGTTTATTAATAACAGAGCTTGAGCCGTCGAAAAATGGGTCCCGACGCGAAAAGAGATAGTGTCTGGATACAAGCCACGCCCCTTTGCGTCATGAGCTGAGATTAGAAAAAACTTGTCGAGATTAAGCTGAAATAAGCTTGAAAAAATATTTTCAAAGAAGTTATCATCTTTAGGAAAGCTAGAGTGATCCCTAAAGGGGTTAGGGGAAACAGTAGTCATTATATGGAGTCTGAAAAGCTTACTAAAGGGTTAAAATTCAAGTGGCCTTTATAGGGGTTCAGGCTCGTAAGCCCCTAGACCTCAAGTGGTCCCTATAAGGGTCTTTGAAGGTTTTGTGATGGATTGAAAATTTGATAAAACTGGATCGGTTATTTCTCTGTTGATCTTTCCATAAATAATAAGCGCAAAAACTGACTATCATGCCTCCCTAGAGTGGTCACTACCGAGAAACCCTATAGCGACGACTTTTGCAAGTTTATTGGCCCCTCTAGTGGAGGTAGAGTGGTCCCTAAGGCTGCCCCTATAGGGACCACTCTGGAGTTCCTAAATCTCCCTTTTTCGTCCAATCTTCAACTTGCCTTGCCAGAGGATCGAGAGAAGCCTCCACGAAGAACTCGTCTCGTTCATCCTGTTGCAACTGCTCTCGGCGCTGAAGATGCTCCAAGGCGAGGGCGTCGAAAGCCTTAGCACCAATTTCAAGGTTCCTACATGGCAGTCCTCCCCAGAAAATTGAACTTTTCAAGGAATTCCTCCTCGCCTACAGGTACCCGACGATGGAAACTCCGGCGCATTTCAACGAGTTCCCGCGTCTTTTGTTCTTGCCGGTTTTTCGAGGGGATTCGAAAAGAAAATGACTATTTTCCCTTAAGGAGACCCTCGGAGCCGAGATCGAAAGCGGCGGAGATGAACTTGTGGGTCTTTGCCGGTACGCCCTGAGGGCTCTGTGCACCTTGCTTCATCATAGGATGGATGGCCGGGCTCCGCCCATCAAATTGAGGTTCTTTTTACCCTGTAAACTTTGCATAAATCGTGGTGGATGATGGCGTAGTTGGTAGCTACTTTAAACGAAGTCAGAAGGGTCAAGAGTTCGACTCCTGTTCTAAGAGAAACATTTTTGCTTTTTATCATAATAAGAAAGTTTGTTCCCCCGCTTCAAAAAAATTGTTATTTTTAGGTTTTTTTAAAGTCCGAAAGGAGGGTATTGTAGAAATTTTTGTTTTTAAAAAAGATTTTCGAGTCTTTTAAGTTAGCAATAGTATTGAAAATTGTCATTTCTGACCGTTTTAAAATATCAAAAAATGACTTTTCAATCAGTTTTTTAGGAAATGGTTAACAGCCTTATTCTCAGTATAACTATTTTTTGACCTTCGACTCCAGAAAGATCACCGAAAATTTGATATTTTTCTTTCAGTTTTTTTGAAAAAATTTCCTAGCTTGTATTGAAGCTTTTCTGCCTTTTTGATGGATGTATAAATGAAAAAATGTTTGAGGTCCCGATTTTCGCGCGCCTTGATGGCCTGCGCGGTGTTGCTCCAGGAAGACAAGTCGAGCAGTCTGACCAAGGCGAAGAACGTCCTGGAACTCTCGCTCTGGTCCGGCGGCGAGCACTTCAAGAACGAACAGGAGGCCCGCGTCTGGATCGACATGGCCCGGGCCGAGTGCATCGACAGCTTGGTTCGCATCTTATTTCAGAAAGGAATAGTATATTTATGAATGGATTAGTTGGATTTTAGGACCACTAAGGACGTTCCTATAGAGATCTGAAGAAGTATTACTTGAAAATTTGAATTCATGAAAAACGGAAAATAATTAGTTGACCAGTTGAAGCAGAGTTTAATTTTTTCAATCATCAAAAAAATCAGGAATCTATAGTTTGGACAAAGAAAATTCTTGAGGAAACCTTGATAACATCTTCTGAACTGAAATACCAAAAAAAGGACTCGAAAAACCCTGAAATTTGCAAGAGTTCAAAGGCGATCCTGTTTTAACCGCACCCTGAAAAAATTCAACTTAAAAAAATTTTGAAGTTACCACTTAGGAACGCCAGAGTAGCCCCTATAGGGGTCATCTAATTTTTATTCAGATATAAAATTTAAAAAAAAAAACAAAAGTTGATGAATTTTCCGTTGATATTTTTTATTCGAAAAAAGAGAAATTTCTAAACTTTTTCGCATGAAAAAGCATCTTCTCATGGAGTTAAAAAAGAATAAGCGCCCTATAGGGGCCACTAACTAAGCTTTTGTAGGGGGAGGTGAAGTGGTCCCTAGAGCGGAACCTTGAAGGGCCCTTAGATTGCCTCTAAGAGACCAATATGGAGTGAAAAATTTGACCTCAATAAACCTAAAAATTGATTTATTCCTGAATAAAAAATCGACTGGATTTATATCTTTCTTGTCCTCAAACTTCTAAAAGTTATAATTCTGCCCAAATATTCCATTTCTTTCAGCTCCGACAGCTGATGTGTGAGCCCGCGTCGCGGTTGGGCCCCCGGGAACGATTCCGCGTCGAATTTTTGTTAAGTGAGTCCTTAAATGATTCTATTTAATTAATCAATTAATCAATTTCAGGCGCGACACCTCGCGCCGTGATGGAATCACAAAAAGCCATGCTCACCGCCAACATCAATTAATATAATTTAATCAGAAATTTTCCTATATTTTTCTTGTCCATATTGTGTTCAGATTGCTCACTACTACAGATATTTCACTTTGCTCATTTTCTTCACTTCGAGTCGTGTCCTTATGAAAATTATATATTTTATTTGTCCTTCATAGATGTATCTAGAGTATTTGCACGGGACACGGTTCGCATATTGTTTCCGTTCTTTCAAAATGTATTATAATTAATAAAACCTTCTTTTCAGAGATATATCGATAAGTGAAAATATCATGACGTCATCCCAATTTTCTTCAAATTAGTTTGGATTGATATCAACCGATCTTAAGACGGACCCAACGATATAGTTCAGTTCCTGATGAATTATCCGAGAATTGAGTTACAAATCGAGACGAAACTGAAGCATCGGGATGAAGATCAATCAATAAATAGGCTACATCATTCAAAAGATGACACTGAGACGAATCGATTGATATGATCAAATAAGCTTTAGCTGCTCTGGGAGCCGAGATATAAGCCTCCGAAGTCCCTAATTAAAATTTGAATAGGCGTCAGATAAAATGCATTTGGTGACCTGCACCGCGGTGTACTTTTCTCGCGAAAAAGGAAAAGCTCAAAAAAAGGTTCGTTTTTTTGAGGATTGAAATAGATCAATCGACAGAGTAGCTTCGACATAGTAGAGTTATCATATCACTTTCAAGAAAAAAAGCTCAAAAATGAGGTGAAAAACGAGTCTAAAAAACCGCAATTTTCAGATTTTCAAGCTCCATAACTTTGTTCAGTTTGTAGTTACAAAGAAACTGATTATATCAGTCGAATCAGCGCATCATCAGCTTTCTAATGATATAGGACTTCAAGAGTTTCCATGAGCTTACAGGCCGTCGTAGACTTTCTTAGCTTACATCTCAGCTTCTCCCTCAATTTGAACGATATGATGACAAATTGGTAGAGCGTCTCGAGACGGTTATAATCATATACTTAAGTTCCTGATAAATTATCATAATTTCGAGTTATGAGCTGAGGGAAGACTGAAGCTTCTGGATGAAGCTCAAGCATTTGATAGCCTATACCATTCGAAAGATGACATCAAGACGAATCGATTGATATAATCAGATAAGCTGTATCTGCTCTGGGAGCCGAGATATGAGCCTCCAAAGTTTCTCTTAAAAATAAGCTTGCGCGTCAGATAAATTGTCTCGACTGAGATCGCGCGTCGGGTCAAGCGCTTTTCTGAGGCTCTCATCGGTGTGGTTTCCTCGCGAAAAAGGAAAAGCTCAAAAAAAAGTTCGTCTTTTTCAACTTTTTTCTAGTGTAATCGATAGAGTAGCTTCTATACGATACTGTTATCATATCAGTTTCGAGGGAAAATCTCAAAAAATTGGTCGAAAAAAGGTCTGAAAAAGTAGCTTTTTTTTAGGGTTTCAAGCTCCATAACTTGGTTCATTTTGAAGTTACAGCGGAACTGATTACATCAATCGATTCGTCTTGATATCAGCTTTTGAATGATATAAGTCAACAATTGATTGTGCTTCATCTAAGCTTCAGACTTGTCTCAGCTTGTAACTCAACTTTGTGATAAGATATCAGAAATACTGATACATAATTAAATCCGCGTTAAGACGCTCTATCCATTGGTAATAGCTATAATTGATTCGAAGGAGAAGCTGGGACGTAAGCTGGAAAATTCTGTGACGTCATCGAGGTTGATGGAAACTTTCAAATACTCATACCATTAGAAAGCTGATATCAAGACGAATCGATTGATGTAATCAGTTCCGCTGTAACTTCGAAATGAACTAAGTTTTGAAGCTTGAAACCCAAAAAAAAAGCCTTTTTTTCGGACCTCTTTTCGACCAATTTTTGATATTTTCCCTCGAAACTGATATGATAACAGTATCATATAGAAGCTGCTCTATCGATTACACTAAAAAAAGGTGAAAAAGACGAACTTTTTTTTGAGTTTTTCCTTTTTCGCGAGGAAACCACACCGATGAGAGCCTCAGACAGGCACTTGACCCGACGCGCAACCTCAGTCGAGGCAATTTATCTGACGCGCAAGTTTATTTTTTAGAGAAACTTTGGAGGATTATATCTCGGCTCCCAGAGAAGATACAGCTTATCTAATTATATCAATCGATTCGTCTTGATGTCATCTTTCGAATGGTATAAGCTTTATTGAGCTTCATCAGGAAGCTTCTGGAATATTTGTTTCAGCTTGTAACTCCACTCTATAAGATATCAGAAATACTGTTGCATATCCCATCTTTCTTGAGACGCTTTATCGATAGTCTTTTAACTTCATTCGAAAAACTGACTGAAACCGCTCTTGCAAGCTTCAGTGGCCCCTATAGAAATAGGTGAAGTGGTCCCTTTAAGGGACCACTCTAGAGCTCCTAAGTATCGTCACCACGCTTTACCGTTGAAAAACCTTTTTCGAAACAAAGAAAATAAAGAGAAAACGAAAATTTCTTTTCACAACAAAAAAACAATAAAGTCTACAGCACAAATGATTTACAGCTCACATTTACACGGGTAATTGACAAGATTGGAAAATATGACATGCAATCTCACGGAACAAAAATATAGACTATCAATTTTTTTTTTTCAAAATGATTCTACTAGAGAAATTATTAGCTTGAAGATTGAAAAAAATCTAGTTTTCAAAGTTACTTACAGGTTCAAAAAATCGGTTAAAGGAGGATGTGATTAGAAATCTTGAAGATCTCAACACCCAAAAATGAAAAAAACTTCGATCATTCAATAAAAAGGACCATATAAATCTATTTTTTGTTATTGAAACATTTTAGATGACCTAATTAGCACTAAAACTATCTTCCTCTTAAGATCTCAATAAAAATAGCTCTTCTTTTCGAAGCGTGAGGGCTCTCTCTGTGCCTGCGCCTTTAATTTGGCCTCCTGTTATATTAAAGGCACATGTAAAGAGACAGGCCGCGCGCATCGAAGAGAAGGGTTCTCTAACTAAAGAAATCGTGACAATCTGGGCTATATCACAGTAGAACTTTCTAGAATAAATTGCACAGACAAAAAAAAACGGAAATAGAAGCATGAAAAAGCTAAAACATCATCTAGAAATCGTTTTTTTTTTTCTCAATTCGAGCAGCTTTCTTGGCTGTCGACTTTCTGCAAACGGATCCGTTTGACGGCTTCAACCGCCGACCATCTCCACGGCCTTTTTCCGTTGATCAGGTTTTCGCTCTGCAGATCAATTAATCAATAAGAGAATGATGTAGAGTTTGGATCTACTGTAAAAATTGGGCTCTTCAGTTTTTTTCAAAAGTGCTGGGAAACACTTTTCTTGATAGAAAAAAGCGACAATGTCTTCTTTTATAGAAAAAAAAGGCTCTAGATATCAAATTTTTGTATTTTTCCATCTCATTACTCAAACTCACAGAATCTTCCTCATCGCTTTCCGCGCTCTCAATCTCCACATCATCCGACTTTTCAATTTTTAGCTGAAAAATCCATTATTTTGCGAGATTTTCAATTCAAAACCTCGTCATGTAAAAGCATGGAGAAGTCGTTGCTTTCGGGACCTTGAAAGAAGAAAAATATTTAAGAGTTGAAACTTGGGTCAATTTTTAAAAGAAAAGGAACGAAATTTTCTTGAAAATTGAAAATTGAGAAACCTGAAAATTGTTATTTACTTCATTGATTTCAATTTTTTTCTTGTTTAATAAGATTTTAGGTTCAGCGAAGTTTCAGTGGACTAACTCTTTTTCGAGTTTCAGAAAACATTCTTTACACTTTGTAGCCTTTTTCTGAAAGCCAAGAAGCTTCCAAACAAAACAAATTGATAAAAGGTTTCAAATCAACCTATGGAAACTTTTAATGGTCATAGAGGCAAGTACAGAACTCTTTGGCTCGGGAGGAGGGCTTGGAATACAAGAATTTTGAGAAATTGGGGAAAAAAAAAATCAAGTTTCAACCTCACGGTAATACAAGTCTTAGCCTCCGAGAGGTAGTATTAACTTCAATCCAGGAAAACTTGAGGTAGTTTTAAAAATGGTCTGCCCATGGTTTGTCCATTTTTTTTTTTCAAAACTCAAAACCTTTAACTATTTGAGTTATAGAAGATTTAACGGAAGGAGGCGTCCAAGAATCGTCCGTATCGCTGTTGAACTGTAAGAACATCTATTCAATAAATATGATCATTTTTCGATTATTTTAGGCCAAAAATCTTATAGTCTGTTCAGATTTTGAATTTTAGGTACAATGACGTCATTCAAAAAGGCTCCGTGGATAGCTGAAGTCAGAGGAACTAGAAGATTTAAAAAAAAAAATCTGAGAGCTCTCTTTAAACTCCTCAAGTGGCCACTAATTCTCTCTAATTCGTCAAGAAATGAAGCTGAAGACGAACATCAAGCTCGTCAAGACGTTCAAACCGGCCCAAGGCGTTGGAAAAAGCGACGGCGAGCCGTTTGCAGGCGTCGAAAGTCGACCTCGAGCCTTCTTTCGCGACCAACTGAGTCGAAAAAAACGAGTTAGGGCTCGAAAAAGTTTCGGTATACTTTCGAAAGAGTCTTGAGCTTCGCCAAAAGATCGCTGAGAGCATTTTCTTTGAGATGGCCTAGGCGAAGACAGCTGGCCATGGAGGTCAACACCGGCCTCAAGAACTGCGAGTACGGCGCTTCGAGGGCCAGGTTCAGAACGAGATCAACGAGTTGGGCGACCGCAGAGGGTTTCTGCGGGGCGACGTCTTCCTGGAGAAAAAGACGATCAAATTTGACTTAGGAACGCTAGAGTGGTCCCTGTAGGGGTGAAAATAGTCAAAAAAGTGGTCCCTATAGTGGTAACAGCAGTTAGGTGGTTTCTATAGGAGTGTAGGATCTGACCATTAAACTATATCCCCTATAGGGGTCACTTTTGCAAGCTTTAGTGACCCCTAGATGGGGAGGTAAAGTGGCCCCTAGAGGGGAACTATCGAGGACCCCTATAGGGACCCTTCTGGAGCTTCTAGAAATCTAACGATCCATTTGGAACTGATCAACTTCAGATTTTTTAGTCAAATTTGGAGTTTTACCCAAGTTTTAGTGGCCTTCATAGGGGGAGGCAAAGTTGCCCCTATAGGGGACCTATCAAGGACTCCTCTGGAGCTTCTAGGGATACCATGAAGGGGAAAAAAAAATCAAACGATAACCGAATTTTTTTTTCTTTAAAGGTTTTTGTGGTCTGCGAATAATCTTTTTTCGAGTTTTTTCGAATCTTGGACCAACAGAATCTTCCTTGGAAACGTGGCGACAGACGAACGCCGCCAAATCGACCATTTTGATTCGTTCTTGGAAACTTTCCAGACTTTCCACCTTCGCTACGCATTTCGCAAACGAGTGAGCGAGGCGTAATCTGAATATGGGGCTGTTTGAAAAAAGGATACCTATTCGATTACCGTGAAACATAGGTCAAGGTGTGTTTCTCACAGAACAACTCCAAAAGTCGCTCGAGGCCCAGACGGGAATTCTGGCGGTCAAAAGCCCTAGAAGGAGATTTTATTGTAGTCGAAGGAGCAGAATTCAATTTTGAACTTCTGTAGTGGTTGAGAATTAACACCAAAGAGGAAATATTAGAGCGAAACCCGGTGAAAAACGTAAGAATACAAACTTTTCTCTATTCATACTTACTTATTTAATGGTTCGTCGACTTTTTCGTTCAATGGTGAACACTTTTGTCACTTTTTTTCAGAATTTACGTTTAATTTATCTTCAAACGGCCAGTTAAAAGGCACCTCGAAAATTCGCGAGAAAGCAAATGATTCTTGATAAATTCTATTCCATCTTGAAAAAACGAAGGTTTTCTCAGATTCCGCCCCTTAAGCGGCCATTCTGACCTACTCGAAGCATCAATAAGTACACGTGTTTTCATAAGAGTTGGAACTCAGGCAAATCCTGGGAAGGTAACCAGCAGGAGGTTGTTAGGTAGGGTAGCTAGAAGGTGTTGGGAAAGCCTTTGGAAGGTGTTCGGAAGGTATTTGGATGATGAGAATGGAAAATGCCTGCTGGAAAGCTTCTGGCAGGCTTTTCTGAGTAGAAGGTGTTGGGAAGCTATGTGGAAGGGGTTCGACCACTTGCTGGGAAGCTTCCAAACGCCTTCCGAGGAACCGAAAGCAGAAGCTTCCCCACTTTTTCCAGACAAAAGTACAGATCGACTCACTTTTCCAGAAGAAGAGTCATGAGCGAGGTCCAACAGAGCTTGTTGTTGGCGAAAATGCGAAGGGAATCGAAAAACGCCTGGGCCAAGAAGGATCCGCTCTGAAGGACGGATTTATCCGGGAACATTTCAATCTACACGGACCAGAGACTCCACACACTGCTCGATGCTTGTCGCGACGGCCCGGAACGTCTCTTTCTCGTCTTCTTCGTCGATGGCGCAGTGGAAAGCGAGGGAAGACTTGTCGAACCCGTGTCGGACGATCACGTTTTTCAACGCGTGGAGAACGGCGCTCTCAAAAGGACTTTCTTTGAAAATTCAGCTTTGGGCTAGAAAAAAAAAAATCGCTCATGATGCATCATGACCAGCTTCCTGAAATTTTGCACTCTGGAGTATCTTAGGAACTCCAGAGTGTTCCCTATAGGGGCTTAGTGGCCCTTGAAGCGTCCCTTTTAGGGAGCCCTTTACCAACCACTATAGGGGCCACTGAGGCTTGAAAAAGTGATCCCTATAGGGTTTTTAGTTAGTGACTCCTTTAGGAGATATGCTAGTCAACACTTGTTCTTCAACGCTGGTTCAGAACGCTAAGCGAAGAAGCATTTCCATGGAAAAAACTCAATAAACGGGCGTTAAGAGACCCCTAAAGGGCCCACTTGAGCTGTAGGGGCTAAGGGATCAGACTATAAACCCTAACAGGGGCCAGTTTTTCGGCCCCTATAGGGACCACTCTGGAATTCCTAAGATCAGATTTTTGATGTCATTCATTTCTCAAGGGGGCCAATTAGAGAGCGAGAAGTTTTAGATGACGTCATTAAAAACAAAACGTATTTCCATAATAGAAGCCTTCACAAATTCTGACGTCATTCGATACTTCTGTTGAAATTTTCAAACTGAATTTTTGTATTTCGACTTTTCTCTCATAACTATTGCTTTGAAACAAGGATACTATTTTTGAATGATCAAAAAAAAAATCATTCCTAATAAAACACCTTGACGGCGTCATGTTCACTTTTCATCAGTGGCTGGAGGGCGCAAAAAAGGACAGAAGTGGAGGCGAAATCGCAGTTGATCAGGGCCCCCGCGAGCAGGATCCCCTCTATTTTCAGTTCCTGGGGGCCACGGTCCACCAAAGGGGTCACCTAGAAGCCGATATCAGCCTTGGAATACAGGCTTTTTTTTCGCAAACGATTCGGAAAACGGCGACTTTGAGGAGGGTCGAGACGCCGGTGACTTTGTAGCGTTCGAGGAGGGCCTGGAGGAGGACGGCACAGCGTCGCAACATCGCGTCGGCGACATCGCGAAGCGGCTCCAGTTCGTCTTCGTCCTCGTCTCCGAGCAGTTCTCCCACCGTGTAGCAGATCCAATCGCTGATTTCCTGGAAAGATCTATTCGAATTTAGATCTTCAAACTCCTAGTGGGACTTTTGAAAAACAACAAGCACGCGATTTAATTTTATTTCTGGCTTGACTCGCTTTCAAAAAGAGTTTTTTTCTTTCGCCGTTCCAAAATTCTTCTCTTTTTTTCTTATCACAACCCCCTCCCGCCCCCCGCCAAAAGAAACTGATAGAGGCTTCTCACTAAAAAAACATTGTTGCGAAAAAAATCTCATTTTGAGAGATCTTGAAAAAAATTTGAAGGTAATTATTAATTTCAAGCTTCTGTCGTTTTTTTATAAACAGTTCAGTCCGTATTGGATCAGAAATTCGCTTAAAAAAATCTGGGAATTTTCAAAAGTTTCAGAGTTTATCTTCAGCCGTTACAAAATTACCGATTTTTTTAGAATTTGAAAAAGAAAGAAAGATTTTCTTTTTCTTATCAGCCCCCCAAAAAAACTAATAGACCATTTTCAGTATAAAAAAACTCTTTTCCGAAAAACCTCATATTTGTTTTATGCGTCCTTTTGAGGTCTATCTACTACGTATTACGAAACTCGCTTCATACTCACCCCCCCCCCCGCTTACCTCAAAACTTTGCCTATTCGAACAGAGGTCGATCAACAGGTTGGCCATCAAATAATGAAGGTCCAGGGTGCAAAAAAGGTCCTTTTCAGAGACGATCTCTTTCAAGGCGGTTACGAAGCAGAATCTGAACGAAACCGTTAAAATTCTGGAATTTCTGAAGGAAAACCTGTCAAACTCCTCGTTATCCTCGTTGAGAAGATTGCCAACAAAACCCATCAATCTGACAATTATCGCTTCGAGGAAAGAGCTATGTTCCGCGTATTCAGGCCGCAGGAATTTCAAGCAAAAACTGAAATTTTGGATGAAAAATGGAAAAGTCGGCGAGCAACTCTTTGGTCATTCCGAGGAGTTGGACGGCGTCGGGGAGGAAGAAAAACGCGGCGCGATTTCGGACGATTTTTGAGTTGGTTTGGGTCGTTTTCACGTCGAAAATGATGTCGAGGAGTTGTTTGGTGAAGAAAGTTTGGAGGGAGACTCGCCTCAGCCAGTGTTCTATTCCTTCGTCGTCGCTGAAATATTGCAATAAAAGCAAATTCGCATAGGCAAAGCCCAAACGACCTCAAAAAGGCCCAAAAAAGAAGAGGCTGCTCATTTTTGAGTTTCTAAAAGGTGTTAAAAACTTCTCGAAATCTCCTTTTTGCCATATTTTTCACGCCTTCTTTTTTTACATCTCCTTTTCGGAGAAAAGGTCTGGAAAAAAGGCTTCTTTGAGGCCTTTTTCCAAAATTCCTTTTTGAGACATTTTGGACTTTGCCTGTGTACAAAAATGACACTTATTCGCAGTTTTCTCTTGGAAAGTTGGAAGAGAAAATGAATAAAAAAACCCTCATTAACCTTCAAAAAACGGCTTATTGCCGTTTCCATTTGAAAAATTCAAATAAAACCAAGCAAAAATCTGGTTTAATTCTGAAAAAAACTGTCATTTGCTCATAGTTTTTTTATTATTTTACGCTGTTTTTTTGATTGATATGATCGAAAAAAATGAAAATTAAAAAAAACCGAACTCTCTCTCTCTCTGACTTTTGAAAAAAACATGACTTGGGGGTCATGGTTGAAAAAAGTTCTTAATTTCAAACTTTTCGAAAAGCTCGAAATTGCGTCGAGTAATCACGCCAAGCTTTTTCAGCTTGCTTCTCGGCATTTCCATGAGATCCCGGAGGAACGGTTCGAAGTCGATTTCCCCGTTGTTGTCATTGTTCCGGATGTAATTCATGATGGACAGTTTGACCTAAGCGAAACTGATATTGAAAAGAACTTATCAGTTTTGAAAAAATACTAAAAACAAAGGAAAGGTGAAAAAAAATGGTCATAGTGTTCCGCGCGATAATGTCACTTTTTGAAAACATCCCAAAAACTTTTTTTCCTTCTAAAATTGCGAAAAAGGTCTCGAAGCGAAGTTTGGTCAAACTTGGTAAACGGAGAACAAAAGGGGACAATTTTTCTGCGGAATGGACTATAACTTTATCCGGGAAGAGAAAAAAGATGATAAATAAGCCCATTATTTGATTTAAATTTGAAGGCGCACGGGCCATTGCGCAATATTGGTCCCAAGCCTGCAATGGATATAGACAGCGCGCGTCACGATTTTCATTTTCCTCCGAGCTACAGAGACCTTCTCTTCGATGCGCGCGGCCTATCTCTGTGTATGCGCCTTTAATTTATTTTAAAGTTGTTATATTAAAGGCGCATGGAGGCGTTTGGGAAAAGGGTTCTGACAAGGGGGCTTGGAAGAAACATTGACCATGACGGAGACGGTGTACTCGTCGAGTTTATGGTCGAGGAACTCCAGAAGCAAACTCGGGAATGGGGCCGAGTCGCAATCGGAGATTTCAGAGTCGAGGGTGTCATTTGGATCGAAATCCCGGACATCGATCAGATCAGCGAGGCCGGAAACTCTTTCCGCGGCCGCTTTTGTCCACTTTGTCACCAAGTCCCGGCTCATCAGACGGCGGATTTCTTCTGGAAAATCGAAAATTTAGAAAGTCCAGATCTTTTCAAGCAGCTAGCCCCGCCCCCGGGCCTACAGTAACTTTTCGTCTCGGTTATCTTTTTAAGAGTACTACTCAAATTTTCTTGACGGTCCATCTTTCGCAACTTCTCTGCGCTCTCTACGTCTCCCGGCCACCCTCTCATTTTAAAGTGCTATTTTCATGTTTCTCTGACCTCGCCGGTGAGGGACCAGAGAGACGCAGACACTCGGAAGCTTTTAAGCTTAGGAAGGCTTAGAAGAAAGTCGAAAAATGGAGCGCTATTAAAGGATCATCGAAACGCACGATAAAAAAATTCGACACGAAAGATACCATAGCCATGAAAGCGCTGGTCAATATTTGAAATCTGAACAGTCCATATCTCGAGGGGCTGTTGTGCAGAGTTAAGCTTCTTTTTGAACATTTTTGGATCCAGTTCTTGATTTTTATTTTCCAAAAAACGCTAAAAAAAACTATTTTTCAAAGACTCTAGTAGGAATTTGCAGGAAGTTCAGAGGCTTAGAACCATTTTTAAAGGCAAAATGAGACTTCTGCATACTTCAAACGCTCTAAAAAACGTTTTTCAGAACATCTGGGTAAAAAATTCGCGGCGTTCCCAAACGGGGTGGGGACAGACTTGTGCGTCAGGCCGGGCGGCCCGGGCCGGCCTGGCCCGGGCTTTGGGCCTCAATTTTTTGAAAAAGCCTGCGCGGGCTCGGGCCAGGCCGAGCTTTGAAAAAAATCTTGAATTTCATTTAGAAAAAAATTTCATCGAAAAAAACATTTTTTTACTTGTTGAATCATAGTTTCTAATAACTCTACGAGGAAAAAAATAAAATTTCCAATTTTCTCGTTGAAAAAAAGCGAAAAAAATTCAAAATGAAAAAAATTTTTGAGCTTTTTTTGAGCCGGGCCGGCCATTTTTGCTTGAGGCCCTTCTAAGGCCGGGCTTGGGAAGTGGCCGGGGGGCCAAGAGGTTGACGGGCCGGCCCTCGCACAAGCCTGGGTGGGGAGACGTCAGAAAAATTTTGGCGCGAAACTTGAAATCTCAAGTACGCAGCCAAATGTTTTCTTCATGCCGTTGAATACTTTTAATTTGCAACAATAGGTAGCTGTGACGTCACAGTCCTTTTATCCGAAGCGCGCACTTACTTTTTTTTTTGTAAATTTACAAACTTTGACGCCTCGTTCACCTTCCCTCACCCCATTAGGAATGCCGTGAAACTCCAAAACCCTCAAGTGACCATTTGAATACACTTGACCGCACTTCAACCGCGAAAAAATTGACCCGAAAACCCGCCAATTCAATTTTACTATCGATTTTTCGAACAAAGAAACATGATGAACACAAAAACCGACCCGACCCGCTTCTGATCAACAAACTGAGAAGTTTGAGACGGTCCGCCATGGAAAGAGACATCATGTGGACGCTGGAGACAAGTCTCTCGACCAACATGATTTCCATCTGAGCTACAAATTCTTATGATCAGCACCAATCTATCTTTCTACCAAATTGTCTTCGGAAACTTCGATCAAATGGAAGAAGTTTTGGACAGTTTCGGCGTCGATGATGTGAACAGCGCGGATGGCGTTGGTCCGAACAGCCAGGTCGACGTCGAGAAGACGTTTCGAAATCACTGAAATATTGAAAACTACGAACTGCGTAACTATTTTTAGTCTTCTGATTCTCGAAATAGGCTTCGTTTTTGATTTATGAAGATTCAAAGGTTGCGAAAAAGTCAAGTTATATCAAAAAAGAGCTATTTCAAGCTTTTGAAGCGTCTTAACTCGAATATAGTTTTGCACAGTTTTCCTCCCTTTTAAAGATTCCAGGATATCGATGGGGGTAGAATTAGCTGCTTGAAATTTGAAATCTGAACACACTATATCCTAGTTCCAAGGTTAGTTCTTAAAAATTTGAGAATATACAAGATAAAATCTGAAATCCGAACAGAATAGGTCTAACATTTGTTGGGAGTGACGTCATCGCCTTGACAATTCCGGAATTCGTAATCGTACTTGAAGAATGAGAAGGCGTGAACTGCTGCTGACCGCACTCTTGGGTTCTGAATTGAAATTAATACCTGAGTGGAACCTTCAAATAGTGCACATTAGGGAAAAATCTAGTTACTGATTGTCGAGTCGTTCATTTTTTGTATTGACACATCTGTCTGAAGTTGAAAAAAGCTGTTATAGCCTATTCCGCGCCAGTTTGTCACTTTTTTCTTTCCGCCAAAAAACTGTCTACCAAATTAGATCAAATTTCTGCTTTTATAACGGCAAGAAACAAAGGTCTTGAAGCGAAAGTTGGTTAAATTTGACCTGGCCTTCTGGCGGAAAGAAAAACGTGACAAGCTAGCGCGGAATGGCCTATATGGAGGATTTTCTCAATTCAAACTCGTTGCTCAGGAAATCAAAACATTACTTTTCTTCAAATTAGTTTCGAAATTGGTGCGTTATTCGTTCAAAATAACGATACGTGATTTTAACGGTAAATTTTCAAATGAAAGTTTGAAATTTCCAATAATTTCAAAATTTGGAGCTTCGCGTGTCACGTAATTCGTTGCAGGACCCCATTTTTCCGGAATTCAGATTACGCGGAATCATTTTTTACGAATAACGTGTCAATTTTGAAACCCCCGGAATCATTTTAAACACGGCAACAAGAAAAACGTTACGGAAAGTTGAAAAATATTACAAATAACGGAATAAAATAATTATTATTACCCTGTCCAAAAACGCAGTTAGAAAGCATCAGAGCCCAACGGTTGATCACCCCGTCTTTTATGCCAAAATCCTTCATTTTGTTGTCTAAAACATGAATTTTGTTAAAAAAATCTATGAAAAAAACCCATGGTAAAAACAACAAATCCAAAAAAGCATAGATTTTTAAGCTTAGATTTGAAATCAGTGCAAAAAGCTCACCTACTCATTCTTATTCCAAGGTTAGTTCTAAAAATGATATTTTTGAAGAAGGAAATAAAAAACTTTACACGCGAGTGTTTTCAAATAGAATTCAAGGGAAATTAGGTTTTTAAAAATAAAAAATAGACAAATACAGACAAAAAGAGTATAGGATAATATTTATACAGGTAGAAAAAATAGAAACCTTTTTTTTCTCAAATTCAAAAGGCTTTTTGTTTAGTTTAATAATCATTTTTTTCAGGTTTTTTTCCATTAGGAAGATAAAAATATTAGATAATAGATTAATAATAAACCCCTATAACCAAGAAGAAAAAGAACATGGAAGGACTATAACTTATTTTAAAAATGATATTGAGCCATTCTTTCGCAAAAAAGGTCCTCAATTGCACCTTCACAATCGTCGGCATCGAAAAAATCGGGAAGCTCTTCGACTTCTTCGAGAAGTCCGTCAGTCCGAGCCGATTCTTGCATTTCAGTCAAAGTCATCATCATGATGCCAATCAGCAGGCAAATTCGGGTCCGACAGCCCGCGTTTGAGTCGGTAACTAGCTGGAAAAAATGTTTGAGATGAACAATATTTATAATAGAGGCACTGAAAAAAACTTCACCTTAAGGATTTTTTTATATTTCCAGGTAAACTCTAAATATTTAAAAGCTTCCGATTTATCTCATTCTAACTTTTTTTTAAACTCTTCTGACTTACAAATCTTGTAAAACATATTTATTTTTATTTAACACAAGCAGAATTTCCCCGTAAAGTATTGCAAACCCTATTCTTTTGGAAAGCTGGATTTTTCAACATTTATGCCGTGTTCAAAGTAATTTCCGCGAAATGCGAAATTGTCTCTGACCCTCCAAAATTTAGTTATCTTTCTCTTTCTCTGACGGCTATTTTGAATTTTGCGGAATCACTTTGAACACGGCATTAAAATTATTGAAAATCAATTTTCCTAAAATTATCCCTATTTGAACGATATCAAAATCCGGAAAACTGAACAGTTTCTTTATGGGTCATGTATATTGAAATACAAATTTTGGTCTGTTGAAAAAATTGAGCTTTTTTTTGGAAATTAAAGTCAACTTTAGGGTCTTCAAAAGAAACTTTAAGTACTTCCAAATCTTTTTTTTTTCAAATCTAAGTGGTCTCTGAAAAATTCCGACCGCAGTTTATTTGAAAAAACCAACTTCTTCAATCCAATGCAAGACGGTATCCAAAAGACGGCTCGTATTTTGAACCACACAGTTTAAAGCCAGCTGAATAATTGGAAAAACTTGACATAAAAAAATTGAACAAAAAACCTTGGAGAAAAAAGAAAATAGGCCCAAAATGGCCTCCTTGGAACTTTCCTCCAAGTCATCCTCATTTGTTATGGACAAGAATAAGGCGTTCCCAAAATATTTCATAACTGCCTCGGCGCTTTCTTCGCAAGATAATGACTAAAAATGCCCTTTATCGATATTTTTCTATCAATTTATTAACTTGAGAAATGAGATTTGTTGCATATCCAATCAGTTTATCAACTGAAGAGGGTCCTCTTTTAATCACAGCTGTCACCACTGAACTCAGGCGCTTCACCAAGTTGATCGAATCATTTTCTTCTGAAAAAAATTTGAAAAAAATGGCTCCAAAAAAATCCGAAAAAAACCTCTCGCCTCACTCTGAGCCGCCACAGAGTCATCGTAAAATCTGTCACTTTCGGAATTTTCTCCCTGAAAAACATGAAAACTATCAAATTTTTAAAAACTAACATTTTCATTAGCTTCTTCAGCTTCTTTTGTAATTTTCCTCTCCAGCACCGGAGCCCAATCCTGAATGAAATTATTCTAGAGCCGAAAACAATGATGGTTTCCAACCTGTTCAAAACTGTCATCAGGACTGCAGACGCTCATAACGACGAATTTCGAGTCTGAAAATAAAAAATTCTGATTTTTAATAGTGCAAATTTACTTCAATAAAAAAAAATTACGATCGAAGAAGCATAATAAATTGGAAAAAAATCTTTTTTTGTGCTCATAAACCTGCCAAATCATTAGAAATGATAAAAAAGTAAAAAAATTTTTTTAACCTCACCTTTTCCAAAAACAAAGCTTTTAATTAACTGATAATTTCAACGCAATCAAAAAAATTAATTTAACTTAAATATAAATTATTAATTTATAAATTGTCGACGTTCACTGAAAATGATCGAATTTTCAAACTTTCCAAAACCTTCTTTTCCTTCGAAGTTCGCTAAGTTTTCTACCCCAGAAACTTTGAACATCATTTTCCCTTCTTTCCATCGAAAACACTATTTCTCTATGGAAAGTGCAGAAAAAGCTCGAAAAGTACAGCGATTGCAGAAGTTTTCTAGAAAAATCGCCACACTTCGCAAATTACTCTAACCGTCTAGCGCGCTCTCACCGCCGCGTGCACTCTCCCACCTTCTCTCTAACCGCCCACACTCTCGTAAGCTCTAGACTTTTCGCGAAAAACGCGCATTTCGATATAAAATCGCGGCGTTTTCGATGGAATTCAGTCAGAAATCTTCTAAATATTCTCAATCTACTGCTTCCTACCGCTTTCTACCAACGCCAACATGTCTCTTCTGCTCTACGGAGGCCGCCGTTCGCCACTCGACGCCGTTTTCCGCGAGATGCGCGACTTGGAACGAGCCATGGTTATGCCCTACTGGCAAAACGCCAACTTCTTGGACTTCAACTCGGCTGCTGATGTTGGCGAGGTCAGTTTCTTGCTTTAAAACGCAATTTGGTTAATTTTCCAAGTTGTAGGTAATCAACGACGAAAACAAGTACGGTCTCAAGCTGGATGTGTCGCATTTCCGTCCCGAGGAGCTCCAGGTCAACATTGATGGCCGCAAGTTGACTATTGAGGGCAATCACGAGTCCAGAACCGAGCACGGAACTACTCAGAGGTACATTTTTGGTTTCTGGAGCGAAAAATGGAATAATTTCCACTATTGTTTGAGAAAATACTTAATTTGAGACAAAAAAATGATTCCACCCAATTCAACAAAACTGATTCCAGGTCCTTCGTCCGGAGCTTCTACCTGCCTGAAGACGTCGACGTCTCCGCCGTCCGTTCCTCTCTGACCGACGACGGCCATCTCGCCATCGAGGCCCCTAAAGCGGCCACTTCTCGCGGCCGAGCCATTCCGATCACTCGCAACGCCAACGAAGCCATCAAGGCCAAGCCGCAGGAGAACGGCGACAAGAAATAATCTATTTAAATCTGTATGTTTATTGTAAACTTGTGTTGTATTTTGTGCTAATTTATATTTGTAAATAAATATGTATTTTTGAAAAAATCGGCGCTTTTTGGGGTCACATGCTTCAGAAATATATACTAGAGCAAGAAAAAAAGTTTTCGAAAAATTAAAATTTGAAGTTTTGCTGCAATATATTGATCAGGTGCTTCGATTCGATGTACCTATGTTTTCTTGATTGATGTAATTTTATGAATTTTGATATTTGTAAATAAAGTTGTCATTTTTAAAAATTGGCGTTCAATGGTTTTTCATTAAACATAGGCAAAGTCGGAAGGACCCTCCGAGGGTCCATAAAGGACCATAGAAATGTTCCTTTTAGGGTGATGAAGGCTCTCTTTTTGCTGCTTTTTTGCTCCATTTTCTCCGCCCTTATGCACCATTTTTGCTGCCTCTCCCTTTCTCCACCATTTCTCGAGCCTTTAAAACCCCAGAAAAATGAAGGCTCGTTAAAGGGAGTCTCTTTGCTGCCTTTCGCTGCCTTTTTACTGCCTTTCTGCGGCCTTTTTTGAGCCTCTCCCTTTTAGCAGCCATTATCCATCCTTCCGACTTTGCCCGAGAAAAATACGAATGGGGAAAGTAAGTAAGATAAATAAGTCTATCGAGAAATCTTGGTTTTTTTTTTGGAATCGCGATTCCATCGACCAATATTCTCTTTCCAAAAAAAGTCGATTTGAAAACTTTTCAGTAGATTCAAGGATGTTTTTTCAAGACCACAACTCAAGGGAAATTTTCCGTACACCGCTTTTTATAACTTTCACATCAAATATTTACTCGGACAAAGTAAAAACCGGTAGAAAAAGGAGAGAGGGGTCCCAAAGAGGGTCATTCCTGCTGGCCTGGCCGAAATTTCGAAGACCAAGGGTTCCAAGAAGACGAGCAAGAAGAAAAACGAAATTTCCCATCTTTTACCATCTTTGATCTTTTTTGTTTCATCCTCACCGGTCAGACTTCAACAAAACACAAGACCCAGTCTTTGAATTTCGCCGAGGTACTCGGAAAAAAAAGAACCAAATTTTAGGTTTGATTGCCAATTTATTGCCGGAAAACAATAAACGGCAAATGGAAGGCGTTGGCTGCATCGTCATGCGATTTACGGGCCAAGGTAGGCGGATTGGTCAGTTCGAGCCTTGAAAACTTGAGCTCCCGCTGAAAATGAACAAGTTAGAAAAGGCTTTCCAGGAGGGGGGGGGGGTATGAGAAATGTTGAAGTCAAAATGAAATCCGTGTAAAAAGCTTATGTTTCTAAAGTTTTTGAGTAGACCAAAGCTAATTTTTTTTCAACGCGGACCGGACACGCCAGGGACGTTTCTTTCTGGTTTCGTTTCAAGCAACCACTTTAGGGTCACGCCGCTCAAGTGGCCACTCGAAACGACGGAGCTACGGAGCCCTTCCTTTCGAAGACGGCCTGTCTCTGTGAGCGCCTAACCCGTCATATTAAAGGCGCATGCACAGAGACGGGCCGTGCACTTCGAAGAGAAGCCCGAGAGAGTCCCCTTGAGCTATTTCGGAGCCCGAGAGAGTCCCCTTGGTCTATTTCGGAAGCCCGAGAGAGTCCCCCTGAGCTATTCGGAAGCCCGAAAGAGTCCTCTTGAGCTACTCCGGAGCCCGAGAGAGTCCCCTTGAGCTATTACGAAGCCCGACAGAGTCCCCCTTTCTCAAACTCACGGTTGGAGACGCCACCGGATCCGGCGCCGGCGTTGCCGCTGTTGCCCTGGGCGTACTCTTCGCGTTGGTAGTTGGACGAGGAGGCGTTGCTGCCCATGTAGCCGCTGGAGTAGCCGCCAGCCGACATGTAAGCCGATTTGTCTGCCATTGTTGATAGTATGTCCGAAACCACCTTTCCCGCTTCTTTTATACCCTTCCTTATCTGATCGTCTGAATTATTCTCACGTTTGAAATTATCAGAAAAATACTTTTCTCATTTCTAAATGCTGGCAGAGGTGAGCAGGTGGCTACTCAATGCCTGTCCAGCCTTAATTTTGCTCATTTCGGCCACTTTTCTCTGTCTCAAGGCGAAAAAGAAGAATGGTAAGGGGGGGGCGATTTCAATTTTGAATTTTGAAAAAGTTCTAGAAGTGTCGATCTACGAGATTTCCTATTTTACGAAAAATTAGCAGGTTAAACCTGACCGAAAAACAAGTTTTGGCTCAGCGCGGGCGTGTTTAGCTACCGTTTTGCCTACCCGGGTTCGATCCCGGTCGTGGTCAAATTTTTTTTGCACTTTTTTTTGACAAGTCTAAGCGCTTCTTGCACTTTATCTATAGGTGATTAATCGAAAAATGCTCCTTTTCCGACAAATAAGAGTCGAAATCAATATTGCGCGTGTTCGGCTACCGTTTCGCCTAACCGGGTTCGATCCCAATCGCGGTCAAATTTTTTTTGCACGTTTTCTCCAAAAAATCTAGCGCTTCTTGCACCTTATTTATAAATGAATAACTGGAAAAATGTTCATTTTCAGACAAGTCAGAATCGAAATCAATATTGCGCGACATGAGCGGCCATTCAAATGAAGCCGTTGAACAAAAGAAGAAGCCTCCGTTGGCCTGTGTCGATAGCACATCCACATTTGTAAGTGTATCCATATGGCTCACCTGGTAGCGATCTTCCCGGTCACTCAAAAGGTCACAAGTTCGACTCCTTTCAGCAATCGAAAATACTCCCGCCGGCCCTTTCTCCGGCTCCGCTCCTTTCTCCAAACGGTCGTCAGAAGAAAATTACGTCTCAAGTGAGTTTTGAAAATTTGACGTCATGTAAGAAAAAAAACGTCTTTCTTTTAAATGACGTCATACTTTAGGATCCTAATGACGTCATATTCCAAGACATTACTCATATCTTATCGGAACTCCCGACCCCTTTGAGTTGAGATTTCCTGATGACGTCATTCTTATTCAGATGATATCATTTTTTAAATGAAAAAAAAAATCGAAATATGACGTCATTATTATCCACTCAGCGTCATAACCTGACTTTTAAAATTTTTCTACTTCCAAGGGTCCTTACCTGAAATACTGACGTCATAAGTAGATTGTTTACGTCATAACTTGATTGATGACGTCATAACTTGATCGATGACGTCATATTTCGATTGATGACGTCATAAACCGATGGATGACGTCATAATCGCTCAGGAACGACCGGCGCAGACGGCGGCAGTGCCTGTAAAGAACGTGGACCATTACTCGGACGAAAAAGTGTGGAGCGACTCGGATAATACATTTTTGTCGAGGAGCGAGTCCTACGAGAGGATAGATAACTTGGTCGTGGCTGAGGACGAGGAGCTGGGTCGAGTCAAGCTCATCGCCAAGAAAGATCATGGTAGATTTTCGGACCAGATCTTTGAGACGGTAGACATTGGGGATTTAGACCAGGAAAAGTTGAGACCCCTTAAGTGACCACTTTATGTTTTTCGTGGTGAAATTTAATTTTGAATGGTCCCACTCAAGGGAATACTTGTTCCCTTGAGAGAAGACTGAAGTTTCCACTTGAGTAGATTTATTTTAGGTACCGCCCGGAAAGATCACCGTAGGGAGCAGTCAAAAGTAGATCCCTTAAGTGATACCTTCTTGAAATTCTCTTTGATTTCCCATAAGCCTACTTAGGAACTTAAGAGTGGTCACTAAAGGGGATAGGGGCCATTATAGTGCTCCCTGAAAGGCTGAAGTTCAAGTGGTCCCTTTAGGGGTTTAGGATCTGACCTCTGCGCCACTAAAGCTCAAGTGGTCCCTATAGCGGTTTAAGATCTGACCTCTGAGCCACTGAAGCTTAAGTGGTCCCTATAGGAGTCTTTTTTATTCAGATTTGAAAGCAAAAATACACATAGGGACGGCCACTTTCGTAAGCTATAATTTTTGAGAGTACCTACGCGAAATTCGTCGGAAAGCTCGAAGATTGGCTGAACAGAAGCAAAAAGACGAAATTTTGAAGGCTCCGGCTCTTCTAGCTGCGGAAGAGGTTCGTCTTGTTCTTTTTTTTTTAAGAGACATTTTTTCTAGGACATGAGCTTTGACGACACGCTGAAAGGAGTCGAGTCGTTGCGA
The DNA here is from genome assembly GCA_904845305.1 of Caenorhabditis auriculariae. Taxonomy (NCBI): domain Eukaryota; kingdom Metazoa; phylum Nematoda; class Chromadorea; order Rhabditida; family Rhabditidae; genus Caenorhabditis; species Caenorhabditis auriculariae. The sequence goes on along the minus strand of CAJGYM010000013.1, from coordinate 481,187 downwards.
CCTGAAGCCGGAAGGATATTTATGACTGAAAGGAGTAGAAAGGTGATATTTTGAAGATTTTTTCGTCAGTATTTTGTTGTAAAATTGAGAGGACGCTTCATATTTCCAGAATTGAACTTTACAAAATTATTATCTTGAATCTGGAATATAATAAGGTTTTCAAAATTTTTCATAGTGAAAAAACGGCTTGCAGAGGCGCCAGAGAAAGAAATTTTTTCTGCTTCTCTGGCGTCTCTTCAGGCTCTTCTGCTCTCTCGACTCCTCCATTTTTCGAAAATCAGAATTATAAAAGTTCCTAGGAAGTCTCCATAGTGACTTTAAAAGCCTCTCCAAGTGAGAGAGTGCACTCCTTGAAGAGACGCCAGAGAAAGAAAGTTTTTCTGCTTCTCTGCCGTCTCTTCAGGCTCTTCTGCTCTCTCGACTCCTCCATTTTTTAAAAATCAGAATTATAAAAGTTCCTAGGTAATCCACAGTGACTTGAAGAAAAAAAAGCCTTTCCAAGTGAGAGAGTACATTTCTTGAAGAGATACCAGTGAAAGAAAGTTTTTCTGCTTCTCTGGTGTCTCTTCAAGGCGCTACTGTTCTCTAAATTTCTCTTATTTTTTCAGATTTTAAATATTCTCCCCTTATGGATGTATGATAACATATCGAAATCCCAATTTTTCAGCCAAACCTTCAGAAATTGAAGCCGGACGAAAGTGACCGGAAAGCCCTTCAGGCCTGCGCGACTTCCCATTCCAATCACCCGAGAACCGACATCCAAAAGTACATGGATAAGCATCGAGATCAGTATCCTTCTAAACAAAATGCTTGAAAATGAATGGTTTCATCCATTTTGAGGCTTGAAAAACTCAATCAAAAAATTGAGAGAATCCGAACTTTGGTCCCAGGTTTCATAGCCCAGAGTGCTAACCACTATACCAAAAAGCAAACTGCAAAGGAACTATAGATTGATATGGCAAGGTTAGGCCTTATACATATCTGGCAAAAAGGATAGAAACACTGAGAGGACCTGAACTTTGGTACCAGATCTCATAGCCCAGAGTGCTAACCACTATACCAAGTGCCGAGAAGTCATAGGTCGTTATGGAAAGGTTAGGTCGACTTTTTGATAAGATCTCAAAAAAAAAAAAAATTTGGCAAAAATGGCAAACACCGAGAGGACTCGAACTTTGGTACCAGGTTTCATAGCCTAGAGTGCTATCCACTGTACTAAACTGCCGAAAAGTCATAGGTCATTATGGAAAGGTTAGATCGACTTTTTGATATAATCTCAAAAAAAAAACATTTGGCAAAATGGCAAAAACACTGAGAGGACTCGAACTTTGGTACCATGTTTCATAGCCTAGAGTGCTATCCACTTTGCCAAAAAGTCAACTTCCAAATAGTTATACCTTACTATGGCAAAGTTAGATCGTCTTTTTATTAAATAGCATATCGAAAATGACAAAAATGATAAACACACCGAGAGGATCCGAACCTACATCCTATTTCTCCCAGTCAAGGTCTCTATCCGCTATACCAAAAACAGTATCATTTCAAAGGAAGTCATGCTTCATTTCCTGTTGAAAATTGAACTGCAAAAAGCTAATAAAACACCAAGAGGACTCGAACCTTCAACCTATTCATCCCCAGTCAAAGTTGCTAACCACTATACCAAAGAGCCGGAATGATAAATTACTGTTTTTGCGCTGTTTTGAATGCGTTTTTCTTTCTTTTTTTTTGTCCAAGACACGTTTTTCAATTTCGAATCTTCATATAAAACAGACATTGCAAAATAGGAAAAAAACAAGGTAAAGCGAACTGAGAAAGAAAATGGCAAGAAAGACGATGGTTTGAGGGGATGGGGATGATCTAAGCGCGGTGAGCCTTGCGGTGGGGTCCCTGCTGGTAGCCTTGAGCTGGGGCAGGCTGCTGCTGGTAGGTCTGCTGTGGGGCCTGGACCTGGACCTGCTGCTCGACGGGCTGAGCCTGAGCCTGCTGCTCCTGGTAGCCTCCCTGTTGCTGGGGCTGCTGGGGCTGCTGGGGCTGCTGCTGCTGTTCTTGGTAGCCTCCCTGTTGGGCCTGAGGCTGCTGGTCTTGGTAGCCGCCGACTGGCTGAGCTGGGGCGGGTCCTTGCTGGTAGCCTCCCTGTTGCTGCTGGAAGCCTCCGACTGGCTGAGCTGGTCCCTGTTGGTAGCCTCCCTGCTGCTGCTGGAATCCGCCGACTTGCTGGGATGGTCCCTGCTGGTAGGATCCTCCCTGCTGCTGCTGGAAGCCGCCGACTGGCTGAGAAGGTCCTTGTTGGTATCCTCCCTGTTGCTGGAAGCCACCGACTGGGAGAGATGGAGCCTGTTGGTAGCCGCCGCCGAGTTGGTGGTTGAATCCGCCGATTGGGAGAGCTGGGGCCTGTTGGTAGCTTCCGCCGCCGAGTCCTCCGAAGCCGCCGCCGAGACCGCCTTGTCCGCCGAAGGCTGGGGCCTGAGCGTAGCCGCCGGATGGGAACTGTGGTGGGGCGACGGCGTAACCGCCGGATGGAGGGGCAGCGTAGGCGGGAGCTGGAGCCGGAGCCGCGCCGCAGCACGCGCCGCCGCCGCCGCCGAGTCCTGGGAACAGGAAGGCCGAGGCCGTCGACACGAGGCAGGCTGTCGCGATGATTGTCCTCATTCTGCAAGGTTCTTGATAAAACTGCTTGATAGACGGAAAATCGAGGGTTTGTACGAGGAAGGGATCAAGTTTAGTGCTTTAGTTGAAGTTTTGATAGAAAATTTCTTAAAAGTCGAGTTTCCTGAAGAAGGTTGAACAAGATAGTAACGTCAAAAAGAAAAAAAACTTCAAATTTAATTTTAAGAGCATGAAAAAATGCTTAAAAGGTGAAGTGAGGTGAAAACTGTTGATTTCCGAAAAAATATCCTTTTTGGTAGAAAAAATCTAGCAATAAAAAAAATAATGAAGGTCCGAAAAGGCTCATGAGAAGCAGAAATAATGAAAATTGCCAATTTTAAGATCAAATTTGGCCTCAAAAGAATGTTTATCCATGGAGCGCATTTGTTCTCGAAAAAATTGAAGCCGCTTTTTTTTCCAATAAGGAAGCTAGAAAAGGAAAATAGAAGCATGAAAAGATCATATTTTTCTACTTTGAAGCCTAAGAAGACAAGAAAGGAGCGAAAAACGGATGAAGAAACATCAAAAACGCGGCATTTAAATACCCCCGACACCTGTATCAGGTTCTAAGCTTCACGCTCAGGTTGCGAAAATGGGGGCGTGGCTTGGAAATGCCACGCCCATGATCTATCGCAGTACGGGCAGAGAGGAGACAATGAAAATGAGAATGGGCAAACCGTTTCGGGTCGGAACAAAAGAAACAAATAAGGGGGTCGACAAAAGAACCTCACGGGAAGGTCGTTGGCGACAATTAGACTTTTCTTGTCTTGTTTTTCTATTTGTTGTTTTCTTTTTCCTCGCCAGTGGCGACCTTCACGCCGAATTGGGCTTTCCCCTCTTTTTTCCGCCATTGTAACACTTTTTTCATGAAAGCTTTTCCCTCAGACTTGTTCTCGGTGGACAATAAATGGAAAAAAAGGGTTTTACAACTTTAGACACTTTTTGATCAGACGGAAGTCGGTAAAAAATAGACGAAAATATCCCGGAATTTTTTAGAAAATTGCCATTTTTGAGCTTGACTTTTTTGATTTTTGTTGCTTTTCAGGCTATTTTTGAGCTTCTCAACTGTAGAAAACTTTCAGAACATTCAAACTTCAAAAACAAAAAATTAGAATAGCTCACAAATTCCTGAAAAAAAGTCGTATCTACAAACTATGGAAAAATAGACTTTTCTCCATGGAGCGCGATTGATTTATGAAAAACAGCCTCACATAGAAAAATAAAAAAACGTTACTTTTGACCTCAAAAATTATTATCGACATTCTCAAAAACCGTTTTTTTAAAAAAATTCATTTGAAATTAAATTTCATTGTAATCGAGATCGAATAAAGTGTAACAATTAAATAATCATGTAGAAACAGAAAACTCATCAAAAAATATTAATTTTTTGAAAATTTCTTTTATTTCCAACTCAAACAGAAGAGAACAAGTGAAAGCGTTTAAAAAAATTTCAAAAAAACGTAAAAAAACCCATATTTAGATATGCCCATGAAAATGAAGTCTCTATTATTTTGAAATCTTGTGATAATGACCAAATTTATATTTTTTTAAATGTTTTTTTACACTTTTTTTGTGAAAATTTCTTCAGCTTAAACTCTGAAAAAAAGCTCAAAATTTCCAACCTTTTCCCGATTTTTTTCTTTTGCCACGTTCTTCAGACCAACCTAACATCCGTCGGATTTCCAAACGAATGGCGCAAAAAAGAACCGGTTGAGAAATGTCAAGAGGATTTTTCGTTGAAACGGCCCAGGTGCATTGTCTTTGCAGATATCGGCGTCGGGATCGTTCCGTCATATTTTCCGACGCCAAAAAGCCGGTATCTCCCCCTGTTGCCATCTTCAGAAGATCGTCTTCTCCTTCCTCGACCTGAATATCCGCTTCAAATGAACCAAAAACCAATAATTTTGATCGAAAAACCTGAATTTCTGCTTGGTTCCTTGTTGAAATATCGGCAAAAATATTTTTGCTGACCGCAGGGTTTGAACCTGACTTCTTCGAGTGTCATTCCAACTCCTTAACCACTCGGACATCACAGCTACCAGTTTCTATTCGCATCTTTTGCCTTAAAATTTGCTTTAAAAGGGTCAAAAATGATAGGAAATTTGAATTTTCTTCGGATTCTGTAAATCCGGATAGGAAAATGCTGTGGAAAAACGACGAATAATACTAATTTTCGCAATTCCAATTCATCTCTTCAACTATTTGATTTTAAAGAAGCTTCATTTTCCATTTTTGTAATAATACGAAACAAAACTACCCTAAATAGATCGTTTCGTTCTCCAAAACACTTAAAACTGAACTTCTCCTTGATTTCGAGTGAAATCCATACGAAACAAAAAATGGCAAAAAGATTCGCTGCGAGCAGGGTTCGAACCTACGCGGGCAATGCCCATTGGATTTCAAGTCCAACTCCTTAACCACTCGGACATCGCAGCTCCTGGCGTCGACTGCCTCCGCCGCCGTTGAGTCCCCTCTCGTTCTCTTCCCTCTGTGCATAAGGTGCATGTATTTCAAATCGTTAAAATATTTTATTTAAAGTTTTCTGTAAAAAAACCGGGACGATAATGGATTCCATAAGGCTTACGCAATGATCGGCGCTAATTTCAACGCTTTTTTTTCGCAACAAAGGACAAGCCAATGGGACAAAAAAATCTCGTTTCCGTTGTGATGTTTCAAATGCCAATGGAACGGTGTAGAGGCCTCTTAAATGATCAAACATAATTTTGAAAACGGTTTCAGTTTCAAAAAAATTTAACGATTAATATAAAAAAAGGTAATTTTTGATAGGAAGATATGCTTGTAAAACTTAGAAAAATAAGTTTTTTTATTCAGCTTATTTAATCAAATACCAAGTACCGCTTCAAAAAAAGGCCCTCAAAAACTTCAAAAAATTATTTTTTGGCTTCAAGTTTCTGAATAAATTACTTTAAAGACATCAAAGCATTAAATGAATTCCTCTCTCCTTTTTTCATTTTAAAACGGACCGTTAAAAAAATACTTCAAGCTGTTTTTTTGCAAAAAAACTCAAAAAAATCCGGCGAAAAAGATTTTTTTATAACTTTTTCTTTGATAAAACTTTAAAGAATGGCTTATAAATTTTAGTAATATTTTTTTAATTGAGAGTTTCCTCTTTTTTTTCTTCTTTTTTTTCACGCACTTAGGAACGCCAGAGTCAAAACTTTAGGGGCTCTTGTAGGTTCCCTGCTAGGGGCCACATTGCTTTCCCCTATAGGGTTTGCTTTTTTTCCCTAACCCCTCTAGTGATCCCTCTGGCGTCCCTCAGAGTTTCGAAAACCAAGGTTTCCTTTGTGGAAAAAAAGTGACTCAAATTTCTTTGCGTCTCTAAAACTCTCCTGTTTTCCACGCTCTCTAAACATCTGTCTTTTTCAAATACTCTGTATTTTCGTGTTTGATTGAAATAAATAAATGAATAAATTTGTGAAAATTTCTTATCAGTCAAAATTATCGAAAACGAGTATAAAAACCTCAAATTTCTTCGTATCTCTAAACCCTCTTCTTATCACACGCTCTCTCGATATCTGAACAATTTTCCAATCTCTTTCAAGTGTCGGTACACTTTCTATGTGAAAAACGAACATTTCAGTCATTATATATTTCTTGTTTCAGAATTCAAATAAATATGTAATCGATCCACACATGAAAAGAAGAACCTTGACAAAATAAAACGAAATAATGGAAAAAAGAAGACATTAGAACAAGTTGGTGTGGTGTGGTAGTAAAAAGGAAAAGAAAGAAGGAAATAAAAATATAGGAAAAATCACAGAACCATTTTCTCACTTCGAATAATTGGGGAAAAAGAGCTCGGAAAATCGAGCAAAAAGTCCGATTTTTATGCAAATTCTCTAGAAGAAGAAGAAATGCTGATAAAAATTTGATTTCGATGGTGGCGGACAGAAATATGACAGTGTCGGGAAAAGAAAATTATAAATATATCTATGGAACTAGATTTGGTTGGGAAAGGATGAGAGTAGGGTGAGGTCGGGCGCAAAAAATCGATAAATTTTGGAGAAATTTCGGGGCCTAGGAAGCGTCTTTTATCGCGGCTCTCATCCAAGGGAGGGCTTAAGAGGTTTCAAGAAGATCCCTGAAGCAATCCCTTGACACCGGACTGTTCAAAAGTGGACACTTGAGGGCTCTTGAAAAGGCCCCTCAAGGGGGATCCCAAAATAATCTCTCTGTGCACATCTGACCACGATATGCAAGTTGAAAATCGAAATATAATCTTGAGAAGCCCGATAGAAACTACTAAAGACGAGAATGAAAAAACCCGAGAGGAAAATTTGGGTTACTGTAGGAGGAAACTGTGCAATCATCATCATACGAAAAGGAGAAAGTGTGCAAATAGACGGAAAATACCCAAAAAAGCCAAGGAGAAAAAACACACACACACAGCAACGCAACGACTCGAATAAAACAAGCTGGGAAAAATCGAGACAATTTCCGAATCATTTTATAAAAATCCAATAGAAAGGGGTGAAAAAAAACATATTTTTGTGAAAAAAGGCAGCTGCGGTGTTGACCCTCGAGCACACAGAAAATGATTCGTCTTCTCCAAAATTTTTTGTTTTCGAATTTTGAAGGGTACAAACATTTTTTTTTTTTGAAAATTGGATGGGCGATACGGTTGCAATAATGATAAAAATAGCCGATGATAGTAATAAATCAAAGAAAATATTGGGAAGGGGAAGGGAAGTGAAGGAGGGTTACAAATTGAGCTCTTGGGCGATTTTCGACGCAATATTTTTGAAGCCGATCGATGTGCCGGAGATCCGTTTGAACCGGACGCCGTTCAGGCTCAGCCGCGGGAGTTTGCAGACCTGAAAAAATGAGTAATTCGGTTAATCTAAGCAAAAAACGACGTATAACCAAAAATGAAAAAAAAGGCCAAAAAAAGTTATGTGAAAAAATAGCCGCGGCAAGTTTTTGATAGTGCGCTCTACGGATAATTTCACTTTAGTTGGCGTCAAAAATCCGCAACATTTGCTTCGATTTCAAAGTCTAAAAGAACGTTCAAAAAAGACTCTGTGAAAAAATAGCCACGAAAAGTATTCGATAGTGCGCTCCACGGATAAATATTTCGATAGTGCGCTCCACGGATAAAGCAGGCTTTTTTTGACTTCGAAATTGTTTGAATTTGCTTTGATCTTGAAATTCAGTGTAAAAACGTTCGCGAAAAGGCTTTTTCCATGAATGGCCAAAAAACCTGGGAATGTGCGCTTTACGGATAAAATACAATTTGACGTCGGAATTCTGAAATTTTGGCCAAAAACTTTCAAATTTTCTCAATTTTCTCACAGGCATTTTTACTGTGAAAGGCCATTAGAACTTCTGGGGGGAAATCAATTTTATCCGAAGATTAATCTCACCTCCATTTCCCATTGGACGAGCGAGTCGGCATTGGGATCGCCGTGGATACAGAGGAGAAGGTAGCGTTCGCGTTGCTCGTAGTCGCAGTTGTTGGCGTCCAGCACCTTGCGAATCTCTCTGCAAATCAATTTTCCCATTCTTTAAACCTATGGAATAAATCGACTTCTACTACGAGGTGCCACTTAAGGGTTTTCACGTCTAAGTGCCCACTGTAGTATTCGGATAAGTGGCCTCTTAAGTGGCTAAAGTTTATCGGCCTCTTTTAGAAGCTTGAGTGGTATTAGACCACTAAAACTACTATAGTGGCCACTCAGACGCAAAGTGGTGACTTCTAAAAAAGTGGTTTCAGTGGTCACTTAAGAGTCTTCTTCAAAACGTCCCCAAGGGATCTCTTAAGTGGTCACTAGAGTTTTCCACAGCGAAGTAGATGTTAACGTTTCCACTGAATCTCTATGGGTCAAAGATCTCCCGATTTTCGCCCGATTCCTTCCTGATTTCACTAACTCCTCTTTAACTCCCGTTTCTTGTATTTCCCTTATTGACTCACCTTCAAACCGCATTCCTATCCTATAGGTTACTTAAAAACTCAAGAACAATTCTTAGCTTCTTTCAATAGTAATTTTACTATGTCTAAGGCTAAGGATGAGTACACTATGTCCTGGGAAAACCCTCACCTCATCATGTCCTCGGGAGCGAGGCTCGACGTCGTCTTCATGCTCCAGGTGAAGCGGAGCGACCTCGGCTTGACGTCTTCGGGGGCTACGGGGCCGTGGACGGGCGGCGGGCTTGTCGGGGCCACGTTCGGATGTCCCTGGCCTTCGCGGATGGCGGCCAGGGCGGCGGCCGTCTGCGTTCCTTGCGCCGCGCCGATGGTTCCCGCACGACCTCCGCTGCTCGGCTGCGTCATGCTCTCCCGGTTGTGGTCTCTGAACATGGATTCACTTGTTGAGGGTGACAAAAGAAATCTAAAAACTGAGATAATTGCAAGAGGAATGAAAAATGAAGCTTGTATAGTTGTGTTGTGTTCAGACCACGTGTAACAAGGTCAAGAGAGGTCATGAGTTTATATTTTCCTTTTTCTTGCTTTAATACCTTTTGAAGAATTTCGTCTCTGCGCCTTTAAATATTCCATAACAATCTTTTAAATTTTTTTTTATAAATCTTAAAAAATGGCCAGAAAACTAAAAATCTGGAAAATTTTTTTTTCAAGTCTAAAAAACCTATTACGACCTCATTTCCTATGTTTGAAGAGCATAGAGAGTTTGAAAATTGTCATAATTCTGAAAAATAGCTACAAAAAACGTTCAGAACTTCAAAAATCCCGAGATTTGAGCCTCAATTAGTGTCTTGAGACTTTTTTTAAACTTACATATAAAAAAAATCATCTTTTCCTACTCCTAACAACACAACCACAACACGATTCCAGTTAGACTTTTTTTGAAAAAAATAATAAAAAAAGATTGAAAAAGAGCACGTTCAGACCCCACAAGTACAAGAAAATAACAGATGAATGAAAAAAGAAGGTGCAACAAAAAATAAAATCAATCTGGTGCTCTCACCACACCATGCAAAAATTTATGAAAAAAACTCAAAAAAAAAAAATCAAAAAATGAAAAGAAATGAAGCTTTTGGGTCGATTTGAGTGCCACTTGAAACAAAAAAACACGCTTTTTCTGTCTTCTCTCGGTCTCTCTCATATTCCTATGCTGTTTCCAAGTTTGGCGAGGGAAAAGAGAGCGCAGACCGGTCAGACCGTCTCACGAATGAAGCAATTTAATGGAGAGCTCAAATTCATATTACTGTTTCAGAAAATATTTATTTTTAAGGCATTGAAAAAAATCCATAATCGAGGTACAACAGTAAATTTCAAAAAAAATTTGTTTCTTGTCTTTTTTCCAAATATTTTTGAGCTTTTTATGAAAGTGCGCCCGACCATGGAACGACTTACGACCAAAGGTTAAAATTCGCCAATTTTTTCAACTCCATTGTAACTTTTGTCATAGGAACGCATCACGGCTACTTAGAGGTTGATAAAAAAGTGCGCCCGACCATGAAACGACTTACGCTCGTCCCTCTAACCCATTCTAAATGCGTCCAAAACTGATCTATTTTCTCTGGATTTTCACACAAAAACTCTTCGAAACAACTCAAATCGACCCAAGGAACAGCACAGAACGGAAAAGGACAGGAAAAAGAACGGAGAGAAGAACGAAAGAACACACGAAATCTGTCGCTTGGCGTACATCGGCGGCAGTCCCGGATGATTCTGATGGGTCGATGACGTCACCGGATATTGCTGATGATGGTGATGATGAGATCCGGGCGCGGCGACGGATGGGCTAAACTACCAGTGAAAAAATAGGAGAACGAAAAAAATGTCAAAAAGAAAAGGAAGAATGCAATTTAGTGCTGATAAAATGGGATGCAGAGGTCTGAAATAATTCGAAATTATCACTTGGAATCGTTAAAAAGGAGCTCTTTGATTTGAGATAAAATAAGAAAATATGAGAACGCAAAAAAAGCTCGTGAGGAACATTTTATCAAGAAATTTAACCATAAAATATGGTTTTGAACTTTTTTTATATCAAAAAAAGGTTCAGAATGCTGAAAAATTTTGATTAAAAAAATTGATTCCAACTTCTTTTTTTGAAGTTAATCTTCAATTTGAGCAAAAAAAGATTCGATAAATAAAAATTTTTCCGATTTTCAGCTTTCTGTAGCTCATTTTCGACTAGAAAAAAATGATCAAAAAAAGCTGCATTTTTATATATGAAAAATTTTTTTCCACAAATCGCCTTCAAAAAAACTTGAGAAAGTCCGCTCCAATGACAATATTCAGATCCGTTCAGACCCATAAAAAACAATGAAACGAACAAAAAACGACACAAAAATCATGCGAAATGGAACATTCTGAAAAAGAAAAACAAAACAAAAAATTCAAGAAAAACCGATCCGAACATGCTCTTTCCACGTGCACAAAAATCAATCAACCATCCTCTTTTCTAGAACTTTTTTTTTTGAAATCTCCACACCAACTTGCTCAAAAAACAACCATTTTCATCTCAACCACTTGCACAATACGATAGAAAGAAACCTGGCGAGTATATGACAAAAAAGGCTGTGAAAAAAAAGAGTAGATGAGAAAAAAAAGCCGCTGAAAATTCTGCCGATTCTCATACTTTTCAAAAATTGAACACGAAATATTTTTTCGGTGCTAAAAAAGGGAAATTTCCGATTAAACACGAAAATTATTTCAAAACAGGAAGTCTTGAACACAAAACTACGAAAAACTAGGAAAAAACAGCCACGAAAAGTTGGAACTTGTGCGCTCCATGGCTAAAATCCCCAAAAAGCATCCCAGATAAAAATTAAACGAAAAAAGGCTCAAAATATGTTATAAATTTTCAAAATTCGACGAAATCGCCATTATTCTTCGCAAATCAATGATATCAACTTATCAGAGTTAGCCTTAGAGCACACTTTCCGCGCCTATTTTTTTTTTTGGCTTATTTTTCGATTTGGGGCGGCTATTTTTTCGCATATCATCTTTTTTTCGGCCCGATTTGTCATATACTCGACCTGGCGGTCAGCGAGGCCGAATGATGCAGAATCGGACGCCGCGAGGACGAAGACGCTCCAGATGACGCGACGGTCGCGGCTGCGACTGACGGCGACGCAGTGCTGCTGCTGCAATCCTGCATCATGCCGAAAAGAGCAAGAAGAAACGAGAGAGTTTAGAGAAAGATGGTGATTGATGGATGGGTACCCGAGAAAAGTTGGCTGTAGTCTAATCGCCACAACTTGAAGATTTCTTATTTCTCTGCGCTCTCTCTTTCTCTCGCCGACCCTCTCTCGTATTCACGTACTATTTCCGTAGTCTTTGCAGGCGAGAAAAAAAGAAATAGCAGACAGTTTTCATTCATGTCGAATGGACTATCTATCGGTAGAATACATTTTTTCAAAAACCAATTTTCGGGCACCCACAAAGTCATCACGGTCGAACTCATTCCACAAGGAATGAACTAAGGATAATTGCTGAGATAAACGCGATGTTGCTTGCGGTACATTGGCGATATCGCAAAAGTGCCGCGTTGGCCATGTAGTTTCTTGGACGCGATATCGCGTTTTCCTCTTTGCGATAACGCGCCACTTAGTTTCTTGGACGCGATATCGCGCTTTCCTCTGTGCGATAACGCGCCACGTAGTTTTTTGGACGCGATATCGCGTTCTCCTCTGTGCGATATCGCGCCCTTTTTACAATTGCAAGGCGAAAAAGCGGTCCATTCGCGATATCGTCTTTGTACCATCCGCGACATCGCTTTCCTCTCTAGAAGTTATCTTTAGTTTTGAGAAAAAGGAGAAGATTAACGTGCAATCAGCGTTAACTGAAGATGAAGCTGAAGTTGGAGTCGGAGGAGAAATTGGAGCTGATTGAGCAAGCCTGGCGGGGAGATCGACCATGCAGTTCGTTTTTAGTGTGTTCGTGTCGACTTTTGTTAGAGTTAAAAATCGCGTTTAGATGGGATTTGAAGGGACAGGGACACGGAAAAATGTCGTTTTGATCTTATCATACTTTAAAGGTACATAAGTCACCTAAAACCTTATCAAATTTTCGAAAACATCTTACAATCTTACTGTAGGTTCCTAAACTTTCTGGCAACATTTAAAGGCACATAACGAATCCTTATTAAAGGCGCATAAGTCATTTGAAAATTTTTTAGAATCAGGAGACCCTCTTTTCTTGGGATCCAAAAAATTTCTAGCCAATTTTTAAAGGCACATTATGAAACCTTATTAAAGGCGCATAGCAACTATTACGTCTTATTAAAGGCGCATACACCTATTCTCTTCAAAATTTCCATTTTTTCAGTCCTCATACCTTCAAAAAGCCATCAAAACGCGAGAAAAACCAATTTTCCACTCAAAATCAACCCAAGACCATGCAAATTCTCAACTATTTATATATATTGACTCTGCAGAAAAAAGGAACAATTTCTCTAGAAAAATGTACATTTTCTCGTTTGTGTTGGTTGGTTGGTGAGTAAACTGAAAAATGAGTAGAAGTTTCGAAAAAAGTGAGAAAAAAAAGGCACTCGGGAGGGGTCCATTCGAATATAAGTAGCAAAAAACGGAAAAACGGAAAAACACGAAAAAAAAAAAAACAAAACAGATCAAGCTTCAAAACAAGCACACATCAAGCATAAAAACGAAAAAAATCCGTTTCGAAACCAATAAAAAAGCAAATTCCGACTAGTTGGGTACGAAAAAAGTCACCCTTTCCTTGTTAAACTGAATCAAATCCGGCAAGTTTTGGATCATTCTAACTTCTCTGCGCTCTCCTTATCTCTCAACAGGCACCCTCTCATGTTCACGCGCTATTTTTATGTTTCGGTGAGAGACAAGAGAGCGCAGACAGGTCAGACCGTTCGCAAAACGTGGGGAATAAGTGATACAATCAGTTAGGTACATAAAACGTTGAATATGACTATTAAAAGGTTAATTATCCCACTAATATAGGGAAAAAAATGTTCTATTTAAATGATATAATGGTTTATTTTTTTCAAATCACTAGAGTTGAAATTCGTTTTTGAAAAAAAGCGCTCAAATTTCTATTGAATCTTTGAAAAACTGAACCCAAACCCACAAACTCAGTGAAAATAAACATAAACGGGGCATTTTTCTTCAAAAAATCAACTTTTTCAAGGTTAAAGAGCAATCGAAAAATGAAAAAATCGTTTCTTTTTCCAAAATAGACCTAAAAACCTTCATTAATCGCAATTTTTCAATGGATTTCAAGCCTTAAAACTCGACAATTTGATCAATTTTCTGGGTGAAGAAAAAAAATAAAAGCTAAAACATATTCAGACCGAAAAACGGCCATTTTTCGGCTTATGATCCACATTTTTTCGAAAAATTTCAAGCCTGAAAAAATTTTAAAATGAACTTCAAGCCTAAAACTTTCAAAACCTGGACCGAGGTGAAAAAAAACGTGTCAAAAGCTGAATTCCCAAGGGTTACGGGTGTTAAACTGATTATTGTTGGTTAAATGGGAACGAAAAAAATGGAACACCTGTGCATTGTACATGGAATAATTGGAGGTAATTAATTAGTTAATTGATTGCTTTGTCAATGCGTGGAGCTGAGATAAGAGACGGGGACTAACCGTCGGGTGAGCTTTCCGAGCTTGCTCCAGATGCCTTTCGAGTTGGTCCCGGCGCCGATCGAGACGTTCGGCTGGGGTTCCTGCTCTTCGTCCGAATCTTCGCCGCCCTGAAAATAGCTTTTTAGGTCTATTTTGAAAAAAGAAACGAATTTTTCATTTTTCATTGCCAGCTTGAAAAAGTTGATTTTTTGAAGAAAAATGCCACGTTTATGTTTATTTTCACTGAGTTTATGGGCTTGGGTTCAGGGTTTCTTTTTTCAGTTTTTTAAAGATTCAACAGAAACTTGAGCGCTTTTTCAAAGACGAATTTCAACTCTAATGATTTGATAAAAAAATCCAAAAAATTATATCATTAAAAACATATTATTTTTCCCCTATATTAGTTGGATAATTAACCTTTTTAGTAATAAATTTCGATGTTATATGTACCTAACTGATTTTGTCACCTATCTGCCAGGTTTTGCGAACTTTCTGACCTGTCTGCGCCCTCTTTTCTCTCGCCGAAACAGGAAAATTGTCAATTTTTTTTCAAAAAAATTAGTATGATTATCCCTTTGGTCTCAAGGAAAAATTCATTTTTTTATGACTCAAAAAGCTCAAAAAACTTGTGCAAAAGTCGCTGTTTGATTAAATATTCATCGAATCGAAGACTAAAAAGGTAGCGCGACCCTTTAGAAACTACTTGCGCTCTATTCCACTCTGCAGCGGAAACTGATTGAGATGACAGAGAAAAATTCATTTTTCACGACTCAAAAGCTTAAAAAACAGCTCCAAAAACCGCGGTTTGACCGAATGATCCTCAAATAATCCTTAAAAGTCTAAAAGTTCAATGCAACCGACTAGAAACTACTTGCGCCCTATTGCGCATCAAACCATTAAAAAAAAATCGATTTCTCTCAATTTTAATCCTCTTCGCCTTGAAAATCAATCAATAGATTGATTGAGATTATTATCAATCTGATTTCTGAGAAAATTTCATTTTTTACGTTTCAAAAAGCTCAAGAAACAGCTTCACAAGTCTCGTTTTATTCAAATAATTGACAAATTCCGAAATAATCGTGAAAATTGGCTCAAAAGCTATGTAAAATTGATATATTTCCTCATTTTGAAGGCTTTTTTCCACGCATCCGACCAAAAACTACTTGCGCTTTTTCACACCCCGTACAATAGGAAAGTGAGCCATTTCCTTTTTTTCAAATAATTCAAACGTACAACACATTAAGGGTAAAAAAATTCGAAACTCTTCTAAATATTTTACGAAACGGCATTCTCAAGCAGAAGAAAAATTGGCCTCTCTGAAAAATATTCGAAAAAGAAATCTAATGATTAGGTATACATTAGGGATCACATCAAAAAATGGTTATTTTCCAAAAAACGGGTTCAAAAATTGGACGAAACAAAGTTTTTCAATTTTTCAAAGAATGATTTTTTTCAGAAACTTTAAATAATGAAAATATTCTGTTTGATTTTAATAAAAATCCATTTTTCACATTAGAAACACCATCAAAACCACACTAAAAGGTTACACGAGGTTTTTTTGAAAGGTTTCGTTCACTTCTTCTGTCTTTGTATATGATTTGAAACGATCCTAAAATTGAAAAAGAGCTTCGTTAACAACTAAAAACTCTTAAAATTTTGAAAATGCGCTAATTTTTTGAAAAAAAATTTGACAGAATTACGAAAAAAGGCCCATATTTTGAATTTCAATCATTTTCCTAGTTTAAACTCTTTTTTCGAGATCAAAGCCTCTGAAAATCGCAAAAAAATGTGCATTTTGTCTATGGAGCGCACTTGCACTCGGAATCGTATTTCAATTTTTTTTTTGAAGGCGCTTCGCAATAAAAATTTCGTTATTTAGTCAAAAAGACCTTGAAAAAAAAATGCAGAAAGCTCAAAATTTGACAAAAAGGTCCGAGATCTTTGTAAAAAGCAGGTGAAGAAATCAGAAATCGTTCAAAATTCAGCCAAAAATCATAAAAATAAATCATGATGAAAGCTTATTCTTTTCGCGGTTCATTCATAGTTCAGCCTCTAAAAACCTAGTCTAAAAGCTCAGAATTAAAAAAAAAGAAGAAGCAGACAGAAGAAGCGAACAAAGTAGCAGAAACAAGTAACGAAAGAAGTTTTCGAATCGATTTGGGCTACCTTGTCCTTCTCGGTCTTGCCATGGAAGGTCTGTCGGTTGCGGGTGTTGCGAGGGAAGGCCTGGGAGGAGGGCGGGACTCCCGCGGGATGGGCCGTACTGCCCGCCGGCTGGTAGGGGTGGGTCGAGGGCGTCACGGTGAACG
The DNA here is from genome assembly GCA_904845305.1 of Caenorhabditis auriculariae. Lineage (NCBI taxonomy): Eukaryota > Metazoa > Nematoda > Chromadorea > Rhabditida > Rhabditidae > Caenorhabditis > Caenorhabditis auriculariae. Next base: position 464,705 of record CAJGYM010000013.1, on the reverse strand, counting down.
AGGCGTTGTGGCTGAGGTGCGGTTGCGTCGCGGTCGGATATTGCTGCAAAATGGGCAAAAACGTCTATACAAAGGTCTCGAGTGTGTGTCTGTGTGTCAGATAGATCCAAGTGCATTGTCGTCGACTTGACAGTTCTCTGCGTCTCTCATTTTGACGTGTTCTTTTTAAATTTCTCTGACATTGATGGTGAGGAGCGTCTTTTCTCTGCGCCCTCTCCATCTCCCATGATATTTCCAAGTTTCTCTGACCTCGCCGGTGAGGGAACAGAGAGACGCAGACACTATCAAGTCGCGGTGAATGGACTATATAAATTGTTCGAAATTCCTTTCCAGGCTGTTTAAAGGAGCATATAAAAGGTCAAAAAGACTTCTGCGCCTTTGAACATCCCAGAATACATCAAAATGTGCAAAATTTCACAAAAACTTGATTAAAGACCTGTTTCTATATTTGAATAATAATATTAAATAATTTTTAAAATTTGAAATTACACTTTTTTGTCTCGTAGTGTCTAGTTTGCATATTAAAAAAATCAATAATATTATTTTTTTCCGAAAATTTTTTTGTAGAACTTTGCACAATACTCTCCCCTAAGTACAGTAGCTAACAAAAAGATTTTTTTTTTGATTTTTTGAACGATTTTCAAAAACCTACAAGGCAAAAAATCGAGAAAAAATCAAAAATTTTTTCTTTCAAAAAAAATTTTCTTGTTTTCTACTGCACATGTTTCTTATATTGCATCGAAGAATACAAGCTACGAACAGACATTTCGAAAAAATAGCCGATAAAAAGAAAAAAAACGACGACAAAAAGAGCAGGCTAAAAAAACCACTATTCCAAGCAAAATATTCATGATTTTTTTCCTAATCTTAATGTTTTTTTCTTAAAAACTCGACAAGAGACAAGAAAAAAGAAACGTCTCGTAAAGGAAACATAGGTGAAAAGCGAAAAAATAAATTAGAGAACTTAAAGGTTGCAAAAAATATGTTAATTTGACGAAAAAAAAGGATTTTTTTGGCATTCTTCCAAGCAAATCCGGCACAGAGACATTCGTACGCACAATTTCAACAGTAAGCGTGGAGAATTATTTCATTTTTTTCGCGAAAAAAAGTCAAAAATGGAGGAAATTGAAAGAGCATGTGGAAAGTGGAGAGAATCAGACACTCTGTCCGTCTGGATCCCTCCAAATTCACCACACTCTCTCACGTTTTTGAATTTTGCTTTGTCGGAACAGAAAGAAATAGGAGTTTTTGCAAAATTTTCGAGATATCGCGGACTAATCACCAAAATCACTGATAATCGGATCATTTCGAAGAAAAACTCACTACGCTAACGAAGGTTTTGCCACGGAAACCCGCCTTTTTTATGTACTAAAATGGGAAAAACATCTCGTTTTCCTTTTATTTTTGAAAATGTTGATTCGAAATATTTACCAAGAGAGCCGGAACTGAATTTTTTTCACAGTAAATTAATAAAAATATTTTTTTGAGTCGATATTCTGTCGAAAAAAGGCATTTTCTAGAACAAATAGATAATTTTGGTCGCGATGGGAATGGTTGAACGCTTCGCGGCTGCGGAGCGGTTTTATGTACCGACCAAAAACGACTTTCGCGCTCTGGCATCGGAAATCGTAGGTTTTCAAAATGAATTTTTGGAATTTTTATTCTTTTGACTTTGCCACAGCGTTTCTGTGCACTTAAGTCAGCAAAAATTGATGATTTTGGTCAAAAAATGACTGAAATCTCAGTTTTTATGTACCGACCAAAAACGACTTTCGCGCATTGGTATCGGAAATCGGTGGTTTCAAAGCTCTCGGATTTTTTTTTTGCCGAAAATGAGCAAAAATTGATAATTTCGGTCAAAAATGACTGAAATCTCCGTTTTTATGTACCGACCAAAAACGACTTTCGCGCTTTGGTATCGGAAATCGTAGGTTTTTAAAATGAATTTTTCGAATTTTTTTATTCTTTTGACTTTGTCACAGCGTTTCTGTGCACACAACTAAGCAAAAATTGAAAATTTTTGTCAGAAGTTAAATCAGTCAAGCTCCCATGAACCGACTAAAAACGACTTTCGCGCTTTGTTATCGGAAATCGGTGGCTCTCGGATTTCTCGGACTTTTTTTTTTGCCGGAGCAAGTTTCTGTACACAAAAAAAGAGCAAAAACCGATAATTTCGATCAAAAAATGACTGAAATCTCAGTTTTCACAAAATAGATAATTTCAAATCAGTTAAGCTCCAAGGATTCCATGAACCGACCGTGAAACGACTTCTGCGCTTTGATATATGAAATCGTGAGATTAACCAAAATGACTTTTCAGGAACGAAAATGAAATCAACGTCTCAGGGAGCTAGTCACTGTCTTTAAGTAAAATCTGTTGATTCAATAATCCAAACTCCGGCTCTCTCGCTCTCACCACCCGGAAACCCGACAAGTCCGAACCTGATTGGAAGTCGGATGATGATGAGGGTGAGGTTGGTGGTGCGAGGTTGGTGAGGCGGTGTTGCTGGCGGCGGAGACGTTGTTGGAGGTCGTCTGCTGGGCGTTGGGGTTAGTTGTCGCCGAGCGGGACATGTGCTGGGAGGAGGACCGCTGGGGCTCCTTCACCGTCAGCTCGCCCATCGCCGCGATCATCGACGGCGGCATCGACGGGCTCTGGTGGATCATCGACGGCCTGAAATGGAGATTTGTTGGCTTGGTCTTTCGAACTGTATTTTCCAATTTTTCGAGGTATTTTCTGAAGAAATAGCCTGAGAAAACTATAATTCGCCGTTTCTGAAGAGACGGCAGAGAAAAAAAGATATCTTTCTATCGCTTCCGTCTCTTCAGACCGTCTAATCTCTCGTTAAATTTCACTAATTAGGCTTGAAAAAAAAAGTTCAAGCAAGCGCTAACGATTCTGGGTCATCAAGTGGCCACTCCAGTGACCTTAAGGACCATTTCTATCAGCTTTTTTTTTTTCCTTTTATCAAATATTTTCCTTCCTACACTACTCCAAATTTACAGATTGAAAAATCAATTTCGAAACTTGATTTTCTACCCGAAATTCTTCGTCAGAGCATCACGTTGAAAGCAATCAAAAACACTCAAAAATAATTTCTCAAAAACAGAACCATAACGATCACAGAAAACATCCATTCCAGGTAAAAAAAAAACTACTAAAACAATTTTCTCACATTGGCGTTACTTGAAAGTGACATTCAGAAAAGCTAGCCAAAAATAATCCATTCCAAATGCTACTTGGAAAATTGCACTTTCAAGGGGATTTTTTTCGTGACAGTCATTCCAAATGCGACCACCCTGGCGTCACACCAAAATGAACCAAATCCAAGTGCACACCATTCGAAAACTGATAGTCCGCTTGAAATACGGCGACAGGTTCGTGCGGGCGGGCGACGTTGTGGCGGAGGGCGAAGAAGACGTCGTCGTCGTCGTGGAAGCCCTGGGCCTTCTGACGTCTTCAGAAGCCGCGGATTCGAGGATGGACGTCATCGGCGGGACGACGCAGGTGTAGCGTCGGGTGAGGGGCGTCGTCGTGACGTAGAGGGCCGTGAGGGCGTCGGGAGACGTCGCCGACGACGTCATCGGCGCGGATCTTCTGGGGCGGGACGTCGTCGTCGCTGAAGACGTCGACGGCAGAGGTTCCTCGTCGGCGCCACGGTCACGCCACGCCATCAACATGCTGTGTGTGATGAGATTTACTAATGTGATTTTTGGCTTGGGAGTTCGAGAAATAAAAATGAGAAGGTGCAAAAAAAAGGTTGTCGGTTGGAATCAGGCCAAGTTATTCGTCGAATTTTCGTGATTTAAGCCTTTTTTGAAGCTTTAAAGGACTGATTTATGAAGAAAAAAATCCTAAAAAAATATCAAAATGGATTTCCCTTTTTTTGTCAAAAATTGTGAAAAATATTTTTTAAACCATTCCTACTGATAAAAAGCTTCAACAAATCTGAAAAAAATTACAAAATTTCAAAAAAAGCCTCCTTTTTGAAAAATTCTGATTCCTTCAACATCCTAGGAAACTTCAAAAAAAAAAAAACTCTCCAAAAATTTTTCTTTGATTCGTTTCAAGACCCATTTTTTTCAATTTCAACCCAAAAATCTCCACTTTTTCCAACCAACAACCCTTTACAAAGGTCGAAAACCCCATGCAGAAACAACCGGACAATTGTTAGTTGAGAAAAAAAAAAGTGATAATTTGATAAGAATGATGATGAAAAGAGAGAAAAATTGGGGTTAATAACAAGAAAGAAGACGGGAATCCACCACCAAAAATCGGACAAAATGCGCAACTGTTTTTGAAAAAAAAAAGAGAGGACTAAAAGAAAAAAAAGCAGGGAAAATGATGATGAATGGGAAAGAAAAAGTTTAATCAGAATATTAAAAAAGGCAAAAGAATACTAGAAAAATCTGAAAAATCTAGAAAATGCGCTTTAATGATAAAAAAAGTGCTGAACTTCAACTTTTTGGACTCCGAAATTAAACTAATTTCTCACCAAGCTTTCACAGTTGAAAAATCTTACTATCACCTTGAAAAAACAATAATATTTCAAAAGCTTATTTTTTTCACCATTCGCGCTCTATTGAGAAGAAAATAAACGGACCCTTGAATATGAGATTTCGATATCAATTATGAATTTTCAAAAAAACATCAAAAAAACATCGAAAAACTTGGCAAAAAAATTTGAAAAAAATCTTTTTCATCGTGAAAATTTTTCTTTTTTTCCTTCAAAGATAACTTAAAAAAACTAAAAAAAGTCTTATACGGAAAAAAATTCGAAAAAAAGCCTAAAAAAATCCATGTTCAAAGGTAAAACTAACTAAAAAAATACCCAATTAAGCCCAATTTTGAAAATTGAAAAAAATTCAAAAAGCTCATTCTCGCCAGCATTCGCGCCCTATTGATAATGGAACTAAATACTCTTAAAAAAATTTTTTCTGTGGAAAAAGGCCTAAAAATCCACGTTTGAAAATGACCTAATGCATCCAATTAACTAAATTCTCGATTCGAAAAAAAAATCCAAGCTCATTCCGCCGTGTGTACCAAATGTTAATAACGGTGCATTCTGTTAAAAGAAAAATCAAATGAAAAATCGGGGAAAAGTCCTATTTTTCGTGCAGTCCTCATACTTGTGTGCTGAGAAAGAAAAAAAGTCAATAAATCAAAAAATCGATTAACTAAGGAAACGGGGGGAACAGGCCATATGTAGAAAAGAAACCACAACACAACTTTTTTGAGAGAAAAAAATGAAATAAAAATCAAAAAATATTGATTCAAACTGCTTTCAACGTGACCCTTTCATAATGTATAATTAAAAATTTCAAATTTGAAAAAAAAATCTGAAAAATACACATTTTCAAACACCATTTGCGCACCTTGTCCTCCTCAAGCCATTTTTGAAAAAAAAAATGGTTTCAATAAAAAAAAATTGCATCGATATTGTAGTTTTTCCAACGGACATTTGGAATGTCTAAGGCGTCTGTGCTCTCTTCTTCTCTCATTTTTCGTGAAATGAGGACGATTTTAAAATGCGGACGGTTCTTTACTAGACGGTAAAACTGCCTTATTCTCAAAAAAATTGATGTAAAATGTTTTTTCATTCAAAAAATAGTGATAATAACCCTCTTTTCTTTCAATTTTCGAAAAATGCGAACGATTTTAAAATACGGACGGTTTTCTCTAAGCGGTAAATCTACCAGATTTTTTTCGAAAATTGAAAAAATTGTCTTTAAATTCAAAAAAAAAATAGTAAAAATAATCTTATTCTTCTTTCGATTCTCGGAAAAGGCGAACGATTTTAAAATGCGGACGGTTTTTTCTAGGCAGTCAAACTGTACGGTTTTCTCAAAAAGCAATGGAGATGTTTTTTTCATTCAAAAAACATTAATTTGACTTTCTCAATTATGAAAAAAAGGTCTAGAAAAAAAAAATTAACCATCCGCACTTTCCAGAAAATCCGTCTGAATTAGAGATAATTGACAGAGAAGAGTGCACAGACAACTAGAAAGTTCAGAAATGGAGTAATAAAGACGTTTAGAGAGCTTGAAAGCCAAAAATGAATTTTTCACCTTTTTCAGACCGCGACGCGTCTCACATGCGTCGCGGTCGAGTAGAAATTCCATTTTTTCGATTTTTACGCCAAAAATGATGGAAAACTTGAACAAAAAAACTGAAAAACGTCATATTTTCTCAATTGGAAATCCAAAAATATCGATGCAAAAAAAGAAATGAGACAGTGCGTGTGCGAGAAACGTTCGGCCGTTTCTGTGATTCCCTAGCCAAATAGCCTTATTTCCAAAAATGTATTTTAAGTTCCTTTTTAGAAAAAAACATCATCATGCAATTATTCGAAAAAAATTAATTAATTCCCATTATTTTTTTCCAACACGTTTGAGGTCAGAGGGGATGAGTTTATGATTGAAAATTACTTCAAAAAAGGAAAAAATCGCCGCTTTACAAAAAAAAACTTGTTCGCTCTAATGATGAATCCGACAGTTAAAAAATTGAGTCTGATTCAAAAATCGTTATAAATCCTGACTGAAAAACAGTAGAATACAAGAAAAATTATCAATGGAGCAAACTTTCTCCGATACTCTTCGGAACGCCAGAGCGGTCACTAGAGTGGCAAACTTAGACTCCTCTCAAGGGACCACTTCAGCTTCCTCCTAAAGGCTTGCAAAAGTGGCTACTCTAGGGAAGTATGCTAGACCTTATAGGTCTTTTTAACTTTTAGTTAAAGAAGGGACCACTTCAGGGACTTTAGTATCACACTCTAAATCCCTATAGGGACCACCTAAACTTCTAAGGGGCGCTTTTTTCTTCTGAGCCCTCTAGGGGCCACTCTGGCGTTCCTAAGCCTTTTTTAGTTATTTTGGGCTTTTTTTTCGAGTAATTCCCAATCACAGACCCTCCTCCAACCTCAAAACTCTATGCCAAGGACAAAGCTTCGAAAATTGGGGAAAAACTCACTTGGAGGCGGGTTCCTTGACGTCGGGGCCAGGGGACTTTGGTTCCAGGGAAGCTGACGTCGTCGTGTCTTCCGGAGAAGAGACGCCGGACGGTGATGCAGGGGGCATCGAGGTTCCGGCCGCGGTTCCGCCGCCGATCAGCGGAAGCCCTGATCCTAGAGAAAGCCCTTTTATTTTGAGGATCAAGTATTTCGTCATTATTCAAAAAAATAGCGCCTAACAGGGGGGGGTCATTTTACTTTCTTCTGCTTGGGAGTCAAGAAAAAAAGGTCTTGGGGGAGAACCCAGTAAAAAAATTCTTGTAGATCTCTGGGGGTTTTCAATGTTAAAAAAAGAAACGAACCATTTGCGGTAGGAGTTCCGATGGAAGATTCGCTGCTCTCATCTTCGTCCTCCTTGATGACCGGTTCGGTGGGCGCGTGCGAGATTTGCGAGCCGGACTTCTGGAAAAAAGTACTTGAAGAGGGCACTAGAGTGGCCACTAGAACCACCTCTATAGAAGCCGCTATTTTTTGTCTTAGTGACCACCATAGCAGTTTTCAGCGTCCCCATAGTGCCGTTTAAACCTCTAAAGAGGTCACTGAATTCCAGACACTTGAGTGGCCACTAATTCGACTGCTATAGATGCCACTCAAACGTCAAAACACTAAAGTGGCCACTAAGAATTTTCCGGTGAATCGTCCTTTTCCTATACCTGAAGAGGAGCCGCTCCGGCGGCGGCGGACGCCTGAGCCTGCGCCATAGCCGCGGGGATCTTCATCTGTGGCGCCGGGGCGAGTTTGCTCATCAAAGCCGACGAGGTCAGGTTCATGAACTGGGCACTGGAATATCGGGCATTCAGTTCGAGTTCAAAAACTGTCTTTTTTGGTTCCAGCTAGTCATAAATCCAAGTTGCTTCATTCCTTATAAGTGAAATCTTTTTTGGAATACGTCCGGGGATGAAAAAACGATAAGACTACTGTAACTTCAGTCATTTTACTTTAGATATGTCCTAAATTTCATTGTAAGCCTCATTTTTTCAAGTTGGATAGATTTTCAAGTATAGCCGAATCGATATAATCATTTGAAATGAACCAGAAAAGTCTCAAAATCATCTCACAATGTCTAAAAAATTTCGAATAGCACTTATTTCTTCACTGAAAGACCCCTAATTCTACTTCAAAAAGCGAAATTTCCAGAAAAAAGCTTAAAGTCAAAGAAAAACCCAAAAAGCTCCTAAAAAGCCGTTGTAGGATTTTTTTTCTCAATCTTCAAAAATCGAATAATCGAAAGTTTTGCGAATTTTCGGACCCTTATCAAGTGTCTCAACCGATTTTTAAAAAATTCAGAAATCTGTTTTCTCAGAGACCCTTTCCCAAAAATTCCAGTCAATTCTGAAGCCTTTGTTTCCTTTCAACTATCCTCAAAGTCAAGAAAGGGCTTCTAAGTCCAAAAGTCTCCCTAATTTTCCAGGACCATGGGTCTTGACACGATAAAAGAAGAAATAGTGCCTGATTGGTGGAGAGCGCAGACAGGCCACGCCTTTTAAGATCTCAAGCTAGCCGTGAACCGACTAAACTTCATAATCTCTGACCAAGACCAAGAAAAACTCTCAAAAGACTTCGAGTCTCTCTAATTTCTATCCAGGACCAAGAAAAAACAGAATTTTCAGGATTCTTGAAATTTTCTCTTCACTAGACTAATACAAAAAGTCAAATATAGCTGATTCGCGGCGAAAATCGGAAAATGGGTCCTGACACGATGAAAGAGGAGATAGTGCCTGGTAAGCGGAGATCGCAGACAAGCCACGCCCCTTCGCATCTCAAGCTAGCCATAAATCGACCGTACTTTCTAATTCTTTCCAAGACCCGGAAAAACTCCCAAAAGACTTCAAGTCTCCCTAATTTCCACCCAAGACCCATAAACTGACTCTCGGTCCCTCTGATGTTGACTGGGGGCGATTCCAGTGGTGGCTCGGTGGCTTCCGACTTGGTTGAGGGGGATCCGACCCTTGGGGTCGCTGGATTTCCGGGGACCCTGGGTTGTGGTGGTGGTGACCGGAGTCGTTCCGGGCCTTGAAAAGAGGACGGGTCCGCCCGGCGGGACTCCTTGCTGCTGCTGGGAGGGCTGTTGCTGGCCTGTCGCCGCTGGAAAATCATCTCCTGATTGCCAGTTTCCGTCGAAAAAACTGACTAGGCTTGTAGGTCGGCGGCTGGAGACTTAACGCCGGATGCCGTGGGTTGGGCTGATTCCGGAGGATTACTTGCTGAAAAATCATAGGAATTGATGAGTTCTCATAAAGAAATATGGAATTTTAAAGCTTCTATGATTAAAAAACACTTCAAATACTTTTATAAGACTCAGCCAAGGTTTTAGAAAAATAGGGAAAATGCCTAAAACGTTAATATTTTCTGAAAGAAGCACTCTATTACCAAAATCTCCATTCATCCAAAATCCAATCCGAAAACCGCCTTTCAAAAATTTAAACTCTTGAGAAAGAATTAGACCACGATTTTTGATTAAAGCTAGGAAATAACCAATTTCAGACCTTTACCGAAGCTTAAAAAATTGAACAAAACGTTTCGAAATGTCTCAAAATGCTCTTTTCTGTGCGTTTTTCAAAGCTCCCAGGAGAAGAAGAATATTTCGAGGCCATTTTTTTCCTATTTTGAAACAAGCTTTTTCTTCTTATCTGTTCCAAGCGCACTAAGAAAGGTAAAAAACAATTGACTTGAAAAAACTTTCAAAAAGAGGAAACTGCTATTATTCTCAGGGAGGTAAGGTTGACTAGGCAGTGCTCACTTCAATTCGGGATAGCTTGATTCTAAACGTTAATCGACTATTTTCCTAGTTGTTTCCAAAGCTGCTGATGGGATGGGACTTTCCGGGTCGACCCCAGAAGTGGTAACGGGTCATTATTTCTCAATTTCTCACATTTTTACTCATTTTCAACTTTGCGGGAGGTCCTATCACCAGCTCTAGCCACCTACGAAACTAACCCCAGCCCTGGCCGAGTTGCTTCCAGTGGCGCCGACGACGGCGTCGTTCTGACTGCTCCTTCTGGACGGCTGTTTGGCGGCGGCGGCTGCGGCAGCAGCGCCGGCCGAGTTGGCGGCCGTACCGGCGGTTATCGAGCCGCCGGCTCCGTTCGACTGGGCGGAACCGGCCCGCGAAGAGTATCGCGATGGCTAAAACCGAAAAGTTCAAGGAATCCGTAAGGAAGTCCGTCGCGACTTGAAAATGTCTGCGTCTTTCTGTTCAGGTCAGAGAAACATGAAAAGAGCGCGTTAAAGTGAGAGGGTGCAGAGAAGTTCCTTTCAAGTCGCGAAAAATGGACTATTGGTCATGAAAATTCACGATCTTCACTTTCAACTGAACCGTTCTACCACTGTGCCGTGTAAAATTGGAAAAATCGACTTTTTGGTTCGTGAAAAAAATCAATAATCAAAGACCACGACGAAAACTAAAAAAAACTCTAAAATTTCTCGTTTTTTCAATTTAAAAACCTTTGAAAAATCGAAAAATTGGTAAAATCGACTTTTGATGACACAAATCAATAATCAAACACCACGACGAAAACTAAAAAGAAATCTAAAATTTTAAAAATCGAAAAATGGGAAAATATTCAAGTTAAAGTCGGGAAAACGTGCTGATCCAAACGGGGGGCACTCCATGCAAATCTCAGATTTTGAAGCCCCTACTTTTTAATTGGGAATTTTTTGAAAATCGGTCAGGGAACTCCTAGATGTACCAGATGGATATTCTGAAAGTCTCACTCTGGGAAAATTGCTAGTTTTTGAGAAAATACACCTCAAACTCTATAAAATAGATTTCTTGAAAACTAGAAAGTTTTGAAGGTTGAGACGTTCAGGAACTACTTCGAGTAGTTCAAGAAGCATCCTGGCCCATTTTCAGGAAATTTCCGACGAGGGGAGAAGACGTCGAACATGCACGTCTTCAGGGACAAGCAACACCTCCGGAAGACGTACCGAGGCGGCGGCGGCGGCAGAAGCCGTCGTGATGACGCCGGCCGGCAGCGTGCCCAGCGTCGAGGAGACGTTGATCGACGAGTGCGTGATCAGACTTTGGGCCATCGCGATATCGCCGGCGTCCATCTGAGATGTAGCCAAAACAATGCACACGCCTTATTTATTATTGACGTTTCAGGGGGGAAGTGGTGGTTATTTTGGTGGGTTTTTAGTAAAGTTCCAGGTAAAGGTGCCATTAAAATCGGTCTTCTTTACTTTGGTCAGTGAAAAAAGAAGTTTAAAAAGCACATTTCTTCATCCGATTCTTGAAAAAATTGGAAAAAAAGTAAGCTAGGGGACAAGAAAAATCGAAAATTTCAATTGTATCGTACTTTTTCTAGTCAAAATTTCTTCGTTTTCGGCTAACCTATCATAATTAAAAAGTGCGCTCGATCGTACAGAGCCTCTAATTGGTTGGACACGCCTATTTTTGAACATTTTTCACTTTCTCCAGTCAAAATTTCTTCATTTCATCATAATTAGCAAGCGCGCTCCATCGCGAAAGTGTCTCTAATTGGTTGGACACGCCCATTTTTGAGCTTTTATTGATTTATAAATCAAAAGGTATTTTCGAGAATCAAACGAGCTCTATAGGAAAAAAGCCAAATCTCGAATTTCTGTCGAAAATTCAAAAAATCCAGCTTCAAACCCATTTCCAGTCACCACCACTTCATTAAAACTATAAGAAAAAGTGCACTTATTTAAATTTTTCTTAACTCTCAAAGCAATTATTAATCTTTTTAGGCATGCAAAGGTTCATGAAAAACAAGCAAATTTCTCTCATTTTAGTCGGTGATCAGATAAAAAAACCTGTTAGTAAATATAATGAGAAAAATTTCTGAAAAGGAATATTTGGAAAAAAAACAAACATCAGATTTCCGTTCTCCGAGGAGAAGATAAGTCGCGTGGATGTCTTCGAACTTTTCCTTTTCGACGGCGTCCAGAATTTGAGCCTTGTTGAAGCCCATCTGGAATCAAAAAAGTCAAAATCGGTCTCAACGGATGAACTATATGATACTTTTATATACGACTTTCAAAAGAAACAGAAAATTTATAAGGAAAAGTTGGAAAAAAGGCTCGAAAATTCAAAAATTTCTCGATTTTTTCTCACTCTTAAAAACGCCGAAGTGGTCCCCAGAGGGGCAACCTCAGAAGCCCTTGAAGGTTCCCCTCCAGGGGCCACTAAATCTTGAAAAAGTGGTCCCTATAGGGGCGCATTCTAGAGGTTCCTATCAGTATCTTTGAAACCTCTTTCTAACTTTCAGATTGCAACTAAAAATTAAAATACCACTATAGGGACCACTTAATCTTTATTGACTCATGTGATCAAACTCTGAACCCCTAGAGGGACCACCTAAATTTTAGACCTTCAGGGAGCACTTCCTTGTTTCCTATAGTGCCTTTTTTTTACCCTAACCCCTCTAGGGGCCACTAAAACTTGCGAAAGTGGTCCCTTTAGGGGAGCTTTCTCGACTTCCTATTATTATTATTGTTAGCTCTTTTTACTTCAAATCGACAGCAAAAAATTAAAATACCACTATAGGAACCACTTAAGGTATATTGACTCAAGTTATCAAACCCTAAACCCCTATAGAGACCATTTAAAGTTTAGACCTCTAGGGAGCTCTTCTTGGCCTCCTTCTAGGGAACTTTCCTCCTAATCCCTGTAGGGGCCACTCTGGCGTTTCTAAACACTTAGGAATCCCCCAATAGGGGTCAGGGGGGGAGAAAAGCCTCTATAGGGGTCGAGAAAGTGGTATGAAGGTCAAATTAGGTGGTATAGGGGCTGGTAAAGCGGGGTCTAGAGACGACCCTCCACAGGCCCTTAAGGTTGCCCCTATCGGGGTCACTCTGGCGTTCCTAAGCGGTGGAGCAAGTTTGGCGGAGTTTTTTTGCCATTTTTTTTTCAATCACTCATTTCTTTCTAAATTTTTCTTAACAGTACCTGAATAAGTTTCTCGATCCTCGATTCGTCGATTTGGTCTTTCGGCGGCTCCAGATAGGGCCTCAACTCGTCGTCTTCATAGCCAATGTTCATCCACCTGAAAAAATCGAAAAATCATCAAAAAGTCACAAAAAACTTGAAGTAATATTAAACAGGCCCACAATATTATAAAAAGCATCCATAAAGTCCTTAAAATATTTCAAAAATAAATCAGAAAATCTCAAAAGCAGTCTAAAAACTTACAAGGAAATCTCCAAGAGACCTAAAAAATTATCAAAAAAAAAACTCCCAATACTCTAAAAATCATCAAAAAGTCCCTAAAATATTCCTAAAAAACTCCCAATATTAATCAAAAATTCTCAAAAGCAATCAAAAAACTTATACGAAAAATCTCCAAGAGGCCCAAAAAATTATCGAAAAAACCCTAAAAATCTAAAAACCATCAAGAAATCAAAAAATTATACGAAACTTCTCAAAAAAAATTCGAAAAAATCCTAAAACTTTCCAAAAAAAGAATTATTCTCAAAACATCTAACAAAAAGCTCTAAAAAAACTCCTAAAAAAATCCCTAAAAAATTCCGAAAAAAAGCCCTGAAAAAAATCCTCAAAAAAATCCCTACAAATTCCTTTAAAAAAATCCCTAAAAAAATCTTTTGAAAAAAATCCCTACAAAAATCCCTAAAAAAATTTCGAAAAAAGCCCTAAGAAACCCTAAAAAAATCCCTAAAAAAATACCGAAAAAAGCCCTATAGAATCCCGAAAAAACCCTAAAAAATCCCTAAAAAAATCCCGAAAAAAACCCTAAAAAATCCCTGAAAAATCTTTGAAAAATCCCTACAAAATCCCTAAAAAATTTCGAAAAAAGCCCTAAGAAACCCTAAAAAATCCCTAAAAATACCGAAAAAAGCCCTATAAAATCCCGAAAAAACCCTAAAAAATCCCTAAAAAAATCCCGAAAAAAGCCCAAAAATATCCCTAAAAAAGACCCTTACCGATCCTTCATGATCGCATCGAGAGAACTCCGTCGGGCCGGGTTCAAGACCAAAAACTTCTTGAGCAAGTTCTCGCAGTCCGTCGACATGTAGAACGGGATACGGTATTTTCCTCGCAGGACCCGTTCTCGGAGCTCCTGGAAAAATGAGGATGAAGGAGCATGATTACAAAAATACTTTTGGGCTCCAAGGGAAATTTGTTTTATCAAAAGAGCGATTTTTCCATTTTCGAAGGATACTGGATACTGTACGTGAAAATTCTGAGGTTTGGAATTTGTGTGTTTGCAATGTTGTTGCGTGACGTTTCCAAGATTTTTTAAAAATTTTTTGAAGTTCTTGTAGCTATAATCTATTAAGGAGCGAAAAAAGTGCAAACACGCAAGAGGAAAACTCAGATTGCGGACTTTTGGATACAGTACTCCTCGGAAAAAGGAAAAAAATCGCAGTGCCCTTGTTATAGCCGATTTACGGGTATCTTGGGACTCTGAGGGGGCGTGGCGTGTCTGCGCTCTCCACCAACCACGCGCTATCTCTTTTCTAATTTTTTTTTACTAACTATCATTGACATTTCAAGCTTCTAAAATCTCTATTTTTGAAGCTTGAAATTTCTCTAAAGCTCTATTTTTGAAAAAAAAAAACCTTGAGGTTCTGGCCGTCGAAGGGCAGGGATCCGGAGACCAACGTGTAGAGGATGACGCCGAGACTCCAGACGTCGACTTCGGGGCCGTCGTATTTCTTGCCGCTGAACAGTTCGGGGGCCGCGTAGGGCGGAGACCCGCAGAACGTGTCCAGCTTGTTACCTGGAATATTATTCTCCTTATAAATAACTTTTTTTGATTCACACGGAAGAGGTGCCAAGAGCAGTTATAGCAATTTTTCTTAATTATCTGAAACATTTTATTTTTTTACTGATCAGCCATTTTCATAGGAGTAGGCTCCGAAATTCAAGCATTTTTGGCTCTTTTTGAAGGTGATAAAGTTTTTAAAAAATAAAAAACTTCTACTGAAAATTCTCCAATATCCTAGATCAAATGAAAACAATTCCATGAATCAACTGAAGGAGAAATTTTCTCGGAAATTAACTTTACAATGCAAAAATGACAAGAAAAAGCGAGCCAAACTCAAAAATGAATCAAAAAAGACAAGTTTTTCCAGTTTTCTAGTACTTATTTGAGTTCAAAACGTCCACGAAAAACTCAAAAAAAAAGGATTTTTTCAGCAAAACTTTGAAAAAATGTCAGTTTTCTAAATTATCCAATAAAAATGACCAAATCTTCAAAATTATAGTTTCAAGAGCTTTTTATACAAAAATTCTTGAACTTTCTGTTAATCTAATTCAAAACAAACCTATAGAAAAGTGATTTGAGAAACCAAAATCGGCGATTTTGATGTTCATGTCCTGGTCGAGCAGCAAGTTTTCGGCTTTCAAGTCTCTGAAAATAAATAAAAAAACTACTCATTTTTCCTTTTTTTCAATTTAGAAAAATCAACAAGTTTTGAAGCGTTTTTTTCTTCAATATTTCTTGGAGTCAAAACCAAAAATCTCATCTGGAAGTACTCAAAAAAATTGGGCAAAAAAGTGAAGATTCTGCCTTAAAAATGTGAGAAAAAAACGACTAAAAATCATCAGAAAAATTGGTTATTTTTTTGAAAAAAATATTCATTTTTTTAATGACTTTCTAACATTTTGAACCATTTCTATGCATTATTTTTACATGACGAAACCAAACTTTCAACGCAAAAAAACTCAAAAAAATGAAGTTTTTTTCAAAAGACCAAAACCATCAAAATAATGAAAAAAAGTCGATTTTTTTCACGGATTTCAAGCTTTTTTTGGAAATCTAGACAGAAAAAAATTTGCAAAAACCCAAAAAAATTACCTATGAATAATATTTTTTTCGAGTGCAAGTATTGTACAGCGGAGACGATTTGCCGGAATTTGGCCCGGGCCTCTTTTTTTCCTTCATTCGTCCGTGGGCCACCAAATAATCGAAGACCTGAAAAAAATACAAAAAAATGAACTAAAAAAATCAATAATTTGGATTCTAATGAAAAAAATACGATAAAAAAATCAAGATTTGGAACAAATTCCAACTAATTTCATCGTCGTAAGCTTGAAAAATCTAGCTTTTTTTCGATTTTCGATAAAAAGGAACTTCAAAAAAATGAGTTATAATTTAAAAAAACTCTAGAAAAATCAGACTTTTTCACATTTTTTTATGAAAAAAAGGAACCTGGAGAAGTGACCTATTTGAAATTTTCAGTGAAAAATGACCTCGAAAAATCGAACTTTTCCGACTTTAATTCGAAAAAAACTTCAAAAAAACGAGGCTTATTTCAACTTTTTTTATCGGAAAAATACCAGACTTTTTTTCAAAAAAGTCAGAAAAATCAAAATTTTAATTGAAAAAAAGCCTTGAAAAACCTTATTTTTTTCCTCGCTCATTCAAAAAAACCTCGAAATCCAAAAATTTTTTTGGATTGTCACTAAAAAAACCTCAATTTTTTTCTCAACCAAGCCTACAAAAATATTATTATTTCAACGATATTCACTATAAAAATACTTCACTGAAACAGTAATCCTACCTAAACATTCTTGAAACTTTGAATTTACATTTTTTGGTCCTAAAATTTTGAAATGATCTCAAGAAAACCGTGGAAAACTAGGCAATTTTTCGGGTTTACTTTCTTTCATTACAAACCTCTCCACCGGACGCGTATTCCAGAACCAAATAAAGTGTCTGTTCCGTTTCCATGACTTGGTAAAGTTTGACGATGTTCGGATGGTCCAACTGCTTCATGATCTTCACCTCGCGGAAAAGCTGAAAAAAAAAATTCTTTTTTTGCCGGTTTTTGGGCGCTTGAGTGGTCACTAGAGGGGTGCACTCCGATTCCGCTTAAGGGGCTACTTTACCTTCTCTTAGGGCTCATAAAAGGGGTCCCTCTATAGGGGGCACATTGCAAGAAAAAAATCCTTTTTTTTCCGCTCTTGAACGCTAGAGTGGTCACTAAAGGGGTTCCCTCAAGGGGCTACTTTCCTTGTTTTATAGGTGGCACTGAAGCTCACAAAAGAGGCCACTCTAGGGAAGTTTGTAAGTGATCTCTTTTTATTTCTTCCTAGCCCCTCTAGGGACCTCTATAGGGGCCACTAAACCTTGCAAAAGTGCTCCTCTACGTCCTCTAAACTTCCATATCAGAAAATCTAACTGCAAAAAACCATTTTAAGGGTCACTTAAGGGCCTCAGGGACCATAAACCTTTATAGGGAACACTAAAACACTGTTTTGTCAACTGTAGGGGCTTTAAACCCTTTTAGGGACCACTCTAGGGTCCCAGTGTAAAAATCTTCAAAATTTGTCAAATTTTGAGACTTTTAGGTCGTCAAAAAGCTCCATTTTTTTGGGATAAAAACCAAATTTTTTTCATTTTTTTGAAGTTTTCCAAGTCGATTAAAAAAATTAAAAAAATTGGCAAATTTGATTATTCTTTTACTCATAAGTAGTTTAAATGATAGAAAAACTGAATTTTTGAACATTCAAAACTTGACTTTTTTTCACTTCAAAAAAATTTTATTTTTTTACTAAAAAAAGGAACAAAAATTTTTCGAATTTTCCTTCCGCTTTCGCCTCCTACAAACACGACGTCACAAAATGAGAAAAAAATAGAATTTCAAAACTCTCAAGAGATTAAAAAGAATTTTTGAAGAAAGAAAAAAATAACAAGATGAATGGCACGAAAAAAAGAAACTAGAAGCCGAAAATCAATAGATTTAACCTAGAAATTTTAAAAAAATCGATCAATTTTTCCTTTAAAAAAGGGGGAAAAAAATCTCAATTTTTTTTGTGATTTTCCTCGAAATAAAAGTAAAAAGAAAACCTTCTGCAAGCTGCTGGGATTCAAGGCCGTCTTGTCAATGATTTTGATGGCGACTTCTTGACCCGTTATCGTGTGTTTCGCCAGTTTTACCTGAGAAAAATGCCAATAAATTATTGGAAAATGATTAAAAATCGTTTCTATTGAGAAAAAAAAAATCAATCGAGACTATTTTAGCTGAGGAAAATGATGATGAATCGATGAAAAGTGATTAAAAACCGTATTATTGAGAAAAAGTTGACAACAAGTCAATAAAAACTATTGAAAAGAAATCGAAAATAAATCGATGAAAAATGATTGAAAATCGTCAAATGATTGCAAAATTTCACCTAAGACCAATTTTACCTGAGAAGAATGTCAAAAAATCATCAAAAAATATTAAAAAATCGATATTATTGATTAAAATTGACCATAAATCGATGACAAATGAGTTAAAATCGATTGGATTGAAAAAAATCAATCAATAACTATCGAAAATCGCCATACCTTTGCAAAATTTTACCTGGGACCAACTTTACTTAAGAAAAATTCCAATGAATTATCGGAAACTATTGAAAAATCGATAAAACTGAGAAAAACGCTAATAAATCATTGAAAAAAATGAGTAAAAAAATCCCTATTTTTTTTTAACAAAAATTGACAGAAAACCAATGAAAAAAATGACTAAAAAAATCGATTCTATTGAAAAAAATCAATCAATAAGCAAAGAAAATCGTCAAACCTTTGCAAAATTTCCTTTTCCGATCGTTTTGAGCAGCTTATACTTGCCGACATGAGGATCTTCCGGCGCCCTGAAAAAAATTTTTAAAATTGAAAAAAACCTTTAAAAAAAGCTTAAAATCGTGTAATTCAAAAAAGGACATTATTTCTCTTCCAAGGACTTACTTTTTAACTCAAATTTCAGTAAAACTATCAAAAAAAGGTTCAAATTTCCCAATCCAAAAAAATAAAGCTCGAAAAAAATTTTTATTTTCCAAGAATTTTGAGAAATTGACCTTTTTCTACATTATATAAATGTCATTTTTTTCTTAAAATAGATGCGAAAAACGAAAAAAAGGAGCCTTAGGTAATTTTACAAAAGAATTTTCATGTGAGGAAAAAAATTTAAGGTAAAAAAATCTTTGTATTTTTTTCGAAATAAAAAAATGAGATTCGATGCATTTTACAGAGCATTTTGGAAAAATTCATCAGATATTCAAATTAAAAAAATTTATTTTTCCGCTTTTTTTACCTGTAATAAATTTTTTTGATTATTGAACAAGTCCAAATCTTTCACGCTGTACCAAAAAAATGAACCAAAAAATGGCCAATTTTTTTCCATTTTTTTGAAAGATTTCGAGCAATCAAAAAAACGAGCCTCCAGTGACAAATTTCTATGGCAAAGATCATTTTTTTCATTTTTTTCAGAAAAATATGAATTTTTTTCACCTTCTGGCGGCGGATCGGCTCGAACTTCCCATTCCAGATTGACCGCCCGAGGCACGCCCGTGCGCGTGCTGGGACGAGCTGCAAATTTCTGGGTTATTATTCAAAAATCAATGGGAATTATTGATGGAAAAATCAAGAAAAAAGAAAAATTTCATATTTTTTGAATTTTTGACCAAAAACCCTTGGAAAACTGTTCAAAACGCAACAAAAGTTCATTAAAAACATGATTTTTCACTAAATTGTTCATTTTGAAAGCCTTTAAGTGCATAATATCTTTATAAAAACTCCTAAAACCGGCACGAAATCACTTTAAAAAAACAAGATAAAAGAAAATAATGGACTGAATCATCACTAAAAAAGGAAAGAATTCGTAAAGCTCGAAAAAAACGGGAAAAAGAGGAAATTTCACATTTCCTTGACTAATAGATAGCGTACGGGAGGAAATGAACTTTAAAGCAAAAAAAGGCGGAAAATTCGTTGGAAGAAAAAAAAAAAGGAAGGTCTTTTTTCGGCAAACGCGCTCCAATGAACTCCGAGCACGTCAGTGCGGAAATCGACTGTGTCATAATTTTTTTTTTAACTTTTATTATTATATTTTCGTGAGAAAAAAATCTTACTTCAAATTTTCATTGAAAAACTACTAAAAAAATTATGGTTGGGGAAAAATTTTTTTTGACTAAAAATGGCATTTTCTTGATTTCA
This sequence comes from Caenorhabditis auriculariae, assembly GCA_904845305.1. Lineage (NCBI taxonomy): Eukaryota > Metazoa > Nematoda > Chromadorea > Rhabditida > Rhabditidae > Caenorhabditis > Caenorhabditis auriculariae. The sequence goes on along the minus strand of CAJGYM010000013.1, from coordinate 444,791 downwards.
AACCTAGTTATTAGATTTCAATAATAAAATATTGTGGATCAAAAAAACTTCTAGTAACTTTAGAATCATCATTACTGCGGGAAATCACCGAAAAAAACTGCTTCGAAACTAGAAAAATCTTCAAAAAATGACGTCTCCTTAGTTTTTGGCGATCTCCTTATAAAAAATTGAATGGAAAATGATGGCTTTTTTGGTGGAGAAAACGAAAAAAAGCTTCAAACCAACTTAAAAATGTTTTTCAACCAAAAAACCTTCAAAAAATCCTAATATCCCATTTCTCAGAACGGCTCATCAAGCACAGAAAAGCTAAAACCAAAAAAAAAAAGACGAAAAAGAAGAAGAAGAAGAATTCGAAATGGCGCTCGATTCAACCCATTCACGGCGAAAAAAAACCGCTGAGAAAGGAGAAAAAAATTAGAGAAGCCGTATGAGATTCACCGGGGGGAAATAAACTGCAAAATGAGGAAAACAAATTGAAAATGCTCAGTAATTAATTGGCGGCGGGGCTTCTGATATGAGAATCACGAGCGAATTTCGCAGAAATGGGCCGATAAACAACTCGAATCACGAGGAAACTGAGAGACTGCGGGAAAATAAGAGGGTCCAGACATGGGGAATTCACTCTTCGTGTCTGGGCTCTACATTTTTCTGATAATCTCTAGAAGTTCTCATTGTTTTTGATTTTGAGACAAAAAAGACGAATTTTTCAACTTTGCGAGAAATTTCCAGACGTTCAATCAGAGTTAAAAGCTCGCCCACGTCTATCAAAATTTTTTTGAAACGTTTCAAATTGAGACAACAGTTTCAGAGAGGACAAATAAACAAGTAGAAAAACTATATTTTTGATTCGGACAAATGAAAAAAAGACAAAAAAATTCCCGATACTCGAAAAATATCTTTAAAAGTCCAATTAGTCTGTATAATAATTTTAAAACCCGCTCGTTTTCGAAAAAATATATTTGAAAAATCTTGGAATTCTCCGTATTTTTAGACCCCCCCTCAAAAAAAGTAAAAATTATGAAAAACCATAACTTTCTCCCAAATCTTCCAAATTCGACGCAAAATCGAAAAAAGCGTCGATAAAATCACAGGGTTACAAATTTATTCTTCAAAATGTTTTCTAGAAAATCCAAAAGTCAGAAAGTTTATTTTAAATCCTAAAAATGGTTCTCAAAGTCCTCTGGATCCTACCAAACACCAAAAAAAGCCGAAAAAAATACTTGAAACTTCTCAAAAAAATAATATAAAACAACGATTTTTCTCTTCCAAGGTCCAATTTGAGACAGAAAACGCCTCAGAAAGCTTACAAAATCAAAAGAATACTTTAAAACATGTTCAAAAAGCCGTAGAAATCTTCAAAAAAGCCCTGAAAGTTCAATGGATCCTACAAAGCGACAAAAAATCTTGGAAAAACTCTTAGAACTTCTAAAAAATGATATAAAGCTTGCAAGAATCAATACAAGACCAGAAAAAGTCTTATAACCTTTAAAATGTCAAATTAATTCACAAAACGTATTTTAAAAACATTTAGAAGTTGAATGAAAGTCAAAAAAATGGGCCTGAAAGTTCCCTGGATTCTTTCAAATCTCAAAAAATTCCTTAATGACCTCCAAAGTCATATAAAATCAAGATTTCCTCTCCTAGAATTTTACAAAAAATCCAAAGGCCGAAAAATTCTTCAAGCTTCCAAAAAACAGTCCTGAACTCCCACTGAATCCTTCCAAGTCCCAGAAAATCCTAAATAACCTCCAAAAACTGCTCCAAAAGCACATAGAATCACGACTTCCTCTTCTCAAAATCTACAAAAAATGCGGAAAAATCAAAAAACCGTCCTGAAGGTTCCTATCAAGAATCAAAAAAGCCTGAGACCCTGCTAGAAACTAATATAAAGCTTCTTGCAAAACGTCCAGGACCAAAAACCGGCATCGATGGGGGAAAAAAAGCAGGAGCGGGAAAAAGGGAACCGCCACACACAACTCAATCAGAAAGGCCCTTCGTCGGCGAGTTCCATTTTTCAATTAAAGAGGGTCCCAGAAGCTTTTCCCTTTTCCAAGCACGAAAAAAAAGAGGAGAAGTTCTCCTACATCGATCAACATTCGTGTGGCCATCGCACTTGACTCGCTAATCCAATTTCGTTTCTTTTTTTTTTTTTGCTTTGCTATGGACTCAAGCAAAATGTCGTGTCGATCAACAACAAAAAGGTCGTTCCACGAACATGAATACGCATGAGAAATTTGAAAAAGTACACAGATAAAGTGTCAAAATAGAGAGAGGAATCGTAGAAAAGGGAAATTGGATGGATGGGAGCCTTGAATTTGAATATAAAAGCCACAAGAATCTCAATTTTTCAATTCCAAATTGCTGAGAAGATGTTTAGTGGCCATTTTAGGGTTTTGAAGTTTTAGTGGTCACTATAGTAGTCGAATTAGTGACCACTTAAGAGACTAAAAATTCTTGGCTTTTCTAGAAGTCTAAGTGGGACTAGAACTACTATAGTGACCACTAAAGAGTGGCCACTTTAGTGTCCTCTCCAGGGGAACCTCTTAAGTGACCACTAGAGTTTTTTTCGGTTTTTGAAAAACTACCAAGCTTCAAAAATTTCAGACTCAGCTCTATTATAATTTTTTTATAAAAATTTAAAAAAATCAATAAAAATTTTTTTTCCCACGACTTCTACTCTATGAAAACGATATAAAAACCACTTTTTTTCGAATTAAAAAAATAAATTTTCAATTTCACGACAAAACTGGAGAAAAAAACCCCAAAAAAACAATCAGTAAAGCCTCGGGAAACCAGTCAATATCTTTTTTTCCAGCGGACAAAAAAAAGGCTAGCCGTTGTAAAATCCTCTTTTCAACAGGGGCCGAGACCAGGAAAAACACTTTGGCCGTCGTAAATCAGCCCATCAAAACGGTCAATTTTTTTTCCAGAGCTTAGTGAAAAAGTTGACGCCTGCGTGGGTTTTTTTCGAAAACAGAGAAAATTTGTATCTACAAGTACAATTTCTGAATGAATTCTGTTGAAAATGATGTCAGGTTCTTTGATTTTCGAGCAAAAATGGGAATTTTGGAACAAAAATCGGTCAATTTTTTTAGGAAAATCAAAAAAAAAATGACGTGAAATGTTAGACTTTAGCTGATATAACTGTTTCAAAGCATGTTCTTTTGAAAAACAAAAAAAAATGTTTCGATCAATTTTTCTGGGTCAAACTCAATAGAAAGGCTAGAATAAAAAGACAAAAATTTCAAAATTACTAAGAAAGCTATATTTCAAAAAAATTCAATAAAAATCAGCATGTCTGAAAAACTATATTTTTCTTTATTTTGAAAAATCGAAAAAAATGGCTAAAATCGGGTCAAAAAAACTTGCCAAAAATTGTAATGAACCTTGGAAAAAAATTTTTAAAAGATTAATAAATCCGATTTTTTTCTGAACTTACTAATCCTATCTAACAATTTAAAAACCGCATAAATGAATTATAAAAAAACAGCCACTTAAATGACCAATAAAAAAATATAAATAAAAAAAGATAATTTCAACACTCAAAAAAATCTCTGGAAAAAGCCGTCGCAAAAAAAGAGCTCAGGAGCCATCGGAAGCTTTAAAAAATCAATAAAATCGCCAACCAAAACACATTTTTTGAGCCCTGGAAACGATTTCAAAGCTCAAAAATCTCCAGTAAAACCGTTAAAAGCTCAAGTCCGAATCCAAAAGTAATGGAATCCGAGGTCCAAATGCATTTTTGCGCTCGGAAATCTTAATAAAAACCTCCAAAATAGGCAAACTTTTAATCGAAAAAAAAGTTGATAACGCAAATCTCAATCCAAAAATCAATAAAATCCCGGGTCAAATTGTACATTTGATGTTGAAAACCTCATTAAATCTGCACAAGTTGCGATTTTGAACACAGGATGTTTGGAAAATCAAAAAAGCGGCAGAAAATCAATGAAAAAACTCATTTTTGGCTGGAAAATAGTCAAAAACCTTCAAAAAACGTTTCGGAACACGCGAAACGAGTCCAAATGCATACGTGAAAAGGTCCAGCGGAGCCAGAAATTGTCCACATTTGACTGGGAAAGAGAGAGGAACATCTCCACGCGAGGCTTTGACCCAACACACACACACAACCACTCCAACGCGAAACCCAACACAATATATAATTGCGCGCGAGAGAGCGCGGAAAATGAAGAGGGGTGAGGATGGGAGAGAAAAATTGGGGTTTCATGAAAGAAAATAGCCGCTGTTATAATAGCTGTTGGGGAAGGAGGAGAGTATAAAAAAGGTAATGGAAAATAGCCGTGGAAAAAAATGGCTCTCCCAACTTCCATGAATAAAATGACAGTCCCAAGTTCCATCCGAAAAAAATGGCAGTCCCAAATTTCACTAAAAAATGGCAGTCCCAACTTCTACTAGAAAAAAATGGCAGTCCCAAGTTTCATTAGAAAAAAAATGGCAGTCCCAACTTCCATGAATAAAATGGCAGTCCCAAGTTTCATTAGAAAAAAATGGCAGTCCCAAACTTCATTAGAAAAAAATGGCTCTCCCAACTTCCATGAATAAAATGACAGTCCCAAGTTCCATTAGAAAAAAATGGAGGTCCCAAGTTCCATTAGAAAAAAAAGGCAGTCCCAAGTTCATTTAGAAAAAATGGCCGTCTCAAGATTCATTAGAAAAAAATAGCAGCCCCAAAATTTAAAATGAAAAATCTCAAATCTCGGACCTTCGTAACCTAAACCGGGCACACTCGGGCGGGATAATCTAGGGATAAATTAGGGCGCTAAAGAAGCTGAAAGGACTGTCCTAAGGAGGTAAAAAAAAACCCGTTAATGACAAAATATCAGACTCAAATAGGTAAAAAGTCACTCTAAAAACTTCTCCGAACCTCAAAAAGCAAAAAAACTAAATTTTTCCTTTCACCTGTTTCAAAGTTCTTCATTTATACGTTTGAAATAACTCTAAAAAACGGCTCTTCGTCTCGAGACATTTTCGGAATTTCGCTATGATCCTTTAAACAACGTAATAAGCAACTTTGACGGCACAAGCTTCAATTAAAGCTTTCTTTCGAGGAAAAAAAATTTAAAGGCTTCAAAAATCACTAAAAAAAAAGCAAAAGTTCAGAAATTGGCCTACGAACTCCACAGATCTTCAAAAGGCATGAGTCATTTTGGAAAAAAAAAAGACAAAGACCGAAATTTTCCGAAAACTTTTGCAAGCGTTATGACGTTTCTAAAATGTTTAAAAATTTCGAGAAAAGTTCTGAAAAAATCAAAAATATGAAATTCTCTAAGTTATCCATCAATCTAAAGAATGGTTCAGAATAGTTGGGAAATCTTCTGAAAAAACCTTCCGAGACTAAAATATGTCTTGAAAGACCTTCAGAATGAACTACGTTGAGAGCTACTGGACCAGAAAAATCTCAAAAAAGGTAAAATATATAAAAAATGCCACATAGCGCTCCAAGATTCTTACAAAAACTTAAGAGAGTCCGAAAAAAGAGAAAAAAAAAGCCAATACTTCTCCCTTGCCAAAAAAAACCACTTCTAGACGTCTCCAGGCCATCAATCCGAACGGCAAGACATATATTGGAAAAAGGCAAAAAATTGGCGAGTAGAGGAGGACCCAACGGATTACATTTCCGCTTTGACAAGAGACGGCAGCGAACAAATCAAAACGAACGAGAAATCGAGGAAGGGGAAAATGGACAATAGCAGATGCGGCGGTTGGTCAGCAGCAAATGCGCTCCAAAACAAACCCTCAAATTACGAGGAATCTATATCAAAACACGGGAGAGATGTTTGAGCAAGGATCAAAAAAACAGAGTAGGCCTTGGTAAATACGCTAATTTTCCTGGTAAATGCGCGAAAAAAAATAAATCTGTTCTTGGAAAAGTTTTGCTACTCAATTATCTTTTTTTTCACTTCTAATTCTATAAAAAGTTTTTTTTTCCTTTTTTTCTCTGCGCCCTCCTTTCCCTCACCAAAGCTCATTTCTTTAATTTCTCTGACCTTGGTGAGAGAGTAGAGGGCGCAGACAAGTCAGAGCGCTCCATATAGCTACAAAAAATCGAGCAAAGAAAAATTTTAAAAAATTCTTCATTATTTCCTGAACCTCTCAAGCTTTTTTCTTCTTTTTTTTCTCTGTGCCCTCACCTAAGCTTATGTTATTTCTAACTATTTCTGAATTTCTCAGATCTCGAGGAGAGAGAAGAGAGCGCAGACAGGTCAGAGTGTTCCATATAACTACGAAAAATCGAGCAAAAAAAAAATTCCAAAAATTTTTTAAATTTTTTCCTGAACCTCTCAAGCTTCTACAGTACCAATAAATCCCTTCAAAAGTTTAAAAACTTTGAAAAAAAAAATTTCCGTACTTTGACAAGCCAAAAAATGTAGATGGGTTTTTTCCAAAATTATTAAACCTATTTTTTTTCGGGACTTTTTAGAGGGAAAGTTTTTTTCATATTCGTTATCTTTAAATTTATTTTTTTAAATCCCAAAAAAATGTCCCGAAAAAAATCCCTAGTTTTTCAAAAAAATCGATCGAACCCTGAAACCCGCGAAAAAAATATTTTAAAAATTTTATTATTTCAAGCTTCAAATTGCTCAATTTTAATATTCAGCAAATTTTTCTAGCCATGAACTTTGTACCGTGAGCAAAATGTACATCGAATTTGAATGAAATTTTCCCTCAAAGTGTCCCGAAAAAATCCGTTTCTCCCGAAACTCGATCAAAAATCAGGCGTTTCTCGCTGCTGAGACAGACGAGAAGAAGAGAACAAGTAGGAATCGAGGGGAAGGAAAAAAGTTGCCGTCGGCCAAGACGAGTTCAACAAAGGCGCTCAGTCAATCCAACCCGGCCGTCAACAAAATATACCGGCACCGCGAAGAAAATGAGAAAAAATCAATGGACACAAAACTTTTTTTCTTTTTTTTCATATTCAAATCAAGAGAATTCTTATGTTTAGGTCTGAAAAACATAGAAGCAGAGGTTTAAAAACAATTTCAGCCTTCATTTAATTCTTAAAATCTTCTGATTCCCATATACGAATACTTTTACTCAAGCTTGATCTGATTTTCAACAGGAAAAGTTATTTTCAGAAGTTTCAATGCTAAAAAGTCTTTAAATAAGACCAAGGAAAGCTGAGTTTCTAGAAATTTCAGTAGATCGATTCAATGAAATTATTCGGGCTCTCTTTAATTTTGAAGATTTTTTTGGATTTCCACGAAGAGAATATTTTTTTAATCGAGTTCGATCTTTTTGATCAAAAAAATGATAATTTTTTTCGAATATTGAGAAAAAAACGAGTTCCAGAAAAACTTCAAAAAAATCAGTAGATGAAATGTTTCAATCTTCCTTTTGCTCTTTTCGCTTAATTCTCCAAAACTTTTGATTTCAACCAAGAAAAAAAAATTTTCAAGAAAACCTTGAAAGCAGATGATCGCCCATGTAATCAACTTAAATATCAGAAAATCTCAAGAGAAAAAAATTACGAGAATTTTGAAATAAGCACCTCAAAACTCAATTCAAAAGCTCCCAGCTGAGAAAATCAAACAGAGACCGTCTCCCTCAATTTTTTTTTTCAAAATTTTCAACTTCAGAGAAAAAAAAGAAGAATAGATTCTATTTATCATTTCTGCAAACTTCAGAGCCCAAAATGACAATCCAAAGTCGAAAAGCTCGAAAAATCAATTTTAAAGTTATTTTCGACCTGAATTTTTCCTTTTGAAGTGAAATAGCGAGTCCAGAAGTTTTCGCTTCGAAAATTTGACGATAACACGAAAAAAAAAAAGTTATGACTCAAAATTTAAAAGCAGGGTTTCACCTGATAATTAACTCAACTACCTGGGAAACTCTTCAAGATTCTAGAAGGACGAAAAATTCTCGAAAAATAAGGAAAAATTTCAGCGGAAAAAGTATCAAAAAAATAAGACAATTTTAACAGAAATGACTCGAAAATCAGCCAAAATCTGGGAAAATAACTCAAAAATCTAGCAAAAATGGCTCAAAAAACATCAAATTTAAAACAAATGGCTCAAAAATAACCCAAAATCTATGAAAAAAAGTCAAAAATCAGCCAAATACGAGCAAAAATGACTCAAAATGAATCTGAAATACAGTGAAAAAGACTCAAAAATAACACAATTTTCAATAAAAACGCCTAAAAATCAGCCAAAACCCAACAACAAGCTCGACCTCCACTAAAGAAGAAAATTAAGGGAAAATCGGCCTCCTCATCCAATTAAGCTCTTTCTACGGGCTGTCACAAATCTCCGGAACGGCTGAGAGGCGAACGAAGGAACAAAAAACAAGGAGAAAGAGAGAAAAAAAACGGCGTCAGTTGTTCCAGAACGCCAATAAAAGACGGGCGGGCGGCGGGAGAAATAGAAAAAAGACACAAAAGTGAGAGCTTAAAGGAAAAACAATAACAATACAAACTAAAACTGAAAAATGAGTCAGAAATAGACCAGGAAGTTGATTTTGGGACCCTTCTTAAAAATCGATAATTTCCTCTCTCTCTCTCACTAAAAGCCATTCCAAATGCGACCATTAAGATACTTTCTCGCTTCTCTGCGTCTCTCTCTCTTTTTTTCATCGAGCCATTTCAAACGCGACCACTAGTGAAACAGATATGGTAGGAAACACTCGGAATGCTCATCTTTAGAATATCTCTCGCTTCTCTACGTCTCTCATTCATCTCTTCTCTCACTCATCACATCAGCCTAGCCTCACCTTTTCTCAGAAAATCAATGCTTTTCTAAACAGTCTCTCAAACTTCTGCCTCTCTCTCTCCTCTCAACTTTTCAAGCCATTCCAAATGCGACCACTTCCCACGGTAACGGCTCTGTAGATCGTTTTTTTCAATCTCTCGTTGAAATTCTCCTAGAAATTCGAGAAAAAAAATCACTCAAACTTTTCAAACCATTCCCAGTGCGACCTTTCATAGGCCAGATTCTATGTTTTCTCTGCGTCTCTCGTTCATCTCTTCTATCTCACTTCTCTCATTTATTCGCCTCTCTTCTCTACTCTCTCTCCTCTCTCCTTCCAACTTTTCAAGCCATTCCAAGTGCGGCCTTTGGAAGATCCTATGCTTCATTCTACAGTCTGTGCTTCTCTCTGCTCTCTTCTCTCTCTTTCCAACTTTTCAAGCCATTAAAAATGCGACTTTTGGAAAACTCAAAGCTCGATTCTTTCATCCTTTCGTCTCTCTTCTCTAACCCTCTCCTCCCTCTCCTTCATACTTCCTAAGCCATTCCAAATGCGACCTTTCAAAGATCTTATGCTTTTCTCTCCTTTCAAGCATTTCAAGCCATTCCAAATGCGACCACCTCTCTCCAAAATCAACTCGTCACGGTGATTTCCAATCGGAGTTGCGTGCGGAACGGCGAACTCTCATTTTCACACGGACAATCGCGGGGGGGGGGAATAATTATGCAATGAAAGTGAATGGGATTTGGGCCGCGAACGGAAGGATGCCGAGGCCACTTGGACGGCTCCTACTGCTGCTGCTGCGATTTCAGTCCAGTAATCCCATACTCGAATAAAACGGGGTCGTTTTGGACCAAATGGGCCGAGAAATGAGTAGCTAGCGGAAAACCTTTTTGGACTTTTCCAGGTCCAGATATTGGGAAGGAACTATTACAAGTTCCAGAAGAGTTTTTTGTTGCTTTATTAGGATTTTACAGTATCTAATCTAGTGTAAAACGAAGAAATGGGTATTTAGCGGAAACCTAGACTTTTCCAGGTCCAGAAATACTTGAAAAAAATATCAAGAGCTCCCGAAAGAGCTGATTTCCATCTTATCACGATTTTTCAGTAACTATCCTAAATAAAACCGGACTTTTCCGGTCCAAATTGCTGAATTTTAGCTAAAATTTTGAGCAAAAATACAGTAAAAATGTCGAAAAAATCCCAAAAACCATTTTAAAGAGCTAAAAAGACACCTTTCTCAACTTAAAAACCAAATTTCGCAATTTTTCCCATTTTTTACAGTTTCAAGCAAAAAATCTTTAGAAAAAAGCAGAGAAAGGTGCAACTGGAAGTAAAATTTGCAGTAAATTCGCTCCATCGCACATATATACTGTAGAGTGAAAAAGACCTTTCTTCACTTTACAATCGAAAATCGATCTGAATTTACACTCATTTCTTACAGTTTCAAGCAAAAAATCTTCAAAAGACGGGAAAAAAAAATTTGCAGCAAGTTCGCTCCATCGCACAGTTGTCAATTTTCCTATTTTCTTAGTCAAATAACTGTTATTATTCACTAAAAATCCTGAAAAACCAGCAGAAAAATAAAATTTACAGCAAATGCGCTCCATCGCACACTTACCCTTTTTCCAATTTCCTCAGTCAAAAGCTGCTATTTTTCACTGAAAATCCTAAAAAATCTGGAAAATACGAGATTTAAAAAATTTTGGAATCAATTTCGAGTTATTTAAAAGGCTTCTAAAAGGGCAGAGAAAACAAAAATACACGATTTTCGTCGATCAAAAAAATCAATAAAAATCTCCAAAAAACTTTCGAAATCACATGGAAAAACAATGGGGAAATTCAGATATTCTCAAAAAGAGCCAAAAATCGACTTCCAAGCTCTTCACACAAACCAAAAATGACCATAGAAAATTTCGAAAAAGCTCGAAAATTCTGACATTTTTGGGATTGTTCGTTCGTTGGGAAAGAACGAAGAGGCGTCTTGGGAGTCAGCAAAAAGAGAAACAAACCGAGAAGGGAAAAAATGGGGAAGAAGGCGCAAAATAGCGCAATTAGAAATGGGATCGAAGCCCAAAACGAGGAGGAAAAAACAACGAAAAGTGTTATTTTTCCGCCCTAAAAGGACAGGGTCTCGTAAGAAAATGTGGATTTTATGATCTCATTGAAGAAACTCAAAGTTTTGAGATTTACTGACCACAAAGTCGAAGAAAAATTTGAATTTTTCTGAAGTTTCTCAATGACGAATTTTGAAAGAAATGAGAAAAAAATCCAAGATTTTCAAGGTTAAAATTCAAAAAAAGTCACATTTTTTTATCTCAGATTTCCAAGTTTTCCTCGTGAAAAAAAGCTTTAAAAATCCCAAATTGAGCCCTAAAATTGCTTTAAAAGTTCAAAATCCTCACTAAAAACAAAAAAAAAAGCCCCGAAAAAGCCCATTTTTCATAAATTTCTCACATTTTTGCTTCAAACAACTACACAAAAAGTATCATTCCAACCTATTTTAGCTCAAAAAACCTGGAAAAAACCTTAAAATCAATCAAAAACAACGGAAAAGAATGGAACCGCCACCACCTGGCGCCAAATCTCCCCCCAAAAACGGTCACTTTGTCATTAGAGCGTAAACGATTTGTTTTTTGCGCTCATGCAGAAAGGGAAAAATGACCAACGAACCAGATATTTTTATAAAACGTGAGTCATCGTTTCCGAATTAGATTCTAGGGCAGGAAACAATTTTTCCAGTTGGAAACATATGGATTTTTTTGGCTTCAAATAATTTTTTTCAAAGGTCAAATCTTAAAGTTTTTTTGAAGATTTTGTGACCAAAAAAAGGAGGAAATTTTTTTAAATTTGATTCATTTTAGAAGTTAAAAAAATCAAGTTTTAGTCAATTTCTCTACAAATCCAAAAACTTATCGGGCCAATTTTTTTGAAAAAAATTTCCCTTTCTTTCAATAAAATTTGACTTTTTTTTGAAAATCCCAGTGCGATGAAGCTCAAAATTAGACAGAGAAAAAATTTTTCAATCAGGAAATCACTCTTAAAACCGAAAAATCTCCACTTTTCCTGCTTTAACCTCCAAAAATCTCTACTTTTCCTGCTTTAGGCTTCAAAAATCTTCCTTCTAGGCCTGACAATATCGAATTTTAGGTCACGATTCCGCTTAAAAATCTAAAAACTTCAATTCCGCGCTTAAAAACCTCCTAAAAAAATGCTCAAAATGTCTCAAAAATCACGGAATAAAATTCAAAAAGCCACCGAAAAAAAAACTTTTCGTTTAATTCCCAAAACAAACAGGAAGACCCGGTGAAAACTCATCTTCAATGTAAATATTTCCGGAGGCAAGAAAAAAAGAAAAGATGATTCATAAAACGGCGCGTTTCGCAATGGTTCCAGTGTTCCTCCAGGGAGAAAAAACCCGTCCAAAAGGTCAAAAAAAAAAACGTCCGTGACAGCCGCCTATTCACCACTGCAGAATATTTTATCGACGGGCGGTGTGAAGGAGAAAAAAAGGATGGAAAAAATAGGTCCTACTGCTTCTCAAGTAGGCTTCAAACATCAGAGAATGAACAATTTGATTCAGGAAAAATGGGTAGAAAAGTAGGTTACTCAGGGGCGGGCAGAGGGGTCCCTAGAGGGGCAATTTTGATTCCGCTTTAGGAGCCACTTCACTAGATATTTAAACTTCAAAAAGTGGCCTCTACAGGGTTTTTGTTAATGGCGACTTTGGCGGACCAGTTCTACACGTCTTTTTGACTTTCAAGTCTAAAAAAGACCACTATAGGGACCACTTAAGCCTGATGGGTTCCGGGTCAGAAAAACCCCTAAAATGACCACTTAAATTAAGTCCTATTCTGTCCCCTCCAGGGACCACTTTGGCTTTCCTAAGTAGAAAAGAGTGTACAGAAACCGAAGAGAATCAGATCACTCTAGCTGTCTGGAACTCTCCATCATCTTCCTGATGTCTAGAGCTTCGTGAAAAATCTCACCAAAAAAAAATCGATACTCACTTTTGCTCAAAAAAATGGAAAAAGAGCCACAAATTGGCCTGACTCTCTACGAAATCAGCAGAAAAACCAAATTTATTTTAATCGAAACTTTAATGAAAATACTACTATGGAAACTTTAAACCCAGTGGAAAAATAGCCTAAAAATCCTCGAAACTTCCAAAAATTCTCCGAAAATTTCAAAATTCTGTACCAAAACTGCTCAAAACCAACAGAACAGGTCCAAAAATCCAACTACTAAGAGAGAAAAAAAGCCGCATGTTCGCAGAATGGAAATAGACGTGTTTGGTCAGCCCCTGGGGGACGTCAATTAGTAAAAATCCGCTTTTCGCCCATAAACGACCGAGAAAGGTTAGAAAAAATGACGTCATTATTTCACTGGAAAAAATGGATCAAAAAAGCCAGAAACAGTAAAATGAACTTTTCAACAATTTTTCAGTGCCAGCCTTTTTTTCTCCGTTTTTGTGTTAATAATAAATTCCGAGAGACCAAGTCAACAAAAAATTCGGCCAGAAACAGTAATGTGAACTTTTCAACTGTATTTTACCAATTTTTCAAAATTAAAACAAGAAAAAATCAAAAATTAAAAAAAGTACCTTCCAGACGATGGCGTTCGTCCACTTGCCGTACTGCTGGGGTGCTGAAAATTGTTAATAATATCCAATTTCAATTTTAAAAACATTGACAAACATTAAAAATTTTGAAAAATACGCATCACGAAAAAAATTCCTTTATTTTTTTGTGCTGATATTATCAAAAAAATTATCAATTTTTATCATTTTGAAGCGAAAAAAACTCATTTTTTTCTCCCATAAAATCAAAAATTTTCCGACCAAAAAAATCGGCTGAAAAATGTCTGTAAAAAAATAAAAAAATGTTAGCGAAAAATTTATAAAAAAACCATCAAAAGCCCGAAAAATCAATAAAAAAATTACTAAAAAAAGTAGTAATTTTCAGAAAAAGGTCTCACAAGAAAATTCCTCCTTTCAATCTCAATTTTTGGAAATTCTAGCTTCTTTGCGCTCTCTCCTTTAACACGATCTATACATTTTTCTAAGAAGTTATTACGCTTGGGAGGGCCAGAGTGGTCCCTAAAGGGATTCGTGAAGAAAAAAGCCTCTATAGTGTTCCCTAGAGGGCTAAAACTTAAGTGGTCCCTATGGGGTTTTGAGGAAAATTTAAGTGGTCCCTATAGTGATCTTTCGAATTTTGTTGTGATTCGAGAGTTATAAAGGTATTTTCCCCTAGAGTGGCCACTTTTTCAAGCTTTAGTGCCCCTATAAGTGGTCCCTATAGGGGAGCCTTCAAGTGTCCCTCTAGGGACCACTCTAGCACTCCCAAGAAGGAAAAGAAAGCTTAAATTATTGAAAAAAAGCTCTTTTCGAATTTGCTTAACCCTACGCCCTCGTGTCAGGATCAACTAAAAAAAAATCGAAAAAATCAAAAAAATCGAAAAATCGATCAAGTGGTCATTTAAGGAGGGCTGACCTGCCCGCCGCCGGGAGGAACTCGGGCCGAGTTGGGCGCCGTGTTGGACTGCTGCTGGGCCTGCTGTGAGGGCGGCGGCTGCTGGCCGGGATGAGCGGGAGTCCCGGAGGGCCCGACCATCGCCTTCGTCCCGCCGTTCATCTCGCGTTGGGCTCTTGGCTGATCCGCCGATCTCTGGAAAAATTTAAACTCTAGAAAAAATTGAGCAGGGCATGATTATGATAATAATCAATCAATCAATTTTTCATTCAAATGGAAAAAAATTTATCGAAAAAAATCGAAGAAAAAAATAATTTTACTTGGAAAAAAAGGTAAAATTGAAGAAAACTGGTAAGATTGAAGCCAATTTTTGCTCTTTAGAAAATTCAAACTTATAATTTTTTTGAAAAATCACACATTTTTTTCAATCAATCACGACCAATTCATGAACTGAAAAGCGAAAAATAAAAAAATTTTTTTCTACTTTTTTTCAAGACAATTTTTCCAATTTTTAGTGAAGCTCAGAATGTTGAAAAAAAGACAAAAAAATCGATACTTAAAAAAATTTTTTTGTTTCAAAACACTCAAAAAAAGTTCAATATTCCATTGAGTTATATTCATTTTTTTCCAACAGACTTGACCTTCAAATTGGAGCCTAAACAAAAAAACATGAATAAAGCGAAAAAAATCAAAGAAAAAAAGATTTAAAAGGTATTTCTAGGCAACCAAAACCAGTTTCAATTCAAAAAAAGATCAAAAAGTTCGAAAAAAACTTTTTTTAATATGTTAGGAACCTTCGAAGAGCTGCAAAATCGTAAAAAAATCAAAAAAAGTCAAGAAGCCTTCTACTTTTTTTGGAAACGATTTTCGATGAAACAGTTTTTGGGACATAAAAGTACACATTTCTCGCTTTTTTTCAATTAGAAAAAAATGAGCAAATGGGTTGAAAAAAATAATTATAAAAATCGTGAATTAGTTATAAAATCAAAGAAAAAAACAACGGAAACATGAGTTGGCAGGATTTTTAACAGCCATTTATTGAAGACAAGAAAAAACCAATGACCGAAAAAAATCATTAGAATAAAAACCCTATAAATCCCCTCTTTTTGAACCATTTTTTTGACAGAGAAATTATTTTCGAGATATAAAAAGACTAATTTATAAGATTTTCAGGTGAAAAAAAGGGGCTAATAGGCATCAAAAATGAGGCGAAAAAAATCGTTGAAAAAAACTGAAAAAAATGGGCAAAAAAAGTGTTGGATTTTTTCAGTTGATAATTTTCAACGTTTTTAGTGTAGAAACGAACAAAATGGCATGAAAATTGAACCTATAAACGTTGAAAAACTCAAAAATTGAGCGAAAAAAAGCGATTGGATTTTTTTTTTGATATTTTCAACGTTTTTAGTGTAGGAAAGAGCAAAATGGCATGAAAATTGGATCTAAAATCGTTGAAAAACTCAAAAAATCGAAAAAAAAAGCGATTGAATTTTTCAGTTGATAATTTTCACCGTTTTTACTGTGGGAAAGAGCAAAATGGCATGAAAATCGGACTTAAAATGGTTGAAAAACTCAAAAAATGAGCAAAAAAAAGCGATTGGATTTTTTTTTGATAATTTTCAACGTTTTTACTGTGGGAAAGAGCAAAATGGCATGAAAATCAATCAAAAAATCGTGAATTACGTCAAAAAAGGCGAAAAAAAAACAGAAAGGAAAAAAATAGGAGTTGGCGGGTTTTCAACAGCCAATGGGAGGGGAGGTCGAGATCAAATAATCCAAAGGGCGGGAAGGTAGACGAAAAAGAAAAGGCAAATAAATTGATGGTCTTCCCATTTTTCCCCCTTCTTCTTTCAGCACACACAAACTGGAAGTATTGGATTTTTTTTTTCCTTCGATTCCCTGACATGAATTATTCCAACGAGAAACCCGCTTTTCAGAATATTTGCTCATTTTCCGCCTAATTAATTACTTTGGAAGGTCCAAGTGAAGCCTTAAGGGACCAAACTTTGAGAACTTTTTTTAAAGTCCGAGAGCAAAAAAGAGGACCTCCAAGGAACAGTTCTCACAGTAAAACATGAGAAATCTCATTTTACGTTCAATAAATAACCTAGAAAGGGTCAAGTGGAACCTTAAGGGACCAAACTTTGAAAAAAATGAACTTTTACATGGACGGATCAAGTGGAGTCTTAAGTGATAAAATTTTGAAAAAACAAGTATTTTAGAATTTGAATAAGAGCTTCAAATGACAAAAACTTGAATAAAAGGTTTTAAAGGTTAAAAAAAAATAGAAAAAAGGTCCTACGACGAAAAAATTCATTCTTCGCATCATTATACTTTTGTGAGGATCAAGTAGAGCCTTAAGGGACAAAATTTGGAAAGAAAAAAACCAGAATCTTTAATTTAAAAAACAGAAAAGTAGTCCTCCAAGGGAAATGTTTTACAGTAAAACTTGAGAATTCTTATTTTCCGTCTAATAAATTGACTAAAAAGGGTCAAGTAGAGCCTTAAAGGAAAAAACTTTGAAAAAACCTTTTTTTTTAATTTCAAATGGAAAAGAGGCCCTCCAAGGAACATTTTCTACAGTAAAACTTGAAATTTCTCATTTTCCGTCCAATAAACAGTCTAGGAAGGATCAAGTGGAGCCTAAAGGGCATCCAGAATAGAATAAATCGTTGTTTCTTGAATATTTTACATTTGAAACTTTTAAAACCCATTTTTTCGAAAAACCATCACCTACACCCTTTTCTCCCGTCTTTTAATTCAAAATTTCAAAATTTATTTTTTGATTTGTGTGGTTTTCAAATTAAATTCAAGCTGTAAGGAACAGAAAAAAAAGAACAAAGTGGATTTGAACTTTCGAGACAATACAAATCATACAAATATACAGAGTGAGTACTAATTATTGAAACACGTTTGAACAAGCGCAACTCCGAGGAAAAGTGAATGATCCGTACCAAAACTTTTCGTTGGCAATTCTGGCAAGTACATTCCGAAATTCATGAAACTAATCCAATTCCTATCTTCATTCAGCTCTGCTCTGGCTCGAAAAGTGTGTAGGACCCAAGCCCCAACGGCACGCGGTCATTTTTCGATGTTTATAACTGGTAAAAAGTTATCTGAACGTTCATGTTCAAATAGATACACAAAAACTAAACTTTGGGTTTTTCGCAATATTTCTTAGAAATTTCCATCAATGAGCGTTAACACAAATGATAGGAGCACTCCCCGAAAAGAGCTAACAAAACCGTTTTTTTCATTTTCAAAATCATGCAAAACGGAATTTTATCTCTGCTCGAACTTGATTTTTTCTAATTCAGTGTAGGACTACATTATACAAAAGCCCAAAGTCTCAGCTTCGAAAAATATATAATTGGGTTAAGGTTAGGCTGTTCTTATTTGAGAGGGGGGCTGTAATATGCGATTAATCGTTGATCTTAGATTTTTTCGCATATTTTGCAGTTCTAAAAAGAAAGTAAATCTAGAGTAGCCTGAAACACATTTAGAATAAAGAGTAACGCTAGTAGTATAAGACAAAAATAATTTGGGTTGCTAGAGCTGGCTCCCTTCTAACAAGATAAATTTGCCGTTGTTAGAGATGATGGTTAGCCGCGTGCCAAAAACCTGATTTTTGGGCAAACTGATTGGTAGGTTCCAATTTATCATGATTTGATCAAAAGACAAGATATTAGAAAAATGTTAAGACTTCAAGTTCACGAAGGCGTATAGACTCTAAATAATTATGAGTGAGTTTTATTTATCAAGTTTGATGGGTACGCCAGTCCTGAAACCATTGTTTCAATATTTAGTACTCATTCTGTAGATAGATTGAACAAAATTCTAAAAATGCCCTATTGGAAGCCCCCTGAAACAGGAATTTACACGTTAAACGACTACATTTTCGCCTCCTAGAAGCCGTTCACGGTCGGGTGCACAAAAAAAGTCCGCGAAAATGGGCCAGAAAAAATTTTTTCTGATCGCGTTTGGGATCAAGCAAACGCTTCAGTGAACTCCTTCGACATCATTTCTTTTTTTATTTTTTTTGGTTGACTCGAAGAAAAAAATTAGAAAAAAAGATTCCTGGTTTTGCAGTAAAAAAATGGTCATTTTTAGTGAAAAAAATTTAATTTTTTTTGAAAAAGATTAAAAAAATGGAGAAAAATCATGAGAAAAACATAGTCAAGTCTAAAAAAACGGAAAAAAACTTTTTTTCCATAGCAAATTCTTTTTCGAAAAATCAAACCAAAAATCTTTTTACATAAAGTACAAAAAAATCGAAAAAAACCTTTTTAAAAAATTGCTAAAAAAAGTTTTCAAAATTTCAAAAAAATCCAGTTTGAATCGAATTAAAAATCAGAAACTATGACGAAAAATTCTCGAAAAAAATTCCTAAAATCGAGCAATTTTCCAACGGAAAAAAATATTCAAAAACTGCGTAAACAATATATAAAAAATTCTAAATCAAAAAAAGAAAAAGTTCCTTTATACAGCTTGGAAAAAGCCCCACTTGTCAAAAACAATCTACGTCATGATGGATTGGCCGGAAAAATAAACAAATATTTTTTTCTATTGAACCCATTTTTTTCAGTCGGAATACTATTAGAAAAATATGTAAAACGCTTTTTTACTACTAAAAATAGATAAAAATGACAAAAAACCACTTTTAAAAAGACATTCTAGGTGAAAAATATCAACTAAACTAGATTTTCCAGTTAAATTTTAGGTCCCAAACAATAGTTAACATGTTAAAAAGAACATCCTAGGTTTAAAAAACCCTTGAAAACGATTTAAAATGAATTTCTCAAATTTAAAGTTTCTAACACAATTTAACATTTGAAAAGATACCCTTAGTTGAAAAAACGGAACACAATATCAAAACACGAATTTTTAATCAAAATATAACATGAAGAAAGATCGTATAAGTCAAAAACAAACCTTGGAAACTGGAGTACTTGTGGAGGAAGTCGGTTTTTTATTGGCTGTCGCCGCTGAAGACGACGATTCCTTGCTATTATTGTTGTTGGGCGGTTGATTATTGGCGGAAGACGCGGTTTTCCTGTCTTTTTCTTCTTTCTTCTCTTGCCCCGCGGGCGTGCTTACATGCTCCTGAAAAATCAACGTAATTAGACGTGAGGGATTGAAGAAAAAAAGAAATGATAATTGGTTTGCGTGAAGTTCATTCAAGGGAACTTCGTTTTAAAACCTAATATTTACGATTATGAAGCTCCACTGGACATTTTTTGAATGATTTAAAAGATAAAACTGAGAAAATCCAAGAGAAAAAAAACAACTGTTTGAATAAAAAACCGATTTATTTAACGCAAACGAGCTAAGAACGGTCAATTATCTGTTTCAAAACTATCCCGCTAAATCTACAGTCTAAAATGAATGTTTTCATAGAAAATCGATAAAATTGATCTGAAAAAACAGCAAAAAATAAGGAAAACAAAAAAAAATAGTCGTGAAAATAAAGAGAACGCGTATTGACCGCAACAGTGTTTACACTGAAGTGGGCCACAGTGAAAAAATTATTTATCATCTTTTTTTGAAATTTTTTATTTAATGTTAGATTTCTTACAAAATATAGTATTTCATTTGAATATCACACCAAACCTTCCAATTTTTAAATTTTTATTGGAAAAACCAAGTTTCCTACCAAACTGATTAATTTCAACGTGCACAGAACAAATCGAAAACGAACGACAGAAAAAAGAATTAATAACGATATGAACAAACGTTGAAAAAGAAGGTGGAGGAGGAGGAAAAGGAGAATAATCAGCATGCAGAAGGAGGATAAGAAGAAAGATAATCCCCACATTGTAAAAAATTCCCGTCATTTGGTCATTATTCCAAGAAATACCTTTCGAAGTTGTCTAATTAAAAGAAGATTCAAACAAATATCCTTATTTTAGAAGCTGATTGGGTTCAAGAAGGTAGGAAAATGGAAAAATAGGATCAAAAATGATCAATAAAGTATCCTGGGAGTTTTGACCTTGTAGGTCACACGATCTTATCGCTAAAATGACGCCAAAGTGTCCTTTTAAGGTTGGAAAAAAGTCAAATCGATGGAAGAGCCTGTCCTAAAATTAATCTTGGGTCTTTAACGGATCATAGAAAAAAACATCAAAAAGGGTCTCAAAGCGAAAAATATTCAAGTGTCAAGTCCTGCAGGTCAAAGCCACCAAGAAAATGAAAATTAAAGGCTTTGACACAAAAAAATTGAAATTTCTTTATTTTTGATTTCGTAATGGTTCATGAGCATCAAAAAATGCAATTTTATAAATTAATGAGACTAATGAAAAAAACTCTTTGTAGTCCAGAATGGCTCTTTAATCTCGGTTCTTGAAAAAAATTCGCTGCGCCCGACCAAAAAAACGACTTTCGCGACCTCTTGTAGCCTATATTGTGAGCTTCTCGAGATGCGCTTTTTGGTTAAGAATCAAAATTAAAATTTCAATTTTATCGTCAAAATTGACTCGAACAGCCATTCTATGCGATTTCAAGGCGGGAAATTTACGATTTTTTTTTTTCAAAAAATCAGATAAGAAGCCAGGTAGAGAAGAAGTATGAGCGATTCCAAGAGCCATTTTCCGCAGTTTCAAGACGCTTTGAGTCACGAATTTGAGCTTCCCCTTTTCGAAAAGCTAACGATATCAGGTCAAAAAAACCAGAGAGAGAAAAAGTTTGAGCCTTTTTTGGCTGATGAAGAATGAAGAGATCCGCCTAGGCGGGAAGTCGGTTAGGGTCGGTTGCAGCTGTAGGTGAAGAACGGATCAAAATGTCATTTTACGCGGTTTGAGCCGTGAAAAATCCGACATTTCACGAATTAGAAACTTTTTTTCAGGTGAGAAAACCAGGTGGAGACAAATTTCAAGCGTCTCAAAAGCCTTTCTAAACGGTTCTAAAGCGTTTTGAGTCGTCGAAAAACAGATCAATCTCGAATTTAAGCCTATTTTTCTCGCTCAGGTAAGAAAACCAGGTGAAGACAAAGTTTAAGCGTTGTTGGCGGGCGGCGGAGAAGGACAAGGAGGTGCGGTCTCTCCCGTTTAGGGTTGGTCGCGGACGGGGCCTATTCAAACATTAACATGAGGTCCCCGTTCCCGACGTCTTTTCCTTTCAATTTTCGCCACTCACAGGACACATACACGACCAGACGGCCCCCCAGCTTTTACTCCGATTTCAAGGCGGGAAAAAAAAGAATTCTCAGGTACCTTTCTAGGAAACGTGGGGATGAAGCTCAAAAAAATAGCATTTTCAGAAAAAATCATCGCCTCAGCTTCCACTCCGAAAAAAAAATCAATAAGTTCTCAAAATGATGCTCAAGTGCGCTCCACGGAGAAAACCAGCTTCAAGGGCTCTTTTTAATTTTTTTTTATATTTGAAAAAAATGAAAAAAACTCCTAGTAAATCTAGCGGGAAGCAAAAAAGTGGTTAAAAATCAGGAAAAAAATTATGTAAGTTTTAAAAAAATGGTGGTCAAGTTTGCTCTATGGATAAAACCAGCTCCAAGTGTCCTTTTTAGTGATTTTTTTCGACACCAGAACTCAGCTTTTACTTCGTCGAGGCGGAAAAAAATGTTGATTTTTTTGTCAAAAATTCTCAAGAAAAATTCAAAAAGAAAGTAAAAAAATAAACGTCAAAAAAACTCAAAAATCTTTTGCAAGTTTGCTCCACGGATAGAAACCGGAAATTCAAAATTTTTAAAATTTTCTAGCGGATCTAGAGGAATGTTAGGTAATCGAAGTCAGGAAAAAAAAGCTTGAAAAAGTCTTCGAAGTGACATCAAGTGCGCCCTACGGAGAAAAACTAGCTTTAAGGTCTTTTTTGAGGCTTTTAGGACAATTTGAAACTCTGATTGACCAAAAAAATAGTTCAAAATATCTGAGGAGTAAAAGTACAGTAAGGCGATCGATTTTCGTTGCGAAACCCACAAAAAACAAGGTGACGACTTCACTTTGGACGCTCATCCTAAAGGAGACGTCGCCTTGAAATGAAGACGTTGACGTCCGCTTTCATATTGCCTTAGACGAGTGAAAGTTGAGTCTTGAGTTCAATTGGGAAACTTCAAAGTGCCGCATTTGGAATGGCTTGACGCGTAAGCAATTTTTTTTATTGCGCCAGACTAAAATCTACTTGCGCGCGATGGCTTCCCGTAGGCGTGAAAAATAAACTAGTTATAAAAACGCAGCTTCATCTAAGTTAGAGTTCATTTTTTACTCTCCAGATAGTTTAAAAATTAAAAAAATCAGTTGGAAATCTTAGAAAATAGTGTAATTAGGACTGAAAAAGAAAGACAAAAAAAGTCAAAGTTTACGAATTTTTCCGCAGACTAGGCACATTTTAAACTCGAAGTTATCATCAAATCAGTTCAAAGTATGAAGAATTATCAGTATGTCAAGTAATTAGGTTCAAAAACTGCAAAGAAAACCAGAAAACACACAAAAATCCATTAAAAAATTGTTGAATCCCTGAATTTTTGGATTTTCAATGATGAAGGTTCGGAAAAATTCGCTTTTTCTCAAAAAAAAAAATTCGGAGAAGAGATAAAGGGCAAAAATTACATGAAAACTACTCAACGTAGTGAAACTGAACAAAAAAATAATGAGAATAATCAGAAAAAATTGGAATTTTCCGTCAACTTTTTCGAAAAATTCAAAAAAACGTGAAAAAAATCGTTGAAAAATCGAATAATGAATCATTTGTAAAAACCAAATTATATAAAAATTATATGCTTAAAAAAATTGAAAAAAACGGTAAAAAAATCTATGAATAAATGTTAATTTTTTTGGAGTATTTTTGACTAGAAAATGACGAATAGTCTGAAAAATTTCAACTAAAAATCTGAGATTCCATCTATTTTACCACGCATTTTTTTCGGATAAATATAGAAATTTTTTTGAAATTAAAAAGTCCAGGACAGTAAATAATCATAAAACTGAAGTTGAGACCAAAAAATTCGAAAATTCAATCTCAACAAGTCATCCTGAGATCAAATTTGATCTACAAAATCCAAAATCCAAAATCATAAAGTCTTAAGCCAGTTGAATGTTTCACAAAACCTATAAAAAATAAAAAACTAGCCCCGGGTACTCCCGCCGGCTGGAAGGTGAATCACACAGGAGAGCGACACGAAGGTGCGCGCAAAAAAGTGGGCGTGGCCTCGTCTCAATGATCGCCTTGGCGAATCGATCGATCGGATAGTACAGGAGAAGAAGATGATACGTTGACTTTTTTAGGGGTCGCCCCCCTCCCCGTTACTGATAAGCCAGTTAGTGATGCTTTTTTTCCAAGTGTGTTGTGTTTAATGATATATCGTTGTTATCAGGTTCGATTTTATCAGCCCGAGAGCCTCCAATAAAATCGCCACGTTGTAATATTTTGACATCGATAAACATATCGCCAGAGTTTAAGAGTTCATATTTCCTTTTGTGCGAAGAAAAAAAAAGTTGAAAAGGTTACGGTAGCCAATCAGACGCGTTTTGACCGTAGAAATCAATTTTTAAAAGTTGGGTTACGGTAATCAGTCAGATGCGTTTTGACCGCAGAGCTTAATTTTTTGAAGTTGGGTTACGGTAGTCAAACGGATGTTTTTTGACCGTGAAAATCCGTTTTTAAAAGTTGGGTTACTGTAATCAATCGAATGCGTTTTGACCGCAAGGATTAATTTTCAGAAGTTGGGTTACGGTAGTCAATCGGAGGTGTTTTGACCGCAGTAATCAATTTTTAAAGGTTGGGTTACGGTAGTCAATCGGAGGCGTTTTAACCGCAAAAACAAATTTTTTGAAGTTGGGTTACGGTAGTCAATCGGGTGCGTTTTGACCGTAAAGATCAATTTTCAAAAATTGGATTACGGCAGTGAATCAGATGCGTTTTGACCGTAGAAATGAATTTTCAAAAATTGGATTACGGTAGTAAATCAGATGCGTTTTGACCGCAAAAATTAATTTTTAGATATCGGTTTACGGTAGTCAAGAGCGTCACATCTGAAAAAACAAGGCCAATTTGGGTTACTGTAATCGATCTGGTGCGTTTTGGCCGCAGTTTGAATTTTTTATTGTTTTTATTATAATGACTAACTGCGAAAAAATTAACTTTAACGAAAAAAAATTAACGAAAAAATTAACTTTAAAATTGACAAGAAACAGGAAATTGATGTTTTTCGAGTTTCTGAAGAATTTGGCCTGAAAATCGGGAATTTCGTTGAGAACATTAGATTACCTGCTTTTTCAAATTACAGGTAGGGTTACGGTAGTCAAACAAGCTAGTTTAATCCGCATGTGAAAATTCAAAGGCAAGGACAAAATCCAGTATTAGTTTATGTCTACAGCAATAGAAGGAGAAAAATCGAAGTTACAAAATAATTTGGGTTACGGTAGTCAATGAACCGCGTTTTGGTCGCAATATGGTAAAAGATCAAAAAACTTTGGACTACGGTAGTCAATGCGCCGCGTTTTGGCCGCAATAAGATCAAAAATTGAATATTTATCAACTTTTTCAGGGAACTAGCGCGTTGTGGGGAAGTTGGCCGATGAACTGCGGTTGTCCCACTTTTTTAGACCGGCAATTTGTCGCGACCAAATGTTATAATTGAATTGGCGCTGGGGCACGTTCCCGTTTCAAGTGCACCAAATTTCGGCCCTGTTCTTTTGGATTTGTAGAAAAGTTCGAAAGGATCTTCAAAAGTGAAGGTGCTTCCTAAAGGTCTGAAGTTTGAGTGGTCCCTATGGGGTTTCAGGGTCTGACCACTTAGCCTCTGAAGCTCAAGTGATCCCTACAGTAACTATTATTTGAAAGGGAATAGGGACCACTAGCAGGCTTCCCTAGAGTGGCCACTTGGGCAAGCTTTAAGGGTAATAAAGTGGTCCCAAGAGGGGAAAAGTTCAAGGACCCCTCAAAGAAACCGCAACGCGACCGCGACGCGAGCAGCCATTCCAAATGAGGCCTTTTTCAAAGCAACTGAACACACTTCAACAATCAAAAAAATAGTATAAATTTGTTTATATAAACTTTCTGAAACGGAAAATCTGACCAGGGAATGGTCTCCGGTCGCAGTGGGATCTCTCAATGAGACCAATTTTTCCAGATGTAGTTTTTCACGCTGATCTCAAATCTGGTCTCAAAAACTGCCGAAGAGCTCTGTGAAAAAAAGTTATGGACCCTCAAAAAGTCGAAAATTTCAGTGTCTCCGATTGAGCTCATTTTTGGAGGGTATATAGACCTTGTCCCTCTGGTCAAGAAAAACCATTGAAGTTTTCACAAAAAAATTTCGGAGCCCAGATATGATCTTTCAAAGCCCCGCCTCACACAAGAGCTTGCGAGCGCGGTGTCCTATTGCGATCCGGCGACCGTCGAAGCAACGGCAGCAAGGAGCAGTGGTAAGGCGGCGGACTGGGGATCACGAGGTCATAGGTTCGGTGCCCACTCTGTGCAAACTTTTTTTTGCATTTTTTTCTATTTTCTATGATTTCGTTTAAGGGCTCCTATTTTGAGTTTTGAGGCGTATAAACATGAAAAATCTTCGTTTTTAGCCTATTCGAACATCTAGAATTATTTTCGTCAAAAATTTTTTTCATCGAATTTTTCGAGATTTTTCATGTATGAGCATGGGCTGGAGTGAGAAAATTTTCAGAAAAATTTTTTTGTTTTTTTTTTTCATTTTTTTGTTCCTAAAAGATTTATAAGTTTAATTAGTCATAGATACGCCGACATATCCCACAGAAAAATTTTTTTCCTGGCTTTTTTAGACCTCACCGTTCAACTACGACGGATGGAAGTTTCGGAAAATTTTTGCGTAAGTGCTCTTTTTCGAGTTTTGAAGCGTTAAACTGTGAAAGTTCTCCGTTTTTAAACTATTCAAACACCTGGGCCTTTTTTTGTCAAAAATTTCTTGATGTAATTTTTCGTTATTTTCCATGTGTATGAGTATAGGCTCGAGTGAGGAAAATTTTCAAAAAATTTTTTTTGGTTCTTTTTCTTTTTTTTAATTTTATTTAAAGTTTTTTAGTCCATTTATTCATTCATACACCAAAAAAAAACCACAGTAATTTTTTTTCTTCCAAAAAAACTTCTTTGAGAGTTGCAGTGATTTACCTATGATCCTCACCTTATGCCTGAAAAAAAGTTTTTGCGCGACTTTCCCGAAGTAGAAAAAAATGAGAGTGCGCAAAAAAACAAAAATTTATTGTTGAATAAAAAAATTTCTTTTCTTTCCTCGAAATTTTCTCTCGAAAAAAAGTCTGACTGGACTGTGAACTTTCACAAGTTCCATTAGAACGAATTATTTGTGGGATTTTGGTCCCAATTGTGTTATGTATCAATCAGAAGGGATTTCTTTGGAAGTTTCAGCAAAAATTTGAAAAAATGCGGATTTATTTTTTTTTCTTAGGAAGTCGTAGTTGAACGGTGAGGTCTAAAAAAGCCAGGAAAAAAATTTTTCTGTGGGATATGTCGGCGTATCTATGACTAATTAAACTTATAAATCTTTTTAGGAACAAAAAAATGAAAAAACAAAAAAATTTTTTTCTGAAAAATTTTTCTCACTCCAGCCCATGCTCATACATGAAAAAAATCTCGAAAAAAATTCGATGAAAAAAATTTTTTTGACGAAAAATAATTCTAGATGTTCGAATAGGCTTAAAACGAAGAATTTTCATGTTTATACGCCTCAAAAACTCAAAAATAGGAGCCCTTAAACGAAATCATAGAAAAATAGAAAAAAATGCAAAAAAAGTTTGCACAGAGTGGGCACCGAACCTATGACCTCGTGATCCCCAGTCCGCCGCCTTACCACTGCTCCTTGCTGCCGTTGCTTCGACGGTCGCCGGATCGCAATAGGACACCGCGCTCGCAAGCTCTTGTGTGAGGCGGGGCTTTGAAAGATCATATCTGGGCTCCGAAATTTTTTTGTGAAAACTTCAATGGTTTTTCTTGACCAGAGGGACAAGGTCTATATACCCTCCAAAAATGAGCTCAATCGGAGACACTGAAATTTTCGACTTTTGAGGGTCCATAACTTTTTTCACAGAGCTCTTCGGCAGTTTTTGAGACCAGATTTGAGATCAGCGTGAAAAACTACATCTGGAAAAATTGTTCTCATTGAGAGATTCCACTGCGACCGGAGACCATTCCCTGGTGAGTAAAAAAAAATTTTTTATTTTAATCAAATATCTAGTTTCCCAGCCTTCAATTTTGAAATTCCCATCGAAAAATAAGAATTTTCTTGAAATCTACAGGCTACAAAAGTCCTCTTGGAACACACGAAACGGTGAAAGTAAATAGATTTTCTCACAATTTTTCTGTTTGAGTTTGTCGAGAAGTTCAAGAAAAACCTATTTTCCAACCAAAAAGTTTTTTGAAAAAGATTTTAGTGGCCACTTGAGGGTTTCGAGGTTTTAGTTGCCACTATAGTGGTCGAGTTCGTGGCCACTTAAGTGACTCAAAAATGTTTTTTTCTTTAAAAGTCTATGTAGTCCTACTAGACTCTAAAAACTACTACAGTGGCCACTAAGACGCAAAAAGTGGCTTTTATAGGGGTGATCCCTTCAGTGTCCACTCCAAGTAGCCCTTGAGAGACCGCTTTAGTGATCACTGGAGTTTTCCTCGTATAATAATCAAAAAAAAAAAATTGCAGGTGTTTCTATGAAGAATCTTGTACTGGAAACTATGACTCAATTTAAAAATCAAGAGAACTTTTGTTGAAAAAAGGGATAAAACCGCGACGCGACCGCTCGCAAGCAACGAAACTCAAAATAGTTCAAACTACAAAACCAGATTGTAACAAGAAAAATGAGAGGAAAATACTGAACGAAGCGGAAAATAGAAAGTTAAAGAGTCACAACACGACAACTGTTAAATCTTCTTTTTTTCTAAAGAAAAAATCATGCCGAGACTAAAACTAGAAGAAGAAAGCATGCTCCATCGCTAAAAGCTACGGTACTCACAGCCGCGGACTTGGTATCGACTGAGCCGGAGCTCATGATCAAGCGAGTGATTTAAATATCGAAACTTCGGTCGAAAAATAAGCAGCGCCAAGTTGCGCGTGAGGTTCGGCGTTTTTGGTGTGAACGCACCGCGCCGTGAGTGCCGAAATCGGTCAAGCTACCGTATTTTTTTGCTGAAAGATAGGGTTTTGATCTTCACGAATATGAGAATGACGATAAAGACCGCGAATAAAGAATACAATTGAATAAAAAGGATGAAAAAAGGGAAAAATATTGTCCAATGGGGTCGAATTAGGTGAGTTGGGCGCTTGTCAACTGATCTTATCACTCGAATGAGGTTTTAGATAAGCATTTTAAGCTTGAAGATGAAATGAAGCAATATTTAGACCGTAAAGATGAGTAAAAGTGTGAAAACTGGTCTCAAAAGTACAGGAATTCTGAAACAATGTTACTTCAAAAAAGGCGTTTGGACGGAAAACAAAGCGTTGGGAGAAGCAAAATGACAAACATTTCCGATATAATATTGGATGATATTTTCATCCATTCCATCTACTGCACATCTGGCCTACAAATTTTGAAATTAAAAAAAAGGAAATTCAACATAAAAATTGATCAAAATCTGTCTGAACTGTTGAAAAGTCTGAAAAAAGCCAAAAATTCAAAATATCGATGGTAAAATAAGTCGAATCAAGTACACTTTCATTATTCACTTCTGAAAAAAATGAATTTTGAAAAAAAAAAAGAAGAAAAAAGTGGATTTTCAACGTCAAAAAGGTCTAAAAAACCGACAAGAAAAGACAAAAGTATTTTAAAATAGGTCTAATCAGCAGCTTATCACTCAATTTCCGCAAAAAAATATATAATACTAGCCAAAACTTCTCATTTAACAAAAAAGTAGCCTTTCCGAACGGTAAAAGAGATCTGGGAAGCAAGAAATCCTGATAAAATAGGTCAAATCAGCGGCTGATTACCGATTGGTAACATCCGTGTCAGGAGTTCCTTACAAAAATTGTTCATTATTTTATTTTTAAAATGTATTCTTGAGCAAAATACAGCTTCAAAAAGGGCTCAAAAACTTTCCTAAATGATAAAAGAGGTTGCAAAAACAGAATAAGACAAGAAATCCTGGTGAAATAGGTCAAATAAGCGGATGATTATCGACTTTTAACATGCTTTTTGGGAGTTTTTAGAGAATTTTTCGATAATCTGACTTTAAAAATAGATTTTCAGAAAAAATGAAACTTCAAAAGGTGCTCAAAAACTTTCCTGAATGATAAAAGAGGTTGGAAAACCAGAATAAGACCAGAAATCCTGATGAATAAGGTCAAATCAGCGGCTAATTATCGATTGATAAAAATCATTTTTTTAGAAATTGTCATGAAACTTTTCGTTAATCTGATGTCAAAAATGAGTTCTTCAGAAGAAATTAAACTTCAAAAAGTGACTAAAAACGTTTCTGAACGGTTAAAAAGGCCTGAAAAAACAAGAAATCCTGAAGAAATAGGTTAAATAAGCGGATTATCGATTGATAACATGCTTTTTAGGACTTTTTAAAAGAACTTTTTCAATAACCTGACTTCAAAAAAAATGAGTTCTACAGAAGAAATTAAACTTCAAAAAGTGGCCCGAAACGTTTCTAAACGGTTGAAAAGGTTTGAAAAGACTAATAATCCCAAAGACAGTTGAAATCAGCTGATTATCGACTTTTTAACAGACTTTTTAAGAGTTCTTATAGAATTTTTCAATAATTTGATGTCAAAAATGAGTTCTTCAAAAGAAATAAAACTTCTAAAAGTAGCCAAAAGCTTTTCTGAACGCTATAAGAGATCTGGGAAGACAAAAAAGACAAGAAATCCCGAAAAAATGGGTCGAATCAGCGGCTGATTATCGATTTTTAACATGCTTTTTAGGACTTTTCAATAATCTGAAGTCAAAAATAAGTTCTTCAGAAGAAATCAAACTCCAAAAAGTGGCCGAAACCCTTTCCGACAGGTAAAAGAGGCCTGGGAAGACTGATAAAATAGGTCAAATCAGTGGCTGATTATCGATTGATTATCGCCAGCGGCGGGCGGAGTCTCGGAAAAGATTGACAGCTGGACGGAGTGGCGGCCCCGTCGAACAACTGGCCATCAGTGCCATTGTAACAAAATTTCGCATCTCCAGACAAGTCATTCAGGAGAGTGACTCGGTAAGTGACCTCTTAAGGGAGGGTTTGGAGGGGTTACTTGAGGGGACAAGTCATTCAGGAGAGTGACCACTTTAGGGCGCTTTCGAAGGGATTACTTGAGGGTTTTCGTTCAAGAGACATTCTGACAGCCATGGGAATTATCCAACCAGACAAGCCATTCAGGAGAGTGACCCGATAAGTGACCTCTTTAGGGGGACTTTGGAATGGTTACTTTAGTGTTTTTTGTTCAGGAGAGACTCTGACAGCCATGGGACGCAAGTGATCCCTTAAGGGGAGTGTCAGGCGACCTAACCAGTAACTTCGAAGTGAAGGCAAGAGAGTGTGGGGTTTAGAAGAGATTCAAGCAAATTTGAAGTGACCTCTTAAGTGAAACCTCATGAATATTAGTAGAGCAGGAAGTCTAAAACCAAGTCTCAAGTGATCCCTGAAGAAGAGGAAATTACAGTTTTCTAACGTTTACAGGTCCAATCTTCACGGAACATCACAAAAAATAGAAATTCGCAAGTGATCACTTAAGGAAGTAACAGAAGGCAAAACCAGTCAAACTCGACAAGAATAGAAATCCGCAAGTGATCCCTTAAGGGGAGAGAAATGAATTCGACCAGAGCGAGAGAGCCTAGAAAAGTGTATCTGCGCATGGGAACGTTTCAAGGTGATCTCTTAAGGGGAGTATCCTTTTTTTAGTCCAGAAACAAGTCGAAAACTTTTTTTTATTGTTCCCAGCTCCAATCGGTCAGAGAAAGTCTTAACAGGAATAAATATTTGGAAGGGGTCACTTAAGGGAAGTGTCAGGTGACCTAACCAGTGACTTCAAAGTGAAGTTGAACACGACAAGAATAGAAATTCTTAAGTGATCACTCAAGGGAAGTGTCAGAAGGCCCACCCAGTCGCAATCGACATGAATAAAAATTCGCAAGTGATCCCTTAAGGGACGTGTCGGGTGACCAAAACAGTGACTTCGAAATGTAGTTGAATTCGACGAGTGTAGAGAATCGGAAAGGATCCCTTAAGGGAGTAATAGAAGGCCCAACCAGTCCAAATCGACAAGAATAGAAATCCGCAAGTGATCCCTTAAGGGAAGTGTCCCGTGACCTAATAAGCAACTTTAAAGTGTAATGGAACTCGACAAGAACAGAAATCTTCAAGTGACCACTCAAGGGAAGTGTCTCGAGACCTAATAAGCATCTTCAAAGTATAATTGAACTCGACAAGAATAGAAACTCGCAAGTGATCTCTTAAGTGAGTTGTCAGGAGACCTAACCAGGGACTTCGAAATGAAGTCGACCAAAGCGAGAGAGCGTGCGGTCCAGAAGAGAGCCGAGAGAAAGTTGTTGTGTATGTGCGTGGGAAAAACGTCGCCGGCGTCGCTGTGAGCGTTTCCCGAAGCGCGCTCACCCCGCGCAACCGCCTGGATCGATCGATGTGAGCTCCGACCGGACTGCGCTCACAACGGCAAACATACGAGGCCAAATGGACCTTGACGAGGCCCTCCACTCCCGTTACCTTGAGCATAATTTCGAGGCCTCCATTTTTTTCTACATTGTGGGGATTTTCTAAGGTTCCAAGTTTTTTTTTTGAAAATTTTTTTACCAGATAAAATGAGGAAAAAAATTTTTCTAAAAAAACCGACTTCCCTAGAAAGATCACTCAAACTATACCGGCTTCAAAATGTCACTAAAGTGGTCACTTCATAGAAAAATCGTATAATCTTCTTTTTAAAATTATATTTTGTCTTGAAATTCCATTAATAAATTTCTACTGTTGTCTCAATGTTTCTCATACGAAAACCATTGAAAATCCCTGAAGTGGCCACTTCAAAGCCGCTTTTTGGCCTCTCTTAAGTGACTACTTTAGTTATTTTTCAAAAAAACTGGCTTTTTTAAAATTATATTTGGCCATAAAGTTCCATTAACAAATCTCTATCAACGCTGGTTTCTCAGAAATGGGCTTGAATGAAATAAATGCAAATGAGGCGCGGTAATATTGCAGGGGCGCGGAAAAATGGGCGGGGCTTCGTTTCAAATTCGTAAAATCATTGAAAATCATCGGGTCTCAAAAATGGCCTTGAATGAAATAAATGCAAACGAGGCGCGGTAATATTGCAGGGGCGCGGAAAAATGGGCGGGGCTTCGTTATAAATTTGTAAAAATCATCGGAAATGTCAAAAAGGACTTTTCTTTTTAATAAATTGGAACAGAAAAGGGAAAAAAAAACATCAAAAACAGTTTTCAGAGCATTATTGACCTCAAAAACCTTCTAAAAACGCTCCAAATCCTCTAAAAAGAGCAAAAAACGAGGTGTTTTACATATTCCGCATGGAAATGCGGTTTAAAACGCTTGAAAATTCCATAATCTTCTTAACTTTTCATATTCGGGCCGTTCAGAACTCCGAAAAATGAGCGAAAAGGAGAGAAACCCGACAAATATGTTCACAAGGAAGCTCGGGTTTCTGAGCGATTAGGCCTGGCGGGAAAATTGGCTTTGCAATAAATATAAACATCAAAACTAGGGCTGGGAGACATTTTTCTGCAGAAATTGAATGACGTTTTTGGTCGAAGAAAAGGAAAAAAAAAAGCTCGTAAGCTTAAAGTTTTCTCTCGTGCTTTTCGATGCGATACAGCGCAAGTCGTTTTCGGTCGGGCGAAGTTTGAAAAGTCGTTACGCCTGAAGCCATTCTACTTGCGACCGAAAAAAGTTAAAAAAAAATTCAATTTATGCTTTTAATGACTAATTCAAAGAAGAAAAAATGTTCAGAACCGAACGGAATGACATTGGATGTGAGCAAGCGCAAGTAGTTTTTGGTCGGGCGCAGTTTAAAAAAACCCTCGCTACGCCTGAAGCCATTTTCCTTGGGATCACGAGAAATGGAAAAAATTCAATTCATGCTTTTAATGACTCATTAAAAGAAGAAAAAATGTTCAGAACCGAACGGAATGATATCGGATATGATCAAGCGCAAGTCGTTTCTGGTCGGGCGCAACTTAAAAAACAATTGCTAAGCTTGGGATCATGAGATCAAAAGTTAGGAAAAAAGGCTAAAAATAAAGTTCGGTTTTTAATGGCTGTTTTGAACAAGGAAAAAAGTTAAAAAAATTCAAAAATTTTTTTGTGGATTATTAAAAAAACTTCGAATTTTTCTTCTAGAGGTTCCTTTGAGGCTTGAAAAATTATTCGAAAAATATAAGTTGCTCAAAAAGTGTTAGAACTACTATTAACCTACAACATAATTTTTTTCATATCTCCAAAAATCAAAACTAAATTTTCATTTATGACTTAAAAAAATCGTCAAATAACTAAAAAAACATGTTTAAAGAAGCGAAAATTGGAGAAAAAAATCTCGTCGAAAGGCGAAAATTTTCGTTTTCCCCATTTCCTGAACAA
This sequence comes from Caenorhabditis auriculariae, assembly GCA_904845305.1. Classification (NCBI taxonomy): domain Eukaryota; kingdom Metazoa; phylum Nematoda; class Chromadorea; order Rhabditida; family Rhabditidae; genus Caenorhabditis; species Caenorhabditis auriculariae. The sequence goes on along the minus strand of CAJGYM010000013.1, from coordinate 411,111 downwards.
CAAAAATGTCATTTCCTGCCGGAGAATGTAAATATAAAAGTTTAAATTTGGAAAATTGGGCGATTTTTTTTTTCGGTGTGAAATTCAAAGGTCAAGGTGGCATTTGGAATGGCTCAAGGAACATTTTTTGATTGCGACCGACCTGAAACGGTTTTCGCCTTAACCTTTCAAGCATAAATTCAAACCGCGACGCATTGATCCATTTCAAATGCGACCACGAAAATTTTGAGACGGAAAAAATGGTCCCAATTTTCTCATACAGCCTCAGTTTCACTAGAAAACAGCTCAAAACTCTCTAAAATCCAATAAAATTAATTTTTTTTTAGTTTGCAAAAAATAGTTCAGTCATTAAGAGCGTCAAAAATCATTCCAAGAAATGGGAAAATCATCCTTTTTAATGACATTATTAGTGTTTATAGAATTAATGAGCCTAAAAATAACTGGAAAATCTGCAAAAGCCAAAATTATTATTCATAAACAGAACTGACGCGTCATGAAAAGGGTCAAAAACCGGCCAACTTGGATATCAGAATAACAAATTTATTTCCGAGAAGGGAAGCAAAAAAGGTGAGTAATAGTGGGTTAGAATAAATTTTGAGTATCTGGAGACCTTGAAAATTCGATTTCTGATGGAATTTTTGAGAAAGAATCAAAGAGTCTCATTTTTTTTTTCATTTCAAATGTTTATTCAAGGAGAAAATCAAAAAATGTGGAAAATGAGAAATTATTTTCCTGCAAAAGACGTTTGGGGAGTTCCGAAACAAAGGAAAAGGCCGAAAATTTGGAAATTTCATTGAAAAAAGGAAAGAAAGGGCATTTTTCCAGTCCAAATTGCATCAGTTTAATATTATGAGAGCTTCAAAATCCCAAAATTATATTCCAGAAAGTCAAGACCTTGAAATTTCAGCTTCAAACCGCGACCGACTTACAACGACTTCCGCTTTCGATTATTTAGTCAATTGAGCCATTCCAAATGCGACCACAGACATTCGAGACGTGACGACTTTCGAATTTCCTCACAAAATTGATAAGTTTCAACTTCAAAAACTTTCAAAAAAATCCGAAAAAAATTTGAAAAAAATAAGAAGCAAATTTTTCTGCAAAAGACGTTTGGGGAGTTCCGAAACAAGGGAACAGGCCGTAAATTTGGAAATTTCATTGAAAAAAAGGGAAAGAAAGGACATTTTTTTCCAGTCCAATTGCATCCGTTTCGAGCCTTGAGAGTTTCAAAAATCACAAAAATTCCGTTCCAGAGGGTCAAAAACTTTTTTTAGAAATCTTAAAAAAATCAAGAAAAAGTGCCTTTTTTTAGATTTTTTTAAATTGAAAAATTCTACGTTAATTTTTTTAAAAAAATATAATAATTTTTTTCAAAAAAATAGAAAAATCTGTACGTCAAAAAGAGTCGGAAAAAAAGAGTCCAAAGATGAAATTGAGAATAAAAAAATTGGAAAAAAATTGGCAAATTCCCGGATTCTAGTGCAAAAAAAGGGAGAAAAAAATGTTGAAGAATGGGGATTTTCTTTAAAAAAATCAAAATTGATCAGTTCTTCGTCCTCGGTCGCTTGAGGACTAAGAAGAGCAGAAAAATTGGAACAAAAATAATTTCATTTGATTAACAAAAAGTACAAGGAACAGAGCCTGGCGTTTTTCCAAAGCTCGAAAATTTTGATTTTTGTACTTTTTACTTCAAAAATCTACTTTGCTGCCTCCATAAGTCATCAGAAATGCAGAATTCGATAGTTCAAACTTTAAAGAATCAACAAAATTCGCTCAGAGATCGAAATTCGTAGGCTTGAGGGCCAAAAATACAACAAATTTATTGAATAAAAAAACGACTTTTTTTCTGAAACTGAATTGATGAAACCCGCTTCAAAAGTTGAAAAAAGCCGTTTCTGAAAATCCGGCTTTAGAAGGTCAAGAAAGTCTACTTCAAGACAGGTTTAAAAAGAAAATATTGTTTCAAAGTTTCAAAAATCAACAAAATTCGTTCAGAGAAGGTCAGGAGAAGAGTAACGAATCAAAATTCGTATAGTTTGGGGTCAGAAGAAAATTATTTCACTGAAAAAAACCCTTTCACGAGCTCGAAAATCATTAAAAAAGGCAAATTTTCATGTTTCAAACCTCAGAAAGCAACAAAATTCACCCAAAGAAGGTCAGGAGAATAGTAAGGAATGAAAAAAATCAGAAAAAAAAGGATAAGAAAGTATTTCTCTGCCGGTAGAAATCGCAAATCATTAAAAAGGTCGATTTTGACCATTTCAACTTTGAAAAAAGCGAGGAAGGAGCATGTCAGGAGAAGAGTAACGAATCAAGGTTTCAGCGCCAAAGGGAAAGTTCAAAAATAGTCAGAAAAAAGGCGATTTCGAATTTTTTTAACTTCAAAATGTTAGCAAAAGCTCAAAAAATCCTCAAAAAATCATCATTTTGATTCGAAAAAAGCGGGGAAGTTAACTCAGAACATAACATGTCAGGAGAAGAGTAACGAATCAAAATTCGTAGAGTTTCGGGGGGCGGAAAAAGAGAGGAAGTGGTGCTCCCCGAGGCGTTGCTCTCCGTGTTGGAGGAGAACGGCCTGCGTCAATAAGCGAGACGGGGGGCGAGAGAGCACGGCGCGGCGAGAGACGCAAACAGTCGACGTCGTCGACGTCGTCGCCCCCCGAAGGCCTCCCTTATTTGACCAGATCGCCTCGAGCTCTTGGGACCAGCGGATCGGGCTCGTCGAGCCCGTCCAGCTCGTGTACGATTCGACGAGAGATTTGCATCGATTGGTGTGGGAAAAACGGCAGTTTTTTACGGATTTTTAGTGAAAAAAAAAGTTTGAAGGCCTTCAATTTGAAAAATACTCTTCTTCAAAGTAACAAACATGAAAAAGGAAGCTCCAGAACTCTCAAAACGAAGATTTTTCAAGATTTTGGTCGAGTTATACAGAGGAAAAGCATGAAAATTGAGATTTTTGAAGGCTTTTTGGCGAAAAATAGAAATTTAAAATGGAAAATCACATTTTTTCGAAGTATATAACATGAAAAATGCAGCTCCAGAGCTATGAAAATGAATAATTTTTTTCAAGATTTTGGTCGAATTATATAGAGAAAAAAATCCAGAAAAATTGAGTTTTTTTGAGGCTTCATCGCGAAAAATTCAAAGTTTGAAGCGTTCCAAATCAAAAAATACACTCATTTAGGATGACTGGTATGAAAATGTAGCTCTAGAGCTTTTGAAATCAAGATTTTTCGAGATTTTGATCGAGTTATATAGAGAAAAAAAGCGTGAAAAATTGAGGTTTTTTTGCAAAAAAATAGAAATTAAAAAAATGAAAAAAATTACACTTTTTTTCAAAGAATACAACATGAAAAAAATGGAGCTCCTAAACTCTCAAAAATGAAGATTTTTTTCAAGATTTCAATCAAATTATATAGAGAAAAAAATCCAGAAAATTGAGTTTTTTTGAAGGATTTTTTTGGAAAAATTCAGAAGTTTAAATGAAAAAAATACACGTTCCTTAAGGTTCAAAACTTCTTTTTTGAAGCTCAAAAGCTCTTAAATTGAAAATTTTTCAAGACTTGAGTTGATTAAAAACGGGAAAACCGAGCTTTAAGGCTCTAAAAATAAAGAAACTAGACTGAAAATCCTGCATTTTCGGCGGAAACCGTAGGAAAAATTATGATTTTTGATGACTTTATTGCGAAAATATGGAAATTCCAAGAAAAAAACTACAACAAAACAAGTCTCTAATGAAAACTAGACAATTATATTTTTAAAAAACCGACCTCAAATCCAAAAAATTCAGAGCTTTTCCCAGATGTTCTTTTGATCAGTGGGGAAAAAAATCAGCACCAAACCTCATTTTTCGACAAAAATTTTTTTGTAGAATATCGTTCGTTCCGTTTGTTAGTACAGCTATGTTCACATAGACTAGTTAAAAAGTTTCTAGATTTTTTTCATTTTTTGTATGATTAAAAAAATAGAAACTTGACTTGAACTTTGAACTTGATCCTTTTTAAGGTTCGAGTAAACTTTCAAATTCAAAAAAATTCGTTAAAACTAAGAAAAATGGATTAAATTTTTCCTACAAACTCCTCAAAATTTGAAAAAAAGCGAAATTTTTCGTACAAAAAAAGTTAATTTTCAAAAATATGAGTAAATAAATATAACTACCTTTGTCTTCAATAAAAAAACAGGATTTTGAAGCAAAAATTTTTCTCTTTTTCCTCCGTTTTCTCTCGAACCACACAAACTTCCATCAATAGAATAAAAATGCAAACACATTTCCATATTCCTTTGAAAAATGTCAGTTTTGAATGGCGGTTTCTGTTCGGCACAAAAAATGATAATAATACCAGGTTTTGCGTCATCGGCTTTTTTTTTTTGGGAAGAGAGAAGAAGAGAGAATCGAAAAGAACCGGAAGTTCACCAAAAAAAAAGCTGTGTTACAATAGGCCTTCAGAAGGGAGGAGATATGGGGGCGCCGCGCCTCGTCGGCCACCACCTGCTTCCGTGGCGCAATAGGCAGCGCGTTCGGCTGTTAACCGAAAGGTTGGTGGTTCGAGCCCACCCGGGAGCGAGACCTTTTTGCCGTTTTCGGTTTTGATGTTCAGAGTTCATCGAGGTGAGCAAACGGGGAATGAGGGCGAAAAGCAAAGCAAATTCGGAGCCAAACCGTCTCGTTTGCTCAGTTTTCGAGTGGACCCGATCGAAATCGTCGGCTGATAGCGAACGTGGTGATAAACAAGGGGAAATGAGCATGAACTATGGTTTTGGGGAAAAAAAGGGGGTTTTGACGCTTGAAATGAGTCATTTCAACAGAAAATAGGGTGAGTCAGATGGTTATTTGCTGAAAAAGCAGTGATGAATGTACTAATTGGAATCTCCCATTTTATGCTTTAAAAATTTTAATTCCAATCAGGAGAAGTCAAAATGTCAAAAAAGGCTTTTTCCATCATTTTCTTTCCAATTAAGACTCAGAAAAACCTTGTTTTCTACACAAAAGTTCACGGAAAACTAAAATTATCGACGCAAAGATTGACGTCAATCCAACGTTATCATTACTATCAACAGCCCAATTATTTCTTCTCCTTTTTTTTCCTTTTTTCGATTAGAATCTTGTTACTTTCATCTTTAGTCCCAATTGAAAACGGCCGAAAAAATGCGATGAATGAGGAAGATTATAACTTTAAAAACAAAACATTGATAAGCCTCGGATTATACTGAATAATCCTCTAAAGTGCGAACGTTTTTGTCGATTTTTACTTTCGAATTCTGTTTGGTAAAGTGTGATTTTTGAGTTAGGTTGCCGAAAATAGAATGAAGTCACTTTTTATGACCAGGTTTTTAGGATTTTTTTTCAAGGTTTTGCGAAAAACGTGTCTACTTGAAGAACGTGACTACTTGAAGAGGATCCTTAAGTGGCCACTACAACTATCACTACAGAAGCCACTATTTCGTGTCTTAGTGGTCACTCTAGTAGTTTTCGTGGTCTAGTAGTTCCAGTAAGACTTCTGAAGGGATCATTGTACTTTAAGCACTTGAGTGGTCTGTAATCCGGCTACTATAGTGGTCACTAAGACGTCAAAACCCTAAAGTGGCCACTAAAAATTTCCTCAAAAATGATTCCAAACGATAACAAGAATTTTAAAGATGAGGACCCCTTGAGCTTTTGGTCAGATCCTAAACGACCACCTAAAAGTTATCTCTCAAGTGAAGAGCTATTTTGTCCCCTATAGGGACTGTTCTTTCCCCAACTCCTCAAGGGACCACTTTGGCGTTCCTGGGGTGCAGACAAGTGGTACGTAAGAAACTTTTAAAATGAAACGGCTCCGAAAAGTCTGGAAACTCAAGGGGCCACTAATCCGGCAACTAGAACGCCAAAACCCTCAAGAGGTCACTAATTTCTAGCCGCTCAAGTGGCCACTAAGACGTCAAAACCCTGAAGAGTCCACTGAAAGCTTTCCCAGTAGTTTTCGAAACAGAAAAAAAAACCCTATAGGGACCCCTTGAGCTTTCGGTTCGCCTATAACGACCACCCAAATGTTACCCCTCCAGGGAGGGCTATTTTGTCCCCTATAGGGACTTCCGTTCCCCCTAACTCCTCTAGGGACCACTCTAGGGTCCAGACGGAAATGAAAAAAAAAGGGCATGGCCTTCTAAAAATCTCGGAACGCACCTTGACCGTCTTCAAGGCGTAGATCCGGTCGACGCTCCTTCTCCGACGTTTCTCGGCGTGTTCGACAGCCGACGCCGACATGATTCCGGGGGCGGCACTCGCCCGTCGGGCCTGGTTCTTCTGTCGCTTCGCCGCGGCGTCTTCGTCCGTCTCGACGTCGTCGTCGCGACTGCCCCGCGGGCCACGGAACGACGGGACCAGCGAGGCGATCAGCGACGAGCTTCGCTTGTTCAGTCGTCGCGAGAGTCGCTTCGTCCAGGTCGGTCGCGGCGTCTCCTCCTCGTCCTTCACCGCCGTCACGTCGTTACTCGAGTCTTTCATGGCTTTTGCATAAAATATGTGGTAGGATGGGTACTGAAAAAGGGTGGGAGTTGACGGGGATGAAGAGTCTTTAAACCACGAACGGATACAGTTCAAAAATGTCAGAATGATAAAGAAGACGATTCGACAAGTGAAGGTTGTTAAAAATGATCCAGGCCTGGAGCAGATAAATTGGTACAAAAGAGCAGGGCCCTAAGTGGGCCCTTAAGCGCCGGATTCACCACTGAAGGGGTCATTATCAACATTTTTATGCGATTCCTAAGCATTTGAAAAAGAGTTTCAAAACGAAAAATAGCTGATTTCAGAGTGTGAAACTTCAAGTGGGCACTAGAGAGCTGTTCAAGTGCAATCTAAGAAGAAAAAGCGGTAAATTATCCGTGGGGCGCAATTAACTTCAAAAAACAGCCGTCAATAATTCAATTTTTACTTTAATCCAGCAAAAATCCTTTTTTCTAGCATCAGAGCGCACGTTCCATGGAACAAAGGTCGAAAGAACAGAACAACAGCTGATTTGGAGATTTAATACCAAAAATTATCTTTCTGACAGGTTCATGATAAAAAATAAGCTATTTTAGCGATGGAGCGAATTTTCCAAATGAAAACGGCCGGTACTGAAAATTGGGCATTTATTAACGAGATTTATCTTTCTGACAGGTTCATGATAAAAAATAAGCTATTTTAGCGATGGAGCGAATTTTCCAAATGAAAACGGCCGGTACTGAAAATTGGGCATTTATTAACGAGATTTATCTTTCTGACAGGTTCATGATAAAAAAAAGCTATTTTGGCAGTGGAGCACATTTTCCAGAAGAAAACGGCTGGTACTGCGGATTAGACTTTCAATAGCAAGATTCACCTTTCTAGCGCGAGTTTATGAGAAAAAATCGAAAAACTAGCCATGGGGCACATTTTCCAAAAAGATAACGGCCGGTACTGAAAATTGGACATTTAATAGCAATGTTTACCTTTTCAACAAGTTTATAAGAAAAAATAAGCTATATTAGCAATGGAGCACATTTTCCAAAAGATAACGGCCGTAAGTACAGATTGAAAATTTTACAGCGAAAATAGTCTTTCTAGAACGAGTTTATTAGGAAAAAATGAACAAATTAGCGATGGGGCGCATTTTCCAAATGAAAACGGCCGGTACTGAAAATTCGATTTTTATTAACAAGATTAATCTTTCTGACAGGTTCATGATAAAAAAAAAAGTTATCTTAGCGATGGAGCACATTTTCCGAATGAAAACGGCCGGATTTTAATTTTAGCAATAGAGCGCATTTTCCTAGCGTATAAAAGCCGCCAATAAATCTTCCAAATCTTCCGAACCAACCAACAAACACGAATCGGCCACTCCCCTCTCATTTATTATTACAGGCCCGAAAATCATCAGCCATCAGCCATTATCAATTGATAAAGACGGCACCAGTGTTTGGTCCCTAAAGTGGCCACTTTTGGAGATAAGCCATTGTTGTTCCTTGTCGAAATTAACGAGCTTCATTAGGAAAAAGCTGTCATCGAAATGTCTTCTGTTTTACGACCACCCTTTTTTTGAGAGCTATGGAAGAAAATCGTACTGTTTGATGATTTTTGATAAGACAAGACTTTGAAAATTATCAAACAGAGCGATTTCGAGGGATTTAATCATGCTCAAAATTATCATACTATCATATTTTTTCTGAAAATTAGGCTTGAAATGAATTTTTCAAAGGAATAATCATGCTCTGCGAGAATCATCAATAATCAAGAAAGTTTTGTTTTGTGCAAGCTTTGAAACCGGAAAGTAGAAGAAAGGGCTTCTAAGAGCGAGAGAGCGTGAGAAAATCAGAGAGAGCTAGACAGTCATTTTTTCTGCTTGTCTGGGTGTCTCCCTTTTTTACTTGATCTCTAGACTGCTTCAAACTCGGAAAATTGGAAAAAGGTATCAAAAATCGAAGAGCGAGAGAGTTTGAGAAAATCGGAGAGAGCTAGACAGCTAATTTTCTATGCTTCTCTAGGTCTCTCTTCTCCTACGTGATCTCTAGACTGCTTCAAACTCGGAAAATTGGAAAAAGGGCTCAAAAATTTAAGAGCGAGAGAGTGTGAGAAAGTTGGAGAAACCCAGACAGCTATATTTCTCTGCTTCTCTGGGTGTCTCTTCTTCCCATATGATCTCTAGACTGCTTCAAACTCGGTAAATTGGAGAAAGGGCTCAAAAATCGAAGAGCGAGAGAGTGTGAGGAAATCAGAGAGATCCAGACAGTCATTTTTCTCTGCTTGTCTGGGTATCTCCTTCTTTACTTGGTCTCTAGACTGCTTCAAACTCGGAAAATTGGAAAAAGGGCTCAAAAATCGAAAAGCGAGAGAGTGTGAGAAAGTTGGGGAAACCCAGACAGTCATTTTTCTCTGCTTGTCTGGGTGTCTCTTCTTCCCACATGATCTCTAAACTTTCTATCTCATTTCCTTTTTTTTCTTTCCAAAACTGAACGAAACTTCAACTTTACAAATTTTCTGGTTAATCTAAACCTGGAAGAAAGTTGAGAAATTAATTTTCCAATTTCAGAAACAAAAAACCAATATTCGACTTTATTTTCAAAGTGAACACAAAAACCGATAAAAATGAGGAAGAAGGGAGGAAAATGTGTTCGCATTTTTTTGTTGTGCGGAAAACAGGCCGATTTAAAGACGGCACAAAAGAGAGTCAAGTGGTGGTTTTCACTGCGAAGAGGAAGGAGAGAAAAAAACAAGAAGATCGGTTTTTGGGAGGGAATTCTCCAGGAAAGGGAAAGGAACCGGAAACAAGTTACAATTCGAGTTATTTTGGGAAGTTTCGTTTTGAAGAAAAATGAGAAAGTCTCAAAAAAATGGCTCTTGATCAATATACTTTCTTCAAAGAACCTACATTCCTCTGAACTGTCTGCACTCTCTTCTCTCTCATCAATTTGAAGAAAAATGAGAAAGAGTCTCCAAATATAAAAATCAGAAACTTCTCAAAAAATGGATCCTTCCCTAGAACTCAGATTTCTCTGACCTGTCTGCACTCTCTTCTCTCTCATTCCAATCTCTCCTGGTGAGAGATAAGAGATCCCAGACAAGTCAGAGTGTGAAAAAAGTTAAAATTTTTTTTTTCGGGTACCTTATTTTTCGTTTTGAAGAAAAATAAGAAAAATCAAAATTTCAAAAAATTTCTCTGTTTTTTTGAAGTTACACTCGTTAATAGGACAAGCCATTCCCAATGCGACCTGGATTTTTTTTCAGTTGTTACAAAAATGATGAACTATCGATCACCCCAAGTCAAGAATAATCGTTTATAAAAAGAAGGTGAAACTTAACTCGAACTGGTACAATCTATGAAGTCAGTCGGGGAGATGAACTCAAAGCGTCGCGGTCGCGGCCCGTTTTTGATCTTTCATATTTTCAACATTTCTCTGTTTCACACAGTCTATAAAATTTTGGTAGGAAAAATTAGCCATTCCTATTGCGGGGCATGCTGGAAAAGTCGGTCGGTTTGGAAAACTAGGCCGCAATATTGCTCCATGGAACACTTAGAATTTCCAACTTTTTTTTCTTTTCTGAATTTTTTTTCCTTTTTTTTTTGATTTTACTAATGGTAAGAAGGTTTTTTCTTATGTTCATTCAATTGTATCGTTCTTGCGGGCAGAATACGATGGTTACTACATTCAAAATTATAAACTGATTCAATTTTTGAAAATTCGTATCAATTTTTTTGGATCCAAGATAACTTCATATAACCAAATGAGTGAAATTAAAAATCATAAGTAATCGGAAAATGAGATAATGTGTAAAATACACACAAAAAAGGCAAGAAACAAATTACCTCCAACAACAAAAAAACATTACCTAGGGAAACAATGATATATAAGGAACAGTTTAGTTTGAAGTGAAAAGCATGTGTCCCATATCCTAGAAAACTGATAAAAAGGAAGGAAAAGTATAGAAAAAGAGAAAAAAGTCTGAAATTCGATTTTCCAAGGAGCAAAATTACGGCATGGCCTAGTTTTCCAAATCAACCGACCGACTTTTCCAGCATACCCAAATGCGGTCATGACTTTTTCGGTTGTTAGAAAAAAAAATTATAAACTTTCTTATTTTCACACAGGACGAATGGAAGATATTGGAGATTAATTTTCCGCCAATCGCTTAAAAATAGAAGGTGAAACTTAACTCAAACTGGTGCATTGTAACCAGGAAATGGTCTCCGGTTTCAATGAGACCAAGTTTACTAGATGTAGTTTTTCAGGCTGATTCCAAATCTGGTCTCAAAAACTGCCGAGAAGATCTGTGAAAAAAGTTATGGATCCTCAAAAGTCGAAAATTTTAGTGTCTCCGATTGAGCTCATTTTTAGATCATATATATTTCTGGTTCTTCTGATAACATAAAAACGAATTAATTTCCTTGCAAAAAATTTTTGATCTTTTTTTTCGAAGCTCCTCCATACGTGAGGGAATGCGCGCGCGGTGTGGTATTGCCGTCAGCAGCAACGGCAAAATTTTCCACTTTTGAGGGTCCATAACTTCTTTCGCAGGTCTCCTCGGCAGTTCTTGAGACCAGATTTGGAATCAGCGTAAAAAACTACATCTAGAAAACTTGGTCTCATTGGCGCCGGAAACCATTCCCTGGTAAGACATCTCTCGAGGAGGTGAACTGAAAGCGTCGCGGTCGCGGCGCGGTTTTTGAATTATTTTTATATTTAAGATCTCTGTTTCACACAAACTTTAAAGTTATACTCGTTAACAGGACGAAATTCCGTCCTAGCTATTCCAAATGCGGCCATAACTTTTTCAGGTCACAAAAATAGACTAAACTCGAAAATTTTTTTTTATTTTTGAGATTTCTATGCTTTATGCAAATTTGGCAGTCCGACAAAAATTTCCTTGGCCATTCTAAATGCGGCCATGATTTTTTATATTGTTACAAAAATCGAGGAGCTCAACGCGTCACGGTCGCGGTTTCTTGAACTTTTTCTATTCAAGATTTCTGTTTCACTCAAAAGTTTTAAAGTTATACTCGTTGATAGGAAAAAAATTGCCATTCCAAATGCGAAGAAGATTTTTTTCAGTTTTTACTAAAAAGTAAAAATATCGATTTCAAAGTAAAAGTCCACAAAATTGCTGATTTTTTTGCGAACCCTTTAAAGTTGAAGGTGAAACTTAAATCAAACTGGGCCAATCTAACAAATTATCAAGTCTCTCGGGGAACTCGATGCGTCGCGGTCGCGTTGCGGTTTTTGAAGTTTTGTTTTTTTTTTTTTTGATATTTCTCTGTTTCACGCAAATTTTAAAGTTATACTCGTTGAAAGGAAAACGTTTCACCTTAGCCATTCAAAATGCGGTCATAATTTTTTCAGGTCACAAAAATGGACTAAACTCGAAAATTTTTTTTTATTTTTGAGATTCCTCTGCTCATGCAAATTTTGCAGTCTGACAAAAATTTTCCTGGCCATTCCAAATGCGGCTATGATTTTTTTCTGTTGTTACAAAAATCGAAGAAACGAGCTCAAAGCGTCGCGGTCGCGGTTTCTTGGATATTTTTCTTCTATATAAAATCTCTGTTTCACGCGAATTTTAAAGTTATACTCGTTGAAAGGAAAGCTTTTCACCTTAGCCATTCCAAATGCGGTCATGTTTTTTAACTTGTTTCAAAAAATGATAAACTATCGATTTCAAAGTCCAATCCAAGAAAACTGAAGCTTTTTTTTTGCAAATCGTTTATAAGAAGAAGGTGAAACTTAACTCGAACTGGGCCAATTTAACTAACAATCAAGTTTCTCGAAAAGTAAATAAACAAGGAAAAAAGGGAGCAACAGATCGAAATGATCGATTGAAAGGGGAAGAAAGTCTCAAAGAAGGGGTAACTGGTTCGGAAGGCGGTCCATTAATCATTAAGTGCGGGGGGCCTTTTGGTAGTGCAAATGGAACGATTTCCGATGGTTTCTGAACAGTTGGGCCCAAAAAATCACATTATTTGTCAATCAAAACTCGATTTTTTGAACTGCGAACCGTCCAGACTCCAGGAAAGTTTGGAAAATTGGAATCCCTCCTTTTTCTAGATACTTTCGGGAGGATAACTACTGAAAAAAACTTGAAAAAAATAAAAATGTGGTGAGAAAAAAATAGCGTCTTTTTAAAGTATCAAGTGCGCTCTGTCGATAATTGGAAAAATTTTCAAGGAATATTTTTTTAGTTAATTTATATGGTTGATCAACATTCCGAGGCTTATCCTAACCAAAAAGGCATTCTATAAATGATGCGGACGTTTATAAAATGCGACCGTTTTGAAATAATAACGAAAAATCGAAAAAAAGACCGTTTTTCATTGATTTGCTATGGAGAACGAGAAAAAACGGTCGTTTTTTACAGGCGTCCGCATTTTTGTAAAGGGAATATATTTATAGAGTTTAACGAATTATTTATAGAATTTAACGAATTACCAAGAAGGCTAAAGTATAAGGAAACCGACTGAAACGGAGAAGTAATGAATTTGATTTTTTTGAAAAAAATTAGGTGTTTTCCTGAAAAAAATTTCTAACACGCATATTTTTTTCTGGCCTGAAAGAAAAAAAGTGAAAAAGGGACAAAAAAAGGAAAAAAATTTCTGAAAAATTCTGAAATAAACCGTTTCAAAAATTAGAAAAAAACTCCTAAAAAAATGGGAAAAAGTTCTTGAGAAATACGGGAAAAAAATAGCCTTATTTCCGGCATCTAATGTGCTCTGCGGAGAACTTTTAAAAAGACTTTGAAAAGTAATTTCTGACATTTTTTTCAACTTTCTTTAAAAATGTTAGTTTGCGATAAAAACGATTTTGAAAATGAAATGATTATTTAACAAAATGGGCTGAAACAGGGAAGTGAGATATTCGCATTTTTTTGAGGAAAAAGTTTTTTTCATGTCAAAACGATAACAGAATGAGCCCTGAAAAAAAGCTCTAATTTGCTCTACGAAAAATAAAAAAAAAATTTTAATAAGTTTCCTCAGAATTTTTTTCACAGATATATCAACATTTCTAACTGTTTTCAAGATGAAAACACTGTTTGAAAAAGTTATCGTAAAAAAATATGCTGAAACTGGAAAGCTATTCAAATTTTTTTGAAAAAAACTATTCAAATTTTTTTGAAAAAAATTACATTATTCTCCTCGTTAAAACGTATATTTTTCGCGTTTGAGCGAAAAAAAGGAAAAAAACTCAAGAACGTTTAAAAAAATAAGAAGAAAAAAATGGAAATTACGCCAGAACTGAAATATTTTTGAAAAAAATTCACGAAAAAAAGCCTTCTCTTAGGCATCTAATGCGCTCTGTGGAGAAATTTTGAAAAAAATTAGTTAATCTTAGAATTTTTTTAAAAAATGGTTACTTGAAATTTGAAATAACTAAAATTCAACTAATCTGAAAGACACTTGACTTTTTAAATAAATTTGCTGAAACAGGAAAGTGATGAAAAAAATAAAGCTTGAAAAAAATAAAAAAACGAATTTTTTTCAGTGAAAAGCTACAGCATGTTTCTCATTAAAAAAAGTATATTTTTTTAGTGTCGAAAAAGAAAAAGTAAAAAAATGAACAGAAAAACGAGAAAAATACAGCTGACGGCGGTGGTCAGCTGCTTCCAGTGAACTTTTTGAATTGTTCCAGTCGCTTTTTTTGTGATGAAAAAAAGACACATTTTTTTCGTTATTTTTTTCAAATTTTCCTTATAAAAAACTATTTTCCCCTGAGCCAGCTAGAAATTCTTCGAAAAATAGTCAAATAAAATTTTTAGATGCCATTTTTGCTGAAAAATGATGAATTTTTCCAAATTTGATCAAAAAAAGTCTTGGTTTTTTCTCTTAAAATTCTTTTGATTGCTTTTAGAGTTACATTATAAATTTCTGAAGACTCTGAACGTTTTTTTTAATGAAAAATTAAATTTTTTTATTTTGAAACCAAAATCCTGCTCAAAAATTGACCTATTCGAAAAAAATAAGACATTATTTGCCTTAAAAAAATGACATTTTTTTAAAAAATCCTTTCATAAATTCGATTTTTTTCTGAAGCAAAAAAATACAAATTTGAAAAAAACCCGTTTGGAAAAAAACTTGTACTAATGTCAATAAAGTGATTTTGCTATTATAAAAAGCAATTTTTTTGAAACAGGAAAGTGGTGAATAAATTAAATATTGTCGGTAAAATCCCGATATCGGGCCAATTGTGCGAAGGAAGTTACAACTTGCTGGGAGGAAATCTTACACCCCCAGGGGGCGGGGTCGGGAAAGCATTAGCGAACGTCCAGCTGTCCTACAACTTGTTGTTGTTGTTGATCTTGACGTCGGGGGTCCGAACTTCTGACTTTGAACTTTCGAACTTTCCTCGGACTAGCCCCTAGGAAAAAAACTCTAGTGGCCCCTTAAGAGGTTCCTCAAAGGCTAACTGGAGAGGACGCTAAAGCGGCCATCAAAACCACCTCTGAAGCCACTTTTTTGGGTCTTAGTGGCCACTATAGTATTTTTAGCGGTCTAGACTTTTAAAAAGGCCAACAATTTTTAGTCACTTAAGTGGCTACTAAATCAACCACTAAAGGGAGCACTAGAACTTCTAAACCCTACAGTGGCCCCTAAAAATTTCCCAGAATGTTTTTTTCTAGAATTTTGAAATTCGATACAAGATCGTGTCTATTTTGAAACAATAAATTCGACTTTCTGGGCATATTTAAGAAAAAAAAGTTCATGTTGCTTCGAAAAATGCTAAAAAATTGAAGACCAAGAGAAACTTCGAAAATTCCGGACCGCATTTGGAATGTCTCGTTTAGGAATAAAATACATTCGAGAAGGTTTTCTCCTTTTTAATTAACTTTACGAAAAGGCTAAGCCCATGAGCAAATAAGCCGAAACATCATAGTTGAGGAAAGATCTTTGGAAGGGGGAGGGGGTCCTCGAAAAAAATAGATTAAACTTAGGGGGTCAACAGAAGTTTTTTTCAATTTTTTTGAAAAATTTCACTAAATTTTAGGGGTCTAGATCATATAAATTTAAGCTTGAGTGGTCATTTTAATTATCTCAAAAATGAATTTTTTTCCGTTTTTTTCTGAGCTTTTTTTAGAAACGGAAAGGTGATTTTTAAAGCTGTAAATTTCAAAATTTGAAGAAAAGAAAAAAATTAATCTTCGTTAGTTTCTTGAAATTTTTACATGTCGAGATTACTTCATTGTAAGCTTGAAAAATTCATTTTTGCATTTTCAAGTTTTTTTCTGTATTTTCTAAAGCTATGAGAAACTCACAAAAAGTCATTTTCAAAATCAAAATTTTAAAAAAATTCGGAAGGATTATTTTTTTGAAGCAAAAAAATTCAAATTAAAATGGAAAAATTTCAAAAAAATCTAGACCACTAGAATTTAAGCTCAAATAGTCTTTTTTTCACTTAGAAAAAGTATATTTTCGATTTTTAGAACCTTCTAGAGCTATGAAAAAAACTCAAAAAAATTCTTTTTTTAGGTCGCGAAACGGAAAAAAATTTGAAGAAAGGGGGAGGGATATCGGAAAAAAAGTAGGTTTTTTTGAGAAATTCAATAATTTTTCAAAAAGTCTAGACCCCTTCAAAAATAAATAATTCATTTTTTTAAAAAAACTAAAAAAATGAGTTTTGCCTTTTTTCCTGAGCCTTTTAGAGCTTATAATAAATGAAAAAAAGTCATTTTTTTAAGGTCGCTAAACGGAAAAAAATTTAAGAATTTGGGGGGTTCACAAAAAAAGTTTGATTTTTTTGAGGATTTCACAAAATTTCGAAAAATCTAGATCCCTTCAAAAAAATAAAATATTTATTTTTTTAACAACTCAAAAAAATGAATTTCCCCTGTTTTTTTCCTGAGCCTTTTAGAGCTTATAAGAAACAAAAACAAAAAAGCCATTTTTGAGCTGGAAACCCAAAAAATTCGTCTGAAAAATCTCGAAATGAATATGAATCGAATCTTGCCAACAAAAAGATCAATAAAGAAACAAAAAGCGTCGGATCGTGACCAGACTAGACGTGGGAAACTAGAAAAAACCAGCCGACAAGGTCGGATCCGAAACAGGAAAATGCGGGGGAACGACACGGAATTATCCACGGATGGGCGATTTTTCAAAATAGGCAAAGTCGTCTTTTTCAGATCTTTTAGTTAAGAAGATTCGGTATTCTTACTGTATTTATTATAAAAAAAGTTTCGAACTTTCAAGTTTTTTTGGCTCTTTAAAGCTTGAAAATTGAAAAGAAACCTTTTTTATAGAAATTAAGCCCCTTAAAATCTCTTAAAAGGGTTCTAAGACCTTTAGAGTGGTCCCTATAGGGGTTAGGGGGGAGAGCAGCCTTTCAGGGGTCGAAAGAGTGGTCTTTATAGGGGTTTCAGGTCTGACCCCTCATCCCCCAAGTGATCCCTATAAGGGTGGTTGAATTTTATTCAAAAAAATGTGAATTTTTTAGTTATTCTCATGTAATTTTTCGCTATGTGACCATTTTCGCAAGCTGTAGTGGCCCCTATAGGGGCTGGGAAAAGTAGTCCCTACAGAGGAACCCCTAGGAACTTTGAAAAATCGTATCTTGGCTGCAAAAATTGAAAAAAAGCCGGCTTTTTTGACCCATTTACCATTGAAAAAGTTTGTCTCTTTTAAATTTTCATCTCTGAAAAATGAAAAAAAAAACCACTTTTCTCGGACATATAACAGATTGGAAACCACTATCACCTGTTTCACGAAAAAATTTGACTTGATCTTATTTAAAATTGTATTTAACGGCTCAAACTATTCTCTAGGGAGAATTTTCAGGAATTTTCAAAGACTAATGGAGAATAGTGATCTTCAGACTTTTAAAAAGGGCCAGATTTGAAATAAAAGTGACCTCAGAAGCTTCAAAAACTTGGCTACCAAATCAACTATTCCATCTTCAAATAACTCGAAAAGACACAAAGGATCATGTTTGAACTAAAGGTAACCTCACTAAGAATAACTGCCGAGATAAACGCGAGACACTGGCGGTACATTGACGAGCTCGCAAACATCTCGCTTTTTTTCTCGCGCCTGTCTCGCATTTTTCTGGGCGCCAGCTCGCATTTCTCTCGCAATTTGAAAAGTTCTGAAATGCAAGATGAATGCGAGATGGCGCCAAGAAAAATGCGAGGTCGCGCCGAGAAAAATGCGGGATCGCGCCTAGAAAAAAGCGACATTTTTGCGAGTTAGTCAATGTACCGCCACCGAGCTCGCGTTTATCTCGTCAGTTATTCTTAGTGCTTACACGGAAAATGTAAAAAGTCGAGGTATTGAAATTTAATGGAACTAGGTATAGAGATACTTTAGAACACCCTGAATCCATAGAAATTCAGAAAAAATGCTCATTTTTGGTTCTAATCGAGTTATGGCGCCTCAAAGTTTGCATGCCCAAAACGCATTGGAAGGGAGGAGGGAATCTATTGCGGCGGCTAACTCTGGATGCCAGGAGGCGGCATGGTGTAGTGACTAGCGGCCTCGCACTATGGAAGCTATCACGCGGGTTCGAATCCTTTTGGGCGCAAATTTTATTTTGCCACTTTTTTTCTTGGAAAAATGATGAAAAAAAAAACGCTTAAAATGTTAGAAGCTTTTAAATTTTAACAGAGAAAATTTTGTATTCTTACTGTTTTTATTGTAAAAAGTACAAATTCTAGAGTTTTTCGGTCTTTTGAAGCTTGAAAATTGAAAAAAAAACCCTTTTTAAAGAAATGAATCCTCTTGAAACTTCTTAAAAGGGTTTTTAGACCTTTAGAGTGGTCCCTATAGGGGGTAGGGGGGAGAACAGCTTTTCAGGGGTCGAAAAGTGGTCTTTATAGGGGTTTCAGGTCTGACCTCTCATCCCCTAAGTGATCCCTATAGGGGTCGCTCAATTTTATTCAAAAAAGATGAATTTTTATTTTTTCTATTGCAATTTTTTGCTATAACTTATAGCCGAAAAAATGAAGGCTCCTTCTATCCCTTATAGAGACCAATAAAGCTTGCAAAAGTGGTCCCTATAGGGGACATGCTAGTCGAAAAAATGAAGGCTCCTTCTATCCCTTATAGAGACCAATAAAGCTTGCAAAAGTGGTCCCTATAGGGGACATGCTAGTCGAAAAAATGAAGGCTCCTTCTATCCCCTATAAGGGACCCTTTCGCAAGCTTTAGTGGCCCCTACAGGGGTTGGGAAAGTAGTCCCTACAGAGGAACCCCTAGGAACTTTGAAAAATCGTATCTTGGGTCAAAAAATTGAAAAAAAGGTGGCTTTTTTGACCCATTTACCATTGAAAAAATGTTCTCATCTCGATTTTCATCTCTTGAACTTCAAAACCACGGCTAATGGACAATAGTGATCTTCAGACTTTTAAAAAGGGCGAGATTTGAAATAAAAATGACTTCTGAAGCTTTAAAAATTTAGCTACCAAATCAACTATTTCATTTCCAAACAACTCGAAAAGCCACAGAGGATCATATTTGAACTAAAGGTGACTTTACACGGAAAATGCAACAGGTAGAGATATTGGAATTCCATGGAACTAGGTATAGAGATACGTTAGAACACCCTGAATCCATAGAAATTAAGAAAAATTGCTTCTTTTGGGTTCTAATCGAGTTATGGCGCCTCAAAATTTACATGCCAAAACGTATTGGATGGAAGGAGGGAATCTATTGCGGCGGCTAACTTTGGATGCCAGAAGGCGGCGTGGTGTAGTGGCTAGCGTCCTTGCACTATGGAAACAATGATGCAGGTTCGAATCTTTCTTGGTGCAAAATTTTTTTGCCTTGGAAAAAGTGATGAAAACAGATTGAAAAAAACGCTCAGAATGTTAGAAGCCTCTAAAATTTAGCAATCAAAATAACTTCTTTTCGAAAAAAGCGAAACCAGATCGAACTAAAAGTGACCTCAGAAGCTTCTGAACGAGTCAAGAAGGATCATGAAGAAGTTGAGGGACGGACGACCGGGGCAAAATGACCTCGAAACCGCCCGTCGGATTATGGGAAAATCAACAAGAAGAGGTCGCGCACGGAAGAGACAACGCGACGGACGTAATGGACCAGACGGCTGTCCGAAACGGCCGCAGTTTAACAATTTCGGCGGTGGTCAAGTGATCAGCGGCTCAGGTGACCGATTCGCGCATCAATTTTGAAGCTTTCGGAAAGGTATCTCTCAACCTCACAAGGAGGTAATTAGGCGCAGACTTGTTCTGCGCCATTTGGGTTTAAACTGAGTTGAAAAAAAAAAATGAGCGTTATGGTGAAATTTTCTCTAACAAGGGCTGTGTGCGCGGTGAACATCGCGTTAGGAATTGAGGCTTTATATGGTAGATGGACCTAGGGGAGAGTGCTCCAAAACGAAAGAGAAAATCTGCTAAGCGCCATAGGGTACCGAGAAAAAGCTCGTCAAAATTTGCCGCCACGTATATGTCCGCGCTCGGAGTGCTCAGCCAGCAACTGGGAGCGTGGTGAAGTGGCAGTGTCCTTGAATGGCGCTGACGCTATGCTGGGTTCGATTCCTTTTGACGCGAAAACTTTTTTGCTCTTGTTTTTTCAATTCTTCTACACTCTATTATCGAGTGCGGGCATATACGTGGCGGCAAAACTTTGACGAGCTTTTTCTCGGTACCCTATGGCGCTTAGCAGATTTTCTCTTTCGTTTTGGAGCACTCTCCCCTAGGTCCATCTACCATGAAAGCCTCAATTCATAACTCGATGTTCACCGCGCACACAGCCCTTGTAAATCAAATATGTTGTAGAAACGATTTTTAGGATTTTTTGAAAAAAAAAAAATCGTCACTCGAGCCGTTTTTGAGATACGGTAGCTCAAAAGAATACGGTGAAAAGCTTCAAAAATCAATATCTCGACAAAAATCCAACGAAACTCAACCAGTTTGTAATGAGGTGCAAAATAATTTTATTCAAATTATAAAAATCTAAAATCTCAATTTTGCTCACTGTTGCTCATATTAAAGAATTTTTCTCAATAGAATCAAAACCAGTATATAACGTTGCGGTCCGGCGTTTTGTCTTGTTTTTATCAGAACCACAAAAAATACTGTATCTATTGAGCCAAACATGGATTAGGTGAAATTTCCATCTAAGACCCGAAAATTCCAAAAAACGTGCAATTTTGGGTAAGATTACCGATTTTAGTTTTCGGTTCAGAATTTCTTGAAAATTGGCTAGAGACTCTAGAGTACTTCTCGATGTACCAGAAGAAGATTGGAGAAGTCTCAATCTGCAAAACTTCCTAGTTTTTGAAAAAAGACCTCTCAAAGTCAAAGAGAGCTCTAAAAACCTTTTAAAAAGCCTTTTTCGGAACTTCGAGCCCTCATTTCTCATTTGAAAAAAAAGATTAGTCGATTATTCCATTTTTTTAAAAAGGTATCCAAAAATTAGACAAATTGAATCAATAAACCCCATATTTCCTATGAAGGTTCAATATACGAAGAAACTAATTAACCCAAGTTTAACCCCTGGAAAATCCAAAAAAATTTTTTTTTGAAGGTATAAAAAAAGTCCCATTAAAAAAATACAGTTTTAATTAATTCTCGTATTTTTTACCAAAGTCCAAAGTTCAAAGTACAAACTTTTTATCAAAGTTCAAAGTTCAAAGTACAAAAATCCAGGCTAAATGCTGATTTTAAAGATAATACAGGCCCCAAAAAAGCTCATTTTAGTGACACAAATTTGAAATTTTGCGAAGATTCGGCAATTTCATCAATTTTTGACTCAGAAGAAGAAGAAGCTCAGTCCAAAATTCATTTCGAAAAAACCAAAAAGAAAAAATTTGGTCCAAAAGCCATACTTCTCTACCAACTTTCAATGTACAAAGAAAGTAATAAGCCCAATTCAAACTCATAAAAATGGCACCTAGGAACGAAATTCGAGCCCTTCATCCATGGAGCACATTTGAAGTGATGACGTCAAGGCCATTCGAGCCTCACTTCCTCTTTTTTGTCAAATCCTCGAAAAAATGGGGGGCAAAAACTAACTCTTTGAATTTTGTTGACAAAGTATTGAACCGTGCTGGAGAACCTCTTCCGGGCGAAGCTGAACGATCTGAAAATCGAATTTTCCCTGAAAAAAGTAAAAAATTCGAGGGAAAAGCTTGGAAACGACTGGGAAACTTTGTAGTGGCCACTTTAGGGTTTTTTCGTTTTCGTGGTCACTATATAGGTCGAATTTGTGGCCACCTAAGGGGCTAACTTTAGAAGTCGAATTGGTACGACTAGACGATTATAAACTACTATAGTGACCACTAAGAAGCAAAGTATTGGCTTCTGAAGAGGTGGTTTTAGTGGCCACTTTAGTGTCATCTCAAACAGTCCCTGACTCTTAAGAGGCCACTAGAACTTTTCACAGAAGTTAAAAACGGCTAAATTTAAGGGATCCCTATAGGGATTTGAGACCTGACGTGAAGGGTCTTTCAATTTTTTGTCCAGATTTGAAAAATGAAGAGTTTTTTACTCTAACCCGATTGGCAAGCTTCAGCGTCCCCTTTAGGGGATCTTAAAGTGGCCCCTAGAGGGAAGCTTTTGAAGGCCCACTAAAGCTTGAAAAAGTGGCTAGTCCAGGGATTCCATTTAGTGATCACTCTAGGGGAAGATTTAGCGTTTTTATATCAAAACAAAAAATTAAAAGACTCCCGTATTTTGAGATTCTAGACTGACAGGGACCACTTAAATTTAACACCTCTAGGGAGCACTATTTTGTCCCCTAAAGAGGATCTTTTCTGTAATCTCTCTAGGGACCACTCGGTTCATAACAATGCAAATTTGAATCCGTGAAAATCAAAAAATCAAAAAATATACCGATCGAAAGAATTCCTTCTGCGAGACGTCGACGGCGAATCTGGAGGCGGCGGCGCCGGAATATCCGGAACTTCCATTTTTGGCGTCGTGAATATCGAAAATCGAATAATTGCTCTAGCGGGCTTCTTCTTCTGGAATATCTCCCAAAAGTCTATTTTTCTAAATTTCGAAGCAAACTTCCGGAAAGCGCTCCTTTTTCGGGACATCCTCGTCAAAAATCCAGTTAGCGGCGTCGGTAACGGCAAAGGTGAGCTGGAATTTTTGTTTCATCATCATTTTTCGAATCAAGAAATGACTCGAAATGTTTCAAAACCCGAAAAAAGCACTGTTTCCCAGGTATTTTGAGCAAAAAATCAGCAATTTTCGGCATTTTAATAATAATAGTTATTTATTTTGTTGCATTTTTTCGTGGATACCTCAATAGAAACTTCTTTTTGAATTCCTAAAATGAGTAAAATCAGAAAATAAGACATCTCAAAATGCCCCAAAATGCCTCAAAATGTCTCAAAATGCCTCAAAATGTCTCAAAATGTCCTAAAACGTCCTAAAATGTCCCAAGATGTCTCTAAATGCCTCTAAATGTCACAAAAGGCCTCGAAATGCCTCAAAATGTCTCATATTGTCTTAAAATGTCTCGAAATGTCTTAAAATGTCTCAAAATGGTTCAAAATGCCTCAAAATGTCTCAAAGAGTCTCGAAATGTCTCTAAATGTCTCGAAATGTCCTCAAAATGTCACAAAACGCCTCAAAATGTTTTAAAATTATTTAAAATGATTAAAAATATCTCGAAATGTCTCAAAATGTCTAAAAATGCCTCAAAATGCCTCAAAGAGTCTCGAAATGTCTCGAAATGTCTTAAAATGTCTCAAAATGGTTCAAAATGCCTCAAAATGTCTCAAAGAGTCTCGAAATGTCTCTAAATGTCTCGAAATGTCCTCAAAATGTCACAAAACGCCTCAAAATGTTTTAAAATTATTTAAAATGATTAAAAATATCTCGAAATGTCTCAAAATGTCTAAAAATGCCTCAAAATGCCTCAAAGAGTCTCGAAATGTCTCGAAATGTCTCAAAATGTCCTCAAAATGTCACAAAATGCCTCGAAATGTCTTAAAATGATTCAAAATGATTGAAAATGTCTCTAAATAACTGAGAATGTCACAAAATGTCTTAAAATGTCTCAAAATGTCCTCAAAATGTCACAAGATGTCAAAAAATGTCTTAAAATGTCTAATAACTAAAGAAAAACTCTTTTTTCGAAGCTAATACAAACTCCTTTAAAAAATTCTTGCATTTCGATTCTGTTTTCCAATACAAACTTTGTTGACAATTCACAAAAATGCTCAGAAGATGGCTCAAAATATTTAAAAATTCATTTTCGGTGCACTTTCAAGGTTCAAGTGTGCAAATTTTGTGTTTTTGTCCCGTTATCATGTTTTGATAACGTCGCGAAATGCTTCAAAAATGAAAAAATCTCTGTGAAACTATCAATTTGAGCTTCAAATTGATAGTTTTTGCTTTGAAGTTGGAAACATAATTTGAATTTCTCATCAAAACTCTATCGATTCCCCAATTTACCTTTCTAACCGGTTTCAACTCGGTCATTTGATCTCTGAGCTCCTCCAGCTCCTGTGGATCAGGAGCTGAGTGGGTCGACGTGACGGTCATTTGGACCGGGGCCAACTTATCGGTCGGAGATGAGCTCTCGGGCTCGCTCCAAACCGGCTCATCCTTCAGAATTTTGCCCTGAAAAATGAAGATTCCCGTTTTTTCATCCGAGTTTTGATTAATATTTCAGAGATTTTTCAAGAATTTTGATAAAATTATATTTAAACCCATAAGATGAATTTTTTTGAATCATGAACTTTACTCAAAAAATATTTTTTTTTTACCATAATTCCCTAAATAAATTTTTATAATCACGTATCGTTTCAAGACCCTAATTTAAAAACGGTCGTAGGTAGAATGAATCAACGTTGAACAATTGCGCTCGACCCGAAACGGTTCGCGCGCGAGAGCAAGAGAATCTCGAGCCGCGACGCGACCGCGCCGCATTCAACCTTTCCAAGTGCGTCCAAGACCTTACAGAAACAAAGAAGTAGGGAAATAAGCTGATATTTAACTATTTCGGAAGCTTTTTAAAAAACTAAATTGCGAAAATTGCGTCCAACCCTACTACCGTAACCTTTTTTATCCATTTTTCTTAGACCCCCAAATAAAAAACCGACCATTCGTTTGTTCTCAGCGTTGGTCCGGTTCTTGTGGAGTTCGTTGAAAGTCTGAAAAATCGATATTTTTCAAAAAATTCTCCAAAAAACCCGATGCCAAAGATCGATTTCAGCGTCAGTTTTGTTCACGGAAGCGTGTTGCGAAGTGTACCTTTTGATCGATTTTTTCTTTTTCTGAAATTTTCTCATCGTTGATTTTTCATCATTTTCTGATCAAAATGAAGTGGAATAAGCTCAAAAAAAGCTTGAAAAATACATTAAATCGGTGGTATGAAAAAAACACCAGCGAAAATTCAAACGACGACTTTTCCGATTTTTTCGTATCGCTAGGGAACTTTCCGACGGCCACTTTTCCGACGAATCTTTTTCCGATTTTTTTTCTCGATAAAATCTTCGTTATAAATATTCCTACATAAAGTAGGTAGTTGGTTGATGATTAAAACACAAAGAAATAGGAAAAAAAATGTTAATAGATGTTTTAAAAACCGAAAAAAGATAAGGGAAAAAAGTCGGAAAGGGATCCGTCGGAAAAGTGGCCGTCGGAAAGTTCTCTAGCGATATGAAAAAATCGAAAAAGTCGCCGTTTGAATTTTCGCTGGTCTTTTTTTCATACCACCATTAAATCGTCATGAAAACTCAAGTGGTCACATGAAAAAGCGAGGAACCTCAGAGAGCTTAGAAACGCCGAAGGGATCCCTATAGGGGCGACCTTGAAGGTCCTTGAAAGTTCCCCACAAAAGAATATTAACAGTGGATTAACTACGCCAATTTTTAAAACTTCTATAGGGACCACTTGAGGGGCTCAGGGGTCAGACCATGAGCCCCTACAGGGTCCACCTTAATTTTATTTATATAGGGAGCTTTATGTTGTCCCTAATCCCTATAGGAACCACTCCGGCGTTCCTAAGAAACCCCAGAATTTTTGAGAAACTTGGAATAGTTTCAAAGTATCGAAAAACTATCTAGAACCATTTTCTAATGCTTTTCGACGCCCTAGAGCGCAAGTCGTATTGAGTCGGTGGCTCTTAAGTTTTGAAAACCGAACTTCAACATTCAATTAAGCGAATCGGACTCTTCAAAAGTGATTTTCGAACGTTCCAGCTCACCTCAGGAAGACACAATTTCTCGGACCAGTCCACAGACGTCGACTTCTTCAACTTCTGTCCATTGTCCTTGAAATTGTGGCGGCAGGTCTGAAACTGATTTTTATTCAAGAGAGCTCAGAAGCTCAAAAAAAAAAATCATGTTGGCTTTTTTGGACTTGAATTCTGATGCTTTCGAGGCTCTAGAAGCAGCAGTTTTCAAAAATCAAGAAACTTGCTCCTTGAAACGGAAGCAATTTTTAAAAAACCTTTTTATAACTTTGAGACTTTTTTTTCGTCCCGAGAGTTCGAATATACTTATTTTAACTTTTTTCAAATTTTCTAGAGCATTTTGGTCTTTGAAATTCATAAAAACCTTATTTTTGAAAATTCACTTGTTTCTCGACAGGTAAGGCTCCTCCAATAATTTCCTAAACCCATAAAAAATCTTATTTTCATGAGTCTTCGTCTAAAACTGTGAAAAATACTTAATTTTCAGGTTCAAGGAGATTAGGATTATTCAGGTCCCAACAGCCATTTTATCAAAACCCACAGCGAGTTGAGCCAACAAAGCCGTATTTTGATCGTCGGGCAGGACTTCCAGAGGGACCCATTGGCGCAAGGATTCGTCGGTCGGCTTAACCAAAAATTTACGAAATATTGATTTTTTGAATTACTTCAGTAATCGTGGTGCTACTCAAGGCGAGGGGGCTTTTCACGTCGAAAGAGGTCAGGCGGAGAAGCGAATGGTTGACGTCGATCTCTTCGAAGGCTGCAAAAACGTTGATGGGGCTCGAACCCTTGACCTTTCCAGCGAAGAGCTAGATAGTTAGCCACTGTGCCAGAGAGCATACCAATGTTCTCGTTCACTTTTTGCTCCATGTCATCGTCAGCAGTCATCTTTCCGGCAGTCACAGGGTCGGTTTTCAAGTCTGAAAACGTATCTTTAAAGTTCGGACGGTTGAAATGAAACAAAAGAGGCGATTTGCTTCAAGAAAATAGTTGAAAACCCGCAAAAAAAAAAATGTTTTCCCACAAATGCTTTGCCGGGATCGATCTCTAGACCTTTAGAACGAAAAGCGATCGTTTTAGCCACTGCACCAGAAGGCTTACCTTCGTTTCCGTTCAGCTTTTCCATCTCAGATTCGTCAATAACGTTGTCGGTTGTCCGGGGGTCAGTTTTCGGGTCTAAAACTTGGTCTTCAAAGTACGGATGGTTGAAATTAATCTTTTCTTTTGCAAACACTGCAAAAATCCCTTTAGGGTTCGATCCTTTGACCTTTTTAGTTGTAAGCCAGAGCCTTAGCCACTGCTCCAAAAGGCCTACCTTCGCTGTTTTTCCCTTTTTCCATGTGAGCTTCTCAGTTTTTTCAACGTCGAGTTTCGGGTCTCGGACCAGATCTTTATAATGCGGATGATTTTGAAAAAATGAAAAAAAAAAAACTAATCTGCCTAAGAATCGGATAAGAGCTGAAAAAATTGATTTTAAAGCTCCCAAGAGATTGAACCTATGACCCTTTTAATGAAAGACAAGGCTCCTAACCACTGCGCCAAAACGCAAACCTTGATTCTCGTCGACTTTTTGGTCCTTTCCAGCATCGGCAGTTGTTTTGAGATCGGTTTTTGGGTCTGGAAGTTTCAAAAGGTACAAAAACTTGGATGGGGACCGATCCCTTGATCCCGTCAGCGGAAGGCTGGAATCTTAGCCACTGCCCCATTCAGCCTACCTTGGTTCTCGTCGGCTTTTTGCTCCATTTCAGCTTTTTCGGGCGGTACGGCCTCAGTTTTCGGGCCTTAAATTTTATTATCTTTATGATTCGGACGCTTTTATACCGATTTCCGTAGCCGACGGAGTTTTTCCGGTTGTCATAAGCTTGATTTTCCCTGAAATTCGTGTGGAAAAGCTCGAAAAACGATTAGAACAAAGTGAAAAACTTGAAGAAGAACAAAAATAAGACTTGAAAGCTGTCTACTTTCGCAATTCAAATGCAAAGATCGATCGCGTGGGAACGGATTTCGCAATAAATATCGAGTTGAAAAACATTTTCTTGATTTCTAGTGGCCCCTTGAGGGGTTTAGAAGTTTTATTGGTCCTTTTAGAAGTCGGAATGATAGCCTCTTAAGTGGCTAAAAATAGAGAGATGTCTCCTACAGGACTGAAAACTACTATAGTGGCCGCTAAGACGCGAAATAGTGATGGTTTTAGTGGTCACTTTAGTGTTATCTCCAAGGAACCTTTTAAGAGGTCACTAGAGTTTTTCCCAGTGAGTCAGCTTTCGGAGAAAACTGTTTTTCTGATTTTTCGGGCTCCTAATTGATTTTATGAGTCACTTTTGGAGAAAAATATGTTTTTTGGATATTTTTCAGATCAATGAAACAAAGTCCGTCGATCGGAGCCGAAAAATTATGAAAAATCCATTTTTTTTTTTGACTTTCAAATCGAATTTTGTATTAAATGTTCCTTTAAAAAATGTATCAAAGGAATTTTTGAGAAAAGGGTCTTGAAGCGATGTGGAAAAACAATAAAGGTTCAAATTTATCATCAAAAAACGAGAAAATGAGCCAAAAAAGACGAGGAAAAAGCGAAAAATGGAATCCAGACAATAAGAAAATGTTAAAAACCATCCGAAGACCGGAAAATCCAACAAATCAAAAAAACTGGGGACGAAAAAAGGCGAAATGGACGAAAATGCGTTTCTGAACGTTTTTCCTCCGCTCCCCGTCGGCCCTTCCGCCATTTCTCAACAATATCGTCCGTTTTCGAGGCATTTCGGACAGATTTGTGAGAAAATATACGCCAAAAATCGTGATCAATATTAATGGGCATGAGAATAAATTGATGGGAATGATGATTCGAGAGTGGGAGAATGGAATATTTTTTTCATTTGATTGGAAAAAAATAAAAGAACTTTCCTTCAAAATTGACTGGGAGCCTCGAGAAAAATTTCGCAAAAAAATAATGGAATTATAAAATTTTTTTGAGGAAGATTTGAAATTGTTCATTTTACTCTGAATTAACAGTACGTGGCTGTTAAAACATATTTTTCAAAGTGCGGCCGACTCAAAACGACTTGCGCAATGAGTCATAAAAACGGCTATGAAGAAACCGCCGCATTTTGAGCCATTCCATATGTGGAAAGTTTATAAAAATCCATTTTTCGATGATTTTCCGAGCAGCGATGATTTTTCAAGCGGAAAATCACTTTTCGATGATTTTCCAAGCAGAAAATCACTTTTGGAATTAATGAAATAAACAAAAATATTTTTTTAACGAAATTTTACAACTTCAGGACATGCTAAAGTCCGTTTTTTCGAAGCTCAGTCTGAAAAAAGAAATAAAAACTATCGAAAAGTCTCAAAACATCGTAAAATTGTACTGAACCCTCTAAAGTGTAAAAATTCCGTTCACATCAATAAAATCCATTCGAATGAATCATTAATGGGCAATTTGAAGGAGTTTCGCGACAGAGAGGGAAAACAGAGAAAGGAAGAATGTTTATAAACATCCATGTTTGGCAATTTTTCGAGAAGCTGTGATGAAAAAAAGCGCGATGAGGACGGCCAAAAGGACGGTGAACACCGCGACGGCAACCACTGAAATCGCATTTTTGACCTTTTTAAGGAAATTTTCCGTGGCCTTTTTAGGGTTTCGGAACAGTCGAATTAGTGATTCCGAAACTTGAAAAAAATCCAAAAAAGTTTTTGTTAGATTTTTCTTTTTTTTCGACATTTTTATCATCTTCTTTCACTTTGCTTACTTATTGTGGCTCCCGAAACTCTCGAAAAAAATCATTTAATAAATTAGTTTTTTTGCGTGAGAAAATATTTAAATTTAAAAACGATTTTTTTCTTACTTTTTTTCCATTTTTTTTAGAGGTTATTTTTTTAGAGATTGTTTCCTACTTTCATTAAATCCACTTAAAAAAATCAAAAAAAGAAGAAAAAAAGATTGAAAAAAAGACTAAAACTAATGAAAAAAACGGCTTCAAAAGTTTAAAAAAACTATTTTGCTGGACTCCATTGAAAAAAAATTCAATGGAATTTCAGCTACATGATAATTCATTTCGTGACTCAAAAACCTAAAATCTTGAAAAATAACTTCAAAACCTCGATTCAAATCCGAAAAAAAAAACTTCCTAAAGTTTGGGACAATGAATCCAGATTGGTTGGAAGCTTGGAAAGTCCTTCTTTCTAATCAGAATAAAGAAGACAAAGAGTGAAAGGAAGCCGAAACCATTGTTATACAGGCCTTTGTCAATGGGGCACACATGTGCTCGCCGGAGCTCCGCCCATTTTTGGGGTCACATTTGAAAGCGTATGAAAAACATTTCGCACCCAAAAAAATGTTGCCAAGGTTGGCATGCTCGATGTAGACGGTGTAGACATCTGTCGCGAGGTTTTCGATTTTTTCCGCCTCAGCTGCAGATATCCACAGTGAGGGGTTCGACAGGATCACGACGCATGGCTCCGCTTGCTTGCAGTCGAGCTGGAAAATCAGAGGATTTTTCAGCATGGTGGGTCTTTTCGAGAAGGCACTTAAGAAGCGCAAAAATCACTTAGGTGGTCACTAAGAGATTTTTCGGAAATTTGTGAGTCGTCAACTGGAGCCTGACATTCTCAAAAAGCGCTAAAATGCGTTAAGTGGTCACTAAGAGGTTTCTCCGAAAAGTCTGGATTGTCAACTGGAGCCTCTAGGAAAGCCCTGAAATCACTTGAGTGATCACTAAAAGATTTCTCGAAAAATCTTGAATTTTCAACTGAAGCCTGACATCCTCGTAAGGTGCTAAAATCACTTAAGTGATCCCCAAAAGGCTCTTCCGAAAAGCACAAACTGTCAACTGGCCCCTGAAACCCTTGAGAAGCGAAAAAAAAAACCCTTTAAGTGACCACTAAATAAATCCTTGAATAAGCGTGACACCTGGCGCTTTCCCCCTTTAGTTAACGGAATATTTTTTTCGAAAACTCCTGAACTAACTACAGAAAGTGGTTAATTTTACAAATTCCTTCTTTGAAACGGTAATAATAGTAGGCACGACGAATTTACATATTCAATGAAAAACGGGTCATTATGGACCCGCAAACTGGTTGAAAATTGAAAAAGAAAAAAAAAAAATTTAAAAAAAAATCTAAAAAAACCTTGACAGAGATTCCATGAAGTGAATATTTTGACTCAAGAAATATTTAAGATTTACCTTTTGTAAACTTGGCATCGAAAATGTAGAAGCATCATCGTTGTTGGAAATTTGAATCAGAGGATCGAGGTCTGAAAAATAAAAAAATAAGAGTTTCGTGGTTCGACATAATCTAAATTCAAAAGGAAATGAAAAGAAAAAGAAAGGAAGCTAGAAATAAATCAAAAAATATTTTTGAAAACCGTTCTTTTTCAGGATTATTGTTTTAAAATGAATCAGAAAACACGAAACGAAATAATTGGGCAATGATATCAACTAAATTCCTCCTTATTTCTTCGAAATCTCACTTATAACTCACTGTCTTCATCATTGATGATAGTTTCGAGGTTGGGAAAGGAGATTTCCGTGACTCCTCGCGTATTTGCCACCACCAATCTGCCTCCAATGATCTCTTTCACGGATTTAAATGACGCCGACGCTTCGGTTGCTAGAAATTGAAAAATTTCCAGTAAAATTTGGAAAATTTCGGAGTAAAATTTAGTTTTAAAAATTTAAGCTCAGTTGCTCGTAAAATAAAATGTTTTGGTGCATGCACTCTACGCAAAGTCACATACTAACACGCCGTTTTAAATTCACTAAGAATAACTGCCGAGATAAACGCGAGACACTGGCGGTACATTGACGAGCTCGCAAACATCTCGCTTTTTTTCTCGCGCCGGTCTCGCATTTTTCTGGGCGCGAGCTCGCATTTTTCTAGGCGCGAGCTCGCATTTCTCTCGCAATTTGAAAATTTCCGAAGTGCGAGATAAATGCGAGATGGCGCCGAGAAAAATGCGAGGTCGCGCCGAGAGAAATGCGGGGTCGCGCCTAGAAAAAAGCGACATTTTTGCGAGTAAGTCAATGTACCGCCACCGAGCTCGCGTTTATCTCGTCAGTTATTCTTAGTGTTAGTGAAGTCATGGCGTTGAAACCTATTCAAAGTTATTTCTGCGATTTTCAATTCTGCGTGTTTTCTGTTTATCATGATTTAGCGAAAAACGCAAAATTGAAAGTTCAAGTGGTTTTAGGAAAAAATCTCAACAAAGATAAACCGCGTAATGACGACCTTCAAGCCCGATTTCCAAACATAGGCAAAGTCGGAAGGACCCTCCGAGGGTCCATAAAGTACCATAGAAATGTTCCTTTTAGGGTGATGAAGGCTCTCTTTTTGCTGCTTTTTTGCTCCATTTTCTCCGCCCTTATGCACCATTTTTGCTGCCTCTCCCTTTCTCCACCATTTCTCGAGCCTTTAAAATCCCAGAAAAATGGAAGGCTCGAGAAAGGGAGTCTCTTTGCTGCCTTTCGCTGCCTTTTTGCTGCCGTTCGCTGCCTTTTTGCTGCCTGTCTGCGGCCTTTTTTGAGCCTCTCCCTTTTAGCAGCCATTATACACCATTCCGACTTTGCCCGAGAATAATGCTTGATTACCTTCAACATTACGTATGATCAAAGATCCATAAATAGTCTCGCAATTGAGAAGCTCCATTTTTTCCACCGTAGTGATTTCGATATCACTGTCGCAGTTCTAAATTTTCTTTTCCGAAGCTCTTTTTTCCACAAAAATTGTCGAAATCACTCACGATTCCTCCAGATGAGACCGCTGCTGAAAATATAATTTCTTTTTTTTTTCACAAAATTCAATATTTCAAATTAACCTGGCTTGTAGCTGCAAAAATATGGAAGCAGGGTGGTACAGTTCTTACTATTCAATATTCCAGTCCCGTTCACCTGGAAAATACTTTTATCTTTGAAAAAAATCGATTCAATCACCGCATAACAATGAAAAGCACGATCCGATGGACAATCCAAAAATGCGGTGGAATTGGAAGTTTCAGAATCCCATTTGCAGCCTAACTTGTTTGAACTAAAAGAGGAAAAATTCAAAAATTTTCGAAATTTAACTCGAAAACATCACGTCATCCTCTCTGTACAGGCCGATCCAAGCTTCCGTGAAATAACGACTGATGCCTGAGAATAATTAAATCTTTTGTGGCTCATTTTGACAATTTTTTTTCTGAGCTACAGCACGCTTCCCTTCAATGCGCGCAGCCTGTCTCTGTGTATGCGCCTTTAAATTAGCCTAGAAATGGCCGGTATGTGAAAGGCGCATGCACACTGACGGGCCACGCGCATCGAAAGGAAGGGTTATGCAGATTGGAAAAAAATATATATAATTCGTGACAAGCTGAAGGCGGATGCATAAATATACGCATAAACGACCTGTCTCTATGCATGCGCCTTTAAATTCGGCTCAAAATTTCGTTATATTAAAGGCGCATGCACATATGTCGACCCTGCGCATCGAAAGGAAGGATTCTGTGGTTCGGAAAAATTCTTGACAAGCTGGCGAGAGGTGGGCTCAACTGGATAAGTGAAAAAAGCGCAGAAAAAAATATCCAATTCAAGAAAAATTTGACATTTTTTTCGCTGACTGAAATTGAAATCTTTTCTTTTTTTCTAGAACTTTTTCCGAAAAATATAAAAAAATCACAAACTATTGAGATTAATTTCAGGCCATCCAGCCAGCTCTCCGCCTTCCTTTCTACATTTCAGCATGGCCAGATTTCGCCGCTCTGGTTTTGGTGATAACTGAAAATTTTCATGAAGTCCTCAAAAACTGATCCATTTTTGTGGAAACTTCTTACTTTCAGGCAATAATCTTTTTTTGCAAACCAGCCAGTCAGACAATCCTCGTAAGATGCTGAAATTAACAATACTAATTATATTTCGATCAGGCTTACTTTGAATAACGCATATCAGAATAATGATCCCCAGTAGATTTTTAGGCTAAATTTTCAGATTTTTGGAAGAATATGAAAAGAAAACTGACATCAAACTTTGTCATGACTTTTGAAATGAGATGATGGGCTTCGTTATTATCATTTTTTCAAGCTGGACTTTTTATTCAACTTTTTCAGAAGCTTCAATTACGAGTTGATGTGAGATGAAATCGAAAGCTCAAAGTCTCACAATAGCACAAAGAAGCCGCAATATCGGGTTTCGATATAAACATTTTCGGTATAATTTACGGTCTGCGAGAAGGGTGCATTGTTCTGCACAAGTGCTGCACACATGGGCGAGTCGAAAGGCTTTTTCGCGCCAACCTTTTGAACACATCTGCACCCGCGGATCAACACTTTTTCTTTTTGTTTATATACTTTTTCGCCTTTTTTGTGCCGCCTTTTTGTAATCGAATACATGACATATGTGGTAGCACGTGTTTCTTTCGAGCTGTTTTTTTGGGCGGGAAAATTAGAAGGAAGGGTCTGTGAGTTTGAATCCTAAAAAAATTATTATTTTTTTCCTTAAGATAATTATCATTAATTTTAAGAACTAATTGTAGGCGCGTGCTTTTTCGGTTCTACGTAAATTATAGGAGAAAAATACGTAGAATTTTTATTTTGTTCTCATGCGTTTTATCACAAATTTGACCTTTTATGTGTTTTTTTAAAAAGAAGAAAAAAATCAGCTTTCTATGGATTTTTCTGTAAAGCTTGAATAACTTTAGCTTGTCGATTTTCACTTTTTTTTTTGAAAAGGTTAAAAACCTTTTTTTTTTTGAACTGTTCAATTTTTATACAACTTAATAGCCACTATTCATCACGAACATGCTCTAATGACGCAATCGGACCGACCACATAGCTCATTATCCTCCTATTTTTGTTTGTGTCTTTCCGGCGCAAGTTGTTTTGGCAAATATTTTGCTGCTAACCCAAGTATCGAGCTTTTTTTTATCTTGTTGAATTTAGATTTTTTTGAAAGCTGATGCCGTTTTTAAAGTAATTCCCGCGAAATTCAAAATTGTGTCTAACTTTTCAAACTTTGGTTAAATTTGTCGTTCTCTCTCGATTATTTTTTATTTAGCGGAATCACTTTGAACACGACATGAAGCTCTAAAATTGTTATTCATTACCGAAAGTTTTTTTCTTCATTTCCTTTCCTAAATTCGAAATTTAGGTAAGATTTGAATTTGTTTGCACAGCACCGTGAATTTCCCAGCACGCGGTAGATGAAAAACGGCGGCCGACGTTTGAAATCCCAAAAGTTGCGGCGAATTTCTTTTTTTCCAACGCCATCTTTTGAACTTCTTTCGGAGCGCGTAACAGGCGCAATGTCGTGGTTTTGAATTTAGGAGCCTTCAGGAATGAAAACCTTCTTTGATTTGAATTTTAATATTCATAAATGTGACTTGGCACAAAAAAGGCACATCGTTCCGGCAGTATTTGGAGATTTTAATTCTTTCAAACGAGATTTTTTAGATCTAAGATAATTTTTTTTCCTATAAGGAAGTCCTCATTATAACTTTCTTTCAATAGGATCCTAATTTTCAAACTCACATTTTTTGTTCTTTTTTCAAAGTTTTCCCACCATTGTCCCAATTTATTACACTGTGGCGTACGAACTTTTTTCCTGTATTTCTCGAAAGAAAGAACTTTGGAAAGAAAACGTTAAAAAGGTTACACCGTGAATCCCACGACTTTTATCTTCGCCACGATCTTTCAATGACTCAAATCTAAAAAAAGAAAACAAAGTGCTCCCCGAGTAAATGTCGTCCGTCGCGACATTTCCACGAAACCGTCTTGATTTTCGCTTCTGATAAACGATAAAAATCCCCCTTTTTCCACGAAATCGTACTGGTTGATAAATAAGAAAAAAAAAAGAAGTTTTTGCCAGTTTCTTATCATTTTTTTTTGAGGAGCAGTAGACGTTTTGTAGCTTCTTATCTGAGTAAAGTAGTTGGTGAGCCCAGTTTTTACAGCTTTGCACTTTTCGGTGTCAAAGTTGGAGTTTATTTGCTCCTGATGTTCACTTTTTTAAAATTATTGTACAAAGAGATTATATTTTTGAAAGTTTTTCAGTTTATATCAAGATTTTTTTCTTAAAATTTCTATAAAACCGGTCAAATTTGGAAATAATTTTGTGGTTTTTCGAAGAATAAGTACCGAATTTGGCGAAGGACGGCTTATGTTAGGCTTTAAAAATAATTTTTTTCAGATTTGAGTTGTTAAATTTCTTCAAATAATGTTCCGTTGCCCTTGTTTCTTTAATATTTGAAGTTTTCTCATGTTGAAAAAGACTATTCTCGCTTATATAAAAGTTTTTTGTGGTTGTTTCACGGAAAAGATTTGCACAACTACACTTGAGTAAAAGTTTTTGTAAGAGGAATTTTTTCTCGAAAACAGTGAATTTGAATGCGTATGGAAGAGAAATTCGGAGAATAATTTAAATAGATTGCGCCTGTTTTTCTTTCAAAAAGCTCAAAAACAGCTTTACGGAAGTTATGAGAAACGGAAATTTTTTTTTATCAAAAGAGAGCAGCTCAGTTTTTATTTTTGAACTGCTCCCTGATCATTTATTATTTATTATTTTCTGTAAAAAGAGTGGTCTCTTTCAGAAATTTTAATTCGTTGGTTCATCCGCAAACCTTTTTTGTACAACCCGGTTTCAAAGCCTGCAAGATTATTTGTTCCAAAAACCCTCCGCTTTTATTTTTTAGACGATCTGCGAATCCAATCGTACCGTAAAGTTGAAAAACTTTGATCTGGTCGAATTTTTTTTTTTTTCAGATATAAGTTGTTAAATTACTTTAAAACAGCGTTGCACTGGCTTTATTTCTTTCCGAATTCGAACAAATTGACGATTGTTTCTTTTCAAAAAGAGCGAACGAAGATTTTTTTTTGCACAGCCCGCAAGATTTTTTGTTCCAAAAACCCTCCGCATTTATTTTTAGACATTCTGCAAAACCAATCGTACCGTAACGTTGACATTCGTACGCGACGTCCCATTTGCAGTGTAAAAACCGTTGGGCGTTCTTTTTTTGTCTTGGTTTACCATCGCATCTGCTCGCCCCGCCTCTTTTTTGGGCGAGACTCGTGCATTGCAGGTGCTCGGACGGTTGCCAGCCGGTCGTCTTCTTTTTTTGATCCCTTTCATTTTGACTGGGATCCTCTATTCCCCCTCTCCTCCTAACTATTAATTTGAGTATCCTTTCTTTCATCTACTAAAGGGCACTCATTACCGAATATTTTTCAAAAATTTGAACAATCCTAGCAATAAAAAAGTTTTTGACTGATTCTCACCATTTTTATGAACCTGAGCTTTTGAAGTTTTAGGACCTGAATAAACGTCGGTTTCAGGATCATTAAACGGCAAATTTGCTGCATAATTCACGGTTCAGATAGTTTTAAGATCGACAATTTTGCCCTTTCAATGACTTTTAAGGTTGTGGCTGGGAAATGTTACCATAGGTAAAATTGAAAGGTTCTTTTGGGGGCCCTCAGAAGGAGCTGAAAGTTCCGAAAACATAAGAAAATGTCTTTTTCATAGACTCAGAGGGTCCTATTAAATCTTTTTTGGGGGGATCTGTTATTGATCCTTGTAGCTCTTTAAAAAAAAAGATTCTATCGAGCTTTCCCGTTTCGCCCTAGCTCCAAAAGTCTTTTAAAAAAATATACTTGATATTTCCTCCGAGAGAAGTTTCCTTCGCGTTTCTTTAATTCCACGTCCGAATGCTCGAGGCTCGAAAGAAGAGCGATGTCGCTTTGTCCCCGCGCTGGACTCGCGATATCGCATTTATCACGCACTAATAAACTTGGAAATTTGTGAAACGCGATGTCGCGGCTAAGAAGCAGTAATTTTGCGGTATCGTCAGTGTACCGCCAAAGACCTCGCATTCATGCCAACCAGTCGATTTTTCCGGACTTGAAAGGCGGGACGCGTAGCGTGTGCGTTCGCGGTTCTTGGCGCGAGTTCAATTTAACCGCTTTCAGAGAGTTAGTTTATCGCTCTTTTCATTTCTTTTTGGTTATTTATTCATTTATTTTTCTTTTCTGCAAAAAATAGTAGAATAGCACGACTGCTCAAGGCGGCCGGTCGGATTACGGTAGTCAGGGTACGTTTTTCGGTAATAAAATAAAAGCGAATGTATTTTTTGAGACGTACCTTATCTTGTAACCTCAAGAAATAGGTCCTTAACAATATACGAAAAAGAAAATTTCCTGGCTCCACCGGCCGCCGTAGCCCTGTCTTAAACATGCGTGATAGACACAAAAAGAGCGGCGAACGGACTTTTTAAATAGTCAGTGGCGGTTGAATTGAACTCGTGGCAAGAACCGCGAACGCACACGCTACGCGTCCCGCCTTTCAAGTCCGGAAAAATTGACTATATTCTTAATGTAGAGAGCGTTGAAAAAAGAGATGGCTGGCTTTTTTTTTCCCTCTAGCTTCGCAGTAAACCACGGCATTCCTAATGGGGTGAAAAGAAGGTGAGCGAGGCGTCAAAGTTTCTGAATTTACAAAAAAAGTGAGTGCGCGCTTCAGATAAAAGGACTGTGACGTCACAGCTACCCATCGTTGCAAATTAAACTGAGTATTGAACGGAATGAACTCCCCATTTGGCTGCGTACTTGAGATTTCACATTTCGCGCCAAAATTTTTTTGGACGTTCTCTCAGCCCGTTCGGGAACGCCCTGTAAACGTAGACGCTTTGAATTTAATCGTTTTTTGATAGTTTTTATTTCGCAGAACCCGCCGATGTCGATAAGCCTGAGCAAGGAGCGCGAAGCGGCGCTCCCGCCCGTCGTCGAGGAGCCGACGACTTTGGCCTCCGACCGGAAGATCCGCGACTCGTCCAACCTCGCCTACTACCTGATCCTCCTGCAGGGAATCGGCATCCTCATGCCCTGGAACATGTTCCTCAACATCAGCTACGATGTTTGTGCTTAATTCATCAGAATCATAATGTCGTGTTCAATTTGATTTT
Organism: Caenorhabditis auriculariae; assembly: GCA_904845305.1. Taxonomy (NCBI): domain Eukaryota; kingdom Metazoa; phylum Nematoda; class Chromadorea; order Rhabditida; family Rhabditidae; genus Caenorhabditis; species Caenorhabditis auriculariae. The sequence goes on along the minus strand of CAJGYM010000013.1, from coordinate 372,610 downwards.
TTCAGTTTGATCAAATTGAACACGGCATAAGTTTTCCTGCTGGGTGAACCCTAACACGGGCTCTCAGCTGGTGGGCCCGTAAAAGCCCGTTTTTGGCATTTTACCGCAGTTTTCGGAAATGGCTCCCCATGTTAGAGTGTTTTGCAGGACTGCGAAAATCTCTAGTGGTCACTTAAGGGGTTCATAGATAGAGAGAGCAATCAAGTGGCCACTAAAAACACCTATGAACGTTTGCGTCGTAGTGGCCACTATAGTAGTTTTAAGGGTCTAGTAGAACTACATAGTATTCTTGAAAGGACACTAAAATTTTGACACTCAAGGGTCCACTAATTTGACTACTATAGTGGCCCCTAAACCGACAAAACCTTAAAGGGGCCACTAAAAAATTTTCCGAGAAGGGGAAACTTGGAAAAAATGGCTTATTTTTAAGCCGTAAGATGGGCAGAAAGCTTCATCCATTCCGAAAATTCATTCACTCGAAAATACCTGAATTTCCAAGATAACTATCATTAATCGAGGCCAAGAGGATGTGTTACAGTACTACATCAACCACAAACTCCTCGAGCCGGTCTTCGACCCCGAGACGAACACGACAGTGCTGAAACAGGCCGAATACTCCAACAACTTCCAAATCGCGATGACCTTGTCCAGCCAGGTGCCCAACCTGCTCCTTAACCTCATCAACATGTTCGTCAACGCCAAGTCAGTCCTTTTTTATTTTTGAAAAATTAAAGTTTAGTTGTAAGCAAAATTTGAAGAATAATCAATGTTCAACCATAAGGAAAAATGACAGCGCAGCCTTCAGAAAAAGTTAAAGAAAAGTTAAAAAGCAGAGTGAAACAAATATTTAAATATTAAAAAAGTTTGGTCCTAGTTTAGTTTGTAATAACACCTTCTTTTCACCAAATCAAATACAAAAATTCTTAATTTTTTAGAATTTTTAACCTTGGTACTTCAAATACTTGCTCCCAGATCAGTAGAAAACTACTTTAATTAATTAATTAATAATTGAGTTCAGTTGTGTTACAAGTTCATTCACAGCAGCTTCAGGGAAAATTAAGAATACTTATATTTTCGAAGTTTTGACGGGAAGGTACTTGAGAGCACCATAAACCGAAGAACATTAGAAAAATTACCTTTTCAGCTTTTCAATAGAGTTTTAACGCTGCGAATTTCGCACTTTAAATTTTTAAATGAAATTTTTGGCGTCTTCTAGAGGTTAAAAGCCTATTAAAAAGCAGAAAATAGGCATTTTTGACTGGTTTAGATCCAAAAAAAGTTTGCAATTTGAAAAATCAAAAAAAGTGTTTTTTTAAAAATAATGCGAAAACTCAAAAAATCAAAAAATTTGGAATTAACGTACCCTGGAGGGCCCTCTTAGGAAAAATCTCATCAAATTGCCTTTTTCAGAATTCGAAAAAAAGTAAAAAAATTTTTAAAAAAATGAGCTTCTATTATTTTTGTTTTCGGGGGACTGTGAGACTTTTTAAAAAAACAACTGCTGAGTTTTTTTCGGAATTTTAAACGAAAGAATCACTAAAAAAACAGGAATTTTTTTAGGGGGGACCTGACTTTCCGGATCAACGCCTGCCTGTCGATCATCAGCTCCGTGGTGGTCATCACCATCGCCTTGATCTTCGTCGAAACTGAGAATCGTTCGTAGAACATCTATAAGGAAGAAAAAGAAATAGATTAAAAAAGTTTATTGTTCTGGAATTCGAAAGCGAAAAATCGTATCTACTTGTTCTAAAGTTTAAATTAAAGGAAGGAAAAGTATTTTTTTGGAAATTAACAGAAAAAAATCACCATAGACTATTAAAATCTGGATTTTTTTCAAACGGCTGGGAAAAACTTTAGCGGCCACTATAGAGGTTTGCTAAGGACTACTTGGAGAGGACACTAAAGTGGCCACTATTTTCCGTTTCAGTGGCCACTTCAGTAATTTTTCATCCCGTATTCCTTCCAGTAACTCTGATAATTTTAAAACAAACAGATTGGATCAGTTATGGTGATCCACTGATCCCTAAAGTGGCCACTAAAATTTTTAGTGGTCTAGTAGTAGCACTTAGACCTTTATAAAGGCCACTAGTTGTTAACCCCTTAAGTGGCCACTAATTAGACTACTATGGTGGCCACTAAAACGTCAAAACCCTATAGGGACCACCTAAAGTTTTCGCAGAGTGTCCTTAAAATTGCTTATCACGGCATTTTGAGTTGAATGAGAATAAATTTGAGATCTTATCTGAAAAAATATTTCTCGAAGTTAATTTTGAAAGTTAAAAAAAAAATGAATTTAGACATGGGCAAATTCTTCTACTTCACCCTGTTCACCATCATCATCCTCAACGGAGCCAACGGCGTTTTTCAGAACAGGTTTTAACGAAAAACGAAGATTTCTTTAAAGAATGATTTTTTACAGCATGTTCGGTCTGGTTTCGGATTTCCCCTTCAAATACACCAACGCCGTCATTATCGGCCAAAACTTTTGCGGAACTCTGATTACTATCATCGGAATGCTCACCAAAGCTGGTGCGAAGAACACTGAGATTTTGAAAAATTGTGGAAAAATCTGGAATTTTTATACGAAACACGGTAAAAGGAACCGATTTTTGTATAGAAACACCGAAAATTACGAATTCTTGTATATAATCCAACTGATTTGATTTAAAATTTTCAAATTTCCGAATCTTAGAAAGTTATAGAGCGTTAAAATTATGAGAGGCAGGGTTTTTTTTTCTCTTAACGCTTCCTTGTTTTTTAGTGCTCTCTAGTTTTTGAGCTTTTTAAAGTTAGAGAGCGTTCAAAAATGAGAGAGCAGCTTTTTTTTTCTCTGAACGCTCTCTTGTTTACAAATGCTCTCTAGGACTTTAGAAAAATCCGTAATCGAACTAATTAGGTTTGAAATGTTTGATGAATCTTCGAATGTCAGAGAGCGTTGAAAATATGAGAGGCCAGACTATCTTTCTCTGAGCCCTCTTGTTTACCAGTGCTCTCTAGCTTCCGAAGGTTCAAAAGTTAGAGAGCGTTGAAAATATGAGAGGCCAGGGTTTTTTTTTTTGCTCTGAATGCTTTCTTGTTTTCAAGTGGACTCTAGGAAATTCTGAAAATCCATGAAATTCAGACCGATTTGATCCAAATTTCCAGCCGCTAGCACCGTAGAAACCCGCGCAGTCGCCTACTTCACGATCTCCTTAGCTGTCTTGATTTCCTGCCTCGTCAGCATCCAAGTCCTCAAACGGCTGCCTTTCTACCGATTCTACACCCAGAAGAAGGAGGAAATGGTCGATCTCCGCAGTGTTCGTCGACCAGAAATATATATTTGATCTATTTTTGAACTTTGAAGATCCGAATGCTGGAACGGGACGTCCAGAAAACCACTTCGGATGGCGCCACGGAAACTGAAAGAGTTGAACTTGTCGAGATCGAGGCCGTTGAGGAACGCAGCACCTGGGAGACCTATCTGGAGACCTTCAAAGAGGTCCTGGGGAAATAAAAAAAAAATGCCTTCCGGAAAAATTTGGATAGATCCGGAAGTATGATAGGGAGAAGAAAAATTGAACGTTGAAACTTTTTTTTTGTTCAATAGTTGATTTCGGTTGTTAATTTGACTTGATTTCACGAAATTTATAGTTCAAATAGCTGTTTTACTCATAAGAAGACTTTCAAAGAAGTCCTGGAATATTCATTAAAAATACGAGGTATAAAAATAAATCATAAATAATTCCTTGAGAGTTTGAAATTTTAAAAAAATAGGAAAGAAATCTGATTAGACCAAATTTTTTTGCTCACTTTTTGTGAGAAGTTTTAAAATTTTTTTATGAATATTGTGTGAATTTTTCAAAAAAATTTGATTGCTAAACTTTTCAAAAAAACCGGTTTTTTTACCGTATCAATTAGAAAAAAAAAGTTTAAAATATTTCGAATTTCCTCAACTTTCCAGTAATTTGGTCACTTTTCCAAGAATATCATGAAAATCGCGAAAAATTTCCGAAAAAAAGTTGACCACTGACTAGGGAACTACGCGAACTCGTTTTCGCGGATCGATTTGAAACTTTGGTGTTTTATAGACCCAAGTCAGAATATTTGAAAACAAAAGAGAAAATCTGCCAAACCCGATAAAAAACTGATAAATAATTTGTAGAAAATGTGCAGATTGGGCTTGAAAAATTTCAAAATACTGCTTTTTACCTTATTGTATATTTTCATACAATCGGTACCTTGTTTGGTTTAGCAGATAGTATTGCCTGTTTTTAAGTACCCTTACTTAGATCTTTCAGCCACCAAAGTTTGAACTCGATACGTGAATACGAATTCGCGTGGTTCCCCAATTAGAATTCGACAGTTTTTTGAGTGAAAAACAAGAGTTGGATTATTGAAAAATGATTTTGATGAAATTTCTGACAGATTGAGAGAAAAATGTTGTATTTCGGTCGATCAGATACTCCAACTTTTGAATAAACTCTCAAAGATGTCCGTGGAAGTCAAAAACTATAATAATAATAGGGGGTGTCCTCGCAAATTTGACAGTTCTCAGGTGAAAAAAATATGTTACACTTGATTTCGATGAGAACTTTGATTGAATGTTTGAATAATTTTGCATTTTTGAGTTGATTAGATAAGTTCCTGTTCGTAAAGTTTTTCCTGAAAAATCGCAAGCCATTCTCAGAAAGTTGACTATTGAATCAATAAGAAGGAAGCAAAATGAGATACTTTTTTTACCGTTTTCAAAATTTTCTATTAATTTCTACGAAGACTTTCAAAAAAATGCGAACTGAAAAGGGCGCAAAAAATATGAAAACACTAAAAAAATTTCCTTATATAAGCATCCAATTTCTAGGCCAAGGGACAGCTCTTCAACATTTTCTTCCTGTTTTTCGTGACCCTCGCGATTTTCCCCAACATCCAGACGAAAATCACGGACAATGGAAAGAACGAGCCCTACAATTTTATCGTTTCTGGTTGAAAAATAGGAGTTTTAAGCGAAAAATGAAAGGTTCTTTGAAGAGAAGTACTTCATGGACGTGACGACGTTCCTCAACTTTAACCTCTTCGCCTTCATCGGATCCATGATCGCCAACTATGTTCAGATTGTGAGGAAATTTGTGGAGAATCCAAAATTGAACGGGGCTTTTCTGCAGTTTGGACCCCGCAACATCTGGATTCCGGTCGTCGTCCGCGCCCTTTGGCTCTTCTACTTCCCCTTCTGCAACTACGATGTCGTAAAGAGGTTTAGCAAACGAAAAAGTGCTTTTTAGGAGGTTTAAATTAAGAAATAGGTTCAAAAAAAGTTAAAATGTTTCCTAGTAAGTTGAAAAGACGATGATACAATGGAAAGTCTTCATCAAAAAGCTTCAGTTCCTTAGGATCCGAGTTTTCCAAGCTTTTATAGTAGCGGTAAAGAATTTTTCTGGTTTGTCGTCCGTAATTTTGTCAAAAAAAAAAAAATCATTTTGACTTTTGTTTTTAACAAGATTTTTTTCTCGACTTGACTTTTATAGACTTTTTTCATGTCTCTTCTAATTTTTTGCCTTTTTTGCACACAAAAGCTCAAAAATTTCGCTTTTTTCCAATTTTTTCTATCATGATGCCTAGGTTAAAAAAGTTAACGCATAAAATCCGGCCACACCCACTTTTTCTTTAACTGTGGTTCTTCGAAAAAAGCCCAAAATGGCTTGAAATATATTTTAAAAGCTCAGGCTAGTCCTAGGAAGGTAATTCTGGTTACTAACCAGCAGCAGGTTGGAAATTGAATGGAACCTATACCATTGCCATTCAACAGAAACCTGCGCGTTCTGTTCCCCTCGACCTGGCTCTACGTCATCAACGGCTCCCTGATGGCTCTGTCTAGCGGCTACCTCACCTGCCTCATCATGATGTACGCTCCCAGGTAAATTTTTTCCAAAAAAAAAGCGGCAAAAATTGATTTTTTCTCCACAGAAGCGTCAAGCCGGACCGTTCCCGTATCGCCGGAATGATGGCCGGATTCTTCCTGATCCTCGGTAATTTTTTCGGAGGGATACGATTTTTCATGCAGTTAGAGTGTTTTCTGCAAAGATTTTCAAAAAAATATTCTTGAAAAAAGGGAATAACCGTTTGAAATTGAGCATGAAAGCGAAAAATCCTATAAAAACTTATTTTTTACTCTTTTTTTGTGTTTTAGGTGACCTAGAAGCTAGGTTTGAGAAAATCGGTGATTCATTTTTTTTCAGATCAGAAATTGAATTTTAAATCAATAACTATTTTTCTAAAGCAATAATAAAATAATATTAACCAAAGTCCGAGTTTTCTTTTTTAATGACGATTGAAACGGAAAGTTTTTTGGAATGGATGAGGTAATCTGCACATCTAACGGCTTAAAAATGAGCCATTCTTTGAAATTGTTCAAAAATACATTTTTCACATTTTTTCAGCGCTCCAGTTAAGTTTAAAAATTAAAAAGTATCTACTTTTTTTGAAGCAAAAAAATATGTTTATTATGACCTAAAAATGTCGGGGTTTTTTAATGAAAATGGAGGGCTTTTGGGAATTGATATTTCAACCTGCACATCTAACGGCTTAAAAAATGACTCGCTTTTAAAATGTTTAGTTAGAGAATGGAAAAACCGCTTTTTTTTTAACTTTTGCTTGAGTTTCATTGGCTCATTTTAACTTCTGAATTAAAAGTTTTTTTTTTCGCAGGAATCGTGTGTGGCTTGGCCTTCTCCGAAGTCATCAACCACCTCGTCCGCTAGAAAAAAAGTTCTCTCATCACCCTGTTTCATCATTTATTTTCGCTCTCCTCCATGTTCCTCATTTTAATCAATCTTATATATAACTGAATACTCAACTCTTTAACCCTTTTTTCACGCGAAATTCTGTTTTTTCGGCCTTTAAATTGTCTGTATTTCTTGTTCCCTCTTTTTGTGCCTTTTTTCTTCCGAATATTTATTTTCTCAAACAATTTATCGGACCTTGCGCAGTTACTTTCGAATACCTTTTATTGTTACCTGTTGTTTTTTTCTAAAGATTCATAAAAGCTTTGCAAAAAGTTTTTGCGTGTTTTTCTGGTACTTTCAGTTGAAACTCGTTTATTTCCTGATATTTTACATGTGAACTCAAAGTTTTGAAAATGGCGGATGCGGCTGTTTGGACAAAACGGCCAGTCCGGACGATTGAATGTCCCCGGTCATTATTTGGGAGCCGTTCCAGGCCGCCTGAATGCTTGAAATTTAGTTTTTTGACGTTTTTAAGTGTTAAAACTTTAGTTATTGCCCATTCCGCGTAAGCTTGTCATGATTTTTAGTTCCCTTTGTAACGCTCGACCTGTGCCTTTAAATTAGCATAGAAATGGCCGGTATATTAAAGGCGCATGCTCGCTGACGGGCCACGCGCTTCGAAGGGAAGATAGCTTGGAGAAAAGTATAAATCGTGACAAGCTGACGCGAATAGGATTTAATGCCGTTCAAAAACAACCGTTCAAAAATTGACGTTTTATTCGTTTCGAAGAGCCGTTAGAAAAATAGGTCCTACAACGAAGTGGCGGATCTTTAAGCAAATTCAAAATTTTGGGGTTTTCGGGCATTTTTCAATCAATTTTTAAAAGTCGCTGTCTCGTTGTAGGACCCAAATTTTTTTGACAGCCTTCCGGGAAATCCAATTTTTGAGTAATTAGAAAAATTATAGATTCAAAAACCAAATAAGGCAGTCATTATATTTATCTCAAAAAGTCTGTTCGAAATGTAGAAAAATTGAGTTTTTTTGAACCGACCTTTTGGGGTCAAAATGGAAAAAACTGTAAAAAAATGAGGTTTTTTTGTTTTTATATTGAAAAAAAGGCGACTTTTTCGCATTTTTTTGATATTAACTCATGGTTTTTTTCAGTGAATAACGTAGCATTTAAAAAAACTTACGACAAAAATTCAAACTGTTGTCCACAGTATTATCGCGGGCGTAGTTGAGAACAATCTGGAAATATTTATTTTTTTAATAAAAAAATAATAATAATTGCGGCCTTCCGTTCTTGAATTTCTTAGGAGAAAAAAACAACAGAAAAAAACAATTTTTTTTCAGAATCCTTGCTAGGAAAAAGTTTGAGTGGCCTCTTCAGGGGTTTGGACGTTTTAGTGGTCACTCGAGTAGTCAAATTAGTGGCCACTTGAGTGCTTTTTTTAAGGAGTTAAGGGGTACTACTAGATCACTAAAAACTACTATAGTGGCCACTAAGACGCAGAATAGCGGCTTCTATAGAGTTGGTTTTAGTGGCCACTTAAGTTTCCTTCCCCAGTACTTCTTGAGGAACCACTTAAGTGACCACTAGATTTTTTCCCAACGATTCTTTCGATTTAACTTTTTTCTAAGCATCAAAACTCTTCTTTCCTCAAATATCACAAAAAAGTCATTATTTCTTTGAAAAAAGCTCCACCTTAGTCCCTTGAGTGGCCACTGGAGTCTTGCTGGCGATCAGGGAGGCCAATTTTCGGACTTCTCGTTGCATTTCTTCCCGTGTTTCGTAGATTTTATTGAGTACGTCTGGAAAAATTCGAAATTTGGATCTGAAGTGACCCCTCAAGGGTTCCAAAAGTGGTTAAAAGTAGATCTGAAGATCAGAGAAAAAAAATTTGGAAAGTTAGATCTGAAGTGGTCCCTTGAGGGTTTTAAAAGTATGTAACAGTAGATCTGAGAAGTAGGAAATAAAATATCCGAAAATTAAATCTGTAGTGATCCCTAGAAGGTTTCGAAAGTGGTTGAAAGTTTATGTGAAGATCAGCGAAAAAAGAAATACGAATTTAAGATCTGAAGTGATCCCTTGAGGGTTTTAAGAGTATTTAACAGTAGATGTGAGAAGTAGGAAGTAGAAAATCCAAAATTTGAATCTGTAGCGACCCCTAGAGGGTTTTAAAAGAGTTTGACAGTAGTTTGAAGATCAGCGAGAAAAGAAATACGAATTTAAGATCTGAAGTGACCCCTAGAGGGTTTCGCTGATGAAAAAACATGAATTTTTACCGAATCTCAAAGCTTCTTCTGCGTCGAAGGGCCGGGCGGAAATGCAGATCTGAAAAATTTTCATAATTTTTTTTTGTCCCCCGTTCAAAATTTGACGGAGTTTGCTAAACTCCAAAATAATATTTCTCGATTTTTGCCTCGTAGTCGAGTTCCCTAAATTACACAAAAATATGAAAAAACGTCTTTTTCCAAGCGTCGTATTTGGATTTTAAAATCGGGAAAGACACTTTTTTGTTCTGAAAAAGTCCTTTTTACTCGAAAAGTACTCGAAAAAGATTCATTTTTTTGTCTTTTTTTACGTTTGAAAAAAATCTCACACATTAAGTCAATAATTCTTTTTTCCAAAAAAAATTGAAACAATGAGAAACCTCTTTCAGCCAGCTCTCATTCCCGCAGATTTTGGGCAGAAGGTTGAGCGAGCCGACGTCCGCCGCCAACCCGACGTCGACTTCCTGAAAATAGGTAGTTTCGTGCAAAATTAGGCAGTCACACATTTAGTCCAAAACTTCAGGAAAATTGAAAAAAACCAAGAAAAAAATAAGTGTGCAGAATGAGCTTCAAAAATTAAGTTCTACGGCCGAAACGCATCTGATTGACTACCGTAACCTTCTAGTTCTCTTATTTCCGGTGGTATGAAAAAAAGGCCAGCGAATTTTTGAACGGCGGCTTTTCCGATTTTTTCATATCGCTAAGGAACTTTCCGACTTTTTTCCCTTATATTTTTTTCCGTTTATAAAACATCTATAAAAATTTTTTTTTCTTATTTTTTTGTGTTTTAATCATGAAAAACTTGCCTACCTTATATAGGAACATTCAAAACAAAAAGTAAATCGAGAAAAAAGTCAGAAAAAGATTCGGCGGAAAAGTGACCGTCGTAAAGTTTCCTATCGGAAAAGTCGCCGTTTGAAATTTCGCTGGTCTTTTTTTCATACCATGGAAAAAAACTAGTGGATATAAAAGGTTACGGTAGCCAATCAGATGCGTTCCGTCCGTAGAACTTAATTTCTGATTATTTTCTTTCTGATAGTTATTTCTCACCAATGATAATATCATCGCTTAAACTTTGACGCTTCCATGAAAATTGCAAGGAAATCTTTTAAAGTGTCGAAAAATTATTTCCATTTTTGGAGTTCAACGCACCTTGACGCAGAACCTGGCGTCTCTGGTCGCGTGGCGAATGTCGCATGAGGCGATGACGTCAACGCCGGCGCCGTAGCAGACGCCGTGCACCGCCGCGATCACTGGCTTCGAACACTGAATCAGTACGCTGTTTCTGTTTTTCAAGTTTCAATGAGAAAAAAGCAAAGTTCAAGGTGAAAAAATGTGATCAATAAGAAGTTAGGTACGCTTTCCGGGCAACCCTGGAGGCTCCCTTTCTAGGGACCCCTTCACCTGTCCCTATAGGCGCCACTCAAGCTTGCTCAGGTGATCCTTGTAGGGGTTTCCATAAGAAAAGAGATGAGGAGGGCGCAGGGAAATGTAGCAGTTTCAAGTGGCGAAAAATGGAATTTAGAATCACTTAAGGGGTCACTTGAGGGGTCAGGAGTCCTTAAAAGTCGCCAAAAACTGAGTTTTGAATCACGCAAGGGGTAAGGAGTTTTTTCAAGTCGCAAAAAAAAGTGTTAAATCACTTAAGGGATCACTTTAGGGATAACGGAGAATCGAATCACTTGAGAGGTCACTCGAGGGATCGGGAGTACTTTCAAGTAGCGAAAAACGGAGTATAGAACCACTTGAGAGGTCAAAACCCATTAAAAGTCGCATGAACGGAGTATTGAATCACTTGAGGGGCCACTTGAGGAATCATTTGAGGATTCAGGAGTCGTTTCATGTAGCCAAAAATATGAGTAGTGATTCATTTAAGGGATCACTTAAGGGGTCAAGAGCTCTTCAAATCCGCCAAAAACGGAGTATTGAATCACTTAAGGGATCACTTGAGAAGTCAGGAGCCCTTCAAAGTCGCCAAAAACGACTATTTAAACACTAGAGGGATCACTTGAGGGTAAGAAGTTCGTTCAAGTAGCCAAGGAGTATTGAATCACTTGAGAGATCACTCAAGGGGTCAGGAGTCTTTTGATGTCGCCAAAAACGGAGCGTTGCATCACTTAAGGGATCACTTGAGGGGTCTAGAGTCCTTTCAAGTCGCCAAAATGGACTATTGAATCACTTAAGGGATCACTTTAGGCAAAACGGAGAATCGAATCACTTGAGAGATCACTCAAGGGGTCAGGAGTCTTTTAAAGTCGCCAAAATCGACTATTAAATCACTTGAGGGGTCACTTATGGGATCAGGATTCCTTTAAAGTTTCCAAAAACGAAGTATAGAATGACTTGAGGGATCACTCGAGGGAAAACGAAATGTAGGTGACATTTTTCGCGACTTTTCTTCCTCGACCCGCCTTCTGTATGTTGACGAACTGTTGCTGCATCCATTTGGCCATTCGCATGATTTTCCGGGCTTTCCGGGCGACGTCTTCGCCCTCTTCGACGTTCGATAGGCCCGCCAGAGCCCCGTCTTCAAATATTCTCTTTATTTTCTCCAGAAATATTCAGAAAAAATAATTTTTTCATGAACATTTTCAACGAATCTTGAGACTGTATGTGATGATGGATCTTTTTTTTTTTGCGGAAAATTTGCACCCGACCTGAAACGACTCGCGCAAACACCCATAGATAAAAATAAGCTGCGAAATTGACTCAAGCTTGGTTCCATCCGCAACGCAACCGCGGCACTTTGAGCCATTCCAAATGCGGCCGCCCTTTTTTTTAAGGATTCGGGATAGAAAAACCAAGGGTATTTTAAAATAGGTGCTTTTTCAGAAAATTTTCGAGAAACTTGTCAAATCGAGTCCTGCGCAAAAATGCGCTCCCTCGGCCTCTAAAATGACCACTCGACAGTCGGGATCCTCGTCGAGTTTCAGGAATACGTCGCCGATTTCTCTGAAATTTTTTTTATCAAGTTCGTCTTGGAAAAAAAAAATACTACAAAACTCGGACCTTGGTGGCGCAAACCGGACGCGCCCCGGACGTTTCTGAGCCTTTCTAGTGGTCCTTTTAGCGGTGTAATCACTTGAGTGTGTACTAAAAATGCTCGGAAACGTCCGGAGCAGGTCTGAAAGGCTGTCGATTTTGAAATAGTTCGATTTGACACGAAATTTATCGATTTTTCACAGGTTTTTCAAAGGAATTTTCCTCGGTAGTTAGATTTTTTCGGCTTTTGAAGCTTTTTTTCATAGCTTTCAAGCGAATTTTTCGAGTTACAAAACATAATTCTCACCCCCAAAGCTCAGTATCCATTGCGTTGAGCACCCTTGGACGGTTCAAAGCCACCCGAATCACGAAATCCGCCACTTTTTCGACTTTCAACGTTTTGTAGTTGTAGGGTGACATTCTGAAAAATATATAGAACTTTTAAAAATTCGAAAAGTTGACGGAAAATTCCGAAAATTCCTGGAAATCAGTTTTTCTTCATAATCATAAGCAGCTCGTATTTTTTTTGCCGATGATCGAGTTGAGAAAAAAGATATTTTAATACCAGGAAATTTATTAATTATTAGAAGAAATTCTTGAAAAAAAGACGAAGCTGCGAATAACTTTAAAGTTAAAAAAATCAGATATTTATCGGAAGTTTAAAGATTTTTTTAAGCGCTCATTTTTTTCCAAAAAAATACGCTCGTATGTTCAAAAATCAAACTACTTGAGCGTCAAATCTCCTAGAAAAAAACTATTTTTTTAGACATTTTACATAAAATCAAAAAGTTTTTTTGCTTAGACACGAAAAATAACAAAAAAATCGAAATTAGTGGAGGGATCTGAAGGTTTAAAGCGGTTTTTTTAAAAATTTTACAAATTGTTTTTTTCGAAAAATGCGTTTTTATGCTTAAACGAACTTTCATGACCGTCAAAAAAAGCTTTTTTCATACATGAAAACGACAAAAATCGAAGAAAGTTGACAAACTGAGCAAAATGAACCGGGATGGAACGTTTTGTATGATAAAAGTCGACTACGTTGTAGTCGAGAAATTTATATTTTTCTTCCAGCTCCTCGGGGCTTCATTAGTATTGCCCATGTAAACTATATTTATAAAGCCATTTTGAAACATTTCTTGACCGGGTTTCTTATAATTTTTGAACGAAGTTCAGTTTAAGCGTAATTTTCAAGCTTTTTAGGCTTGCAAACTCTTATTATTCTTTAAAATATTTTTTAGAAGACGTCTTTTCTGATAACGACCCTCAGGCAGTTTAAATATTGAGCATAAATGTATTGGCGAGCTTTTAAAAAAAGGCAAAAAAGAGTTCGCAGCGAGCAGGGTTCGAACCTACGCGGGCAATGCCCATTGGATTTCAAGTCCAACTCCTTAACCACTCGGACATCGCTGCTGCGGAGGGCGGACTCGTTTCCTCGCGCCATATTAGCCTTACATGGGAGTTTTGATCGGTGATAAGTGGAGAAATACATACTTTTTAATGTAAATAATTTATTTGACACAATTTGAAGATGGTTTCATAGTAAATAACAGAACAATGAATGAGGTAATCAGCATTTGTTGGAAATAACTTTCAAATTATCGATCGCCAGCCATTTGAACCGTTTCCATTGGATCGCTCGGAGGTAGATCTGGAATTTTCTAAGATTATAGGAAACCATGGGAAAAAACTACCTTAGTGGTCCCTTTAGGGATGAGGAACAATTCGCCTTCCTTCCAGTAGACTTCCTTTTGGAACGGTGAAACGGAATAAGGGCAGTAGAATGGGGAATCGAGGCATACCTGAAAATGGGAAAGTGGTCACTTAAGGGAAAAAAGATTGAGAATCGGCCATTCGCTTTATGCTGCTGTAAGAACACCGTTTTGCAAAGAGAAAGTGATTTTCAAAGCGGCTATTTTTGAAAAGCGCGAAGCGCTCCACTGATAAAAATAAGCTCAAACCAGAAAGTTATCACTTAAGTGAAAAAAGAGAACTTTGCAGAGGTTTTTTTTAAAATCAAAATGTGCTCCACGGATAAAAAACTAAAGTGACTGAAATAATTAACGTACCTGTAAGGTGATATCATTTGACCTCCGGTAAACGTCCAGAGAAAGTTGGAAATCCTCTTCCACTGTAATATTTGCTGATTCCAAGATGTAATTCACAAGTTTCTGCTGTCGACTGTCCGTTCCAACGTAGAGGAATCCTGGAAAACATTAATTAATTTTAGTCAGAATTGAACAAAATAGAGTGAAATTGGAAAGCTAGATCAGTTTTTAAACGAAAATTGGAAAAATAGAGACGAGAAATCTCACTTTTGACCGACCTTAAAACCTTAAAAATGATCGGAAAGTTTCTATTCCTTTTTAAGATTTAGACGGAAGTAATCTGTTAGACAAAAATGTGACAAGAACGTGACAAAGCGGGTCAAAGAAGTCGGTTTGATAGACTTAGAAGAAATTTAACGAAAAACTATTCACAAAAATCTTTTTTTTTTTCCATCGAGAGGTTCTTGGAAACCCGAAACTGATTTTAGAATGAAAAAATCAGTTTTTCGATGATTTTTTCAAATTTTCTCACCTCCAGTCTGATCACGAACTCCAGTATGAGGGTTTCCGACCCTATGATTCCCGATTTGCCAATTCGAAAGGCTGGAAAAAAAAAATAGACCTCTCTTTCTGAAAAAATCAAACCTCATTGTCTCATTCTCATAGTTTGAGTAAGAACAAAGATCCTTGTCAAAATCGCAGTTTAGAAGTTCACATAGACTTTTTCCTTCGGAAGATTGAGACCTGACGTCTTCTGAAGCTTCTTCGTCCGCTTCTTCGGATTCTGAAGAAGTTTTTTCTTTACCAGAGCAAGAAGTGTAGTGGCCGCTTGAGGGTTTTGAATTTTTAGTTTCCACTTAAGTGGCTAAAACTTATGTTCTCTTTAGAAGTCTTGGTGGTACTACTAGACCACAAAAACTACTTTAGTGGCCACTGGGACGCAGAATAGTGGCTTTTTATAGTGCTGGTTTTAGTGGCCACTTTAGTGTCTTCTCCAAGTAGTCCTTGAGCAACCACTTAAGTGGCCACTAGAGTTTTTCCCCGAACCTCGATTTTCTTGATCCTCCAAGGCGTTGTCGACAGCTGGACGATTTTTCGGCCTAGCCGGAATGAAAATCGGCTTCAGTTCGTCCCTAGGCTCTTCCTGCGCATCTCCGACAGTTTCGTCGAAAAACGAGTTGACCGCTTCGGAATCTTCGTTTTTTTCGCCCTAGAAAGTTTTGATTATCAGTGGAGCAGATTTGCTTGAGGATCCTGGCGGCTATTTTTGATTAATTTGATTTGAAAGTAATCTTGCTGGTAGAGTAAAAATTGGACCTGAATTCACTGATCAAGTTTTATCAAAGATCAAGATCACTTTTCTTAATCAGCGCAAAATGACGTCATAATTCTCAAAAAACTCGTTATGACGTCATTAATCCATGAGGAACTTTACTTGGTCATTTTTGAAGAAAAAGGTTGAATTTTTCTTGTGATAAACACTGTTAAAGCATTCCTCTTACTCTCGATATTGCTCATTTCACACCCTCTGTTGCTCATCTTACCTTCTCAGCATCGCATAGATCAGCCTGGTAGATAAGGTTATCAAAGGTAATGACGGTCGGCGAAATCAAGTTGGAGGCAACGATTTGAACGTCAAACACCGTAGTGTTGGGATTGACGACTTCCACGGTTACCGTAGGAGAAGCCGTGTAGACGATCGCCTGAAAATGACGCGTCGCGGTCGCGTCGCGGCCCGGGAAATACCTGAGTACAAGACCTGGACGTCGAGTCCGATGTACACACCCGCATGATGACGTCATTGGGATTCCCGAGGATCCAGTAGCTGGAAAGTGAGATTAGCAATGGAGCGCACTTTCAACCTTACTCGAATTTCAAAATTCCGTTGCCTTTTTGACACCGGATCGAAGTGGAGAGCATAAATTCGTCCTCGGCTCTTGCTCCCTTAAGTGATCACTTATTCACTTTTCAACTTGCGTGAAATACTCGATATTCAACAAGGAAGACGAAATTATCCTGCGGTGGCATGTTCTCTTGGCGTGAAGATATCGCAGCGAAATTACGGTAGTGGGCGGGGCTTGGCAGGCTTCCAACGCTCAGCGGAGCGGCGATCGATTGAAATCTTTAAGTTGGAGATTTCTTTTCAAGTGTTCTAAGTACCCCGAGACGCAGAAGTTTTGATTTATCTGCGCTCTCTCATTTCTACGCGCTATTTTCATCACTTCTCCGGCGAGGGAAAAGAGACGCAGACAGCTCAGACTGTTTCAAGTCCTTCGGAAGGACAGTAGATCCAGAAAAGAAGATAATTTTTTTTTTTAAGAATCTAATAGCTCCCGGGGTAACCGGACTTCTGAGCAACTTTAGGGATCACTTAAGGGTTCTGTGGCCACTGAAGTGGACGCTAGGATTGTTTTGAAACGTTCGATTCGCGTTATAAGAGAAATTGGCAATGGAGCGCACTTTCTCTTAAGATAACTTGAATTTATTGATTGAAATCTTTTCAACAGAGAAAAATGTCAGTGGCCACTTAAAGAGGTATCCCAAGGACATTCAGGTGGTCACTAAAATCACCTCTTAAGGAGCCGCTATTTTGCCTCTTAGTGGCCACTATAGTAGTTTGAGGGCCCTAGTAGTACCTTTTAAATTTCTAAAGAGAACACTTACGTTTAGCCACTTAAGTGGTCACTAGTTCGACTACTATAGTGGCCACTAAAGCTTCAGAACCCTAAAGTAGCCACTGAGAGCGTTCCCAGTTAAGTAGTTCTGTTTTTAGTGACCACTATAGTAGTTTTTCATCCCTCAAACCTTTTTGGATTCATTATATTCTTTTTTGAGTTTCTTACCGACAAGAAGAAGTCTGATCAAAAGTGCAAGTCGAGACTTTTTCGTCCGTAGCCATTGGAGCCAATCTTTTGATGCACATTAGAAAAGAGTTCAAGGTGGTCAGCTCGGCCGGACAGGAGGAATAATCTTGAATTTCACAAAATTATGCATATTATTCGAATTAAAAGTCCTACCTGACGTTGATTGAGCTGCAGGTAGTAGGTCAAGTGGTTTGGATGATTTTAGAGTTTGAGATCCTTGTTGGGAGACGAGATTCGCTTGGACGGTCTGTGGGAAGGAGAATAAGAGGATTTTTTTAAATTCAAAGCATTTTACAACCGAAATTTTAGAGTTTTCCGTGGAAAATCACTTGAGACAGACGGAAAAAAGGTCTGAGTGGGAAAAAAATCTTAAAAAATCATCAGCAACTCGAAAAATGGTGTCTTTAAAATATTTTTAGCATCAATTTTGAGTTAATTCGATTTTCAATGGACTACATGACCTTTCTCGGATCTTTTTTTGAAGAATGAACTCTTTAGGAGCGCCAGAGTGGGCCCTACAGGGGTTAGAGAGAAAAAAGCCTCTATAGGGCCCACTTTTGCAGGCTTCAGTGCCCGCTATACGTGGAGGTGAAGTGGTCCCTAGAGGGGCACCTTTTTTGGCCGACTACTTCCAAATTCGCCGTATCAGGACAGTTTTTCGACTTTAAAACGTTACTAAATCAGAAAAAATTATAACTAGAGTGATTTTCCAAAAAGTTGGAGAAATGTGGCTTTTTCTGGGAAAAAAAAATGTAGATTCTAAACATCTAAATTTTAATGGACTCAATAAAACCCATACAATAAAATAACAAACCTCGGGATTTTCTTCATCGGGGCTTGAATCCGTATTCTCAATTAAAGTGGGGAAGTCTGGAGCTGGAGGAGGGGCTACGTAACCGGGATATGGCGTCACCTTAAGGACACAAAAAATTGTATGATTTTTGCTTTTAGTCCATTCGCCGCGACTTGAAAGTTTCCGAGTGTCTGCGTCTCTCTGTTCCCTCACCGGCGAGGTCAGAGAAACATTGAAATAGCGCGTAGAAATGAGAGGGTCGCCGAGAGAGGGAGAGGGCGCAGAGAGTCGCAAAATATGGGCTACATAATGAGCTATGGTGCATTCTCTGCGACGACAACCAGTCTGACTTCTCTGCGTCTCTCTGTTCCCTCACCGGCGAGGTCAGAGAAACATGAAAATAGCACGTCAATATGAGAGGGTCGCCGTGAGAGGGAGAGAGCGCATAGAAGTTCCTTTCAAGTCGCGAAAATATGATGAATTTCACCTTGGCGTTGATCATTTCGAGTTCCTGACCGTCTGAACCGATCGGCAGAGGTGGAATTTGGGAATTTGATGCTCCAGAATTACCAGAAGAGGCTTGCGATCCGCCTGAATTTGGGAAAGTTGGGAAAAGAAAACCCTCCTCAAATATATAATTTGTAGGAAAATGAAAATTTCCCCTCTAGGGACTACTTAGCCGTTCCCTATAAGGGACATTGAAGTTTGCAAAAGTGGCCCCTTTAGGGACTTCTCTGGCGTTCCTAAGTATATTCTTGAGGAAATAATCGAAGTTTAACTGCTCGGGAACGCCTTAGTGCTCCCTAGAGGGGCATCCTGAGGGGCCCTTGAAAGATCCCCTCACCTTAAATGCCCATATGGGGGGCGGGGGCAGAAAAAGCTTGCAAAAGTGGCCTCTCCAGGAATTTTAATTACTGGCCAATCGAGGGGTTAGTGGCCTTCATGCGTCTTTTTCAATGTCAAATAGAAACATATATGAATTAAAAACCCCTATAGGGCCTACTCAAGATTTAGCGGCCTAGGAATCAGATTATAAATTCCTATAGGGACCACCTATATCTTAGCCCTCTAGGGATTTTGTTCACCTAACCCCTCTAGTGACCACTCTGACGATCCTAGGTGCCTTTTGGATAAAGCCTAAGAATTTTCGCTGAGGACCGACAAAAGTTTCGAACTTTCTTAAGCTGTAACAGTAAGATAGGCCTACCGAAGGAGCTGGACCCGGGGGTGAAAACGGGAGAAGCCGGAACGGTTTGAGGCTGTGCCGAGTATTGATAGGAAGACATTGGCGGTTGGCAGGTGTCGCCTAAAAAATGATAGAAAATCGAGTTTTAAAATGAAAAGCTTCTAAAAAGAGCCTTGTAGTTGAAACATACTTGTAGAAGTTTGTACCTATTCAGATTCGGAAAAAAAAATTCGTCTTTTCCAATTTTATCAAATTTCAAGAGACAAAACTGACCCAAATGGAGGAAAAATCGATATTTTTAATTTTAAAACTTTGAAAAGATCATGAAGAATCCTAAAACTTTGTCTTTCGGCAGAGTTTTGATTTCAGTGAGCCTAAATTCAGATGTTTTTTAAAACAATTTTTGGAAACTTCCCAGTATTATTTATCTGTCACAGTAACTCATTCGAACATACCGTAAGTTGCAAAATAGAGAAGTAGAGCGAATATTCGTCGTATTAAAAAGTTTGAAGAGAGCATTCTGAAACATGACTTTAGAAAAAAAAATTCATGAAATTTAACGGTTCAAAAATTTTTTTTTCTGTCAAAACGATTGAACATTGGAAATGTCGGTATTTCAAAAAAAAAAAAAAAAAGGCAGAAAAGAGATAATGAATTTGAGAGTTATTGAAAGAATATTGGGGAATCATTTCTTGAGAAAGGCCCCCTTGGGTCAGACCAGGCTTCTCACAAAGAAATTTTGTGAGGTGAGCATCAGGGTTCAAACTTACTCGGACATTGGTAACACGAAACGGACGCGGACGTTTCTGGGCGATTCTAGGGATCACTTGAGAGTGCTGAGTCTACTAAAGTGGTCACTAGAAATGCCCCGACACGTCCGATTTGTGTCCCGTTCGCGTTACCAAGGTCCGAGTGTATGATGGGTAGTCCCAGGTAAGAGTGTTCGAAAAAAAAAAGAAATATCTGCTAAGCGCCACAAGGTACTGAGAAAAAGCCCGTCGAAAATGTACAGGAAAAGCTCAAAAACGAATTCTTTGCATTTTTTATAGAAAAAGTTGCTTCCTCGTTTTTCTTATGATACAGTGAATTACATCAATTCTTTAGAGTAATATAATTCGAAGAAAATTAGTTCCTAAGGTTTTTCTGTTCATTTTCGACGGGCTATTTTTCAGTACCCTATGGCGTCTAGCAGATAATTTTTTTCTGTTTTCGAGTAAACCTTCTTTGGACTACCTATCAATAAAGTTTGACCAATGTCTGCGATGTTCAGTTCACACACCTCCCTCGTCGGACAACTCTTCGGAAGGTGTTGGGAAGGTAACCGGCAGGGTTGGAAGGTGAATGGAAGCTGGAAGTTCTTGGGAAGGTTCTTTGAAAGGTCTTTGGGAGATAAGATAGGAATGGAAAATGCCTTGCCCTCAGGTACATCCTGGGAAGGTGTTCGGAAGGTAACCAGCAGGAGGTTGGAAGGTAAATGGAGCTGGAAGGTCTTTGAAAGGCGTTCGGAAGGTAGTTGAAAGGTCTTTTGAAGGTAAGAATGGAAAATGCCTGCCAGAAGCCTGCTGGAATGCTTCTGGAAGGTTTTTTTAAAATAGAAACTGTTGGGAAGCTGTAGGGAAGGCGTTCGACCACTTGCTGGAATGCTCCCAAAAGTCTTTCGAAGAACCGAAAGCAGAAGCTTCCCAAATTACCTTAGCTTCGAAATAATATTTGAATTATGTCAAAGTTCTTTCATCTAACTTTGATTTTGAACGAAAACGTACATTTAATGTATTAATTTTTCACGATAGGAACCAAAAACGCGAATTGTGGAAAAGTGATATCTGACGAGAAGAAATTCGCAATTCACAAACCCGGGCCTTCAGGGGCTCAGGAAAAATTCAAAGGCTGCCGGGCCGGCCCTAGGCGTGCCCTGAACATAAGTTATCAGAAAAATTTGAAGGTTTTGCAAGCACTAGTCAGTAAGAAACAAGACAAAAGGAGTGGATCGAAGTAGATCAGAAGGAAGCGGATTCTCCCCGCCTTCCAATGGACCTCCACTGTTTTTCTCCGACGACCCGAAGACGTTGATTTCGGAGGAAAAACCTTGTGAATGACATATTTTTGACTCAGGCTCGTCGTGGCAGAAAACAATCGCGCAACAATGCGAAAGACTCCTTTTTTGGCTTGATTCGGCCTTTTTGGGACATGGATTCCTTGTCTTTAAAGGCGTATGAGAACAACTTTAGTTTACGTAAAAGGAAGGGGATTCCTTGAAAAAAAGCTGATTTGAATGTGAATACAACTCTGTCAAAATTTCTCGTTTAGATAATTTTCAAGCTATTTTAGACCAATTTAAACAGAAATTGATCAAGGTCGGCATTTAGGAAGTTTTTTACTATAGGATTTCCAGTCTCCAGGAGCGTATGAGAGATCAGAATGGCTCCGAAAATCGAAAAAAAGATGTATTTCTTGGAAAAGACTGATTTTTGGTTTACCGTTCTAATGTTCAAAATTTCGAATTTTTTTTTACGGATTCTAGGCTTCAGAATTGAATCGACGGCTTGAAACGAGGAAAATTACTTTCAAAATCGGAAAAAAAAGTGTAATTCTTGAAAAAAAAAACCACTTTTAAAATAAACACTTTTTTGCTACTATTTTTGTCGATAGAAGATTTTCACGTTATTCAGACCGATTTGGAAAAGAAAGTGGTCTAAATTAGGCAAATCGAACTATAAAACCTTCAAATTTTCATTGTTCCTCCTTCAAAAAATGACAAAATCACGAAGAAATCGCTTTTTAGCTTTCTAGCTATTATATGAAAATCCAGATTTTATCAAGCAGATAAAAAAATCAAAGTTTCGAACCAAGAAAAAAAGTTAGACGTACTCGAATTCAAAAAAATATCTTATAAAGAGTGAAAAAAAGCTCAAAAATAAAGAGCTGTGAGACTCGGATTATTTTAGAAAAAAATGAAGTGGCGTCATGATATCATGGAAAAATGGACCTTCCAAGTTATTTAAGAACCAATTGAAACAGTGAAATCAGTACGAACCTGTCCCAATTTTCCTTGTTAAATTTTTCGAAAAGTAACAAAATGCTCGTTTTTGAGTTTTATCGAATTTATAAATTAGCAGAATACAAAATAACATTCCAGAAATGACGAGAACTTTTTGTACAGGTTCAAATTGAACTGAAGCCGCTGGAAATCATCCAAAAGCAGAAATCTAAGTTGATCCGCTTTTTCCAGGAATGATAATAAATTGTTGAAAGGGCTCGAAATTCTCGAAAAGTGAAGAAATGTACAGTACAAATCGGAATATTCATGGTAAAAGTTGGGGTCAGCGAAGAGTGAGGCGAATCCGGGTTGGGCAAACAAAAAGCCGCCTTTTTCCCAATCAGCCAACCTTTTGCAAATATCAATCCCTTTTCGGTCGACCCGACATGGGTACGATTCATTTTTTTTCGAGGTGAAAAGAGGCTTTTTGAAAAATGCTGGGTGGAAGGAGGGCCTGTGAGTCATTGGGGTGGGACTAAAGATCTAAAAAAAAACTTGAAGTATAGGATTATTCTGAAGTTTTGAGGTGAATGGATCGCTAAAATTAGGCTCTAACCTCAGTTAAACGATTTATCGATTTTTCAAAATTTAAAAATGTGAATTTCGAAGTGAAGATTTCAGTTAAAGGACTCAACTGGGAAAATCTCTAGTGGTCACTTAAGAGATTCCTCAAGGACTACTTTGAGAGGACACTAAAGTGATCACTAGGACCACCTCTATAGAAGCCACTATTTTGTGTCTTAGTGGTCACTATAGTAGTTTTTAGTGGCCTAGTGGTACTAATTAGACTTTTAAAGGGGCTACTAATTTTTAGCCTCTTAAGTGACCTCTAATTCGACTAGTTTAGTGGCCAATAAACCCTAAACAGGAAAAAAACAGATTAAAGATTAAAATTTTTTTTCAAAAAGAAGCTGGAAGTTTCTTCTGGATACAGCCAAAAAAGATCAAAAAAAAAATCCGGTGACAATTTTGGATTTTTGATATCTTTTTTGTTTGGGAAGCAAGGAAGAACTGAAAGAAAATGAACTCTTTGATCAGAAAAAAAGTCCAAAAAAAAACTGAAAGCTTCCAAAAATGATCATGTAGCTTAAACTGGGTGAGAACTGTACCTTGGAGTCAAAAAAAATCAAAAAAAAAAAAATCGACAATAGATTTATCTCACTTTTTCTTTGTTACCAGTGGAACAGCACCATATATAAAGCAGCTCACCGATTTTTCCTACTTTGAGAGGCCCTAACTTTTCCCACAGGCATCACTGGCAACTTTTAAGCACAGATTCGGAATCACCGTGAAAAACTACATCTAGTGAACCTGGTCTTATTCAGAAGTTTCATTATGGGCTGAGAAAATTTTTTTGTCCGGCAGGATTAGAAAATTGAAGCTATAAAAACCGAATAGTTAGATAGAAGAAGGAAAAAAAAAAGCTGGACCAACTGTTGAAAATCGAAAAAAAAACCGACAATAGATATATCTCAGACACGGGCTAAGACATTAAAGCCATCGAACAGACAAAAAATTGAATAGGAAGTGGGGGAAAAAGAAAGGAAATAAGAGGGACACTCGTCGGGCTGAGGATTTCAACGGACGGCGGCGGCACTCGAGCCGACGACGACCGTATTGGGGCCGCTCCTGGCGGATAATCCAATGGCCGCAAGCCAGAAAGTCTTCCTTTCCTTCCTCTCCGAACATTTTGGACAATCTGTTGTCTTGAACATAACTGAAACCCGCAAGAGTGGTCACTAGAGTGAAAATTGTAGGGGCTCTTGTAGTGGACACAAGCTGTTTTCTTGATTTGGGCAGCACTGAGACACGCCAGAGTGGTCCCTAAAGTGGCAACGTCAGGGGCTATTTAAGGCATCCCTCTAGGGACCCCCTTGGTGTCACCTATACACTGGTGACTCGAGAGGTAGATACAAGTATGTACCGGGTAGCAACTCCAGTCGATCGGCGAATCGTAATCGGTGGTCATTTGTATGCGACCGGGTACTATCTCTATGGTACCTGGATAGTACCTGGTCGGTATCTGGATGCTACCGGGTAGGTACCTGAAATTCGCGATTGCCACTGGCTAGCACATCGGTCGTTTACATAGCATCAGTGTTTTTTTACACCTTCCCAAGCCTTCCAGGGACTTATTGGATGAAGCTGAAACAAAAAATAACGACCCGGGAAGCAATTCCAGACTTTCCGAAAGAAATAGCGAGTGTCAGGTAACTACCCGGTCGCTACTTACATCGACCTCCGACTCAGGTACCATAGAAATAGTACCCGGTCGCATACAAACGACCACCGATTACCATCCGCCGATTGACTTTTTCAAAAGTTGCTATCCGGTAGCTATTCGTATCGAATTCTCGATTCACCTTTGTAGACAGCAAAAAACATTTTAAAGACATAATTGTTTCCCTATGGGCTCAGTAGTGGTCCCTAGAGTGGCACCATTGGGGGGCTCTTGTTGGAGAGACAAATATGCTTTCTGATGGCTTTGGTTTGGAGAGGACTTAGGAAACCCAGAGGGATCCCTAGAGTGGCAACCTTACTAGTTAGAGACCCTTGTAGGAGAGACAAAACTTTTTTCTAACATGGGGGGAGGTCCTGTCGGGGGTTTCGGCTTGGGGCGAAACATGAACGCCAGAGTGGTCCCTAGAGTGGCATTTTTGGGGTTTCTGCAGGAGAAACAAAATTTTTTCTTCAGGAACTTATTTTAGACAGAAGGGTGAATCTCAAGTGGATAATTTTTAAAGGAGTCCGAATGGAAATAACAGATCCATGTGAAGCGGATTTCACTTGCATTTTTCTGAGACATGTTTTTTTGAGGTTTTTATTATCGAAACTAAACTTTTTTCGGTTCAAAAAAAGAATCAATTTTTTTGAAATGTTCAGGGACGGATTCTTTTGTTTTTCTTCTTGACTGTGATAAAAATGAATGATAAGGATTTTCAGTGAAACATTTATAAAAAATGTGTCATTCCGATTTATTATGAGGTAAAATGAGACATATTCCAGGAGACAAAAAAAAATTCTTTCCATCAAGATAGAAAACATTTGAATGGTTTTCATGGATAAAAGCGTCATTTTGATCGTTTCGAGATCAAATTAGAGACAAACCAAGTTTTCGGAAAATTATTTTGTTTTGAAGGAATGTTAGAAACCCGTTGATAACATCAAAAAAATCAATAAAAAAATAAATTGAAGATTTTAAATTTGAGCCGAGGTGTTTATAAACGTCGACGGGGGACATTTCGCGATTCCGTCTGCATTTTCCAGTCGGATATTATCAACGGCAAGAAATTGATGGCGGGCGATGTTGCTGGCCACGAAATATACCTGGAAAGGTAGAATTTTTCATTGTCTGGAATTTTGGGGGAAAGAAAACCTTCCTGACTCCAGCCGTTAGGGGAACTTTCTGGGAGAAGTGCCAATGTTCTTTTTTGTCCAAACTCGAGGAGAAATATGGGCAATCGTCGAAACTGTCCACGCAAACCTGGGAAAATGATGAATCGGTTCATAGAAGAGCAAAAAAAATTATTGGAAAAAAAGGGTCGAGAAAAAACTTCAAGAAGCTCGACATGTGTGCTCCATAGATAATTTTCAAGCAAAAACTTTATTTTCAAATAATTCAAGCTCAAAATAACTTTTTTTCAGCCAAAAAAAGGGAAAAATTGCGGGAACTCCAAAAAATGACCTAGGTCAGAAAAAGCCGCAGCAAACTTATCTTTTGAGCTCCATGGATAAAATGCCTCGATGATCCCATTTTTCGTAATTTTCCATTTGAAAACCAATTACATATGGAGATTAGTAAAAAAAAATTTCAAGGTCATTTGACCATAGAGCGAAACAGTAAAATGACTTCTACTATTAATTCTCCAATTTCTCAGTTTTACCTTCAATCTCGGATAGTAGGACCTCAAGTAGATGTCGAAGACCATGACGACGTCTTCTTTCAAGGAGAATTTCGGGGATTCCATCACAAAAAGGTCTTCGTTGTACCCAATCGAGTCGCTCCCCACGTAGACGAATCCGACTGAAATAATTATTTTCCCTTAAGTGATCACTTAAGCTTTTCCTAACGATGTTATAATCTAGGATTTATTATTTTTGAATAAAGCGTCAAGTCGGACTATTTATAAAGCCTCAACCACCGTAAAAATTACGTCATAGTATATTTCCAAATTATCTTAATGACGTCATTTGTTTTCAAATTTTTCGATTTTAATGACATCATTTCTTCCGTGAATTTTGTGAATTCAGTGACGTCATTTAATTCCAAAACTTTTTAGTTTTAATGACGTCATTTTGCTCCAAAATTTTCTTATTGAATGACGTCATTACTCCTTGATCCGCCTGATTAAAATGACGTCATTTGATCCTAAAACTTTCTCGTTTTAATGACGTTATTTTCTCCGAATTTTCTGGCTTCAATGACGTCATTTCGCTCCGAACTTTTCGATTTTAATGACGTCATTTAATCCCAAAACTTTCTAGTTTTAATGACGTCATTTCGCCCCGAATCTTGTGATTTTAATGACGTCATTCAATCCCAAAACCTTCAATTTAAATGACGCCACTTCTCTCCAAAATTTCTAGTTTTAATGACTTCATCTCTACGAACCGTTTCATTTGAATGGCCTCCTTTTTTCTCGAACCTTTTGATTCAAATGACGTCATTATTTCCCATTTCTTTCAATTTAAATGACGTCATTTCTTTTCAATCTTCTCGATTTTAATGACGTAACTTCTCGAAACTTTCTATTTTTTATGACTTTATATCTCTAAGAGCCTTTTGATTTGATTGACGTCATTTCTCTCTCCGAGTATTGCTACTCGTGACGTCATCACTCTCCCAACCTTGTGATTGATCCAAGACGTCGATCCTCTGAATGCCGGTGTGACGATTCCCCAGAAGCCTCGAGGCAAGTTGCCAAGGAACTCTGAAGCCTTCCGATGACGTCATTCCCCTCAAGTGGCCACTTACGTGCTTCCGATGCCACTGAGACCGTAGAAACACGAGTCGCCGTCGTTGAAAGTGCACGTGAGGGCGACGCACGGCGATAGTTCCCCGACAACCGATGACGTCATCACTTCTGGAGGCGATTCAGAAGACGGCGACGTCGTCGTTGGGGCTTCAGATGACGTGGACGTCGTGGAGACGGAATTCTGCTTGAAAGAATTGGATTGACATCTATTGAAATGAAGGGAGACGCTTCTCTCGTCGAGACCCCTTTAAGTTGAACCCATGCTCCTTTAAACATCAAATAAACTTGGGTCTAGTATATCAATATATTTTCTACTTCGTCTTGATTTTTTGAAATTTTCATCAAGGAATTAAAAAAAGTCTATTTTCTCGTCGAGACCATTTTCAGTGAAGCCCATGCTCCTTTAATTTTCAAGTATTACTCTTATTGATTTTTACTTCGAATCAAAATTGTGAAATTTTTTTCGTCAAGAAAGCTTACTATGACGAGGAAAAGCAACTTCTTTTTCTCCTTAAGACCTTTATCAAATTTTGCCTATGCTCCTTTAAAGATCAAAGCATTTATAATCATGTAATTGATTTTTTTCTATTTTACCCTGAATTCTCAACATAGTTTTTTTATTGGAAGGAGCTTATTAGAGAATGAAAAAAAGATTATTTTCTTGTCGAGACCTTTATCAACTTTTGCCTATGCTCCTTTAAAAATCAAAGAAATTTTTTTAAATAGTTGAACTTTGTAATTGACTTTTTTTATTTTTTTACCCTAATATCTCAATATAATTATTATTGGAAAAAAAGTCTCTTTTCTCTTCGAGACTCGTATCAGTATTGCCTATGCTCCTTTAAACGTCAAATAAAAACAGATAGAGTATACTATTGTAATTGAACGCAGAAGTGAGCCCTAAAGAGGGCAAACAAGCGGGCGAAGCGGCGGATTTGCATTTTGCCTTGCGGGAAACGAGGTCAAACGCCGGGGAAATCCGTTCTTACTTTCGATTTGGACTCGAGGGAACTCACAGTTATGCCGAAGGAGTTGCTGTTCAATATATCTTCGTCTTCGAAGAACTTCTGAACTGCAGAAGGAGTTGTGGAAGACGGGAGAAGTGGGGTTTCTGTTGAGACGACCGTCGGCTCCTCTTCGTCGATCTGAGTAGTCACTTTAGGGGTTTTTTTCAAAGAATCGAGGGTCTTGAAGGCTTTCCTGTAGAGTTTATAGTCCGTTTCTCTCGATTTGAAAGTTCTCTGCGCCCTCCTCGTCTCTCGGCGACCCTCTCATGTTTACGTGCTATTTCCATGTTTCTCTGATCTCGCCGCTGAGGGAACAGAGGGACGCAGACACTCGGAAACTTTCAAGTCGCGATGAATGGACTATTGACCAGTTAATTTCAATTTTTTATTTTAAGTAGATGAAAAGGACAAATATCTTCTACTCAGGAGTTTCAGAGTGGTCACTTAAAGGGTTAGGGGAAAAAAAATGCTCCTTTCGGGGCCGAAAAAGTGGTCCCTATAGGGCTAAAATTAAGGTATTCTTTATAGGGGTTCAGGTTTTGATTCCTTAGCCCTTAAAGCTTAAGTGTTCCCTATAGGGGTCTCTCAAAAAATCGCTTATTTATTGGATATAGTGGAAATGAGTTCATAGAAATAATCGATCAGCATGACCCCTATAGGGACCACTTTTGCAAGCTTCAGAGATCCCTAGAGGGGGACCTCCATCTAAGGTTGCCCCTCTAGGGACCGCTCTAGAGATAGACTGAGCATTGATCAGACTAACCAGCTCACAAATCTGGCCCTCGTACATGATATTATCGATTAGGATGACGTCATTCGTCCCAACATTGACGACTTCAATTCGGACGCGAATCGGCGTCATAGACTGAGCAACACTGAAGTTGACGGGATTTGGCATCGGTAGAATGTCCTGGAAAAATATGAACCATTACTAAGGAACGACGGAGTGATCCCTATGAGGGCAAGGGCCCTTGGAGGTTCCTCTCTAGGGACCTTTTTACCAATCCCTATAGGGGTCACTAAAGCTCGCAAAAGTGGCCCCTATAGGGGACATGCCAGTCGATTATTGTTATGAACTTCAAACGAAGAACCTTTTCCATGAGAAAAACTGAATAAATAAGCTTTTTGAATTGAATTGAGAGACCCCTAAAGGGCCCACTTGAGCTATAGGGACTAAGGGGTCAGACCCTGAACTCCTACAGGGACCACTTCTTCGACCCCTATAGGGGTTGCTTTCTGTTTTTCGATGGCCTCGAAGCGAAATCGCAAAAAAAGCTGTGTTTACGGTAGAATTTTTGCAGCTGGTTTTAGGCCAAAATATATTTTAGTCGAAAATAAGAAATAATCTAAAAATGGATTTCTGGAGAAGTTTTTGTCTCGTAATTTTTGGATTTGATTGATTTTGTCCCTCAGAGCTCTGTAATGGACAAGATGTACAACTTCTGTTTAAATCGAGGCTTGAAACGTTAATGTGAGCTAACCTCGCAAAGAACGTCATTTCCGTTGTCCCGTGAGACGCATTGTCGCAAAATTGGAGTATCGGAACTCGCCCAGAAGCTGAAAAGTCAATTTGCACTGTCAAATGTTCAAAACGTTTTTATAAACCTTATAAAAGTATTCTGAAACAGGAAATCGAGTTTTAGGTCGAAAAAATAAAATCAAGCCGTAGGTTTGGAAATTCTTTTCTGTCCAAAACTTGCGCAAAATTCCCATTTTTCGTATTGAAATTTTTTTAGAAAGCTTGAATTTTATATTTAATATAAAATAACTTGATTAAGAAGTATTTTGTTGCCCTAAAAAACCTTGATTTTTGACATTTTTCGCCGAAATTTTGACCAGAAGCTCAGAATTTTTGTTTTAAAAATGCCCAGATTTCAGTAAATTTTAGTGTTTTGAAGAAAAAGGGATATAATTTTTGGGAGATTTAGATTTTTTGACCCAAATTAGACCTGGTTTGGAAGCTTCCTCAATGAAAAAAAGCTTGCAAAAAAATTTCAAAAATTTATAGATTTTTTTGGCCTGGAATAATGACAAGCTTGAAGACTTTTCCCAAATAAGAAGCTTGAAAAATATTGATTTTTACGAATAAAATCAAAAAAATTATATCCTTTTTCTAAAAAGTTTGGCCCCATTAAGTCGCTTTTTCCATTGCCGAGAAGGGCAAAAAAATAGGGAATTTTTCTTCTTTTTTCGAAAATTAGGTTGAAGTTGAATTTTTTTGAGATTTTTTTGCGTTAGATAGCTTAAAATTTAATTTCAAATATTTTTTTGATTGGATTTAACTTACTCAAACTTAACGACGGCGTTTCCGTACTGACAAGGAATATTCGTTTCAAGGGCGACGGTTTGAGGCGACAAAACTGGTTCACCTCCGGCCAATAGGAAAAAAATCCGTCTTGAAAAATTATATTTTTTTATAAGGAAAAAAACAGAATTTTTCAAACCAAACGCGAATTTCCGAACATTGGTGCAATCGAATCGCTCTTTATCGAAGTATCGTTCGAATTTGGCTTTCCAAAATCTGAAAAAAGTCTTTTTTCAATGATTACGCTTTGAAGTAGCTTCAAAAGTAGGGAAAAATAGGCCAAATCTCAAAAATTTTTTGTATTTTAGCCTGGAAAAGCATCAGAAGTTAGTATAGTCCAAAATGGGCTTGCCAGAACCTTCAAATAACATTTTTTTATCAAATCAGTTTGAAAAATAGTTTTACCAGAATCTCTTTGTACTTCAAAAAAACTTCCAAGAAAAAAATAAAGTTTACATAAACAAAGGTAAAAATGGCTCTTAGCGATGATCCCGGTTTCTAACCCTTTTTTTAAAAATATATAATTTCCGCTGTGTTTAGTGCACAGATTTAATATGGATAATTACCATTGTCAAACGTGGGAAAATTTTGAAAAGGCATTTTTTATACTTCTATTTGAAACGTTAATGTAATGTACAGAAAATTATAGAAAAAGCATTAATTTCCGTTTGAATTCACGTTTCCCGCCGAAAACCGCGTTGCGACCGCAACGCGTTGGTAAGAATTCCTTACAACTCACTTGGAAATGACTATCTCAGGAACGCCAGAGTGGTCCTTAGAGGGGTTAGGGGAAAAACAGCCCTATAGTGAACAAAAGGTAAAATTTCGTAGGGATTAAAAGTTTTCCTATGCAGAAAGTTCATTACAATCCAAGAATAGCCCCTAGAGGGACCACTAAGTAAGTAAAATCCCTAGAGTGGCCACTTTTGCAAGCGTTAGTGCCCCTTTAGGGATCACTCTGGCATCCCTAAAAAATGTACTTCTGAGAAAAATTAAAGGAAAATATTGAAAAAATGGCTTGAGACTTCTTCAAGCGCCCATAAAGTAGCCCCTCTAGGGACCGCTCTCAAAGCTCACTTGACGACCGTTTCCGGAGCATTGTGCCAGCTGCAGAACTCCTGAGAATTGTCGAAAGAACAGGTGACTCGTCCCCCTTCATCCACTGCCAATTGAGGGTCGTCACTTAAGGGGTGAATCGAGGCGGCCGATCGGATTTCTGAGTACTTTTTTTTATTGTAAGATTTATAGTCGATTCATCACTGGCTTGAGAAGTCATTTTATCAGGATGGGAGATAGTATGCGAAAAGAAGAGGTTTAGACGCCTCAGAATGGAATTTTTAGAACTTTGAGAACTTAGGAAAGCCAGAGTGATCACTAGAGGGCTTGGAAGGAAAAAGCCCCTATAGTGGACTGAATAGTGGTCCCTAGAGGGCTAAAGTCCAGGTGGTCCCTACGATTTCTTGCTTGCTCTTCCTCCTCCCAATGCTTCCCTAGGGTGGCCACTCCTGTAAGTTTTAGCTCCCCTATAGGAGGAAGTGAAGTGGTCCCTTGAGTGGAATCTGCAAAAACCCCTTTGGGGTTCACTCTAGGGACCACTAGAATGCTTCCTAGGGTGGTCAATAACTGAAACCCCCAAGGGACCACTTCTGGAAGCTTTAGTTGCCCTATAGAAGGAGGGGAAGTGGTCCCTTGAGGGGAATCTTCAAAAACCCCTTATGGTGTTCGCTCTAGGGACCACTAGCATGCTCCCGAGGGTGGCCACTAACTGAAACCCCTAAAATGGCCACTCCTGCAAGTTTTAGTTGTCCTATAGAAGGAAGTGAAGTGGTCCCTTGAGGGTAATCTGCAAAAACCCTTATGGTGTTCACTCTAGAGACCCCTCTGGCGTCTGAAGCACCGAAATTTTCCTCCGTTTTCCGTGTTTTAGTTGATTTATGACTTTTTTTCTCTTGAAAGATTTTTTTTCTTAAATCAGGGTTCCTGTAAGAGTACATCACAGCAAACTTTTATGGTCAGAATATTTGAAATTTGATTCAAAGCTATTTTTGAATATTTATCACCATTGAAAGTGTAGGGCTGATAGTCTGGCCGACACCGCAAATCAGTAGAATAATCGATATCCAAAGGTTCAACTCGGTCCATCGAAGTCACGCCTCGGGCCCTTGCAGCCGACCTTGCGTGGGTTGGCGCCGGGGGCGACAGAGAGTGACAGCTCCAAGTTGGATCTAGACTAATAATTTTTTCAGACTCTTTTGAATATAATGCTTAAATTTGCATACCCTCTGCTCCGATTTCAAAAAAAAAAAAGACGGGTTCGATTTTTAGAGGAATTATATATGTTCTTACTTACTCTGTTTTACAAATAACGGCTTTCGAAATTTAAAAAAAAATCATAACCTTCATCAAAAAAAAACTCCTTTTTTCAAAAACCGGTCTCATTTTTCCGTGCCCCTCAGTGACTCCTGGACTAATCATTAAAAAATCAACGAAAAAATTTTTAAACGAACAAGCACCTCGCCAATGTGAAATTCATTTTAATATTGATTGAAACTGCAAAAAACTGTAGTGGTCACTTGAGGGGTTACTGGAAGACTTGGAGAGGACTCTAAAGTGGCCACTGCTATAGAAACCACTATTTTGCGTCTTAGCGGTCACTGTCATCAGGCAAAGTCGGAAAGACCCTTCACGGGCCCTTTGAGCGTCCGTTACGGATCCGTCTTCTACAGAAAAGAGGAAAAAGAGGTTCAAAATGTTTTAAATGACTGTTCTGAACCTATTTTTGCGTTTTCGGAAAAAAAAAACAGTTTTTTCAAAAGATTACGCTTGAAAATGACTACCCAGGTGCACGAAAAACAAAAAAAAACTCAAAAAAGTTTCAAAAACTCACCAAAAACAGTCATCAACCAGAAACCCGTCAGAAATATCATTATGAAGACATTTTAGTGGCAAAAATCGTTGAGAAATTGAAGTGAAAATGAAGAATAATTTGACGGCGGGAGTCTCGGCGCACGAAATTGCGCAATGAGTTCGCAACTCGCGCAATTTGAGCCTTTGAAAGATTCCCCGAAATCGGGTCATTCCAAGGCTAATTGGGAGAGAAAGTCGGGCTATTACAGGGTATCGAGAGTTTGGGAAAGTAAATTTCCAGGAGTTGAACTTAGGAACGCCAGAGTGGTCCCTAGAGGAGTTAGAAAACAGAGACCCTATAGGGCTCCCTAAAGGGAAAAAAAGAATTGTGAAAAATGGCCGCTTAAGGGGCTAAGGATTAATGGTCTCTTTAGAAGTCTAAGCGGTGCCACTGGGCCACTAAAAGATACTAAAGTGACCTAAGACAAGAAAAAGTGGCTTCTATAGCGGCCACTTTAGATCACTCTTCTTGAGGAACCCCTTCAGTGGCCACTAGAGTTTTTCCCAGTAGGTGCGTTCTATCCTTGAGCTTGAGTGGTCCCTATAGGGGCCTTAAAATGATTTGAAAGAAAGTGACCATACGTTTTTGATGAAACTCGATCTATTAAAGGCATAGGGGCAGTAAAAACGGTGTTTCAGTTCAAAGCAGTACTTTGTAGAGCTTTTCGTTGCGAATCGAATGGTGAACTTAAAAATGTACCAAACTCCCTAGCTTTGGAGAAAAAATAATTCAAAGTCGGAGAAAGGAAAGCTTGAGTTCCCGCGAAAAGGGCGCTTTGCAGTAAAGTTGCTCTATAGACAACACGCTTCACTATCTTCCGGATTTTCGCTTTTTTCTTCGTTTCTTTCAATTTTTAATTTTTTCTGTTGTCACCAAAGTCCTTTTCGTCACAAAAGCTTTCTATTCATATATAATTTGCAAACTTTGATCGCAAAAAAGCTTTTCTGGTGAAAAATGATGATTTTACACAGGTTTCGATGGGGATAGCGATTATTTGTGTTTTCTTTTTTATCGAGGAGTGTTTTCTGTTTTCTTAATCGATTTTTCAGAGAAGAAACCCTTGATTTTAAGCAGATATCCGGTTATTTTTGACAAAAAGTGAGTCTAATGAGACGTCCGCAACATCGCGTGTACGGCTACTGTAAACGTTTGTCCGTAGACCGATCCAAAGCTTTTTTCAAAATTAAAGGCGGGAAAGTAAAATCGCGTTTTTCTTCTAAAGTTGTCACATCTGTGACTTTTTTGATAGCACAGTTCGATTCGCAATGAAAAACTATACAAGATACTGCTTTCACCTGAAACCCCATTTTTACTGCCCCTATGCCTTTAATCCTTTTTTTGATATTTTCCGTCCAAAAACGACAATTTATTTATTTTTTCGCATGGAAGTGCATCTTCTCAAAAGTTCATAACAATAAATGACTATGCTCCCCTAAAGTGGCCACTTAGGGGGAAGAAAGGTGGTCCCTAAAACCATCACAACGTCAAAACAACAGGTTTTTTTGAACTTTTGCGCCCGGTTAATTGAGCGGATCCAAGCCGCCGTCGGATTGTCCTAAACATTTTCGGACACGTTATCTTTCGTCCAGCCGGTTTGTTCAGCGTCTCATCGCGTCTCGTGGCTTTTGCGACTTTCTCAAAAATTTCCCCCCACTCCGCGTCCCCCGTACTTGACCTGTTTTTCGGTTTGAACTGGAAAGTGCGGACGGTTTCTCAGCTTTTTTAATTAATTAAGTTTAATGTTGAGCTTCTTT
The DNA here is from genome assembly GCA_904845305.1 of Caenorhabditis auriculariae. Lineage (NCBI taxonomy): Eukaryota > Metazoa > Nematoda > Chromadorea > Rhabditida > Rhabditidae > Caenorhabditis > Caenorhabditis auriculariae. The sequence continues at coordinate 337,783 of CAJGYM010000013.1, read as the reverse complement.
TTTTTTTGATCCATGCGACCAAACGAAAAGTCGGCCTCTTCGAGTGATTACTGAAAAAAGCGCTTAGGTTTTTCTAGTGGTCACTTAAGGATGAAAGATCTGTTTTTCGGTTCGAACTGGAAAGTTCGGACGGTTCCTGAGCTTCTTCAATGATATAATCAAGTTTAAAGCTGACCTTCTTTTTTTTTTTTGATTTTTAAGACCAAAAGGAATGTCGGACTTTTCGATTTATCACTAAAAAAAGCTCTTAGGTTTCTCTAGTGATCACTTAAGGAGAAGCAATCTGTTTTTCGGTTCAAACTGAGCTTTAGGAAGAGATAATCAAGTTGAAAACTGAACTTCTATTTTTTTTCGATTTTCCAATCTTGATCTATTGGACGTAGATCCAAGTGATCTTTAAAAAGAAAAAACTACACTTGAGGGACCACTTTCTACTTCTTGAGCTTTTTTTCTGAAATATTATTATTTTATTTGCTTTCTGAGCTTCCTTTTTTTCATTCGCAAGCAAACTTTTTCGATTTTTTTAAAAAAATTAAACTCAGTCAGGCATAGTCTTCTTGAAAGGGTCACTAAAGAGATTCCACTTAAGTGACCACTTAGATTTCTTGACTCCGGCCATCTGAGGGAAGTTTGGAAGTAGAAAAGGTGATTTTTAAAGTTCTTCTTTTTTTTTTCATTTTCAAACTTTTTTTTTGAAATTCTTTTTTCTTAGCTGCCCTCAAGAGAAAGAATCGTCTTCACAAGAAGTTTTTTTCTTCTTTCGCGGCAGTTTTTTCTCGTTGTGATCGCTGCGGTCCACTTTTTGGTTGGCGTATTTGTTCCTTGTGATCTCCGATATCAATTGTTTGGTTCCTCCTTGTCCTGAGCTTTTTTTGGCTTTTTAAAATGCGGACGGTTTTGATATATTGATTCATTGTTTTGTCAATCTTCGAAAAATAAATTAAAAAAATGGTTTTTTTGATTCTAAAAAGAGCTTTTAGGTACTTTTTCAATTTGACAATGATTTTGAGATGATAAATAATTTTTTTGAAATTCATCAACGAGGTATCGAAGAAAAAAACTCACAAAGGGCAGATAATTTAAAGAATAATTTGAAAAAAATAATTTTACAGTCATTTTTTTCTCCTCCCGTTTAATTTCTTTAAAAAAATTGAGAAAAACAATATCATTTAACAGAAAATTTGAGCCGATTCAATCTCGGATTTTTTTCGAACTTTTTTTGGAGGTCAGAAAAATATATTTTTCGAGGGCCACTATAGACGCTTTTGGTATTTAAATAATGATTATAATCACTTTGGTTGAAAAAAATTGACCCATAAAAAGGTCTTAACACGATCTTAGAGAAAGTGTGAGGGATGAAGAGATTCTGTAGCATTTCCCAAGCTAGACTAGAGTCTAGTTCTGTTTTTTTTTTCATTTTCACTGCTACATTGACTTCAACACCTTGTGTCCAAAGTACAAACGGCTTTTGGCAACTTTTTTTTTCTCCTCTGCGATCCGAGGATATCCAATTTCACACTTGAAGTGCAATTTGTGGACCCCGTCGCCGTCGGATTTCGATTGCGATCATCGTCAACGGCCCGACCTTTTTTGGGAAACGTCGGCGGATTCGTTCAGATTCCTTGGCAACAAGCCGGTTTTCCGATCTTCCGTTTGTCTTTTTGGGATCTCCTTCGCTATATCACTGGCCCTTAGGCCACTTAGGAACTACAGAGTGGCCCCTATAGGGGTTAGGGGACAAAATAGTGCTCTCTAGGGGGTATGATTAGGTGGTCCATTTAGGGATTTAGGGTCTGACGGGGGGTGGGGTTCGGAGTCTCCTTGTTAAGTTGGTGAAGCTTTTCTGTAACTCACAAATTCCTATAGGGACGCCAGAGTGGCCCCTAGAGGGGTCAGGGAACAAAATAGCGCTCTCTAGAGGACTAAAATTAGGTGGTCTCTATAGGGGTTTAGAATTTGACATGTAAGCCCTCTCAAGTGGCCCCTATAGGAGACAAAATAGGACTGTAGAGAGGTAAAGTTTAGGTGGTCCCTATAGGGGTCTAAGATTTGACTTCTAAGCCTCCTGAAGTGGTCCTTCTAGCGGTTTGTTCATCAAAATTCAAGACATTTCAAATAAAATCGATTAATCCTCTGTTGACATTTTTCGTTCCAAAGTTGCTTTATCGAATTTTTGCACAATAATGCTTGTTCATAGCAACAAACGGCTGACATTCTCCTATAGAGTGCTCACTTTTGGAAGTTTTAGTGGCCCCTCTAGGGGAACCTTCGATGTGCCTTTAGGGTTGGCCCTCTGTGAACTCCGGCTTTCTCAAGGATTTGGAAATATTTGAAGAAACCGATTTTTATTTTTAACGGCAGAGCTCTTATCGATAACGAAACTAGCAAAAATATTTTGAAAGTATGGTCCTAGATGATTTCGATTTCAACTCAAACTTGTTCATTTTTTTTGCTTTTTTTTTCTCAATTTCTTCATTTTTTCTTTGTTTCCGCGAAAGGTTCATCAATCGAAGTCGCATTTCGCACCCCTTTGAAACATTTTTGAAACCGCAACTAGCAAAAAGAGGCCGTCGGCCAGTATTTTCTCGTTTTTTTCGTTCCAGTTTTGGATAGAATTTCATTTGGAATCATTCGATTCTTCTGATTTTTTTCAGAAGGGAAATTCATCTTTTGAATTATTAAAAAAATTTACTTTGAAGCCCATTTTTTTAAAAATTTTTTTATTTTTTTCCTGTAGTCCATTTAAACATTGCATTTCTCGATCATAACATTTTTTTCCATTTTTTTAGTTTCTTATTTTTCAAAAATTAGCTTTGTACTCATATCCTTTTTTTCACCTGAAAAATGCTCACCGGAGGCTTTAAAGGAGCATAGGAAATTTTTTTATAGAAGTCTCGAAACGAAGATTTGTTTTGCAGGTTGAAAAAGGACTCTTGCGCTCATTAGAAACTTAGAAATGATTATTGAAAAAGAAATAACTAGCCCTAAGAAGCCGATTCTTCAAAAAAATTTTTTTCCAAAATTTTTTTCCAAACTTTTTATTTTTTTCGTTTTTATATGGTCCATATCTCATTCCAATGATAGTTTGATCTCATTTGCGCTTATTTTTTTTGTCCAAAAGACCGAACTTTTTTCCGAGACATTCCAATCCAAACGGAGGATAAAAACTGCCCAGATCAGGCCTTGCCACCCCTCTTTCTGATAATTTCTCCTATTCTTTGGTCTTTTTTATGTCTCCAGTCGATCTTCTTGTTCTGAACAATGGTTCAAGATTCACGGAATTCATGGTTTTTTTCTATTTTCAACCTTTTTTTTTAGGATTATCTCAAAACAGGAATTTTGTGTTTTGTGTTTTCTTTTTTTGATTCTTTTATAGTATTAGTTTCAAAAAAAGCAATGATCCATGCGGAAAAAAACTTCCAAATCAAGAAAAAAAGATTGAAAAGTTCCGAAAAGAGAAAAATCTCAACAAAAAATATGGAGCCTTTCTCCTCTATTTTCTTGATTTATTCTCTTTTTTTTCCTACTCGGTCTATCCATTTTTTTAAAGTTTGATATAGGAAGTACTGAAACAAAAAAAGAAAAGTCGCTTTTCTGAACTTATTTCAAACATTATTTTACAATTTCAACATTTAAAAGTATTTTTTCGCTCATTTTAGATGTTTAATCATATAAATTGTTATTATCTTAAAATTAATTGGAAGGATTTTCAATTTTCCTGACTATTTGTGTATGCTTTTCCAAATTATTCTGCGATTTTTTCGCCTCATTGATAAAATTCGTTCCTCAATCCAGAAATTCAATCTTTCTCGGATATTCGTAACGCGAAACGGACGTGCCCCGGACGTTTCTGGGCATTTGTAGTGACCCCTTTAGCAGCTTCAGCGCTCTTGAGTGATCCCTAGAACTGCCCAGAAATGTCCGGAGCACGTCCGTTTCGCGTGACCAATGTCCAAGTGACTTGTACCTCGGACGCGCCTTTCAGAGCATTTCTAGGGACCACTTTAGCGGCAACAGTACTCTCAATTTAATTGATCTCCGGAAATGCTCAGAAATAGTGACGGAATTAGTTTCTTAATACATAAATTCTTGCTTTCTCAGTCATAGGTAACGTGAATCGGACGTTTCGGGGCATTTCTAGTGGCCACTTAAGAGTGCTGAAGAAGTCCCTAGAAGAAACTTCTGGGGCAAGAGTAACTCGGACCAACTCTGAAATGAGGCGCCTGAAGATCACCACAGCCAACACTATTTCGTCGTTCTCTCGCAGCTAGATAACGACGAAATAGTGTGTGACAGAGAAATGGTTGTGGCGAACTTTAGGCGCCTCATTCCAGGGGAAGTCTAAGTTACTCTCGCCTCGGACGTTACTGAGCGTTTCTAGTGGTACTGACGCCCCTTAAGTGGTCACTAGAAATGCCCCGACTCGTCGGTTTTGCGTTATCAATGTCCGAGGAAGCTGATTGACGTCTCCTTCGCTCCATTGATGAAATTCGTTCCTCAGTTCATAAATCCATGATTTAATCCACCACGGACGTTACTAAGCATTTCTAGTGGCCACTTAAGAGTGCTGAAGCGGTCCCTAGAAGAAACTTCCGGAGAAAGAGTAACTCGGATCAACTCTGAAATGAGGCGCTAGAAGATCACCACAGCCATTTCTCTGGCACACACTATTTCGTCGTTCTCTCGCAGCTAGATAACGACAAAATAGTGTGTGAGAGAGAAATGGTTGTGCCGATCTTCTGGCGCCTCATTTCAGGGGAAGTCTAAGTTACTCTCGCCCCGGACGTTTCTTGTAGTGACCACTTAAGGGGCGTCAGTACTCTTAAGTGGTCACTAGAAATGCCCCGACTCGTCGGTTTCGCGTTAACAGTGTCCGAGCAAGCTAATTGACGTCTCCTTCGCCCCACTGATAAAATTCGTTTCTCAGTCCAGAAATGCATGCTTTAATCCCACCTCGGACACGCCCCAGACGTTTTTGAGCACTACTAGGGACCACTCTAGGGTCTCCGCTCTTTGGACTTTTTAAAGCCTACCCTGTATGTTTCACCAAGCTACTCGACGTCTACTTTGCCCCATTGATAAAATTCGTTCCTCAGTCCAGAAATGCATGCTTTAATCCCACCTCGAACGTGCTCCGGACGTTTCTAAGCAATTTTAGGGATCACTTAAGAGTGTTGACACTACTAAAGTGGTCACTAGAAATGCCCCGACTCGTCGGTTTTGCGTTAACAATGTCCGAGGAAGCTGATTGACGTCTCCTTCGCTCCATTGATGAAATTCGTTCCTCAGTTCATAAATCCATGAAATAATCCCACCTCGGACACGCCCCAGACGTTTCTGAGCATTTCTAGTGGCCACTTTAGCGCCTCCGCTATTAAAAGCCTACCCTATATGTTTCCCCAAGCCACTCGACGTCTCCTTCGCCCCACTGATAAAACGGGAAAAAACGAATCAATTGGCAGGGGATGATCGCGGCGGGAGTGGCCGCCACACTTCTCATCGCCCTTTCCACCATCTACTGGCACAACAGCAAGAAGCTGACTTTCGCCCGAACCGTCGACGATCGTGACAGCTTCTATGACGTCATCGCCCCGCCCCATTGTTCGTTTCCTTCCCTGTAGATGAATTTCAACTTTTTTTTTGTATTTTATTGATTTTCCCACTTTTTGTATAGTTTCAGAGTTCTCACAGAAAAAAAAACCTTCATTTTTTATCGTTTGAATTTTTGAGCGGTCCACGAGATCCTGCACAACTCCTGCAAATGGCCCATTTTCTCCCCGTTTGAACCCGATTTGCAGCCTTTTTTGGAGACGAGAAGGTGATTTCTTTTAATGCCGCACTTGGAATGGCTCGACGCGTCGCGGTTTTTTCAAATTCGAGCCATTCCAAATGCGACCAAATTCACTCAAAAACCTTCGAAATTCCAGAACTCGCCGATGTACTGCGAAAAGTTCGGTCCGCGTCACATTTGATGACGATTACGGTACAATTTTAATATCTACAGTAGACGGGAGAGATATTTTGTAAGTTTTCCGGGTTACTGTAGCTTTTTATCCATTCTCATTCCAGGTGTAAAGCAGTGAATCTGCCGTCAAATGAGGAGCAGAGGCTGGAATTCGAGGTTGGTTACTATAGGATACTGTAGGTTATTGTAGATTTGAGATTCTTCTAATGTTGTTTATTTTTGATGCTTTTTTGCGCACTGATTTTTTTCTAGAAATGCCTGGAACTTCAAATTTATTCATTTTCAGTAACCATTTTAGATTACTGTAGGCGTAGAAAAATTTTATAAATTTTTGAAATTGTTGATTTTCGGGATGGACTTCATTTGCGTTTTTCTGAATTTTCTTAACTTTTATCTTCCGGTAGATTACTGTGGATTTACTGTAGGATTTATTTTTTTTTAATTAATTTCTATCATACTGTATTCATTGAAGGTTACTGTAGCTTTAAACGATTTACGGATGTTTATAATTCTTTATTTCTGGACGGTGCTTCAGTTTCACATTTCTCTCAGTTTTACTCTAGGATTTTCATTTTTTAATTTTTACAGTAATTTCTGAAGATTACTGTAGTTCGAAGAGAATTTAGCGAGTTTTAGAATTTTTTATTTCTCGGGATGATTCTTGTATTGAATTCGTTCTTTTCTCCTGAATTTTTATAAATTTCTTCTCTTTGAAGGTTACTGTAGGTTTACTGTAGTTTTTTTAAATTTTCGATAACTTTTTGGTGTTCTGTATTCAATGAAGATTACTGTAGTTTGAAACGGTTTTCTGAAGTTTATAATCCTCCACCTTCCGCAGTTGGGTGTACTGTAGAACTTCCGCTCTAGATTTTTTTTGGGTTCTACAGTAACCCATGAAGATTACTGTAGCTTCAGAAAATCTTTATAAGTTTCGAAATTGCTGATTTTTTGAAATTTTTCATTCGCGTTTTTTTGTATTTTCATAACTTCCACTTTTTGAAAGGTTACTGTAGATATACTGTAGTATTTTCAGTTTTGTATTAATTCTGTCATACTGTATTCAATGAAGGTTACTTAAATTTTCCTTCTTAAATTTCTACAGTAACCTTCGAGGTTTACTGTAGTTTAAAACAGTTTTCCCGAGCTCTAAAATTTCTGGTTTCTCGGGTTTATTCATGTTTTTCATTCGTGTATTTCTGAATTTGCATAAATTCCTTCTTACTGAAGATTACTGTAGGTATACTGTATAAATTTCGTTTTTAAAATATTTCGGTCTTACTGTATTCAATGAAGATCACTGTAGCTTTCAACGGTTTTCTGAAGTTTATAATCCGCTACCTCACAAAGTTGGTCTCTTGGTTTCACTGTAGGATTTGAACTCTAGATTTTTTTTTTGGTTCTACAGTAACCCATGAAGATTACTGTAACAGTATCTCTTCCCAGTGAATAATTTTAGATTCCACTGGAAACGAAACAAAACGTTCCCTTCGAGAATTTCCTCGTCGAATGTCATAAATCCGGCAAACTGGTCTACAGTAATCCGTTTGTCAATTTTGTAGGTTTTTTTTAGAATTTATACGGTATTTAAATTTTTATTTTGAAATAAAATTAATTCAGGCGGCCAGAAAACCAAGGAACGACTTCAATGCTTCAGAGGTCTTTTAATTGGATTTTAAATTTAAATTTCGGATTTTTCAGTCTTCTGAAGCTTCCTTGGCGATTCTTACCGTATCCAGCGCTTCATACTCGGAAATATTGAGAAAATTACCAAAAAGTTTGGATTTTATGCGAGAAAATCGGTTCATCTCCTACTCCATGTTGAGCAAGGTACTTCTTGTTCTTCTAAGAAAAAGACTTTTAGAATTTTTTTTAAAATAAATACATAGTTAGTGGCCCCTAGAGGGGCAAACTGAGGGAAGGTTCCCTGAAGGGCCATTAAAGCTTGCAAAAGTGGCCCCTCTAGGGGAAGCATGCTTCAGGTATTTTACCCTTCAAATCAAAACAAAAATTAGAAGACCACTACAGGGACCACTTAAACTTTAGGAGCTTAAAAGTCACACTCCAAGCCCCTTTAGAGACCACTTGAGTTTAATCCCTCTAGAGAGCACTTTTTTGCCCCCTTCAGGGGCTTTTTTAACCTCGCCCCTCTAGGGACCACTATGGCGTTCCTATGAAAGATTTCTTGTAAACTTTTTTTAAAGTGAAAAAAATGTCAAAAAAACTTTGGAAATTTATAATTAGTGATTTAAAAAAAGTTTTCTGTTTCAAAACAGTTAAAAAAAGGATTATTAAATGCACTATTTTTGATTTTAAGTTTTTCGACAGAAAAACTTTTGATTAGACATTCAAACATTTTTTTCCCAATGAAAGTATGTGAAATATTCTTTTTAAATGATGGATTTTCAGCCGCAAGTTGTAAGATATTGTCACTAAATTATTGAAAAAAATGACTAAAAAAATTACATTTTTTTGGCTGAGAAGTTGATTAAAATCCAGAAAAAAAAAATCGAGTTTGTTTGGATTTTTTTTTTATCGAGTTTGGATTTCAATTTTTTTACATCAAGTGCGCTCCAAGGAGAGTTGAATCTTCAAAAAAAAAATTTTTTCAAGAAATTTATGAGCTTATAATGGTACAAGAGTCAATGGGAAATAATCAAAAAAATCATATTTCAAAAGAAAAGATTCGAAAAAAGACAGGTCGAATCGAGTCCCGAGGAGAATTTCGAAAGGACTTTTGGAGCTTCTGAAAATGGCAAGACTCTTTGGGATTCCATGAAAGGTTTGTTTTAAAAATGACGTCATCAAATTGATTAATGACGTCACTCAGATCGCGGTTGCGTCACGCTCACCAATAAAATCGCGAAATCTTCTGGGATTCCTCAAAAATCCCTGGATTTCGACCTGAGTTCCTGGAAATCTACCAACAGTTTGAATGATTGTAACGCGGTAAGTTAGAAGAAAATCTGGAAAATGTGGTCGGTTTTGGACGGCGTGGTCGCATTTGGAATGGATCGGTTTGAAACGGACGAACCGCAACGCGACCGCCACGCGTTGAACCATTCCAAATGCGACCAAATTTTTAAATTCAAAAATTTTTTTGATATGGTTCATTTCTTCAGAAAATGACCAGTCAACTTTGAAAAAAACCCCCTTTTTCTGGATTTTTTTCAATTTTTTTCCCATGCATCGATTTCAGGTCAAAAAAATAAGCCTGACCAAAAATTTTCTCAAAAAATACGAAAAGTTTGATTCTTGAAGTCCAAAATCAAGAATGGATCATCTTTTAAAAACACTGAAGGGGTCCCTAGAGAGGACTCTTGAAGGTTTCCCTCTAGGGGCCAATTTATTTCCTTTACAGGAGACACTGAAAAATTGAAAAAAACTTAAATTAGTATTTTTTTAATATTCGCAGGCTAATCAAAATCCAGATTTCTAGACATTTTGGTTACGTAAAAAAAGTTGAAATCAAAAAAATTTCAAACCTTTTTGAAAATGCCCGAAAACGGCGAACCGACGGACTTTTTCCATTCTGTCGAAAAATAAAATATATTTTCAGACGCCTTCTGAAGTGGAAGTTTGGAAAAAGATTCTCGTTGAAATTCCGCGATTCGTGTCATTTTTCGCTGATGGAAATGGACAATTTCGAGAATTTCGGGTCGGAAGGAGACGCCGTTTTGAGGTAAAAATATAGATTTTGTAGGAAAAAACGTTATTTTTATGCAGAATATTGTTACGATGTTGAAAAAGTCGAAACCGAAAAAATTTCCTTCGAAAACCTTTAAGTGGTCCCTAGATGTTCACTTTTATTTCATTTCTTAAAAATTTTAGGGCGGTCCCGGGGCCGAAAAATTGGGTAAAATCTAGGTGGTCCCTATAGGGTTTAGGGTCGGACCCCTTAGCCCCTAAAGTCAATGTGGTCGCTTTAGGGGTCTTTAATTTTTGTTCAAAAAGGTTTATTTGTTCAGTTTTTCACATGAAAGTTTTTACTGACATAGAGTTTATAAAAGTATCGACTAGAATGACCCCTATAGGGGCCACTTTTGCGAACTTTAGTGGCCCCTATAGGGGTTAGTAGAGTGGTCCCTAGAGGGGACCCTGGAGTCCGCAATTTTTTTGAAAAAAACATTTCTAGCGTCGATGTTCAACTGAAATCGCAACTGCTTTTTTTTCAAAAAAATCTCACAATCATTTAAAAAAATGTCTCTATTATCCTAAAAAAAGAGTCCCGAAACAGAAAAAGGTAACTAAAAATTTTCTATAGCCGAGGGTAGCTTTCTTCTGGAATTTTTTATTCGAAAAAAATGATATTTTATCTCAAAAATATCAATTTTTTCAATGTTTGAGTTTTTCGAATTCCTAAAAACTTACATATTCATTCAAAATTCCAGTGAGAAACATTTTGAAGAAAAAAAAGTTAAAAAGTTCATTTTTTTTTGGAAAAAATGGGAATTTCCGGAAAACGCGCTCTATTGAGAACTCTAAAGGTACGGTGAGGGATGTCATCATTTTTCTTCGTTTTTTTTTTGCTTTTTTTTGTATGAATGATCATTTAAAACCTTTGCTTTTTAAATATTTATCGAATAAAATCAGTTTTCCTTCCAGAAATGCCCTCGAGGTTATGAAAGCCAATGGAGTTTTCGATTCGACGATTATTGTCATAATGTCGACGGATGGGATTAAAAATGGGTCGGTTTTTGTGTTTTTCATGTCATTTTTTGATAAATTTCGAATTTTTCGATGTCTTTTTTTCGAAAATTTACCTTTTTTATGGAAATTTTTTGGAAGAAAACTCGAAAATCACACTTTTTAGGAGTTGAATTCGTATTTCTGTGAGTTTACTGTTCTTGAAATAATTTTTATTGATTTTTTTTCGCAAAGAATACTTTCAGGTAAATTGTTGTAGTATGAAAATGTTAATTTTACAAGTTTACCGGATTTTTTTTTTGAAATTAACTTTTCTGTACCCTCAAATGAAACAGTGATGTGGTTTTGAGGCATATCTGATGGAAATTATTATTTTTTTTCAGTTTTGTTCGTTTTCCTTTCAAATGGACCATTGAGAAATGATTTATAATGAAAAATTTCGATGTTCCAGGAGGTCAACAATACCAGGCAGAGTCGAGGAGCGAAATCCATTTTTTTCACGATAAGAATCCCGGAAAAAAAGTCCGGCGCGTCCATCCCGAGCATTTCCGGAATCTCCTGGAGAATTCCAACAGGTTCCTGTTTCAAAAAATAGATAAAGATAAAAAAAGAGTAACTGAAATCATTTACGAAAAAGTGAGTTTAAAAATCGAAAAAAATCAAGCAAAAAAATTGTCAAAAATTTCCTTCGAAAAAAAAAAAGTTCGAAATTTGAAATAGATTTGACAGATTCATGAAACCGTTCTGGGACTTTCAAAAATGAAAATGATCGTTCTTCAAAGATTTTTTAAACGTCACGAAAAAAATCACACTTTGGAAACTGCTTCAGTTTTAGGAAGTTCAGTACTTTCCTAATATTTTCTTGAATTTCCCGAAAAAATTTATTTTTTTCTGAATAATTTTTGCCCAAAAGCTGAAACATTCTTCGATTTTAAGGACATTTGACTATTTTTTGGAGATTTCAATGGAAAATTTCCTTTTTAAGTTGGTTGGAAAGCAAGGCCTTAACGTTACTTTTACAAAAATGACTTGCAGCCGACCCAAAACGGCTTGCGCCAGATGGTATCAGTAACCATATCTTAACTACTTGCAGACTTTAAATTCGAAAAAAAAACCTTTTCCCCCTTTTTTTTGCTCTCTTTCAAAAGCGATAATGGGAAAACTCCAATTTTTTTTTTGAGAAGCACGAAAATTTTTGATATTGTGTAAATTGGCGTCGAGTGCATGCACCAAAACGTTATATCCTACGACAATTTATTTATTTTTTTTTTTGAATTTTTTTATTTTAGATTGGCCACAAACGCCGACGTAGCCCTGACGCTCAGAGATTTGGCCGAAAATCGGTTTCCGGAAATAATTCCGGCCCGAAAGTTGAAGCCCAATCAGGATGATTTTGGTTTCTTTTTCGGCATGAAAATTATTTTTTTTTTGATTTCAGACGAACTTGAAGAGGACCACGAAGCTCACTCTTTTTCCCTGATTCAGACGATTTTGTGGGAGAAAAGGAGTTGCGAACAGGCTGGAATCCGAGAAGATTTATGCCTCTGTATGGTGGAATTGGAAGACAGGAGCGAATTGATGGATAAGTGTGGATTGCTTTTTTGGTTATGGGGTGAAAGAAATTAGTTGCCTATTTATAAAAAGAAAAAAACTGATCGGAAAAAGTCATAAAAAAAAAAAAAGGTGAAGAAGTGAAAAAAACGATGAAAAATTTTGTATGTTGAGGGAAAAACAAAAATAAATAATATTGCGGTTTCAAGGAAACATATTATTGAAAAAGGTTGGATCAGCAAAATGATAAAAAGAATAGAAAAAAATGGCGCCCATTCAAAAAAAGTTTTCATTTGAAATAATAATGTTACGAGGTCTTGTAAATTATTGAACCGTTAAAAAAAATGTCTTTCCAGTCATTTTGAAACGTGAAAGTTGAGAAATGAGTTCCTCATTGAAATATGCTTCAAATCGAATATATTTCGAGAAATTTTCTAGTTGTTCAATGACCGGATAGTCACTTGACAAAAATTCTTCTCAGATATCAATTTCTTACTATAAGTGTAGAGAAAATGTAGGCACACTGAATTTTTGACTTAGACCTTGTTTCATTTTTGAAAAAAACGGCTCGAAAAAAAGTAGTCTTGATATTTTTGAAACTTAGGCAAAGAATTGGTTCATTTGGAAAAAAACTGCGGGGGGGATTCTAGAATAAGGAGGGGGTCGATTTTTGATGATAAAGGGAGCGATCCTAACATGAGGAGGGGGTCGATTTTTAAATGATGTGGGGGCGATTCTGAAATGAGGGGAGGGATCGATTCTAGAATGATGGAGGAGCGATTTCAGAATGAGGGGGGCGATTCTAGAAAGAGGGGGGATTCATGAAAATAGCCTAGGCACATTCTACAATCGTCCCTCCACTTATCACGCAATGTGAGGGGCGATTCTAGAATAAGATTATGCCCCCCTTCGGATCGAAATTTGTCTTTGTGGGCGGGAGGAGGTGGGGGGCTTGTTCGGACAAGGGGGTGAAGGATTCTGGAGTTTTCCCTCGCGGGGAATTTTGAGGAATAAAACTTTTTATATTTTTTTGACTTGTGAAACGATTTTTCATTTTTTTCCTACCTTGGAACCGCAATCAATTTTATAAAAAAACATTTTTTTTTGGATTTTTGAGGCCAGAAATAAGTTTTTTTATGAATGATTGTAATCGCCTGAAGTTTTGTCAGATTTTTTTGAGAGCAAAGAAAAAAATTTATTGGGGATATTATTTTTTTAAACAATCATTGTGAGGCTCTGACTTGTAACACATTTACGAGCTCTTGAAAAATTCTAAAATTAAAAAGTTTTTTTGAGTGAGATTTTAAAACGTGTGAAGGTGGAGAAATGTATTCCCAATCAACATACGTTCCAAAGTGGAAATATTTCGAAAAAAATTCTAGTTTTCTAGTCGAAGTTAATGCGGTTTCCACAAAAAAGTATTCTTGAAATATTTTTTTCAAAAAAATAAAATTCAAATTTTCTAATTTATTGAGGAGATGGCTGTACAAGGAAAGGAGTTTTTTTTAAAAAATTTTTTTCCGTAAATTTTTTTAATTTTTTTATATTGATCCAAGGCTTCTGGATGTGTTCATTTATTGGTAAGGATAAATAAAAAAATAAAAAAAGATATAATAATAAAAAAATAAAAAAATAAATACAATAAAAAAATAAAAAAATAAATGACGGAAGAGAAAAAAATGTAAAATGTAGCCATTCTGGGTCAAAAAAATCTCAAAAAAATTTTTTTCTGCAATCAGTTTTGACGTTAATGACCATTTAAAGCTAGAAAAAAATGAACTGATTGAAAAAAAGAAAAATTCCGACATTTTCCAGCACCTCCGACGAGTACAACACTCTATACGAAATGATGCAAAAAGACATTTTGGAGCACGAAAAATGTGTCGTCGAAACGACGACCAATGAGCTCCTTTTCCCGACCGTCCGCACTTTCCAACTCAACGACGCCGTCCTTGGAGTGTAAATTCATTGATTTTTCGCCGGAAGTTTGTGAAAAAATTGAATTTTTAGGGCTTTTTTGTGAAAATTGTAACGTTATTTAGTGATTTAGGGCTTTTAGGGCGAAAATTCCAAAATTTCACCTTGAGATTGTAGAAGAAGCCGTCTTTTTCTTGTTGTGTGAATTTTTAACGATGAAATTCGCCAAAGGCTCTCAATTTTTCGGCCAAGGCGCTTTCTGTGAGGCGTAAGTTGTTTTGAGGTCGGGCGCAAAGAAATTTCATGAATCGTAGAGAAATAGGCCATTCTTCCTGCGACCATGGATCCATTCAGAATATATTGAACCTTTTTTCTCGAAATTTTAGAAAATGAAAGGTCATTTTATGGCCAAAAACTTTTTGTAAGGCGCAAGTCGTTTTGAGGTCGGGCGCAAAGGAATTTCATGAATCGCAGAGAGTTAGGCCATTCCTCATGGTCTCATTCCAAAAAATTTTGAACTTTTTTTCGGAATTTAGGACGAAAAACGATCATTTTATGGCCAAGACGCTTTTTGTGTGGCGTAAGTCGTTTTGAAGTCAGGCGCAAGAAAATTTTCTCAGCTTCTATGCTTAGAGCCATTCCAATTGCGGCCACAGACTTGTTGTTAACTTTTTTGGGTATGAACTGGCCAGGATCAAACTTGCCAGAGGCTCTCAATTTTTTGGTCGAGCTTATGAATAGTAAGGAGTTGAGCCATTCCTCATGCGACCATGGATCCATTCAGGGAATATTGAACCTTTTTTCAAAATTGAAACGAAAAATGATCATTTTATGACCAAGAAGCTTTTTGTAAGCCGCAGAGGTCTGGCGCAAAAATTTTAATAATTGCTTCACGTTAAACCATTCTCCCTGCGACCATGGATCCATTCAGGAAATATTGAACTTTTTTTCGGAATTGAGGACGAAAAACGATCATTTTATGGCCAAGCGCTTTTTGTGAGGCGTAAGTCGTTTTGAGGTCGGGCGCAAATAAAATTTTATGAATAGTGAGAAGTTGAGCCATTCCTCATGCGACCATGGTTTCATTCAAAAATATTGAATCGTTTTCCACATTTTGAGACAAAAATGGTATTTTTCTGGCCAAAAAGCTTTTCGAGAGGCGTAAGTCGTTTTGAGGGACGAATTGGGCTGCTTTTTGTAGTAATACCTGAAACTGAGAAGTGAGGATTATTGGATATTTAGGAACACCTCAAACCCCGTCCCTCGATCCGTTGAATTCTACGAACTTGGGATTCGGGGTCTTGCCCCGAAACCGTCGAAAAGAGCCCAACATGTGAGAAATGACCCAGAAAATGATAATTTCATCCATTTTCAGCTGTTTTTCGACGCTCTGGGCCGGTTTCGGAATTATATAATGGATCAGAAAATTGAAAAAGCGTCGCCTTTCGTGATCGTCTTCAAAAATGAGTTCTGCCTGTCCCAGCGGTTGGACGAGTCCCCGAGACTTGATGGGTGAGCATTTCTTGAGAAACGGTGCGGTTGCGACGCGTTTTGGCGCCAATTCAAAAGCTGTCCCTTTTATGGAAATTATGAAAAACGAAAAAAAAAAGAAAGAAGAACCTTTTTGAAAAGTGGTAGATGCGCAAAATTGATTTCTCCAACAGAAAATGCAAAAATTTTTCAAATTGGCGCCGAAACGCGTCGCGACCTCTCCGCACGCGAAAATGGCCGCGAATCGAAATTTCTGAGTACCTGCGTCTCTCTGTCCCCACGGCCCACTTTTTCTCTGTAAAGTATCATGTGTCGTCTGCATGCACGGCGCCGCTTTCGCGCAGGAAAATTCGTCTCAAAGACCTCTGGCCACGCCTGCGCCTTTAATGTTCCGCTTATTCACGTCCTACCGTTCCAATGACGTCATGTGGGAGCGGTCAGAGAAAATGGAAATAGCACGTCGAAATGAGAGCGTCGCCAAAATTGACTACAACAGTTTATGAAAAGATCAATCAAATCAAAATGTTTTATTTTTCTCACACAAGTATTATAATTCACGAAACAGATTCTGTCAATTTTTATGAAGTTTCGATCAATTGAATTTTTTCGAAATGTTTGAACCCTTTTAATGAAATAATCACGTGCTTTTTGATGAAAGGATTGTCCCAAAAACCAAATTTTCTTCACCTCAGACATTTTTTACGACAAAAATCACTGTTTGGGCCATTTTTCACTTGAAACTCAACAGAAACTATGCTGTAGTCAATCCTTCTCGGTTTGAAAAGCGAGGGAGGCGGGGCAAGGGGCGGGACGCGTAGCGTGTGCGTTCGCGGTTCTTGGCCCGAGTTCAATTCAATTGCCGCCGACTATTCAAAAAGCTCGGCAACCGCTCTTTTTCAATGTTTTCTACCATTTTTGATGCACACATGAACATAATCAATAAATGATTGAAAAAGAAATGAAAAAAGGGCTTTTCAAACAGTTGGCGGCAGTTGAATTGAACGCGTCTCAAGAACCGCGAACGCACACGCTACGCGTCCCGCCCCTTGCCCCGCCTCCTTCGCCTTTCAAGTCGGGAAACATTGACTATAGTGAAAAGAATTTTCTGGTGAAAATTTCGAGTTAAGATTCTAAAAATTTCATCAAGCCTCTGATCAAAAAGATGGGCCGCTTTTGTAATATTCTGTTCTTGAAAGTCTCTAATGATTTTTTCAGCTTTTGCGAGATGTGCTACGACAAGCTGCTACTCACGCCAAGCCGACCCAATACTTTCAGTTGATTTCCAAGAAATTAGACCACATTTGTACATTTTTCATAGCTCCAATTGTCCTTGCCATCCTTAGAAACCGATTTCTTTTTTTTTTCGGGTCTCAACCCTTTCTTAGGAATGCCA
Organism: Caenorhabditis auriculariae; assembly: GCA_904845305.1. Taxonomy (NCBI): domain Eukaryota; kingdom Metazoa; phylum Nematoda; class Chromadorea; order Rhabditida; family Rhabditidae; genus Caenorhabditis; species Caenorhabditis auriculariae. The sequence goes on along the minus strand of CAJGYM010000013.1, from coordinate 320,822 downwards.
GAGTGGTCCCTAGAGGGGTCAGGGTGGATAATAGCCCCTATAGTGCTCCCTATAGGAGTAAAACTGAGATTGTTCCTATAGAAGTTCTCGAAGTGGCCCCTATAGGGTTTTTTCAGATTTCCCCTCGAGTGGTCACTAACTAAAATCCCTAAAGTGGCCACTTTTGAAACTATTAGCGCTCCCTTGAGGAGGAGATCGATAAGGTGGCCCCTAGAGGGGTTAGGGAATTTACCAGGGGCCGAAATATTGGTCCCTAGAGGGGTCAACATCAGATGGCCCTTGTAAAGGTTCCCTAAAGTTTAAGTGGTCCCTAAAGCAGTTTTCAATTATTTATTCAGATTGCCCCTCGAGTGGTCACTAACTAAAATCCCTAAAGTGGCCACTTTTGAAACTATTAGCGCTCCCTTGAGGAGGAGATCGATAAGGTGGCCCCTAGAGGGGTTAGAGAAATAGCAGTCCCTATAATGGACCAAATAGTGCTCCCTATAGAGAGAAAATTTAAGTGGTCCCTATAGGGGCTCAAGGCCTGACCCCTGAGCCCCTAAAACTCAAGTGGTCCCTATAGGGTTTTTTTTTCATATTTTTGTTCTGATATGACAGTCAAAAAGGCCTCTAGGGACCACTAACCTCCCCTCTTAAGTGGCCACCTCTGAAAGTTTAAGTGGTCCCTGTAGGGAAACCCTGAAATCTGCCCCTCTAGGGACTACTCTGGCGTCATTTTGTCCATTGAACTCCGTCATCCGCCCACATATCCATCATTCCATTAATAAGCTTCAAATTTATTTATTGATCGACTAATTTATGCGTCATGACTATTTATCATCGATTGATTTTCGTCGCCCGTTTCTTCCATTGATCCGTTGCTCAAAGCGTTCACGTTATCCAGCTCGTTTGGTTCCTGAAAATGATAGGAATAAAAATAAATGAAATAAAAAGTTAACTATGATTATTTTTGCTTTGAAAGAAGGGAGTACGAATGCTGCTTTACTTGTGTTTTTCAGGATTTTTGAAGTTTTTTGTGAAAAATTTTATTTTTAAAGTTTTGGTCGCATTTGGAATGGCTCAGCGGCTAAAAAAAGAATATTTGAGCTTCATCCATTCCGAATGACGACCGGCGCAAGTCGTTTTGGGTCGGACGCGTTTTCAAAACAAACACGACAGTTTGAGCCATTCCAAACGCGGCCAAGGCTTGGAAAAAGACCTTCCAGTTTACACTGACCCTTTAAAATCATCCCGGCCTCGTTGAGAAAGGGAAAATTCATAAGCGGCTTTCAGAACCGTCTCATGTCGGTCCACCAGAAGCTTTTGATCGATCCCATACGGCTTCAAATGATAGAAAAGGTACTCCAAAATGTACATCAGACTGGCGTCCACGTAGTGGAAAGCGATGGCGTAGGCTGGAAAAATTATTGATTTTTTGATTTTTTTTTGTAATCCAGGTTTTATTGATTTTTCACTTTTCCTGCCATCAAAATTTTAAAGGTTATTGATTTTTCTTTCTTCCTTCCCCGCTATTTCTGGAAAATTATTGATTTTTTTTTTGTAATCGAAGATCCAGGATTTATTGATTTTTTTGATAGAATCAGGCGAAAAATTATTGATTTTTCTCTTTTTCTGATAAAAAATTTCGATTCGAAACCTTTTTCCGAGAAATATTTGGTTACTGTAGCTTTTTTTATGCTGTGTTTTTAAACTTGAAACAATTGGTTTTGAAAAAAGGGAAAAAGAAGCTTTTGGAAGAAATTTTCAAACTTAGGAACGCCAAAGTGGCCCCTAGAGGGATTAGGGAAGAAAACAGCCCCTATAGGGGACAAAATAGTGATCCCTAGAGGGGTAAATTTTAGGTGGTCCCTATGGGATCTGAGCTCCTAGAAGTCAAGTGGTCCCTATAGTGGTATCTCAATTTTTTTTTCTGATTTTGAAGTTAAAAAGTCGTGTAGGATCCCCTAGAATGCACCATTAGAGTGGTCACTTCTACAAGCAAGTTTTAGTGGCCCCTAGAGGGAATTTTAGAAAGATCTTCAGGTCGCCACTGTATGGGGCCCCTCTGGCGTTTCTAAGCCTTGATTATACAATTATTGTAATTTTTTTCTCTGATTCTAAATTTTAAAAGCCATGTAAATCCACTAGCACCCCTAGAGTGGTTAATTGTACAAGCGAGTATAAGTAGCCCCTAGAGGGAATTTCAGAGAGATCTTCAGGATCACTATGGGGTTTCGGAGCCCTGATTATACCGTTATTTATTTCTCTGATATTTATTTGAAGACTTACGAGAACAGCAAGTTGGCCCTTGATCCATCGGATAGTACATGAATTTCCAGAACCAATAATTCGAATCGGCCTCTCCGTCACCGACGTGTTGGGCCGGTACAAAGGGGAGGAACCTGGAAGATTGGGTATTTTTTTACTTTTTTCAAAAATCCCATTTGATTTTTTTTTTTCCACATACTGAAGGGAATCTAAAACGTAGATTTACACATTTTATTCATCGGAAAGGGTGCAAAAAGGCTCCTAAAAGGTTCCATTTTTGCCCCATTTTGTGAGCTGTTATGCACCCTTTTTGCTGTCTCACTCTTTCACTATTTCTTGAGAAAATGGCTCGATAAAGGGACTCTTTTTACGGCCTTTTTGCTACCTTTTCGCAGCCTTTTTGCAGCCTTTTTGCTGTCTTTTTGCTGCCTTTCTGTGGCCTTTTGCACCTTTTTTGCTGCCTTTTTGATGCCTTTTTACTGCCCTTTCACAGTCTTTTTAGTGCCTTTTTGCGGCCTTTCAGAGACCTTTTTGCCGCCTTTTTGCTGCCTTTTTTGAACCTCTCTTTTCTAACGGCCATTATCCATCACTTCCCCGGGAAAAAAGATGAGATTCCAGAAAAAACCTGTGCATTCCAGCGTCGTCCCGCGAGTCGCCCGCCTTCACCCCGACATTCTCCAAACATTTCCCGATTTCGGCGTCTTCCGCCCCGCCAGGATTCGGAGAGCAGAATGCGGCGTTTGGTAAGGCCTCATTCACAAATCTGAATGAAAAAAATAATTACGAAAATGTGAAAATCACTAAAAAGAGACTTTCTCAGAGCGGCTAGGGTGGTCAAATTTAATAAAATCATTAAAAAAATTTTTAATATTCAACTTGTTCAAATCTTTTTTTCAAATGTCGTATTAGACTTGATTTAGTCTCTGCTGAAAAAAAATTGAAATTAAAAATAACCGTGCGTCTTTTGCAAATATGCTCCGCCCATAAAACTATGCCATTTCTTCCTTTTTTTAATTTTTAACTTGCTCGAATCTTTCTCAAATATCGTAAATATGACTTGTCAATTTTTTGAAAAGTTGGAATTTTACAAAAACCGTGCCCCTTTTGCAAATGAGCTCCGCCCATAAAACTGCGCAATTTCTTCATTTTTTTAAAACTTTGAAACTGCTCAATCCTTTTTTATATGTAGTAAATATGGCTTGGTTAACCTTCCTGCTTTAAAATAAAAATTTTACGAAAACCGTGCCCCTTTTGCAAATAAGCTCCGCCCATAAAATTGTGCCATTTCTTCATTTTTTCAACTTTGAACTTGCTCAAATTTTTTCAAATGCCGTTAATATGACTGGAGACACCTTCCTGCTTGAAAAATTGGAAATAAAAAAAACCGTGCCCCTTTTGCAAATGAGCTCCGCCCATAAAACTGTGCCGTTTCTTGCAGAAATTTAAAATTAAGATACAATTGACGTGGTGATTCACAAAGAAATCTTTAAGGATAGTCTAAAAAGTGGCAAAAATGAAGTCAGGTCATACTTTCCAGAAACCAAAAACCGTGCCTCTTTTGCAAATAAGCTCCGCCCATAAAACTGTGCCCAGAAATGGAAATATTAAGATAAAGTACACAGAAAACCACAGAACGTAGTCCAAAAAATGAAATATTCGAAAAAAACGAACTTTCTCAAGGCGGCCCTGCTGAGGACATAACCGGCTCCGCCACTGTGATACCCGGCCTTTGTATAGGCCTTAAATTTGCACCCAAAATGGACTGGTTCTTCTGGCGAATGAGATAGGAGCAGAAGCCTGAAAGAAGATTTCAAAAAAGAAGAAAAAAGAAACCGACCTCAAATTTTCCATAACGACGTAGGTGTCGTCGTCCGCCTTTAGAAACCAATCGTAGTCAGTCTGAAAAAAAGTTTTATTTCAGAATCCTAGATTTGAAGACATTTTTGAATAAGTCTATCTTTTTTTCACGAAAAGAAAAAAAGAAACACGAAAAATCGCGTTTTCAAGTCATCGCACAGTTTTATGGGCGGGGCTTACCCGCAAAGTGCGGCACGGTTTTTTCTACAGAGGAAGTAGATGAACTAGGTCACATTACTGTATTAAAAGGGGTTTATGAGATTGGAAAAATGCTTTTGTGACGTTCTGGCTATTTTTTTCGGAGCTTATTCAGACTTATTTTGAAACTTTCTATGTAACTTTTTTTCTTTTTTTATTTTTTTTTTATTTCAGCTTTTTTTTGATGTGCCGATCAATGGAATTCTATGTGAGAAATTTCAACTTTTTTTTTTACGAAAACTTGTATTTTTCAAGTTATCGTACAGTTTTATGGGCGGGGCTTAGATGCAAAGAACGCACGGTTTTTCTAACTTTCTCTTTTTGAAACTTTTTCAGAGGTAATAGATAACTGAGGGTGTACCTTGTAACAGATTTTTCGAATTAAACTATGAATTTATCAATTTCGTGAAACAGTAAAACGAACCAAATGATGGTCGTAGAGATATCGGAAGGCCCCTTTCGTTTTCGACCACAGAAATTCGCGTCCCTCGGAAATGTTCAAATTCAAGGAGGGCAAGGTTTCGTCCGTTTCCGAGGACATGAATAGGTACCTAAAATTATTGAAATGTCCATTTTTGAGTGGAAAAAAGTGGAAACTTATTGCATCTCCTGGCCCAGGTGGCTTTGACGTGTCTGGCGCGAATCTTGTGATTTTGCTTGCCCGTCAGAATCCAGCAAAAGATCCGCACTTTATGGAAAACCGCGTCCGCGACCGTGTTGTCCCCTGGAATTCGTCCCATTTCCCTTGAAAATCGATAAATTTTCGGAAAAATGCTCCAAAAAAGTGGTCCCTAGACGGGATCTCCTTAATCTCCCCTTAAGGGGTCACTAAATCTTGCAAAAGTGGCCCCTATAGGGTAGCATGCTTCACGTATTTTTCGCCAACAATTAAATGACAAAAATTTTCAAAAAACCCTATAGGGACTACTTTAAGTTTAGGGGCGAAGGGACCATTTTGTCCACTACAGGAACTTTTTCCCAGGTCCCTCTAGGGACCACTTTGGCGTTTTTTAGTGTAAAGATTTGAAGCGTCAAATTTGGATGGTTTTAAGAATAATGGGAAATTTTCTTCTTTTCAGTATTTATTGATTTTTTTTTTTGGTTCGATGAGATAGTGTGTAGAATGCGGAGGTTAGAGACAGTAAAAGAAAAAAATTATCGATTTTTTTTTCCACTCTTGGAAAATCAAGAGATTTTAGCGAGAGAGTGTGTCGAATTAGGAGAGGACGAGGGATGCAAAGGAAAAATGTCTAAGTCTCTTCTCTTCACACATTCTCTCGTTTGTCAGATTTTTTGTCGCTTTTTCCTGTTTCAAAGCTATTTTTTTGGACATTTCACGAATTGTTCAATGTTCTTCTTTTTTTGTGGTGAATTTTTGCGAATTTTATCAATTTCTCTGGATTTTTCAGTTGAAAGATGCCATTTTGCCTAACATTTTTGAAATGGTTTTGTTTTTTAAAAATTATTCTGAAACAGGAAACCCGTTTAAAGGCCAAAAAATACTTGCAAAAAATCAGTAAATTTTGAATTTTCGATTTTTCAGGAGTTCTTCTACTGCACAACACTTTGAAAAATGTCATCGTTTTTTTGAAATTATTTTGAAACAGGAAACCCGTTTAAAGGTCAATTGGGACTTACCTAGTTACAATTAATCAATAAATTTGGGGTGATTATTATAAAAATACATTTTGTTTTTTTCTGGAAAAAAAGATTCTGCTCTTTATTTTTTTATTATTGGACCGGAATTTTTTTGAGAAAAATAACCAAATTTTTTTAGTTATGTTTTTTTAACTTTTTCGAATTTTTTTGCGATTGCCCAGCCTCGTATGATCGAGGATATTGAAATGTCCCGATTTTTTTCAATTTCAAGTGATACTTATTCGACCAAGGTTTGGCTCTTCCCAAAAAAGGTACTAAAAATTCACAAAAAATCCATTTCCATTTTTTTTTCTCGTTTTCCATTAAAAAATGGTCCAAAATCTTATTAAAACTTATTTTTCAAATTATTCATTTCAATATCAGATCGAAAAAAAATCGTCTGGTCAAAAATATGCTCAAAAAATTTTGGTGGTCCCTATAGGGATTTAGGTTCTGACCCCTTAGAATCTAGAGCTTAAGTGGTCCCTATAGGGGTTTTAAAAAATTTTTTTTTTCTTCGAAATTTAAAATTTTTATCGATTTGTTCTCTGTTGATATGCTTGCATTCCAAAAAAACGTTATTTTATTGTTTTTTTAGGAAAGAAAATCTTTCTAAAACCCCTATAATGGCCACTTTTCAAACCTTCCGTGGTATTCATATAATGATAAGTGGTCCCTAGAGGGGAACCTTCAAGCCCCTGTCCCTATAGGGATCCCTCTGGCGTTTCTGAGTTCAATTAACCGACTTTTGTATCTCACCCCAATAATTATATCGGAACCGTGCATTTTATCAAGTTTAAGTGAAACACAAATGTGATATAAATCGAGAATTTTCGAGAAAGAAGGTCGGGTTCGAAAAATATTAAGTTTACTCTGGAAAATTTTAAAAGCGCATGAAATTCGTGAAGGTTTCAAAGCGAAAACCATTTTGGTTCGAATTTTCAAGACCTGCGCCTTTAATAACCTTCGATTTTTGTCCAAATTTTCTCTTTTTTCCTAATTTTTTTCGATTTTTTGGGCCAAAGTAAAAAGCTCCTTAAGTTTTTTTTTTCCGAAAAAAAGATATTTTTATATCACTTTTGCAAATTTTTCACTTTCATTATGAATTTAAGGACGTAGAAAAAAAAAACTTTTGAGCCATTTTCGAGCTTCCCACGAGGAAGGTCATTTCACTTTGGGGTTGGGAATTTCCCGAAAATTTGCCAGAACACTTCTTGAAGTACCAGAAAGAGATCCTGCAAGTCCCAACCTGGCACAACTTCCTATTTTTTGAGAAAAGACGCCTCAAAATCCATAAAAATAAACTATTTTCATGGGTTTTGAGGCGTCTTTCTCAAAAAAACTAGGAAGTTGGGCCAGGTTGGGACTTGCAAAATCTTCTTCTGGTACATCAAGAAGTGTTCTGGCCATTTTTCAGGGGACTCCCAACCGCAAAGTAGAAAGACTCCACATTCCCATTTCGGCTCTCTCAAAGTGACTTGCCCGTTTCACCTCAAAGTAATTAACAAACCATGACTCGAAGAATTTCCGTGAAATTGAAATGCCGAAAATTCGTGTTTTGAGTCCTCTGTGTATTCAGCGCTGTTTGCTTGGAATTGCCGATGGATTTTTTGTTCCTTTTCTATCGGCGCTTGGTAGTCGGATCCCTGCAAAAATTAATATTTCATTGGGTTTTTTTCATTCATCTTTTGTTTTGAATATTGAAAAAAAGATTTTTTTGGGAAATTTTGATATTTTCGACGATTTATTAATCATTTTAGTACAAAAATTAAGCCACCCTCATATTCGCCAAACTCAAAAAAATTCAAAAAAATGTTTTGATATGAAAGTTGATAGAAACTGTAAAGATAGATATTAAGCCGAATTTTGAAAATTTTAAAAAAGTCCCCACGGTTGGGATTTTCTAGTACTTCTGGATGTACCAGGTTGAGATTCTGAAAGTCCCAACCTGGCCCAACTTCCTATTTTCCGAGAAACTACCCGTCAAAGTCGAAAAAACTCTCAAAATCCGTTGAAATAGTGAAAGGACCTTCTTTGAAAGGTCTACATTTTGCGTTAAAAAAAATTGTGTCTTCAGAAATTTTATACAAAAAGCTTATAATTTTATAATTTTATCAGATCTTTAAAAAAAATAGTTTACAAAGAAAAAAAACCCACTTGAGCGTTGAAAAGCACGAAAAAAATAGGCCGATAACAAAACCGAAAGAAAATGAAAGAAGCTTTTGACTGGTCGACCTGGAGACCTTGGACAGAGAGTGCATAGAACAGCGGTACGTAGCGGTTTTCGGAGGCCCAGAGATAGGTTCCCCCCGAAAATCGGGTCATCCAACGGAAAAGAAAGCACGGACATCGTTAAAGTGTGGCTAATTTGGCTGGCGGACGTCTTTTTTTCCGAGGGGATTCTGAAGAAATTGATGGGTTTTCTTATCAATTAGCTTCATTTTTAGATTGTAAATTAGGGAACGAAGTTTTGACAAGATTCTGAGTGGAAAATGAAGGTTTTAGGGTGATTTTTTAAAGCTTTACATGAGGCTAGGTCGGAAAATGATGGCTGAAATGTTGAAAAAAACCGTTTTTTCAAGGGTTTTAAAGAAAATTGACGGTTTTTCTTGTCAGTTTGTTCAGTTTCTGAAAATAAAAAGAGTTGGTGGAGTTATGAGTAGTTTCAGTGGAAAAGGAGATTTCAGGGAGATTTTTTGAAGCTTTACATGAGGCTAGGTCGGAAAATAATGGCTGAAATGTTGAAAAAAGCCGTTTTTTCCGGTTTTTCGTTTGAAATTCCCAGAAATCTGATAGATTATCTTATTAGCAAACAACTAAGCAACAATAAAAAGAGTAGGTGGAGTTATGACAAGATTCTGAGTGGAAAATGGAGTATTCATGGGGATTTTTTGAAGCTTTAATTGAGGCTAGGTCGGAAAATAGTGAGTGAAGCTTAGAAAAAAACCGTTTTTCGGTTTATCTTCACGAAAATATGATAGATTATCTCATCAATCAGTGAATTTTCTAAATATACAAAGCTCTGCTAAGTTTTCAAGAAGATATAGGTCTTTGAAACCTTCTTTTCGAACCATTTTGAAGCTTTTTGTCGGGAAAAAGTGGCTTATTTTTTAAAATATGGGGTTTTTCAGTAGAAATTTTGAGAAAATTGATAGGTTATATAATGAAATTGCTCATTTTTAGCAATTAAAAAGGAGTAGGTAGATTTATGACAAGTTTTGAAAGAAAATAGGGCCTTTGAACCGATTTTCGACCGGGTTTTGAAGCTTTTTTTCGAGAAAAAGTCCTTTTTTCCAAGGTTTTTGAAGAAAATATGATAGTTTTTCTCGTCAATTTGTTCAATTTCTAAGAATAAAAAGAATTGGTGGAGTTTTGACAAGTTTTTGAGTTGAAATGAAGGTTTCAGGGGGATTTTTTGAAGTTTTACATGAGGCTAGGTCGGAAAATATTGAGTGAATCTTTGAAAAAAGCCGTTTTTTTCCGGTTTTTTTCGCTTGAAATTCCCAGAAATCTGATAGATTATCTTACAAGCAAACATATTCGCAACAATAAAAAGAGTAGGTAGATTTATGACAAGTTTTGAAAGAAAATAGGGCCTTTGAACCGATTTTCGACCGGGTTTTGAAGCTTTTTTTCGAGAAAAAAACCTTTTTTCCAAGGTTTTTGAAGAAAATATGATAGGTTATCTTATCAATAAGCTCATTTTTCAACAAAAAAATAAGAAGTTTGAGCTAAGAAAAGTTATGAAAAAAATAAGGCCTTTGAACTATTTTTCGAACCTTTTTTGAAACTGTGAGTCCTCGGCTTGGCCATGCCGAGACTCCATCGGTAGTTTCGATGTGGTCCGAATAAATAGACTATATTAATAAAGATTCATTAGTCTCCATTAGAAAATATCATATAGTCAAAATAGGATCGAGGGATTGACCTCAGGCCGGGAGGATTTCGACCCAGCTGAAGATCGTCCCTGCCTTTTATAGGTAGGAGGCGGTCTTCCCCTGCGTCTCTGGCCTCTGCCAAGGGCATTACTTCACAAAACTGTGTTTTCGAGAAAAAGTCGTGAAAAAGTCCGAAAATCATCAACCTAGATCACATTTGTGTTTCACATTCTCAACTTTTATCTGTTTTTCTCAAGTTTTTGAGATTTCAAATTAAGTCCGGGAGTGCAAAAGGTTGAGAATTTGATGAGGCTTGGTATATAGGTACTTTCGGACACCCTCATTCCAATAAAGTTGAATAAAAGTACGCCTTTTTGGTTCTAGTCGAGTTATGGCGTCTCGAAAATCTTACGAGAAAAATGCATTGGATGGAAGGAGGGAATATCTCGCGGCGTCTAACTTCCGTTGCTTGAAGGTGGCGTGGTGTAGTGGCTAGCGGTCTGCGCTGTGAAACCAATGACGCTGGTTCGTTTCCTTTTCGGTAAATTTTTTTTGCCAATTCTTTTTCTTGGAAAAAAGGAGTAAGTTTTGAAGATGGAACGAAATATACCGTTCAAAGTGATGAAATTCACTATTTTATGTTATTTTGAGAGACTTTCGACAAAAAATTTTTTTTTGTTGCTCATTAGTGAAATTTTTTGAAATAAGATTATAACTAGGGATTTCCGGCAATTGGTATAATATTTAATAAAATGCTAAATTTTTGTAAAACCAACCAACCCTTCTGAAACATGGGGAACCGTAGATTTCAGGTCATTTTTTTAAAAATCAATCTCTTTGTTTTTTTAGCTTTTTTTAAGATTTTCTGTGCTCCATCCATTTCTACATAGTTTAAAACTTTGAAAACTTCAATTCAACTCCAAAAAAGTCTTTGAAACATGAGTAAGAGCAGGTGGAAAAACAGCGGGAAGCTGGATCTCCACATTTTTTGTTTCATTTTTGACTCTAATTTGATTTCACCTTTTTCCGTCATTTTTGAATATCCAATTTTGAATTTGTGTTGAGTTTTTCACTGCAAAAGGGATATTTTAGCCGCGCAAAATTCATCAAAAATCCTTTTTTTGAGTTTCTTTTTTTCTCCTAGTCAGCAAAGCTCAGAAATTTGGTGATTTTTAAATACTTTAACTTTTTTTGAATGGAGCTTCACCAGCCCAGCAATAGGAGGACCTTAAGGTCCTGAAAGTTTTTAAAAAGGTTTTTGAGAGGCTCCGCCCCTTTTTAGGATTACGGTAGGGACAATACCATAAAAATGTAACTTTTTTCTCCGTCGTCCAAATCGAAAGAAACTTTTTTTAAACGAAAGGCAAGCGGAAAATTTTTTGTGTTCAAACTTTTTTTGAAGGTTTTTTCATCGGAAACGCATTTTTTTGGATTTTGCGGTTTTTCGGCAGGAAGAACCCACTGGATAGTGAAATTTCATATGCTCAATCGATGCATTTGGTCTTTCTGTGCTTGGAAAATAACCACAGCTTCCAGATTCGGGTGATCCCGTTGACCTCCAACTCGTCGAACGCGTCCAACTCAAAGTTGCGAACTTCAAAAATTATTATCTCAAAAATTAGAAGATTGGGCAGGTATAGTCAATGTTTCCCGACTTGAAAGGCGAGGGAGGCGGGCAAGGGGCGGGACGCGTAACGTGTGCGTTCGCGGTCCTTGGCACGCGTTCAATTCAACCGCCATCGACTCTTTGAAAAGCCCGTTTTTCGCCTTTTTCATTCTTTTTTCAATTATTTATTGATTATGTTCATGTGTGCATCAAAAAATAGTAGAAAACTTTGAAAAAGAGCCTTCGCCGAGCTTTTTAAATAGTCGGCGGCAATTGAATTGAACACGTGCCAAGAACCGCGAACGCACACGCTACGCGTCCCGCCCCTTGCCCCGCCTCCCTCGCCTTTCAAGTCGGGAAACATTAACTATAGCCACTATGAGGGATCTTCATCTAGACCTCAAATAGTGTTTGAGCAAATTTGTAGAAAAATCCAAGTCGCAAATGACTTCCTGGAGTCTGAAAAAGGCTCAGATGTCCCTTCAAAGGCAAGAGATCTGACCGGGCGGCTCTCCAAATAAATGTTTGTTATTTCCTCCCCCTTCCCCCCGTCTTTTTCCACGTTTACTCTCTGAAAAGAGCCCCTTCAACATTTTCTATTTTTGTCCCAAGCTTCTTTCTTTGCTTCTAATGGATTTTATTTTTTTTCAGTTTTTTTTTTAAATTGAATCGTTTTTATCAGCAAGTAAACCGTATGAATTTTAATTTACAAGCAACTTTTTTGATTATGGATTTCAAAATTTTTCTGTTGCCTATTTGAGTGATAGTATCATCAGGATCTTCATTGTTTTTTTACTTTTTTTAAAATTCGAAATTTTTTTATTCGCAGTGGAGCGCATATTCCTAATTCTTCGAGGCTATTTTTTTCAACTCGCATTTTTTTCGCAGTAGAGCGTATTAGCTTTATTTTTTTCGTGGCCGTTTTTTTATTTTTTTTCAAACTTGGGATCTCTGATGAGTTTTCTAGCGTTTTAGGAGAGATTCTCATATAAAAAAACCTTCTTTTTTTCTAAAGTGTTCGAATTATTATTCGCAGTGCATATTCCTAATTTTCAGAGGCCATTTTTTCAAATCGAAAATTCGGAACTAGTTATTTTTTTCAATACCTTTTTTTACCGCAGAAGAGCGTAAAAACTTTATTTTCAAGGGCTGTTTTTTTTTTTTTTCGGTTTTATGATGATTTTCGGGTCTTTTTGAGAGAGATTATGTATTCTCAGTGGAGCGCATTTTCTTAATTATTTGAAGTTTCAAATCGAAAATGCGAAACTAGATTTTGAGCCTTTTGGAAGTATCTCATGATCAAAATAATCTAACTTTTTTTTTGAAAATCGAAATTTTATTCGCATTGGAGCGCACATTACTAATTTTTTTTCGAGACCGTTTTTTTAAAAAAATTCATTGTTTTTTTGATGATTCTTGAGCTTTTTTTAGAAGAGCATCTCCTAAACAAATGTACATGATTTTTCGAAAAAAATTCTATATTTATTCGCCCTGGCGCGCGTTTTTCCCAATTTTTTTCGAGGTTTCAAATCAAAAAAATCGGAGTTCGTGACTTTTTAATTCGAATTTCCATTCACAATAGAGCGTATAAGCTTTATTTTTTTGGAGACCTTTTTTTAATTTTTTTAATTTTTGGTTTTCATAAATCCGGCTCACTGATGCTTTTTTTGAATATATATAGCCATGCATGTGATTTTTTTTTTTCTGTAGAATTTGAACTTTTATTTGCAGTGGAGCGCATTTTCCTAATTTTCCGAGGCGATTCTTGAAATTTCTTTTTCTTCGATGATTTTTGAGCCTTTTAGAAAAGACTTATATAAAAAAATGTGCATGATTTTTTTACTTCAATAGTTCTATATGTATTCACAGTGGAGCGCATTATCCTAATTTTTCATGGCCATTTTCAAAAGTTCATTGTCTCTGATGATTTTTGAGCTTTCTGGAAGAGCATCTTATGAAAATGTATATGATTTAGTGTGCGAGAAAACGCAAAAAATGTTTGAAATTTGATGCCAATTGTCCGAGGATTGCTCTCTCCTTCGAAATTGAGCTTTTTGCTGTGGCAATTTGCCACAGCTAACTTCTTCTCAAATGATCATTATTTCTTCGACGTCACAAGACTTTCAGCTTCTCATATCCTCTGAACATTTTGAGATAAATCCATGATTCTGCCAAAAATTAGACAAAACAATGATTAGAAAACTTTTTTTCAAATGAGTCAGTTGCCAAAAATAATAACCTTAGAATTACTGAAAATCTATAAAAATTAGTACATATCAAAAGTCATAAAGGCAAACCTCTTTAGGTAGTTTTGAAGAAACGGGAAACTGAAAAAAAAGTTCTTTTCCTATTAATTTTCGAATTTATCAATGGGGCACCATTGTTCATGTCAATGAGGCGGTTTTTTCTCACTTTTTTTTTGTCTTTTTGAAAATTTTTTTTACAAAATGGCTTCAAAACGTGGAGTAAATGCGCTCTAATGAGAACTGAGTAGGGAAAAAAATAGAAGTTCAGGAATTTTTTTCAATGTATTTTTTTGGTTAATCTTCTTTTTTTATATTCTTGACATTTTATCTTCCAATTTTTTTGACCCGCGGCTTTTTCTCAGTTTTTCGCTCTACTGCTAATTCTCTTTTTTTTTCCTGCTGGTGGCTCTTTTTCAGCTTATTCTGCGAGAAAATTTAAGAACTTTTTTTTTGAAAATGGCTTCGAAAAGTGGAGTAAATGCGCTCTAATGAGAATCAGAAAAAAAAAATTTTTTTTTATTTTTCAACCTGAGGCCGTTTTTTTCTCAGCTTTTTTGCTCTATCGCTATTTTTCTCTTTTTTTCCGGCTAGTGGCCCTTTTTCAGCTTATTCTCCGAGAAAATTTAAGCATTTTGTTTTTAGAAAAATCTAAGAAATTTTTTTCTTTAAAATAAGCTCCAAAACATGAAGTTAATGCGCTCGAATGAGAATCAAAAAAAAAAGAAAATAATTAAAAAAAAAATTTTTTTCTCAAAAATTAGCATAGAAGTTTGAAGTTATTGCGCTCCAATGAGAATCGAATATTTATCCAATTCTCTGACCTGCGGCTGTTTTTTCTCAGCTTTTTTGCTCTATCGCTATTTTTCTCTTTTTTCGTCGTTCTCCTCGACGAAAACACGAAAAGACTTGATTATTTTCGTGGAATCTTCGCTTCACTCACCCGTTGAAAGATTATTGGCCTTATTTCTCGAGTAAATTGTTTTTCGCCTCGATTCACTGAACTTTGCGCTGCGCCTTTAATAAGCCTTTGAGGATTGTAAAAAGCTCAAACAAAATATTTTTATGTTTTTCTTGAGTTTTGTCGTTTTAAAAATCGTTTTCTACGGGAAAAATAGCTGAAAAATTGAAAAAAAAAAATTTTTTTTTGGCTGGGAAAATCGATTTTTTTTTCAAATTTTAAGCTTTTCCTGGACTTTTCCATATTCAAAACGTTTTGAAATAGCTCTTTTTTTTTATTTTATTTTTTCAAAACCTGCTTTTTTTGAGGGGGTTTCTTCCGAAAAAAATCAGAAAAAAACTCGGATTATGGGAAAAAAATTTTTAAACCCGCCGAATTGAATGTCTTTTTCAGTTTTTTTTCCCAACTTTTGAAAAAAAGATTTTTCTAAATTTGGTCTTCCCATAATTTTCTGTGAAGAACTTACATGTAACTTAAAAGCTAACTTAAAAAAATTTTTTTTTGGGATTTATTTTTTTAAAACTTGATTTGAAGTTTTTTTCTTGCCTTTTTGGAACTTCCACGAGGTTTTCTGTACTTTTCGAACATTTTTTTGAGCTTTTCCATAAGTTCTCCATGATCCAAGAGACGAAAAATAACGGGGTTCCAAGAGCAAACTCTGCAAACTTTGTATTAACCCTAAAGTTTTCTACTTTTTCCTGGGAAAATTCTTTTTTGAAGCTTCTAAATACTACAAAAGCATTGCACGAAATGTTGTCATTTCTGAAAATTTCAAAGAAAAAAATTTATCCCTGAGATTTTCTTTTTTTTTTATCCGTTTTTGGGAGAATGAAGGGATTATCCTTCCTCAGCGAATTTTTTTTTTTATTGGAAAAGCTCAGTTTTGCTAATATTTAAAGGTATATACTTTCTTCTGAACTTCAGCTTAAAATTGCTGAAAGCGCGCTCCATCGAACTATTGCTTCGGTTGGCTGGCCACGCCCATTTTATTGATTTTTCGAGGGAAATTGGCTTGGAAATGTAAGTATAAGATGTGAAAGAGTAGAATTATAATAATTAACGACTTTTTTTCATTCTTATTAAAGTTAGGAGGAAAGTCAGGAAAGTGCGCTCCATCGAACTGTATTTTTTTGGTTGGGTGGCCACGCCCATTTTATTGATTTCTTGAGGGAAATTTACTTGGAAATAGAAAAAAATAAGTTGTGAAAGTGCTTGAAATTCAAAGAAAGTTTTGGAAATTTATAATGAAAAAAATCAACGGAAAAAAATTTTTTTCCAATTTTTTTGAAAGAGTAATAAAATTTTTTTCTGAATTCTAATTTATTCATCAATTTTCTGAAAAAGGTATCTTCTTATTGGAAAAACTTGAAAAAAATTTTTTCTTAGAATTTTTCGTTTTTGGCCAAAACTAACTCACTTTTCAGTTATAATTCATCTTTTTTAGAAGCTTGAAATAAATGTCTTCATTCATTTTAGGTTTTCTTCTCAATATTGTCATCTCATAAGTTCATTCGCCAAAATTTCTATTTCTCTGCCTTCTCTGCGCCCTCTTCTCCTTTCCGTCTCTCTCATTTTCTCATGATGTTTTGACATTTTTTTATGACTATTCGAGTTTACTGTTTCACGGCTCTGATAAATAAAAAGTTCAGAAGAGGTTTCTCAATTAAGCATTCCTGTAGGAGAATTCGGTTGAAATGGTTGGTTTGGAAAACTAGGCCACGCCGTAAATGCGCTCCATGGAAATCTTCGAAATTATTTTTAAATGAAAGTAAGCCAGCAAGAGAAAAATTAGCTCAAAACCAAAAAAGAAAAAAAAACGAATTTTTAATATTTCCATGGAGCGCATTTTTTGTGAGGAAAAGTGAAAAAGAGATTCGATAATTCATTAGGATTACTCTGCGCCCTCTTCTCATCCCCTGCTTTCTCATTTTCACATGATATTTTGACATTTTTTTATGGCTACTCGAGTTTACAGTTTCACGACTTTTATGAATAAAAAAAGTTTTAGTATAATTTTTTTCGATATGCAGACGATTTTCGAATTCAATTCGATATTTAAAAAAATTTAATTTGGAATAAAAAGACGGAAAATAAAAAAAATTAATCTTGAAAGAAGAGATTTTCTGGTTTTTTTATTAGGTCAAAAACTTTTTGTTCGACCTGAAATTGGAAATTTTTATATGAAAAAGTGAGATTTAGAAGGTTTTTTTGGGAAACTCCAGATTTTTGAGGATCAGACTTCGAAATTTTCATTTTTTGAAGAAATATGTACTTCAAATCATATGGAAATGATCAAAAATAACGAAAAAAATTTTTCAAATTCTAAAAACTGAAAAAAAAGCCTATAAATTTCCATAATTTAAAACTAGAAAATGAAAATATTCGAGAAAAAAAAAGAAATTCCATTTTTTATTAATGCCAGCGGGAATATTCACTCTTCACATACACACACAAGCAAAAGATTTTTTCTTCTTCTTTTGAAAAAATGACGTCAAAATCCCCGCCTCATCACTTATGCCACTTTCCTGTTTTTCAGTTTCTTTACAAAGCTTCGGGCCCATTCATTTTAATACGTATCCTTCCAGGAATTTCATGCTATATAGTGCGGACGTCTATAAAATGCGACCGTTTTTTTTTTGTGTTCCATTGCAAATTTATAAAATACGAGCGTTTTTTGAACTTTCATCATTTTTCAAAGTTTCTAATTTTTGCGATAGCTTTCTGATTCGTATAGTGGTCCCTCTTTTTTATTTTTGATCCTTTTTAGACCATTTTTCAATATTTATTTTGTCCCTTATTTTTTTTTTCACCTGATTTATGGTTCAATACAGATTAAGGAACTGTGGAAAATTGTTTTAAGAGAAAAAAAAAAATTAAAAACGCCCGTATTTAATTAATTTGCAATGAGGCCCAAAAAAAAGCGGTCGTAATTTAAAGACGGTCGCACTGGTCGCATTTTACAAACGCCCGCAATTTATCGCATGCCTCTTGAAAGCTCTAGAGTGGTCCCTAGAGGGGTTTAAGGTCGGGCCTCTAAGCCCCTCAGATTTAAGTGGCCCCTACAGGGGGGTTTTCAATTTTTTTTTTCGATCTGGTAATCCAAAAAACATGTAGAAAGCACTTCCATGCTTCCCTAGAGTGGCCACTTTTGCTAGCCTCTATAGGGGGAGGCAAAATAACCCCTCAAGGGAAATCTTCAGCCAGTTTGGGGACCAGGATTCCTGTTGCCGCACGTGATATGGTTTCCAATTTCGAAGATTTGAAAAACTCTCTCGCGCAAGTCGTTTTGGGTCGGGCGCAATACGAAAATCTCGCTTGACAGAAGATCTATTTCACGTGCGTTTTCATCTCAAATTAAGGTTTTAATTCGGAAAAAAAATGTCTGACTTGTCTGCGCTCTCTTTTCTCTCGCCCTGAAGGTCAGAGGGACTTGAAAATAGCGTTTTGAACGCAGAGAGTCCAAAGAAATCAGAATTTATTTAGTTATAATGAAAAGAATGACCATTTTTGGCCTTTCAAAAGGAAAATTTAGCTTTGATAGTAGGAAAAAAGCCTTTTTTCGCCTCTAAAATTGATTTTTGAAAAAGAAAAACTGATTTTTTCAGTTTTGAACCTTTGAATTTCTCTAGAATTACGTGATTCTTGTTTTTTTGCCCTGCCTTTTTTGTAATTAAAGTTTATTTTCGTCTTTTTTTTGGGGGCCAATCTTTGAGATTTTCGGACCGCATAATTGGATTCCATGCGGTGGCCATCGTTCTCGAGTTTTTCAAACTTCCGTCGAACATTTTTCTCACTTTTTTGGCCGTTTTTTGGGGATTTTTTGGAATTCTTGAGGTTTTTCTTGCATATTTTTTTTTGGATTGTTTAGGTTTTTGGCCTTTTTTGGATTCTCCAGGTTGTTTTGGGCAGTTTTTAAGATTTTTGTGGATTTTCGGTCCATTTTTCAGAATTTTTGAGGTTTTCTCGCCCTTTTTTGGGATTCGCCGTCCATTTTTCTGAATTTTCGAAGTTCTCTCACCACTTTTCTGTTTGAATCTTTAGGTTTTTGGCTTTTTTTAAATATTGTATTCAGATTTTTGAGGTTGTTTTGGACAGTTTTTGAGATTTTCTTGGGATTTTGGTGCGTTTTTCGGAATTTCCAAAGTTTTCTGGTATACTGTTCTCGGGATTTTCCGATTATTAGCCTTTTTTTAGATTCTCTAGGTTTTTTTGATTTTTATTTGAATTTGTGAGGTTTTTTGGCCTGTATCATAAAGTATTATAAGACAGAGCTTTTTCCCAATTGAAAAAAAGATTTAAAAATAATTTTTTTCCGTGATAGGCTAAAAATTCATTCACAAAAAAACTCGATTTTAATAATGTGTTGCGTTTAAATAACAGATTCTTGTCCAAGAAAGAATAACGAAAAATAAAAAGTCATTAGAAAAAAAAACGAAAAAGAAATCCCCAAAAAAAAGTGAAAAAGTCAATACCCCAACTATCGTGAAGGTCGTATTTTACAAATAAAAAATACGGCCTAATTTTCCAAAAAATACCTTCCTCGCTTTCGTAGCTCAAATTCAACTTACATCAATAACTCAACAAAAATAATCCTCAATCATAAAAATGAACTGAAACGGCGAAATGATGATAGTTTTGAGAAATTGGAAAAAGCCAAAAATAGACTCTAGTCGAGGAGATCCAACAACAAGACGTGAGAAAAGTTCAATTTCGGGCAATTTTGGGGCTTCTCGGAATTTTTTTTTCCGTTTTGAAGGCACCTTTCGTCATTTTCTTGTGATCTGTGGGTGTTCTTAGTTGTAGTTGGCGTAAGATTGCTTGTGTGTAAATTTTTTGATTTTTGTCTTGTTTTCACAGTGAGAATAACGACTTTTCCAACGAGAAAAAAGTAGAAATTTCAGTTTTATCAATGGAGCGCAGAACGACGTCAAAAAATCGCCAAATTGAAGGATTTAATGGATTTTGGAGTTTTCAAAACGTTTTTTCAAATTAAGTCGTATTATTATTCGTGAAAAAAGTGGTAGAAGTTTGAAAAAAACGATTTTTATCTTTGGAGCGCAAATACCGCTGAAAAAAATAGCCGCGTTTTTAAAAAAATCCGGTTTTTTTGACGTTTCTATCGTTATTTTCTCAATTCAAAACCATTTTTTTAATAAGAAGTATTGTATTTAAACACAAAAAAATGAAAAACTTTTAATATCTAAACTCATATTTCTATTCAAAATTAGCCTCTTATTCTCATTTCCTCCTTGCGATTCTGACGTCAAAAACCGAATTTATCTGTTTTCCTTGTTTTGCAAGCGTCTCTGACGCATTCAGCAAGTTCATAATCCACTTATTGTACCTACAAAATCCCTTTTATTCCTTCTTTTCACACAAAAAGACCGAAAATCAGCCCTTTTCTCTAATATTCGATGCAAAAAAGTTGCACTCGAATATCTCAAAAGTCCTCGTGAGAAACCTTTTTCCGTGGGATTCTTTTTCGGCCAAAATAAGAAGTTTCTACTCTCAGTTATATACTTCAGTTTCTGTCTTTTTTTAGAAAAAAATTATGTTTAGCTGGAAATTTTTCAAGAAAAATCTTTCAATTTGGAGGTTTACTGTTTCAGCTCCAGATCAAAAACCGTTTTTGAAAGTTCAAGCTATTTTGTAGGCTAATTTTGTCGCATAAATCAATGATTTTATGTTTCGAAACTTCCAAATATGGCAAAAAATGCCCTTTGCTTCATTCCTACCAAAATATACACAAAAGAAATCTTAATATTTCAAATAAAATCAGGATTTTGAAACTTTTTTACCTATAAATCCCAAAAATTGTACTAAATTCATGACATTTAAAATAACAATAAGGAACTCAATCTATCTTAGAAAACCCACTAATTTCCAATTTTGGGTCAAATTTCCTTCTTTATTTCTAAAAAATCAAGAGCAACTGAAAAGACGCCTGCACTATAGATGCGCCAATGTTCACGCGTTGACGCAAATTTTGAGCACGGTTTGAAATTCAAGGCTAATATTCAAAATATGATTTTTGTAGTTGCCATTTTCGACCAATATTTCTAGAAAATATTTCAAAAAGAAACGCCCGAACGGAATTTGCGTCAATCCCCACTGCTTGGCGCGAAACTCGTGTTTTAGTAACATTTCTGAAGAATGATGAATTCTTTTGCCTTTTTCTGTTAGAATCATGCAGACGAACTTGTTTCAAGGTTTTTTATGTTGGAAGTATATTTTCCTGATTAATTTGATGTTAAAAAAGTCTCAATGTGTTTTGAAGCTAGCTGAACCAAAAAAACGCCTTTTTATCGAATTTTTTCTGAGATAAGTCACATCACTTTGTTGAAATCTACATTATGGAATTGGGAAAAGTCTCCGCCCACAGTTAGATTATCTGGATATGTATGGGGGCTTATTCCGAAAAAAAAGAAGTTAATCGGCCTTTGCCGCGTGACTTCCTGCCCCTGCGATTAAGCCGGACGGACAAATGTCCCGAATCTTCTGCCCGTTACATTCTCATTTCCTATATCTCTCATCGATAATTTGCCCAAAAATAGGGTTAGACTTCCAAAAATCTGCTCCGTTCACTTCTATCTCATCAAAAAATGTCACAAAAAACCAAAACTACTTTTTTTCTATACAGTATAACACCAATGGAGATAGATAAATTTTATCTTTTTTGAAAATTTCTGCCATTATTCATCGAGAGATTTTTTATTACCGATATTTTCTTGGAAAGATTCCAGTGGCCTCTTTAGGGTTCTGACGTTTTACTGGCCTCTATAGCAGTCGAATTAGTAATCCCTTAAGTGGCAAAAAATTAATGACCTCTCTAAAAGTCTCACTGGTACCCCTAGACCACTAAAACCCGAAATAGCGTCTTCTATAGAGGTTTTTTTAGTGGCCACTTAAGTGACCCCTCCAAGTAACCTTTGAAAAACCTTTAAGTGGCCACTAGAGCCTGTCGTAGAAAAGTCGTCGTCTAAAATTCAAAAATCTCCCTGAAATCGCCCGAAAAAGCCCAACTTTGATACCCTAAACCAGGGTTTTGCAAAATTTCTCAAGAAAGAACTTAAGTGGTCACTTGAGAGATCCCTTAAGGACTACATTGAGAGGATACTAAAGTGGCCACTAGAAATCTTCCTAGTACCCCAGGGTGTTCACAGAAGTTTTAATGTCCTTTTGGGAGTTTTTCTAAAATCGAAAAGGGGCGTGGCCAGCCAATTAGACGATTTTGTCACTAGAGCGACTTTGTAAGAGTTGACAAGGTCATCATGAATAAACTATGATTTTTCTTCACTTTTTCCATTTTTCTCTCATTTTTCACAAGCCTTTGTACTGGATAAAGAACCAAAAAAGACTCTTTTTCCCCCGCAAATCGTGTTGAGAATAGTTGGAGGAGAAAGAGAACGGATAATTCGATCCAGTGATAATCCATACGAAACGCCAGAAAAATTGAGTTTCGCGGCTACATTTTCAGTTTTTCGGCAACCTCAAAAGTGCCCTTTTCGGGAGTTTTGGATTTTTTGAAGCTTAGAACTTGAATTCATTCATAACTTTTTGATTAACTACTTCGAAAAAGCTTATTTTTTGGATTTCAAGCGTTTTTTTATGAACCTCTTAGGCTCCGATAAATGCCCTTTTTTTTCTGATTTTTTTAAGTCTATTTTTGGGTTATTTTAAACATTTCAAAGCTGATTCCTAGTCATGGTAGAGTGCAAGCAATTTTATGAGTCTTTGGTTCGACTCCTGTCCTCGTTTTTTTGCCGTTTTTTTGAAAAAAAGTTTTTGTAAACTTTGTTCAGAATAAGTCAGTATTTTTTTCGACTAATGCTTCTAAGCTCTAATATTTTTTTTTATTTTGATTTTCCAAGCTTAAAACTTGAATTTCTTAAAAAATTCGCGTCATTATAAAAGTTCTCACTGCTTTCCAAGTCATAGTACGATGGACGAGTGAATTTATGGGTCTCTGGTTCGACCCCTGCCCTCGTTTTTGCCATTTTCGAAAAGCTCTTCTTTTCGATCCAATTCTTATTCATACAATATATTCTCATTGTTTTTCAGGGTTTTCTGAGACTCAGAAAAAAGTTCCAGTTCTTGATTGTTGATCTTAAGGTTGCTGGTTCGACTCCTGTCCCCATTTTTGCCATTTTTAAAAAGATCTCCTATTAATATAGTTCTAGGAAATTTGATCATTTTTTTGTCCAATTTTCAGTAATTTTTCCAATTTCCTGTTTTTTTTTCAAGGTTTTTCAAGTCTTCAACAAATATTCCGTCTTCAATAGTTGATGTGAAGGTTGCTGGTTCGACTCCTGTCCTCGTTTTTTGACTTTTTTTGCCATTTTTCAGAAGTTTTTCTATAAAATTAGTCCTGGGAATTTTTATTTACCGCCCATTTCTCATAGAATTTCTAATTTATAAGGTTTTCCGAACCCTAAACCAAGTTTCCGTTTCTAATAGTTGATCTCAAGGTTGCTGGTTCGACTCCTGTCCCCGTTTTTGCCGAATATTACTTCTTGAAGCCCTTCTAATTTCTTTTCTTTCCGATTTTTTGAATCTTTGGACTTTTATAACAAGAGAAAGCTTGTAATTTTTCACTTTTTCTTGTTTCTAGCCGAAAAAAAAACCAGGAAGTATCGATTTCAGTAAGTCAAGACGTATATTCTCGTTCAGTTTGAAGCTTTTCCTTGTTTCTTTTCTTGAACTTTTGAAAGTATTTCTCACTAGAGTGCGAAAATCTAAGTGGTCCCTATAGGGGTTTAGGGTCCATTTCCTAAAGTTCAAGTGATCTCTATAGGGTCTTCGGATTTTTCTATTGCTTTGAAAGTGATTAAGGCAAGTTTTACTCTTCTAGAGTGGCCACTAACTGAAACCCCTAGAGTAGTCACTTTTCCCATCTTTAGTGCTCAAGAGCACCCAAGGCGCCCCTCTAGGGACTCCTCTAGCGTTTCTGAGTTTTCTGGCTCTAAAAGGTTACGGTAGAAATTTTTAGGTAATCTTTTGGTTTCATATTGATTCGAGGTTAGGAAGAAAATCGCGAATTTCAATGTTTTTTTTTCAGATCTTAGGGAGATTACTGGAAATTTATGCGTGAAAAATTCAATGTTTCGTCCTTTTTTCTGACAGAAACTGTAGGATTCATTAAAAAATACGATGCTCCAGTTGACGCCTGTAGAATGTTCACCTTCAAGAGATGAGAGTGCAAAAAGTTGAAGTTTGAAAAATGAATAAATAGGATTCAATCGTGCATATTTTGCTTTGTTTTCTTGAAATTTAAAGGCCGCATTTGGAATGGCTTAAAGCGTTGCGGTTCGATGGAACCTCACAGCTTTTTTTATGCTTATTGATACGAGTTCGCGCAAGTCGTTTCTAGTCGGGCGCGCTTTGAAGTACAGATTCCCAACCATTTCAAGGAGATCTTCAAGAATTTTCAGTTGTGCAGCTTTATTTCCAATGCTCTGTCGCGAAAGTCGTTTCAAGTCGGGTGCGCTTCAAAAATACAGATTCTCAGCCATTCCAAGTGCGACCATTTGAAGTCAATTGATCATTTTTTAGTATAGTCTTTTGCAGTTTTTTTTTGTCATTTTCTCTTCGCGCAAGCCGTTTCTAGTCGGGCGCGCTTTAAAATACAGATCCTAAGCCAGTCTCCCAGCATTTTTAGTATACATTTTTGCAGTTTTCTCAATATTTTCTCTCAAATGAAACTCTATATTCACTCTGACGAATCCGCTTCCTCATTTTAAACGAGAAAAATTGAAAAAAAACCTTCTTTTCAACCGCAAAATATCCTTCATTTCATGTTCATTCGAGCGTTTTTGAATGTCATTTTGGATGGAATCACCAACAAAAAAATATGTTTTTTTATGAAAATTTTGATGAATGAATCACAAAGATCATGGCATTTTTTTCATTTCAAAGATGAACTGAGAAGTTTTTTTCATTTTTTTGGGTTCTTCTTGGATTTTTTTCAATCTTTCCCAAATTTTTTCAATCTTTCCCAAGTTCCCAAATTATCCCTACATCTATTTCGTGAAATTTAGTACTTGTGTGTGAGAAATAAAACATTTTGATTTTTTAAAAAATTTAATCGATTTTCTATTATCATTTTTCCGATTTTGTACCAATTTTTTATGTCCTTTTTTCAACTTCTTTTTGGATTTCAGTTCTTTTTTAAGATTCTATAAACTTTCCAGAATATTTTGGTAATTTCTTTATTTTCGTCTTGAAGATTTGATTTTTCATTTTTCATTACGACGCTCCAGTTGACGCCGGATAGAGATTTTGAAAATTATGATTTTTTTTTCGATAAAAAATCAGCTTTTCACTGATTTTCAATTTTTGATTACGACGCTCCAGTTGACGCCTGATGACTCGAACTTCAGTAGGAATTTTCAAATTAATTCTTTATTTTTTTTTCGAAAAAAATAAAGCTTCTCACTGATTTTTCAAAATTCCCTCGAATTTATCCCATCAAATGTTGATAACAGCCATTGCGTGGTTAATGTTGGGGGGACAACCGCGGGCTTTGAAAATGCGAACAGCTGACCGAATGAGAATCCCAGAGGCTCGGCTTGATAAATCTCTTCTTGAGGATGGGCGGCCGAGGATTTCCTTGTTTTTCACGACATTTCAGTGTAAAAAATGTTGAAGTTCCGGGAGTCAAATCTTGAAGAAAAACTTTAAAAAACTATGGAAAATTATCTCATTTTTGTGCTTCCACTCTGTAGCAATAAATTTAGTCAGGATCAATCCAAGAAAAAACAGTATTGATAATTTGGTTCTCGGGCAAAGTTCAAAAGGCCTTTTTTCTGGGCCTTTTTTTGAAAAGGCGGAAAAACATATGGAGAAAGGAGATTCCCAGGAACTTTTGACACCTTTTTAGGAACTCAAAAACGAGTTTTAGGCCTTTTTGAGATCGTTTGTGTGTTTGAAATCAATGGATTCTTTGGGCTTCGTATCAACGAAATTCGCTGAGCATCGACTCAAATTTCGATGTGTAGAAAAGGAAGATACACTGAAAATTGGCTTGTGATCAGAAAATCAAACCCCCTGGGGCTTGTTTAAAGTTGGAGGGGGGGTAAATAAGAATAGGTCAAACCCCGTAATCATTTTTTTTTTTGCTTTTTTTTCATAATTAATTTTCGGCCTGGTCGAGATAATTTCTGTCTTTTTTCACTTGAAAGGAATGTCTCTGCGCTCTCTCATTTTGACCTGCTCTTTTGATTTTTCTCTGACATAAGGGAAAAACAATAATTTCCTCAAAGTAGAGCTCTTCAGAACTCCAGAGTGGTTTCGCTCTAGGGACCACTTTACCTCCTCCTGAAGGGGCCACTGAAGCTTGCAAAAGTGGTCCCTATAGGGGTCATTTTAGAAAACTCACTGACATCGCGTATTTGAATGGAAAATGTAAGAAACCCTATAAGGACCACTTGAATACTACCCCTATAGGGGGCACTTTTCTGTCCCCAGGGAGGGCTGTTCTTTCCTTAAACCCTTCAGGGAGCACTTGAGCTTTCGGGGCTTCATGGTCAGACCTTGAACCCTATAGAGGGTACTTTTCTGTCCCCAGGGAGGGCTGCTTTTTCCTTAACCCCTATAGGGACCACTTGAGCTCTAGGGGCTAATGGTAAGACCTTGAAACCCCTATAGGATCCACTTAAATTTCACCCCTATAGGGGGCACTTTTTGTCCCCAGGGAAGGCTGCTTTTTTCTTAGCCTCTTTAGGGACCACTTGAGCTCTTCGGGCTAATGGTCAGACCTTGAACCCCTATAGGATCCACTTGGGTTTTACCCCTATAGGGGGCACTTTTTTGTCCGCAAGGAGGCTGTTTTTCCCTAAACCCTATAGGGACCACTCTGGCGTTTTTTTCAGAAAAAAGCAGAAAATGAAGAAAAGCAACAAACAAAATGTCGTCACCACCGCACACTCGCCGGAATGTTTAATGACCCCCTAGCCGAGCACTTTTTCAATTGAATTCCATTCGACCTGAAAGTCCCCCCGTTCTAATTGCTCCACTATTCCCAGTTCATCATCTTTTCTGGAAAAACGCGAACGTTTGCTCTGAGTCCCCCAGAGACTTCACGTTTCCCGATCAACAACCTAGGTTTGAAGTGTTTTTGAAGCCCTAAGTTTAGATTGAAGCTTGAGTTGATGCTCAGTGAATTTGTGGATACGGAGCCCGAAAAAATCCTAGTTATCCTAACTTTACTGTTACAAGTATTCTATACCTTTTTAACATATTTTTTTCGAATTTTTCATAAGTTGATACTCAGCCAATTTGTTGATACGGAGCCTGAAACAAATCCTAGTTTGCCTGACTTTACTGTTACAAATCTTCTATACGTTTTTATAACATTTTTTTTCGAATTTGTGATAAGTTGATGCTCAGCGAATTTGTGGATACGGAGCCTGAAAAAAATCCTAGTTAACCTAACATTACTGTTGCAAGTCTTCTATAGCTTTTTATAACATATTCTTCTTTCTCATCAGTTGATGCTCAGCCAAATTGTTGATTGTTGATACGGAGTTTGAAGTGAGGTTATTCTCAATAGAGCCAAAAATATCTATTTTTCCATTTTTTTTGCGTTATAGTGTTTCATAAGTTCATATAAAATGCTTTTCCTCCAATTTCTCATAAGCTGATGCTCAGCGAAATTGTAGATGCGGAGCTCGAAAAAAAAAATCCCGGATATCCCAACTTTACTGTTACAAGTCTTCTATGCCCTTTTATAACATGATTTCCTTCAAAACTCTTCAAGTTGATGCTCAGCGAATTTGTGGATACGGAGCTTCAAAAAAATCCCAGTTGTCCTAACTTTGCTGTTACAAGTCTTCTATACCCTTTTGTAACATATTTTTTTTTGAATTAGTCATACGTTGGTGCTCGGCGAAATCATTGATACGGAGTTTCACTGAAATCCGACCTACTTCAAATATTTCTCCAAAACACGAACATTTCAGATATCCTCCATTTTTTATGAGTCCCAAGAGACTCTAATTTTTGATCTATGGCCTGATTTTGAATGCTTTCGACCAAAGGGAGGACATAAATTAATTTTTTCCGCGTATTTCAAGTCGATGCTCAGCGAATTCGTGGATACGGAGTTCTAAAAATTGTAGAGGAAAATCAAAAAATCGCATTTGGAATGTCTTTCGACCATTAAAAGGGCATAAATTCAAAATTTTGAGTTGATGCTCAGCGAATTTTTTTTGATACGTAGTGAGGAAAAAAATTTTTTACAATGGTAAAAAGGTCAACATTTTGCTTTTTTTTATTTTTACGGCCTCTGAGATTTTTTCTGTTTAGTTGATTTTCAGCCAAATTTTTGAGATGTGGGAAAATTTTTAGTGGCCGCTTTAGGGTTATGACGTTTCAGTGGCCACTGTAGTAGTCGAATTAGTGGCCACTTTAGGGGCTAAAAAGGAGAGGTTCCTTTAGAAGCCTACTAGACCACTAAAGCCACTATATTGGCCACCAAGACGTAAAATAGTGGCTTCTGAAGAGGTGAGTTTAGTGGCCACTTTAGTGTCCTTTCCATATAGTCCTTGAGGGACTTCTTAAGTGCTCCTCAGAATTTTTGTGTCCAGACTTTTACGTAATATTTCAACTTTCTTCCTATTTTTCAAGCTTTTTCCTTGTTCTTCTGAATTTTTCTACTCAAAAAAAACGGATCCAGACAATTTCTGTTATATTTTTCCATTTCCTCATAGCTTTCATAATGGTCGAATGAACGCAGTCAGACGTGTTTCCTGTCATTCATAATAGTCGTCCAAAAATCAAAAACATATAAGTGTTCAAAATGGCTGTCTGTTCCTTTTTTGGAAGGCTTTTTTTTCCTTTTTTTTTCTCTTGTTGCTATGATTTTCATGAGGATGAATTTGAAGCCCTGGGATTTTTGGCATTTTCGAGGGAATTTTGTCATTTTTCAATCCCTTTTCGGTACTCTGAACGCGTAAAATCATAAAAAACCGCTTCTTGAGGTGCGCCGGACCTGAAACGGTTTGCGCTTCGAACCATCAAGTAGCTTAAAAATGAAATATTAGAGATTAAGGAAACGCTTTGAGCCATTCCAAATGCGTTTTTCACCTTTTTCGGAGGATTTTCTTTCATTTTTCAATCTTCTATCAGTGCCTTTTAGCATGCTGAACACATAAAATCTGAAAAAACGCTTCTTGAGGTGCGCCGGACCCGAAACGGTTTGCGCTTTGAATCATCAAAAATCCAAAAAATGAAATATTAGAGTTTGAGAACCGGTCCCAACCTCAACGCGACCGTGACGCGTCGAGCCATCCCAAATGCGGTCTTTAGCTTTTTCAGAGGATTTTTTCCATTTTTCAATTTTTCACCAGCGCTTTTTAAGACGTGTAACTGTTTCAAAACGGCTTTTTGAGGTGCGCCGGACCCGAAACGGCTTGCGCTTTGAATTATCAAGCTTAAAAATTGAATATTCGAGATTCGAACCGCAACGCGACCGCGACGCGTCGAACCATTCCAAAACCAGAAAAAAAAATTAGAAAATCGGCATGATTTCCCTGTGAAACAAGGTCCATTGTCGTCCGAAAAAATTTATATTGTCATTTTTTTTTTTGAAACCTGAGATTAGTTTTTGATCCAACAGGTCCAGGGTTCAATCCCTCTTGGTTTTTTGCCATTTTTATCTAATATTTTCATCAACAAACGGAATTAGAAAGCGTCCAAGGCGTTCCAAAAGTTGGTTTTCCGTATTAATCATGGATTTTTGTTATCTCGGGGTCGCATTTGGAATGGCTCAAAGCGTCGTTTTTGATTGGGAGAGATATTCAGCACTTCAAAGCTTCCTGATGTCATCAAGCGAAAGTAGCTTTTGGTCGGGGGCGACTTGAAACAGTTGAGCCATTCCAAGTGCGACCAGAAATTCCAGGATTACGAAAAATTGAATATTGTATATCATTTTACAGTTTCAAGTTACATTTTTCAATCAATTTTCTCAATTTTTATCCGTTCGATACAACGTTCGATATTTATTTTTTTTTTGATTGAATTTTTTTATTTTTTTCGAAATTCGAAGGCCAAATGTGACTTTTTCTGTTTCATTTAAAACCCCCACCCAGAAAAAGCCGGAAATCCGTTGTTCCAGCACGCTAACTCGGACAAAAAAAGCGAGTTTTTTTCAACTTTCAATGTTTATTTTTTTGGCCTGGATTTTTTTGAACTAGGATTTTTTTGAGCTGAAAAATTCTTTTGGCTTCTTATAGGAATTTTATTATTAATTTTTTTCTCTATTCCGGCGAAAAAAATCTAATTTATTGCATTACGCTTTTTTTGAGCAAAAAATTGGAAATAGAAAAAAAGAAATATCAAAAAAAGTATTACAAAAATCAGACGAAAAAAAGTAAAAAAAGTGGTTTTTAAAAAAATATTCTGATTACTTTACTGTTTCAGTTGGAAAAATAGGATTTTTTTCAAAAAAATCAATTATTATTTAATTTTATAAATGTGTTTAACTAACTTTCCGGTTTCAAAAGTTATTTTTCCAAGGAAAGCTCAATTTTAAAAAAATACTAAATAAGTTTTTTTCTGAAAAAAACCCAAATTTCCGAGATTTTTTTGATTTTTTTACATTTTGATATCCCGCGAGTAGATACTTACTGTTATAAAAAAAGCGAAAAAAATTTTCAAAAGTCAGAAAAAAATTGCATTTTTGGACCTACTTATTAAAAAAAGGCTTGAATTTGACCTTTTTAAAAATTTTTCTTTATTTTTTTCTCCAATAATTTTTTTATATTTCGAAAAAAATTCATTTTCATGAAAAAAATTATCTTTTTCAAATTTTTTTCCTCTAAAAAAATGTTTTTTTCGTGTCCCTCGTACTCTTATTCATTGAAATTCGTTTCTCCCCTCTTTAAAAAGAAAAAAAAAGAAAAAGAAGTTGCAGCCGACCACCCCCACTGACAAGCCACGCCCCCACGGTGCTCCTTGGCCACGCCCACTTTTCCGTGCGCCGCCCTCCGCCCGATGTCCGAGGCGAAGCCGCTGCTCCAGCGCTGGTTCTTCAACGCCAGCGCCTTGGGCCACGCTTCCAATGATTACGGTTTCAGAATTATCATTTATTGTCGAGTTTTCAAGATTCTTGTTGTTTTTGAGTGTATAATTAGTGATTTTGAAGTCAGTTTCGTAGAATTTTTGGCGGTTTTTTGACCAAATTTACTGTTTCAAGTTACGATTTTGATCAATTTCGGTTCCGAATTCACTTTTTTAAGGTTAATTTGATAGGATTTATCGTTTTTTCATGCAGAAATCGGTCTCAAAATTATCATTTATGTCGATTTTTCAAGATTTTGGTCGTTTTCGAGTGTATAATTAGTGATTTTGAAGTCATTTTCGTAGAATTTTTGGCGGTTTTTTGACAAAATTCATTGTTTTTAAGTTCCTTTAGAAGGCTTTTATCAATTTCGGCACCGAAATCACTTTTTTAAGTTGATTTTAAAGGGGTTTATTGTCGAAATGATCATTTTTATCGGATTTTCAAGATTTTAGTCGTTTTCAAGCGTTGAATTCTTTCATTTTTCGACGATTTTGAGGCCAAATTCACTGTTTTAAGTTGCTTTGGAAGGCTTACATCATTTTTGGTCTCGAATTTATTTTTTTAGGTTGATTTTTAAGAAGTTTATCGTTTTTTCATGCAAAAATCGGCCTCAAAATTGCCAATTTTGTCGATTTTTCAAGATTTTGGTCGTTCTTGAGTGTTGAATAAGAGGTTTTGAACACATTTTAGTCCATTTTTAGCGGATTTTGGGATCAAATTAACTGTTCTAAGTCGATTTTGAGAGCTTCGATCGTTCGTCTTCTTCTTCGTTTCAAATTAATCAATTTTATCAAATTTTCAAGCCTTTAGTTGCTTTACCTGTGTAGAAACCTTTGTTTGAAAAATATTCCTGAAAGTTTTTTTGAAAAAGTTTTGAATATTTTTTTCATTAAAAAGGGTTTTTAAGCATTCTAGACCGTCCTTTCGATGATTACGGTTTCAAGAATACATTTTAGATCCAATTATTAAAATTTTGGTCGTTTTTAAGTGTTGAATACTTGGTTTTGACTTCATTTTCGTACACTTTTTGCCGATTTTGAGGCAAAATTTACAGTTTTAAGCCAATTTTTAAGGCTTTTATGGTTTTCTTTTTTCAAAATATTGGTTTCAAAAATCTTCATTTTTTTCTGATTTTTCGAGGTTTTATCCGTTTTCTTTCGTTTTTTTCCGAAAAAAATATATATAATTTGAATTTTTGATGCTTTTTTTGTACGTAAAATATGGTCTTCAAGTTGATAATTTATTCGAGTTTTGAAGATTTTTGTCTTTTTTCTACCGATATAAAAATTTTTTTCGCATTTTTTTCTGAATTTTCTATTGGAATCGTGATTCTAAAAAAACTTCGAGAAATCAAATTTTGTTTCGAAAAAAATTACGAGGCTTTTTTTGCGCTATTTTTTTCTGTTTCAGTTCAAGTTTTTTTGAATTGTTTTTCAAAAAATTTTTTTTTTCGAATATGAGTTTTCTGAAATTTCATTGATTTTTTTGAAGCAATTTTTGATCATGAGTTCCATTTTTTTGAATGTTTATTAGTTGAAATTGGAGACCGACTCAAAAAAACTAAACTTTCCGAGTTTTTTTCTTTCCACTGATTCCGGTTTCAATCGTGCGTCAAGTTTCAATTCCAGAATAGTTTTTTTATTAATCAATTCATCACCATTAAGCGATTAATGTTATTTTTTTGATTATTTTTTTTATTTTTTTTATTGTCAGAGTTTTTTTATAATTTCCAGATTTGATATCTTTTCGGCACGTCTATACACATTTTTTTCCCGTTTCAAAGTTGCTTTTTAAAGAATTTTTTTGAAAAAAATTGTTTCCCTTTTTATTTTTTTGACGTGGCTCATTAGTCTAATGACATTAGGGATCCAAAAATATTTATTTTGGTTCTTAAAAATTTTTAATTTTTGGTTAATATGTAGAATATTTGTGAATCAGGCCTAAAACGGAATTTTCGAGATTTATTGATTTTTGAAAAATTTTGGAAACTCTTCCAAGGTTTATTTCTTCTCAACTTATATTTTTTATTCTCCTCGGAGTTTTTCTGAATTTTCGAAGCTTCTGAAAAACGCTCTTAAAAAAATTCTTAAAAAAAGTGTTTTTTTGTAATTTTTTTGAAGTTTTTTTGCCGTTTTTTTTTTAAATTTTCTATTATTCTTCAAAGCAAGTTTTTCTTCTTTCATTTGAATTTCGAAGGCTTCTTTTCGTAAATCTCGATTATTAAAATCAAAAAAGGCCATTTTCGGGTCTTTTTCGGGATATTTTAGGGAGTTTTTTTAGTAAATTCAAAACAGGCCATTCTCGGGTCGTTTTTGGGACAAATCAGGGAGATTTCAAGGAGTTCAAAATAAGGAAAATTTCGAGTTATAGTTGGGGAAAAAAATCAGAACGTATTTATTTTTTCTTCTTCCAAAAGTTGGAAAAAATAATCTTGAGATCCTTTTTCTTGGGATCAAACTATAGACATTTTTCGCTTTTTTCCCGTCTTTTTATACCTCCTCGAGTGCATTTCAATACGTTTTCCCATGAATAACTCACTTCAATTTGTCGGAGACATTTTTCGAATTTTTTATGACTTTTCATTATGATGGCTTTTATTCGAAAAAGGGCTTTTTTAGGCGATTTTAGGGAGATTTTTGATTTTTTTACGACATGACTGAGAAAAACTCTTGTGGCCACTTCAGAGGTTTCTCAAGGGATATTAGGAGAGGACACTAAAGTGGCCACTGAAACTAGCTCTATAGAAGTCACTTTTTTGCTTAGGGGCCACTATAGTGGCAGAGTAGTATCCAATAGACTTCTGAAGAGGTCACTAATTTTAGCCACTTAAGTGGCCACTAATTTGACAGCTTTAGTGAACAATAAAACGTCAAAACCTTAAAGTGGTCACTAAAAATTTTGATTTTTCTACAACCGGACTGAGAAAAACTCTGATGGCCACTTAAGAGGTCCCTGAAGGATTACTTGGAGAGGACATTAAAGTGGCCACCTAAATCAGCACTATAGAAGTCACTATTTTACGTTTTAGTGGCCACTATAGTGGTTTTAGTGATTCTTAAAGAGGCCCCTACATCCAGCCACTTAAGGGGCCACTAAATCGACAGCTATAGTGGTCAATAAAACCTCAAAACCCTAAAGTGGTCACTAAGAATTTTCCCAGTGAAGGCTTCTTTTCGTCAGTTTTGATTATTGAGCTCAAAAAAAGGCGATTTTCGGGAGATGTCGAAAGGATTTTTCCGGAAAATGTAGACGATTTCTGACTCTCTACGAGCGTCATAGCTCTGAATAGAAAAAAAGAAAGGGAACGTTCGAAGAAATATGAAAAGCCTTCATTAACGTAATTATACGGGGCGAGCACTTGTTTGTCTGCCCCTCTTCGACATTTTTATCAAATGACACGTTTTTTTGAGAAATTACATGTTAGATTGATAGGGAAAAAAATGTCTCAAGCTGATGATTTTCATAGGTTTTTTTCGGCAAAATTGTTCAATAGAAAAAAATATTTTTTTCCATTTTTTTAATGATTTCTAGCTGGATTTTTTTAGCGGATAAAATCGTATTTTTTTGAATTTTCTTTTTAAAAAAACTTGTGAAGCTTTCTAGACCGGATTCTGAAGCTTAGAAAAAAAGAAAAATTAAATTTTTGAGATTGAAATGTTATAAGATTTTTGAGGATATTATCAGAGGAATCTCTTGTAAATCTTCCGAAAATGGTTTCTCTGAAAAGTCTGTTTTTTTTTTCATGTGATCTCGCTTTTCTTTAAAAAAATTTTTTTTGACGACATCGCAAAAGTCCCGCGCCTCGCTTTTTGAAAGCTTTCCAAATTTTTTTTTGACTGCGGGAGAAAGGCGATGTCGCGTATACACGTATACACATACCGCCTTCCACACAAAAGCTCGATTTCCGCGATGAAAGTGGTACATTGACGACATCGCAAAAGTCCCTCGGCTTGCATTTTTCTAGGCGCAATCACGAATTTTCGGAATAATACAACTTTTGTTAAGACTGCGGGAGAATCGCGATGTCGCGATGTCACGTATACACGTATATACACAATGCCTCTCACGCAAAGCCTGATTTCCGAGATGAATGCGGTACATTGACGACATCGCAAGAGTCCCGCGTTGCATTTTTTTCGGCGCAGTCACGAATTTTCGAAATATTCTAATTTTCTGCGGGAGAAATGCGATGTCGCGTATACAAGCTTACACATATTGTCTTTCACACGGTACATAAACGACATCGCAAAAGTCCCGCGCCTCGCATTTTGAAACCTTCCAATTTTTTTTTTCGACTGCGGGAGAAATGCGATATCGCGCGCGGTGACGTCAATGTGCCGCAACAACCTATACAAGACGAATATGCAAAATTTTCAGCGTCATCGTCGTCGCTGCTGTTCGGCGGCAACCAGACGTCGTTGCTGTTCGACCTCTTCGGACAGGCGATGGAACGGCCGCCGGGCGACACCCGGACGTTGCTCCAGAACCTCTACTACTTCTACATGCCCTTCTGCGTCTTCGTCGGCCTCACAGGGAATACCATGGTCTGGATCCTTATTAGGTACGTTTTTTCCTTCTCTCTTCAAAAAAAAAAGTTGGGAAATATCTTCTTTTTGACAATGGTCGCGCCGTGGGCGGGTCGACCTGGTTTTCCAGTTTTTGGGCAAAAAAAGGACTTTTTTTCAAACTTCGAGCTTGAAGGCTTCAAACATCTCATTGTCACTATTCCCATGTTTCATAACCCCTCTGTGAGAGAAAAGAGAGCGCAGACAGGTCAGACACAAATTAGGAAAGGCGAATCGCGGGTAACCCAATTAGACTAGCCTTTCTCCTTCTTTTTTTCCCTTTTTCCACTTGTTAATTTCATTTTCCTTGGCCTGAAATAGAACGGAGATGAAGCTTCCCGGTTCAAGTGTCCATTTTTTTGGGGGGATTTTTTTGAAATGTGGGTTAAACTGTTTTTTTGAATCTCTAGATCTGCATCTTCTTCAGTTCAAAGTTCTTCGAAATCGACCGCACTTGGAATGGCTCTGAAGGCTGCGAAACAGTTGCGCCCGACCAAATGCGACTTGCGCGCGAGAGCTCCGAAAAACGCTAGAATGAGCGTCCGCGACCCTTTGAGCCATTCCAAACGCGACCACGGTGTTTAAACGAGCTTTATACTTTATTTCAAAGCCATGGTCGCATTTGGAATAGCTCTGAGCGCTGCGAAGCAGATGCGCCCGAACAAATGCGACTTGCGCGCGAGAGCATAGAAAAGCGCTAGAATGAGCGTCCGCGACCCTTTGAGCCATTCCAAATACGACCACGGTGTTTAAACAAGCTTTATACTTTATTTCAAAGCCATGGTCGCATTTGGAATGACTCTTTTTTGCAAAATTTTTTGCTCTATCATTTCTCCAACGACCGTCATTTATATGCAGGACCGATGAACTCTTGAGGCAAAAAATTAGTTATTCCAAACATTTTTCCGCCAATTTTCATTTGAAATAGTTTCGAGAAAAAAAGCTGGCTCGAATTTTTTTTTTGAGTGTTTATTTTCGAAAAAAAAAGTCCAAATCCGATTTTTCCGTTTCAAACATCAAAAAGAAGCCCCGAAATTGTTTTTTCCTGACGTAAGTGAGCTTATTTAACTCGCGGGAAATCAAAAAATGCTCCCTCGCAACTTATTCAATTATCCGAGGCCCTTTCATTCTGAGAATCCATGAAAATCTTGTTTTTTTTCGAACAAAATCTTGGGAAAAAAGGCGCAAATCGCCGCTGGCCAAATTGCATTACGAGGCTTGTCGCTTCTTCCGTGTTTTATCGAATGAAAAAAGAAGAAAGACGGGAAAACACTGAGACCTTTAAAGGGAGCGAGGCGGTTTAGTTGAGGAAAGGTTGCTCTGTTGAACAGATTGAGGGATTAAAAAGAAAGAGACGGTTTCCCCGAGGAAAGTATGCTCTGTTGAAAATATTGAGATATTTGAAAATGACGAGATGGTTTCTTTGAGAAAATATTGCTCTGTTGATCGGACCGTTTTTAAAAAAAAGCCGTCTTTTTTGAGGAAAGTTCGCTCCGTCGAACATATGGAAAGATTTTGCAAGAGAAAATCCATTAACTATTCAAATGAACGCGAGCGAGGCGGTTTTAGTCGAGGAAAGGTTGCCCTGTTGAACAGATTGGGAGATTGATAAGAAGGAGGCGTTTTCTTTGGAGAAAGTTCGCTCCGTCGAACAAATGGCCGGATTTTGTAAAATTACAGCTATTTTCACTATAAATATTTTCAAATTCGCCCTACATCTATTACGTGAATTTTAGTACTTGTGTGTGAGAAATAAAACATTTTGATTGATTTTGATTGAAAAGGACTAGGCCTTTTTTTTTAGGAAAATTCGCTCCATCGAACAAATAGACCCCAAAAAAAACTATTTATTTTCAGTTTTTGAAGCATTTTTTCAAGTTTTTCATGACAAAATTTGCGTTTTTTTTTAACAAAAAACGCCTTTTTCTGGGTATATTCATCGGAAACCCTCCGAAAACTTTCGTTTGGAAGATTCGAAATCTAATTTCGAAGCCTCTCAAAAGACGTCAAAAATGGGATTTTGGTCCGCTATTCCTCGAGTGAACATGTCTGGAAACGACAGCCGACAAAGAAGTGAAAGATCAAAAATCATCTCTGAAGCAAGGCTGCATTTGAACTTTTGCCTTTTTAAATAGGTTTACCGATTCGAGGGAAATTTATTTGAAGCATAAATATATGATTTTCAGTATTCTTCCTTCGGCGACCCAAAAAAAAAACATTTTTTTTAAAAGGCTTCTGAAGCTTTGAACGACTCCAGTTTTTTTTTTCATTGGAGCAATCTTTCGAATTGAAAAACAGTTCCTTTTTTGATATTTCATTTAGTGCGAAAAAAAGTTGATCAGTTTATAACCTCTAAACCCCTATAGAGACCACCTAAATTTAACCCCTAAAGAATTCGATTTTCTCCTTAACCCCTAAAAGGACCACTTGAACCTTAGAGGGCCAGGAGGCAGATTCTAAACCCCTATAGGGACCGCTTGAGCTTGAGGGGCCACGGTTCAAAGCTTGAATCACTTTAGGGGCCACTTGAGCTTGAGGGACCACGAGTCAAAGCTTAAATCACTATAGGGGCCACTTGAGCCTACGAGGATTACGGGTCAGACCCTAAAACACTATAGAAACCACTTGAGCTTAGATGATTCACAAGTCAAAACATGAAACCCTATAGGGACCACTTGAGCTTGAGCGGATCACGGGGCAGACCTCTAAACCCCTATAGGTGCCCCTTGAGCTTAAAGGGACCACGGTTCAAAGCGTAAATCACTTTAGGGGCCACTCAAGCTTTAGGGGACCACCTGATAAAGCGTGAACCCCTATAGGGACCACTTGGTCTAAAGAGGATCACGGTTCAAAGCTTCAACCACTAGAGGGACTACTTGAGCTTAAAGGGGAGTATTTTAAGCTTTGACCCGTGGTCCCTTCAAGCTCAAGTGGTTCCTACAGTGGTCTGACTTTCTCCCTGACTCCCCTACAGGGACCACTTGGGCTTAAAGGGACCGTTTGTCAAAATGTAAACCCCTTTAGGGACCACTTGAGCTTAAGGGGACTACGAGTCAAATCATAAGACCCTATAGTGACCACTTGAGCTTGAGGGGGCCACGGTTCAAAGCTTAAACCCCTATAGGGACCACTTGAGCTTAAAGGGGAGTATTTTAAGCTTTGAACCCTGCTCCGCTTAAGCTCAAGTGGTCCCTAAAGTGGTGTGATTGTCCCTAACCTCTATAGGGATCACCTTAGTTTTCCGAATATTTTTGAATCAGGAACTTTTATTATTTCCTCATATGTGTGTGTATTTTCGCGTCCAGACCGGTCGAATTGACAAATGAGTTTCGCCCCGAAGGCTGAGCCGGCCCAGGAGGAATGTGATAGACGTTTGATGGATCGACGTCTTCTCCCGATGACGACCTTCTTTTTTCCCCCTTTTCTTTCCCCTTCCAACCGGAACAGAAGCTCCGCCAAATGGGTCTCCAACCACTCTTCTTCTCACTTTTTTTTTTCGAGCTCAATGGGGAAAAAAAGTCGGATCAAAAATCAGGAAATTCCTCGAGAAATCAAGAAATTTGAAGCTGAAAAGCTTTTTCTGGCTTGAAAGACTATTTTTAGCAGGATCAGGCTCGAAAAATCGATTTTTTTTTAGTCCCTAACTTCCAAAAAAAGAAATAACCTGATTTCCTGTTTCAAAAAGAAAAATTAAAATATATAAAAATTTTTCAGCGATTCAATTGAGTGTCAATAAATTTTAAAAAAATTAATAAAAAATTTTTTTTTCTTCGTAAATTTAAAAACCCAGGTTTTTTTTAAAAAAGACTCGATTTTTTTGGCCATTTTTGAGGCTTTTTCCTCTTTTTTTCCAGCTTCTTTTCTCCACAGACAAGAAATAAACCCCTTAAATGACCACTTAAACGAATCTCAAATCTTCAAGACGTCACAAATAAAAATAAATATGTTTTTTTGTTCAAAACTTCAATTTTGACTCGAAAAAAGCTTCGAAATGACCATAAAACTCGTAAAAAAATGCTATTTTCCACAACACCACGACGCCTTTTTACGGACCAAACATTTCAAAATTTTTTTC
This sequence comes from Caenorhabditis auriculariae, assembly GCA_904845305.1. Classification (NCBI taxonomy): domain Eukaryota; kingdom Metazoa; phylum Nematoda; class Chromadorea; order Rhabditida; family Rhabditidae; genus Caenorhabditis; species Caenorhabditis auriculariae. The sequence continues at coordinate 281,488 of CAJGYM010000013.1, read as the reverse complement.
ATCATTTTCAATTTTTTTCATACAAAAAGCAAAGTTTACCTTTTTTTATACAAAAAAATCGACTAAAAAAATCGAAAAAAATCGACCAAAAAAACTCGTAAAAAGGTTATTTTTTTCCCAACACCACGACGCCTTTTTACGGACCAAACATTTGAAAATATTTTTCTTTCCAAATTTGCATTTTTCGCGCACCGATTTGATTCGATTCGAAACCTAATTTCTGGTTTCTTCGAAGAAATTTTCATACATTTTCCAGAGTAATCATGTTTTCTGGCCGCATCTAAATTTACTGCCTTTCCCTTAATTAAACTCGGTTAAAATTACTCTTTTTTTTTGATCATTTAGTTCTTTCGAAAAAGCTCTCGTTTGATTGAGGCTTTTTGGTGGAAGAAGGGAAGTTGATTAGAATTTCGCTCTGAGAGAAGAGAAACTCCGGAAAAAAAGAGGCTTTTTGCAGGGAAAGGACCAATTTTGGTTGAAGTTTCAACCGGGGGGTTAATCATATTTACTTGGGTTTTGCAGTAATTAAAAGTAATTTTGAGGAGAAAGTCGGGAAAAATGTGTCGAGGATGAACTTTGGGCCGTTTTTGTGCGAAAAAAAAAATTGTCTTTTTATTAGAATTTTCAGTGTTTTAACACTTAAAAAGAAACGGAAGAGGATTTTTCAAAAAAATTAAAAAAATTAATCTTTCTCCATGAAGAATACAATTTATTTGAAAAGAAAAAAATTTTTCAATTTTTTTATCGAAAGTTCAAGCCTAAGGTCGCATTTGGAATGGCTAACGGTTGACTCAAGACCAGAACCGGCTTGCGCGTTCAAAAATTGGTGGAACCAGAAGCTAAAAATAAACCGCAACGCGACCGCGACGCTTCACATGATTCCGAAAGTTCCTCCAGATTAAAGAAGCGTCCGACCAAAAACGACTTACGCTTCAAGGCATCGTAAAGTGTTGAAACAAGAATCTAAAACAGACGCGCAACGCTTCGAATCATTCCGAAATTTTCTCGCATTCAAGATGCGTCCGACCACAGCCGACTTGTGCGTTGAGCCATCGGAAAATGTTGGAATAAAGAGCTGAAAAAACCGTGACGCGACCGCGACGCTTCAAATCATTACGAAACATCCTTGACGGCGCTCCCGAAAAACTTCCGCTTTGAGGCATCTTAAAATTTCGGAATCGAAAATTTTAAGGCGTCTTAAAATTTTGGCGTCAAATTTAAGGCGTCTTAAAATTTTGGAATCGAAAATTTTGAGGCGTCTCAAAATTTTGGAATCGAAAATTTTGAAATCGTAACGCAACAGTAACGCAACAGTAATGCAACAGTAACGCAAGAGTAACGAAACCGTAACGTAACAGGAACGCAACCGAAACGCGACAGTAACGCAAGAGTAACGCAACCGTAACGTAACAGGAACGCAACCGTAACGCAACCGAAACGCGACGTAACGCGACCGCAACCCGACCGTACCGCGTCCGCAACGCGACAGTAACGCAATCTCCGTAACCGTACTGTTATAGTCTGTGCAGATTTTGAATGTGAAGTCGTCGCTCATGCTCCGCCCCTAATGGTGCGATAAAGCGATTGCGTTACTGTCGCGTTACGGTTGCGTTACTGTTGCGTTAAGGTTGCGTTACGGTTGCGTTACTGTGCGTTACGGTTCTTTAACCCCAACGCAACCGCGACGCCTCAAATCTTTTCGAAACTCCCGTCCGAAAATGACTTGCGCTTCAAGACATTGGAAAGAATTAGAGCCATTTTTGACCACGGCTTTTCAGTTCGGGACAAGATTATACAGTGGCGCTTCTGATAAACGGTCATCAAAAACCAAAAAGTAGTGTGATTTTAATTTATATAAATTTTTTCCAGAAGCAATCGGATGCTGTCAAAGTTGCCGACGAACACCTACCTGCTGTGTCTGGCGGCCATGTCGTCGCTCTTTTTATTCTCGCTACTTTTATTTTGGATTGAGGAGGTCGCTTATATCTACTTCTATGTACGTTGCATGCCTTCTACAGTCTCCCCTCCGCACCTTTTTTCATTTATTTTTTAAAATCATGGTGGCACTTGGAATGGCTGACTCAAGATGCGACCGACCAGAAACGAGTTGCGCGTTGAGGCAGTTTGAAAAAGCTACTCAACGCTTTGAGCCATTCCAAATGCGACCATAGAGTTTCACGAGAGAATTAAAGACACTATATTGAAAAACAATCAGCAAACTCTCTTAAGAAAAAAAAACTGGTTAAAAAAATGCATTTTTAGATAGTTTAAAGCATAAAAAACCTAGATTTTGAAAGAAAAAAAAAAGCAAAAATGAAAAAAACCTCCGCGAGGATCGAACCAGAGACCTCTCGAACGCCAGCAAAGGCCTTATCCACTGCACCAGCATGGAAAGCATGGCTCAAACCTGTCATGTACACAGTACCGCTATCGTTGGAATGAGAAAAATGTTGAAATTTCATTAAAAAAAGTTCGAAATTAAGGTTTTTGGTTCATTTTGAAGGATTTTCAAGTTTGAATTCATTAAAAAGAATTATCATGATAAAAGTGTGTAATATTTCGTAATTTACTTAAATTTGTAGTTTTTTTTTTTAAATTTAATGGTTCAAAAATAGTTTCAGGACATTTTCCATGATTCCCTGCTGCGGAACAGCAACTTCAGCTGCATGATCAACACGTTTTTGGCCCATGTCTGCGATTTTTCCTCGGTCTGGCTCATCGTTCTCGTCGGATTCGAGCGGCTAATTCTGCTCCATCGCAAAAATCGCAGTCTTACTGTAGAGAGGTACGGTGATAATTAATAAATATCCATCCTATTTCTGATAAAATGGCAAAATTTACAAAAAAAAAATTCAGTGGAAGGTCTCGTCGCGATTAGAGGCGAATGATGAGAAATTACTGTAGCTTTTTTTTAACAAACTTTTTTTCATGAAAAATTAGTTTTTTTCAGTATTAAATATATTTTTTTTCAAGGTGAGAAAAATTAAAGTCACGAATATCTTTTTTTAAAAATTTATTTCGAAAAATCATATTTTTTTAATATTTTTGTTTTAGCCACCCGCACGAATTCGATGAATAAATTCCGGATTTTGAAATCTTTTTTTCCAAATTCTAAAAAAATGAAGTTGAAAAAAATTGATAGAAAATGAAAAAAATTCGTCTTTTTTTCCGTCTGAAAAAAATCCGAAAAATATATTTGTTTGGTTATTATTTCAGTTTCTATAATTTAAAAAAACTTCAAAAATCAGAGAAAAAAACCTTTTTTTCTCATTTTCTGTTTAAAAAAACTGCAGGAAAAAGGTTTGCGAATTGGAAAAATTTGCTATTTTTTTCAAAAAAATATTCATGGAAAAACCTTTTTTTCATTTTTCTTTCTTTAACAATAATCAAAAAAATTTTTTTGTAGAGCCCGAGTTCAAATCGTAGTGCTTCTGGGCATAGCCATGCTGTTCAACGTCTGGATTCTGTTCGTGGCCGAGATGGACGAGGCCGGCCAATGTGACATCAACGAGAATTATATCAACCTCTACAATACTATGACCGTTTTGGAGGTTTTTTTCGAAAAAAAAAAATAAATAACTGAAGTTCCGGTTTCAATCATTAATTTTCGCCAGTTCAGCTTTTCCTTGCGCGATCAAAATCATTGTCCTATTGCTTTAATTGAATTGGCAAAAATAGAAAATTAGGTGATTTTAGAATGATTTTTTTTGATTTAGGAAGATTTTCCATTGATTTTCCGAGGATACGTTCAATTTTATAGTGAAGATACAGTTTTAAAGTAAAAATATCGAATTTTGACGGTTAAATAGAATATTTTTTTGTAGTTTTTTGAATAATTTTTGACTGAAAATCGCTTTTTTGGTTGATATTGGGGTTTTAGAAAGTTTTTGAGAACATTTGTTCGAGAAAAATGATGATTTATTGACCACAGATTTGAAAATATTCACTTTAGTGACCACTTGAAGAGCTGAAACCCCTTAAAAACTATTGAGAATCCGAAAAAATCAGTAAAAAATACTTACGGTTAAAAAAAGGTTGATTTGAAAAATTAAATTTTGACCAAAAAAATTGAAAATTAAAAAGTTAACTTAAAAATAAAAAGAGTTTTTTTAACCCTAAAGATTATTTATACTGACTTTTTTTCCGATTTCCTAATTTTTTTAGGGGTTTCAGCTCTTCAAGTGGTCACTAAAGTGAATATTTTTCAAAGATCTGGTCACAAAATTTCCGTTTTTTTACGAAAAAAATGTTCGCAAAAAAACTTTCTTCAACCAAAAAAACTAATTTCTGTCATAATTCATTTAAAAAAACTACAAAAATCCTCTATTAATCCGCCAAAAATTTGATATTTTGACTTTAAACTGTATCTTCACCATAAAATTGAACGTGTTCTCATTAAACCAATTGAAAAAAACTTCCTAAAAAATTCTAAAAATCGCCTAGTTTTAAAAATTTTTTTCAAAAAAACCTCTATTAAACCGCCAAAATTTGATGTTTCGACTTTTTAAAAAACTTCGAAAGTTGAAATCCTTTCAGACGGTCGTTTGCATGGCGGTCCCTTCAGTAATCATCATCATTTCCAACGTTTTGGTCGTTTTCAAACTGAATGCCCATGTTAGGTACGTTTCGAAATGGCTATGAAAGAATATAATATAAGTTGGTCCGTTTCTCCTTTGAGCACCTGGTTGACAGAAATCAATTTTACGCTTTGAATTTGAGCAATTTTTGAGAAAAAGCGGATAAGGTTTGATATCGAAAAATTCCTGAAAAGAGTGGAAAATTGGACTTGGAAAAGGGCATGCTGGAAAGTGCGCGCTGTGCGCACTCTTTTCTCGTGCGCACGTAAGGAAAATGCGCACTCTTTTTTCAAATTTTGTACAGGAAATTGCGCTCTCTTTCTAACAACAGGAAAATGCGCACGGTTATCAAATTGCGCTTTTTTCTAGATTGAAGTCCACATAAACCATCTCACTTTTCTCTTTGTCATGAAGAAATCTTTCAGCTAAAGATGAATTGAACATCTTTTGATTATTTGATAATTTATGGAGAATATTTCTTATCAGGAATGGTCTGCGGTCACTTCGGAATGAGACCAGGTGTAGTTATGCAAAAAAAGTGAGATGCTCTTTTTGAGACCAAGCTGATTCCAAGCTTGGTCTCAAAAAGCTGCCGCGAAAAAAATCTGCTAAAAAAAGTGAGATGCTCTCAAAATATACAGATCTTTTCCATCTGATAACATTAAACAATACAGAGTGGAGGAATAATTACTGCGACAAAAGTTTTTTAGCATTTGCTCTCGCCGACCCGAGCTCATTTTTGTTCCAGTCATTATTCCTACCTTCATCAAGCCTTCTTCTATAATATGATGATGCCACGCTGACTTTCGGAAAAGTCGTTTCTGCCTTTTGGGCGTTTATGGCAAGGCAGGCAGGCTTGGCTATGAAGGCCTAAAGCCCCCTAGGACTTGATTTTTTTAATTTCGAAAAAAGCGCGGGCTCGGGCCAGAGATTCAAGAAACTTTTTTTATTTCATTAAAAAAACATTTTCACCGAAAAAAATATTTTTTTACATGTTGAATCACATTTTTTTAATAACTCAATGAAGAAAAAAATAAGCAAAAAAACCCCGCTTTTTCTCGTTAAAACAGCTAAAAAAATTCGAAATGAAGAAAAATTTGAGCTTTTTGGGCCGGGCCGAACCACCAAAAAAATTTTTTTCAGTGATTTTTTTACAGCCAAGTACAACACTGGAAAAAATCTTGACTCAAAGTTACTTCATTACGCATCAAGGCCGTATGAGAGGGAGTTTATTGCGACGTTCAGAAATTATTCGATAAGGTCGCCCTGAAGCTCAATTTGAACGTACTTTTTAAGGTTTCGATTCTCGAAATTGATAACGATTCACGTCTATGTAAGCAATTAAAAGAAGTCGCAAAAATTGAAGGAATTGTTTTTCCGAAAAAAATAGAGAAAAAAAGGGTATCGCGAGACCCTCTGAGGCATATCGCAGGGTCTGAAGCCTATCGATGGTAACCCAAGTATACCTCTGAGGACTTTGAGCAAAAATGAGATAGACTTGAGGGAGACTCTAAAGTACCTCCGAGATAGCTCAGATATAGCTAGTCTCTGTAAGAGATGAGGTCAACTCAGAGAGCAGTAAACAAGATAATTTGAAAGGTGTGTACCTTTTTTCTCAGTACCTTATGGGGTTTAGCAGATAGTATTGCCTGTTTTTAAGTACCCTTACTTACTAGGGAACTACTCGGACTCGGGTACGCGGATCGAGTTCAAACTTTAGTGGTTTATAGACCTAAGTGAAAACACTTGAAAAACAAGTGAGAATATCTGCTAAACCCAATAGAGAACTGAGAAAAAAATTAGTAGAAAAATGTGAAAAATTAGACCTGAAAAATTTTTCAGAATACTGCTTTTTACCTTATTTAATATTTTAATAAAATCGCCTTGAATGATCCGGCTATGATAAACACTAAAAAAACTTTTTTTCCAGCCAAAAAGAAGGAGGAAAAGCAAAAAAATTTGATAGTTTTCAAGCCTAAACTGTTCATTTTTCAAAAAAATAGTTTTCTCAGAAGTCTATAGGATTTAGCAGATAATCTCTCTTGTTTCCAAGTACTTTTTACCCGGGTCTATAAGCCACCAAAGTTTGAACTCGATCCTTGAATGCGAGTTCGCGTAGTTCCCTAGTCAGCTCAAAACCAATTTTTCGAGTCCTTATCGAAAAAAAGGTCTTATCCGGTTAGAAGAATGGAGTTTTGTGCTTTTTTTCTGTTATCCCATTGACTCCAAAAATTTTTTTGAGAAACTTCAATGTGCCTCTTGTAACAGTACACACCAGTTTGCCTACTGACTTTTTGGCCGTTCTGCTCAAAAAAACTGTGACAAAACTGATTTTCGACCATCTGCGTACCGCAGTCAATTGGGTGCCACTACATTTTCGAGCGGCAGTTCATGTTAATTTTTTTGATTAAATCCCTGTAAAAACTTTATAAAAAAATAATTGTGAGTTTCCGGTCTTTATTGACTATTGACAATTGACATATTGACAGCTCCTTCATTTTGTCGCAGTAATAATTCATCACCCTGTAAATTTTCTTCAGAAATATTTTTGAACCTCGAAAGGTCCTTTCGATTTGTATTTCACATATTTCCCTTTTATAATATAGTTTGTCCATGTTTTGAGTTTCAAGCAGCAATCTCTGCCCCAAACAAAGCCTGTGAGTGGCTCGTTCTCTGATTGGTTTGATCTACACATAAGAGGCGGAGTTCGACCGATGACTTGACATTCAAATTCTGAACAAACTATAAACGCCGACTGTGGCTTTCTTCGGAAAAATAACATTCCAAAATTTAAAAACACATTATCACGTGAAAGGTAAATCAGTCTGACCAGTCTAGTGACCGCCTGGTATTATTATTGAAAAAAAGATGAATTCTGAAAAAAATCAGTTATATCAACTTCAAATAATCCGAAAGAACAGGATTTGATAACCGTGCGCATTTTCCTGTTGTTAGAAAGAGAGCGCAATTTCCTGTACAAAATTTGAAAAAAGAGTGCGCATTTTCCTTACGTGCGCACGAGAAAAGAGTGCGCACAGCGCGCACTTTCCTGCATGCCTTGGAAAAGCCTCGTCTTGTTTGAAAAATCTCAAGTTTGAGCTTTTTTTTGAACGCGAGAGAGGTCACTAGAGGGATTAGGGGGATGTAAACAAAAAAAAAAACAAAGCCACGCGACGCACACGCGCATTCGTCTGATGGGGCGCGCTTGCTGTTTTTCCCCTTTTTTTGGGATCCTATGCCGTGTTCAATTTGATTCCGCGAAATGCGAAATACCCGTTAGAGAAAGGAAAAGATCACTAAATTTTGGAGAGTCAGAGATCATTTTGCATTTCGCGGAATACAATTGAACACGGCACTAATTCTGCTCGGAAAAGAAAAATTTAAAAAAAAGTTTAATCTCGCTTTTTGCGCGTCGCTTTTCATGCATCGCGTGCATTGCATACAACACATTTTATTTTCCGCCGTTGCGGTGGGTGTGGCGTCGATTTGGTGTCGCCGTGAATTAGTGCTCCCTGGAGGGCTAAAAAAGTTCAGGGCCTGACTTCTGAGCCTCCAAAGCGATCCCTATAGTGGTCTTTTAATCGTTTCTTAAAATTTTTTTAACCTCCGTTTATCCATGAACCAAAAATTTACTGATTTTTTAAGTTTTGGAACACTAGAGCAGTCACTATAGGGGATAGGGAGAAAAATTTCCCCATGGTGGACACGATAGTGCTCCCTAGAGGGCTAAAATCCAAGTGGTCCCTATAGGAGTTTAAAGTTTCATTCCAATCCCTTAAAGCTTGAGTGGTCCCTAGAGTGGTCTTTTCATTTTTGTCTTGATTTAAAAGTTAGAAAGTCATGGCGTGCTCCCCCTAAAGTGGCCACTTTGAGATATAAAAATGTCCCTTGAGGGGACCCTACAACAGCCCCTAAGGTTACCTCTCTAGGGACCACTCTGACGTTCCTGAGAGCTAATTTTTGTCTTGAAATTTCAGTTTTTAACCATTTTTCATCGAAAATTCCAATTTTCAGAAGAAATCCGGGCTCCCCGGCCGTTTCTTTCAACACGGCGGATGTCGTTCTGACGACGAATACTTCGGCGCCAAGCCACACTTTGAAAAGTTATACGAGGTAACTTTTCTAATTTTCTGTTAAGGGGCGAAAATTCTTGAGAATTTGCTGGAAATTAATATGATTCTGACGTAAAATTCTCAAAAAACAGCACAAAAAAAAATTTATTTTCAGCTTCAGGAAGAAAAAAACCGAGTTTAATCAAGATAAAAAAAGGTTCTTATAAAGTCCAAAAATTCAGCCGAAAATCGAAATTTTCGAGCTTTGACCTTTTTCACTAAAGTGGTGACTTTGAAGGTTTTCAAATTCGACAAAACGGCAAAAAAATTACGAAAAAAATTGATTTTTATTGCAACCCTATAATTTCTTAAATGATTGAAATTCGCTCAATTTTTCTGTCAGAAATCAACTTTTTTTATCCGTTTTTTTCAATATTTTCACTAAAGTTTTCACTTTAAAGCGTTTTTTTAAACCACGAAAACCGTCAAAAATCTATTTTTTTAAATCTAAAACTCGTTATTTCTGACAAAAATTCGATTTTTTTCTACCCGTTTTTCTTCAATATTTAACCTTTGAACTTTGAAAAAAATATTTTTTTTTGTCAAAAAAATTGGAAATTTCAGAATATCCAGTCGCTTTTCACTGGACGTCGAAAGAGTGCCCAAGAAGAAAAAAAGGTGATTTTTTTGATTTGTAAATGGAATTTTGAAGAAAAAAATGACTTTTAGAAGGGCCTCCGGTACACGGACATCCAACTGACGCGGTCACTTTTGGTCGTCACCTGGGCTTTTATCATGTTGAACCTGCCCAATTACCTGTACCGCATCGCTTGTATCCTTTTTGGCATTTCTGATCAGGTTGGACTTTTTTTTCTTGGTTTTTGAAAATTTCTGAAGTTTTCTCCGTGAAGTTTTCTGCATATTTTTTTGAGTAAATTTAAATTTTCATCCTTAAATTGGGGTAAAAATTATGATTTATCATGATTTTTTTATCATTCTAGACGCTTCAAGGCTTGGATTTCTCGAATTTTATATTTTCTTAAAGCTTTTTTCATAGAGTTTTCTGCATAATTTTGAATGAAATCGAAGGACATGTTTAGACAATATTATTTTTTTAAAAAAAGTGAATTTTTTTGAAAATTTTTTTATCAAAAAAACTGGAAACCCCTGAATTTTATTCGAAATTATTACATTATAAAGTCATTTTTTTCAAGAATTTTCATTTTTTTCCGAGAGTTTTAAACTTTTTTTAAATGAATAAAAAAAGGCGCTAATAGTTTCTTTTTCCTACCTCTGTAAGCTTCCTACAAATTTTTCGTAGTCCTAGGCAACATTCTGACAAGTTTCAGCCCATATTTATCCAAAAAAATCTTTCACAAAGTACAATTTCATAGACGTCATGTGAAATCATTCCTTTTTGGGTGCGAGTTTTGCGGGGAATATATATTTTGCAAAACGGCTGTTTTTTAATAAATCACATCAGAAATTTGTTTAATTTCAACTTTACAAAGAAATTATAGAGCGATTTAGAATTAAAAAAAAATTTTTTTGTAGGAAAATCATGATTTTTAAGGCATTTTATTCTGAAAAGTTTTGTGAATCATGAAAAAAAGTTCTTGGAAAGTAAGTTATATTTGTACAGCGTCTACACAGCTAATTTTTAGACGATAAAATGAATTTTCAAGATCAGGACCGTTTTTTGAATGGCCCAATGCTCCTTTAAAGTTTAGGGTAATTTATAGCATGATTTTTTTTTGTAAGTGAATTTATCTCTTATTTTGATGAATGAATAATCTTCACAGCGGACTCAAGACGATAAAACAATTTTACAACCACAGGACCATTTTTTAAGGTACCCTATGCTCCTTTAAAGTTTAGGGTAATCTGATTTTCTGACTTTTTAAAAAAAAATGAATTTATCTGTCATGTTGATGAATGAATAATCTTCACAGCGGACTTAAGACGCTAAAATGAATTATCGGCCCTAGGACCATTTTTGGAGAGGTCCTATGCTCCTTTAAAGTTTAGGGTAGTTTATAGTCTGATTTTTTTTTAAAGTGAACTCATTTCGAAGCCATTGCTGAATGAATAATCTTTACAGCGGGATTAAAACGTTGAAATAAACTTTTGGCCTTAAGACCTTTTTTATAGCGACCCTATGCTCCTTTAAAGTGCAGCTTAATTATTGGCCTAAATTTTTATTTTTCAATTGGATTTACCTGTATTTTTTTAAGGTAATTTGTGAATGAATTATAATCTAAAAATATTATTTTATTTTTTTTTTTTATCAAAATTTTTTTTAAGAATGCTGTTTTGAAAGTGCACTTCGGAACGTCAAAATGGTCCCTAGAGGGGCCACTTGAGGGCTAAATCTAGGTCTCCTAATAGGGACCGCAATACCTCTTCTATAGGGACCACTTGAGCTTTAGGGGTCCGACCCTACTATACCCCTATAGGGACCACTTTAGAACCCCATCGTTGAATGACTACTGCGAAATTTCGTGCATTTATTTTTGAAACCGGCTGTTGATGAAGAAAAGATTGTAGAAAGCTCAAAAATCATTGAATATTCGATTATTTTCAGACGGAAGCGATGCAGAAGATGTCGCTGTTGGCGCACGTCTTCCTCTACACTCACCACGCCTTTCTCTTCTATCTGTACATTTTCTACTCGCCCCAGATGAAACGACGATTAAAACCGACTGCGTTGAAATTACTGGAATGTTATTGTTTCAAACCACCCGGTGATTATTCTGATCAGACCTGAGAAACCGGATTTTTAAAGACGCAGGCGCTCAAGTCATAATGCTCCTTTAATAAGATTTATGAGCTCTGAGCTGAAATTTGTATCGAATCAGAATGTGATTACTTTGATCAGTTGATTTTTTTTTGTTGATTTTGAGAGATAAATTTAAAGGCGCAGGGCGTGGCTTAAGTCTTCATGCTCCTTTAATAAGATTTATGAGCTTCGAGCTGAATTTTGTATCGAATGGACTGTGATTACTTTGATCAGTAGAATTCTTCTTGTTGTGTTAATTTTGAGAAAATTTTAAAGGCGCAGGGCGTGGCTTAAGCCATCACGCTCCTTTAATAGTAATTATGAGCTTGGAGCCAAGTTTCGTGTGTAAATTTTATTCTAACAGATTACCTTTTGTTCCTTCTCATCTTCGTAATAGTTTCTGAAAAGTTTGAAGGCGCAGGGCGTGGCTTGAGTCGTCATGCTCCTTTAATAAGATTTATGAGCTTCTAGCTGATTTCCGTACCTCTCTAGAGTTATCAAAGGCGCAGGGCACGGTCAAAAAAAATCGTTGCGAGATTTTTTTGAAATGTTCCTCCTGCTCCTTTAATAATACAAAAGATAATTTTAATTTTTTTTTCTCTATTTTCGTGTTTGTTCTATGGATCGATTGTCGTTTTCCTACCTTTTTTCCGGCTGCTTCTCCATTCCTTCTGCAGATTTTTGTAAATTTTTCAAGTTTGAAAAAAAAGAGATACATTTTACTGGTCCTGCCACGCTTTCCTTTAATTATTACGCGTACTTTTTTGTTTTTTTCCCTGTTTTCTGCTTATCTACGAGTTCTCTCCTAATCTTGAATGTATAAATTGATCTTTCCTCTTGAAAATAGCAATGAAAAAAGACAATAAAAATTGGGTTCTGAAGCAAATCTGAAGCTTCTGGATGAAGCTCAATCAATTGAAAGCTTACATCATTCGAAAGATGACATCAAGACGAATCGATTGATATAATCAGGTGAGCTGTATCTGCTCTGGGAGCCGAGATATAAGCCTTCAAAGTTTACCATTAAAATTTTAATAGGCGTCAGATAAAATGCATTCGGTGGGCTGCACCGCGGTGTACTTTTCTCGCGAAAAAGGAAAAGCTCAAAAAAAAGTTTGTCTTTTTGAAGTTTGAACTAGATCAATCGATAGAGCAGCTTCCATATAGTAGAGTTATCATATCACCTTCAAGGAAAAAGCTCAAAAATGGGGTGAAAAACGAGTCTGAAAAGCCGCATTTTTCAGACTTTCAAGCTCTATAACTTTGTTGATTTTGAAGTTTCAGAAGAACTGATTATATCAATCGATTCGTCTCGTTATCAGCTTTTCATTGATATAGGACTTCGAGAGTTTCCATCAACGTGGATGACGTCCCTAAGTATCCCAGCTTACATTTCAGCTTCTCCTCAAAACCAGTTGGAACTATTATCAATCGATGAAGCTTCTGAAGACGGATTCAATGATATAACTCAATCTCTGATAACTCATCGGAAAGCCGAGTTATAAACTGAGGCAAGTCTGAAGCTTCTGGGTGGAGCTCGATCATTTGATAGTTTATATCATTCGAAAGATGACATCAAGACAAATCGATTGATATAATTAGATAAGCTGTAGCTGCTCTGTGAGCCGAGATATGAGCCTTCAAAGTTCCTCATTAAAATTTGCATAGGCGTCAGATAAAATGCATTCGGTGGGCTGCACCGCGGTGTACTTTTCTCGCGAAAAAGGAAAAGCTCAAAAAAAAGTTTGTATTTTCGAGGTTTAATTTAGATCAATCGATAGAGCAGCTTCCATTTAGTAGTATTATCATATCACTTTCAAGGAAAAGCGCAAAAAAGGGGGTGCAAAACGGGTCTGAAAAACCGCATTTTTCAGATTTTCAAGCTTCATAACTTTGTTCATATTGAAGTTACAGAGGAACTGATTATATCAATCGATTTGTCTCGTTATCAGCTTTTCAATGATTTAAGTCTTCAAAAGTTTTGACTATTTTGTGAGACATCAAAAAGTTTTCCGGCTTACATCTCAGCTTCTCCCTCAAGCCGGAGAATATGATAATCAATCGATAAAGCATTCAAAGATGAACAATTTTTGTATTTTATTCACTTATAGTTCATCAAAAAACCGAAATACGAGCTGAGGCAAGTCTGAAGCTTCTGGATGAAGCTGAATCAGTGAATAATCTAGATCGTTGAAAAGCTGATAACGAGACAAATCGATTGATATAATCAGCTCCTATGTAACTTCAATATGAACAAAGTTATGAAGATTAAAAGCCCATAAAAAGCCCTTTTTCGGACCTCTTTTTGACCCATTTTTCAAGCTTGCCGCCCTAAACTGATATGATACCACTACTATATAGAAGCTGCTCTATCGATTAAACTAGGAAACAGTTGAAAAAGACGAACTTTTTTTTGAGCTTTTCCTTTTTCGCGAGGAAACCACACCGATGAGAGCCTCAGACAGGCACTTGACCCGACGCGCGATCTCGGTCGAGACAATTTATCTCACGCGCAAGTTTATTTTTTAGAGAAACTTTAAAGGCTCTTATCTCGGCTCCCAGAGCAGATACAGCTTATCTGATTATATCAATCGATTCGTCTCGTTGTCATCTTTCGAATGATATAGGCTATCCATAGATTGAGCTTCATCCAGAAGCCTCAGACTTGCCTCAGCTTTTTACTCCATTTTATGTTAAGTTAACAAAGATCAAGTTATCGATCCATCTTAAAAAGCTTCATCAATTGTTGATAATAGTTTTGACTCGTTTCGAAAAGAAGCTGAGATGTAAGCTGGAAAACTCTGTGATGTCTTCCAAGTCGCATAAAACTTTCAAATACTCATACCATTCGAAAGCTGATAACAACTCAAATCGATTGACATAATCAGTTTATCTGAAACTTCGAAATTAACAAAGTTATGGAGCTTCAAAGTCTGAAAATTGCGATTTTTCCGACCATTCTTATTTTCGAACATTTCCTTTGAAAGTGTTATGATAATACTACTATTTGGAAGCTGCTCTATCGATTAATCTAGCTTAAACTTCAAAAAAACGAACTTTTTTTTGAGCTTTTCCTTTTTCGCGAGAAAAGTACACCGCGGTGCAGCCCACCAAATGCATATTATCTGACGCCTATTCAAATTTTATTTGGGAACTTTGGAGGCCTATATCTCGGCTCTCAGAGCAGCTACAGCTTATCTAATTATATCAATCGATTTGTCTTGATGTCATCTTTTGGATGATTTAGGTTATCACCCGATTTAGCTCAGTCTAAAAGCTTCAGACTCCAGTCAGCTCATATCTTGAGATTATGATAACTTATTAGCAATTCAAGTACATGGATCTGACTGCCAAGTCCATGGAAATCTCAGAAATCTTATCTCATCAGAAAGCTGATAACGAAACGAATCGATTGATATAATCAGTCCTACTGTAACTTTGAAATGAACAAAGTTATTAAGCTTAAAGTTATTCGACATTTCTTCTCAAAAATCGATGTTTTCGCTTCAAAAATTTTATATCAAAATATTCTCAGTTCTCAGCTCCATTTCGTGATCAACAAGGAAGAAGCTTTATTGAATCAGAAGACTTGAGCGTCGCTCCCCAAATCCCGACACGGATACACACACACATGGAATAGAAGACTAGTCTGTCGCCAAGTTGAGGAAGAGAAAAAAAAACGGAACGGATAATCTTCAGTTTTATTGGATTGGCGAGAATTGGAAGGGCTAGTGGTCACTACAGGGGCGACTGGGAGCAGATGGGCGCGCAGTCGGCGATCATGCACGCGCGGATCAGCTTCAGCGTCGCCATGGCTTCTCGTTCGCCGGCCTCGCCGGGCATGTGGCCGAGCTCGTGGGTTGCCGCCTGAGAACTTCTTGTGTGAATAAATATAGGCTGGTCCGATTTTGGATGTGAAGATCAAGCTCCGCCCCTAATGCTGCTATACTGATCAGAGACCGTTTTGAAATAAAGAAATTGTACTTGAGATTCCGAGAAAAATCCGATTAGACTATGAAGAACCGAGAAAGATCAATTCAATCATTTTATTGAAATCAAATCAAAATGTTTCATTTCTCACACACAAGTATTAAAATTCACGAAATAGATGTAGGTCTATCTGTATAGCTGATTCACGGCTGGCTTGAGCCTTCGAAAAAGGGTCCTGACACGAAAATGCACGAGATAGCGCCTGACTCGTGGAGAGCGCAGACAGGACACGCCCCCTTAGCGTCCCAAGCTGACCGTGAATCAGCTATATACCATCTGTATTCTGACCAGCAGGTGAGCATTATTAAAGGAGCATGAAGAAAATTTTAGAAAATTTTCGTAGCGATTTTTTCGGCCATACTCTGCGCCTTTAACAACTCTAGGAGGTTTGCAATGTTTTCAGTCCAAAATACAGATAAAAGCTCATCACTTTTATTAAAGGAGCATGACGGCTCAAGCCACGCCCTGCGCCTTTAAACTTATCAGAAATATTTTTCGAAGGTGAGCTGTTAGAAAATTTTTTTTCATAAATTATCTTTCAGCTGATAAAAAAAAAACAAGAAAAAAAGTGTTTTACTGTATCAAAATGGTAAACGCCTTGTTCGGAGGGACGCCAAAGTGGTCCCTAGAGGGGCAGCCCTGAAGGCTCTTTATGTTTCCCCTCCAGGAACCACCTCACCTTGGAAACTTACAAAACAAACTCCTCTAGAAGAATATTCGTCGCTTAATTTTTAACAGACCCTAAACCCCTATAGGGACCCCTTGAATTTCATTCGTCTAGGGAACACTATTTTGTCAACTATTGGGTTTCCCCTAAACCCTCTAGGGGTCACTCTGGTGTTTCTAGGCTCCTTAATTTGATATACAAAGCGGTTACAAAATCTTTTGGAACAACAAAATGATTGAAAGGCCTTTTTTTAAAGAAAAAGAAAACGAACGGCAGCGACGGAGTACCAGCAGTCCTTCTTACAGCAAATGCAGGGCATCTGCAGATGAGCTTCTACTGAACATGCCTGGGAGGCCTGCGGCAAGTTCGGCATCGACTGAGCTGCAAAAATCGGAGAAGTCGATGAGCTTGGAAAACGGTGTTTTTTCACGACTTCGCCGGCGTATATTTCGTCGTTTTCGATGTTTACGGTGCACTACACCGTTACGCGCAATGCACAGCGCGCGAATTTGAAAACCTTACTATTATTTTTAATTTTTCGGCATTGAAGTATTTCACATTTGTATTCGCGTTTGCAACGTTCAGTTATTTTGAACGTTGGTTCAAGTTTTCTAAAATTGAAATGAATTCGTGGACTTTTTTATGCCGTTTTAAAAATATTTTTTTTAGTGACGATTTTTTCGTTTCCGTTTGGACAAATCACTGCATCAAAAAAGTGAAAGTTGGTGGAAATGTAGTGAAAAACTTCCTCTTTCAACTCAATGGAAAAATGTTTAGTGGCCTCTGTAGTAGTCAAATAAGTGGCCACTAAAAGGGTTAAAAATTAGTGGCCACTTTAGGGGTCTAAGTGCTACTACTAGACATCTGAAAATCCTAGTAGCCACTTGAGGGATCAATGGATCATCATAACTGGTCGAATCTGTTTGTTTTCCACTTATCAAAGTTACTGGAAGGATTACTGGATGAAAAACTACTGAAGTGGCCACTTTAGTGTCCTCTCCAAGCAGAGCCTCTATAGTGGCCACTTAAAATTTTGCCAGTATATACTCTTCACTGAATTCATATTTGTTACAGCGGAGTGTTGTTAGAAAAAGTATAACGAATTTTTTCGTTTCTATTTTTAAAAAAAATTCCGAATCGATAACACTTGATTTTATTAAATTAAAATTAGAATCATAAAAAAACGATTTTTTTGTAAGCCTAGGGACCGCAAGCCATTTCTTCAGAACGATTCAAAAAATATGTTTTTCACATTGTTCGATAGAGGAGACTGTCCATTTTCATAATCCGTTTAGTTTTTGAAAAAAGCTTCACTAAGAAAAAAGTTATGGCCAAAAAACGAGCGCGCGCGGCGTACAACTGGAGGCAAAATCTCACGGTTTACCCGCTGCCGCACGCTTTCTTTTTAAATGTTTTTGCGCGTTTCTGGACCGTTTTTAAATCGGTTTTCTGTTCTGAGAGGTTGTCCGAACTGAGCCTCATGTTTTGGTATGAATCTTTTGTACAATCCTCATAAGAAGTTTTTGATAAAAATATCAAAAAAACAACCTAGAAAAAAAGGTCAAAGGATTTTTTTCAGCTTATTTTTTTCTTTTTTTCTACGCAGAAAAAAATTGATATCATTCGATTTGGAAAAAAAGAAAAAAATGAAAAAAATAATGTTATTTCGAAATAAAAACAGGAAAAAAAGTGCAATTTGACTCCGAAAAAAACGGCTCCTGCAACATTTAAAAGGGCGCATCGGTGTGTTTGACGCAAACACAGCTACGAATGCTTGCACGAAATCTTCCGAAATTTCAAAAAAAATTGCCATTTTTTCGAGGTTTTCAAAGCCGTTATTTTTTTCGCGTCGATCGATTTTTTTCATAATTTTTTCATTGATAGAGTTTTGAACGCTCAATAACCTGATCAAAAAAATGTAGACGCGATCCTATTCTCTCATGCGTCAACGAGGCAGGCGAAAAAAAGGAGGTTTTGGTAAAAACTCAAATATAATTTGATTCGCTGTCCCAATAATTATTTTCGTTTTGAATTTTTTTATTTTTTTGGACACACTGTTAGTTTTTAAATCAAATAAAAAAGTATACCATGTCGCTGAAATTTTTTTCGCATTTCAGCTTCAAAGTTTGCTGTCACTTTACAAGCTTTAATATTTTTTTTCGCGTCGGTAGATTTTTTTATTTTCACTCAAAAAAATAAAGAAAGTGTTAATGTATAACATACTTAAAAATTTAGAAGCGTTCCTCACTTGCTTTTTCTGAAACGCGACGATTTTGTGAAACTTGTCAGTTTTTTTCGTGTTAAATCTTACTTTTTTTCGCTTATTTTTTTGAAAAAAATACATAGTTTAAAAAAATATTCAGTCCTGTAGAGCGTTGTCGATTACATAGGTTAACAGAAACAGTTCATTTTCAAAGTGGGACTTTAGCTAGTATAAACGCCTCAAAACCGTTTTTGCAACAAAAAAATCGTCATTTTGGTGGCGTGAAGGGGCGGGGCTTTGCGCCCCCTATGTAAGCCGAAACTTTTGAGAGGTGCCTGAAAATCAAGCAACAGGGAATATTAAAGGCCCATGTTCAATGGGTCATGAGACGACCATCGATGTCTCAATTAAAAAAACTCAGTTTGAATTTTTGAAGCATGATCAGAGTGGTTCTGCAAAACTCAAAAGCCGTCAGAGAGGGAAAAATATATTTCACGGTATGTGCGAGAGCGCCGCAGTGTATGCACACTACACACTACACTTTACGGAAAAATATGGGCGGGCGTCAAAAAAAAGCCGTTTTTCAAAAAATAGACGTTTCCTCAGGTTGAGACGTTCAGAATATTATTCTGCAACTAAGAATATTTCAGTGTATATTTTTTTAGATTTTTTTGAATAAAAAAAGCTGAAGTAATTCTCTCCAAAAATTTTTTTGAAAAATTTTTTTTAGTATTTCTTTTTTTCAGAGCCTTGCAATTCAGTTTAAAAAAAAACCTGAAAATCGAAAAAATAAACAAAAAAACGAACCAATGACGACGAGCAGTGAAAGGACAACCATTGAAGCCAACATCATTCCGTTCATTTTTTATCCGTCTTTTTTTTGGGAGTACCTGAAAATCCTTCGTTTACTGGGAAAAAGTCGAGTGGCCACTATAGTAGTTTTATTACCACTTAGACTCCTAAAGAGGCTTCTAAATTTCAACCCCTTAAGTAGCCACTATTTCGACTACTACTATAGGTCACTATAACTTCAAAAACCCTAGAGTGGCCACTAATAATTTCCCTGTTAGAAAAATGGGAAACGGTGCAAAAAGAAGAGAAGAAAATGAAGAAAAAGTTTTAAAAAAATGAGATTTGAGGCTTTTTTTGTGACTCCAGTCTCCTTTTAACTGTTTTTAAAAATTTGAAAAAAACTTATTTAAAAAAATTAACCCTAATAAATCATGAAAGAAAGGGGTAAAGTGAGGTAATTGAGAAAAAATGGAAAAATGCTACCGTAATCTTCAAAAAACCATAAAAGCGAAAAAAGACTCATTTCCATCTTACTGTAGTATTACTGTAATTCCAAAACTACCGTAAACCTTCAAAAAAGTTCAAAAAGGAAGAAAACGAACAAAAAAAGAAGAAAGCAATCATTTTTCAAAGTGGGTGGCGCGCGATGGAATGACGTCATGAAGGGGGGCGGTTTTGATGTCGTTTTCTTTGCTCTAATGCGAAAATCTTTTTTTGGAAAAGAGCTGAACTTCTTCTGAAGACCAAAAAAGCATTTGAGAAGAGCAAGGAAAAAAATTGAACATGAAAAATTCAGTTTTCCAACAGAGGGGGAAGAAAAAGGAGATGAATTTTTCATTTTTTGGAGTAGTTTCGAAAAGCCATTTTGGAAAATATGACTTTTTTGATTGGCTTTAGGGTTCTAGAGGAGAAAATGACTTTTTTCGAAGTTGTGGTCGCATTTGGAATGGCTTAGAGTGTCGAGGGCGCGTCGCGATCACAAATTTGACTATTAGCAGATTTTTAACGCTATCCGATGCTCCTAAGCGAAAGCCGTTTCTGGTCGGGCGCACATCAAATTGACGGCTTTTGCAATAGTTACATCTTTTTTGATGAGGGTAGAGTTTGAACTTCCTGTCTCAAAAAGCAATGGACGCATTTGGAATGGCTCAAAGGTTGCTTTTTAAAGCAGCCGTCTCGAAACTACTTGCGCCTTAGAGCTTATTGGCTTGGGATTCTAGAGATGAAGATTATAAAACTCTTCGTTCTCTGGAGCTTAGGACCCTAGGTCGCATTTGGAATGGCTTAAAGTGTCGAGGCCGCTTTGCCGTTATAATTTTGACGACCAGCAGTTTTTCTAACGATTTCAGATGCTTCAAAGCGTAAGTCGTTTCTAGTCGGATGCGCCTCAAATCAACCCCGTTGCAGTAGTTCAACCATTACAAATAGAATTTCAGAAAACGTCCAAATTTTTTCAAATCTTGAGAAGCAATGGGCTCATTTGGAATGGACTAAGAGGTTGCTTTTCAAAGTACCCGACTCAAATTACTTGCGCCTGAGAGCGTTGGCTTGGGGTTTCTAAAAAAAATGACAAGAAAAATTGCTTTTTAACGCTTTCCGACGCTTCAAAGGCGCAAGTCGTTTCTGGTCGGGCGCACATCAAATCAACCGATTTGCAGTAGTTACTTACTTCCAATAAATCAAATTTCTTAAGCAATGGACGCATTTGGAAAGGCTCAGCCACTAAGAGGTTGCTTTTCAAAGCACCCGACTCAAAATGGCTTGCGCCTGAGAGCATTGGAACGTGTTAGAAAAACTAGGGACATCTATAGATCCGATTAAAACTTATTTTGCATGGTTCTCTCAAAACTGCAAGATATTTCTTGAACTGGATGTCAATTATTGAAAAATATTGTGAGGACAGAAAAGTAAAAAAAAAATTGAAAAAAATGCGAAAATAAGTTTTTCATCACTTAACCGCTTCAAAAAAAACCTGGAGTCAACCGCCAAATGTTTTTTTTAATGACTAAATTTCAGATTGAGCATTTCGAAAACTCTAAAAATCGGCAAAAAGAAGCTTCTCCTAGAACCAAGAAGCTTCAAAAAATAGAGGAGAATTTTCCACGGATGGGAAATAATTACAGGGACAAGAGATTGATGAAGGAAGGGCACGTGGCCGATTTGAGAAGAGAAATGGGTTTCGAAACGGTTCGAAATTGAGCCAGAAATGTGTTTTTCGAGATAAATTGAGGCTCAAAGATGTGATATTGAATTTAATCTCGAGAAAAATGGTTTTTTTTTTCAGAAAGACAATAAATTCTACAACTTTAATTTCATTTCTGAAGCCAAAAAATCAAATTAAAATAGTCCATTCGGTAAGCGTTGAAAAAGTCAAAAAGTGACGTCATTCGAGGCGGCTAAGATCCAAACAACGTCATAAAATGGCCGTGACTCGGCTGAACTAGTTTTTAAAAAAAGTGACGTCTCGCGACGCGGCTAAAATTTAAATTACGTCATGAATTTTTTTTTCCGAGAACAGATAGTTTATGAGAATCTTGACGTCATGCGACTCGGCTACGATTTGAAAAATTTTCGCGACGCGGCTAAAATTGAAAAAATGACGTCATAAAAGATGATGCGACTCGGCTAAAACTGGAAATACACTGAAAATTTCATAGGACTGTAGATCCTTCCAGGTAGAGTTGAAAAGGAAAAAACAAGCGATTTTATGAGGTCATGTGACTCGGTTATGGCTGGACCTTGCGACACGGCTATAATTTAAGAAATGACGTCATAAAGGGCTATAACTACTGACCCCCAAGTTTATGGGACAGTAAAACATCTTGAGAAAAAAGTTCCAAGAAAACTAAGCTATACAGTGACGTCATCCGTGTATAACGTGACGTCACTAATTCTTGCAACTCGGCTGTGCGACGCGGCTAAGATATGACGTCATGGAAAAGGCAGTAAGTTGGCTAAAACTACATCAAAATATTTCTTTCGAAGTTTGGGGGAGAAATCGGTTGAGCGACTCGGCTAAACTAATGACGTCATAAAACGTTGCAACTCGGCTAAGAATCATGCGACGTGGCTGAGAAACTCTACAAGAAAAGAGACTCGGCTAAGTTTTTCTATGACGTCATAAAACTCGGCCTTTTTAAGGAGCACGTATGAGACGAACGATGAATTATGAAAAAAAGAAAAACGCGACGCGGCTAAGCAACGCGGCTGAAAGATGACGTCATCAGAGTTTGCGACTCGGCTGAACTTTTCTATGACGTCATACAACGTTGCGACTCGGCAAAGAACCGGTTAAGAAGCGTGAATGAGAGGAATGATGAATTGTAAAGAGAAGAAAACGCGACTCGGCTGTGCGACTCGGCTAAATTTCTTTTTTCTACTTTTTCTTTCTGAAATCGCAACAATCGGCCTAATTACCCGAAAAAAAAGAATGAGGATCAAAAAAAAAAGGAGCAAACGGAGGATGTGGAAATGAAGGCCGCTCCGAAATTGAGGACCCTTTCCAAACAAACACTTCTCATTTTGCCGTAAAAAAGTTCTATTAACGGTTCCAAACACACGCCGGCGTCGCACACAATTAATTATTCGGCAAGATTTGGAAGATTTTTCGACCAAAAAAGAAGGTTGTTTGTTGGGTGAGCCCTACTTTCATATTAAATTCGGATCAAAACGAAAAAATGATGATTTTTTCATTAGGATAGTAGGAGGTTTTTAAAGGAGCATTGAGTTTTCGAATCCACGCCCTGCGCCTTTAAAAAACCAGCTTTTTTTCTTCAAAAATTAGCCGATTTACAGCAGATTTTTGAAGGAGCATAGGTAAAGCTTATTCAGTTTCTGAAGCCACGCCCTGCGCCTTTAAAAACCCCAGAAATTTTACTTCAAAAAAAGGCTGATTCTGAGCAGATTTTTGAAGGAGCATAGGGTCAAGTATTGAGTTTCTGAAGCCACGCCCTGCGCCTTCAAAAACGCCACTTTTTTCCTTCAAGAATAAGCCGATTCACAGCGGATTTTTTAAAGGAGCATAGGTACGCGTATTGATTTTCTGAAGCCACGCCCTGCGCCTTTAAAAACTCCCGTAAGTTTACATCAAAAAAAGCTGATTCACAGCGAATTTTTTAAAGGAGCATGGGTACGCTTATTGATTTTCTGAAACCACGCTCTGCGCCTTTAAAAAACCATCCTTTAAAAAACCATCCAATAGATTTTTAAAGAAGCATAGGTAATGCTTATTAATTTTCTGAAGCCACGCCCTGCGCCTTTAAAAATTTGACTTCATGCTTTCGAAAATCCTGATTTTCTCATTATTTTTTCTTCACTATAGCTTGAGGAAATCCTATTTCTCTGCGCTCTCTCTTCTCTAGATGACCCTCTCATTTTTATCTGCTACTTTCATTTTTTGCGGTGAAAGAAAAAGAGAGCGCAGTTAGGTCTGAGACTTTTAAAATTTTTTTTGATGAAAATAAAAAATCCGGTTGCCAAAAAAAAATGGCAAAAATGTAATTTCCCTCGCCAGGAATCGAACTCGTGACCTCTTGCTTGCCGCTATAATCAGAATTAATAGCCCAAACCTCCGAAAAAACGGCAAAAGTATTAATTCCCTCGACAGGATTCGAACTCGTGACCTCTTGCTTAGCACTTCTAATCGTCTTTTCGAAAATTCTAGGTAAAATCTCAGAAAAAACGGCAAAAATCTAATTTCCCTCGACAGGGGTCGAACTCGTGACCTCTTGCTTAGCATTTCTAATCGTCTTTTCGAAAATTCTAGGTAAAATCTCAGAAAAAACGGCAAAAATCTAATTTCCCTCGACAGGGGTCGAACTCGTGACCTCTTGCTTAGCATTTCTAATCGTCTTTTCGAAAATTCTAGGTAAAATCTCAGAAAAAACGGCAAAAATCTAATTTCCCTCGACAGGGGTCGAACTCGTGACCTCTTGCTTAGCATTTCTAATCGTCTTTTCGAAAATTCTAGGTAAAATCTCAGAAAAAACGGCAAAAATCTAATTTCCCTCGACAGGGGTCGAACTCGTGACCTTTCGGTTTGCGATTTTCTCGTCTCATCAAAAATTATAGGTAAAGTAACAGCTTAATGATCACTCGAAAAATCATAATTCGAATCTGGGAAAAAATGGCAAAAATCAAGTTTGCCTCGGCGGGGATCGAACTCGTGACCTTCATATTGTAGGAAATTTTGGAAAAAAAGCTTGAAATTTGGATAACAGAACAGCTTTTCCGATGGCAAAGGTTCCGAAATTGTGAAAATTAGAGTTTTAAACAAAATAGCTCAAATTTTCAGGACTTTTTTCATTGCATTTTCTAAAAATCGCATAAAAAAACTGTATTTCAAATCGCAGTTTCTGGATGAATTTATATAAATTTTTTTCGAAACTCCGCTTCAATCGTAGATTTTAAACCTTACACATAACTTCCAAAAAGAAAAAAATTTCAAAGGATAAAAATGGCATTTTCCGTCATTTCCAGCTGTCTTATATACATTTTTTTCCAGCCCGCCTACTGAAATACAAAAAAAAATCGCCGCGAAAATGAAGTAAAGTCACGAATCTCATAAAGAAAGACAAAAAGTTCCGGGTAAATAAATTTTAGGTACTTTTCGGCACGACAATCAGTTATTATCTCAATGGGAAAACGAATTTTTTTGCAAAATTCAAGTTTACATGACATTATTGTTTCAGGGAAACGATAAACAACGGAAATTGCAAAAATTTTTTTCAATTTTTTTAAAAAAAGTTTATATTACAAAAAAATACACAAATTTATCAGGTCCAAAACTAGAAATACAAAAATAATAATCTCTATTTTCAAAAAAAGGTTATTTCAGTACAAAAAAATCCGTTTAAGATTGCTTTAACGTTGATTAAATAAAATAAAGAATTTTTTAAATAAAAGCTGAAATTTTGTTTCTCAGTTATCCTCAGAAATGCATACGAATTAAGTTTAAAGCTAAATCCTCAGCTTGAAACAGTGCATACGAATTAAGCCTCAGAAATGCATAAGAATCAGTTCAGAGAAAATTTACCAAAAGATTATATCCGAAATTGGATTATCGCAGTAGATTAGCCAAACTGAAACTATCGACGTTATGGACTAGAAGACTTTTTAAAGACGTTTAATGCGTTCACAAATACTTTCATGGATTTTTTTGGAGTGAGGCGCCTGTTAAATTAATGATGAATTCGAGTAGAAATAATCAACTCAGAGGAAATGGAATGAGACTTGTTCAACCAATGAATGAATTGATCAAACAACGCTTCCTAAATCATAGAGTCATACCCATTTGGAACCAACTGGAGAGAGAAACTATCATTGAATACGAAATCGGCAAGTTTCAGATTATGCTCACCTCATGGTTCGAATCAAACACATCGTTTTTAAAATCATTAGATCCTACTAAAATCTAGGAAAATTCTAACTTATTAAAAAACAAAGAACAAACTTAAATACCAAATGGGGGTTAGCACCGTCTACTCAGACAATCTTTTCCTCCAGCCGTTTCCACAGATCAGCTGTTAGATTGATTTGATTGATTTGATTGTTTTGATGTATTATTTTTTGTATTTGTCGTGCAGATTGCGGAATGGCGAATAAAAACTTGAAATGAAATGAAATCCTCAGAAATGCATACGAATTAAGTTTAAAACTAAATCCTCAGCTTGAAACAGTGAACTCACAAAATTCCAGATTTAATTTCGAAAAAAAAGACTCAAGAATTTGGCATTTTTCAATACTCAGTAAAAAGATGAGTATTCGAAACCAAGAAATATAGAACTCTGAAAAATCTTTTAAAATTTATTCCTTTCAAAAAATTAAAAATAAGGAATATAGTTTTCTTGAAGTTTACTTGAACCATTAATGTTTCAGGGATTTAGCAAAGCGATTATTGAAGCAACAATATCGAAAAAAAATTTTTTGAGGTTTTAACTTGGAATAGAATCGGTAAAGTCATGATAGATTGAAAAAAAAAAGAAAATTGTGCGTTCTGGAGCTTGGACCTTGGTAACACGTAGCGGACGTTCCTGAGCATTTCTAGAGACCACTTCAGGGGCGTCAGCACTCTCAAGTGATCCCTAGAGTTGCCTAGAAATGTCCGGGGCGTTACCCATGTCCGAGTAGTGTTTTTGAGCGAAAATGTTTGTTGGTTTTTGGTTTCAGGTTGTAACTTACTAGGAAAATGAGCTGGTGAACTAATTTTTGGATAAGTAGAAAAGAACTGTAGAAAGTTTGAGAATAATTAGAAAAGTCTTTGAAAAGTTATGACGAAAAAAGTGAAATTGTGTACCTTACTGCACGGTATTGAAGGTCCTTCTTGAAATTTAAAAAAAGAAAAAAAAAGAAAGAAATAGAAGATTATTGAAAAGAAGAAAAGAAGAAGCTCCTCTTCTGACAAGACATGAGGAAGTCAAGGGAAATCAGATTTTGCCGAGGTGAAGACGGCAGTCGCAAACAGAGTGGATTACCCTTGTGGCCGGCGGCAAAACTCGATTTTCTCGAAAAATCCGTTCTATTTCTAGGGCTTATAAAGATGGGGCTCAGAGATTCCTTCGAAAAAGTAAGGCGCTACTTCAAAACTCTGAAGTGGTCACTAAAGGGATGGAAGGGAGTTCAGCCCCTCTAGGGGTCAAAATTTAGGTGGTCCCTATAGGGGTTCAGGGTATAAACCCAAGGTCACTGGAGACTGAGTGGTCCCTATAGTGATCATTAAATCGTCGTTAATTTGAAAGTCAAAAAACGTGTATATATGAACCATCCTGAGAACGATACAGCAGTCACTAGAGGGATAAAATTTCGGTGGTCCCTATAGGGGTTTAAAGTCGCGCCCTTAAAGCTTAAGTGGTCCCTCTAGTGGTCTTTTGACTTTTATTGATAAAGGTAAAAAGACTTATAGGGACAACCCTAGGAACGCCAGAGTGACCCCTACAGGGGTTAGGGAAAAAAGCCCCTCCAGTGGAAAAATAATGCTCCCCAAAGGGCTAAAATTTAAGTGATCCCTATAGGAGTTAAGACCCGGCCTCTAAAGCTTAAGTGGTCCCTCTAGTGGTCTTTTAAATTTTTTTTTGATTTGAAACTTCAAAAAATGTCTAGAGACCACTAGAATGCTCCCCTAGAGTGGTCACTTTTGCAAGGTTTTTAATTCCCCTATAGGGGGACGTCAAGTGGTCCTTTAAGGGGATCCTACGAAAGCCCCTCTAGTGACCACTCTGCCGCTCTCTAAGTATCAAACCACAGGGAGAAAAAGAAGATTTATTTTAAAATTTAAAAAAAAATGCCAATCTGAAAATTTATCTGCAGTCACTACTAGAGCCTGGTTAGAAATAAATATAGAGATGTCTGAACCTCTTCATTCCGCCTAATCTCTCGCTGATCGTATAAAAAGTCGATAATTAGTGTCTAAACCCCAGCGGTGAATGGACTAGAGTCTACAGACGTCTAAAGAGAAGAAAAAAAACGATTTGAATTGAAAAAAATCGAATTTTGATTCCTAAAGGTACTCTAGAAGAATTGTGAAAAAAGAATTCATAAAGTCTGCGGAGAAGATCACTTAAAGATAGAGAAAATTGTTAATGCTGTTTTTCTTTTCAATTTGAAAGAATTTTTCATTCAGCCCTTTTTCGAAACGAAGTCCATTCATCAGTGACTTGTGAAAACACGTAGAAAACATATTTCACGGAAAATATTTTGAAAAACTCCGCCTTTTTTGGTTTTTCGCATAGTTTTCCGGTGAATTTTTCTATTCTAAATGAAATTTACCTTGATTAAATCATTGTCTGAAAACTCCCGAGTAATCAAATTTTCCAAAAAACATCAGAACATGCAAACATTGAAATAAACGGGTTCAAATTTACAAAAAAAGATTTTTAGGCCTAAATTCTTAACTCATTTGAAATTTTTTTCCCGCCAAAAACCATTCTGGTCTTTTTTTAATGATACTAGAGTAAAAAAACGCTTCAAAAATTGAAAAAAATTTTCATCTAAAAATTATACAAAAAAACAATATTTTAAGCCTAATTTCCGGGCTCATTTTTTTGAATGTTTTTTTCCCCGCCAAAAAAACCAGTTCCGGTTGTCAAATATGACACAATAGTATACAGTAAACCGCAGATTTTCATTCAAAAAAATTCATGAAATCAAGCTAAATTTATAAAAATCCACAGAATGAGGTAGCCAAAAGACTTCCGCAAAAACATTGCGTGTTCAAATTTTTCGAAAAAAAACCCGACTTATTTTGGAACTTGTAGGAAAAACAAACTTCTTCATTTCTTGAAAAAAAAAACATTCCAAACTGATGATCAAGTGGCTAAGGCGCTCAAATGACGCTGAGGAGGTCACTGGTTCGATCCTTTCAGGCGAATATTTCCAAGGAGAGAAAAATCAGACGAATAAATCACAGAACCGTTAAAAAATGTTAGTGAAGTTGCATGCCTATTTCTAGCATTTATAGGGACCACTTTAGGGGCGTCAGAACTCCTAAGTGATCCCTTGAATCGCATGAGCACTTCTAGCTTATATAGGGACCACTTTAGGGGCGTCAGAACTCCTAAGTGATGCCCAGAATCGCAAAACGATTTCTAGCTCTTGTAGGGATCACTTGAGGGGCGTCAGAATTCTTAAGTGACCCCTAGAATCTTATGTATATTTTTTTGCAATTATAAGGACCACTTTAGGGGCGTCCGAAGTCTTAAGTGATCCCTAGAAACGCATGACCACTTCTAGCTTATATAGGGACCACTTTAGGGGCGTCAGAACTCCTAAGTGATCCCTTGAATTGCCTTTCTCTTTCTAGCATTTATAGGGACCACTTTAGGGGCGTCAGAACTCTTAAATGATCCCCAGAATCGCAAAACGATTTCTAGCTCTTGTAGGGATCACTTGAGGGGCGTCAGAACTCTTAAGTGATCCCTAGAATCTTATGTATATTTTTTTGCAATTATAAGGACCACTTTAGGGGCGTCCGGAGTCTTAAGTGGTCCCTAGAAACGCATGACCACTTCTAGCTTATATAGGGACCACTTTAGGGGCGTCAGAACTCTTTTTAATCTGAAAAAAATCATTTTGATCATTAAAAAAATAATAAATCTTAATCAATAAGTCACCTAGAAAGTCAAATTTTTTTATATTCAATGCACTTTAAAAAAATGGAAAAACCTTCGGACGAGCCTAGCCGACTGGTTAAGCTCCTCAAACATGGTCAGAAAGGTCCGGGGTTCGATCTTTTCGCTAAAAATGGATACAAGCACAAAAATCAACCAAATTTGGCCAATTTTCACGCTTGCAACTCTAAAAAAATCTATTTTTTTTCTATTTTTTCGACACAGCAAGTGCAGCAGGCTGGGAATTTCAGTGATTTACATTATTATTTTGAATATTTATTGAAAAGAAAGAATTATGATACAGAAAAAAGGGGGGGAATAAGCAGCAGCAGTGAGGTGAAAAATTGCGGGAATGAGATAAATTACAAAGAAACAAAAAAAGGGGATAATATTAAAAGGACCATCATATTGGAGAGGAGAAACGTAAAGCCACACAACATTTTTCGGAAATATTCTGGAGACGACCTTCAAATTTGGCCAATTTTCGGGGGGAGGTGAAGAAGCTCAATTTGCACGAGAGAATGATACTTTTTGAAGATTTATCGCTGGTCAACTCGTGAGAAAATGACGGATCGAAGGTCCGAAATCTCTTTTTCGAGTCGGATCGTCTCGTTTCGGAGGAAATCGTTGCGCTTCATCAGTCGGGTGCCTTCCTGAAACTCGAAAGTTGTCACGGAATAAATTATTTTTCATATTCAAAAATAGCCTAAAAATACTAGGAATCAAAATTTAAAACGCAGTAGAACTGAAAAAAACGTTAAACTCTCAAAAATTTAGAATATTGTGCGGTCACAGACGTTTTTGGGGGTTTCTAGGGACCACTTAAGGGGCATCAACTCTTAAGTGACTTCTAGAACAGCCCAGGCTCGCCCGAAAAACGTTTAGTCCAGTAATTTTTTTTTCTGGCGTAGCGCGAAAGTCGCAAAAAAGGGTAATTGGAGTGAAAAAAGGTTTCTTGGACTTTCCGGCTTCAGAAATAAATAATTAAAAAAAAAAGTCCAAAAATGATAATTTTTGAACATTTAAATGTGTACTGAAATTTGTAATTCCTCGATTTTTAATGAAAACGTTTTATTTGTCAGTTGAACTAAGAAAGGTTAACTTGGAAACGCAAAAGTGGTCCCTAGAGGGGTTTGGCTACAACCGGGACCAAAAAGTGCTCCTTATAGGGGTTTATGGTCTGACCTCCATTTTCAAGCTTTGGTGCTACGACAAGAGCGAGTTTTCCATTTGCGAGCAGTACTGTATGCGGCAAAGCGCATTGCGTGCATGCACTCTGCGTGTTTACACTTTTTTGTGGCGTGACGTCATCGCGCCGTACATCTGCGGGTTTTTTTGCTTTGCGGGTTTTTTTCGGATTTTTTTTGAATTTTTCCGGCTTATTTATTTTTTTCGAAACAAAAAGAAAAACTTTTTTTAATTGATGAAAAACTCTGTTTGTCAAGGGGGCAGCTTAGGAAAAATGTTTCTTTATAGATAGCTATAAGGTCAACTCCACAAATATAGAAAAAAAGAAGTAAGCTAATATTGATATTTCAAAGAGGAAAATATCAAAAAAATTGCATCATAACAAATACCAGTAATTGAAATAAGTTATAATAAAAAAATAAGAAAAATAAGAAAAATAACAAATTTTACAGAACCACCATATCAAACAAAAGTCATTTTCCCAGAAAAATCTTCAAGATATTTTAAAATGTACATTGAGAGATTTGAAGGGACTTGTCAGAAATTTTACGAAAATTGGTTTCTTGTACAATGCCGGTGTTGAGGGTGGAGGAGCAGGGACATCTTTTTTCGCCAAAACTTCCTTTGCGATTTCTTGTTGCTTTGAAACTGAGTCGAAAACAATGGCGTTAACATAATCGTCACTTTCCATCCTGAATTTCATTCATAGCACCACTTTTTTTCATTTCAAAATCTGAACGAGAGAAAAAAATATGAGGAGAAGAAGAAGAACACGAAGATTTTTTGAGGACAAAAAGGAGCCTTCTTATGAGGTAAAAAAGAAGTTTTCTTTTTGTTTCGAAAATATTCGCACAATCAAAACCAAACCGGAAAAAAAAATCCAAAAAAAAATTCCGAAAAAAACATTGAAAAAAAAACCCGCAAGCAAAAAACCCGCAGATGTACGGCGCGATGACGTCACGCCACAAAAGTGTAAACACGCAGAGTGCATGCACGCAATGCGCTTTGCCGCATACAGTACTCCTCGCAAATGGAAAACTCGCTCTTGTCGTAGCACCCAAGCTTTAGTGGTCCCTAGAGGGGGGTTTTCAAGGATTCTTAAGGTCGCCCCTTTGGGATCACTCTGACTTCGCTAAAAAAGTGCAGATTTTCAAACCCGTCTTTTTTAAAAGGCAGCCGTTACGGAAAACTGAAGTTAGAGCGAAATTTTTAAGCTTTTCCTATAAAAAATCATTTTCTTCGTGCTTGTCGGACCTCGGACTCGCTGGCCTTGCACTCCTTGATCTTCTGCCGGTATCGCTGGGCGGCGACGCGGTTCTGCTCTTTCTTCCGCTCGGCGATCTCCTCGTCGGTCATTTGGGCCAGGGAGACTCCGGGGGCTCGTTTCCGGACCGGCTCAGCGTTGTCGGAGCTCGGACGGCGTTTGGAGGACTTCCGGCCGGCCGAGGGAGGCGGAGAAGACGTCGATGACGTCGGCGAAGAGGCAGAAGACGTCGAGGGGGCGTCCGGCTGGACCGGTTGAACGACGAGCTGAAAAAATTGATTTATTGTCTCCTTTTTGTCTCATTCCTTCAGGGTGCGTGTAATTCGGCTTTTTTTTTAGATTCCTTATAGTCAAATTTGCCCGATCTTGTAAGGTAATAAGGGCGAAACTGGAAAAGGTGACGCGTTGCGGTCGCGATGCGGCTTTTGGCGGGAAATTTGAACTGAACTCTCCAAGTTCTACATACTATCTAAGCACCTGCAGACTGATTTTCTTCACTAGTTAGAGAGCATTGAAAAATTGGAGAGGCCAGAGTCGTACTCTCCAAGTTTTACACACTATCTAAGGATCTGCGCGCTGATCTGCTGCATCCGTTTAGACAGCACGACAAGCTCGGAGAGCCCAGAGTCGTTTTACACACTGTCTAAGGACCTGCGCGCTCATCAGTTAGAGCATGGCAAAATCGGAGAACCCAGAGTCGCACTCTCTGATTTTTACACACTCTCTTAAGACCTGCGCGCTTATCTCCTGCATCCGTTTAGAGAGAACGAGAAGCTCGGAGAGCCCAGAGTCGTACTCTCCACATTTTACACACTATCTAGGAACCTGCGCGCTCCTCAGTTAGAGAGCATGACAAATCGGAGAGCCCAGAATCGTACTCTCCACCTTCTACACACTGTCTAAGGGCCTGTGCGCTCATCAGTTAGAGAGCACGGTAAATTTGTAGAGAGCCAATTTCACACCAGACAGTGTGTAGAAGACGTCTCTGTTCTCTCCAAGTTTACCATGCTCTCTAAACTGAACGCGCTTCTCTTCTGAGAAGGCTGAAGTTACCTTGTACTCCTTGCCGTCCTCGCCGATCAACGTCACCGGCTTTCCGGGCTCGACGAACACCGGCTGCGGAGACGTGCTCCCTTGGATGAAGAAGACGTCGGAGGAGGCGGCGCTCGACTTCCTGGAGTCGCCCTGCTTCAGAAGAGTTGGTGGAGGTGACATCCTCACTTTGCCGGAGGGATACTTGGACGGGTTCGTCTGGAAATGAGGAATTTTTTAGGGTTAGACTTCAGTCGCCACGATTCGAAACACCGCACTGGGAATGGCTCAAATCATTGTGGTTGGAATGAGCCATAAAAAAGGACTAATTCACTTTTTTCAACCCCACAGTTTTCTTCTCACTTTAGCTAGCGTATAAATTTCAGAACTACTGTAGCTTTTTTCAATCTCTGCTTTCACAAAAGCTACAGTAAACTACAGTACCGCTTTTCTCAAGTTTTTCAACTCGATAGTGAGTTTTCGTTTCGATTTTTCGCTTTTATATACAGTAACGTATTTCCGTTAGACCTACAGAACATACTGTAGCTACCGTAAACTTGGTATTATTGTATCGTTGATTTCACAGCAACTACAGTAAGCTGCAATACCACTGTTCTCAATTTCTTTTGGCGGATTTTCGCTCCTACAGTAATTTTTCACAGCTGAACTCATAGAACTTACTGTAGCTACCGTAAAATTGGAAAATTTTCTCTGCCACTGTAGCCTTTTTAACCTAGGTTTTTACAGCAACTACAGTAGCTACAGTACCGCTTTACTCAAGTTTTTCGGCAAATTTTCGCTCATACAGTATTATTTTCAGTTAAATTACAGAGCATACTGTAGCTACCGTAAACTCAAAAATTTTCCCCAAATACTGTAGGTTGTTCTTTGATTTTCACAGATGTTTGAATATCGTTTTTCTTAAATTTTCCTGCGAATTTCGGCTCCTACAGTAGCCCTTTCTTCGTTAACTTTCTAGATCATACTGTAGCTACCGTAACTTTGCGCTGATTTGAAATCACCTTTTCTGAGTGGATTTCCTGTCGGACCTGCTCAATGATGCCATCGATGTAGGTGAAGTCGGCATCGTAGGCTAAAACTTCAGTTTAAAACTCGATTTTTATCGATTTTCTGAACTGTAATCAGTGTAGACGTCGGCGCCGAACTCGTCAAAGTTGGCATGGTCCAAGAAGCGGTCGACGTCGACGATGCTGCTGTCCGGGGAGTTTTGCTGGGGCTTTAGTTCGGAACATGATGGTGGGGATGAGATATGGTGAGAGTTGAGAGAATGATAAGTTTGCGATGGAGAGGGGCTGCTGCTGCTGACGTGCTGGTGTTGTTCAGAAGACAAAGCGCTGAAAATTTTGATAAGTAGGTACAGAAAAAGAATAGTCATCTTTTGAATATCAATAATCAGGAGGTATTTCCTCAACAAAGTTTGACAGAAAAATTGTCATCTAACTGAAAAAAAAATCAATAACTAGGCCTTTTTAAAAATTCTACAAAAAGTCATTTTTCAACGGAAAAACTTCCATTATTTAACATCAAAAAATATAAAATCTTGTTTCCTACGCGCTCTCCAATACATCATCACTTTTTTTTGATTATTTTCCGCTCCTAATTGGAAAAAGTCGATGCGCTGTTCGATACAAAAATCGATACAGAGATAAAAAAAACGTTTTACTTTTCTAAATTTTGGGACAAGTTTCCGTGCAAAGTCTTCACTCGAAATGGCCATTTCTAGTTCGAGACTTCCCCCTAGAGGACGGTCTCCGGGCTCCAGTTACAAGATCCGCTATCTTCTGAGCTCGTCAAGGAGCAATTGAATGGAC
Source organism: Caenorhabditis auriculariae (assembly GCA_904845305.1). Lineage (NCBI taxonomy): Eukaryota > Metazoa > Nematoda > Chromadorea > Rhabditida > Rhabditidae > Caenorhabditis > Caenorhabditis auriculariae. The sequence continues at coordinate 247,009 of CAJGYM010000013.1, read as the reverse complement.
TACGTGCTGAAGAACAAGGGGAAGAACCGTAAGACCATGTTTTCACCTTGATCATCTACACCTTTGATTTTCTTGATAGAAGTTGATCATCTACCCCTTTAAACTTCTTGATTCAGCTTGATAATCTACACGCTTGGACTTCTTGGTTCAACTTGATCATCTACACGCTTAAACTTCTTGATTCAACTTGAACAACTACACTTCAAAGACGGCTTTTCGTTGTAGCTTCAAAAGTTTTTGTTCCCCGCCTAGTCGACTATATCTATGACGTCATTGATTGACCTTCAAAAACACAAGTTTTTGTGGAGTTTCAGGCCTACTTGCTACCGAATCTTCGCTTCCGAATCGAACATTTTTCACCAGATCCAAACATTTTCCGGCTCATTTTCCTAACCCTCTTGTAGGAAATTCGTTATCCGAATAAAATATAGGTTTTCACTGTCCCTACACCTTTCAGGTAATTTCCCCTCATAGTCACCTGTCCGCCAGAGACGTGAACAGACGATCCACTGGAGGAGGAGGAGCAAGACTTTCCTCCGCCACGACCGCCGCCGATTCTGCCGTCATCTCCGCGAATGAGTCCAGAGGCGCGATCAAATCGCATAAAACAATGTTGCTGCAAAGATTTTCTCTTACTTTTTATCCTTTAAAAGAAGCAATCTTTCAATACAAAGGTGAAAAGTCCCTGTTCTTCACGACCTTCTCTCAGTACGTTTCAGTGTAATTTTATAAAATTCCAAAGTTCAAAATGAAGTAATTTCTTAGTTTTCCTGATATTGGGCATTGAATCCTCTCGAAAAAGTCTTAAAGCTTGAATTTCAGTTCAGGTTGAAGCTTAAAGTGAAAAGTGAAATAATTTTCTTGTCAGTCGGAAATTTGACATTTTTTCATGAATCCTGTGAAAAAAGTCTTGAAAATCTTAAAATAAACTTAAATTTCACTTCAGGTGAAGCTTAGATGAAGCTTAATGTAGAAAATGAAATAATTTTCCTTTCCAGTTGAAAAAAATTTAAAAATTTTTTTCATGAATCCTGTGAAAAAAAGTCTTGATAATCTTAAAAATAAACTTAAATTTTAGTTAAAATAAACCTCAAAACTAGCTTTTGATGAACCTTAAAGTAAAAATTTAAATAATTTTTCATAAACATTCTCAAAAAAATCATGAAAAATCTAGATACCGAGTAGATTTCTCCCATATTTTCAACCCTAAATCCAAAAATTTTCTTTTCAAAAATATTCTTTTTTTCTGACCCCAAGAACTTTCCAAATCCCTTCCATTGAAAGATCGCTTCTTCTTTATAAAAAAATAATTTTAAAAAATCAAAAATAACAAGCCTATATGGCCACTCAAAAAAAGCCATTGAAACTTGAAAATTCGCTCTATAGATAAAAAAAAAACAAAAAAGTCGGCTTTTTTTCAATTCTGTAGCAATGTTTTCCCGTCGTTAGCCGCGAAAATTTTCGTGATTCATGGAAAAAAAAGATCTGATAAGGGTTGCCCTTTCTGCACACTTTTTCTCGTCTTTTTCAGAAAAAGAATCTTTTTTTTCGACGTTTTTCTTTTTCTTTTCAGTTAATGCTCCGAAATTAATGACATTTTTGAAATTTTCCGTAATTTTTGAAAAATTTACTTTTTTTAGGTACTCATTCACATTTCAGAAGGTACCATCGGCTCGATTTTTCAAAATTCATGTTTTAAATTTTTTTTTTCCATTTTTTCTCAATTTTCAAGGATTTCTTTCTTTTAAACCTGTAGAAAACTTTTGTAATTAAAGTTACAAAAGTTCTTTTTTTCAAAAAAGGGTCCAAAACTACAGATTTTTTTCTTGAAAAATATTTTTTTCCAAAAAAATCTTTTTTTAGATCTCTTTTTTTCGTATAAAAAAACTTTTTTTCGAAGCTTTTTTTCAGCCTTCCTATTCATTTTATTCACAGAAAAAAACATCTCTTACTTCAGTAAAATGATGAAATTTCGAAAATTCACCCAGAAAAATTCTTCATTTTTTTCATAGCTGAAAAAAATGGTTATTTTTGAGCTTTTTACGCCTCAAAATTGATAATTTCATGTCCGAAAATTGCTAATTTTTCATAAAAATCACTATTTTCACGTGAAAATCAGTTCAAAAATTTTTCTTACTTGTTTTTTGAACCATATTCTCATTACGTTCTTCAAAAAATACCCTTCTACCAAAATTTCCCACTTCCAGACTCAAAAAAACTCTTCCTAGACCCTCCCTTGACAATTTTATCCACAGAGCGAACATTCCAACTTCCATACTCATTTTTTGCGGCTCATTTTTCCAAGACTTCAATTGTCCCTTATTTCTTCGGCTCTTCCCATTGGCTTGACTATGACTTCAGAGAGGGAGAGAAACAGATCAAGAAAACGGAGAAGGGGACAAAATAGGGCGATTGGGAGTTGCGAGTACCATTTCAGTAGTCGACGTGGTGGAGGTGAGAAGAGGGCTTCCGGAAGGAGCAGCGGCGGCGGCGGAGGCTTCGGCCCACTTAAAAACACACTTTCCGTCGTTGGAGAACGCGCAGCAGTTGCGATTAACGCAGCCGGTGCCACAGCGAACTCTCGACATGCCGTCCTGAAACAGGGGATCGAATTTGTCGAAGTTGTAAGATTGCTCTACTGATAAGTTTACTCTGGTCATTTAAGGGATATGACTGCCTTTTTCGTGAAACGGGGATCAAAGTTATTGGAGAAATACAGAAACTTTTTTTTTAATCATAAGTTTGCTCTACTGACAACTGTACTCTGACCACTTAAGGGATATGATTGAACTTTTCTTGAAACGGGAATAAAATATAGCGCTTTTATTTATTTTTTTTTTTTTTTGAATCACAAGTTTGCTCTACTGACAACGATTCTCTGATCACTTAAGGGATGATTTTTTTTTACTCGGCTGCAGTTATAGCTGAGCTTGCGCCATCAAAAAAAGATTATCAAAAAATTGAACCAAATTACAAGATTCTCAAAAGATTGCTCTATTGACAACGATTCTCTGATCACTTAAGGGATGTTATTGATTTTTTTTTTGAGATATGTTATGATAAAAATACAGCACTTTTATTTCTCTGAAATCTCACAAGTTTGCTCTACTGATAACGATGCTCTGATCACTTAAAGGATTTTTTTTACTCGGCTTTAAATAATCGACTGCATTTATAGCTGAGCTTGAGCCATCGAAAAAAGTTATAAAAAAAATTGAAGCAAATTACAAGATTCTCACAAGTTCGCTCTATTGACAACTGTACTCTGATCACTTAAGGGATATCATTAATAATTAATGAAACGGGGATCAAAGTTATGATAAAAATACAGCGCTTTTATTTCTCACAACTTTGCTCTACTGACAACGATTTTCTGATCACTTAAGGGATGATTTTTTTTTTCTCAATTTTAAACGATCGGCTGTAGTTATAGCTGAGCTTGAGCCATCAAAAAAAGTTATCAATAAAATGAACCAATATACAGTATTCCTTTTAATATATCAAGTTTGCTCTACTGATAAATATTATCTGACCACTTAAGGGATGAAATTCATTTTTCATGAAGCGTGGAATGCTATCGAAATTGAATGAGAACACAATACTTTCACTGATCAATCTTTCCTGGAACAGGAACCGAAGCTATTAACGAATTTAGGCAAAATGAAGTGTCTTTATCTCGCAAGTTTGCTCTACTGATAAAGATTTTCTGATCCCTAAAGGGATTTCATTTTTCTCCGCCTGCAGGTAGACCTCACGGCTCAAGCCATCGAAAAAATGTTTTTTAGGCGGATAAAAAAGAAGAGATAGTGCTTGGTTTTTGGAGAGCGCAGACACAAAATCAGCTATAACGAGCGGAGCGGTCGCGACGCGGTTTGACGCCAATTCGAATTTTATGGAACTGAAAAACTGACGGTTTCGAAAGCGGCCGTCTCAGTAGAGTGATCAGGCCAAACGCCCCACTGGCCGGCGGGGAGCGGGCTCTCGAAGCCCGATTCTTCTAAGAACGGGGATAAATAGGGCAACGGAGGGGCCGGCTCCGAGAAGGCGAACGGCGAGAAGTCGGCTTCGGCGTAGTAGGCGCACATTTTCTGGAGAAAAAATCCATGATAAAGTCGTTTTAAATCTATGAATCTGAATTTTTAGTGGGTACTTTAGGGTTTTGACATTTTAGGGGCCACTATAGTAGTCAAATTAGTGGCCACTCAAGAGGTTAGAAATTAGTGGCCACTACAGAGGTCTAAATGCTACTACTGGACCACTAACAATTTTAGCGGCCACTTTAGGGGTCAATGGATCAACATAACTGGTCCAATCCGTTTATTTTAAAACTATCAGAGTTACTGGAAGGAGTACTGGATGAAAAACTACTGAAGTGGCCACTTTACTGTCCTCTCCAAGTAGTCCCTAGACGAACCTCTTAAGTGACCGCTAGAGATTTCCTCAAGGATCCATGAAAAAGTAACATCAAAATTGTAAAATCCATGACAGAGAAAATTTATGTTGGATCAGTGAAACTGTAAAGTGAATTAACTTCCCAAAATGAAAAAAATAACCGTTTTTCATTTTGACGATGGTCTCAAAAAAACTTCAAATTTTGCAAAAATAACCTCGAATTTCTTTTTGATCCGAATGGGAAAAATTATGAAAAAGCTGACAAATGAATTTTTTTAATCAGTAAAACTTCAAAAAAATGACTATCGCCACGTGGATTTTTTTCCGATTATTCACGTTTTTTTCCTCTTTTTAATAAATCTCAACATATTTTTGAAAAGAAATGCGTGAAAAAATCCTTTAAAATTCCATAAAAATCTCAAAAAATCACCTTGAGTTGCATTTCAGCGAGGAATAGTTCAAAAAGACTGGAAGGTCTTATCAATATTTCTCCGGAAAATTAACGAATTATCAAAGAAAAATGTTGATAATGATGTCATTTGCTGACAAATATACGGTCAAAAAATGATAAATTTTGAAAAATCGACGGTTTGTATGAATTTTGCATCTTTTTTTCTCGTTATAAATTGTTAAAATTTCTGAAAAATTGTTTGAAAAAAATGTGCTTTTTTTGCAAGGAAATTTGATCTAATTCATGAAAAAAATAATTAAATTTACCTTCTGAAAAGTTCAAAAAAATGGCGAAAAATCCTATGGAAGTAGATCTACTTTTTCAACAAAACTGTGAAAATTTGAGCTGAAAAAAATTTTTTTCGATTTAAAAATTTTCAAAAAAATTTAGATGGCAAAAAAATAATTGTTTAATGGAAATAGAACTTGAAAAAAATATAGATATTCATCGATTAACTTATTTTTTCCAAGAAAACACAGCTTTCAAAAAAATTTTGCTCGAAAAAATCATATTTCTATTGAAGTTTTCAACGAAAACCCTTTTTTTTTCTCTTTCCAAAAAGATTTTCTCTCTCCGAAAAGCCAATAAAATCTTTTTGGAACAAAGTACGGAGCCATATTTCACGTGAAAACCTTCGACAGAATGTCTGATCATAAAACAAAAAGAAAAATAGGAAATCGTCTGGGTTTTCTCGTTCATCAACACCGCAATAAATGTCACATCCGATTCTTTCCCTTCTATTTTTTTCTTATCGTTGGAAAGAATCTTCAAAGAGGTCAGATACCTACCGACTGATTGACATCAAATGAGAAAAAGGAAAGGAAAAATCAATGGTTTTTATTATCTTGTTAAAAAAACCGATGAAATGATCTTTCAGAGTTAAAAAAATCTAGTATGCAAAAAGAGGAAAAACATACAAAAAAACCGAAAATTTTTTTCACATCAATTTTTCCCTTTTCCGTCAAAAAAATTTTAACTGGAGAGCTTTTTTTACAAAGATTTTTTTACGAGATTTTTTTCCGAAATTAACCATTTTTTTGAACATGAATAATGTATTTAAAAGAACATCCTAAAAAAATAAAAAAATATTTTCAAAAACCACAAAAAAATCAGGTGTACGAAAAAAAGTGAAAAAGAACACAAAAAAATAGCAAATTTTTTTAATCGAAAATTTGCTTTTTTTCCGTCAAAATGTTCATCAAGAAGCTTTTTAAAAATGTAATTTTCTAAAAAAATTCGAATAACAAAAAAATTTTTTTCAAAAATTAGAAAAAAATATTTTTTTCAAAAAAATCTCTTGAGAAAAAGTGAACGGCAAATGAGAAAAATCATCTATCTTGAAAATGAAAAAAATTTATCATTTTCTGAGAAATCTTCAAGAAAAACATTGATTTTCAGTAGGAAACTTTCAAAAATTTGAAGCTTTGAGAAACGAATTCTTCAATAAATACTAACGAAAAAAATTTTTCAAAACTGTCTTTTTTTGGATAAATCTGACAAAAATAGAACATATTGAACATAAGTAAACAGATTTGCAATGAGCAATTCTGAAAAATAATCACCAGAAATCATAAATTACTAACCAACAACCTTCCAAAGTACTTTCCAATAGCAAAAAAATTTAAAAAAAAAGTCATATTTTTAGCGCAAATAATTTTTATGCAAAAACACGAATTTTCAACAAAAATATTGTCGAAAAATAAAAATAAAACAAACCGTTATCTTTTCGTTCCTTTTTGAAAAAGTTTCAATGAAGTTTTCAGCAAGGTTTGCTTAAATTAGCAAGGGAGCTTGGAGGCTGTTAGCTGGGCGAAAGTTCAAGTTGATTCCTAAATTGCATATTTTCAGTTCGATTCACAGAAAAAACGATAAAAATAACAAGTTATATAGGGACAACGGGAGAGACAAACAGAAAGAGAGAGAGAGAAAAAACAACGGAGTGGTGCAAAATTTCGCAATTTTGCCTAGTAAAAGTCCAAGTGATCTTTCATAATAGTATTGTTTTCCCTTTTTAATCAATCGATAAGAGAATGAGACCCAAACAAGGAGCGGAAAAGGCCTTATCACATGCAGAAATACACGTTTCCCGCGCGCACGTCGGCGGCTACACTTTGAGACGCGACGCGAGCCGCGCCGCGTCCGACGATCCTCACAATCTGATGCAATGGCCGTCGTCATCAAGCCATTTGTTTTTCACGTGGCATTTTCCGTCCAAAATCAGAAATCAAGATATTTAAAGGTCCAGGCTATCGTGCCAAGACCATTTCAACTACGAATACGATTTTTGAAGAATGACAAGATCAAAAGGTTAAAAATCGTAACTCAACAGTTTCTCAATTTTACCGTAACCTATAAAAGTTATTTTCTCACTGTGAAACTGAAATTTATCAAAAATACAGTATGTAAAGACACCTTAGATTCAAACTTCTCTTTGAAAAATAAACTAACGGATTGAAAAATTGAAGATTTAGAAGTCAATTTTTAATGCTACAACCTATTTTTTTAATACTAATAAACTACCGTAACCCTAATATTCGAAGAAAAAAGCTCTTTATTACTGTAAAAATCCAAGGCCAGGACCTACCGTAATTCCAAATTTTTTAAAAGATAATTTTTATTCAAAATTCTCAAAAAATTTGAATTTAACCTTACCGTAGGATATCACTGCCTCAATGAAGTTTCACAGTAAGTTCGGTAAATTTTCAAAATTTTCTGAAATTCTCGATTTCTACTGTTACCGTATATCTTAATTCAACTACAGTATTTCTTAAATTGAGAAAAAAAGTGAAAAAAATAAAGAATTTTTTTAAACTCAAAATTCGATTTTTTTGAAAAATTTACTACCTTTAAAGATTGTTGTAAGTTTCTACATACTTCAAAAAAATATTAAAAAAATACCTAAAACGATTAAAAATTATATCTAGCTTCAATATTTTGAGCCCTGGCCTTTCTTAATTATTTAATTTTCAAGTTTAATCCTTTCTTAATACCGTAAACCTTACTTTTTTTCAATACCGTAATCATCTAGCCTCTATTTAAGTTCTGGTGTTTTCAAATTATTTATTTTTCAAGCTTATTCGTTTCTCAATACCGTAATCCTTACAATACTCCATTTAGAGCATCTTTTTCTAGAATTTCTCAAAAAAATTGAAGCTTTTCTGTATAAAATTTGATTGTTTTGCAAGTTCCAAACATGTTTTCCAGTCCATTCTTCACAGTCCAAAGTCAAAGTCAAGCCATGGGGGAAGGTCTTTCGAGGAGCCTTCGGAAATAAGTGACAAATGGGGCTGAGACACGAAAGAACCCTTCGAAAGTCTCCGGCATGGTTTGAACTTTGAAAATGGACCAAAAAATACACACCAGACCGAGAGACCTTCGCCGAAATCTTCGGTTTCGGCCGCCAAGTGCCCCAAAGGTTGCAGCCGACCGGCGGCGGCTTTTATTCGGCCCAGAAAAGGGGCGTGGCCTCGGCGGAAGTACCGCCCACGTTTGTGGGCTGAAAGTTCTCTGTGCTCTTCGCGGAGGCAAAAAAAAAGCGTCTCGAACGATAAATACGTGGCAAAGTTGTATGTACTTTGATGCTGGTATTTCCACATTTTTCACTTTTTTTTCAAGTTGGAAGTCGGTTTTTGTTGTTGGAAAATGGAATAAATGCGCTGAAATAGCCTTTTTGAGCGCTTTTCTAGAAAGGAAAAAAATCCTTAAAAGTCTTTTTCAGCACTTTAGAAAACGTGAAATAGGGCAAAAAGGCTTTTTATTTCAAAAAAATGATCCAAGTTCCTTCAAAAAAAAATATTTGAACAGATTATTTATTTTTGCCATGCTCAAGTTCCGTTCTTTTCATTCTCAAAACTAAAAAATTGCAGAGTGGTCCCTATAGGACCTTTATATGAAATGGGCACTTAGGCTTGTCTGAAAAAAATCAACAAAAAAGAGCCGCGAAAAAATTGCCACCATCTGCGCTCTATGGATAATGTAAATCAAAGATTTTGGTTCTACCATCATTTGCGCTCTATGGATAATCCTGAAAAGAGACTTCAATTCTACTATCATTTGCGCTCTCCGGACAAAATTGACCAAATATTTTGATCCTTCCATCATTTGCGCTCTACGGACAATGTTGGAAAAATAATTTGAATCTACCGTCATTTGCGCTCTACGGATAATGTTGACCAAAGAGACTTTCCAAGAAATCGTAGCAGTAATTTTTGCCCTCTAACAAACTTTCGAGGAAAATATTTGTCAACGGACGGCAGGATTTTCGGCGCTCGTTTCTGTTTGCTGGTTTTTTTTCGGCCGGTTTCCTAGAGTATAGCTTTTCTGCAGCTTCAATTCAATCTAGACCTTCATTTTGGGTCGATTTTGACAAAAATTGCGCGGGGGGAGAATTCCAGCTCAAAGTGGGACTAGGGTCATTAGATGGGGATTTCCACGCTAAATTCAAATCTGGCCTCAAAAACTCCCGTAGAAATCCGTGAAAATAAACCTAGGAAAGCCAGAGTGGTCCCTATAGGGGCGACCTTAAGGGCTCTTGAAGTTCCCGCTCTAGAGACCCTCCTTAACTCCCCTATAGGGGCACTAAAGCTTGCAAAAGTGGCCACTCTAGGGGTTTTAGTTAGCTTTTTTCGAAAACCGAAGGGGTTCTTATAAATTCTACTCAAGGAACCCCTCAATTCCCCCTATAGGGGGTACTTGAGCTTCCAAAAGTGGCCACTTTAGGGGGACATGCTAGAGGTATCTATACTTCGTTTTACTGTCAAATCATGCCAAAAACTTAAAGAACCCTATAGGGTCCACTTAAACTTTACGGTCAGATCCTGAGCCCCCATAGGGACCGCTTCAGCTTGAGGGACTTGTGAATCAACTGCATATCCCTTTATGGAACACCAAAATTTTACCACTAGAGGGAGCACTTTTCTGACCCCTATAGGTAGGGACCGCAGAGCCACGCCCACTTCGCTGTTCAAAAAACTTCGTCATTTTCGTTGCATTTTGGTTCTTTTTTATATTTTAAAACAGTTTTCTTGTACCGATTTGGGAAAAAATTGGGGGAAACATACAATCGGCTATGCTTAACAATCCTACATAGAATGAAAAATACTGAAAAAAATGAGAAATAAGAATGTATGACGACAGTTTTTAAAAAACGCATTTGTGGCCGAAAAACGGATAAAAAAATCCCGTTTTTTCTTGAAAGTTTACGGGCAACTTTTTTTATTCTTGAATATCATGAAGCAACTAAAAAAACGCATATTCTGGCAAAAAAATAAAAAAATTCTATGGTTGGCCTCAAAAAAATAACGCAATTTGAAAAATCACGATTTTCGAAATTCCTTATTTTCGAAAAAAACGCAATCGATAATTACTGATTATATTTTTTTAAACGGTTGTTTGCAGTTGATTTGTAAATTTTAAAAAAAGAAAAACTAAGTTTTTTTCATCGACTATATAGTTTATATGAAAGCTTAAAATTTCCGTTTTTTTGTAACGCTTTGAAAAACGGCCCAAAGCGTTCTGGGCAAGTTTTTTTATTTCATAATATCAAACATTAGACATTTCTCTACAACATATCAAAAAATAAAAAAATTCCTAGGATGGCCCGAAAAGTATGGTTAATTTAAACGCTCGAAAGTAATTTTTAAAACTGCGCGTCGCTGGAAATCTGCAGACACCGCGAAGGCCACGAAATTTTTCGAAAGCGTGAAGAAGGTTTTTAAACTATTTATGTATTCTTTTCAAGTTTTTCTCGTTTTATTGTGGCTTTATAGTTGCTTTTTACTCATTTCATAATTGGAATCTTTTTTTCCTATATCCTTATATCCATTATAGCAGCGAGAGAAGTATCAAATTTCGCTTTTACTCAACTTTTTTTGAATTTTTTTACAGAATGTCAAGTAAAGAATTCTAAAAAAATTGTCTACGTACACTCCATGTAGACGCACGAACTTTAGAGAAAAAAATAAAAAGAAGTAGAAAGTCAAAAGTAAAAAAACGCTTTCGCCCTTTTTTTAAAAAAACTCTCTGAAAAAAAGGACTTGGTGATTATTTACATATTTTTTTCAGTAAATTTCTTAGTAGACTGTTACATTTTTCAATTCGGTTTAATGCTGTTCGTCCTTCGCAAAGGTCTATTTTGTCGGTTATTTTCTTTTTTTACAAATGCATTGAAACCTTCTTCAAAAACTCGCTTTTCAGCAGCGTGAGTGCTTGAAGAGTGGGCTCATATTGAAAAAAAGAGCAATATTCAATATGAAAAACTCTAATATTTCATTTAAAAACTTCTAAAAAAATTCAAATAAATATGTTTTCGAAACGTCTCCTGCGTGAATTAACGCACAGCAAGGAGCGCGCGGCATCTATAAACACGCCCCTTTTTCCTGCGACCCTGACGAAAGTTTCTACACAAAAAATGGTTCCCCGATTTCGCCACTTTTTTTGCTTATAACTTTTTTTCATTTTTTTCATATTTTTTTCTTTTCTGTTTTCGCAGTTAGCTCTCGATTGCCATCAGCTTTCTTTTCATATAGGTTTCAACTTTATATCACTGACTTTGGAAATTGGCCTGCGGTCCCTACCTATAGGGACCACTCTGTCGTTCCCGCGATGAATCAAACTTTGCTCAAAATTCTGCTTTTTAGTTTTAAATTCATCGAAAAACTTTCCGATTTTATTTTCTGTACAATTTTTCAAGTACAATTTAGAACATTTTCCAAAATATTCTTGGCTTATTCCTTCTAAGACCCGTCAGCAAAAGCTGAAATCACGCCATCTGGCTGGTACATTGGACATTGGATCGCGTCGGAAAAAACGACCCCATTCAGATCGATTTCTTATCACAGTCACGAACGTTCTCTGTGTGGATATACAGTACTCCTAAGAAATTTTTGATATACTTGGAAACGCCAGAGTGATCCCTAGAGGGGCTCTTGAAGATTCCCCTCAAAGGACCACTTTACCTCCTCCTATAGGGGCGCTAAAGCTTCTAAAAGTGACCACCCTAGGGGTTTCAGTTAGTGGCCCCTATAGGGGGGAACTCTAGGCTTTTATTGTCATGAACTTTATGAGACCACTCTAGGGACCACTAAAGCTTCAGAAGCTTAGGATTTTTACATTAAAACTCCAGAAGGATCACCTAAAGTTTAGCCCTAAAAGGATCACTTTTTTGTCCCCTAAAGTAGCTTCTTCCTTTTTTTCCTTTTCACTGTGTTCCAAGCTTCGTAAAAACAGCTTGAAACTTCCAGAAATAATTGAAAATTACACAAAGAAACTTTGAAATCACGGTTCAAACTCAAAATCGTTGGAATCTTTTAAAAATTCAGAAATGGTTCCTTAGAGCGCTAGAGTGGTCCCTAAAGGAGTTAACCAAAAGAACAGCCCCTATAGGGATCAAAATAGTGCCCCCTAAAGGGGTAAATTTAGGGCGGAGATCTAAGGTCCTTAAGCCCCTAAAGCTCAAGTGGTCCCTACAGGGATCTTTCAACTTTCCGTTCCAATTTTTAAGCTGGAAAGACCACTAAAAAATTTCCCTAGAGTGGTCACTTTTTGAGAACCTTCTAGAGCCCTCAAGGATGCCCCTCTAGTGACCACTCTAGCGTTCTCAAGTTGATTTTTTTCAAAAATTTTTACTAGATAAAAAAATTTAATGCTAAAAATGGATAGAAAAAGGCTCAAAAAAAGGCGGTTTTTCCCAAAATCAGTCCTTAAAAGGCGAAATTTCCAGCCTGTCACTTCCAATATCCATCCAGGCATGGCCTAATTCAAATTTGTTTATTTTTTTCTTTTTCAAAAGGGCAAACTTTGTAGAAAAATTCTTATTTTCGATCAGTTTTTAGTGCCGATTTCCCATCTAATTTCGAAATTTTCCTCAAAAAAAGAGTCCTTTCCCAATTTTTCGATTAAAATCACAATAAAAAAAGTACCACGCGATTTTTTTCCACACGACTCAAGAACCAAAAAAATTCTAAATTTTCTTGAAAAAAATCATACAAAAAAATAACCGTTTACTTCCACAAAAAAAACTAACTTTTTTTCAAAAAGCTAGATCTGTACATGAAAAAGATGATAATAAGACAATCGATAAAGGAAAATCAATAATTTTTTTTAAAATTAGACAAGGGAAGATCCAGTGTTCTTGTAGTTGGTCAGAAGCATTCTGGAGATGATCATTCGTTGGATCTCAAACTTGAAAATTAACCAATTAATTAATTAATTAATTTACCTGGCTGGTGCCTTCGTAAATCTGGAAAATCTTCGCATCGCGCATCAATTTTTCGACGGGATATTCAGAATTGAAGCCGTTTCCACCAAAGATCTGAATTTTTCATTGAAAAATGTCGGAGCGGTAGAGTGGTCCTTAGAGGGGTTAGGCAAAAAAAAAAGCCACTCTAGGGAGGGAAAATAGTGCTTTCAAATGAGGTCACGACGGTTTTTCCGGGCATTTTTCAATTTTCGACTCTCTAGGGACCACTTTTGAAAGCTTAGTGCGTCCTTCGGAGGGAGGTTAAGTGATCCCTGGAGGGGAATTTTCAGAAAACCCTAAAGTTGCCCCTCCAGGGACCACTCAGTAATTCCTTCAACAGAACTCAAAGTTCTCCTTATAAAGACTCATTTTTCGATTATTTCTTCTAATTTTCGTTTAAAAAAACTTTATTTTCTCACATTTCCCAGTCAAAAAAATTGCGAAAAAGTCATTTTTTTCACTCGTAAAAAAATCTCAAGATTTCAAGTATAGTTTTTTTGATTCAAAAATTCATTTATTGACAGATTCTGACTTAAAAAAATCTTATCAATTAGTACGAAAAAAAGTAATATTTATTTTAAAAAGGAAAAAAATATTTTTTTATTGTCCGATAGCGACTTGATAACCACTAAAAAAACAGCCCCTGAATAATCAAAAAAAGTACTTTTTACCAGTCTTTTATTTGGCTGAAAAATACCCACAAAAAAACACTGTAATATTTTTTTCGATTTTCTTAATTTTTTTCAGATAAACAGTTCTCTAAGTCAAGTAAACTTGAAATAATGAATTTGAAAAAAATGACCAGGAAATACGAAATTTTGAAAAAAATATCGAAAAAAACGAGATTTATTGTCAAAACTTCCGTTTCTCCCCACTATTTGAGCAATTTTCGTTCCATATTATAACGATTACTGTTGATTTTGAAGGATAAAATACAATTTATTCTCTTTTTCTTTCAATTTAAGTTGGATTTTTTTCTCGAAAAATACTCCCAAAAAACATTATTTTTTTTCGAAAAAAATAACATTAATTCTCCAACTTTCCGATTTGAGTTGAATTTTTTTCGCAATAGTTAGACATTTTTTTCTCGATAAACATCATTTTCTTTTTCTAAAAAAATCGTTTTGAATCTATAAATAGCTCTTTTTTCTTCAAGAAAACCAACCTGAACCGCATTTGTAGCCGCCTGATTCGCGATATCGGCAGCAAAGCATTTGGCAATGGAAGCGTGGTAAGCAGAGAGCGTCTGGAATTCAAAAAAGTGCAAAAAAATGTCTTTCTGAACTTCTTTTTTTTTTGGTTCAGTCCTTCAAAAATGGAACAAAAAGTCATGGAAATAAATAATAATCTAAACTTCATAACGAACTGAACATTTTCTGAAGCTTACCTATTAAAATTTTTTTACCTAATTTTTTTTCCAGTTAACCTCATAAAGTCGTACGAGGAAGCTTTTTTTAGGTTACGTTAAAAAGAAAAATAGCTTCATTTCTAGATTTTATAAAAAAACTACAGACGAAATTTTTTTCCAGTAAAAAAATTTATTTTTTTGATTTTTTTCAGCTCAAAAATTCCGTTACAAGTCCGAAAAAAAGACCATTTTTTAAAAAAAATCTGCGAAATTTCCCTCTATTTTTCCTTCCTTTTCTTTATCAAAAATCATTTCAAAAATCAATTTTTCAAGCCCTGATCTCCAAGTACCGATGCTTTTCACAAAATAATTGCTTTTTTTCGAGCTTTTCAGTTCAAAATCCAGCTACAACCTCTTAAAAAACTTTTCATGGATTCCGCCTCATTTTTCTTGAATTTTCACCGACCCCCTTGTCGACTTCGGCGGCGGCGCGGTAGACCATCAATTTGGAAAGTTCGACGTTCATCACCATGTCGGCCAACATGAACTGCACGGCTTGGTGCTAAAATTGGCAAACACAAATATTCAAAAATCATCGAGTACATTGGCAATCTCGGTTCCGAAGGTTTTCCTTTCCAGGGAATATTTGGTGGATTCGTCCAGACACCTCCAGGCGAGACCGAGGGCGCCGGCGGCCACGAAAGGACGCGAAAGATCGAAAGCGCCCATGGCGACCTCAAAATTGATCAATCAGACGTTTTTTGACATTTTTTCCTTATTAATCAAAGTTTGCTTCACCGGAATAGCAAATAAAAAGTAAGGATCTTTGCATAAAACATTGAAAAATTAAGGAAAAAAACGCCGATTTTGTCGAAAAACAAATCCAAAAAAAATTTTTTAACACGAAAATTCTTTAAAAAAATTGTAGATTTTTCAAGTTCTACTACTTTCCGAGGCCCTAGAAAAGCTATGAAAAATTAACTTTTAAGGAAATTTTTTTTCCAAAAAAAGGGGCGGAGCCTCAACGAAATTTCATAAAAAGCATTATAATCTCAAAACTTCTCTATGTTGAATTTTAAAGCAATGAATAAAAAAGAAATTTTTTTTATAACAAGCTGGGGAATTTTCAGTGGCTACTTTAGGGTTTTTGACCCTTTGGTGACCACTTTAGTGTCCTATCCAAGTAGCCCTTAAGGAACCTCTTAAGTGGCCACTAAAATTGTCCCAGAAGGTTCATAGTTCTCTGAGAAAACGTGGGTTAAGCTTAAAAATTATCTCTTTTACTTATTTTACAAATATAAGATTTAGATTTTCTTCCAGAGCCATTTTTTTATACCTTAAAACCAGCGCCCGGAGCTCCCAAAACGTTCTTTTCGCTGACTCGAACGTCCTCAAAGGTTATCAACCTTGTGTCGGAACACCTTTGGCCCATATTCTTCTCCTAAAATTTTACAGATTCCTCCGATTTCCCTTAAAAAATGATTGACCTTCTTGCCACGAATGATTCCAGGAGTGTCTCCATCGACAATAAAAGCCGTGAAGGCCTTTCCAGCCGGAGTTTTAGGATCCGTAGCCGTTCTGGCAAGACAGAAGAACCTAGAACTCGTCAGTTTCATTTCATAATAAGTACTTTCTATTGATAGCTTATTTTAATCAATCCAATATCCATTAAACTTCCTAGCAAATAAAAAAAATTCTTTTCTGGGGCAAAATAACTAAAAAAAGAAAAATGTATACTCATGATTCAAAAAACAGTTCTTCCCTTTGTACCTCCAAAAAGCAAAAATCCTATTTTTCAATGACAGTTTTTGAACCACATCTGAAACTATTAAGGTTTGAATCAAAAGAAAAACAGCAAAATAACACTTTCAATCAAAAATTCTGATGTAACAAATCGCATAGAGATCTTATTAAAATAGCTCGAAAAAAATCTCTTTTTTTGAAAAATTTCGTTCCATTTTTTTAAGAAAAAGTTTACCTTTTTGATATCATGCTAATTTTTTTGGCCAGATGATATATTCTAAAAATCTATTCCCCCTTCCCCCCTGAAAGTCAAAAACCGACCGTTTAGCGTGCCTTCTACTCTCTTCATTCTTTCATGAAACTTAAAATTTTTCGAAAAAAAGCCGTTTTTTGTTTTCAAAACAGCACTAAAAAAACGCTTAAAATCATTAATTTCCTCTTTTTTTGCTATTTTTCCTAGTCTTTTCTCATTTTTTCTCTAAATACCGACCATTTAGTAAGTCTATCGCTTTACTTAATCCTTAACTTTTTGTTTTAAAAATCTTGAGAAGTCCCCTAAAAAGTCATATAGAAAAAAGCACGAATTATGCTCAAATTCCTCTTTTTTCCACTATTCCATTTTTTCCCCATCCCTGTAAGAACCGACCATTTGGCGTGTCCACCACCGGTGATCCAAGCCTTGGTTCCATTGATGACATACTCGTCGCCCTTTTTCTCGGCTTTCGTCTTGACTCCATTCACGTCGGAGCCACAGCCGGGCTCCGTGACGCAATAGGAGGCGATGATTGGCTCCGATGCCAGCCAGCCTAATTTGCTCCATTTTCGACGCTTTTTTTTAATCATTCAGTACCCAAATATTTCTTCTTTTGCTCTTCATTTCCAGCCAGAAGGACTGGGGAAAGAGCTAGGGAAGGTCCAGCGACCGCCGTTTGTATTCCGGTGCAACCGTAGGCCAAGGCTTCCGTTGCGACGCACATTTGAAGGGTCGACATGCCGGGGCCGCCTTGAAATCTTCTTTTTTCTTTTCTTTTTTTACAGTTTTTCATATACAAAGTAGTCCCTAGAGCAGACCTTGAAGGTTTCCCTCTAGGGATCGCCTTACTCCCTCTATAGGGGCGCTAAAGCTTGCAAAAGTGGCCCCTCTAGGGGGTATGTTAGCGGTCTCCATACGTCTTTTTATCTATCCAAATTCAACAAAAACTTGAAAAAAAACCACTATAGGGACCACTTAAGCTTAAAGGGGCTTAGGAGTCAGACTTTAACTCCTATAAGGACCGCTTAAACTTTACCCCTATAAGGAGAATTATATTATCTCCTATAGGCTATAGTCTTTTTTACTAACCTTTCTAGGGACCACTCTGGTATCTGCTCAAATTCTCGAAGTCTTCAAAAAAAAAAAAGCAAAAAAAAAATCGCGAAAAAATTTTTCTCTATCTAAAAATATAATTATATAAGCCAAATCAAACAAAAGTGCCTAGAAATTTTGAAAGTTTTTTGAAATCACTAGAGTTACCACTTGAAGATTTGTCTATTTATTTGAATAATAGGGTTTTTTTGAACTAGAGAGAAGTATATTTTTCATCAATTCTGGAAGTCAAACAAAAAAACTTTAATTTCGAAAAAAAGGAATTTTTGAGCTGAAAGCTTTTTGAATGTACTTATAAAAAAATTATTCTTTTTTTGAATTTCTTCCTCACAAAAAAATCAACCTTGAAATAATAAAAAAACAATTTCAGCAAAAATAAAAAAATAAAAAGCTTTCTTTTAAACAGATAATGATATTTCAAGTAACTTTCAAGTTAAAAAAAGTTGACTTATAAGCAACTCATAAAAATCGACTAATATGTATAGGAAACATAAAAAAAATTTATATTATAAATTACACCCTTATCGATTCTTCTACACTCACCGTACTTCTCGGGAATCACCGAGTTCATCAAACCCAAAGAATGAGCCTGCTTAACGATGTCCCAGGGGAACTCGCCGGTCTCGTCGTACTTTTTCGCGTTTGGGATCAACACCTTCAGAATTTACCCATTTATCATTTCAAATCCTCTTCTTCTCATTCAAAACCTCCTTGGAGAACTTCAGAGCCATACTCTGAACCTCGCGTTCCGTTTCGCCGAGTTCTAAAAACTCCATTTTTCTACTTTGTTTTCTCGATTTTCTTACCGAAACTACATTGTCTAGCGGTGGTCGACGACAGACGGCTGAAAACACGGGAAAGCATTCTGAAATGAATATCCAACTGAATTTGCGAAAAGAAGTAAATAATATATAAGACGGTCAACAAAAAACGTGGCCTTTGATAAATTGCCATTCTGCAAAGAGGAAAATGATAAGAAAACTAGAAAACAAGAGTACAAGGTGGCACGGGACTTTGACCCTTTTGTGAAGCGGAAAAAAGACCATCCAAGAAAGCTTTCGATAAATATTTTCAAATTAAAAAAAGGCAAAAATGAAAAAAAGTCCTTACTTTGTCTGTTGTCATAATTATAAAAACATAAACTGGTTTTTGCACTCTCGAATTCGTTTTTCCGTTCAGATAAAAACTTCAGGATTGAAACAAGGTAGAACAGGATGTAATTTATTGAAGAACCTTTTTGAAGCATTAAAATGAGCGCAGGCTAATTTTCAAATTTATTAAGACGACGATCTTTTTTGTAGTATTTTATTAGGTCAACTTCTTCTGCACTTTTTTTAAAAGCAAAAATTTTTTTAAGATTTTTGAAAAAAACAACTAAACAATAAACTTAAATTAAGTGAAAAAAACTTAGAAAAAAATATTGAAAAAAATTGTGAAACGGGCGGACTGTCGTAAGATTCGATGTCTTGTGCAAAACACCTCTCTACGGATATCCTGATGACCGTATCTCCAAAATTAAATTGCCGTGGTTTAAGCCAATTTTTTTTTGTATTGAATTACGCTTTCCTTTGATATTATTCGACAACTTCGAAACATTCGCTGTAATCCGAAAGAACAAACTTTGCATAAACGCCGACGTAAAGTTCAAATCGACAATAAACGCAAATTTATGGGCGAAAAATCGGAGAAAAAAGACACATGGCCGACAAATACACGCGGAACGCTATCGCCTCAACAACACAAACATCGGAGGCTACAATGTAGCCGAGGGACTTTTTTTTTTCGTTCCTTCCAGGCGCTTTCAGCAACTTTACACATGGAAATCAAAGAGACGAGTGAAAATTTCCAAATTTTTATTGTTTATTGTTTAGATTTTGGCATTGAGTTTTAGTTTTCAGGATTCGCCGGAGCTGGAGCTGGAGGTGGAGCTTGAACAAGCTTTTGAAATATGGGAAAGTTTTCGATACAAATTTACCTGGTGCTTTAATTTCGACCTGACCCAATTTATAAGCTGGACCAAGATAATCGGTCATACAGTCCCAGTCGGGCGGCGCCATCCGGTTCGACTTTGTTTTCTAGATATAATTTTGAATAAAATAAGGGAATTGATAATCTTTGAAATATAAAACTGTACTACTAATCGATTGGTATACATTTCGCCGAGGAAAACCCGCATTTTTTGGACTTTTTTCACTTTCCAATCACAAAATGTACCGTAACCCAAAAACCCCTACAGTAACCTTTTATGACGTGTACAGAAAAAGTCTTCGAAATTGGATTACCTATCGATTGATATAAATTTCAACCAGATAAACTCCATTTTTTGGACTTTTTTCACTTTCCAATCACAAAAAGTACCGTAACTCAATAAAATTCTACAGTAACCTTGACTTTCATGTACTGAAAAATTTTTCCAAATTGGATTACCTATCGATTGATATACATTTGGAGCAGGGAAATTCCATTTTTTTGAACTTTATTCTCTTTCATTATACAAAATGTACCGTAACCCAAGAAGTTCTACAGTAACCTTAATTTACATATACTGAAAAAGTCTTCGAATTTGCATTACCTATCGATCGATATCCATTCCAACCAGAAAAACTCAATTTTTCGGAATTTTGTACACCTTCCAAGTGCAAAAAGCATCGTAACCCAAAAACTTCTACAGTAACCTCTGATGACATGTACTGAAAAAGTCGTCCAAATTGCATTACCTATCGATTGATATACATTTGAACAAGAAAAACTCAATTTTTCCAAAGTTTATAGACCTTCCAACTACAAAATGTACCGTAACTCGAAAAAATCCTACAGTAACCCCAAAAGACATGTACTGAAAAAGCTTCAAAATTGCATTAACTATCAATTGACATATAATTTGAACAGCATTTTTCTTTCTGAACCCCTATAAACGGACCGTGAAACACTCATCAATGAGAACCCAGATTTTGTCGTAGTCGCAGTACTCGCTGGGCTCCTTGACATTATCGATTGATTTCAAAATTAGATGGAAATTGTGCGCGACGTCTGGCTGACGGAACATCTGAACATGGAGATCATGAATTTTTCTGAAAACCTTTAAAAAAACCTTGGCAAAATTTTCTTCCTTCCGGTAAAACTCCTTCATACCCATGACTTCCTTCTCGTTTTGCTAATAATTTAGAGATTTTGAGCGATTTCGTGATAAAAAAAAGCAGCGAAAATGTCTCAAAATAGAAAAAAAACCTTGTGAAGGCTATTCCAAGGAAGGCCGTGCATCAGAAATTCGATAACCATGTAGAACCAGCTTTCCATGTCGTCTTTGTAGCCGACGGGTTTCTGGAGAACTCATTTCGAAGCATTCTTCGAACAGTCTGACTTATCTGCACTCTCTCTTATCTCTAATGAGAGGAAAAGAGAGCTTTTTTTAATTTGGTACTCGTGTCTTCTTTTGCGCCCGACTAGAACCGATTTACGCTCGATGGATTAAAAAAGCATAAGCCAAAAATGAGTTGAAATAAAAGATGTCCCTTTCTATCACAATGCAAACAAAAATACGAGAAATTTGCGAAAAATTCTTTTTTTTTTTGCGCCCGACTAGAACCGTTTTACGCTCGATGACCTCGAAGAGAATTAGCCGAAACATGATTCGAATAAAACAAATTTCCTATCCCACAGCCGTTCAAAATGCGAGAAACTTTCAGAAATGCTCATGTTTTTGCGCCCGACCATAAGACGACTTACGCTCGATTACTTGAAAATAACAGACTTAAGGCGAAAAAATGACCGAAAAAACGAGAAAAACTGATAATTCAATCTCGTCTAGCCATTCCAAATGCGACCGGACAAAAAATAGCACGACAAATTTTTTTTTTTCTAGTTTCTGACGCATTTTTCAGGTTTCACAGTTTGCTGTTTCATTGTGTTTCGCAGCGATTTCACGAATCTTCCCATTTTTCTTCTGGAATTCTTCCTACGAACCGATCGATGAGCGTTGAGACTGGCATATTTGAGGATTCCTCGGTAATTTACGCCTTTTCGGAGTTTTTTCTCCTCCTCGTCCCCGTCATCCTTCGTTTCTTCGCCGACTCCTCTGAAAAGCATTTTTCAAAGATCATTCGCAAGGATTTTGAAAAGTCTGACTCGTCTGGGCTCTCTTCTCACTCATCTGCGAGGTCATAGTAAAATGAAAATAGCACGTAAAGGTGAGAGAGTCGCAGAGAAATCAGATTTTTTTGAATTTAACCGTTTGATAGAGCACGCGAGGACTTCAAATGCTTCAGTGTTGCGAAAAATTGGCTCGGGAGAACTTTTATTGCACCCGACTATAAACTACTTGCGCATCGAGATATTCTTCAGCACAGGAAAAGAAAAACCACTCAAATTCAACCTCTGACCTTCCTTTTTTCAGGTCAAAAGACGATACAACCGCAAGAAAAAGGCTCAACACATGGGGAAGAACTCTTATTGCACCCGACTCCAAACTACTTGCGCGCAAAGGTATCCCAAGTTCATTCTAGCCTTCATTTTCAACCTCCATGAGTATTTCTGATCTTTTTGGAACGCACTTCGGCCTCTTACAGAATCCGAAATCGATGAAATAGACGAAATGATGGGTTTTGTTGTCCTCCAACCCGACGCAAAAGTGCGACGGCTTGATGTCCCGATGGATGAAGCCGTTCTTCAAGAAAATCGAGGTTTTGAGAGAAAAGAAAGGAAATTAGGAAAAGGACTAAAAAAAGACTGAGAAAACAAAGCGCGTCCTGTAGGAGTCTGTTCAAATTTTGATCTACAATGACGTCATGCGAAAACGCTCTATGATTGGTTTAGGGGCGGAGCTTGAGCGATGACACTTGATAGTCAAAATCTGAACAGACTATAACTGACAAGGAAGGCCACTTTGTTTGGAATCATCCGCAAAATTCGCCCAAAAACTGTCTACAGGGATTTTTTCCATTCGGTCCACCTGTCATATAGACTTTTCTTAGACCTTAATTTTTGCGGTCCCGACGAGATTTCTGGCGCGAAAAACAAATTCAAACACGAACGCTCTAGTTTTTCATGTTTTATTCATTCGGATGAAATTCCAGTGTCATTCATAATAAAACAAAAAAGGTTCACAAAATACTAAAAAGACGAGTCGCGTTTAAATCAGCATTTCCCGCCAAAATCTCATCACCTTCCTTGTTCGATAAGAATTTAATTAATTAACCTTCCAGATTTGAAAAGTGAGACTGGTAGATTGACAAAGGCGATGCGTTGCGTGTGCGACGCGGCTTTTACGTGGGGAATTTAAGCCACGGCATTTTTCTGATTTTTTTTTGTTTTAAAACACAGGGCGTGTTGAAAGTATTTCCGCGAAATTCAAAATAGCCACCAGAAAATGAAAAATATAACTGAATTTCAGTTAGCGAAAATTACATTGAACGCGGCGTGTGTCAGAGCGTCGCAGTGTATGCACACGACACTCTACACTTTACTGAAAAAATATGGGCGGGCGGTCGCCAAAAAAAAATGCCGTCTCAGGTCAAACGCAATCATAAAAGAATGAAGAGAAAAAGTTTTTTGGTATTTTTATACTTCTATCCGTTCCAGTGAATCTTTTGAAAACCATAAAAGTTACAATTTATTGAAAAACTGTCAAAAAAGAAGAAAAAATTGGTGGCTCGAGGTTGATCTCGAGTTTCGCGCCAAAAAAACCGCGTCGCGTACGCAACGCGTCACCCTTTGTCAATCTACTCATCTTGCCTT
The DNA here is from genome assembly GCA_904845305.1 of Caenorhabditis auriculariae. Taxonomy (NCBI): domain Eukaryota; kingdom Metazoa; phylum Nematoda; class Chromadorea; order Rhabditida; family Rhabditidae; genus Caenorhabditis; species Caenorhabditis auriculariae. Next base: position 223,737 of record CAJGYM010000013.1, on the reverse strand, counting down.
TTAAGACGGGAAGGATTTATTATATTAGGAAAAATATGAACTTTCAAATTCATTACAGATCATTACAGACCTTGGCAGAGTGCCAAATTTATCCAGGCCTCATGAGATTTTTTGGACCAATTTTCGAAAAATTACAAAAATTCCATCAAAATGTCCTCCCTTCTCACAACAAAGGTCAATAAACTTTTTTCTGGGGAGTTCCTAAAAATTGGCTAGAACACTTCTAGTTGTACCAGAAACAGATCCTGACAGTCTCAACCTGCAAAATATCTTAATTATCGAGAAAAAAGGGCTCAAACCCCAAAAATAGCTCATTTTAACGGGTTTTTCTCTGATTTCAGGCCTTGCTTCTCGAAAATTAGGAAGTTTTGCAGGTTGAGTCTTTCAGGATCTATTTCTGGTCCATCAAGGAGTTTTCTGGCCGTTTTTCAGGGAATTTTCAACCACAAGTTGATATAGTCTGTTCAGGTTTTGAATTTCAAGTCGTCGCTCAAGCTCCGCCCCTAATAGCGCGATAAACCAATCAGAGAGCGAGCCATCCACAGAGTCTTTTTGAATGACGTCACTGCATTTGACATTCAAAATCTGAACAAACTATATGACCTTCCTTCTCAGGCTTTCGAGTGATTTTCCATATTTTCTATTTGAATATTTTATAATTTTTATGTACCTTCAAAAACCTCGAGTTTTGAAAAAATTTAGCTTCATTTGGTTCGATTTTAACGAGGCGAGGGGGTTCTTGTTCAAAATTTGAAAAGATATCTAGATAATGACCCGATGGAGATCTCGAACGGCGGAAAGAGTCTGTTCGGCGAGGTGAAGACAAGTCGGGAGGGTGTATTTTCCGTCGGTCGTCTCGCTGATCAAGTCAACCAGGTTCTTGCCCAGCTTCAAGGAAATTCAATTAATTTACGACATTTTTATCAGTTAAATCCAATTTGAGACTTTTCCAGGATTCTTAAAAGGCCCGAAAGCTTGGAATGATCAATCTTATGTTCAAAATACCTTTTTCAAATTCTTGCCCAAAGCCCAGAAAGATTGTATAACTAAGGAAAGCCAGAGTGGCCCCTTGAGGGGTAACCTTACGGCCAAGAGAAGGTTTCCCTCTAAAAACCCTAATTACCTCTCTCTATAGGGGCACTAAAGCTTGAAAAAGCGGCCACTCTAGGGGCTTCAATTATTTGTCACGCTAGGGGAGCATATTAGCTGCCCCTATACGTCTTTTTTATTTTCAAATCAAAAAAAAAAATTCAAAAATCCCTATAGAGGCAGAACTAAAGCTATAGGGGTTTAGTTAGGGACCGCAAAGCCACGCCCCTTTTCGCGATAGAAAAAGTGGCTTTTTTTTGGTTTTCAACTTTCATTTTGTTGTAGTTGTAAAAATATGTGGAACTGGCGAATAAAATTTGACACACATGTACAGAAAAAGCTTCCTCTTTCGTTTAAAAAAATATTTCACGCTTTTTTTGATGCGTTCTCGCGGAATGTCGTACAAAAAAACGTGAATGGAGCTAAAAAAATTTTTGTCATTTTTTTGCTTTTTTTCATGTGTTTTTCAGGTCCAACGCACTCTTTTTTTTTAAATAATGATTTTTGATTCAAGTAACGGTAATTTTAAAACAATAAAATAAAAAAATTCGTCTTTGCCAAAAAAATTTTAGGGAGTGCCGAAAGTCATAATTCAAAAATATCGTTAATAAGCGAATATAATCGAGTTTTTTTGTTTTTCTTAAAAAAACTTAGACCATGGGCTTACTTAAATATTTCTCTATAGCATTTTTGCTTGAAAAAATTTTTTAATACCCAAAAATGCTCTTTGAAACTAGAGAAAAAAATTAGCGGCGTTTATCACACAAAAAGCGGTCGAAAGCAGGTTTTTTGAACATAATTTCAAGCCGAGAAAAAGGGAAAATATGACTTTGAATAACACTAAAGAGGCCCCTCAGCTTCAGATTTTTTTTTAATATGCTATATCTACTCTTTACGCTCATAAATTGACCAGATCCGTTCAGTTTGAACTCAGAATTGCTCACCAATGGGTAAATAATGAAAAGAAATCGATTCGGGACGGTGCCACGTTCCTCAGAAATCACGAAATGCGGCGATTGGATCGTACAGGCGGCGAGGACACTCGAGGCTTGTCGCAGAAGCTGAAAAATCCAGGTAATGAGCTGTAGAATGAGCAATAAATATCACGGGCAAAGTCCAGAAGGACCTAGAAAGAACCTTTAAGAAAAGGCTTAACCCGTATCTTTTTTTCTCGACCTTTTTCTGGAAATTTAGAAGACGGTCAAAGAAACGTCCGACACTTTTTATAAGAGGTCAAAAAAGCTCTAGATTTCAAAAAGCTTTAATCAGAAAAGAGATTCAGAAATGCCTTCTTTTAAAAGCTCAAAAAAAGCTCTAGATTCTTCTTTTTGAAGCATTTTCGAGGCCGTTCGCAAGTCTTTTTCAAATCTTCTTTTTCACGTTCCCAAAGAAAGCAAAAGCTCATTTTTCAGTTCCTGATAAGGTTCGAAATATTCTTCAAAGTTTCTGTTCCTCGCTTTTTCAGGCAATTCTGATACTTGCGACCTCCATTTTCAACTTTGTATATGCTTTATTCAGGAAAGAGATTCAGAAAGGCCTTCTGAAGGCTTCTTCTAATACTTTTGAACATTGCCTGTGATAACTCGATCCGAAAGCGAAGTTTTCCCTTTTTCCGATTAATTTTAAATCAGCACACCTTAAAGTGCTTCTGTACAAAGTTTATTCAAATCTTCATATCTCTTGAACTTCCCAAAAGGTTCCTTATTTCTCAAGAAATCCCAAAAAAAACCCAAGTACCGATCTTTTCAGCTTCAACGACTCGCACTTCATCGCGAAGGTCATGTTGTCGCCCTCGCGCTTCACTTTGTAAATCGAACCAAATGTTCCAGTCCCGACGGCTTTCACCACCTTGAAATGTTCGAAATATAAAGCAAAAAAAAAAAGGAAAATTCGCAAAACTTTCCTTCAGGCTCTTTATTAAAGCTTTTAGCGCACCCGACCAAAACCTACTTGCAAAAAGAGACATTTTAAAGCGTATGAAGGCTAAACTTGGAGCCCACGTGATGATCGTTTCAAAATTATCTTTTTTTCATAAATGCTTTTTCATCAAATCTTCCAGCGCACCCGACCTAAACCTACTTGCGCAAAGCGGCATTTTATAGCTCATATAGGGGCTAAGTACACATTCAATCTTGCTAGGCGTTCTAAGATTAGAGATTTCTCGGAGAACAGGTTTTCAGGAACGGAACTACACTAAGTTTCTCAACGCACCCGACCAGAAACTACTTGTGCTGCGTGGCATTCTGTAGCATATATATAATAGCTAAAGTCGCTAGAAGTCGGGCGCAGCTTTTAGCCTGGCCACTACTCGAAAAAATCTGACTTCTCTGTGCCTCTCTCTCTTGTTACCACGCTATTTCCAAGTTTCTATGACCTTGCCGGCGAGAGAAAAGAGGGTGCAGACAGTTTCGACTTGTGGAGAAAGATATAAACTAGAAACCCGGAGGGGTTAGGAAAAACAACAGTCTCTATAGAGGATAGCATAGTGCTTCCTGAAGGGGTGGCCCCTATAAAGTTCTGATTACCAGCCCCTGAAGCTTAAGTGGTCCCTATAGGAGCTTTTCAATTTTCGTTCAAAGTTGAAGATTAAAAATTCGTGTATGGACTACTAGCGTGCTCCCCTAGAGTGGCCACTTTTGCAAGCTTTAGTGCTCCCTAAAGGGGGATATAAGGGAATCCCTGAAGGGGAGCCTCTAGGGATCACTCTGGCGTTTCCTAGGCAAAATGAAAAGCAATTTCGATACCTCATAGGTTCCTTTTTGAGCTCTGATGACTTCTTTGGCTCCTTTCGGACCGGGGGCGGCCATCTTGGACTTCAGTTTGAAAGAATGACAAGTGGGATTCGGGAATCGACTCGTCACGTTGAACGTGAGTATTTTTTATATCCTTGACTTTAACACGCTGTCAACGACATTTGTGCTCGGGATGATCAAAAAACCAACTTGCCAAACACAAAAAGTACCGTATCTAAAAAAATTTCTACAGTAACCCGTGATGGTATGTACTGAAAAAGTTTTTGAAATTGCAATACCTATCGATTGATATACAACTTGCCCATAAAAAATCAGAAATATTTAAATACGCCTGTGAACACTTACCTACCCTAACCCGGCTACAGTAAGAGGGAACGGCTCAAAAAGTTGGGTCCGAAATTCTGATCTGGCTATCCAACTGGATGAAGTTTCATCAAAATCAAAAAAATAACTTTTTTTTGTGACTACTAAATTCTGAAAATTGCAGAGACAGTGTAAATTCGTTATCACAAAAAGCCGTGAAACTAGAATTTCGGGGGAAAAAAATGAATAGAAAATCTTTATTGAACCCTTTTTCATTCAATGCATTTCGAAGCTCAAAATATGTACAAATATCAACAAGAAACACGATTCAAGCGATTCTCCCGTTGATTCTTCGCGTCCTGTGGGGCGCCGGTTCATTGAAGGCGTTCCTCAACTGGGAGAAATAAATCTCCGTTTCTTTCCGATGATCTTTGTAGATCATTTGTTCGCCGAGGGTCGATTTCGGCTGCACTTGGCTCGTTTTTCTGCCGCAGGCCATCTGAAGAAAATAATCGAACTTTTAAAAAATGCTCTTGAAAAAGCCGAATTCCCAGCATAAATGCCGGCCTCACTAGTTCAAAATTCAACCTTTTCAATTGGATTTCTTGAATTTTCTTTTCAATAATTCTTCTACAGATATACCCACCAATCTTGTCGTTTCCCTTTGCCATTCGGGCAAGTGTGCATGCACCACGACGGGTAAAACCATACCGTATCTAAAAATTCTCATTTTCAGGGACACCATAGCTGTCGATAGAGGACACTTAAATAATCCATTCTAAAAATTAAAAAGATCCTTATAGGGAGCACTTAGGGGCTTCGGGGTCAGATCCTAAACTCCTGTATGAACCAGCTAAGTGTGAAAATCTCAAGTGGCCCCTCAAGAGACTTGGATAGGAGACTTAGGTGGTCACTGAAAACTTATAGATGCCACTATTTTGCGTCTTCGTGGCCACTAAAACTAGTAGTGGTCCAGATTACTATAGTCAATGTTTCCCGACTTGAAAGAGGAAGGAGGCGGGGCAAGGGGCGGGACGCGTAGCGTGTGCGTTCGCGGTTCTTGGCACGTGTTCAATTCAATTGCCGCCAACTATTTGAAAAGCTCGGCAACCGCTCTTTTTCAATTTTTTCTACTATTTTTTGATGCAAACATGAACATAATCAATAATTAATTGAAAAGGGAATGAAAAAAGCGGAAAACGGGCTTTTCAAAGAGTCGATGGCGGTTGAATTGGACACGTGCCAAGGACCGCGTACGCACACGCTACGCGTCCCGCCCCTCCTCAGCAAGTATGGCGTAAGGTGCATTCTACTTTTTTGCACTCTGGTGCGTAATTAGGGTCTACACCGTGCGATTTCGGTGACTTTTTGGTGTCAAATCAGTGCTTTTAGCGCGCTGCACCAGTGCGACACCAAAAAAGCATCAAAACTGCACGGCGCAGACTCCAGTTTAGCACCAGAGTGCAAAAAAAGCAGAATGCACCGTGCGCCATCCGTGCTGAGTCGCCCCGCCTCCCTCGCCTTTCAAGTCGGGAAACATTGACTATATAGTGGCCGCTAAAACGTCAAAACTCTAAAGTGGCCACTAAATTTCGATTTGACCCCTCTAGGGAGCCTAATTATGTACCCTTCAGGGGCTGCTTTCCCCCTAACCCCTCTAGTGACCCCTCTACCTTAATTGGAGCTTAAAACTCACGCTAGGCAAAAAAAATTAAAGAGAAGATAGGAAATACAGAGAATCTTGGGTGGGACTGCAAACTCGTCCATTAACAACATCAAAGTCGAGCCGATATTGAACACGATTATCACGCCTTGGACACTTTTTAGGAGCTAAACATGTCAATTTCACGTTTTCCTACTTATTTTGGGCAAACCTCACAAGTTTTGACATTTTCGGCGACTTGAAATCGCTCGCTTAATGAATAATGCCGACCGAATTTGTGAGAACATTCGATTAAACTTCTGAATTTTCCCATTTTCTTTCACTTTTTTGACCAAACTAACGTGTGTCTTTTCAGATTTCGTCGTAGGACCAGTAAGAGAACGATATATCCTAATAAATTCAGAAAGATGAAACTCAGAACATGAGCCCAAACTGGGACAAGGCCTGGAAAAAGGATTTTTGAATGGTTTAGAATTATTTTTTTTCAATTTCAAAGCTTTTAAGTGAGAAAAAAGGCCTGAAAAAATAGATTCCGAATAGTAAAAAGCCAAAAAAAAACCATAATCTTAAAATTTAGACGTTTTTTGAGTGATTGTTTAAATTTGTTTGGCGAAAGTTTCTCAAAAGCTACTAGTTATAAATCTATGAAAAAAATTCACAAAAAAATCACAAAAAAATTAAACATTTTTTTCGCTTATTTAGAATCAGAAAGCTTTTCTTTTCTTTTTTTGTTCTAAATTTTGAAAAATAAGATTAAAAAAAGGCCTGGAAAAAAATTTCAAGCAGTAAAAAGCCGGAGAAATTCAAAATTTCACAGTTCTGACATTTTTTTACCTTTTTGTACCTCATGCCACAAAAAAATATTTGTACCATAAAAAAATATTTTAAAAAGTTTAAAAAGAGAATAAAGCTAAAAAAATTTCAAAAATTAAAAAAATCACAATTTTAAAAAAATTCGTTTCAAGATTTTTTTCATATATTTCAGATCTTTTTTTGAGTTCAAAATTAGATTTTTAAATTTTTTTCTCTCAAAAAAATGTCATAAAACGGATCAAAAATAGAACGACGAAAAAAACTGAAATTTTTCAAAACCAAGGGAGTATCTCATTTTTTAAGCCATTCCAAATGCGACCTTTTTTAAAACTCCTCTCAAGGTTTTAGGAACTTACACTGAATATAAATGAAGCCAGAAGTGAAGCAAAACGGATGAAAAACCGATAAAATGACAAAAGAAACCCAAAAACGGAACTTTTTCTCGTAGTCTTTCACGAGAAACGTGGCGAATATTCTGGATTTTTATAATTCTCGAAATTCGGAATAAGGGTACCTTTCAACGGTGAAAGTTGGCAATATATAGAAAGCTATAAATAAGCAAATCGTGCGGACAAAACTCGCATAATAAAGGATTTCTTGTGATTCTTCATCTGAATATTAACGATTTTGAATAAAAATCGCATTTTTTATTTCACAAGGAGGGTCTTTTTTCTTGAGGCTGGAAATTTCCTAGAAATTGGCCTGAATACTCTCTGATGTACCAGAAAAAGGTTCTGAAAATATCCCCCTGAAAAACTTCCAAGTTTTTGAGAAACGACACACCAAAGTCAAAGAAAGTCTCCATAATCTGTTGAAATAGGTTTTTTGAGACTTTCAGCACCAAAAGAACACCTGGAAGCCAAAGAAAACCATGGAAATCGGTCAAAATATGGGTTTTGGACACTTTCAGTTCATTGAGAGGCCCCTTAAAATCGGAAAAAAGCCTAAAAATCCTTACAAAGAGGTTTTTCGAGGCTCTGAAAACCCGAAAAACGCTTCTTAGTCAAATAAAAACCCTAAAAATCGGTTTGAAATGGACTATTTGAAGACTTTAGGCCACCAAAAACACCTCAAAATCAGAGAAAATTCTCGAAATCCGTTAAAATAGGCCTTTTTTGGGCTTTGAGCCTCTGAAGAACACCTCAAAATCGGAAAAAACTCTGAAAATACTTACAAAGAGGTTTCTCGAGGTTCTGAGAACCCAAGGAACACCTTGAAATCAACGAAAGCCTTGAAAACCCATTAAAATAGGTTTCATTGCGTCTCTGAGCCCACAAAATGCGTTTACATAGGTTATTTTGAACCTTGTTTATCGATAACTAGGACCTTTCCCAGGTTGAGTCAGAACCTTCATCTGGTACCTCTAGAAGCATTCTGGCCAATTTTCAGGAAATTTCCAACCTCCGAATGAAATTTCCTCTCTTGTTTTTTTTTTTTTTAAATTTCCAAGTCCTTTTTTTCCACACACCCTCTTCCTGTTGCCGCAATTGATAATATATCGTTACACAACGGGCCAAAATCGAGAAAAAATATTGGCCGCCGTAATTAATGAATAGAAAATTCAGGTTGAAATGCATGGCCCTGACGAACATTAGCAGATAAAACGTGTAGCAAAATTCAATCCAACTGAAATTTTTCATCATTTTTCTTGTAGAATCCGCAATTTTTAAAAATGATAATTCCCACTTCAACTGAATATATTCGATTTTTTAATTTAGCAAGTGCGCTCCACTGAACTCACAGAGTTACTCGGATTTCAGACGCGCCTTGGACAGTTCTGAGCATTTCTAGTGACCACTTTAGGGGTTTCAGCTCTCTTAAGTTATCCCTGGAGTGGAATGTCTAGTTCTAGAAGTTCTAGTGGCCACTTCAGGGGTGTCAGCACACTTTAGTGGTCCCTAAAGTCGTATGTCTTCTTCTAGAAGTTCTAGGGGCCACTTCAGGGGTGTCAGCACACTTTAGTGGTCCCTAGAGTCGTATGTCTACTTCTAGAAGTTCTAGGGGCCACTTCAGGGGTGTCAGCACACTTTAGTGGTCCCTAGAGTCGTATGTCTACTTCTAGAAGTTCTAGGGGCCACTTCAGGGGTGTCAGCACACTTTAGTGGTCCCTAGAGTCGTATGTCTACTTCTAGAAGTTCTAGGGGCCACTTCAGGGGTGTCAGCACACTTTAGTGGTCCCTAGAGTCGTATGTCTACTTCTAGAAGTTCTAGGGGCCACTTCAGGGGTGTCAGCACACTTTAGTGGTCCCTAGAGTCGTATGTCTACTTCTAGAAGTTCTAGGGGCCACTTCAGGGGCGTCAGCAAACTTAAGTGATCCCTAGAGTTGAATTTATATTTCTAGCCTTCCTAGTGACCACTTCAGGGATGTCAGCACACTTTAGTGGTCCCTAGAGTCGTATGTCTACTTCTAGCAGTTCTAGGGGCCACTTCAGGGGCGTCAGCAAACTTAAGTGATCCCTAGAGTTGAATTTATATTTCTAGCCTTCCTAGTGACCACTTCAGGGATGTCAGCACACTTTAGTGGTCCCTAGAGTCGTATGTCTACTTCTAGCAGTTCTAGGGGACACTTTAGGGACTTGAACCTTCTTAAGTGATCCCCAAGAGTCGCTGGTATACTTCTAGAAGTTCTAGGGGCCACTTCAGGGACGAGAACCCTCTTAAGTAATCTCTAAAGACGCTGGTCTACTTTTAGAAGTTCTAGGGGTCACTTTCGGGACGTCAGCGGTCTAAAGTGATCCCTAGAGTCACATGCCTACTTCTAGCAGTTCTAGGGGACACTTTAGGGTCGTCATCGTTCTCAAGTGATTCCTAGACTTGCATTTTTTTTTCTAGCATTTCTAGGGTCCACTTTTGGGGTGAGAGCATTCTTAAGTGATCCCTAGAGTCGCTGGTCTACTTCTAGAAGTTCTAGGGGCCACTTCGGGGACGTCAGCGCTCTCAAGTGATTCCTAGACATGCATTTCCATTTCTAGCATTTCTAGCATTTCTAGTGACAACTTCAGTGACGTCAACCCTTTTAAGTGATCCCTAAAGTCGGTGGTCTACTTCTAGAAGTTCTAGTGGTCACTTTAGGGGTTCCAGCACTCTTAAGTGACCCCTAGAGTTGCCTAGGTGTATCAGACATGCTACAGACCCCAATCCAGAGTGAGTAGGCGGAAAAGGCCTCCCGCGGGACTTATGCGGGTAGAAAATAGGTTCACCAAATATTCTACCCGTCATTTTTCATTTCCAAAAAAATGGTCTCGGAGAGATTTGAGAAATAGTGAGCGAAAACTGGAGATTTTTAGAGAAATCTAGGCATTTTCGTGGGACAACTTAGTGACTAATGAGAACTAGGATGAAAATGACGTCATTATCACCAGCATATGACGTCATTTTTGCGTTTTTTTACTTGTTAATTGTAGCTTGAAATCATCAAAAATGACGTCATTATTTTTCATTTTCGAGTGATAAAAGTCAAAACAAACAAAAGTACATAAATATCCACCTGGAAAAACAAAATTAAAAAAGAATTTACCCAGGGGGATCCCTCTAACATCTACGTCACCATTATCGAAAAAATTTATAACCTCAAAATAAATTTTAAAAAATGTATTTTGGACCTTATAAACCATTTTCAACCATTTCATGACCCCTCAATTACCTGAGAAATAATAAAAACGCCTCGATTTTATAGGTAATTTCGACCAAAGACGTCAAATCCTCCAATTTGACGACAGTAGTATTGAGCACCATTATGAGACGAGCTTCACTACGGAACATACTGAAAAATTTTGAATGATTTCTTTTATTTTTGCATAAGAGATAAAAATGAAAACTTTCGAAAATTCAGCGACTTGAAAAAAATAGAAAAACTTAACGCGTCGCGGTTGCGCCGCGTCAAGCCATTCCAAATGCGGCTATAAATCTCTAAAGGCGACTTGAAAAAAAGTCCTGATTTTAATGGTTAATAAGTAACTATGATGCTTGAAAAATTTTCTCAAAAAAATAGAAGTTTTTTTCCAATTTTTTTTTCTCGATAAGTTAGAAATTAGAGAAGTGGTTACATTGAAAAAAATTTTTTTTTCCTCTATAATGATTTTTTTCACTTCGTTAGTGAGGGGGAAACTAACAATGAAACACTATGCTACTAAATGAAGGGAAAAACATTTTTTTACATGCATCTTTAAAAAAAAAAAACGAATTTGAAGCTTAAAACTCTCATTTTACAAGGTTTTACGGATCTTGACTTGATTTTTTTCATAGTTTAACGAATTTTATTCAAATATGTATGAAAATATTGAAAAATATTTCTTTATTAAACCACAAAAAAAGTGAACTCAAGGCACAGAACTTTTTAAATAAAAAAAGTTTTTTTCTTGAAATTAATTTCTGCAAAAAAAGCTTATGCAAATTGAGAGCAGGACAGAGGTCAAAAAAAAAAACATAAAAAAACCGGATATCAATTCCAGAGTTCAAGACCGCCCAATGCACTCAATGAACTTTATGAGATTGCTGACAAAAACTTCTTCGAATCATTTTTGAAAAGAAGTTTTTCTTTACTTAGGAACTCCAGAGTGGTCCCTAGAGGGGTCATGGTAGAAAGAATCCCCTGAAGGGGACAAAATAGTGCTCTCTAGAGGGCTAAAATTTGGGTGGTCCTTCAGGGTTAAAGCTCCTGGAGCCTAAGTGGTCCCAAAAGTGGTCTTTAAATTTTTTTTTATGATTTGAAAGAGAAAAAGACGTATACTAGCATGCTCCCCTAGAGTGACCACTTTAGCAAGATTTAGCGCTTCCTAAAGGGAGAAGTTAAGGAAATCAAGGACCCCTAAGATTGTCCCTCTAGGGACCACTTGGGCGTTCTTAAAAAGTGGCCACTTTTGCAAGCTTTAGTGATCCCTAAAGGGGGAGGTAAGGTTCTCAAGGACCCCTAAGATTGCCCCTCTAGGAACCACTTGGACATTTCTAAGAAGCGGCCACTTTAGCAAGATTTAGCGCTCCCTAAGAAGGAAGTTAGGGAAATCAAGGACCCGTAAGATTGCCCCTCTAGGGACCACTTGGGCATTTCTAAGAAGCGGCCACTTTCCCCTTGTTTAGCGCCCCCTATAGGTGGCCCTTGAGAAGAAGCTTAAAGTACCCCTCTAGGGACCACTCTGCAGTTCCTAAGCGCGAAACGGGCAGGTGCGATTCTACGCAATCATCTTTGAAGCTCATGATTATATTTAATTATTAATGTTGCCTACATATTCGTCTAAAAACCTACACAGTCAAATTAGAATCACCAACCGGAGTCCATATTCATAAATAAGTGCAAAATAAAAGAAATTTGTTCCGAAATGAGCTTTTCAAGTCAAAGACGGCTGTTAATGAGCCACGCCTTGTTAAACTCGGTGGAAAAAAAAGGTTCATTTTTTTGAAGAATTTAAGAAAAAAAGAGTTCTAATAGGAATCGAGTTATTTTTGGCTTCATTATATGGCCAAAAGTCTTGCATGGCCCAAAAAATAAACAAAAAAAAACGTTTAATTGTTTTTTATAATGAGCTATGCTCCTTTAACCCTCTTAGCAAAGATTTCTGCATAATCTAGACGAAGGACAAGCCTTTTTTTGAATGAAATTTATAATTTAAAAACTGGGAATTTATGCAATTTTATGAGAAAAAAATTGTTTTCATTAAGCTTCGGAACTGATTTCATTGAAGAAAAAAATGGATATTATCATTTAAAAAAACATTATTTCTTATTGAAAAAAATGGATTTTCTAAAAATTCATCGGGTTTTTTTTCTGTTCCTTTTTGCGATATTTCTGATCTTTAGGTTCATTTGAAGTTTTACTGCAAAAAAATCTGACGAAAAAAATTAAAAAAAGAATGAAATTAAAAAAACTAGAAATATCGAACTTCTGCTCTTTCAATACAAAAAAAGCTGCAGATTTCATAAGCTTATTCAATTTTATTCCCATAAAGAGAAAAAAATTGCTCGTGAGAGCCAAAAACGGCAAATTTATATAGTGTTACTTTCACTAAAATAGACTTCACAATTCTCCTCTGATAAGAAAAAAAAGCCCACATGTAGTTAAGAAAATAAAATTTTACGGCCTTGGGTCATAAATTTGATTTCAAAGAGAACAAAAATTAATTTTCCCCGTTTTTCAATCAAACCTTGGAACTTTAGAACTGATAAAAATTGAAAATAATGACAAAAAAGTGGTTTTTTGGCCTCAAAATTGACTTCAAAAACCAAAAAAACAGCAATTAGAGATTTGACCTAGACAGTGAAGCCCTTGGGGAGTACGGAGAAGAGAAATTCGTTATTTCTTAAAAAAATGACACAATTTTTTTCAAAAATATTGGAAAAAATCTTAACTTTGAGAGCATTTGAAATGAGAATTGTATCAATGGAAGAAAGAAAAATGAAATTTTATATTATTCAAAATTTAATTTGAAGCGCCCAGCTGCTTTTTAAAGTTCAGACGAACTTATTTCGTCTGGAATTTCTTTCTACTACTTACTATAAAAAGATTCCAAAGCGTTTAAAAACAAGTATTACGAATAGAAAAGAAAGGTCAATGTCCACATCCAGTCAATTTTTGAAAAAATGAAAAAAAAATAAACCAGGAAAAAAGTATGATGATGAATTAACACTGTTTTTCGATATTTAGAAAAAAAAGGCAATTTGTGGTTTTTCGCGAAATTTTACAATCTGAATAGTACAAAACCCGTTCGAAAGGATGTCGCCATGAATTCCAAACAAAATAAGTTTGATTACGGGGTTCAAGAGTGAAATTACCATTCGCTTAGTCCTTTTTTATTTCCTAAATCTTTCTTTAAAATTCTCCTGGTAAGTTAAAAAGAACGCAATAGAAAAACGTCTCGATGTCTGGGAAAAATCGCATTAATTTACGATGTTTACGACTCAAATTGAAAAAGAACGAAGCAAATTGGTTTTTGAAAAGATTAAAAGAATAAACCGGCGATTTTTTTTTCCCCCAATGAACATTTTATTCAAAAGGGCCTAGAAGAAAAGAATATAAAAAAAAGCGGGCTCTTAAGTGGGCACTTTGATCCTCTTTTTTTCACTTAAGTGTGCACTTGGATCCATTTATTGCGCGTCATATAAGCTGTTTTTCGTTAGCCATTGTGATTGCACAAGAACAAACACAGTAAAAAAAAAAATTTCGCGGGCTCCGCGCAAGTTTATTTATTATTATTTTTTTTTCGTATTTTTATGTTCGTTTACATTTTCTTTCTTCTCACAAATTTAATATCCGGTAAATTTTTTTTTAGAGTATAAAGAAAAAAGGAAAAAGTCTAAAACCGCCAAATGGAATGTTTTTGGATTGTAGCATAAGTGTAGTCAAACACATGTTTATATTTTTGAAATGGAACTTTGTTTTTTTAGGACAGAAACGCAAAAAAGCAGGTGAAAAAAACTATAGTGGCATTTAGCTTTTGATGGATGTTCAACATTTGATTTTCAAAGACCTTTTTGTTTTTAATCTTTGATTGTTTATGGGGGAGTTGTAATTTTAAAAAAAGTTATAATTTTATAAAAAAATTTTAACCTGTTTTTTTCTATGAGGAAGAGAGCAACGAAAGGTGCTTTAAATGAGAAAATAGGAGTAAATTTCCTTGAAAGGATATTGAGAAATTGTATCGGTTGTTTATTTCACTATAAAAAATGGAAAGAAGGAAATTTGTACTATATTTTGTAGTACTAGTCACGTTATTTTGCCTTTTTTAGGTTTGGAAAGAGTATTGTGGCTCATGTACAATAGAAAAAAATTCCGTTTTATCGATTTTTTTCAACAAAAGTGAATTTTTCAGAAAATTTGTCAAATTTGTGATACTGGAATAACTAATGTCTGGCTTTATTCCTAGCCTTGAAAATCCTGAAAAGGGAAAGAAAATGCTGCCTTCGCGTAGATCTGTCGCAGAAAGCGAAATGGACAGTAGTGGGGTAGGTTTTTTCTGAGATTTATAAAGAAATTAATATTTTGTATTAAGATCGGGAGCATGTTTGATGCTGTTGAAGAAGAAGTTTATGGCAGAATTGAAAATAAACCGGCTCCAGTGGCATCTCGACTGAAAGGAAAGAGAAGATATTACGATGAGGATGACGAGAATCATTTTGGAGATGTTCGTTTCGAAATTCATTTCGAAACAATTTTCTGATCATTATTTTTCAAAATATCTCTGACTCTCCAAAATTTAGTAGTTTTTTTTTTTGACTCTTGCTGCTATTTTGATTTTCGCGACTCACTTTGAACACGGTATCAAAGAAATGTGGCTTTTTCAAACAAATTTCAATTTTTTTTTTTTTTCAAACTCATTTCGATATTTTCAAATTTTCTAGAGTTCTGGTTTTCAATTCCATTAAAGTACGTACATTTTTGAACTTCAAATTTTTCTAATTCGGCCATTAAATTTTTGTGAAAAAAAGCCCTTTTTTTCCTTGAGTCGATTTGAAAAAAATCTTTTTGAGGTTGCAAAAAAATTATTCCAATTTTAGTTTGGATAAGTAATTTTGCAATTGAGATTCAGCTGAAAAAAATGATGAAATATTCTCATTTTTGATCCCCAAACATATGTATTATCATTTTTTTCATGGTTTTTTTAAAATTATTCTTTTTCAAACTTATTCTTATATTTTTTTCAAGTCCATAAGGTTTAATTTTTCAATTCCTTTAAAGTGCGTACAGTTTTAAAGTTGAAATTTTTAAATTTGACATTCAAATCTTGCGAAATTTCTACTTTTTTTCGATTTTTCCGATGTAGATTTCTTCAAAAAAATTTTGACGGAATCGTTAATAAATATTCCAATTTAAGAATTTTAAACTGGAATTCAGCTGAAAAATCCATAAAAATATTCTCATTTTTTTGGTCCTCAAAAAAATTGAATGTTTTTTTCCCAGAGTTCCCTGCACGAATTGATGCGCTCCAACCTTTCCTTAAAAATCGCCGCCGAGTAAAAAAATTGCACCCGGAGAAGAATGAAGAACCGGAAAAAAACCGGGTTCTTTCCAATTTTATCAAAAGGAAGACGTCAATGGTTAGTTTTAACCTGAAATAAACAAGAAAAACCTTGAAATTAAGTGAAAAATGGTTTGAAATTTGGAAAATTTACTTTTTCAGTAGGATTTCTTACTATATTTTTTTTCCTATTGTTGTTTTTTTTTTGCGAAAAAAGACCGTATTTGACCAATCTTCGCTTAGAGACCTTTGTGTGGTTCCTAAGTGCAAAAAAAATGTGGTTACGGTGGCTTTTTCTTTGCTGTGCTTTGAAACCATAAAAAATAATCCAGCTCGATCGTTTTACCATTCTCAGAAACGCCAGAGTGGTCACTAGAGGGCTAAGAAAAAGGCCCTGTTGTGGCCAAAATTTAGATGGTCCTTTTAGGGGTTTTGGTCGGATATCTAAGCCCCTAAGCAGCCCCTATAGGGTCTTTCAATCCTTTCGTTCAATTTGAAAATTAAAAAGACGTATAGAAGTAACCTGCATGCAACTATAGAGTGTCAACTAACTAAAAACCCTAGAGTGGCTACTTTTAGAGGCTTGGTCCTGGGAGGGAAAGGAAGATGGTCCCTAAAAGTACAAACAAATTAGGAAAAAAAGCCTAAATTCTGGGAAAAACGGCTAAAATTCAGGTGGTCCCTATAGGGGTTTATGGTGTGAGCGCCTGAAGCTTCAGTGGTCCCTATAGGGGTCTTTCAACTTTTTTTTTCAGTTTCAGAAAAGACGTATTTTCATTCATTTAAAAAGTTCAATTGCCCTCGCGCAATCTGCGTAAGTGGTCTCTATAGGGGTGTTTAAATATTTAGAAATATTGATCGATAGGTTCTCTGTTGATATTTTTCATTTAAAAATAGTTAATTTATCGATTTTTTGCATGAAAATGCTTCTCATGAAACTTTGTTTTGTTAACTTGCTTTTGTGCTTTTTTCAGCTTTTTAAAATATGATTTGAGATTTAAGGGAGACCCGTAAGTCGGGTCGGAAGCGAGGCGGAGTTGATCCGCTTCGAACTGAACGCCCAGGTTCAAAACTTTCTCGACACTTATCATGATGACATGGAAAAGTTTGGGTATCCTTCAAAATTTTTAAAAATGAGTAATTTTTGATTTTGTTCAGATTTCCCGGAGAAACGGAGAGAAATGAGTCGGGAGTTTCGAACCAAGAAGATTCCGACGGAATGAAAACCCCGTCTCCAATCATTCTTAGGAATCGACTTCAGAGGTTTGATTTGAAGGGAGCCCAGAGTGGTCCCTGAAGGGACAACCGTAGGTCTGTTATAGGCCCACCTTTAGGGACCACCTTGTATTTCACTATAGGGACCACTAAAGCTTTCAAAAATGGCCCTTTTTAATGAAATAATTTCACCAGAGAACTAGTCAATCAATTTCTAGTAATTACGTTCTTAAGATACCACTGTATGGATCACTTGAGCGTTAGGGGTCTAGATATCAGTCCCTAAAGGTACCACTTGAGTTTTTCCCCTCTAGGGAGCACTATTTTGCCCTCTATAGGAGCTATCGTTCTCTCCAACCCCTATAGGGGCCCCTAAAGCTTGCAAAAATGACTTTTTCTTTTTTTGAATAGAACAATTTTGAAAGAGGATTACTCGATCCATTTTTATCAATTACGTTTTTTTAAAATATTCTTGAGAGACCATTATAGGGATCACTTGAGCGTTAGGGGCCCACATGTCAGACCCTATAGGGACCACCTGAATTTCACCCCCTCTAGGGAGCACTATTATACCTCCTTCAATGGCTATTTCCCTCTAAAAACCCTCTAGGGACCACTCTGGCGTTCCTGAGCTTTTTGCATGGTTTTAAGAGATTTATTGGGAATTTTAGCTCTCTTTTATTTTTCTTCAAAAAATGGTTTTAAGGCCTAGTTTTTAGGCTTAAAAATCCCATATTTGAGTTTTTCGCATCGAGACCTTTTTTGAAAATTAGCCTATGCTCCTTTAATTTGGGGGTTTCAGAGTTTAATGGTTTTTTTAACGCGATTTAAAGATATTCTAGTCTTGAAATTCGAGATTTTCTCAGAAAAAAATAAACAATTTAAGCCTAAAAAAACCACGGAAACTTTATTTTATTTTTCAATTTTCATTATTTAGTTTTTGAACCTCATTTTTCCCGTTTCAGGCTCATGGAGAGCCCCTCAAACAACATAAAAAGACCGTCCGAAGCGATGGTCCAGGCGGCAATCATGCGCCGGATCCCGTCGCCAGCTTTTATCCCGAAAACGCCCTCGTTCTCCTCCCAATCGTCCGCCTGCAACTCACCGGCCTATCAGGCGACCCAAACGCCCATTTCTTCCCCAAAAAGTTCATTTTTCGTGTTTTACCTTGAAATTTTGAATTTTTCAAGGAAAAAATGAGCGAATTATGAGTTCTCCGCTGTCGGTACGACGACGGGCGATGCCGGCAACGCCCAGGGCTATTTTTTCCTCCGAAAGAGTCGGACAAAACTCGAATTTCGGGACTCCGACCACTGCCGGCAGATTGTAAGGACTGGGAAGAGAATTTTTTGAGAAAATGGCAGATTTTTCAGTATAGGAGTTGCTAGAAAGAGGATTTTGATAAAAAAAAACAGACTTTGAGGATTTATTGCTTCAGGGGCTTAGAAGTCAACCTCTATGGTGACCCCTAAAAACACTATTTTGTTTCCTCTAGGGGCTGTTTTCCTCTAACCCCTTAAGGGACAACTCTGGTGTTTTAAAAACCGGAAATTTCTGATCATTTCTAGTTACCACTTTAGCGACGTCAGTCCCTGTTCCTCTTATAAATTTCCGATAGGGATTAGGCTATGAAATATTGACCTATTCCTAGTGAACACTTATGAGTGCTGAAGCCGCTAAAGTGATAACTCGAAATGCTCAGAATAATCCAGTTTGAGATACACAGTTCGGACGGACCAAACTTTTGTCCATAGAGCAAATTTGCTAGAAAGTTTGAATTAATTTTTTATAAACTTCTTTTTTCCGAGCCGATTGATTTTTTTCAAGGCGCCAGGCTGTCTACGCTTCACCGCGAGTGTCTCCGTACCGTTTCGGTTTCCGGAATTATCGCCTTTCTTCACGTCATTTGACCATTGGGAGAACCTTTCGGCCAGATTTTCTTGCGGGTAAAAAACAAATTTTCGAGGATTTCCTGGAATTTTTCACTGGGTGAATCAAGGATTTTTTTAAATTTTATAGAAAAGAGGTAGAGGAAAAAAATGAGCCTTGACTAAATTTGGACGGGAAATTGATAAGAAATTTGGCTTTTTTTTTTAGGTTTTATCCTGATTTTTTTTCAAAAAATCTACAGTTAAATTCCATTTTTGGCGGGAAATAAGGGTTCAAAAGCGAAAAAAAAAGAAAGAAATTAGGGGGTTTAAGAATTTTTTCCAATTTCAAGTCATTCAACGGGATTCTGACCTGTCTGCGACTCTTTTCTCTCGCAGGTCAGAGAAAAATGGAAATAGTACGTTGAGTTGAGAGAGTGCAGAGTAATCTGGTTGTTTGAAGTTACGACGAATGGAGTATATTAGATTGATGGAGCGCAAAATAAAAATATTTGACCGGCTATTTTTTCCAAACGGTTTCTAAGAGTATCAACTTTGTAGCCAACCTGCAAATGAAGAAAAATTGGGAGAACTCTCCTTCAAAAGACGTGTTGAACAAGAATCTCTCGTCGGCCCGTTCTCCCGTCAAAAGATCGACCAAATACGACGGTTTCTGCCTCGAAATGGATACTGGTAAGAAGGGATTTTTGAAATCAGTGGGAAAATCGCTAGTGGCTACTTAAAAGGTTTCTCAAGAACTACTTGAAAAGGACGCTAAAGTGACCACTTGAATCACCTAACCGCTATTCTGCGTCTTAGGGGCCACTATAGTAGTTTGTGATTCCTAAATTTTAGCCACTTAAGTGACCACTAAGTCGACTACTACAGTGGACACTGAAACGTCAAAACCCTAAAGTGATCACTGAAAATTTTCCCAGATAATTTTGGAATTCTCAAAAAAATACTATATGGAAAGGACACTAAAGTGGCCGCTAAGAGAACCTCTATACAAGCCAATATTTTGCGTCTAAGTGGGCACTATAGTAGTTTTTAGTGTTCTAGAAGTACCACCAAGAGTTCTAAAGGGACCTCTATCCTTTAGCCACTAAGGTGGCCACTAAAACGTTAAAACCCTCAAGAGGCCACTAAAAAATTTCCAGGGATTTTAAAAATTTTGCAGGGATTTTAAAAATTTTCATTAAATTGTTCCATGCATAACTTTCGTTGCACATGGAATGGCTCGAATTTTAGCTCGTTCCAATAATTTTTGATGCTTTTGAGCGCAAGTCGTTTTAAGTCGGACCCGTCTTGGAACCCTACCTCGAAAAAGCTTAAAAATATCAAGCTTTTAAAATATTTAGAACCACTTTTACAAGCTTTACAGACCCCTAAAGGGGAGATAAAGTGGTCCCTAAAGGGGAACCTTCAAGGGTCCTTAGATTGCCCTATAGGGATCACTCTGAAGGACTTTTTTTTCAGAAGATCCCTCTGGAATCGGTCAAAGCTTCTCGAATGTGACGACGGATATATCCGAGGTGCGTTTAGGGAGAGTATCTCAGTAATAAATCTTCAAAGGTCGCGATTTTATGCCAAATTTTGTGTGGTATTAATCCAATTCATTGCGGATTTAGTACAATTTTTGAAGGGCGAAAATCGGTTTCTAAATTTTCTATTCAGATCTTTCATTCATTCAATGCATTTTTAGGTTCAAGTTCCAAAATTTCCCTTTCTCTGACTTTTCGATTGGCAATTCGTTAGGTCTTCAAATTTTGGTCGCATTTGGAATGGCTCGACGCGCACCCGACCTCGAAACTACTTTCGCGCCTTAAATTTTGAATTTTAACGTTTACGCGTTGATTTCAAATGTTTCTGCTCTACCCTAAAAATTTTCGATTCGCGGGAACCGTTTTTGGTCGGGCGCGCCTGCTTTAATTAAAGCGGTTCAGAGATGGGCGGAGTTCCGCATTTTTTTCGATATGACTTGCTGAAAAAAATTTTTGTTTTATTTTTTTTATACAGTTACAATCATCTCTTTCGAAAAAAACGGTCAAAAAAATATGATTTGGAGGGAAAAAAATACATAAAGTCACCTTTAAAAAAGCAAAAATTATGCTTATTTTTTTGTACTGAACGTTTTTTTGCGCCCCCCCATTGCAGAACAAAAAAAAAGTAATCGATTTTTTTTCGAATTGTTAAGCTTCAAAGTCTGCAAGACAAGGAAATTATACCAAAAAAGCGCTAAATCGAGCTTTTAAAGCCTCTTGACTCAAAAACAAGATCCACTGTCAGAATTTTTTCCTTATTTTGGAATCAGAAGGTCGTAAAGTACACCTCAGCTAAGTTTCATTGGAAATTAACCAGAAGAGCGGGGGGCGGTTAAAAAAACACTCTCCAGTGAGAAAAATCAAAAAAACGACCCCGCTGTTCAAAAAAATCCAATCTGCTGCGGTTACGCGTAGAGCCATTCCCAATGCGACCACAGCATACATCGGCTAGATCCCCCCCAGCTTTTCGTGCGCGAAAAAAAGTTTTGAAAAATGTACTGAAATAGGTTTTGGAAGGGGGGGGATCCAGCCGACGTATGGACCCCAGGCTTCCGATTTTTCCTCGAATCGATATTTCAAGGAAAATTCACCAGTCCGTTCTCCCAAAAAACCGAACAAAGATGAAGATTGCGAGGGAGATGTCGACACGGACGGCTCCTTCGACGAGGAAATCGTCGAGAAAATGTGGGAATTTCGGCAGAATTCATGATTTTAGTTATTAAAATAGAAAAAGTCCTTCCTAGGCTCAAAATGTAGATCATTTGAAGCAGCATGATTTCTCTGCGCTCTCTTTCCTCGAGAAGCTCTCTCAGTCCTTCCTGACGGCGCTGGCGAGAGAAAAGAGGCGCAGAGAAGTCAACGGTTTCAAAAATTAATTTTTCTCACCGAATTTTATTTTTACACCCCCCGAATCGACTTTTTTAACTTTAAATGAAAATTTTCAGGATCCACTGAAACTTCAGCCAAAAAGTAATCATCCTAATAAACGTTTACGAAATGCCCCGCATATTATTGTTTCTTCTCACTGTTCTTTCATAAAATTCCTAGGGTTTTTATCAAAAAAAGAATTATTTTGTCATTTTTTGTACTTTCCCAGTTTGTTCAAACTTTTTTGGTAGTTCTCTGTACATTTTATGTTCCCTTATATTGTTTCCAATGAAAGTTGTTTCGAAAAGATTATTTTTAAATGAAAAATATGCTCTTTACGGAATGTCGATTCGATTATTTTCGTTTCTCAATGAGGAAGAGGGCGGGGGGACCCTAAAATTTCAGTATCTCCGATTGAGCTATTTCTCGGAGGATACAGTACCGTGCAGTAAGATATACAATTTCACTTTTTTCGTCATAAATTTTGCAGGAGTTGTCCGATTTCTGTCAAACTTTCTACAGTTGTTACTTGCATATCCAGTATGTTAACACAGAAAAATCAGCTACCTAGCTGATTTTTCGGAGCCCAGATATGATCTTTCAAAGCCTCGCTGAACAGACGAGAATCCGGGCGTGGTGTCCTAGTGCGATCCGACGGCTGTCGGACTCGGCGTTTTTTTGGCGACGGCCCGCCCATATTTTTTCCGTAAAGTGTAGTATTACGTGTGCATACACTGCGGCGCTCTGGCACGCGCCAAGTTCAACGTAATTTTCGCGAACTGAAATTCAGTATTTTTCGGCATGCTGGAAAAGTCGGTCGGTCGGTCAGTTTGGAAAACTAGGCCACGCCGCAATTTCGCTCCATGGAACGCTTAGAATTTTAAACTTTTTTTTTTCTTTACTGAATTTTCCTTCCTTTTTTTAATTTTACTAAGAAGGTTGTCGATTATTTTCATTCAACTGTATCGTTCTCGCGAGAAAAAACGATGATTACTGCATTCATAAATATAAACTGATTCAATTTTTGAAAATTCTTATTTATTTTCTTGGATCCAAAATAACTTCATATAACTAAATGAATGAAACTAAAAATCATAAGTAATCGGAAAACGAGATAATTCGTAAAATACACATAAAAAGGCAAGAAACAAAGTTACATCCAGTAAAAAGTAAAACATTATCTAGGGAAACAATGATAAATAAGGAACAGTTTAGTTTGAATTGAGGGCATGTGTCCCATATCCTAGAAAACTGATAAAAAAGAAAGAAAAATACGGAAAAAAGGAAAAAAGTCCTAAATTCGATTTTCCATGGAGCAAAACTGCGACGTGGTCTGGTTTTCCAAACCGACCGACTTTTCCAGCATGCCGTTTTTTACTTTCTCTGGTGGCTATTTTGAATTTCACGGAATTACTTTCAGCATGTGTTTAAGAAAACAGAAAATCGCGTTTTTTTTTAAATGAGAAATAGATTCGTCTCGGGACCCATTGATGCGCCTTTAATATCCCGTCACATGACGTCACATGGGAACGACGGAGATTTTGACCACGCCCCCTTAATTTTCGGTTTTTCATTTTCTTCCACTAACAAAAACGCCGTGCGGAGCAACAGCAGGGAGGAGCAGTGGTAAGACGGCGGACTGGGGATCACGAGGTCATAGGTTCGGTCCCACGGTGTGCAAACTTTTTTTGCAGTTTTTTTCTATATTTTCGTTTGAGGGCTCCTTTTTTGAGTTTTGAAGCGTATAAACATGAAAATACTGCGTTTCGAACCTACTCAAACACCTGGACTTTTAGAGGTAGCAAATAAACATACGTAGTTGATTTTTCTCGACTCACCGCAATACTACTAGTATTTTGTATATAACCGTCTCCCGGATAGCTTGGCACGCGAAGGGGCGTGGCTTGTGTGCCCTCTCCATTAAAGGCATAGGGGCAGTAAAAAACGGAATTTCAGGTGAAAGCAGTATCTTATACAGTTTTTCTTTGCGAATCGAACGGTATACTCAAAAAAATTGTGACAAGTTTATAAGAAAAACGCGATTTTACTTTCCCGCCTTTAATTTTGAAAAATGCTTTGGATGCAGACAACTGTTTACAGTAGCCGTGCACGCGATGTTGCGGACGTCTCATTAGACTCGCATTTTGTGAGGAATAACCGGATTTCTGCTTCAAACTAAGGGTTTCTTTTCTGAAAAATCATTGAGTCAAAACTAAAACAAAAAACACCGATAATAAAAAAAGCACAAATAATCGTTATCCCAATCGAAACCTGTGTAAAATCATCATTTTTCACCAGAAAAGCTTTTTTGCGATCAAAGTTTGCAAATTATACATGAATAGAAAGCTTTCGTGACGAAAAGAACTTTGGTGACAACAGAAAAAATTGAAATTTGAAAGAAACGAAGAAGAAAGCGAAAATCCGGAAGATGGCGAAGCCTGTTGTCCATAGAGCGACTTTACTGCAAAGCGCCCTTTTCGCGGGAACTCAAGCTTTCCTCTCTCCGACTTTGAACTATTTTTTCTCAAAAACTAGAAAGTTCTGTACGTTTTCAAGTTCACCGTTCAATTTGCACTGAAAATCTCTACAAAGTACCGCGAACGCACACGCTACGCGTCCCGCCCCTTGCCCCGCCTCCTTCCTCTTTCAAGTCGGGAAACATTGACTATAGTTTATTTGGTTTTTTCTAATGGAATCGCTTCTTCTCAGAGCATATAGTTGAATCACGGTTGGCTTGATCCATCGAGAAAGGGGTTCTGACCACGATGAGAAAAGTGATAGTATCTGGTTGGTTTTCCCAAGTTAGCCGTGAAGTTAATATAGCAATAAACGGCTAGCATGCTCCCTAGAGTGGCCACTTGCCTCCTAGAGTGACCGGCTTCAGTGTCCTCTATAGGGGGAGGTGAAGTGGCTTCATTTAGGGGATCTTACAAGAGTCCCAAAGGTTCTCACTCTAGGGACCAATTTCTGCGTAGATTTTTTTCAGATGCAAACCTAGTAGAACCTGTCCGTACCTGTCGAAAAAGTCTTAATTTACAGCCAATTTCGTCGCCGTCACTTACAACACGATTGTCGATTTTCCGAAAAGAAAAGTTTCCCGATGATGGGGGCTTAAGCGACAAAAGCAGTAAAGATGGCGATAAAAAAGACGAGAAATCTGCGAGTTTGGCTACAATTCTTCTCAGTTCCTCTATTTGTACCCTTTTTGCATACTATTTCGCTTACTGACTTTGAATAAAGTGATTCTTTTTTTTTCTAGCCCAACGAAATATTTTACCTGGATTGGAAAGGAGAAGCTAGCGGGGATGCAATTTTAAAATGTACACGAAAAAAAATTTTCAGGTGAAAGCAGTACCTTGTATAGTTTTTCATTGCGAATCGAACGGTGTACTCCCAAAAATTACAAAAGTTACTGCTTTAAAAGAAAAACGCGATTTCACTTTCCCGCCTTTTATTTTGAAAATTGCTTTGTATCGGCATACGGACAACGGTTTACAGTAGCCGTGAACGCGATGTTGCGGACGTCTGATTAGACTCGCATTTTGTGAGAAATCACCGGATATCTCTTCAAATTAAGGGTTTCTTTTCTGAAAAAAACATTTAGTCTAACAAAAAACACACACCGATAATAAAGAAAACACAAATATTCGCTATCCCAATCGAAACCTGTGTAAAATCATCATTTTTCACCAGAGAAGCATTTTTGCGAACAAAGTTTGCAATCTATACATGAATAGAAAGCTTTTGTGACGAAAAGAACTTTGGTGACAACAGAAAAAATTGAAAATTGGAAGAAACGAAGAAAAAAGCGAAAATCCGGAAGATGGCGAAGCCTGTTGTCCATAGAGCGACTTTACTGCAAAGCGCCCTTTTCGCGGGAACTCAAACTTTCCTCTCTCCGACTTTGAATTATTTTTTTTCCAAAACTAGGAACTTCTGTACGTTTTCACCGTTCAATTCGCACGGAAAATCTCTACAAAGTACTGCTTTGAACTGAAACACCGTTTTTTCACTGCCCCTCTGCCTTCTGGATGATTTTCGAGGTTTCAAAGGTTTTTTCTTGACTTTGGGAAGCTTGAGCCTTTTTTAAAACTTCAAAAAGAAGTTCAGCTGAATCCGAAACCGGTAATAGACTTCTGTCTGAAGGTTTTTTGATGCTTCCAAGATTTTTTTTTTCATCATTTTGGCAAACTTGAGCCTATCTGGAACTTCAAAAAGGTCACTCAGTCTCATGTCAAACCGCCATAGAGCCCCAGACTTCCCTCTATCCCCACTTGACAACTAAAGGCCCGACAAGGACTGCAGAGGAACGTCTGTTGCATTGATGGCCCTTTGTTTGTGTACCTATTACCGACCGGTAATTGGGATATCCGACGACGTTCGAGGCCAAATAAACGAAAAGAAAAGAGCGTAAAGATGATACTTCGATACGGTTGTTCTAGAGGAACCAATGAATATTATATGGCTTTGGCTGGAAAGTTTTCAGGACTACCAGAGTGGTCCCTATAGGTGCCCTTGACCGCCTTACGAATATTACCTAATTCATTTAAAAATCAGTTTTTTGTCGATTTTTATCGCTAGAGTGATCCCTTGAGGGGCACTTGTAGGTGCTCAAAAGTCCACCTAACTTCGCCTCACTAATATTAGCTAACTCATTCAAAAAATATGTTTTAAAACTCTTATAGACTCCCCTCTAGAGACTACCTTATCTCCCCCTATAGGGAGCACTCAGCTTGAAAAGTGGCCTCTCTAGAGAAGCATTCTGGAAAAATTTTTCGACTTCAAACTTTGACGTTTTCGCGAGCACTGTAGTAGTCGGATAAGTGGCCACTTAAGGGGCTCATGTGGACTTTTTGGAAAGTTAACTGGTAAGTGGTACTATTAGACTCCTAAAACTACTATAGTGGCCACTAAGATGCAAATGATAAACCACTTTAGTGGTCACTCTGGCTTTTTAAGTTTGTCCTTCGAAATGGTCTTACTAGGTAATCTTAGACTAAAACCGAAGAAAATAACGAAAAAAGGGCTTTTTATCATATTTTTGGATCTTGAACAGATAGAGCGTTCCAGAAAGTCTCTTAAAACGGAGTTTTTTTCAAAAAAAGTTTAGCTTCTGTCAGCTTTTTCACTTATTTTCATCTTTAGGCCAACTTTTCATGATAAATCCTTCGATCTAATGGAACATCTAGCTCCACAATTTTCCTGCAAGGTTTTCCGATGCTTCTGCGCGCAAGTAGTTTCGTGGTCGGGCGCAAGGAGAACTCGATTACTGTTACGCTATACAGCGTTTCTGAAAATGTCAAGAAGAAAGTCTTTGAAAATTTTTTTATACAGTCCGATCTACACTAGACACCGAAATTAATCTTAAAACTTGTAAAAATCATTTTTTCTCAACAGATCCAGCTTCATTTCAGGCCAAAATGATTGAAAATTGTGATTTTGAACGTTTTTTTTTGCCTGATTTTTAAGGGGTGATATAGCAAAAAAATATTTTTTTGTTCTTTGAGTCGGATTAACGCTAGAGAAAATCAAATGATCCTTTAAAAAAAAAGCCAAAAACGGGATTTTTCAACAGACTCGGGAATTCTATGGTACGACAAAATCTCAATTCCGCAAATCGTGAGGACCGTAATCTTGTGTACGCAGATTTTAAGTCTTGGAAACAAAAATCTTGGAAACTATAAGTTGATAAAGTGCAATAAATAAGACTAAAAAGGAGATTTTTGCTTCCCAAGATTGTGGTTTCCAAGATTAATCTTTTATGGGACTTGAGATCTGCGCACACAAGATTACGGTCCTCAAGATTTGCGGACTTGAGATTTTTTCGTACCATCGGGAATTTCAGACCTTTTTCAGTTTTGATCTACATCAGATCATAAGCAGACTGGCCAGGAAACCGCGTCAAAAAACAGTTTTGGCCTCTTTTTCGTTGTTTCCCAGTTGATAATTTGTTACAATGTTGAGCTGAAGATTGGTTGTATGATTTCTGCTTGGCGGGGAGATAGACAGGAGGGCACGGGACTCTCTCTGCCGCCCTCTGCCGCCTCGCCGTCCGATTCGATCCATTTCGTCGGCCACCGCCTCGGCCCACGCACACGTTCCTTCCTTTTTTTGCTTCCGATTGTCTTTCTTCCTTCTTCCTGTCTTTATTCTCACCTTCACCTGTGCAAAAATCATAACCTGGAGCACGTTTTGGTTTTTGAATGAAAGAAATCGGTTGAGTTTGAGCGGTTTTGTGGCGTTTCATTGCAAATTTCAATATTTTGGTGCTTTCGTGGATTTTTTCGACATTTTTCGCAACTTGAACTTTTTCTATGGTTGAGAAAAAGCTCTTGGAGTTTTCGAAACTAATTTTAGAAATATTTTTCACATTGGAGAAGTAGAATACCAACTTTCAGTGAGGACTGTTTTGTTATTTTACACTTTCGATTGATCAATTTTCGATTTCTCGAAAATTCGAACACTTTTTTTCAATTTCGTGAGAGCTTTTAAAAACACATTTGATGATTGAAAAAAATTTTAAACTTGTAAAAAAATAACAAAGATAATGAATATTGAAGATTTTTCCGTTTTTTTCAGCTTTTTTTAAAAACTAATTCTATTCCAAAAAGCTCCTTTGCAGTAGAAAAAAAAGATCCGAGTATTTTTTTACCTTGACTTGAAAAAAAAAATCCATTTTCAGCTTTTCAGAAAGGAAATGAGTTTTAAGCCCGCGGTCGAGCTTTTTAATGGCGGATCGGGCAATTTTTGTTTTTCCTTTTTTCGTTTTTAGACGTTTCTCGAAGCTTTCAAGCTTTTCAATGTTTTTTAGACAACGTTGAGTCATTTTTAATGTTATGAGAGATTTTCAGAATTTTGAACACTTATATTTCGAAAAAAGCACGCGTTTCATAACTATCTTGATTTTTTTCAACTATTTCTTTTCTAACTAAAAAAATTTTTTTCACATTTTAGATTTTAAGAAAAACGATGTAGACAAATAACAAATGTAAAGAGAGAGAATATTTCATCAAGGAGAGTGAAAAATAAACACTAAAAGTGGCCTGTGCGCAGCATCCTCCCTCAAGGGGCCCCTCGAAATTCGCAAAAATGTTTCGAATTCTTTTCTCGACTTTTCTCTTTTTTTCATTTTTGTTTTGTGGTTTTTGCTTCATGCAAACTTGTAAGGAAAAATATTTTCACGAAATGGTTTATTTTTTTCCGATTTTTTTGATGTCTTTCAAGCTTTTTTTGATCTCCTTATTTTTTTCTTTTTTTCAAAGAGTTTTTTTCACCATTTCAAGAACCTTTGACTCTCAGAATTTTCGCGAAGAGGATTTATAGTTGAAAATTAATTTTTGAAAGGAGATAGAAGCAAATTTCCGTTGACAAATCGTGTCGGAGATCGATAGTTTTTTGTTTTGAATGTCGGGAAAATTCCTCGCGAAATCAGATATCATTTTCCCACAAACTTTTTAGAGAAGGAAAACTCGATATTTATCTGCGGAAGAATCTGTCGTTTTCGCCTCTTTCTTTTTGATTTTACTCGGAGTCGAGCCGTTTTTCCGCGATTTTCGTTGTTTTAACGTTGTTTCTTTTCAGTAAATCGGGTAGTTTCTTATCGCATCCGCTTCCAAGATTGCTCCAGCAAAAAATAAAAAGAAGACGACGACGTCTGTAAAGGACGACGGCGTAATGGGGGACGCCAGAATTGCTTTCGCCCGCGAAGAAGTCTGGCTCGAAAATAAAGATTCCCTAATTGTTGAAAAGTGCGTTTGGGCTTCTCATTAAGAGCTTTGCCGGGCAAGCACTTTTTCGAAAATTATGCAGAAAGAAAAAGTAGGATAATCTAATTTTTTTCATCACTTGACAAAAAAATTGATTTTCATGGCTTTTGTTAGAGTTTAAGTACAAAAAGGCTTTAAAAAAACACTAAATCGGGCAATTATTCGAGTGAAAAGAAAGGAAAATTTAATTTTTACCCAGTCAAGGTTGAAATTAAAAAATTTCCTTATGAATCCAATAAATTTATTTTTCTATTTGAATTTTTTCAACCATTTTCATTGGCTTATTCGAAAAATGCATATTTTCTTTCAAATGGAATTTTTAAGGCAACGGTGTTGGTTTTGAAAGTTTTTATCAATGAAAAATAACTTAAATTTTAAAAAAGGTCCAAATCCTTCACGATTAAAAAAACACGTGGTTCAAGTCACGATTAGATCTTTTAAATACTCAGAAACACACGAATTTGCAGAATAATCGAGCAGTTCCATGAGGAGAACACGAAAGGACTGCCGTTCAGCCGGATTTTGTCGGCGATCGGCCCGGACCGCGTCAAAGATTTCGTTATCGGACCCCGGCATTTCGCCTTTTTGCTAGTTGTGAGTAGGGAAAGGAATGAAAAAAAGTATAACCTGTGAAAATTGTACATAGGCAAAGTCGGAAAGGGTGTAAAAAAGCTCCATAGAACTGTTCCTTTTTGTTGTCTTTTTGCGCCATTTCTTGAGCTGTTATGCACCATTTTTGCTGTCTCTCCCTTTTCCACCATTTCTTGAGTCTTAAAAATCATAGAAAAAATGGAAGGCTCGATAAAGGGACCATTTTTTCTGGCCTTTTGCGGCCTTTTTTGAACCTCTCACTTTTAGCGGGCATTTTCCATCATTCCGATTTTGCCCGAGCATTATTTGGTGTAACATCCCGACTTGTTTAAAAAAAAGTACAAGTCTTGTAGCTTTGTTTATTTACTTTGAAGTTATCAGAAAACAGGAGAGGTATAAAAACTAAAAAGTGCTGAAGATAGTTGCAATATGAGGCATACAAATTAAAATGTCCAAGGAAAAGAAAAAAACTTGAAATTTCATTCAGTAGAGTTTTTCCGAAGACCGAAAAATGCGTGAAGATACAGGGTTTTTTTTTTGATTTCCATAAAAATAATGTATTTTTCTTGTAATATGTCATTTTGAGGGTATGAATCAAAATATATCTGAATTTCGAATTTTCCGATTTTTTCATATCATTAGGGAACTTTCCATCTTTTTTTCCCTTATATTTTTTTCGGTTTATGAAAAAAATCTGTTAACATTTTTTTCTCTTTTTTTCTTGTCTTATAATCATGAATCAACTACCTGTTTTATATAACAAGGTTGTTTCAAATCGAAGATTTTATTGAGTAAAAAAGTCGGTAAGTTCCCTAGCGATATGAAAAAGATAGGAAAAGTCGCCATTCGAAAATCCGTTGGTCTTTTTTTCATACCACCGTTATTTTGATTAGTAAATTCGAAGTTTGTTCCTATTTGCAGGACAACAACATTGTCCGAGTGGCGTTCGACTGCTCGAAAGTGAAGGAAGCCGAGAGGAGCAGCGAACCGACGAGAAACGACTCGAGCGGCTCGCTCAGCTCCATCCCGCCGCCTTCCTCCTTCCACCATGCGACGAGGCCCAACAGCGCCAAGTTCCGCAGATTGATGTTGGCTGCCAATCGCCATGGGTTCGTTCATAATGATTTTTGAGAGTTTTTCGATAAAACTACTCCCGAAAATGCTTCTTCAAAACTCCTATTTTCATGTGAATATCTTCCCTGAAGAAAGTGAGAAAAGGAAAACTTTGCGATGAACTTGGAAAATGAGAATTTTTAGAATGATAGCGAAACCTTTTTTCAACTTTTAACATTTTCTGAAGCTTTTTCTAGTGTTTACAAGGAAATTTTCTAGGCAATTCTCACTTGAAATCAAGTTTCTCATGAATATCTAGCTGGAAAAACACGAAAAAATATAAATTCTTGCGAAGGATTTGAAAAAAATTGAGAAGAAATAAAGAAAAGTGTTTTCTTTGTACTTTCACCGTTCACTATCAAATTTTACCAAATCTTGGAAAAACCCTTAAGGAATCCATTGAAGTGAATCGTATTATTATAGCGCTTTTTATTGTCAATTTCATAGTATAAAAAGTATTAATAATTCAAAAACTTTAACTTTTCAACAGGTTTTTAAAATTTATTAAGTTCTTCATTGATTTTCAGGGCTTTTTATTGTCAATTTCGCAGTATAAATCTCATTTATTTAAAGTATTTATTCGCCACTCCGCAATCTGCACGACAAATACAAAAAATAAAAAATCAACGCAATCGAATAATATCTACAGCTGCGGATAATTGAAATAGTACAAATAGTTCAAGAAGTAGTAAAAGTTTGACTTCTAAAGAAGTTTTTTTAAAGTTATTTTTTTATCATTATCGATTTTCATCGCTTCATACTGTGAAGCTCGTAGTATAAGTAATCCTAGAACTGGAAAAATACTCAGGCTGAAAGGCTTATGAAAATACTTTTATCGTTATCGATTTTTAGCGCTTCTTATTGCCGAGTTCGTAGTATAAATAATCTTAGAAGTGGTGAAATATTCAACTCTGAAAAGCCCTTTGAAATAATTTTCATTATTCTGTACAGAGCTTTCTACTGTCGAGTTTGTAGTATAAACAGCATGAAAAATCCAAGAAGTGGTGAAATTTTCAACTCTCAACGGATATTTTTTATCGATTTTCAGGGCTTTTTATTGTCAATTTTGCGGTAGAAATAGTAAAAACAGTTAAAGAAGTGGTGAAAGTTTGACTTTTAAGTTTTTCAAGGATTTTTTTTTCTATTATCAATTTTCAGCGCTCCATAATGTCAAGCTCGTAGTATGAATAATCCTGGAACTGGAAAAATATCCAGGCTGATAAGCCTATGAAGTTTTTCAGCGCTTCTTATTGCCGAGTTCGTAGCAGTGGCGATCCGCGAAGCGTCATTATCGATCGGGGACGGCCCATGATCCCCGCAAGCGCCGTTCCGGAAGAACTCATCAACCAGGCTCAAGTAATCAAATCTAAAAATAGAAGAAAAAAAAAATCTTTTTTTCAGGTTGTTCTTCAAGGAAAATCCCGTGAAGTCATCATCCGAGAACTTCGACGGACGTCCCTCAACGTCAACGAGGCCGTTAACAACTTGCTGTCCCGAGATGATGAAGAAGGTGCTTAAGGGGTTTTGATGGGGACTCTCTGCTCCCATTGGATTCCTGTTTCTCGTAGAAATTGTAGAAGCGTTTTAAGAGGGATTTTTTTGGAATAATTTTAGGAGAGTTTACGAAGAAGGTGCTTAAGGGATTTCTAGAAGAACTGGCTGTTTTTCTGTTGAATTCCAGTTTCTGTCTAGAGTTTTCTACGTTACTGACCAAGAAGTGGCTTAATGGGTTTTTAGAACTGCTTTCAAGCGTATTTTCATTTCTCTAAAGATAATTATACGTTTTAAAAAGAGATGACAAAGAAGGCGCTAAAGGGATTTTTTAAAAAAAAAAACCGGTTGTTTTTGTTCAATCCCCGTTTCTCTATGGATATTTGTGGGTTTTAAAAAATTTTCTCGATAATTTTAAACTTTGATCAACGTATTCCAACGTCAACGAGGCCGTTGACAACTTTTTGTCTCGAGAAGGGACTAAGGGATTTTGCGAAGGACTTACTGCTTCAATTTTATTTTCGTTTCTTTTTAGAGTTTTCTAAGTTTTGAAAGGGAAGGCGGAGAAAACGCTTAAGGGATTTTGAGGAGGGTTTGCTGCTTCAATTTAATTCTTTTTCTCTGTAGAATTTGCTACGTTCAAAAACTGGTGATGAAGGAGTTTCTTTAGGGATTTTGAGGTAGTTTTTAGTTTACTTCCCATTTCTCTATATATATTTGTACGGTTCGAGAATAGTGCTCAAGGGGTTTTGTGGAGAATTTGTTGCTTTTGATTTATTTTCTGTTTCTCTGGAAGCCATTTTAAACTTTCAAGAAAGGTGACAAAGAAAGTGCCTAAGAATTTTTAAGAACAATGAGCTTCTTTATATTTGATCCCTGTTTCTGTGTAGAATTTCGTACATTTAAAGACAGTTTTTTTTTGAGAAATTTTAACGTTAATGAAGCCTTTCATAACTTATTTTACTAGATAACGAAGAAGGTGTTTAAGGGATTTTAAGGAAAATTTCATCAGAATGGGTTTTTAAATAATATGATTTCGAACCCCATTTTTTCATCGAAAGAACCTTGAAAGAAGTACAGAAGACCCTTCTTTACATTTTTATCAAAGGTGGAAAAATTATTCGGAGCTCCGTTTTTTCCAGGTTTTAAGAAAAATCAGCTTTTATCGGTCTTTTATTTCAGGCTTTTCTGGAATATTCTATGAACTTTTTTCCTTCAACAGAAAGTCATGGAAAGGCGAGAGCCCCTTTTTTCATCCTCTTCAGCCCTTCAAAAAGGGTTCTGACACGAAAAAAGATAAAACACGGTGACACGTCACTAGCCATTGATCGACTTTACAGATTTTTCAAGAACACGAAAAGGGGTTTTTCAGACGACGGAGACGTCGGCGACGGGATGGTCCTTCCGGAAGAGCTCCTACAGCTTCTGGACGCCAGCCAGAGCCACCACTCGATGGCCTCCTCGTCGTCTCACGGGGGCGGGTCCTCCTCCGCCTCAGGTGGGAACGCCTTTCAAGAGTCGGACTTTGCCACGCATGCCGCCCGTCAATTATTAAGTCGCACCCAGTTCAAGAAACGAGGTACCTGTTTAGGGGTATCCAAGGGGAATACTTTAGGGTTTATTTCAATCGGTCAAAGAAGAATTATCTAGTTTTTTTAATTAAAAATTTGGGCTAGAGAGTGAATTTCCATAGGTTTCAACAAAGCGTCAGAAATTTTATTTTAAGCCCACTAGTTGAAAAATTAATGTTCGTATTTTCAAGAAAGCATGTGGGACATGCCTATGGAAACTTACTGGATTTTAAGAAAAAGAAAACGAAAAAAAGGGTAATTCTTTTGTGGAAACTCGTTAAGCACATCAAAATAAAATTAACGATTTTTTTTTCAAATTTTGTTTCAGTGAAGTTTTACGCACCACTCACACTCAAAATAATTGCACTTTTTCACAAAAATTCTTTTTTTTTGTGTTTTCTCAATCAGCACTATTTTTGTGTATAGTTTGTTCAAAAATTGGTTTTTGACTAGGGAACGTTCTTAACCCCCACCCTGTTGAAAAAAATTGAACTTCTGCTGAAACTTTGCTGAAGTGTACTTTAGGACCTCCTGATTCTAGAACCAGCAAAGTTTCAGCTAAAGTTCAGCTGCGGGGGCAGGGGGATGTAAAAACGTCCTCTGTTGAGCTTTTTAAAGGCGCATGTTTTGTAGATTTAGAATAGATTGAAATTCGAGCCAACATATAATTTTCTAGAAAAAAATTGAGGAAGAAAGGTTTTTGAAAAATTCTTTTCTGTTTTATCATGTTACAATTAGCTTTATTTGAATTATATTTTGTTTAAAATTCTTCTTTGAGCTTTTAAAGGCGCATGAGAGGAAGTTTTATGAAAGTTTCGAGGCTTCAAGGTCATAATATTCGTCATCCTTTGAAAAACTGCACCTTTAAAAGCCTCAAATAATTTTTTTTAACGAAATGGATTCCATGAAAAAAATGTAAAGATACCGGTTTTTAAATCTCAACTTTCTCAGAAAAAAATCGAGGAAGAAAGACTCGGAGGGCGGCGTCCGGAACGAGTTCCATTTGATCGAAAATATCGAATGGTGGACCGGAAAGTATGGAGACGGAACCCCGGAAAACCTTGAGAGTGGGTTTTTTTGATTTCTAGTGGACATTTTAGCAAAAACCGAAAAAGAACTTTTTAAAAAAAGAAAATGAGTTCTGAACAGGCTGTTAGAGTTTTGAAAAAATGTTCTGTTTTCGCATCTTTTTTCTGTATTTTTTTTACCAACTAATTTGCCCATTTTTGGTACTTCTCTAATGTTGAGGGCGTTGAGCGGCGCTCGTCACAATTTTCCGCCCGTTTTTATCCCGCGCATTCCCTCGATGAAGTTTTATGGGAGTTCTAGTCCAGCAGATGCTACATATCGTCGAAAAAACGGTTGTAAACGGCCCGCTTTCAGCCCGTTTCGGCCAAGCTTAATTTTAGCCCCAAAAATGACCCGTTTCAGTCGTGCGAATGCCGTGAAAAACCGGGCTGAACATTGAATTACCCGCTTTTAGCCCGTTTTGTCCCACCTAGGTCACTCGAAGCTAATTTTTTGCCGCGTATAGTCAAGTGAATACCCTAAATCGTCGAGAAACAAAAAACCGGGCAAAACATTGGAGCACCCGATTTTAGCCCGTTTGATCTAACTGATTCACCCGAAACTTTATTTTTGTACCATTTTAGTCAAGTAAATGGCCTGAATCGCCGAAAAATAACCCGGGCAAAATACTGGAGCACCCGCTTTCAGCCCTGTTTATTCCAGAAAATTCAACCAAAGTTAATTCTTTGCGCACTTCAGTCAAATTATTTACCCGCATCGCGTAAAAACTGAGTGATGCGTTTGAGCGCCCACTTTTAGCCCGTTTCGGTCCAGCCGAGTTCAACCAAAGCTAAATTTTAGCTTCATTTCAGTCAAACAAATTCCCCGCGTCATCAAAAAAAAAACGGCCAAAAATTGAAGCGCCCGCCGATTACCCGTTTTGCGCCCGCCACCGCATGAAAAAAAAAAATTGTATTTTAGCGCCGAGTTCATGTCGATCTCGGCGACGAGTTTCGAGCTTTTGGCCCTGGATTCGAGTGGACGGGTTTTCGGGTGGCGTTGGCACGACCGACGTGGAGGCGCCGACACGAAAAGCAACTTCAGGGAGATCGTCAAAACTCATACTGGTCAATATTCATTAATTTATAGGAAAAAGAAGTTTTATTGTTTTTTAATAGGTCTTTTGTGTTGAGTAGTTCATTAAGAAGAGCTTTATTATTTTTCATGAGAATAACGAATCCTTGAATTTGAAAGAGGGCTCAAATGTCATTTTTTAGTTATTATTCGAGCTTTTTTTCATTTTTTATTTTTTTGTGATGGAATCTTGAACTTGAAGAAGGCTTGAAAAAGATTTCCTAGCCTTATTTTTTTGAAATTGAACGGATTTTTGGCTTGAAATAAGCGTTGAATGTCCTTTTTTTCTAATTTTTTTACATGAGTTATGAGCTTTGAAATCGATTTTTTTATTCGAAAATCAATTTTTTTAACATGGAACAAGGCCTAAAAAGTCGTTTTCTTTTTCATTATTTCTTGAGTTATGATTTTCAATTTTCGAAAAAAATAATAGTTTTTTTGAGCTTGGGATAAGGCTTCGAATTTCCTAATTTTTACATGACTTTTGCGTTTCATTATTCATTTTTATAAGCACAAAAAGTAAGGAGCTTGATAGAAGGAAAGTCGGTGTGTTTGGTCACTTTTTTTATGACGTCTATTTTTTTCAATTTTCCAATTTTTTTCAATCGAGCTTCAACGGTTTTTAATGTACGTGTTTCTTTATAATACAACTTGTTTCAAAAAAATTGAATTTATAGAAATTCACTTTTTTTCTGAATTTTTTTAAATTTTTTTGCCGAAAAAAATGCTCTCAAATCTTAGTGAACACTATTTCGTGCTTGACATATTTTTGATTTAAGGCCGGATTTGAAAAATTTGACATGAAATTTATTGAGAAAAACACAAAATTTCCTGTTTTAAGCCGTCAATTTTTTTGGTTTTTTTGAAGCTTAAAAATGACCTTACGTGTTTTGGACACTAAAAATAAACTAGAACTGAAAAAAAGTTGAAAGTAAAAAAAAAGCGACCGAACCGACCAATTTTTTTCACCTTGATAGTCATTTTTTTCTGGCTTTGAGTGGAAATTTTTTTATTTGAAATATGATAGTTTTTTTGAGTTTTTGGATAAGGCTTGAATGTTCTTTTTTTCTCAAAAATGTTTACATGAGTTTTCAGTAAGAAACAGAAAAATTTCAGGTCAAAAATCAAAAAGTTTGGCATGGAAATTATTGAAAAAAAGACAAAAATATCCTATTTTAGGCCGGTAATGTTTGGTTTTTTTGAAGCTTAAAAAAATGACATATTCGAGAATTCTACGCATTTTGGACAATCAAACAGTATGAAATTTTAAAAAAAAACCTTCCCAAGTTTCCAAAAAAAAAAAATGGTAATTTTAAAAAAACGACCGATTTTTCCAATTTAAAAGTCATTTCCTTGGTTCTTAATTATCATCATTAATTTCATTGCAGCAGAAATAGACCCAGTGGTTTTCCTGGCGACGAGTAACCTCCGAGTCGGCGTCATAACCCATCGGGGATCATTTTTCACTTGGTTGGACGAAAATGCGTGTGGATTTCGGGCTTCTAAAGCCACTATTGTTCGTTTAAAAAGAACAAAAAATCCTCAATTCCCTCATTTTTCCAGGCCAGAGGCAAATTCACTTTTGATGACGTTGGCAATATCAGCGACGTCTTCATTAGCGACTATCTTTTCGGGTTCCGGATCGGAAATACCATTTCCTGGGCGTGAGTTTCTTCTTAAGGGAAATGAAAATAAAATGGCTTGAAAAGACAAAAATAAACTTTTTGAGGCTCTATAAAAAAATAATATTCTTTAAAAACTATTTAGGCATAAGTTTTTGGGAAGAAAAACTGAAGAAAAAAAGGCTTTTGGAATATGATTAATTCAATGTTTTTGATCCAGAACAGATAATTTTTTTATAATTTTTTTCCCGTTTATAAGGCTCCGGAGAAAAAAACTTTCAAAAAAAGCAAAAAAATGTATTTTCTAGGGAATAAATGTTCAGAAAAATGCCAATATTGCTTATACTTTTTGGCTCTTCTTGCGCGGAAAAAAATCTCATTTTTTTCTGAAAAACAATAATTTTTTTAGAAGGAAATGAACAATAAAGAGGAATATTCACTGTAAGATTGCTACAAAAAAATTTTTCGAATATTCAAAAAAAGTTATTTCAAGCTTCTCTAAAACATTTTTTTAGTTATTTCCTTCTGAAAAAAACATGAATTTTGAAGGAGAAAAATAAATTTTTTTGTTGGTTTAAAGCTGCTTTTTTTGACGCTCATAGGTCGAAAAAAATCAGAATACGATGGGAAAGAATAATTTGAAGAACTTTATTTTTCAATTATTCTGTTTTTCTTTTTATAATGGAAATTGGTTATCAAAAAAATATCACATTTTAAGTTCCAAAAGCTTCATTTTTTTGTTATAAAAAAATTGAATATTTCAAGTTTTGGAATAGCTTTTTTTCCTGGATCAAAGTATCCCTTTTTCACCTTTTGAAAAATTCTTTTTTTCTCGAAATAAAAAAATTTAAATTACAGCTATCAAAAACTTTTTTTATCTCTGGACAAATAAAGCATATTTCTAGTTTTGAAATTTAATATAATGCATTATTTAACTTCAAAAAAACTCTTTCATAAATTGAAAAATATATTTCAAACCATCCTTTTTTTCAGGGGCTTCATTCCGCTGGCCGAACGGCTCAAGACTTATGAAAAAGAGCGGGCGAAACACGCCAAAAAGCACGTTTCCTTCAAGGACGGGAACTCGGACGATATCGTCGAGGGATCCATTGTGCGTATCAATAAAAATATATTGAAAGATTGAAAGGAGATAAAAAAATAAAAAAAGGGTCTTTAAAACGTTTTTTTCGTCTATTTCTTGATGGAAAAAGAACTATTCAAACAATAGGTTATGGATGAAAAAGTATTTTTTTGTGAAAATTGGCCTTTTTATTACAGAACTTTATTTCTGAAATAAAGAGCAATCGCTGGAAAAAAATAACTGAAAAAAAGAATTTTTTTCGATTTTGTTAAAAAAAGAAAGGTGAAGGAATACTTTTTTTCAGGGATTATGAGTATTATTAAATGCCGAAACTAAAAAAATTGGCATATTAATTTGATAAAATCAACGGGAAGCAGCAGCTCGAAAAGTCGCTCTTTTTCGAGCTGCTGCTTCCTCATTTTTTTCAAAAAAAGTACATTCTTTAAAAAATTGATTCTA
This sequence comes from Caenorhabditis auriculariae, assembly GCA_904845305.1. Lineage (NCBI taxonomy): Eukaryota > Metazoa > Nematoda > Chromadorea > Rhabditida > Rhabditidae > Caenorhabditis > Caenorhabditis auriculariae. Next base: position 184,336 of record CAJGYM010000013.1, on the reverse strand, counting down.
TCAAATATCTTCTGTTCAGGAGTATTGTAATATTCTTTTGCTGAAAAAAATTTTTATTTTTTTAGGTTCAAACGAAGGCCTTGCCGACGTATCGAGCTGGAAGCGTGGCTCTTCTCGTGGACACTTGTCGGCCTGTGGTGGGGTTTCCTTTTTGGAACTGTTGCTAGAACTATCTAAAAAAAAATTGAAAAGAAAAATTAAAAAAGAAGAAAAAAACTGACAAAATAAGCTTTTACCATAATATAGTTTTAGTGTTAGAAGTAGCTTGAGTTTCTGAGAAAACTATAAAATCAAAACTATGGAAGTGGGTATTGAACTATTACGTGGAGGGAAAAGCTCATTTTTTCGCCTCCTTCTTTTTTTCTCCTAAAAGATCCTTTTTTCAGAAAAAAAAGGAGCCTTTGAGGCCCTTGAAAAGTCACTTTAGATCCTTCCGGCTTTTATTTTTGTTAATATTAGAATGTGATTTGTGGAAAATACAGTATGTTCTGACGTTACTGTAGATCCAAGAGGTATTTTCCATATCCCAAGTGTTATAAAAAGCTCAAAAAGAAGTATTTTTGTGTTTCTACTTTTCAAAATTTGTGAAAGGAAACTTACACGTTCATTTCTAACAAGGAAAAAAAATTGCAAAAAACTTTTGCACAGCGTGGGGAGCGAAGCTATGACCCCGCGTGAGTTCGAAGCCAACCTAAATCATGAGCAAAATTCTTCTTCTTCCGTACCGCTTAGCGGCGTCGGCGTCCCAAGTCGATTAGCCGAGGTCCTATCCTGATAATCAGTGGACTGGCTCCAGTGACATATCCGTCCTTGGGGGGTTATGAAGCCCTGGTTTCCCACTACCAACATTTCTCGAACCCCTTGATTGGGCCGAGGCGAGGATCGAACTTGTGACCCTGTGGACCGTAGACAGGCACACAACCTGTTGCGCTACGGCGCGAAAATATTGAAAAAACCAATGATGATTCTCCGTTTCAGGTTGTGGTCCTTCTGGAAGACGCCTGGTCGACCAACGACCGATGCCGATTCCACGTGATGGCACCCGCAGACTACGACTCCGAACGGGAGGTCCAAGAAGACGTCAAACCCGAGCCTTCTCAGACGTCTGTCGTCGTCGCGCCGACTGGTCAATCTTGTGATAAACTAAAAATAATCGATATTAATGATTCCTGCCGTTTATTTTGGTGGTATGAAAAAAAAGAACAGCGAAAAAACGGCGACTTTTCCGATTTTTTCATATCGCCAGGGAGATTTCCGACGAATCTTTTTCCGATTTTTTTTCTCGATAAACTCTTCGTCTTGAATCTTCCTATATAATTTAGGTAGTTGGTTCATGATTATAACACAAAGAAATAGGAAAAAAAAAGTTTATAAGTGTTTTATAAACCGAAAAACATATGGGAAAAAGTCGGAAAATTCCCTGGCAATATGAAAAAATCAGAAAAGTCGCTTTTTGATTTCTCGCTGATCTTTTTTTCATAACACCTTCATTTCCACTTTTTTTTGGGAGTTTTTCGCGTTATTTCGCCTTCATATTTAAAAAAATGTTTGAAGATGATCATTGAATGTTTTTGGCTATTTTATCGGTTCAATGTTCAAAAAAATTACCACTTGTCTGCTCCCTTTACGAGAAAAACGTCAAAATAGGAAAAATTCTCTAAGCTTTGCAGAATAATGATGATTTGTTTTTAGAAAGAAATCCGGAAAATGTGGAAACTTTTATCTAAATAATTTAAAATCTCTATACAAAGTCGAAAAGAAAAAATCAATACCTTGGAAGTTTTTTTGCTTTTTTTTAGTGTCCATCAGATCAAAAAGAAAAAAATTCAACATTTTTTTATACTCATTATCATTTTTTTAACATTCCAGACAGCCGAAAAAAAGGCGCGCCCCATCGAGCCCTTCAAAAGTTTACGAGGAGATTTTCGGAATCGATGACGTCATCTGGATCCATCATCATCGACCCCACGAAGTCGCCGTCGTTAACACGGTTCCAAAGAGAGGATATTCGAAGAAAAATGATTTTTTTTTAGTTGGATGGCAATTATGTGGGTTTGGAGTACATGGAGGACTACTACGAACGGGAATTCGAGAGCAAAATGAGTGTGGCGATTTCGAATGATGTCAAGGTTGGTTTTGAAGATTTTGGAACGTTTTAGGCTTGAAAAGTTTAAATTTTAATCAAAAAAAGTTCGTCCAGTGACTGAACAACTTTCAAAATCTAAGCTTATTTTTTTCGAGAAATTTTTGATCTTCGGAGTTTTTTTGAGAAAAAAATATCATTTCAAGGCTGGAAAAAAATAATAATTTTGCTCACAATTTTTTTCAGTGACAGAAGAAATTCAAAAATAAGATTTTTCTGAGTTTCAAATAAATTTAGCACGTAAAACGTACTTGAAAATAAGCTTGAAATTTTTTTCGCGTACCTTTTTTTCTGTGTAGAAAGATCTTCTTCAAAAATCGAGGATTCACTTTTTTAAGATTCAAAGAAACTCAGAGCATTATGAGGCTCATAAAGTTGAATTTTCACTCAAAACCATATATTTCAATGCTATAAAAAAATTTCAAAACGAAGTTTTTTTAAGTTTCGAAGAAATTTAGTGCGTTTGAAGCTGTAAAAATTGAATTTTTTTATCAAATTATTGATAAAAATTTAAGGTTTTATCTGTTGTGAGATTTTAAGTTCTTTTTTTAAAGGACTTTTAACATTTCAGGCTTTAAATAATGAGGTTTTACTCGCAATATATTTTTTTCGAAGTTTGTGAGTTTCGAAGCAAACCAGTGCATTTTAAAACTCTAAAACAAGAAAATTCTGCACCCAACTGTTCATATAGTAATAGAAGAACTTCAAATTTCGATTTTTTTATTAGTAGCCGGGTTTTTAATTTTCTGAGTTCCTAAGAAATTTAAACCATTTTTGAAAGCTTGAAAAAAATTTTTCATTCACTAATTTTTTTAGTCGCAATATTTTTTTTCTTTTTTTATTTTCAAGTTCATTCCTTTATAAAATTGTGAACAAAAAGCCTCATGACGGTTCTATTTGATACTCTTGATTTTATTTTCAAATTAATTATTCGTTGATTTTTTTCCAGGCGGTCCGACAAGGAAAGCTGCGACTTTTGCGAAAAGATGACGTCATCAAAGTTGACTCGAGTCCCACGCGATTCCCGACCATTTTGCAGAAGAGCGTGCAGAAAATCAGCATCGATCCGTCCAAAAAAGTCATCTCGGCCGTCGCGGACCTCAATGGTCCGTTTTGAAAAGATAAAAAAACAATTTCCATGCAAAAAGTCAAAGGAAAACTCATTTATTCAGGAAAATTTAAAAATGATCAAAACATTTTCCGAAGCAAGATAATAGAAAACATTTTTTTAAAGAAAAGATTGCTTTTTTCTGTTTTATACAATTTTTGAGAAAGTTTAAAGTTGATTCCCGGAAATAATTGTAGAAAAATTTTTGTGAGAAATTCACATGTAAGATTATTTTCAATAGGATTCTTGAGTAAAAAAACCTGAAAAATTTAAAGATTTTTCTCAGGTAAAAAAATGTGTCCGGAGTGAATTTTTTTCGAAAGAAGCAATATGAAAGATAAAGAGAATCTTGTTTCTAACTCAAAAAAAGATATCATATTTCCAGGATTCCGTCTGCTCGTTCAACGCGGACCTTTCATGTACCTGTGCCGGTTGACCGTCTTGGGAAAAATCGCCTCCGAAGTCAAATTGCCGATTCATTCGGATATTTTGTTCGCGAATGGCGATCCGAAGCTTGTCACTATTGGCGATGTCAGTTTTGATTGAAGTGGATAATCTGAAATATTTGAAAACATTATTTTTTTTGTAAAATCTTTAAAGTTTTATCAAAGCGTCAATGAAAAGCTTAGAGCGAGGTACTGGTTGGCAATCAGTAATTTTTGAACTTTCAAAATTTTTTCGATTTTTCTCTGAAAAGGAGCTGAATTCCGTTAGTAGCAGTTTGAATTAAAGAAAAATCCTTACTTTTTCATTTCAATCACTTTATTTTCGCAACATCGGGATGGTATGGTGATGTTGCAGGGAGGGAAAAAGACGACTAGGTGGATTAACTAACCCCACCTGTAAAGAAAAAAATTTGTGTGTCAGAGAAGAAACATAGAAACATAATAAGTAGATATTTAAAACCAAGTTGATTATGGCATTTGAACTCTTGAAAAAAACCTTATTATTAACCTTATTTATTTTTTTCACTTTGTGGATGAGTAAATTATTATTATTAATTATTATTATAAAAAAATATGCTCGACGCCAACATTCCCTGTATACACTAAAAACGTGTCCTTAAATTTTTTCTTGTTTTTTTCTGCCAATAGTTCATGTTCAATGTCATTCCAAACATTAGTAATGCGATGTGATAAGAAATTGAAGAAAACCAGTGAAGGTTTCGTTTTTTTATTAATTTGAAATTCATATTTCTTCTATCAAAAAAATATGCGGATTTTTCCCTTGAAAAGGAGCTTTATTTCAAAAAGTGGTTGAGGGATTTTGAAACAAGGCCAGGATCGAAAATTTCATCCTACAAAACTTTTTTCTCCAAGAAAAAGGTCGCTAGCATCACTATGGCTTATTTTACAAGCTTTTGAAGATTTTCTAATTCATTTTGAGGCTTTTTTTTTCGAAAAAATCCGAAAATTGTGCAAGTTGGGACTTTAAGACATTATATTGTTCATGGAAGAGTTTTCATATCGATTTTTAGAGATTTGCGACCACAAAGTGGAAAAAACTTCTTTTTGAGTGTCTAAATTTTCAACAATATTCAAAAAAATAACGGCTGATGTCAATGTCGCAAAAACGGAAAAAAAAATGGCCAAATAGCTGTTTAGGTATTTTGGAAGCTCTTTTCCGTAGCCTTTTCAGGATCAGAGCCCTCTTTGCCCATGAAAAAATCGAAATTCTTAGAATCCGAATTCTGAATTCCAGGCCAGAACAATCTTCATCCAAGAGGCGAACGGCAGTTTGATTCCGCTGGTCCGCGACGAGGTCCAAGGCATTCGGGAGCCACCTCCAATGCACGCTCCGCCCACGCGTTTCATCGCCACTCATGCCCGACCTGTCGATGAAGTGGCCACCGTTTCGAAGGTAGTATATAAGCGATTTGTAAGGCTAGAAATGACGCGTAGCGGCTTGCGAAGCGGTCGAAGTCTTGCCATTTTCTTAGGAATGCCATAGTGGTCGTTGGAGGGGTTAAGGAGAAAAAAAAAGCGTCTATAGTGGAAAAATAGTGCTTCCTAGAGGGCTGGAGTTTAAGTGATCCCTATAGAGGCTCAGGGTCTGATCCTTGAAGCCCCTGAGTAGCTCCTATAGTGGTTTCTTGATTTTTAGTATTTGAAAGTTAAAAAGGCGTGTAGGGACCACTCGCATGCTCCCCTAGAGTGGCTACTTTTGCAAGCTTAGTACTTGAATTTTCTGCGAATTTTTTGAATAAGAGGCGTAAAAAAACTTTAGTGGCTTCTTGAGAGGTTCCTAAATTACTACTTGGAGAGAGCACTAAAATGTCGAACCTCTGAAGTGTCCACTTAAATTTTTCCTAGTAGAGCTAGAACTTTCAGGCGTTATAATGTGACTAGAAGGCGAAAAATATAGATTTTCTGCGATTCTTTGGGGTCTGAGGACTCAAAACATTTTAGTGGCTACTTGAGAGGTTGCTCAAGGACATCTTGGAGAGAGCAATGAAACGTCAAAGCTCTAAAGTGGTCACTAGAATTTTCCGAGTAGTTAGAACTTTTTGGCGTTATAACTCGACTGAAAGAAAAAAGACTCGAAATTTCTGCGATTTTTTTGGGATCAGAGGACTCCAAACACTTTAGTGGCTACTTGAGAGCTTGCTCAAGGGCTACTTGGAGAGGACGGTAAGCCCTTAGGTGGCCACTGAGACGTCGAAACCCTAGAGGGTCCACTAGAAATTTCCCAGTAGTTAGAACTTTTTGCCGTTGTAACTGAAATGAAAGGAGAAAAACTTGAGTTTTATGCTACTTTTCGGTGTCCGAAAAAAATCAGCGAATTCTCAAACTGTGTCCTTTTCTTTGTATGCAAATATGTGTGAATATGTGAAAATGTATGTTTTTCTATTGAAGAACCACGGCTCGAGGTGGGAAGGGACTTTGGTCTGCGTGACGGGAACCGACAGCGATATCCATCATCGATTCTTGCCCGCCACCATGAGTCTCATGCATTTGGTCCTTTTCGCCGATTATGAAGGCGTCAAGGATTGCCTCAACCATCTGAGGTCTATCAGAGGTTCGTTTGAAGGGAAAAAGGTTCTTTCAACAAAAAAAAAGCTTCTAGGCGTACCCAAGAGTTCTTCATCATGTCATTTTCGCACCTTTAATGAAATTATACTGGAAAGCCACTAGAAATATGCCAGCGGTTTCAATTTTCCTTCAAATATTGATTTTCCAGACTCGCACGCGATCGACATGGAGACGTACACGCGACTCATGCGCGAAGAACTGATGGGAATGCCGTCGGACGGCTGCTGCAACGTCCTGCACGCCGCCCTGCGAATCGCGGTCGCCGAGAAGAACTCGAACAACGTCGACAACGCGGCGCCGGCCCAGCCGCCGCAGCCCCCCGCGAATCCCCCGATGATCGTCGGCGAACCTTCCCGCAACGTGATCCAGGGCGGGGCGCCCGTTCCAGTCCTCTCCATGCAGCAGATCTTCGGAGAGCTCAACGACCTACACGGCCTGCAGCAGATCAACATCCAGCCGCCCATCCCGCCCCAGCAGCAGCAGGATGCTCCTAGTTCGTTCTTGAGTTGGAACAGAAAAAATAGCGAGTTTCCCAGTCCCGAAGAGTACTGTATGAGAAAGTCCGCATTATTTAGTATGCGTTTGCACTTTTGCTGCGTGACGTTTAGGCTACTAAGTATACCTGGCAAGATAAAAGCGCGGTTTCTTGGCGATGTCGCAGTGTTGCTTCATAGCCGTGTAAGACTCGCATTTTCCTTGACGCGATCTCGCTGGCGGTACTTTGACGATATCGCAAAATTGCTGCTTTTTATCCGCGTCAGACTCGCATTTTCCTTGACGCGATCTCGTTGGCGGTACCATGAAGATATCGCTGAAGTTCTGCTTTTTGGAAGATTTCGTCTCGCATATATTTTTCGCGTTTTCGTTTGCACATTGGCGATATCGCAAAAGTTCTGCTGTCTATCCGAATAATACTCGCGTTTTCCTTGAAGCGATATCGTTGGCGGTAAATTTACGATATCGCCAGAATTGCTGCTTTTTACAATGTTCATTTATTTTTTGCTTTTTCGTTTGCGACACATTGGCGATATCGCAAAAAGCGCTGCTTGGTAGCCACGTCGATCTTGCGTTTTTCTTCCCCCTCACGGTAAATTGACGATATCACAAAAGAGAGGCTTTTCAACCGCTTCGGTTTCGCGATCTCTATTGAGGTACATTACCGATATCGTAAAAGGGCTGTCTTTTAGTTGCGTCGCGCAATTTCGCGATTTTTCTTCGTGCGTTAGAAACGCGATGTCGCGTCAAGGAGAAGGCGAGGTTGGAGCAGCGGTGAAAAAGCGGCCGTACCGCTGACTGACATCGCTTTCCTTTTGCGCCGGACTTGGCCTTATTTGAATTTTCTTCTTGGGTAACGTTACGCAACAAAAGTGCACGTCTCAGGAATTTTACTTACAGTACTCTTTGGAATAAAAAATTTCGTCATGGCGTTAAAAATTCTAAGTGTTTTTAATGTGCGGAAGTACAGGACGAAAACTTCGGGAAAAAAAAACAAACTTAAAATTAAGTTTTAAGCTAGGGAAGGTGGTGCTAATAAGAGAATAGTTCAAATTGTTTTAGGCTAAATTTTATCAATCAAAAAACTTTTCATTCAGATCGATGGCAATCAGTCCTTCGAGGAAGGTCCAACCGAAGATCGGACGGCTCTGGAGGAGAAAGTCCGGGAAATCGTCCAGATCCTGCTGAGCTCAGCCAGCTCCTGAGAGGTTGGTAGAAGAAAATACAGCGAATTTTGAGCCAAGAAGGAGTTTTAGTGAGATGAAACTAGAAAGAGAGTGTTCTATTCGAAGTTTCCGGTGTTATAGTAGTCAAATTAGTGACCCCTTGAGGGGTTAAAAATTAGTATCTACTATAGAGGTCTAAGTGTTACTACTAGACAACTAAACATTTTAGTGGCCACTTTAGGGGTCAATGGATCACCATAACTGGTCCAATCTGTTTGTTTTAAATTATCAGAGTTACTGGAAGGAATACTGGATGAAAAACTACTGAAGTGGCCACTGAAACGGAAAATAGTGGCCACTTTAGTGTCCTTTCCAAGTAGTCCTTGGCGAGCCTCTATAGTGGCCACTTAAAATCTTCCCAGTATATTCGTTTTTTTTTGAGATGTCCCGGAGGAATACCCCAGAGTCCCGCCAGGGCCCATCGAACTCGCCATCCGACTGAAACGATACAACCGACCGCCGAACCCGCCTCCCTACGCGACTGGCAACCCGATCAGCGATCCCGTCGAGCGACAACGCAACGCGATCCGCATCATCGAGCTGATCACGACCCATCTGGCCGTCTGCGAACGCTACGAGGACAGCGCCCGAGACGCGCTCATGCTGGGCCCGCTCAGCGACACGTTGAAGCAGTGCGACGTCACCGGAATGACCCCCTTCATGCTGGCCATCCATCTGAGGTCCTACGTCGCCGCCCGCCACATCTGGAAGGCCATCACCGGCCTGGCCAAGGTGACTAGTCAGATTTCTTTGGAAGAACTGGGGGAGAGGAGAGTTGACAATGAAACATGGGATGAAATTGTTCACCTTTTCGTTCTCAGGAATGAATAGAGCCATTCAAAGGCATATGAGCAGTTTTTAACAAGATTTGAGGTGAAAGTAGAGAATGGAAATTCGAAAAAAACAAAGAAAAAAGCGGAAATTCGAAAAATGGCGATGCCTGTTGTCCGTAGAGCAACTTTACTTCGAAACGCCCTTTTCGCGGTCATTCAAATTATTTTCCACTCTGAGCTATTTTTCCTCCAAAACTAGAAAGTCTAAACGTTTCCAATTTCATTGTCCCACGCGGTTTGGAATATTATGAAAGTTGGCTCGGAGAAGTTCTAGCTGATTCCTCACTGTTTAACCTGAAAAAACTTTTATTGGAGGTAGTGAATTTTGAACTTACGAAGTGATGGACACGCCCCGGAAGTTTTCTGAGCGTTTCTAGGTACCACAGTGCACTGAAAGAGTCAGGACGCTTCTGATCGATTCTAGAAACGTTTTAAGAGCTCTGACGCCGCTAAAGTGGTCCGGACACTTTTAAGCAGTTCTAGGGACCCCTCAAGAGTTGTGATGCCGCTTAAGTGGTCACTAGAAATCTCGGAAACGTCTGGGGCGTGTCACAAAAATCCGAGTAAAAGCGAATTTCTGTGCTTTGGAAAATCTTGACTACCAGAATAGAAGACTTTCACGAGAATTTTTGAGATTATTTTCAAAATTTTCAAAATATACTGACCTCGCTTGTTAGATTTTGTGTCAAGAAATTTAAGCTCCGCCCCTAAGGCCGCAATAATCCAATTAGTGATTGAGCACATAGTTTTTTTGAATGACGTCACTGTGCTTTACATTCAAAATCTGAGCAAACTACACATAAAATTCGAAATTTTCGCTTACTATTCAAATTATTAGTCACCTTTTTCACTTTCTAACAGGTTTTGAATTTCGCATAATTGTTCTAAACACGGCAATAGGGGCTCCTTCTCGAGTATTTGAATCCTAGAACTCCTGGGAAGAAACAGTCCTAAATCCTTGAACTCTTAAAAAGCTAAAAGGCTTGAAAAATGGATAAAAAGTAGCAAAACAAATCGATTCTCCAATGAACCCTACTCTACATCTTTCGGTGTCCTTTTAGAAGCTCTTTTGAGAATTTTCGGCAAAATTTTTCAATTTTTTCAAATTAAGCGCCATGTGAACATGGACTATGTGTTCCCGACCCAAAACCAGAACTCCTACTGCAACCCGGACAACTCGCCGCTCTTCCTGCTCTGCTACAACGACACCTGTTCGTTCACCTGGACCGGGGAAGATCACATCAATCAGGTGATTATCTTAGAGAAAGTAACGGGAAAATAATATTTTTACCGTTTTTATCATTTTTATTAATTGTGTAATTTTTTTCTTAACAAAGAAAGAAGAAGCTCAAAATCTTTAATCATGTTCGAGAAATCAGTTACGTTTTTTCTGCTCCATAAGCGATCCTTTCAGACTAAACTTGCACTTATCTTTCGAAAGCGTGCTTTCCTTTCCGGGTGAGAACGAAGATTTGTAAGAATGAGCTCAAAAATGTGTTTCTTTAGGAAAAAAAATCAGTCGCTTTTCATTTATTCATAACAGGTCTTGATCATGTTATTCCGTTCTTACCTCTCAATAAATGTTATAAAGGAGGTGTTTAAGGACATTTACGAGTGCCGAACTTGTGGCCTGACAGGCTCTCTGTGCTGCTGCTCCGAATGCGCCTTGACTTGTCATCGGAATCACGACTGCAAGCTGAAGCGGACCTCGCCCACGGCCTATTGCGACTGCTGGGAGAAGTGCCCTTGCAAGGCTTTGGTCCGTTTTTTGGAAATAACCGTGCATCTCAAAGACATCTTCCAGGTGGCCGGCAGCGAAAAGAAACGCGAAGAACTGCTCCTAGAGCTCCTAAACCACACGCGCCTCTACGAGAAGCTCAACGGCCGCGGCGAACACCTCCTCCTCTTCCTGGCCCGCACCATCATTCGCCAGCAACGCGAGCAGTCGTGTGTCCAGCCGCGGTCCAGTCGCCGTCGCGGACATTACCCCGGCGACCGCGACTCGCCCGCCGCCTCCATCAACATGCCCGAACACGACCTCCTCCCGCCCACCTTTGCCAAATTCGCCATGGAAGCTTGTCTCAAGAAATACGACATTTTGAGAAGCGCCATCGAAGTCGGACTCGTCTCGCCGTCGACGTGAGTAGAGGGGGAATTAAGAAATAATTGAAAGAAATTATAAATTCCTTCAAGATCAGTAGATGAGTTTTTAGAAGGTCAGAATAAAATTTGAGGCTTGGAAGATCAGGATTCACTAGATCAGAAAATCATCAGCTTGGAAGATCATCAGATTCACTATAGTATGTTCAGATTTTGAATGTCAACCAGCTAACTCCGCCCCTCATCGCGCGGGACTAATTTTGATCTTTTTCGATCTAAAAAATAGAAAAAGAGGTCAAAAAAGCAGCCTTATTAAAGGGCCATTGGCATATGTAGATAAAACATTGACGCGAAAGATATTGTAGCCTTGGGGGTGGAGTTAGCTGCTTGACATTCAAAATCTGAACAGACTATAGATCAGAAAAACCTTCGCGCTGTAGAAGAACAGTGAAGATCACAGATTAGTAAATCAAAGATCAAAGATCAATATATTAATAGATCAGTAAGCATCAAGGCATAAAGATCAATAAAGATCCGAGATCAGTTAAGATTTAAGATCAGTTGGAAATCAGTAGATCAATGAAGATTAAGGATTTGTAGATCACTAGTGAAAGATTAGAATGAACTTCAAGGCATAAAAAAAACAGTAGAGGCGAAAAATCAGAATAACTTTTAAAATGTAGAGAACCATCAACGTTCATTAATAGTAGAAAAGGAATAAGCCTTAAGGCATAGTAGATCAGAAAAAAATCAAAGATGAGTAAAGATCAAATATCAGTTAACATAGTAGATTAGTAAATGTCAGTAGAGTAATAAAAAATATTGAGATCAACTTTAAGGCTCAAAAGATCTGCAAAGATCAAAGTGATGGAGTCAAAAGATCAGAATAAGCTTCGAGGCTTAAAACATTAGTAGTGATAGATTTTCGGAAACGCAGTTGAAGAAAAGCTACCGTAAACGCAAGATTTTGCGCTTTTGATTGCGGGGTCCGACTTGTGTGCGAATTTTCTCCGATTAGTTTGAAAATTCATTCATATTTTCAGAACCGAGGAGATGAGCCGCGACGAAATGCATCTGAACGTCCAAAGTGGAGCCACGCATCTTGACAAATTGGTCTTCTGCCTGCTGAATAAGTCCATGGAAAAGGTCCTGATTCCTTCTTTTTAGAGCAGTACGAGGGTCGGCCCGTAAGCCTAATTTGAACGGCTCGGATTTAAAAATTTTCCGCACAGTCATATCGATTTTTATTATATTTATTCGACATTTTTCAGTACCTCCGAATGGTGATCAACACGTTGGTCGCCGAATCGACGAGTTACGTTGCCAAGCAAAATTTCAACTTTGAAGTGGTGGGTTTATATCAAAACATTCATAAAGGGCCTTTATTTGAAAAAAAATATGTTCAAAAGGAAGAATGAACTTTTTTTTCACTCTAAAAGCAGTATATGACTACACTTTCATTTGGAGAAAACATAAATTTTTATTCAAAATTTCGGTTTTTCCGTGACCAAGAAAAAAACGTCTTGATGAGAGAAACAGTTCAATTTTCAGTTATCCTCGAGATTCATGAGAAGTATCGTTCGACTTTTGACGCTCTGCTTTAATGTTTCTCCCGTTGCCGCCTCGACTGTTCTCACGGGTTTCTTTTTCTTCACTGATAAAAATAAGGGCTGCGCGTCTTAGGAACTCCAGAGTGGTCCCTATAGGGGCGACCTTAGGCGCCCTTGAACGTTCCCCTTCTGCGGCCACTTCAGGAGAGCATTCTAGCGGTCCTTATTCGTCTTTTCAACTTAGACCACTATAGGGGCTACTTGAGCTTTAGGGACTTGACCCTGAACCGCTTGAGGTACCATATGAATTTCACCCCTAGACGGCCCTTTTCTATCCCCTGTAGGGTCTCTAATTTCCCTTAACCCTATAGGGATCACTCTGCGGTTTCTGAGGTAGTCTGGCCTTGGAGGCCCGTGTCTCAAAAGGTTTTGAACCGTGGATCAAGTGATCAAAAACTTGGTTAAATTTAAATTAGAATCATTCAACTTTGAAATCAAAAGCAAAAAATCCAGAATTATAACTAGAAAAAGCCCTGGGCAAAATTTCATTTGTTGATGACAGATTTACCTTTTGAATGAATAAAAAGTTCTGATTTTCTTAGGAAAAGCCCCCGAGCCATTCACCTCGCCTCGTGACGACCACAAGAACAGATTGATCCAAGCGATCGCCATGTCCGGTTTTCTGCATGTTCGACGGGATCCTACCAACAAGGCCGATCGGACCAACGCGTGAGTTTGATGGGGAAAAAAGCGGGCGGAAATCGGGTATAACCGGTCGTTTTCGCTTCTGAATCCAATTTGACACCGAGTGAGATTGGAGGGAAAAAATAGGGCGAAAATCGGGTGTAATCGGCCTTTTTCGCTTCAGAATTCAAGTTTATTACTGAGTGAGATTGAAGGGTAAAAATAAGGCGAAAATCGGGTATGACCGGTCTTTTTTGCATCGTATTTTAATTATACCATTGCTCGAGTGTATGAAAAAAAAAAATAATGGGCAGAAATCGGGTTTGACCGAAAATTTTCGCTTATAAATGAAGTTTCACAATGAATAAGTTTAAAGGAAAAAAAATGGGCGAAAATCGGGTATGACCGGTTGCTTTCGCTTCAGAATGTTTTCCACAAATTCTTGGGTTCATAAGAGAAAAACGGGCGAAAAACGGGTATGACTGGCCATTTTCGCTTAGAATTCAATCTGACCACTGAGTAAGTTTGAAGGGAGGAATTGGGCGATTATCGGGCATGACCTATCTAGTTACTTCAAGGGACGTTTAATGGGAAAAATGCGATAAAAAATGAAAAAAATTTCCTGGTACCGGAATAGACGGGGCTCCATCGACGGGCCGATTAAAAATTTCAATTTTTAAAGAATCGCCAACGTCGTCCTCCGAGGAATCGAAGTGCTTCGGTCCCTCCCGATGGTCGCCCTGGTGGAAGTCGTCGGAACGGCCGACGCCCTCTTCTCGACGGTTCGCTACGGCGTCGCAAGGGAAATGATCAACCCCATCATGCTCGGCAACCATGACCCTCTTGAAGTCCTCCTCTCCTCATTTATCCATTTTCATCCCGATTTTCCAGGTCATTGACAAGTTCCTCACCTCGGAACAGTCCTACCAAGACCTCCTGCAAAAAGTTCGATCGGAAGCTGAAAATGCGGAGTTTTCTTCGAAGAGAAAGAGAAAGGTACAGGGAATCTATAGCGTCTGATTTCTCTGCGATGCTCTCATTTTTACGTGCTGTTTTTGCCGTCCTTTGAGCTCACTGGAGAGAGAGAAGAGAGCGCAGACAAGTTAGACTGTCAAGAGTCATGAGAGTCGACAAAACTTGAAAAAGTCGGTTTTCTCTGCAACGCTCCTATTTTTTCATGCTTTTTCATTTTTCTTTAACCTAACCAGTGAGGGAGAAGAGAGCGCAGATAGGTCAGATGGTTCATTTCGTGAAAAATTGAGTATATATCAACAGAAACTTTCTGATTTCTCTGCGACGCTCTCATTATTACATGCTATTTTTGCCCTTCTTTGACCTCACTGGAGAGAGAGAGAGAAGAGACGCAAACAAGTTAGAACGCCAAGAGTCATAAGAGTCGACAGAACTTGAAGACGTCTGATTTCTCTGCGACACTTTCATTTTTACATGCTCTTTTTATTTTCCTTGACCTCGCCGGTGAGGGAGAAGAAAGCGCAGACAGGTCAGACTGTTAAAAGTCATAAGATTCGAAAATGTCTGATCTCTCTGCGATGCTCTCATTTTACATGCTGTTTCATTATTTTTTGACCTCACTGGAGTGAGAGATAAGAGAGCGCAGACAAGTCAGGCGGTCAAAAATATTAGCATATCGAGTATATAGCCCGGTCAACGAAACATGTAACCGTCTGAATTTTTTTTTCATGCTTTTTTATGTTTCTTTGGCCTCACTCGAAAGAGGAAGAAGAGACGCAGACAAGTTAGACTTTTTATTCGAAAAAGATTTATAAGAGGAAATTTATAGAGCAGCCGAAAAGAGACGGAACGCGAGGAGGAAGAACGACGAGAGAGCGAGGAGGACGTGGAGAGTGAAGCCGGTGAGAGACTTTTTGAAAGGAGAATTCTGTGCTCGACTTGCATGCTCCCACTGAATATAGAAATTTAAAAAAATCAAATAAGTTATTTTTATTCAATCACAGATTTTTGGAAAATGTCGAATTTCGCGGTAGTTTACTTTAAAAAATGAAAAATGATGAAAAGAGCCGTTAAAAAAAATTAAAATGGAAAAAATGTTTATTTTGATCGCTCAAAGAAAAATCTAATAATGCGAAAATGGGTATTTTTGAAAATATAATTGAATTTGGAAGTTCTCACCACTTAAGTGATCTCTTGATTGGTTAGTTTAGCCATTCCAAATGCGGCTATCAACTTGGTATGACTTTAGTAAAAAGAAATGATATAATGAACTTTTAAACGGAGAAAATTCATAAATTGCTTATTTTCCGAAAAAAAAGTTATTTATTTTCAAGAAACAATGTTAAGGGAGATAAAAATAGCCTCTTTGGGAGTTTTAAATGGATTTTTTTCTGAGTTTCAAAGAAGACAGATATGAAAATTCTGTCTTGGAAAAAAAAATTCGAAAAAATCGTTAGAATTGAAAAAAAAAAGTTCAACAAGCTTGCGTTGCACTATGAAAAAAATATTAGAAATGATAAAAATAATGAAAAAATCGCGATAATTTGGATAAGTTATTTCGAAAAACCCTGGATAGTTCAAAAAAAAAAAAAAACAAGTTCAACACATTCGATTCAACAAGTTATTGCACAAAAATGGCCCCACCTCCACCTTGTTCTCAACGAGAATTCTCAAAAAAGCCCAACTGCACAGGCGACGGATCGCAGCCGCCGTCGACGCAGCGACGGCGACGTCGCTTCGACGACAGCGTGTCGCGAGACTCGGCGACTGGTCGAGCCAGCGATTTCGAAAGTTGGTTTCCGTGTGGTTTGTCGGCCCCGTCGTCGTCCGCTTTGCATGGGCATGTTGCTCTGTTTTTCGGAATTTCGATGGGAAATCTCCAAGTCCACTAAAAGAATAGACATAAGTTGGAAGATAAGTTGAGAATTTTTTTAAAAAAATTTGGGTTTTCCGGGTTTTTTTCGGTGCCTAGGTTCAATGGAATCGGAAAAAGCCTCGAAAAATTAAAAAAAGAGACTTGATTTTAATAGGAGTTCTTCATTAAAATAAGCTCGATTTTAAGCTTTTTGCATCATTTGATTCACTTTCAGTAGTTGGAAGGGAAATCTTTTAAAAACAGTCAGAATTGGAAAAAAAGTAATTGAGTTATGGGAATAAATGCCCACACTGCAAGAAGCTTGGCATTTTTTTCCTGGTTTTTTTCCATTTTAGAAAATTATTTTTTTTAAATTTTTTTATTTGGTAACCTATAAGATTGGCATTTTCAGTTTTTATGACAAAGAAAAACGGCATTCTGAGATAATTCACCATTTTCTCCGTGGAGCGCGCATGCTCAAAATAAACAGCTTTTTTGTAGAGCCATTTTTTTTCCAGCGATTACTGAATCTTTTTGTTTTCAGAGTGCTTTTTCTCTTCTTTTTTTTTGAGCTTATGAATTTCTGATTTTTTCCAGTGATCGACCCCGAGGAAAACCAGCCCGAGGCGAGTAATTCTGGCGATGCTCCACCTGCTGAAGACAACTCGGGAAGCTCGAGAAGAGGAAGGTCGACGTCCTTCGGCGACGCTCCTCCGCCAGCCGAGGGCTTCAGAAGCGACGGCGACGAATCGACGGACAATGACGACGACGAGGAGGGCGACGACGACGATGATGATGACAGCGATGAGAATCGACAGGCTCTTGTCCACTTTTTGGCTGATGAGGACGACGAGATGGAGTATGAGGAGGCCGCCGAGGGGGCCGAGAGAGGCGAGTTTGACTAGGTGGTGGAACAAGGGCTTGAGGGTTCAAAGAAGAATTCCAAACGTGTAGTTGAACAAGTTGGATCAAGAAGTTCAAAAGTGTAGTTGATCAAGTTGGATCAAGAAATCCGAATTTGTAGTTGGTCAAGTTGAATCTAGGAGTCGGGACATGTAGTTGATCAAGTTGGACTTAGAAGTTCAAGCGTGTAGTTGATCAAGTTGAATCAAAAGGTCCAAACATGAAGTTGATCAAGTTAAGGTCATGGTTTTGCTTCCTTCGCCTCGTTCTTCAGCGCGTAGTCCATTTAGTTGCGCTTTGAGAATGTAGCGGATCTTAAAGCTGGACCCTTAGATCGAGCTCTAGGTGGAAGCCTCGGAATAAGAGCGATTATTTCGAGTAGCCGGAAACGTTTCATCATTTTCTCCGTGGAGCGCGCATGCTCACGAAAATTAGCTTCTTTGTAGATGCGGTAGATACTTTTAAAAGAGAAAAACTTGAAAAAAGTCATCCACGAAATCTTTTGAGAGGTGAAAGGCGCTCGCAATGATTATAGCTAAATCAAGGCTGATCCGAGCTATCTAAAAAAAAGGGTCCTGACACGATCAAAACGACGAGATAGTGTCTGTCTGGTAGAGAGTGCAGACAGGCCATGTCCAAAGCCGTGTCGATTTTTTTTTCTTTTTTTCCTATTCCATAAAAAATGTTCGATTTTTGATTAAACTGAGTTTTTTTGTCTATGATCCCTCTGTTTAGTTTGGTTCGAAACCCAATCGCCGGACGGTGAATACGAAGATGATAACGGGCAAGGAAACGCGGATAACGCTGATGACCAAGAAGGAGAAGACCAGTCGGAAAATCGGCAAGGCGACGCCTCGGAAAGCCGCGAAAACGATGAAAGTCCCGAAAATGACGATTCCAATGCGGTATATTCGAGAAACAAAGAGTGATTTTTGAAGAGTGAGGCTTCAGGATGAAGCTGCGGAACCTTCCGGAAACCAGGAACCGGCAGTTGAAGTTTTTGCTGCAATGGAACCGGGTTGGTTTGATTTTTAGGGAAAGATAGGGAAAAACTTCAAAAAAGGCTTATTTTTTTTTCGAACTAACTGTATTTCTAGTCAACTTTTCAGGTAGAAACTTCAGTTTTTCAAGTTTTTTTCAAAATTGTCTCTGTTCGAAAAGTAACAAGGCTATTCCTCGGTGATAAGATCAAAATCTTAAAAGTCTGAAAATTCCAACCTTCAGAAATTCACAGAATCAAATTTTTTTTTTCGAAATAATCATTTCTGAGTCTTCATCAAGTACATCAGTGAAGATTTTGTCGTTTTGAAAAATTGTGATTTTTAAAAAAACAAAAATTACAAGCGTCTTTTCAAAAACTGTTTGAAAAGCTTAGAAAATTTTACCTCAAACAGTACTTTGGCCCATATTTCGTTCTTCCTTACAAGTGAATTCTAACAGTTTTTCGCCAATAAAAATCTGTGAAAATCCATTTTTCAGACATGGAACGAATCGCGGCGCAGGCGGAAGCTCAAGTCCAACAGCCAGTTTTGAATGAAGACGTGGCGCCGTCGTTCTTCAACGACGCGATGAGTTCGGCCCGTGTCCGCGTCTTCGACCCCGTCCCCACCTCGCGATCTTCAATCCAAAGAAGCGAGAGAAACCCCGTCGCCGCCTCCAGCGATGCTCCATCCACAAGTCGCTCCGGTCCAACTTCTTCGGCGCCGCCGGCCTCGACGTCTTCGGCGCCTTCTGGAAGGGAACGCGACCGCGAACGGAGAGACCGTGACAGGGACAGAGATCGGGAGAGAGACAGAGACAGGGAGAGAGAGCGTAGCGAGGTCAGCACCGCTCGAACCGCCACTAGCAACCCTTCAACGTCTTCCAAGTCGCCCAAACAGCCTCCGGATGAGCTGGTCAAGCCGTCGGTTGCTCAGGTGTGGCTTTTGGGGGAGACTTTAGCTTTCAGAAAGAAGGGGAAACCATGAAATCTAGGGTTTAGAAAGATTTTTTGACCTCCGGGGGATGGTCAAGCCGCCGGTTGCTCAGATGTGGGTTTTAGATGGTCTTGAGCTTCAGTTTAACTATGAAAGTTCTTCGGATTGCTAATTGAGCCAGCTGAGATCATTTTGTACTTATAAGTAGCATGAAGAGGTTTGAAGGCATTTTCGATTTTTTACCTTCCAAAGACTTTCTGAACACCGTCTTAGGTGTGCCTTTTGAGGTGCGGAAGGGGGACTTTAGCTTTCAGAAAGAAGGGGAAACCATGAAATCTAGGTTTTTGGAAAGATTTTTTGACTTCCGGATGAGCTGGTCAAGCCGTCGGTTGCTCAGATGTGGGTTTTAGATGGTCTTGAGCTTCAGTTTAGCTATAAATGTCACTCGGTTGCTAATTGATCCAGCTGAGATCATTTTGTACTTATAAGTAGCATGAAGATGTGGGAATCTAGCAGCCATTTTCATCTTTTCACCTTCCAAAGACTTTCTGAACACTGTCCCAGGGCCTTCAAGACCTTCTAGCTTCCATTCACCTCTTAAATTCCTGCTGGTTAAGAAATTACTAAGATGAAGTACCGAGAAAGAAGAGGAATCATGAACTGAAGCTTTTTAGAGAGATTTTTCGGCTTAAAGTTGAATTTTGAATGGTTTTTTGACCTCCGGTTGAGCTGTCTCTTGCTCAGTTCTGCCTTTGGGCGTGGTCTTGAGCTTTTATTCCTATAGGATTTCGATTAAAAGACCTACAGATGAGCTGGTCAAGCCGTCGGTTGCTCAGGTGTGATGTTAGGGGGTGGTTATGAGATTTTAGAAAGAAGGGATGCCTATAAACTATAGGGTTTCGGTTCAAAGACCCACGGATGAACTGGTCAAGCCGTGTTACTTTTAAAAACCTTGAGCTCTCAGTTCAGCTAGAAATGTTCTTCGGATTGATAAATAGTCCAGCAGAGATCATTTGGAAATTTTCTTAAGCACGAAAAAGCCCTTCCTAGTACCTTGACTGACAGCCTGGCTCGGCGCGGGAGAAAAGCGATGTCGTTGGCGGTATAGTGACAACATCGCAAATCGCTTAGTAACGGTGCCGAGCTCGGCCAAAAAGTGCGGCCTACACCTCGAAAAGTGCGGCCTATCTCGGTATATTTTCAAATTTTTTTTTTCGCGCGCAAAAGGCTGGCGGTGGTTTCCAGCCGATGTATGGTGTCGAGAAAGATTCTAGACCGATGCAGCACTTTTGCGATATCGCCAATGTACCGCTAAATACCTCGCGTACACTTGAGAAATTATTTTTTTATGTCGAAAGAAGTTGTATGACTAGATTATTACTTTGGTTTTTAATGAAGGTTTCGTCTAGGAGTTGAACTTTAGGAAGGCTTTTTGACCTGATGATCAGAGTTTGATTATGCTCTCGAAGTTCTTAAAAACCAAAGTTAAATGAAAAAGTAAGATACCCATGAAATCCTGAAAATATCTGTGCTGCAGGTAAAGTTCACCTTTTTCAGGCCAGCAACCAAATGGCATTGACTTTCACGCTTTTAACGCGTATCACTTGCGATTTGATGTTCCTGATCTCCGCTTCGGTCGACAGCGTCAAGTTCGAGAAGCTGGATAAGGTGAGGAGGTTTTGAAGGATAGGCAAGTTTAAAAAGGATTTTGAGACGAAAAGCAATTTTTTTTTTGTAGACTTATGCGCCTTTTAAAATATTCTTGCAAGCCATCAGGAGCTCTGAAAAACTGAAAATGCGCTCCAGCGAACAAAATTCCTGATTGGCTGGACACGCCCCCTTTTTTTGCTATCTTTCCTGACAGGTGTTCACTAGAGCGCACTTGCACAAAAACTCGAGGTTTCTCATAATTGAGACTTTCCGGGCGTTTGGGCGGAACACTGGGGCTTCTAGTTGGTTCAGGCTAAACTTACGTGAATTTTTTTGTTGGGGGATTCTGACAATTTCCTAAAAACCAACCCAAACGGACCGGGAATCACTCGGATCATGCTGACTTCGCTTTTAGAGTATTCCCGAATTAAAAAAAAAGCCAAAAAATCAAAAACGAAAAAATGAAACTTGAAAATCAGTTGGATAACTCGCTTACTAAAATATGAACATGTCGGAAATGTCAACAACTTTGAGAATATAAATAAATATAAATAAAGCTCTTGAAACAGATATCAGTCCTTCAATGTTCCAAAATTTTCTAAAATAAGTTTTAAATGTATTTTCCGAATTTTTGATGGACAAAGGAGACGATTTTTTATTTAATATCATTGATTTCTGAGGGAATTTATTTCGGATTTCTTCTGTCTAGCCATATCCAGCTTCAAAAATGACAAGAAGTCGTTCAGATCCTCCTCCATGTCGACACGATCCTGGGCAGGTCTTTCGAATGGGTCCGGATGAACCTGGACAACATGGAATCCCAGTTGTTGTTCAACGCCGGTCTGAGGGAACGCGGCATCAAAACGCCCGGAGATCCGTTCTCCTCCCGGACCAATCAGCCTCAGAGCCAGCACTCGACGCCCGAGAAGAAGTCGGACGATTCGAGTGGATCGGGTAAGATTTTTGGGTTACTTTTTAAGTTTTTTTGAAAGTTGGGAATAGAAATGGAGGGGGTTTTGAATAAGAAACAGCCCCTCCCCCTCCTAATATTTGATACGGCCCTCAAAGGTCTTCGATTTCAACCCTCCATGAAAAAGTCTTCGTTTTTACCTTCCGCCGTCAAGCAAACTTTGGCTAAAGACGGGGGTGGGGGCTTTTTCGGACGTGGAAGGCTGTACCCGGAGGGGAGGTAGGGGACACTTTTGAAATCTCAGCCCCCCGTACTATGTGATTCAGCCTTCCAAAAGTCTTCGATTTCAACCTCTTTCTCCCCCCCTTTTTCTCAAAAAAACATAGCTTGGGGGAGGGCTTTTTTTGGACGTGGAAGGTTGTACCTGGGAGGAAGGAAAGGGGCAATTTTAGAATCTCAGTCCCCCCGTACTGTTTGATTTTTGATTCATCCCGACATGAAAAAGTTCTTCGTTTTCACTCGCCCCCCCTTTTCCTCATTAAAAATTTGGCTTGGGAGGAGAGGCTTTTTTTTCGGACGTGGGGGCTTTAACCGGTTTTTTAAGAAAAATTTAAATGATATTTTCCAACTTTTTGTATAGTTTTACATTGAATGTACCTATTCACTTTTCTCAGACGTCTCTGCTGGTCGCCGTGATGCTTTCTCCTACTTGATGTCCATAATGAGATGTGCCAGGGATGAGGCTCGAGACACGCCTCTCGACATTGACTATAGTGTAAGTTGTAAATTTTGAGGTGTTCGATAAAAAAGTTACAAAAAATGATTTTCCAGCTTCTGACCGCCTTGGCCTACGGACTCGACGCCTACTTGGTCTACACGGAAGCCACTCGTCACCCTCCACCCGTTGGTTACTGTAGTTGTAACTACAGTATTCCCATGTTTCAGACCTGGAAAGTACTGCTCGATCAGTTCGACGACGCTGAACGTAGGTCGACCATCTCCAAGACGGTCATCGACAAGGACCTCATCAGGACCTTCTACAGAAGATCCAAGTCGATTTCCTATCTGGAGGACACCAGCGACGGCTGCTGGGACACCTTGACCAATGATGACGCCACCCCGAGTATTAGTATCCAGGTCCTGACAGAGTTTATTGAGGAAGATGGGGGGGGGCAGAAGTTAGAGGCCAGGGTGAAAAGAAATTTTTTTTTCGGTTTTTTAGTCCCTTTTTCGTGACTTGAAGGACTTCTTGCGCCCTCCCTGTCCCTCGGCGACCCTCTCAAGATGACCTGCTATTTCCTTACTTCTCTGACCTCTGCGAAAGAACATAGAGTCGCAGAGATGTCAGACTCTTTGAAGTCGCGGCGAAATGATCATAGGGCATTGTGTAGTCTATTCCTGTCGACTTAAAATACTTCTCAGCGCCCTCCATGTCTCTCGGTGACCCTCTCATATTGACCTACTATTTCCTTAGTTCTCTGACTTCTGTGAGAGAGCAGAGAGACGCAGAGATGTCAGAATATTTGAAGTCGTTGCGAATGGACTATAGCGCATTATGAAGTCAATTTTTCCCGATTGAAAAAAGAGGGATTTTCTCTGCGCCCTCCTCGTCTCTCGGCGACCCTCTCGATTTGACCTGCTATTTCCATGTTCCTCTGACTTTTGTGAGAGAACAAAGAGACGCAGAGAAGTCAGACTGAAGTCGTTGCTAATGACCTATAGAGCATTATGCAGTCCGTTTTTGGCGACATGAAGGAGTAGGACTTCTCTGCGCCCTCCTCGTCTCTTGGCGAACTGAGAGACGCCAGAATGGTCCCTAAAGGGGCAATTGACGTTTCCCTCTGGTGACCACCCTACCCGATTCTGTACGGAACACTAAAGCTTTGTGCTGGGTCGTGCACTTAAGGACGGCAAAGTGGTCCCCATAGGGGCATTAAGGGCCCTTGAAGGGCATAGAAGTCACTGAAGCTTTCAAAAGCGCTCACTCCAGGGATTTTAGTTAGTAGCCAGCCAAGGGGCACATGCTAATCTTTTCAGCTTTCAAAATAGTTAGTTTAATATTTTTTCAAAGAAAGTTAAGAATGAGCCTGAAAATTCGCACTTTACGACGGACAGGTCCAGCTGGAACTGCGTCAAAAATCTGATGGAAAGACTTTTTTTTCGAATTCTCATCAAGATCCTGTTGAAATTCTGAAATGCCTTACGTTAAGCTTCTATCCAAAGTATGTACCTTTAGATACTACATCCTCAAATTTGATCTATTTTGCACCTTCAAATCAAAATCGAATAAGAAGATAAATTTTTCAAGTCAGTCTGATTTTCAGATCCCCGTCATCGGCCGTCCAGATCTACTCCACGCCGAAGCGACTCGAGAAGATCTCTTCAAGCAAAAGTTCACGAAAGCTCGGGATACCCTTCATAATACCCAGAGTGTTGGTTGAAAGAATGAGGACAAGAAATGAAGGATGATTTCCAGCTGATGATGTGGCAGGGAGTTCCGCGGTCGCAGGTGGCGAGCCTCGCCCTGCTCCGTCCGACGGACGACTGCCACGGCAACGCCGGCTGCTCGGCCATCCGCTACTACTACGACGACGGCGCCGCCTTCATCGAGGATAACTTGATGTGGCGCCACGATCAGGGTCTCCAGAGAGCCACTCACAAGTGTCGATTGCCCGTCCAGATAGGTTTATATATCGGAGATCAAAAGTGTAGTTGATCAAGTTGAGAGCAAGAAGTTCAGACGTGTAGTTGATCAAATTGGATCTAGAAGTTCAAAGGTGTAGTTGATCAAGTTGAGATCAAAAAGTCTGAACGTGTAGTCGATCAAGTTGAATCAAGAAGTCCAAACATGTAGATGGTCAAGTTGGGATCCAAGAAGTCTAAACGTGTAGTTGATCAAGTTGAATCTAGAAAACAAAACGTGTAGTTGATCAGGTTTAATCAAGAAGTTCAAAGGTGTAGTTGATCAATTTGAACAAGAAGTGCAAACGTGTAGTTGATCAAGTTGGATCTAGAAGTTCAGACGTGTAGTTGAACAAGTTGAATCTAGAAGACCCAATGTGTAGTTGAACAAGTTGAGTCAAGAAGTTCAAACATGTAGATGATCAAGTTGAATCAAGAAGTCCAAAAGTGTAGTTGATCAAGTTGAACCAAGAGTTCTAAACGAGTAGATGATCAAGTTTGATCTAGAAGTTAGAAAGTGTAGTTAATCATTTTGAATCAAGAAGTGCAAACGTGTAGTTGATCAAGTTTAGATCAAGAAGTTCAGACGTGTAGCTGACCAAGTTGAATCAAGAAGTCCAAACGTGTAGTTGATCAAGTTGGACATAGAAGTGCAAACTTGTAGTTGATCAAGTTGAATCAAGGAATCCAAACCTTTAGTTGAACAAGTTGATATGAGAGTTTCAAATGTGTAGTTGATAAAGTTGAACGTAGAAGTAGAAACGTTAAGTTGATCAAGTTGAGATCATGGTTTCCTTCCTTTGCCTCGTTCTTCAGCGCCTAGTCCTTCCAATTGCGTCTTGGCGAGCTCAGAATGTAGCGGATCTTTTGCTGGAGCCCGTAGACCGAGCTCTAGGTAGAAGCCTCGGAATAAGAGCAGTAACTTCGAGTGAAGACTCTACCCGATATTTAATTCAGGAGAACTTGAAGAGAACTTCAAAAGCAAGAACTTCATTGAAAGATTTCCAAGTTCAGAAAAAACGCCACACATGATGAGGGTGGAGGGAATCCGGGCGAATTTGCTCGAAGAAGATGGCAACGGGGCGAAGAAGTTCTACGCTCGTTGGTCCAAGTCGATCGAGCTCATGAGCATGGTGAGGCAAAATAAAATGTGAAAAAAATGTCTTTTTCAAGGTCTCCTATTCGGAAATTTCCACGGCCGTCGGCTCTGACGCCGCCGCCAAACATTCGCCTCTGATGTCGAGTATCGCCCGCTTCGGGATTCGTCACGAGATCTTCACCAGAGCCACTGAACGCTTCAGATCCACCCAGAACAAGGATGTCCCCTTGGAGGTCCGTTTTGAAGTGAAAACCAATGAAAATGGGTTTATTTTTCAGCTCCAAGCCCATCGAGATCCGGCCCAACTTATCCGCGACACAATGTCCCAGCTGAATCAGATCTATCTGAGAAGATTGAACGCCAGATGTCCGGATAACTCGGCCCCCTTGTCGACTATCAAAGTAATTTCCCGAAAAATAAGGAAAATTGTTTCAGAAGAGACCAAGGGGAACAAGAAGAAAGAAAAGACTTCAGAAAGGGTTCAAAAGGAAAAATTGGAAAATTATCGAATTTTAAAAAAGAATGGCTTTTTTGTGAACACACATGGAAGCTCTACTGGACTATGCTAGCTATGAATCGTATTTTAGAGTTAGAACAGTGATTATTTGATGAGAGGCCAGAGAAAAAAAGTTTCTCTCTTTCTCTGACGTCTCTCCAAAACACGCACCGACCTCAGTCATGCATCTATTTTTTTTTTTTCAATCTCGCCTTTAGAATAGGCAAATTTGAAGAGACGCCAGATAAATTAGAACAGTCGAAATCTGAAGAGACGCCAAAGAAGTAAGATTTCTCTGTTTCTCTGATGTCTCTTCAAGCCGTGCGTTGCCTTCATTCATTTATCTGTTTTTCTGATTTTGCTTCAAGAACAGTATAGAAATTATAACAGTCGGATTCTGAAGAGAAAACAGAAAAGTGAAAATCTGAAGAGACGCAAGAGAAGTAAGGCTTATCTGTTTCTCTTATGTCTCTTTGGGCTGATTCGTTTCTCTCACTCATTCATCTATTTTATCGATTTCGCTTGGAAAAATTTTCTAATAAGAACAAAGAGGGTCTGAAGAGAGGCCAGAGAAGCGGGATTTCTTTACTTCTCTGACATCTATTCAGACTGCCCCACTCTCTCGGTTTATCTAGAGGCTCTTGAAAACAACGAATGTTAGGACCGAATAGATTGTTTTTAACCTCAAGGGGTCACTTCCAGGCTTTTTTTCTTCTTCTTATTACCTTTTTAGGCTTCTTTGCAGTTTTATTAGAAAACGAGGATTCTAAGAAAGGAACAGTACTATTTCAGCTACGCGTCCGATTCGTCGATGAACCCGGCGAGGGAACCGGCGTGACGAGAAGCTTCTACACGGCGCTCGCCGAGGCGTGCATGCAGCTGAAGACGTCGCCCTTCGAAGGCCTCCAGAAGTCGTTGACCCACTATCTCAGCAGCTGCGTCTACCTCAACGACGCCGACGCTCAGACGAAAAGAACCCGACAGAGAAACGAACGATGCTCTCGGCTGTGCAACTCGATCGCCGAGCAGAGACGAGCTTTGGGGTACTGATAAGTCTTCACTAAGGATACTGCCGCGAGAGAAAAGCGATGTCGTTACATAGTCACCTTGGCAACGGAATCGCCTTTTTCTCTGCGCGACATCGCATTTGTATCGCACTCAAAAAAAAAGAAAATTTTTAAAATCGCGATGTCGCGTCAAGGAAAATGCCAGGCCTGCGCGATCAACGCGCGGCTCTTTTGCAATATCGTTAATGTATCTATTTATCTTTAAATTTTTTCCTTTTTGATGAACTCCCATTCCGCGGGAGAGAAGCGATATCGGTATTGTTACAATAGTCAATTTTGAAACTAAATCACTTTTATTTGGCGCGATATCGCATTTATCTCGCAGTCAAAAAAAAAAGGAAAATTGTGAAATCGCGATGTCGCGCCAAGTAAAATGCAAGACCTGCGCGGTTGACATGCAGCATTTTTGCAATATCGCCAAAGACTTCGCGATCCTCCCCGGCATTTCTTCTCGGTGTAGAGACCTTTCCGCGATATTTCATCGAACGCCGCAAAGAAGTCAGACTGGATGTTAGCTGTACTCACGACTAAATAGTTATCTTTAGATATTTTTAGAAGATATACCATTCCTCGAAGCGATGTCGAATTTTTTTTTTGGCGCGATATCGCATTTCTCTCGCACTCAAAAAATGACGAGAAAAATTAGAAAAGCAAAAAAAAGGCACTTTCAGAAAACCACCAATCGACCTCGACGCGTCGTATTTCACGCCCGAAGTCACGGTTAATGACGACGGAACTGAGATAACTCATCCGAATTCGATGAACAAGATCTTCGAAATGTCCGTTTTTATTCAACGAGAAGTAAAAATGATGAAAAATGATGAAGATCGGTAGAAAAAGTTCAAAAAAAGACGATTTGGAAAATCGTTTGAGCTTTGACAAGGGAACTTTTCCTTCCCCCTCCTCTTTAATTTTTTTAATTTTTTTTAAGGAACTTGACTGGAATGTACTTAGGACCTCCTAATCCCAGAACAAGAAAAAAAGCTCTTTTTCTGAGCTTCGAACCTCCAAATAACGCTTTTTTTCTAGTTTTTCATGCAGGTTTCCGAATTTAAAGGGTAATTTCAATTTCAAATAACATTATCCGTAGAGCGCAAAAGCTCCTACGCGACATTTCATTCAATTTGCGATCTTTAAAAAAAATTCTCTGACTTAATGAAACTCAATTTTTGAGATGGATATCATTTGAATATTATCAAAAAAGTTCAACTCAACAAGTGTCTGCTTCAGGGTCGAAAGAATGGGATTCTCGCGCTTGGCCAGCTCCCGAATCACTGGAATTTTGCTCAAAAACGCTTCTCTCGCCGAAATCAACGAGTTTTTCCTCAATGAGGACACTTTCAGGTGGAAATTTTCAGAAGAACTCAAAAATGTATGAATTTTTCTAGAATCCATGTCACGGACATTTGCAACTTGTTGAGAACCCACAAACCCGTGGAAATTGTTTGCGAGGAAGTCGCCCGCATGTCGCAGTTTTTGGAGCCTCGTGAGTTGTTTTTTTTCAGGAATAAGGGGAAAATTCAATGAAAATGAGAGAAGTGAAGAAAAAATGGTTTGAAAATAGTGACTTGCAGGGGGAAAAAGGTCCAAAAATGATCCTTAAAAATGATCCTTAAAGGGGAAAATTCATGTCAGAGTTAATAAAAAAAAAAACGGGTTCAAGAACAATCTGAAAAAAAGGAAAAAATCATTTGAATTTGTGAGAAATCAGAAAAAAAATGGCTTCAAAATAGTAAACTTTCAGAGAAAAAAAAGGTCGGAAAAGGGGAAATTTCATGGAAGTCGATGATAGTTAGAAAAAAACGGTTCTAAATCAGTAAAAATTTGAAAAAGTCGGTTCAAGAACTCTCTGAAAAAAAAGGGAAAAATCAATTGAATTTGAAAGAAATTAGAAATAATGGCTCTAGTAATAAACTTTCAAAAGGTCCAAAAAGGGGGAAACTTCATGGAAGTCGAAAAATAACGATAAAAAAATGGTTTTCAAGTAGTAAAAGTTATTATTTTTTTAGAGCACACTTTGAGTAGAGTAATTTTGGAAAAAAATTGGGAGTTATTTTATTTTTTTAAAGAATAGATGGGAAAAATAGCAGATTTGTGGTCTTTCGGAAGAAAAATTCGGTAAAAATTTGCTTGAGGGTGGGGTCTTGAAAAAGTAAATTAGTGGACTTTTTGACAAAAATGTTGAATTTGGAAGAAACAAACAACATAATACTCTAGAAGATCTGAAAAAGGAAGAATTTGCTGAGAAAAATGTTCAAGGTTTTACTTTTTCAAAATATGTTTTGAACTTGCCGGCCAGACTCCTTTAGTCATTATTACTTCGAAAACTTGGATTTCTAGGCGACGACGTTGAGTTCAAAGACGATTTGGTCTACGATCCGCTGCCGTTGTTCGCCAAGACTCATGAACATGGATACTATGCGCCACTCATTGGAAACGGATCCCACGTCCGGATTTCCGCCTTCAGAAACATCGGACGGTGAGTTTTGAGGGGAGAACGGCGAGATTCAGAAGTAAATCAGGAAATGGAGGACTTTTGAATTTTTGTGATTTTTGGAGAATAGCTATTTTCCTAGGATTATTTTCGGAAAACTCATAGTTTCTGAAGTTTTAGCAGCCACTACAGTGGTCACTTAAATTACTAAAACTCACTGGCCTCTTTAGAAGTCTAATCGGTACTACTAGACCTATAAAACATACTATAGGGGTCACTAAGACGCGAGGGGCTACTATAGAGGTGGTCTTAGTGTTCCCTTCAGTGCCCTCTCAAAGTAGTCCTTGAGGAACCTCTTAAGTGGGCACTAGATCTCTTTCCACTATAAGCATTGGTTTTCCAGGGTGATCGGCATTTGCCTGGCCCAGGGCGACATTTTCCCCTTACGTTTAGCCCGTCACGTCTACAAGTACATTCTCCAACGCCCCATCAACATCTATGATCTCGCATTTTTCGATCCAGTGGTAAGTTTGTCAACTGGAAAATGTACATAGACATGTAAAAAAGCTCCATGAAAATTTTCTTTTTTGCTACTTTTTTGCGCCATTTTATCGGCTGTTATGCACCTTTTTTGCTGTCTCTTTTATTTTACACCATTTCTTGAAAAAATGGCTCGATTAAGGGACCTTTTCGCTGCCTTTCTGCGGCCTTTTTGCAGCCTTTTTGCTGCCTTTTTGCGGCCTTTTTTGAGAATCCTCCTTTTATTGGTCATTATGCACCATTTTTACTTTGCGCGAGTTTGCCGCGACTTGAAAACTTCCGGTTGTCTGCGTCTCTCTGATCCCTCACCGGCAGGGTCAGAGAAACATGGAAATAGTACGTCAACATGAGAGGGTCGCCGAGAGACGAGGAGGGCGCAGAGAAGTAGTTTTAGTCGCGAAAAACGCGCTATAAAAAGCGGATTGAACTATGAAAGTGTTTCAAAATCATAAAATTGGGAAAAAAATTTTGGGGCTGTGTTGTTGAAGAACGGTTTCACTATTTTTAGAGAGCTTGAAAAAATTTCATAATACCTCTAAAAAAGGAAATTTTGAAGCCGATTGTTATAACTTGTTCCGAAAATGTCCGTCACGAAAAAAACCATCTTTTACTTTTCCGTTTTTAATTTTAAAGAAAAATTGACCTTTTCATTAAATTTGGAAAAATTTTCTCAAGTCAAACACATTAAGAAGCATCAAAAAGCGTCTTTATTATATTAAAAAAATCCTGTTTTATGAGCCATATGCTTCGAATTTTCAACGCAAAACTGCTTTATTGAGAGTTTCCTATAAGCTGTCTCTACATAAATTTCGAATCTTTAGTATATTTTTAGTTTCAGAATGATATTTTGCCCCTTTTTAATCAAAATAAGCACGAAAATGGGCTGGATTCATTCAAATTCAAAAAGAAAAAATTATTGATCCAAAAAAAGAACTTGAATGACCGAAATCAGAAACCTTGTGACTTTACTGCAATCCGAACCGTAGGAGATTTTAAGTTCATTCTGCTGTTTCCAGTAAAGTTTATTAGTTTTTAGAAAATCTATGCATAGGATTCTTAAAATAAAATCTTGAGCTCTTATTTCTCAGCTCTACGACAACCTCCGAAAATTGGCCTCCGACCAAAACGGCGAGGAGTTCTACGAGGCCATCTGCATGAACTTCACCATTGACGACAAAAAAGTAGCGATTTTTCCGGGATCTATTCTCATTTTTTGAACGATTTCAGGCCCATCGGACACTGAGTCTCAAGCCCAACGGCCAGAATATCCAAATCAATCCGGACAACGTCACCGAGTACATCTACCGCTACTCGGACTACATGATGTTCGAGAAAAATGTCGTCGCCTTGCAGGTTTATATTCAGAAAAAAACAGTTCAATGTAAAAATCACTAGAAAATCATTGGAAAAAAAGGACGGTTTGGTACAGAAATGGTTGGAAAAGTCAGTAATAACTTCCATTGAAAAAAATAGCCTCGAAAGTTTCCGGAAAATGCGCTCCATGGACAACTTTTTTTGTTTCGATCAAATGAGCCTGAAAATTTGACCTATCGTGCTCTACGGCTAATTTTTCTAGATTAACTGTTTAAATCTTTTTGCAATTCTCCATCGATTTCTTTCCAGAGACAAATTTTTATCAGCGGAGCGAATTTCCTCAAAGTTCTTTTCTTTTTCAAAACTCGGACAGTTTGGTTTGAAATATTTCAAAAATCAGAAAAAATTAGGTGACAGGGACAGAAAGAATCGGAAAATCATTGAAGAATAGGTGAAAAAAAGATAGTTTAGTATAAAAATATCGCAAAAAATTCGGGGGAAAAAAAGAAAGTTTGCTATTAAAGAAAAAAATCAAAAAAATAGGTTTAAAAAAATCTAACAAGAAATATCGTATTTGTATAGAAAACCGCAATGTATCAGTGGAAATTACGTTAAAAATTATGACAGTAGAAAAATCAACGGCTTGGTGAAAAAAGTAAATTTAAGGAAAAGTAGAAAAATTCGTGAAAATGAGAAAAATTTGGTGAAAATTACTTCAAAAATCAACAGAAAAATTGGCGAAAAAAATGAAAAATTTCGGAAAAATGTGCTCTAATGAGAAAAAAAGAAGCAGGTTTAAACATTTTTAAATACGTTTTTGAAGTGAATAATGCAGCTTTAAAAAAACCAAAAAGTTATCCAGAGAAAAAGGTTCTAGTAATAGTAAATTTAAAAAGTAAAAAGGAATATTTTTTTGAATTTCGAGAAGAGGTGTACAGTTTTTACCCTCCTTGCGGCTTGAGAAAGTCGCAAAAATGGTTTTTTTCTGAAATGTTTTGATTAGTTCAGTTTACTGTTGCTTCCCTGAGTATAAATTGGAGCTTTGAATACACTTGGGATGGATATTTTGGAGTTGAATAAGATTTAGAAAAAAACATATCATTTTAATTAAATGGGAAAAAGATTTATAGAGTTTAGGTGATGGTAGCTCGGACTTTCCATTAAAAAAATTTCGAAATTTCAGAATTTTTTTCGGTAGAAAAAAATAGAGAAAATAGTGATTTTTTTGATTTCCAGGCGATGCGAGATGGAGTTCTTGACGTTATTCCGGAGAATCTGATGCAAGGATTGTACGCCGAGGATCTGCGTCTGATCCTGTGTGGAACTGATGATGTATCTCACAAAAATGTATATGGAAAATCAGAAGATTACCTTTAGATCTGCATCGAAACCCTCCAAGCGAATACGGTGTTCCTGGATGAGAGCCGCGCGCCGACGGAGACGCTCAACAAGTTCAAGCAGTGGTTCTGGCAGGTCGTCGAGTCGTTCAACCTTCAGGAGAGACAGGTAGAGTTGGGACTGGATTAGAGGGAAGAACCGAAAAGAAAGCACAGTGGAGTTCGAAAAGAAAGCAAAATGGACTTAAGAACCGAATAGGAAGAAAAAAATAAAAAAAGGAAGGGGGAGAATTTGATCAATTTTGACTAAGAATTTTTTAAAATCCGATGATAGGTGATTGGTCTATAAAAAAGATATAAATAGAACTTTCTTGAAGTACCTCAACTTTAATTTATTAAAAAAAAATGAAAAAATCAAGGTGATCTTTAAAAAAAGGGCGTAGCCGTATTAAACCCATGTTTCTTGGGGCTTTTTGAGTCTGAGTTGGGCTAAAACAGGGAAAAAAAATTGGTGAGGACGGCGGGATATAGGGCACTAACTGAAACCCCTGTAGGGACCACTTTTGGAAGCACTAGGGGCCCCGGCGGAGACTTGTGAAAAGGTCCCTAAGGTTGCCCCTATAGGGATCACTAATTGAAACTCCCATAGGGGTCACCTTTGCAGGCATTAGGGGTCCCTGAAGGGGCTTGTAAAAAGGTCCCTATGGTTGCCCCTATAGGGACCACTTTTGCGAGCACCAGGGGCCCTTGTAAAGTAGAGATTTGTAAAGTGGTCCCTAGAGGGGGTCCTCCTAGGTTGTCCCTATAGGGGCCACTAACTGAAACCCTTTCGGGGCCACTTTTGCAAGCACTAAGGGCCCTTGTTAAGTATGGATTTGTAAAGAGGTCCCTGGAGGGTCCTCCAAGAGCCCCTAAGGTTGCCCTTATAGGGGCCACTAACTGAAACCCTTCAGTGACCACTTTTGCGAACCTTAGGGGCCCTTGTAAAGTAGGGATTTGTAAAAAGGTCCCTAGAGAGGGTCCTGCAAGGGCTCCTTAGGTTGCCCCTATAGGGACCACTTTAAAGTTCCAAAAAGAGAGCATAACTTGACAGCCTTCAAGAATGGTCAGCTTATCCGAATATTCCAGGACCTCGTGTTCTTCTGGACGGGCTCCCCCGCCCTGCCGCCCTCCGGCGACTGGCAGTCCAACGCGACGGTCATGCTCCGCCCGGCCGACGACGGCTACCTCCCCACGGCCAACACCTGCATTTCGCGACTCTACGTGCCCGTCTACTCCTCCAAGAAAGTCCTCCGTGCCAAGCTGCTCGTCGCCATCAAGGCCAAGAACTTCGGATTCGTCTGATTCCCTCGTTTCTCCGATGAAAACTGAGCTTTGAGCCATAAATTTATATTTCGAACTTTTTTAGAACTCGGAAAATTTAAATTTCACACTGTTTAAAATGCGCTCTATTGATAATTTCTCAAATCAGCTGTGAAACTCCGTCAAAATGTGCTCCATGGACAATGATTCTTGTTAAATCCTCCAATGGAAAAAATAGCCAAGAATATTCCCGAAAACGCGCTCCATGGGTAACTTTTCTTTCAATATCAATAAATTAGCCCAAAATTTCAACTTTGTGCGCTCTATGGCTAATTTTTTTCGAATTCACGGCTTGAAATAATTTTTTTCAAAACTTGTATTGATATAAACGATGAGAACCCAATTTTATCAGTGGAGCGAACTTTCTTTAATATTTTTTGCTATTCAAAGCTCAGTTTTCACACCCCTCATTGCATTTTTTTTTTTCAAAATCCAAAGCCCTTTTCTTTTACAATTGACGTGTTCGCGCTCCGTGTAGTCGCGTTGCAATTCTCCTTCTCAAATGTAATTTTTTTTTCTCGCATACTGTAGATTACTGTAATTTTGTTCTGTATAACCGCAACGCGACCAGTTTTAATTCGCCTTCTTTTTCGATGCCAAAATGTTATGCGAGTTTTTTTTTGTAATTTTGTTGGTTTTTTTAATGCCATTTTTTTTGTTGTCCATTGATTAATTGAATAAAGATTGCTCTCGAAAATGTTCATTTTGTCGAAATTTTGTCCCTTCGACGCTTGGCCTTGGTCAAGTCTACTGGCGGCGGGTCGTAGGTCGAGATATCGTCCATGAACAGCTGAAGGTCTTTTGGTATAGTGGCTAAGAGCTCGAAATGGGGCTCAAAGGGTCGATGGATCGACTCCTGCCAAGCTTATTTTGATTTTTGCTCTGAGAAATCGTAGTTTTTCAGTGATAAAATGCGAGGGAGATCTTTTTTCGTCCTTTTTTCACGAAGAATGTGGCGGTGTATTGGCTAAGCTCTTGGAACATGATTCAAGGGTCTCAGGTTCGGATCCTGCCCGGCGCAAAGTCAGTTTTGCCATTTTTATAAGGTAATAAATCTTCTAAAATACAATTTTCAATAGAAAAATATACCAAGAAAGTTGAAAAATCATATTTTTAAAAGTCAGAAAATTTCCATTTTGGTCGTACCTGAGTCATTCTCCGTTCCAAAGCGCGGTACTGGAAATTGGCCGAAAAGCAAAATTCGCAATGATCTCGCTGGGTCATGCTGAAGAACTACTTTTTCGAAGATCCGTTTAAAGGCGCATAGTAGAATTTTATAGAAGGTATCGAAGCGAAAAGCCATTTTGAAGGGTTATTTTTGGCCTTGTAAGAGCTCTGCGCCTTTAAAGTTGTACGTTTAAAGGCGCACAGTCAAGTTTCAAGGAGGTATCGAAGCGAAAAATCATTTTCAAATGTAACTCTTACTCTTGTCAAAGTCCTGCGCCGTTAAAAACTTCGGTTTAAAGGCGCATTTTTGATTTTTTGGGAGGTCGAAGCGAGAAGCCTTTTTTTGTATTATTTTAGAACTGTGAGATAGCTGCGCTTTTGTAAAACTTTCGTTTAAAGGCGCATAGTCAAATTTTAAAAAAGTCTCGAAGCGAAAAGCCGTTTTTAATATTAATTTTAGGCCTCAGAGAAGTTCTGTTTATTCGAACCTATTCGTCGTTCAAAAAAATCTTTTTGAAAGTTTTTGAAATCGAATTATATAATCGAACTTGTTGAGTATAAATTATTCAAATCAGACCTGGGGATGATAAATCGGTCAATTTATAAAACTTAAAGACGATTAAGTTCGATTAATTATATAATTAAACGAACCTGTAGATACAAATCCCGATGCCGCACCACCAGAGGCCGAAAAGGGCCAATTTTCCGAAAAGCGTCGATTTTCTCTGTTTTTTCTGAAATTCATACCAAAAACTCAATTTTTTGAGATGAAAATTACCCCTACGTGACAAACGTCGCACAGAGTCGGGTCGCGATTTGTCGCGATTTCAATATTTAGATCCATTTTCTCGTATAATTTGATTCAAGTTGAACGGCTACATTGGAAATGAGGGATTTTACGTCGTTTTTTTTAAATTTAAATTTCGGAGTTTCTGGACGTCAAATAAGAGTACTTCTTTATAGAAATGAGATCAGGTCAATTTTTTTAAATATAACTAAAACTTTAGTTTCAGAAAAATCCAACTTTTTGGTACTAAATTAATTAAAAAAACTTGAAAAATTGGAATTGAAAAAAATTAATTAAAAAAACTCGATTCTTTGAAGCGTCTAGCTTCCTTAAGGAACTTAGGTGAACTCATCAAAAAAATTCAAAAAAAGCATTATTTTTCGAAATTTCGGGATTTATCCAAAATCTCCGGTTTCCGGATAGTTTTCAAAGATTTTATCATGAAATTTGTTTCTCAGATCGAAATGACCTATCATAAATCAAGGTAACTCCAAAAAGCCCATTTTTACTGAAAATCTGAAGGTTTTCTCCATTTTTTGTTTCAAAATTTCGAACATTCGACCAATTTTTGAGCTTAAAAATTGAAAGTTTCGTTCAATTTTGGATTTTTCTGTGATTTGAAAAATTTATTTCACGGGCAATTTTTAAAGAAAATTTAGTAAATGTTTCCTTTTTTGGGAGATTCGGCCCTAACAAGCCTTTTTTTCTAAAAGTTCGAAGTTCCAGAACAGTTTTTGGAGATTCGACCTCGGACAATTTTTACAAGTAAATTCAATCCTTTCTTGGAAAATTGGCCTCAAAAAGCCATTTTCCAAGGTTTTGGCCCCTTTTTGGTCAAGTAACAAAAAAAAAGAAAAATTTTGGAGGATTAGAAATTTTGTTCAAATTATGGTGATTCGACTTCATTTTTTCGAACAACTTTTCAAGAAATTTCATTTTTCATTGAGTAAACTGTCTTCAAGAAACTCATTTTTTCTTAAAGTTCGGTTTTTTAAATTTTAGTCTAAAAAAATTCCGGGATTTTCTTCAATTTTCAGTGTTTTTATGGTCAAGACTTATTTGCAAAATTTGCACCAAAAAGCCATTCTTCCTTCGGAAATTCAAAGCTTTTTGCTCCATTTTTTTGGTCAATCAGCCTCAGAAAGCCCATTTTTTTTCTGAAAATTAGAATTTTCAGTTCATTTTTTGGCCTGCAAATTCAAAGTTTCTGAACAATTTTCGGACTTGCTTTCAATAATTCCTGAAAACTTAAAAATTCTGACCATTTTATTTGACAAGACTTCATTTTTCCGGGCAATGTATCAAAGTATAACCCGAGTGACGTGTAATCAATTATTTTTTTTCTCTTTCTCTATCTTTCTTGGTTCCAAAAGACAAGACGAGAACCGGACTAGGGAACCCCATTCGTCTCGATAAGTTTTTCTTTGAGAAAAATCGGGGGCCAAATGATTGATATTTGTTATCAAGTTTTATCAATATTTGCCCCCATCTCGCCTGTCTTTCGGCTACTAATTCGTGGCTACCTTTTCTCCAATTTTCCTTGACTTTTTTCGTTTTCTTCGGTCCCTTTAGGGGCCCCTTCAAGGGTCCTCTTTAGGGAACACTTTGCCTTTCCTTCAGGGGTCACTAAAGCTTGCAAAAGTGGTCCCTATAGGGAAGAGGCCAGGGTGATCCGTATAGGGGACCTTCAAAGTTCCCCTTCCCCCTATAGGGGTCACTGAAGCTTGCCGAAGTGGCCCCTCTAGAGGGCATGCTTATCAATTATACAATAAGTTAGCGTTGTTTGAACGAAAAATGTCAATAGAGTATGATTAATCAAGTTCTCAGGAGCGCTAGATTGATCCCTATAGAGGTCATTTCAGGGATCTTAAAGGTTCCTCTCTAGGGACCACTTTACCTCCCCATGTAGGGGGCAATGAAGCTTGCAAAAGTGGTCCCTATAGGGGACAGGCCAGGGTTATACGTATAGGGGACCTTCAAAGTTCCCCTTCCCCCCCCCCCCCTATAGGGGTCACTAAAGCTTGCAAAAGTGGCCCCTATAGGGGACATGCCAGTCGAAAAAATGAAGGCTCCTTCTATCTCCTATAGGGACCACTGAAGCTTGCAAAAGTGGTCTCTATAGGTAGGGACCGCAGGCCAATTTCCAAAGTCAGTGATATAAAGTTGAAACCTATATGAAAAGAAAGCTGATGGCAATCGAAAGCTAACTGCGAAAACAGAAAAGAAAAATATGAAAAATGAAAAAAGTTATGAGCAAAAGAGTGGCGAAATCGGGGGAACCATTTTTGTGTAGAAACTTTCGTCAGGGTCGCAGGAAAAGGGGCGTGTTTATAGATACCGCGCGCTTCTTACTGCGCGTAAATTCACCCCGGAGAAGTTTCGAAAATATATTAATTTGAGTTTTTAAATGAAATGTTGGAGTTTTCATATTGAATACTTTTCCTATTCAATATGGGGCTGCTCTTCGAACACTCAGACTGCTGAAAAGCGAGTTTTGAAGAATATTTCCACCGCATTTCGTAAAATAAGAGAACAACCAACGAAATAAGACAATTGCATAGAAGGAACAGCGAAAAACCGAATTAAAAAAAAAATGCGAAATTCTACATAAACATTTACTGAAGAATATGTATATATGAATTATCACTAAGTCATTTTTCAGAGACATTTTGAAAAAAAAGCGCGAAAGCGTTTTTACTTTTGATTTTTTACATCTTCCATTTTCCTTTGAACGATGAGTGTCTACATGACCTTCTTTTCATGAGATTCTGTGAAAATTCGAAAAAAATTTAGTAAAAGCGAAATTTAATATTTTTGCTGCTATAATGGATATAATTACGCTGGAAAGAATTCCTAATTGTAAAAGGAGTCAAAGTTTTGCCTAAAACGACGATGAAGTAATCATAACTCATTCTAAACTTGAATAAAATACAAAAACAACTTTAAAAAAGAATTTTCACGCTTTCGAAAAATTTCGGGCCCTACGCGGTGTCTGCAGATTTCCAGCGACGCGCAATTTTTATTATCAAATTTGAGCGTTCAAATCAACCATACTTTTCGGGCCATCCTTGGAATTTTTTTATTTTTTGATATGTTGTAGAGAAATGTCTAATCTTTGATATTATAAAAAAAAAAAAACTTGCCCAGAACGCTTTGGGCCGTTTTCAAAGCGTTACAAAAAAACGAAAAATTTAAGCTTTCATATGAACTATATAGTCGATGAAAAACTTAGTTTTCTCTTTTTAAAATTTACAATCAACTGCAAACAACCGTTTAAAAATATAATCAGTAATTATCGATTGCGTTTTTCGAAAATAGGGAATTTCGAAAATCGCGATTTTCAAACTGCATTATTTTTTGAGGCCAACAATAGAATTTTTTTATTTTTTGCCAGATTATGCGTTTTTAGTTGCTTTATGATTTTCAAGAATAAAAAAAGTTGCCCAGAAACTTTCAAGAAAAAACGGGATTTTTATCCGTTTTCGGCCACAAATGCGTTTTAAAAACTGTCGTCATACATTCTTATTTCTCATTTTTCAGTATTTTCTTCTAGTAGGATTGTTAAGCATAGCCGATTGTATGTTTCCCCCAATTTTTTTCCAAATCGGTACAAGGAAACTGTTTTAAAATGTTTGAAACAATCAAAATGCAACGAAAATGACGACGTTTTTTGAACAGCGAAGTGGGCGTGGCTCTGCGGCCCCTATCTATAGGGGTATGCTTATCAAAAATACAATAAATTAACGTGATTAGAATGAAAAATGTCGAAAGTGGACAAAAAAAAACCAACTTCTCAGGAGCGCCAGAGTGATCCCTATAGAGGCAACTTTAGGGCCCCTTCAAGGCTCCCCTCTATCCCCTATATGGACCACTAAAGCTTGCAAAAATGACCCCATCAGGGGAAATTCTGTTTGTTCATTAGAGCCCTATTATAAGAAGCATTTCCAAGCGCAAAACTCAAAAATTAGCGATTTTTAATGAAAAAATATGGACGGAGATTGAATTGAAGTTCTCAGAAGTGATCCCTATAGGGTTAATGGGAAAACAGTCCCTCTAGGGTTTTTTTTATAGAGTCGGACCCTTAAGTACTCAAGGTTTGAGTGGTCTTTTTAGGGGCTAGGATCTGACCTCTTAGTCTTTAAGGCTTGAGTGGTCCCTGTAGGGGTCTTTTGATGATGAAAATTGAAATAAGTTCAATAAAGCCTAATCGATTCTATTTATATTTTCTCTTTCGAAAAGTGAGCGCCTGCTTCCCTAGAGTGGCCACTAAATAAAATCCCTGGAATGGCCACTTTGCAATGTTCCTATAAAGCGGAGGTAACGTGGTTCCAGAGGGAGCCTTCAAAGACCCTTAGTTTACCCTATAGGGACCACTCCGGCGTCTCCAAGTTTCAAATCTGCCCAAAAATCAAGAAAAACACGATAGGGACCACTTGAGCTTAAGAGATTAAGAGATCAGACCTTGGACCCTATAGGGAGAATTTTTCCCCCTGACCACTGTAGGGACCACTTAGGCGTTCCTAATTTTGATTCATTTTATTTCGATTTAGGTGAAAAATGAGGCTGAGCAGCAGCGAGGACCTGCTGGTGATGGGCCGATATTCCTTCTTGGTTTGCACTTTTACGGAAATCGCCATGTTGTCACAGCTCTCCAACACGATGTACATGGTTTATGCAGGTGATTTTGAAGGAAAAGCTGGATTTTTCGCAGAAAAAAGGGGATTTTTGAGCTATGAGCGTCAATGAAGGTCCCCACTGCCTAGTTGAGGAATTTTCGCTCCATGGACAAAATACGCTTTCTCGCAAAAATTAGCCTTAGAGCGCAGAAGACTGGTTTTTCTCATTTTTGAGGCTGTTTTTTCGTTTATTATTTGTCTGAAGCTAGTTCATTTGAAGAATGCGAGAGAATGATTTTTTTAAACAATTATTTGAATAAATCAAGGTTTAGATCTTCTTGACCTTTTCAGAAAGGTTCCATGAGCTACAAAATTATTTGAGGAATATTCGCTTCATGGAAAAAAGACACTTTCTTGAGAAAATTAGCCTTAGAGCACAGAAGACTGGTTTTTCTCATTTTTGAGGCTATTTTTGGTCCATTTTATGTGTGTAGCTAGTTCATTTAAAGCAGATGAAATTTATACTTTTTTAGATCTTTCTGAATTTTCAGGAACCCCACCAAGAATCCTTTCCTGCAAAAACCAGTCATTTGCGACCAACGAGGAAGCCTGCCAGAACTACGAAACTCATTGCAATCGTGGTAAATTTGAGCTCGAGTCGCAGTTTGAGGGAATCGTCGAGGAGGTTTTTGGCTGAACAAAATCATCAAAAATTGATTCTATTCCCAGTTTTCCCTGCACTGTTCCGGCCTGGAAATCGAGAGAATGGGAACCTCCATTCAAATGATCGGATTGGTCTTGGGATGCCTGTTTTTCGGGGCGATCAGCGATCGATTCGGCAGGAAATGGGTGAGGATTTATCGATTTTTTTTTTTGGAAATAATGGTCCAGAGAATTTTAGTGCCCTTTTCGAAGTAATTTTAACGGAATATGAATCTATTTGACTCTCCAAAGTTTAGTTATCTTTCTCTTTCTCTGACAGATTTTTCATGCGAATTAGGAAATCCAGGCCGTGACCTAGTTTTCCAAATATACATAATCTCCTCCTTGGGGGCGCCAGAGTGGTCCCTAGAGAGGCAATCTCATAGGAATTGATTATTTTGTGATAAATACGTCTGTTTCAATTTTTTTAAGATTAATAATAAGAATAAAAGATACCTATAGGATCTATTGAGCTGAAAAAGTTTTTGAGTGAATCCCAAAGCTTCTAAAGGGACGACCTCAATTTTGACCCTCTAGGGAGCACTATTTACCTCTGACTCTCCAAAATTTAGTTACCTTTCTCTTTCTCTGACGGACATTTCACGCAAATTAGGAAATTCAGGCCGTGGTCTAGTTTTCCAAATGTACTAAATGTCTTTCCGAGTGGTCCCTAGAGAGACAAAATTAAGAGCTTTGAAGTTTACGTTCTGGGGACCACTTTTATCTTCCCTATAGGGGCCACTTAGACTTTCAGAAGTGGTCACTTCAAGAAAGAGAGATTAAAAATAGAAGATCCCTGTAGGGACCTCTTCAGACGAAAAAAATTTCCCTCAAGGGACCACTTTACCTACCCCTATACTAAATCTTGCAGTATAAGCCTCTCTAGGAGATGATAGTGGACACTAGAGGGTTTTTCAGCTTTCAAATCGGAACAACAATAAGAAATACCACTTTAGGGGCCACTTAAGCTTGAAGGCGTTAGGGGTCAGACCCTAAATCCCTCTAGGGACCACCTGAATTTAAGCCCTCTAGGGAACTCTATTTCGTCCCCTCTAGAGGCTTTTTACCGCCTAACCCCTCTAGGGACCCCTCCGGCGCTCCTAAGTTCCCCATCCTTCAGCCGATGTTCCTGTGTCTGGTGATGTGCGCTATCCTCGGGGCGATCTCCTCCTTGACGACGACGTTCTGGACGTTCACCGGCGTCCGGACCGTGCTCAGCTTCTTCAACGGCGGCCAATCGACGTGACCGTCAGCCGCTGCGGCGAACCCCAATCAATGACGTCACCATTGCAGAATCTCCGTCGTTTTCCTGCTCGAGAACGTGCCCAAGTCGTTTCGGATGCTTGTCAGCACGCTGATCAGCTTCAGCCCGAATGTCATCTTTTTTGGTGGGTGACCGCGACGCGACCGCAGCGCGTGTGAAAAGAGAACAGGAGTTCTGAAGATGCAACGCGAGTGAAGCTGTCATTTGACTAATCACAAAAAAGCCTTGTTTTTTATTTTGAGTGGAACCGCGAGGCGACCGCAGCGCATGAATCATTCATGTCAAGTTCCGAAAAAATGCTTGATCTGGGCATTTTTTCTTATGAAACCGCGCCGTGACCGCAGCGTATGAATCATTTTTTGTCCATTTTCAAAAAATGCCCATTTCCGGTTATTTGTGTGGAACCGCGACGCGACCGCAGCGCATGCATCAATGTTGTTTGATTCAAAAAATGCCTTGTTCTGGGCGTTTTTTGAGTGGAACCGCGACGCGAGCGCAACGCATCAATAATTTCTGTCGAACTTCAAAATTAAGCCGCATTTCGATTAGTTTGTGTGGAACCGCGACGCGACCGCAGCGCGTGAATAATTTCTATCAAATGTCATAATTAGGTAAGTTTTCGGGTAATTTGTAAACAACCGCGACGCAACCGCAACGCATCTCAAAACATTTACACGATCTTTTGGAAATTTGTTTTGAAGAACCGCGACGCGACCGCAGAGCGTCAATGCACATTTTCGGTTGATTTGTGTGGAAACGCGACGCGACCGCATCGCTCCAATCATTATCGTCAAATTCCAGAAAAGGCTTATTCTGGGCGTTTTTTAAGTAGAACCGGGACGCGACCGCTACGCATCTCTAAATGTTCACCCAATCTTTTTTGAAAAAAATTTTTATATACTATTTTGACCCATTTTTTCTTGGAAAGTCTTTCTTGAACCGCGACGCGACCGCAGCGCATAAGTTGAAATATTATTACTGCATTCGTATACTGTAGTCTACCGTAATCTAGGAGAAAAGCCCATTTTCTGCCCTGTAACCCAAAAAATCACAACATTTCTATTTTCCAGGATTCATCGCCTTCCTCTGCCCTTCCTGGCGTGCCCTAGCCGCTGTAGTTTCGTCTCTGATCCTACCGTCTTTATGTATCCTACCGTAACCTCTGGATAGTACCATCAATTTGTCAATTAAGACTTCAGATTCCTGCACGAGAGTCCCCGATGGATGATGCAGAAGGGCAAAATCGCGGAAGCCCAAAAAGCTCACAGCCAAATCATGAAATTCAATGGGATGCAGAATATTTATTCGGCTGACGAATTGACGGCTCTTCTCCAGAATGAGTATGATGTGAGTCTCGTGGGAGGAAGATTGAAATTCGAAAATGGAATTATAACATTACAGAATGTTCCTGTTACAAACAGAATATTAATTATGAGAAAAATTTGTTCATGTACTCACTTCTCTATATAGTACTGAAAAAGAGTTTTTTGACAATATTTAATCCCAAATCTAGTTTTGATTGTCCAAAATTACATGGAAAAACAGCAAAAATTTGAAAAACGTCCAGAAAACTTGAACCACTGACTTTTCGACTGGAAAGCGGGCTTCTAACCGACTGAGCCACGTGGAAGTTTGAATAGAGTTCCAAAAAAAACAAAAAATCATGAAGTAGTTCAAAGTGAAAAAGTAGTAACAGCAAAAACATAATAAACTGCAACAAAACCCGATCCTTTGACCGCCCGAGTGAAAGACAACTTTCTAACCGACTGAGCCAAGAGTTTCAGAGTGTCGGAGAGCAGAACATCAACCACAGTTTCAAGGATTTGTTCAAGAATTCGATTTTTGGAGCCGCCTCCGCTTTCGCTTTTAGCTTGTATGTTTCAATGAATTTGGTCGCACTTGGAATGGCTCGAAGCGTCGCATTCGCGTCGCGGATGTCTCTGTGCATTGGAGAGTGTTAGAGAAAGCAGAAAAGGGCATTTTTTTGAACCGCAACGCGACCGCGACGCTTCGAACCATTCCAAATGCGACCAGCCGATTTGAAAAACGTAGTGGATCGTGTATGTAGTGTTAAAGTTTCAACAGAGATAATATTATTAATGATTTTTCTTTGAATTTTTAAAGTTTATGTTTCAGTGAAT
Source organism: Caenorhabditis auriculariae (assembly GCA_904845305.1). Lineage (NCBI taxonomy): Eukaryota > Metazoa > Nematoda > Chromadorea > Rhabditida > Rhabditidae > Caenorhabditis > Caenorhabditis auriculariae. The sequence goes on along the minus strand of CAJGYM010000013.1, from coordinate 139,951 downwards.
GGCCGCAATTGGAATGGCTCGAAGCGTCGCGGTCGCGCTGCGTGTTTTTTCAAACGCCTCTGGACATTGAACAGTGTTAAAAAATGGAGCAAATAAAATTTATCTCCATCCGCAACGCGACCGCGACGCTTCGAACCAATCCAAATGCGACCAGCCGATTTGAAAAACGTAGTAGATTGATTATATAATGGTGTAGATTCAACAGAGATAATGTTATTCATGATTTTTTTTTCTCCAGCTTTTCGAGCACCTTTATCAACTACGGCAACATGTTCAACCTGGGCGCCATTTCCGGATCAATCTTTTTGAATTCGATTTTGATCGGATTCCTTCGTTATTCTGTCAGTATTTCCTGTGGTCTCATCGACCAGAAATATGAATGGTTTGTACTTTTTTCAAACTGAGCAGTTTTAACTATCTGGAACTTTGAACCTAATGACTTCAATTTTGAAAATTTTGCGTCGGAAAATCCAAAAAATCAATTTTTTCTTTTTCTAGAAGTCGTTTGAGAATAATGGAAGGTTCAGGAACATCAGAGTGGTCACTAGAGGGGCAAGGGGTAAAAGTCCCTACAGTGGACGGGGTAGTGGTCCCTAGAGGGCTCAAGTATAAGTGATCCCTATAGGAGTTTAGGGTCTGAACCCTTAGCCCCTAAAGCATAAGTGGTCCCCATAGTGATCTTTTACATTTTTCTTCCGATTTAAAAGTTAAAAAGACGTAAAGGGACCACTAGAGTGACCACTTTTGCGAGCTTGTGCCCCTATAGGGAAAGGTAAAGTGGTCCCTTGAGAGGAATCTAAAAGAGTCCCTAAGGTTGCTCTGGGGATCACTCTCCGGTTCCCAAACAGGTCATTGAGTACGTTTGGAAAGTTAGAACACGGCCTGAAATTCCTAATTGACCTGAAAATTTGTTTTTTCATTTTTTGTTTTTTTACAAATTTGTTTTTCCATTTTTTTCAAAATGGAGTAGTTGTTTTTTTTTGATTTTACGCGTTCGAAATTGAGATTTCATGATTTATAATAAGAATTTTTTTTTATTCAGGTTCAATAGACGCCTCAGTCATTTCCTATGCGTTTTAATGACGGCTGCGAGTTTGATCATTTCGTTTCTCCTCAAATATTACGGTATTTTTGATTTTTCCTATCTATTTTCGAAGAAAAGGTTTTGTATTCCTAATAAATATATTTTCAGGGAATGAAAACTTACTCATTGAAACGGTGGTTCGTATTTGCGTTTTGGTTTCGTGTGCCATGACGTCACAGGTAATTTTGGTTTAATTCTCTTTGGACAATGAAATAAAAAGATTTTAGGCGTCAGATAAAATGCATTTGGTGTAATGCACCACGGTGTTTTTCGTTTAGTGTTTTTTATCATATAAAATATTGGGATTCTCGCGAAAAATGTGTTTTTCAACAAAGTTGCTCTGGGGACAACTCCGTCTTTGGTAACGGAAACCGGACCCGCGTCTAACCTTTCTGAGCATTTTAAGTAGTCACTTAAGAGGTCTGAAGACGCTAAAGTGACAGCAAACAATTCTTTGATGAAGCTAACGCCGCTAAAGCGATCACTAGGATCAAAGAGTGGTGACGCTCTATAGAGTTAACTAGCAGGTCTCTAATGAAGCTAACGCCCCTAAAAAGATCACTAGCGCTTGAGAAGACTGAAGCCACGAAAGTGATCACTAGAAACGCTCAAAAACGTGCGGGACTTGTCCGGTTTGCGTTACCGAAGTCCAATTTTTCGTTCATTTTCCGTGATTTTAGTATTTTTCGCCCTCATTAAAGCTTTCCGTGAGAATAAAGCTAGAACGGCAAGCTTGAGCCATCGAAAAATGGTCCTGACACGAAAAAAAAAATAGTGTCTGATAAGGGGAGAGCGCAGACAGGCCACGCCCCTTCTAAGATAGATGTGAAACTTTTTTTCAAGGTGGTGATCATCGCCAGCGTCGCCTGCAACGAGTTCATGCCGACGGCTGTTCGAACCAAGGCCTATTCGATCGCTCAACTTTCGAGTCGCCTTGGGATCGTCCTCGCCCCCCATATCTTCACTCCTTTCTTTGTTCGTTGGCCTGAAAAGAACGATAAAATTATTGAAAATGGGAACTGAAGATGCTCTGTCAGACCCTAAACTCTCATAGGGACCATCTAAATTTCAACCCTATAGGGAGCACTTTTTTGTCCCCTATGCTTTTCCCTTAAATCCTAGAGGATTTGAAAAAGTATTTTCTAAGAAGGTAGTTTTTATAGACATTTCATGGAAAGTGCAAAAAGACACAGTTTGAGAAATTGATGAAACTTTGCTGAGAAGTAGTTCCAGGCCCCCTGAATCGAGAACAAGAAAAAAATTTTACGCCTTTTGCCTTTTAACGGAGTTATGATCCCTCAAAGTTTGCACGCAAGAGCTGATATAACTCGCGACGAAGCCATTGCTTGCAACTGGCAGCGTGGTGTAGTGGTTAGCGCCCCTGACATGTAGATGCTGTGATCAGGGTTCGAATCTATTTCGGAGATTTTTTTTTGCAATTTTTTAGCGGATGTTAATTGATGAATTTGGGGAAATAGAACCGTCCTTTTTTGTCGTTTTAAGTAGTTTCTACATGGAAAAATATTCGTCACTTTTTTTTTTGAATACAAAACGATTCCAGGAGTTTTTCAACATCAAACCTTTCCCCTACCTGATCCTTTTCGGTCTCTGCGTCCTCGATGTCTTGTTTTTCCAGGTATTTCCAGGTTTTCGAGTTAATCCTGAAGAAATTCCAGATTTTTGTCCCGGAAACCAAAAACAGAAACATGAGAGACCACGTGAGGGGCAACAAAAAGCCGGAAGACGCCATCTTGCTGAAGGAAGATCGGTCGAAAGCCTGAGAATCAGGTGCAAATCAGTCGATAACTGTGTTGGAGTTGTTCTTAGAAAAATATGACGAATAAAATTCGAGAAAAAGTGGCGAAAATTGAAGAAAACAAAGAAAAAACTGTGAAAAATCATTGGGTCTTGAAAAAAAAGACCCGACTCGAAAGACGCTTCGCGACCGCACGCAGCGTAACAGCGGAATGTCGTTCCATGAAATTTCAACTCGTGGCACACAAACTATAGAAGAATGAAAATGGGAAGAAAAAGCCACAAGAAAAGTTTTTTTTCAGTTTTATCTTGTCTTTTAGAGAAGCAAAGTGAATATATTTCAGCGAAAAAAACGCCGAAACGTGAAAAAAAGGCGAAAAAAAGCATTAAATTATGAAAAAAACAAACAAAAAAACTAAGAAAAAAAAGGAAAAGTTTGTGGAACCGGAATTTTTAACGTCTGAGCCAAACGAATTAAGAAAAAAAAGAAGCCAAAAAATAAGAATCTTCGAGAGGAAAAATTTTGCTCTTGAGTTCATCTTTTAAAAAGAGAAAAATCGATAAAATCCGACCAAAAAAAGCCAAGTGAAAAAAATAAGCTAATTTTGGGAAAAAGAAGGCAAAAAAACCAGGACAAAACCGCAAAAAAACAATGGTGAAATTCGAAAGAAAGGCTAAAAACTTTCTTGAACATAGCGAAAAACAGTAGAACTGGACTTTTTTTAAAAAACTGTTTTCTAGTTAATTTAAAGAGTAAAATTGATAACGTTTGCCGAAAAAAAGGCCAAAAACTCGGGGCAACAAGAAAAAAAAAGTTAAAAAGTGAGCAAGTTTGAAAAAAGGAAGCCAAGAACTTGAGGAAAAACGAGAAAAATCTGTGATGATATTTTTAATGCGTTGAGGTCCCCTTTTAAAAGAGTAAAATCAACTGAATCCAGCAAAAGAAAAGAAGCGAAAAACCTGGATTTTTAAAGGTTGAAGATTTTCTATGACGAACGAAAATTCGAAAAATGAAACCAAACACTTGAAGAAAACTAAAAAAAACTATATAACTGCAATTTTTAATGTTCTAGCTATTCTAAGAGAGTAAATTGACCAAAGTTCGGCCGGAAAAAGCCAAAAACTTGCAGAGAACAAAAAAAAAACAATGAAACCGGTATTTTTACAACTTTCTTTACGATAAGAAGGTTCCGGGTGATTGCGTTTGTGTACTGTGTTAAGTCGATTTTTCAGCAGTTCTTTGTTTTTTCGTGGTTTTCTTGGCAGTCCCAATTCGTAATATAAAAAAGATGTCGAAATAGCCTGCCTTGGTGAATGTTCGCTCCACTGAGAATCTATGAAAATTCGACTTTTTCCCAAATTTTTAAAGCTCAAAATTTTTTTGCGTGCTTCAAAAGTCGATAAAGAAGCTCCTGAAAGTTTACCCCAAGTTTTAATTTTTTGAGAAAATTGTGAAAACAGCCTTGACGAATGTTCGCTCCATTGAGAATTTATGAATTTTCGATTTTTTCTCTCGAATTTTTGAAGCTGAATATTTTTTTTGCATGAGTTGAAATCGATAAAGGAGTTTCTGGAAGTTCTGCACAAGCTGTAATTTTTTTGAAAGCTGAAAAAACATCCTTGGTGAATGTTCGCTCCACTGAGAATCTATGAAAATTCGACTTTTTCCCAAATTTTTAAAGTTGAAGATTTTTTTTTTGGTGCTTTAAAATCCATAAAGAAGCTTCTAAAAGTTTAGCCCGAGTTTTAATTTTGTTCGGAAATTGTAAAAATAGCCTTGTAGAAAGTTTGCACCAAGCTATAATTTTTTGAATATTTGATCTCTGATGAGGTTTTTTTAATAGATAATCAGTTTTTCATTATTTTATGCATTCTGCTGTATTTAAAGGTGCGGGAGGGGTCTAAAAAAGGTCTTGGAAAGAAATTTCTATTTAAAGGATCATTGAAGACGTTCAAAAACTGTCTTAAGGAGCTATTTTTGTAGATTTTTCTTTGCCTCGTAGTTTTTTTTACCATTAAAGCAGCCTAGGAGCTACTTAAGAGTACATAAGAAGACGAAAATCTTCCTTTTCAGTACAATTTTGCAGCGTAACTTGAAGTCTTTCTCTTTTGATTCAACGAACAGAAGTTGGCTGAATCACACACCCTATCAGGAAACCGAACGAAAACAACCAAGAATTTTTGCCCCTTTTTTTCGGCAAACACTCGGTTTGATTCCCACCCCGTTGTGTCGTCACACAGAAAGACGCAAACTTTGATCCTTTAGACTTTCCGAAAATTGTTTCTTTTTCCCTTGAATTGTCTGGGAATTCGGTTGTCTTCTCGGACATTGAAGCGGTTCTAGGGATCACTTAAGAGGCTCCGGAGGTTTCTGGGCGATTCTAGGGATCACTTAAGAGGCTCCGGAAGTTTCTGCGCGATTCTAGGGATCACTTAAGAGTTGTGACGCTACTAAAGTGGTCACTTACAATGCCCAGAAACGTCCGGAGCACGTCCATTTTGTGTTACCATTTTTCCAAAAGCGATCAGAACTCTATAGCATGAAACTCTACTTTTTTCAACTTTTTAAAAATTTATTTCAGAATTTCCCAATCAAATTTTTCTAAAAAAACAAGGTTTTTTTAAATTTCAAAAGACTCGTTTTTTCATAAAATCACTTCTCAGTAATCAGTTGACCTTTGAAAAAAATGTTTATCACTGTTTTTTTGTCACTTTATCAACTGATGACGGAAAAAACATCATTTTGAAAAAAGTTTTCATGTACTTTTTCAAGTGAAGAAAAAGTCAGACTTTTTCTCATTTTTTTCCAGAAATTCTTAATTTTTTTGGACATTATTTTTTTATGTACTATTCATTTGAAAAAGCCGACTTTGGTCATTTTTCTGTTTTTTTGTTGGAAAACCAGATTTTTGAAACATAATTTTAACAATTTTTTTTCCTAATTAGTCATGGTTTCATATGCTTTGCATTTTAAAAAGCCAGATTTTTCTCTTTTTTCGGTTTTGTTGGTTGAAATTCGAGATTTTTTTGGATTATCGTTCAGAAAAATAAAATATATAATTTCTCATGAGTAAGATTTTTGATGTACTTTTTATTTTAAAAAAGCCAATTTTTTTCTCTTTTTTTAACGAAGTTGAAGACTTTTTGGAAAAATCATTCAAAAAAATAAAGTATTTTTCTTCCTCATGTGTAAGGTCTCCATGTACTTTTCATTCAAAAAAGCCAGATTTTCCTATTTTTTCTGTTTTTTTTGTTCGAAATTGAAGATTTTTCGGTTCAGAAATGTTCGTCTTGCTAATATTGTCCCTGGCCCTCATCGCCTACATTTTTTTCGAGTTCAAAAAGGAGCTGATCGAACTTTATCAGCTCAACAGAAAATGTGTGGTCAATTTGAAGGTTTTTACCTAATTTTTTTGTGGAAGAAGAAATGTTCAAAGTTTTAGAAATTAGAAGGTCCCCCACACTTGCCAATAATCGGCTCGGCACACCTTTTCAAGTGGAATAATTTGGGTAGGGATTTTTGTCTAAAAAAATGATTTTTTTCTATGTTTTTTTGAGTGCTTCCGAGCAAATTCGGTCTGAAAAAAATTAGATAAGGCAATTTTTTTACGTAAGAAAAATTAGTAAAAAAAGGTACTTTCGAATATTTTTTTGATATTTACTGATCTCTATCGTTCCTACCGAAATCGTAGTACACGTGGAAAAATTGAAATAACTTTTTTTTCGAAGATAACGAAAAAATTTTGTTATTTTGGAACTTTTCTGATTTTTCTCGTTTTTTTCAGACATCATAGCACTACGGGAAAATACCAGAAAAAAAATTGAAGTTTTTTTTTTCGAAGAAAATGGTCTAAAATAACCAATACTTGCAAATTTTGAAATTTCAATCCTTATTTTCTTCAGGAATTTTTTTTAATAGAAATATTCGACTAGAAAAAGTTATTTTAATGCTGATTTTCTGATTTTTCCCCTGTAATTTCGAAAACCTTGTCCTAGAAAAAAAAATCAAAAGTCCGAAAAAATGTTCCCGATCTTTAACACCTTATCAGAACTTGTATCAACATCATCATTTGATTTGTCTACGTAGATTTATTTATTTATTTATGACATTGATCATGGTTTTTTTGATCTGGAAAGGAACAAAAAAATGTTTCAAAAAAAATTTTTTGATTTTTTTCAAGAAAGATTCCTGTTCAGAATTCACCCAGCAACTCGAAGAATGGGGCAGAACTTATTTATTTGGAGTGGATCCTTCGAAATATAGCGATAAGGTTGGTTCATACGGAAGAAAATCACGGAAAAGTGGTTCTGAAAAATGGCAAAAATGAAGAAACCGTGGGTAGGAGTCGAACCAAAGATCTCATTTCATACATTTATTGATATTATCTAAGTTGATTTTCTGGATTTTTTTGATATTAGATTCGATATTTTTTTGTCATTTTGAAGCGATAAAGCTGGTTTATTCGAAAAAAATCACGGAAAAAAACACGAAATATTCCGCTCAAAAAAATGGCAAAAAATGAAAAAAACCTTGGGTAGGAGTCGAACCAAAGACCTCATTTCAACGAGTTATCCATTTCTATTTTTCTTAATTTTGCGTTTTTTTGAGTTTGAAATTGATTTTTTTGTCATTCCAAAGCAATGTCTTATTAAATTTTCAATATAAGCTTTTTTAAAATCATTTTTTTCTTATGGATAAAAAAATGGCAAAAAAATCCGATGGGGATTGAACCCGGAACCTTTAAGCAAAGACCGATCACCTTATCCACTGATCCAACCTCAAAATCCTTGAAAATGATAAAAAAAAGATTTTTTTAGGACGACAATGGAGCTCACTTCAAGGAAGGACACATCGGAATCATGCCGGTTTGTTGTTTTTGTTTTGGTCGCATTTGGAATGGCTCAAAGCGTCGTGGTCGCGTTGCGGTTCGAATCTGCTCGTTTTTAGCAGCTTTCTGTAATTATTTGTTATGTCTGGGACTCGCTTTTTAGATTGAGCCATTCCAAACGCGACCTCCATTTTTAGATCATAAAATTCTTTGAAAAGGGAAGACTGGAAAACTCTTTAGTGGCCACTTAAAAGTTCCTAAAGGGTTTCTTGAAGAGGACACTAAAGTGATCACTAAAAGCGCCTCTATTGAAACCAGTATTTCGCTCAAGGGACCACTATGGTAGTCCCTTTCAAGTGACTACCAGTTCGGCTACTACAGTGGCCAGTCTAAACCCTAAAGGGACTACTAACTGAAAATGAATAATTTGAACTTACAGGTTTGGATCGGACCAGTACCAGTTGTGTTTCTCGGCACACATGAAAGCATTCGGGTTAGTTTTTTATTTTGTTACCGTTTTGCCATATCGACTGGATCTAGTGATCACTTAAGAGGTTCCTTGAGGATTTCTTAAAGAGGTCCCTGAAGTGGCCACTAAAACCACCCCCATAAAAACTTCTTGAACTTTTAATTCCACTAGAGAGGCTGGAAAAAACTCTAGTGGTCGCTTAAGAGGTCACTTCGGATAGAACACTAAAGAGGCCACTAAACTGCTTCTATAGAAGACCCTATCTTGCTTCTAAGTGGCCACTATAGTAGTTTTCACTGGCTCAGTACTACTGCTTAGACTTCTAAAGAGGCCACTAAATTGTAGTCACTTAAGTTGTCCCTAATGCGACCATTATAGTGGCCACTAATACGTCAAAAACCTTAAATAGTCACTAAAATTTTATTTATTAACGAAAAATCATTGAAAGTGCGCTCTAGCGAACAAACGCCTCTGAGTGGCTGGTCCTTTGATTTTTTTAAATTTTCGAGTCAGTTTTTTTTAAAGTTTTTTTACGTGATGTATTGACTACATTGAGAATTGCGAAAAATTCCAAAAAAATGTTGATTTTTAGCCAGTCCTCGAGAGCACTGTGAACATCTCGAAGCCGGCTCAATACAACAAAAATTACGGAATGGATCGGTTCGGGGCTTCTGACAAGGTACTTGGAACTCAAAAAAAGGGGGGGGAGAAGAGTGTTCGGAAGGGAGGGGGCAGGGGGAGATGGCTTCAAATGCAGTTCTTATTAGACAAAGTTGAAGTGAATTTTTTTGATTCATTGACAGATTTTTAAAGAAAGACGAAGCCAGGAGTGGTCCCGAGAGTGGCAACTTAGCAACCCGAGAGGTTTCCCCTCAAGGGACCACTTTACCTCCCTTGTAGATGCCACTACAGCTTGTAGAAGTGGCTCCCAAGGAGCGCTATTTCGACCCCTCTAGGGACCACTCTAGTTTCCTTGAACCTTTCCTGAACAACACCGAAAAGATTACTTCAGCACCCACGAAAAATGGTTCCAACGTCGGAAAATGCTCACCCCGGCGTTCCATTTCAACGTCCTTCAGAATTATTATCCGATTTTCGTCACCCAGGGCGAAGTTTCTTTTTTTCTAGCTTTTATATTCAATTTTGAATTTCAAGATCTTGACCGACATGCTGGAGAAGCATTGCGGCGAGGAAGATTTCTTCGATTGCTTTGGGTACGTCAAAAGATGCGCCCTGGACATTATCTGTGGTGAGTTACTCGGGAAGAAGGCCGAGTGGTCACTTCAGGGTTTTTCATGATTTTTGCCCTGTAGAGTTTGAAAAAGAGTATTGCCGCTAAAAGACTAGGACACAGTAGAAAAAATGGCCTTCGATATAAATTCTTGGGAGTAACTCGAGAGAATGGCCAAGAGGCCACTTTAGTGGTTTTTGCAGATTTTTGCGCTGCTGCTGTAGAGCTTTAAAAAAGAGTATTTTCGCTAAACTAGGACTCACCTGGTCAGTGGAAAAAACGGCTTTTGAGATATATTTTGGGAGTTACTTTGGAGGATCGCCAAGGGGTCACTTTAGTGTTTTCCATGAATTTCGCGTTGTAGAGAATTTTCGTGAGAAAAATTGAATTGTGGTGAGTTACGCGGAAAAAATGGCCAAGTGGTCATTTTAGTGTTTTTACGATTTTTTGCGTTATAGAGATTTTTAGTAAGGAAAATGAAGTAAGTGGAAGAAATCCTGACGGAAAACTTGAAAAATAATCAGAACAGGGAAACTTTGAAGTGGCCCTTATAGGGAGGGTAACAGGAACCCCTATGCTGTCCCTATGGAATGCCCTAAAACTGTCTTAGGGGCCCTTGTTGTCGCTGGACTCCAAGTGATCACTATAGGGTTGTAAAATAATCGGTTAAAAAACCCTTTTCTATTAATAATTCATGAACCCTATAGGGGCCCCTAAAGCTTTATGGTTCTTTTTTGGCCCTTCAGAAATCCCTATAGTGGCCTTTAAACAACAAATTCCTATAGGGACCCCTCCAAAGTACCTCAGTGAGAACTGAATATTTGGGCGGTGGTAGAAATAGTAGAATCAGTACTTTTTTGTTTTTGTTTTGAGATTTTGTGGTTAGATAGAATCAGTGAAGCCATGTTGAAATATAAATTTTCTATTTCCTTAAAAAAATCTGCAAAAAAAGTCGAAAGTTGTGCGCTCTGAGGCTAATTTAACTGATTCGATTTCAGTTCTTGGTTTTTGAAAAAAATTGCATTTTTCCAGTTTCTTTTTTTCTCACGGCTTTTTTTGTACAGAAATCGCGTTTTGAGCGAATTTTTCGTCCTGAATTTTTTTAGGTTACGGTAGGCGAAAAATTGTGCAAAACTGCTTACGGTAGGTGTAAAATCTGCGACCAGCTTAACATTCCGATTAAAAATTCCGTTTTGAAATTTATAAAAATTCCTAATGAATTTAATCGAATTATTAGGTTAAGCGATTCAAAAAAATCATAAAAAAAGCATTATTAAAAAAATATATAGAATTGATTTTTCATTCTCACCTCAGAAGACTTTGTTAATAAGAATAATATTCTCAACGTTTTCATAAATAAATTTCCAGAAACAGCAATGGGAACTCAAGTCAACGCCCAAATCGGCGAAAATAACACCTATGTGAAGGCCGTCGAACGTGTCAGCGAGATCATTTGGGATCATGAGAGGTTTTTTTCTTCGTTTATTCCACTTTACAGATTCAAAAATTGTAGATAAAGTAAGAATTGTTGAGATTTTTCAATAACAACCCTTTGCAATCCGGAAAACTTCCAAAAAAATTAAATTTTTTATGAATAGACTATAAAAAGTGCCTCTCTGACCTGTCTGCGTCTCTTTTCTCTCACAAGTTAGAGAAAAATGAAAATAGCATGTCAAATTGAGAGAGAAGAGGGCGCAGAGAAAAGCGATTTTTTACAGATTCCCCTGGTATTGGCTGAAGCCAATCTGGTACCTTTCTGGAATGGGACACGAATTTCATCGCAATGTAAAGCTGACCACAGATTTCACGCGTACCGTAAGTTATTTTGCACAATTTTCGCCTACCGTAACCTAAAAATCCACTACCAAACGTCATTTCTGTAGAAAAAAGCCGTGAGAAAATCGCTTTAAAGCTTAAAAATCGTTTTTTTTTCAAAGGGGCAAAGAATTGAAATCGATTTTTCAACTCTCAGTGAAATTAGCGTCAGAGCGCACAAGCTTTTTTTTGGAAAGACAAGTTTTTTTAAAAATCATGACTTTGCTGTTTCTACCTCAACTTAAAATCTCAAAACAAATATCTTTAGCTGTTTCTTCATCACTCAAATTTTAAGATCTCGTTGAGGAATTTTGAAGGGGTCACTATAGGGTTTTGTTTTTTTTAGGGAAAAATTTTAATTTATCTTAAAGATCACATTTGTAGTGCCCATTATAGGGCTTTCAGAACGGTCCATTGGAACCCTAAAGCTTCAGTGCTCCCTATAGGGTTCAAATATTACGAAGAGCTGGAAGATTTTTCAAGCCTATAGGGATCACTTTGAGTTCTTACGATAGCGTTTTAGGGGTCCCTATAGGGTCATCTTTGGAGTCGCTATTACACCCCTGTAATGCCCCCTTCAAAGTTTCACAGCCTTGGAAAAGTCGTATAAAAAGACCATGAATGAGAAAATTTGAAGTGGCCCCTAAAGGGACTGTTATAGGGACCCTTTAAGGCACCCCGAAAGGGACCCCTACGCAGTTTTGACCCCTAGAGGGACCATAACATTTCCCCCCTAAAGTGATCCCTAAAGCAATGATACCCTATAGGGACCCCTCCGAAATCCCTCAGTGACTTTAATTTTCCAGGTGATCGCCGAGCGGAAAGCCGCCCTAAAAGAGATGGATGATCCATTGAACGACGTAAAAAATGGCTCGAAAATGGCCTTCCTGGACTTGATGCTGAAAATGCAGGAGGAGAATCAGCTGACCGACGAGGATATCCGGGAAGAAGTCGACACTTTTATGTTTGAAGGCGAGTATTGCTCATTCTAGAGGAGGAAAAGGGGCGGGGCTTAACCAACAATCAGTTTTCCACAAGAATCGTGACAGCTTTGTGTTGCTTTATATTGCTCATGTTTGGCGGGAAAGAACGGAATTCTTATGTAAAAACTTTGTAGAAACCTTTTATGATTCGTATTTCTCTCTGTTGCTTCTTGTTGCTCATGTTAGAACGAAGAAAAAAAAGCTTATTTTGTGTCAGGTGAGTTCCCAGGAAAACACAACTTTCTATGACTCTTTACAGCCTTGTATTGCGTTATATTGCTCATGTTAGAACGGAGAAAGAAGCTTATTTTGTTTCAATAAAAGTCCTCAGGAACTCTTATAAGTTTTTCATGACTTATTATAGCTTTTTGTTGCTTTTTATTGCTCATGTTAGTTCGGAAAATAGAAGAGTCAGTCTGTAACAGCCATGCTTCCAGCAAAACGTTTTTGGCTTCACCTTTTCTTATTGCTCATGTTAGCTCAGTCTTACAGGACATGACACGACGGCGAGCAGCATGGGCTTCACGATGATGTGGCTTGGACTTTTCCCAGAATGCCAGAAAAAGCTTCATGAGGAGCTTGACTCGGTCTTTGGTAGGTCTCAAGTTCGAGCCCCGTCCAGGGCGAAATCTTTTTTGCCATTTTGAAATTGGGCAGATCTGATCGATAAAATAGTTTTAAGCATAATTTTATAATAATTGAAGGTTTTGGTTAGTGATAGAAAGGTTCCTGGTTCAATCCCATGAAGTAAATTGTATTTTTTGCCATTTTCAGGCGATTCCGACCGGCCACCAACGATGGACGACATCAAGAAGTTGGTCTACCTGGAGAAGTGCATAAAGGTGGAGCCAAGTGACCCCTTGAGTGAAATTAATGACGAGTTTTTCAGGAAGCCCTTCGTCTCTTCCCGTCGGTTCCCATCATTGCCCGACGCTTGTCAGAAGACTGTTTTATTGGTAAATTGACCGCGACGCGACCGCGAATGCACTTGAAACCATTCCAGATCATCCACGACATGGGAAAATCTGCCTTCCGTCGGGACTTACGGTGGCGGTGGCGCCTTTGGCCACTTCTAGGGATCCTCGGTTCGTTAGAAAATGATTTTCTCATTCATTGAAAATCCTGCGTATAAATAACCCTACAGTTTTGGAAATTCAATGAAAATAGCTTTTTAGAAATTTTTCTTGGTGACTTGTATTGGATTCTCAAGTTCTAAAAGAAAAAGTGGTCCCTATAGGGGTTTAGAGTCTGATCCCTTAGCCCCTAAAGTTCAAGTGGACCCTATAGGGGTCTCTCAAGGTCTCTCAAAACGCTTATTTAGTCAGTATTTCCCATGGAAAAGCTTAGAGTACATGACAATTTTCGACTAGCATGTCCCTATAGGGGCCACTAACTAAACCCCCCCTATAAGGACCACTTTCGCAAGCTTTAGTGACCTCTATTTGGGTTGGAAAAGTGATCCCTAGAAGGACCCCTATAGGGACCACTCTGGAGTTCCCAAGAGCCGCCCTTGACTCTAGTTGGATGCGTGGTGTAGTGGCTAAAGCGGTTAACTGTAGTGGCGGAGTCCAGGGTTCGAACCCTCTTGAGGAAATTTATTTTTTTTTGCCAACGGTTTTCCTAGTGTCTCTTCTTCCACGGAAGTCATAAAATACATTTTAAGCTTTTAAAAAAATATCTAGGTACTACGAGAAGCCGGACGAGTTCAACCCGGAGCATTTCAACGCCGACCAAGTCTCCAAACGCGATCCCTACACCTATATTCCATTTTCGGCCGGTTCTCGGAACTGTATAGGTCAATTTTTCATTGAACTTTGAATTTTCAACTCAATTTCAGGCCAAAAATTCGCGATAACCGAAGAAAAAGTCGTCCTTTCGTGGGTTTTTCGCAGATTCTCCGTCGAATCCGAGAACAGTTATGAGAATTTGCGCCCGGTACCCGAATTGATCCTGAGACCGAGCAATGGGATCAAAATCAAGATCAAGAAAAGAGAATTTTGAGCTGGATATGAGAAAAATTTCTGTATAGATCCAAAAATTCATCGTGAATGTACTGCTTTACCTCAAGGAAAAATAATAAAACAAATTTTTTTTTTGTGACACAAAATAACGAATAAAAAAACCGTATACATTCAAAAATTGACCAGTTATAAACATACCGTGCTGACAATGAAAAGGCACTTGAAATGGAGGCAAGAAAGAAAAATACAATTGAAAAGGTAAAAATAGGCATAAAATGGTGCTATAAAAAGTTTGATACGTAGAAATGGTTCAGGAAAGGTTCATCTTTTGCGAATTATTCAAAACTATCTTCGCAACCGAATTTCACCAGTTAATGAACCCAAAAGTTAGAAACGGCATCTTAAGAACGCCATAGTGGTCACGTAAGGGCTCAGAGAACAAAGCCCCTATAGTGAAAAAAAGCTCCCTAGAAGAGTAAAATTGAGGTGGTCCTTATAGGGGTTTAGGGGCTGACCCCCATGCCAGTGAAACTTAAGAGGTCCCTATAGTGGTTTTTTAAAATTTTTTCATGATTTGAAAGTTAAAAAGACGTGTAGGGACCACTAGTATGCTCCCCTTAAGAAACCACTTTTACAAGATTAAGTGCCCCCTATAGAAGGAAGGTGGTCCCTTAAGGGGAACCTACAAGATTGCCACTCTAGGGACCACTCTGGCGTTCCTATTATTGCATGACATAAAGCTAGTAGTATGACTATTTTGAATAAAAAACCGTAAAGACCTGTAAAACAGTTAGGAGATGATAAAGATACTATTTTTCATAGGAAATATGAATAAAATGTCTTTTTTTCAGTTCAAAGGGATACTTGAAGCCGAACTTTTCGGATATAAATATAAAATTTTCTCAATAAATGGACGCAAAAGCATTCTAAAAATGAAGAAATCAAAATACTCAAGCGTTAAAAAAGATATTTCATTTCTGAAATAGCGTTCCTATACAGTAAAACTAGGAAAAGCAAAAATCGACATTTTCTTAGATTTTCAGCTCCTAGCTAGATTTTCATATGAAAAAAAATCAATCGATAAAGACGATTTTGAAAATTTTGCAGAAAGACCAAAGAACAGACAATATTCTAGCATACACAAAAAACCTTTTGAGGAAGTTGATGAACGGGAAAGCGAAATATGAACTGTCCAATCGAACATTTAACCAAGGCAATGGTCCAAATGGGCATTTATGAGCATCTCGTCGAGTATTTCGTTGCAAGAAGGACAAACGACGCGGTTCTCTTTGCCCTGCACGACAAAGGAAAATTCCACGGAATCACGCGAACTTGATCGTCGTCGCGGTTCTAAAAAAGTTTTAATTTGTTGTGTCATTTAAACTAAAAATGATGGAATGATCAAAACTTAACAGACGACTTAGTACTGAATTGAAAAACAAAATCAGAGTGAAACCAGCGGAAAAAGTTTACAAAAAACCCCAAAGAATGGGGATGAAAAATTGAAAATAATGAGCTAATTTGGCGCATTTCGGGTTATGAACGCGTTTTTGATGTCATTCGTTCATTTTTCATCCAAGTTTAAAGAAATTCCGCTAAATTTAATTAACTGTTGTAGAGTGGAAAAGATGAATTTTGTTGGAGAATCAATGAAAATTTAGATTTCCCCAAAACTACTCTAAACACGGCATTTTCCTCGAAACACGTTTCTCATTCACGATACGTGATTGGAGTTTTGAAAAAGTTATATAATATTCAATTAGTGAAGAATGAACAGAAGAAAAAAAGCTTCAAATAAATAAAAAAATGATCCAAAGAATTTTTTTTAAGTAAGATTAAAAACACCGAGAATGCGTCACTAACCCAAAAAAACGCGTCAATCAAGTTTGGCATGGCGCATTTCTTGATGTCAGAAATTTTAACGTTCATTTTAATAATCTGTTTCATTATAGTTTCTATTATATCAAATGAATATTTTCAAGATTTATTCAACTATGAGTTTTTTTCAGGGTTTTTTTAAAACCAAAAAAACTGAAAAAAATCTTTTTGAAAAAGTAACTTTAAAAAAAGCTTGGGATTGTGACTGCTAATAAGACTATATGACCACTCTCTATCAAAACAAAACCCAAAAAGCTCTTCAAATCATTTCACAGAAACACAAAACTCACTTTCAAACCCGTTGTCCTGAGGCTCATCGTCGCTGTCGTCGAGAACGATGACGTCATGTTCCATTCGAGCTTCTCCGTGAACCACGAATCGATCGATAGTTGATCTTGAGCCTGTTGGAGCTGCTCCAGCTCGGTTTGTAGAGGAGTTTGAGTTTCTCCCAGCTCCACTTCGGGCTCCAGTTGGTCCAGCTCCTCCAGTCCAACTTGTGGTCAAGCTTGAGCCTCTTCCAGCTGTATTCTGATCTCCAGTTGGTCCAGCTCCAACCCGTGCCCCTCCAACTAGGATAGAGCTTCTTCCAGCTCCTCCAGCTCCATTTCGGGTCTCAGGTGATCCAGCTTCAGCTCCAACCCCACCAGCTCGATTTGGACCTCCTCTAGCTCCATTTCGGACTCCAGTTGGTCCAGCTCCTCGAGTCCAATTTGTAGTCAAGATCGAGCCTCTTCCAGCTCCGACTTGAGCTCCAGAAGGTCCAGCTCCAGCCCGTGCTCCTCCAACTTGACTATAGCCTGTTCCAGCTCCTCCAGCTCCCCCTAGAACTCGTCCAGCTCCAGAAAAAGGTACCGGAACAGAACCTGAACCGATTTTCTGCATTTTTTCTCCAAAAAAAAATAACTTTTACTTGAGGTTCCGCCGAGTTTGACCCCAGGTCCACTGAAAGGTACGATCGGCTTCTTATCCTCAATTTTGGTTTCTTTATTTTTTGTCTTCACAAAATAATTATCCAGCGTGTTCTTGGGCGAGGTTTTCTTGTTGTTCGGGGCCTAAAAATGTGAAATTTTCTTCTTTTTCTTTTGATTTTTTCTTTCAAACCTCAAGAGTTGGCTGATTTTTCTTGCGTTTTTGGCCATATCCGTCAGGTTCTTTGATTTTGATGAAGGCTCCTGGAAAATGATAGAAAATGATATGAATAAAATCAATTTTATACGATGAAAATAATCAAAAAAAGGGACAAATTTAAAAAAAAATCATTATTTTCAAACCTTCAAGCTTTGGAATAAACCTTGAATACACACTAAACGTAAGTTTATTGATTAAAATCGCCATTTTTTGGACTTTCATCATTTTTTTTTCATACCAACACCAGAATTCTAGTCATTTCAAGGTTTTTCAAAGATTTTAAAGTTCAAAAGTAATGTGAGAACGCCCGAGTGGCCCCTAGAGGGCGAGGGTTATTTGAATGAAGAAACGACAACAGAGGGTTATTCGATCTTACTTTTTTATCTTTCAAAAAAAGCAAAAAACTAAGAGACCCCTACCAGGACCACTTCAGCTTTAGTGGCGCAAGAACAAGAACGTAAACCTCTATAGGGACCACTCTGGGGTTTCCGAGAATGTCTTTTTTTTTCAAAACCGCTATAGGGGTCACTCGAGCTTTAGGAGCTCAATTGGCCTACGTTACTGGGAAAATTTTTAGAGGAGGGTTTTGACGTTTTAGTGGCCTCTATAGTAGTCAAATTAGAGTCCACTTGAGAGGTTGAAAATTAGTGGCCACTATAGAGATCGAAATGCTACTATTGAACCACTAAAAGTGGCCACTTTAGGGATCAATGGATCAACAAAACTGATCCAATATGTTTGTTTTAAAATTATCAGAGTTACTGGGAGGAACACTGGATGAAAAACTACTGAAGTGGCCACTAAAACGGAAATTAGTCCCTTTTTGTCCCCCTTCAAGGGAATCTTACCCCTCTAGGGACCACTCTGGCATCCCTATAAACCTAAAAATCGTCAATAAATCGATAAAAATCACCTCCACAGGAGCTCCGATGATTCTCCCACCAGAGATCATTTGGTCCGGGGGCTCGGTTTGAGGATCTTTTCACGTATCCGAAAAATGGACGGCGGTTTTGGCAAGGGCCTTCGCATCTAGAATATGAAAAATATGAATTTTCATAGAAATCGTATTTTTCCGAGTCTTGAAACTGTCTATAGATACTGTAAAATAAACAAAAAAAAGCGCAGGTTACTGTAGAAAACTTCAAAATCCCATCAATGTAATTGTAATTTCAAATCGTGCCAGGACCAATTTTTGAAAAAATCAATTTTCTTCAAAATCTGCATATTTCTAGGAAGCTGTCTATTAACAGGAGTTTTTAATTTTTATTTTAAATTCCGGGTGAAACAGCAAAAAATGTTTATTTTTTCAAATTAAAAATCGACTTTTAAACAATTTGAAAATCACAAAAATCGAGATGTTTTGAGGAAGAGATCTCACTGGGAAGACTTTTAGTGGCCTCTTTAGGGTTTTGACGTTTTGGTAGCCACTATAGTAGTCGAATTAGTGGTCACTTAAGTGGCAAAAATTTAGTGGCCTCTTTAGAAGTCTAACTGGTACTACTAGACCACTAGAAATCACTATAGTGGCCCCTATAGAGGTGGTTTCAGTGGCCTCTTTAGTGTAGCCCTTGAGGAACCTCTTAAGTGATCCTGGAAGCATGTTGGAAAAGTCGGTCGGTTCGGGTCACTTTTTGGAAACACTTTTTGGAAAAAAGTTTTTTTTCAGTTTTGAATTTTTTAAGCGTCTAAAATGCGTGGAGATCTCGATTGCGGTTAGGTTTTAAGTCTTGAAAAACCAAAAAATTGTGTATTTCGTGTTTTTTTCAATAAATTTCATGTCAAACTTTTTAATTTGACCTGAAATCGAAGTATGTCAAGTGCGAAATAGTGTTCATCGAGTTTTGAGAGAATTTTATAGCCTGACTTGGGATTCTGAGGGGCGTGGCCTGTCTGCGCTCTCCACCTACCAGGCACTGTCTCTTCCATTTTCGTGTCAGGACCCTTTTTTTGATGGCTCAAGCCAGCCGTGAATCAGAAAGTAGAGAACTTCAGAAAAAGCGAATTTTTGTAAAGATAATGGCCGAAATTTTCGAAAAACTGACTTCGAAACTTGTCATATAATGAGAAAAGGTACCTTGAAAACCGTTAACTCCTTTGAAAACCACAGAAAAAAAACCGACCGTTTTCTAAAATTTTCTAAAATCAATACCATTCTGACAGCAATTTTCAAAAATTCCTTGAAAATTAAACCCTAATTGTGAAACAGGAAAATGATGGTATTTTACTAATATTCCAATTTTCACTCTTTCAAGTCTCTAATAGACGATCTTACATTAGGATTTTTTCAAAAACTCAAAAATTTCAAAGCGAAAAAATCTGATTCTTTTTTTAAAGTGCACCAAACTACAAACTTTTTTGGAAAAAACCTAAAAAATCATTGATTTTACCTCCACCAATGCTGTTTGTACAGCGCGACTTCGGCGTGAAAAGTGTGATAGATTGTAATATTCGTCCCGGCGGCCGAATTTATCCTGAAACCTTTCGGAAATCTCGAAAATGCGGCCGTTTCTTCGGAACCTCCTCATGTGGGACTGGAAATGGGGTCCATGCCCGTCTCGGTCCCGATTTCTTTCCTTTACGAACAAAAAAATGCGTGGATCATTTCGTGCTAAAAATGAAGAAATGGTGAAAAAAAGGAAATTTTTGGAATATTTTTTTCCCATTTTTTTCTCGATTTTCTTCAATTTAGCTGTCCTTTATCATTAAAAAAATCTTTTTTTCAGTTTTTTTAGAAGATTTACAGCTTTTTTTAAAAACATTTTTTTCAATAAAAAAATCGTGATCAAAATTTTTCGGTTTATTTTTGTGCTGTGAAATGAAGAAAAATGTGAAAAAAAGAGAACTTTTCGGAATATTTTTTTCACATTTTTTTCTAGATTTTCTTCACTTCAAATCATCTCTGACCAGTAAAAATATAAATAATCCTTTTTTTTCGAGTAAAAAAAGCTTACAAAATTCCATTCTAAAATGACATTTTTTTCAAATTTTTCTTCAATTTAGCTGTCCTTTACCCATTAAAAAAGTCATTTTATCAGTTTTTTTGAAAGTTACAGCTTTTTTTCCTAATTTTTTTAGATAAAAAGCTTGATAAATTTAACTTTCTCGGTTTTATTTCGTGTTGTTAAATGAAAAAAAAAATGTTAAAAACACCCCCCAAAAACGTTAAAAAAATATTAGAAGCAATTTTATTCAAAATTTGAAACTTTTCTGAAAAAATCGGCTCATTTTTTCAATTTTCTCCTCAAAAATCCCCTCTTTTTTCCTATCAAAACTAACTCAGAAGCCTCCCATTCATTAATAAAATCTCCAAAGGCTTCCCGGGCCATTTCTAAGAAAAATAAAAGAAATATGCGAAAAGAGAAATAGAGATTATGCGAGAAATTGGCGAGAGAACCCCCCAGCGGATTAAATAAGATATGCATCACGGGCAAAAGAAAAAGAAATGTGAAAAACAACAAAAATTCGCGAGAGCGCCAAATTTTCTACAATCACGAGAGAAAAATCTGCCCATTTTTTTTTTCAATTTTCACGAGAATTTTGTAAATTTTTACCCTTTTTTTCAAGCTTCTGAACAAATTTCGTCATTTTCCAAATTTTTTTTTCTACTTCTCAGGAGAAATCTTGTAATTTTTTACATTACATTTTCTCACTTTTCAGCACAGATTTTGTTATTTTTTCCCTTTGTGATCTACTAAATGATACAAAGATCATAAAAAAAGCAGTTTTTTTCAGCATTTTTTTTTTTCACTTTTCAGGACAAATGATTTGTTTTTTTAATTTTTATGTGTTTTTTCGATTTTGTCATAAACCAATGTCTATAATTTCGAAAAAATTTGACAAAAATTGAAATTTTTTTGAGCACTCAATATAAAGAAAAATCTGTCCATTTTTTTCAGTTTTCAGGACAAATTTCGTGATTTTCTACATTTTTTTCTCAATATTCAGGGCTTTTTTTGGCATTTTTTTCTCCATTTTATTTTTTTCATGATTTTTGCACTGAATAAACTCAAAAAAATAAGGTTCATATTTTTCGATGAGATTCAAAAAAACTAATTTTGAGCAAACTATATGAAAAAAAGTAACTCAAAACTTATTCTGTTCGATTTTTACAACAATTTAATGAACAAAAAAATCAAGGATACGAAAAATTTTTTTCTTGAAACAGCCAATTAATGAAATTCCCATTTTTTTCAAGGAAAAATTAGACACTTTTTCGAATATTATTGCAATGAAAAAAATCCTACAAGTTTCAAAAATTCTTTTTGGCCTATTTTATTTGGATTTTCAAAAAAATCTTGCTTAAAAATAACGAATTTTTGAAGAAATGTCTCTTTAGTAGAATAAGAAAAAAACAGTTTTTTTCAAACATATTTTCGATTTTTTTCCAAATATCTTTTCGATGAAAAAAATTACTTCAATCAGATTCGTTCGCTGAATTTTTTTCAAATATTATTGAAATTATTATTTTTTTGATAAGTTCTTCTATTTCATTAAAAAAATCTTACCAAAAGAGTTTCCACAAGATCTTTCCTTGGCCGAAGCGATAATAGAGGTTTACTCAGGCGAATGGAACAAAGGCCGCCTCGGGACTCGTAGGAGCAAATCCCAGCACATCTGGAACGGAAAGAATGAGAAAAAAACCTCACAATAAATATAATAATAGGTTTTTTTCAATTGTTCAAAAAATAATAATGAAAAACTGAATCATCAACAGAAGATGACGAATTTTAAGAGCTTCAAGAAAAATTAAAAACTGGGCAAAACTTTCCGTTTTAACCTTAATTCTTAACTAAAAATGTGAAAAAAGCAATAATCATAATAATAAATTTATTAACCCTAAATAATGATACAGAATCGAATCATTAACGGAAAAAAGCGCGAAAATGAAAATTTAGGCGAAAAAATTTGTTTTAAGCTCAATTTTTAAACAATAAATTGTTGGTAGAAGTGCTTATTGGGTTTCAAAATTCAATAGAAAAACTGGGAAATTACAAACTTACACGATAAATTTTGACGTTTAAAAAAATAAAGGATTTGGTCGTTGAAAAACATAAATTTATTTGCAAAATAAAAAACGGAAAATAAAAAAATTTACATGAATTCTAGAGCTTTTTTTCTCTTATCAATAGTCTATTGAATTTTCAAAGGTTAATCCAATTTTTTTCGAAAAAAATTATGACCTGATAGGATTTTACAATAAAAAAAGATATTAACTTTAAATAAAGTTCAAAAAAATCAAAAATGCCCATGATTCATCTAAATTTTGTTTTCGAAAGTCATCTTTTTCTCCATTCAATTCAAAAACCAATTACCTTCTTTTTTTACACAAAAAAAGTGGGAAAACAAAGAAAGGAAGAAAAACTTGGTTGCCAGACAACCAGAATAATTTTCGCCTTGGAAAAATGACATTTTCAACTTTTTTTTCGTCTTTTTTCTGCATTTTGAATAATATATCCATTCTTAAAGGTTTTTAATATTACTTCTACGTATTTCTTTGAATTTATGAAGAAAATTAAGTTCATAAAAAATTTATTTTCCGAGATTTTTTTTCCTGAAATTCAACAAGTCACTGCAGTTATCTGAGTATAAGCCATTTCCAGAAGAGACAAAAAAAAACTTGAAATCAGATTATTTTCAAATGGAAAATTGCCATTTCCTAAGGACGCAATTATACTGAACGGCTGTTATTTTTCAGTCTCTTTTTTGGATCATTTTAAGACCTTGAGACTCCAGAAATGATAGATTTCCTCTACAAATATATTTTTTTATTTACCAATTCAAAAAAATTTGTAATAAAAAAATGATGAAAAATCGAGAGAAATTCGAATTTCCCCTTTTTTTAAAAAGAAATTTCTCACCTTGTTTTTTTCAATTTTTTTAAAAATTTCACAACGACACTCGCTTTCATGGTAAAATTTAGCCTGAATACCTTTTCTAAGTTTTTGATTTAAGTTTCAAAAAACACGGAAATCTCCGAATTTTTTTCCAAACCTTTAAAAACTTGAGCAATCATTTTCGAAAATTTTTTTTCACATTTTTTCAATCAATAAAAACACCGTTATCGAAGTAATTTTCGCGCGATTGGAAATTATCTTTGAACCTCTAAAAACCAGTTTTTTTTTTTCAATCTCTCACGACTATTTTGAATTCGCCGAAATTATTTTGAACACGGAATTATGATTTGGCTTTTTGAACAGATTATACAGCATCTAGTCTCTAAGATAGCTCATTTCGCGACAGTTTATCACTATTTCTTCTTTTCTCGGAGCTACAGTACCCTTCCCTTCAACGCGCGGGCCCTGCGTCTTTAAAAAAACGAGAATTGCAGGCCTTATTAAAGGGTCATGCACAGAGGCAGGCATTGAAGAGATGGTTCTGCGCCCTTAATATGACCAGATATTAAGACTAATCAAAGGCGCATACGCAAAGACAAGCCGTGCGCATGGAAGGAATGAGTCTGCGCCTTTAATATGACGAAAACTGTAGTCCTAATTAAAGGCGCATGCTTAGAGACAGTCCCCGCGCATCGAAAGGTTCTGCGGAATCGGAAAGGAGTTCTGCGCCTTTAATATGAGTAATATTTTAGGGCAAATCAAAGGCGCACACGCAGAGAAAAGCCGTGCGCATGGAAAAGACGTACATGCGCCTTTAAAATACCGAAAATTTTAGACCTAATTAAAGGCGCATGCACAGAGATAGACTGCATGTTTCGAAAGAATCTGCGGAATCAGATAATGGAGCTGCGCCTTTAATATGACAAAAATTTAGGACAAATCAGAGGCGCAGGCGCAGGCACAGAAACACTCCATGCACATAGGACGGAAGGATCTGCGCTTTTAAGATGACAAACATTAGACGCCTTATTAAAGGCGCATGCACAGAAACAGTCCGTGCGCATGAAAGGGATGTGTATGCGCCTTTAATACAACGAAAATTACAGCCCTAATTAAAGGCGCATGCTCAAAGACAGTCCGCGCAACTCAAAGGGGAGCTTCCCGGAAGGGTTCTGTAGCTCGGAGAAAAATAAAAAAGTGAAAAACTGGCGCAAATTAATCTTTTTTTTTTACAGATTTGGGTGGAATGCGGGACTCACGAGTACATTCGGGGGCTCCAGCGGACCTCGCAGCAGGCGAGGGCGCCCTGGAAGAACCGGGCGTCGAACTCGAGGAAAAGCGCGTGAATGTCCGGACAAGGGTCGATCAGCTCGTACGAAGGGTCTACAAGGCTGCCGGCCATGGCGCCAGGGCCCTCCGGCGTCGGATTCTGCAACGACGACCGCGGATTCCGATGCGCAGGACCTGCCAGAGACTGTCCTACGCCGCTCTCGTCTCTAACCATTTCGATGATTATTGATCGCTTTTTCCCCCGTTGTTAATAAATGTATAAATCACGAGAAAATGGTTTCGAATGCAAGAAAAAGATTCAAAAAAGGTTCAAATTGTAACAACTATTAAAAAGAAACGTGTCAGAACGTGAAAAATAACCTTGCCTCGTTCAAAACTTCTTTTTGTGATAAATCGATTGTTTTTGTAATAATTGAAGATTTTCGCCTATTTACACAGGGCTTACAATGCACACTAAGAATAACTGACGAGATAAACGCGAGCTCGGTGGCGGTACATTGACTAACTCGCAAACATGTCGCTTTTTTCTAGGCGCGATCCCGCATTTTTCTCGGCGCGACCTCGCATTTTTCTCGGCGCCATCTCGCATTTATCTTGCATTTCGGAAATTTTCAAATTGCGAGAGAAATGCGAGCTCGCGCCTAGAAAAGTGCGAGCTGGCGCCCAGAAAAATGCGAGACCGGCGCGAGAAAAAAAGCGAGATGTTTGCGAGCTCGTCAATGTACCGCCAGTGTCTCGCGTTTATCTCGGCAGTTATTCTTAGTGCAGAAAAAAGTGAAAAAACAAGCTTTAAAGTATGGAAAATCGAGTGAAACAAATCAAATCTCTTTAAATCACTCCGCTCTAGTTTTGATGGTTGTTGATCAGTTTTCATCATCGTTAATAAATATATAAATCACCCTAAAAAACAGTTTAAAAGCCAAGAAGTTGAGAAACTCTAAAAAAGAACAAAAAGTAAAAAAAATTTCCCAATTCAAGAAAACATAACCAAAAAAATGTAAAAATTAGTTCTATACAATATATAGTTGAAATAGAAAATAAATGATGACTTTGAACGCTGAAAATAAGGCTTAAAACAAAATTTTAAAAAAAAGAAGGAAAATTTCAATTTTCTCAGCATGTCTTTTTTCGGGTGGTGTCTACAGACTTTGCGCGTTCGTAAGAAACTCGCGGAAGATTCTTTTTTTAAATGCTGAAATTAATAGAAAATTAAATTTTTAAAAAAAGTTTTTTTAAGGTTTCATGAGGTTGAGCAAAGCAAAATAGTGCCTATTGATAAGCTCAGAATAAACAGAAATCTCGAAAATCGAAAGAATTAATTCAAACAAAACTCTCGCTCGCGGACGTTTACCGTAATTCGCCAAAAATCTCCCGCGACTGAATTGAGCGCTAACTTCAAACTTTCAAATTTTCTTATCAATTTTCTTTCCCCTGTGTCATTCTTTCTTTTTCAGAATGAAGAAATGAAACGGAACACGACGAATCGTCTCACTGAAGCCTCCTTGCTCAATCGCTTCCACTCCACAGGCTACATCAAACCCAGCACGAATTCGGCGGTAATTTTCGAATATTTTCAAAAAATGTTCATTTTTAAGGACGAATGGGTCACGGCACGATTCATAGACGATCCTTACCACGAAGGAACGTTATTTCTCGGCGGTGACAATGGTCACGTCGCCATTTGCAGCACAGAATCGCTGTTAAATGACGGCGGGGTGACAAAAGGTAGGCTTTTTTGGGCCGAAAAAAATGAGATATTTCAAATTTTCAGTATTTCGAGCTCATAAATGTTGTATAATGGATATGGTGAGCGTGCCGAACGATTCCACGAAGTTATTAACAGTTTCTGGGGATTCTGATGTTCGGTAAGATTCGAAAAAAATTTTTAAAAAAAGCTCAAAAAAAGCAACAAAAAAATTGTTTGATCACTTAATAACCTAAGAAATTTTTACGAAATTATGTTTAACTTTTTAATTTTTAATAAAATACTGATTTTTTTCAGATGCTGGGACATTGAAGCGTTGGGATCTTCAAAATTATTTTTTTGGTCATGAAGGATCGGTAAAATCGATTTCCTGCTCGCCAAAGGGATCCGCGTAAGTTTCAAAAAGTATATTTTTTTATAAAAAAATGAACAATTTTTTTCTTTGCATTTCAATCGAATTCAGACGTTTTTCGTGACCTCCGGAGTCGATGGAGATTTGCGGATTTGGGACCGACGAATCAAAGGAAGTCACGAGGCCGAAAAACCAAAAAGTCATCAATTCTTCCACGGTTTTCCAAAAGGCCCATTCTCTCAAAGGTTTTTTGAAACTATTGTTTGAAATAAAGTTATTTTCCAGTTTCAACGAATAAACGGGCGACGAGCGTGACTAGCGTGGTTTTTATCAATGATCATTTGATCGCGTCGGCTTCGTCCGATGCTTCCAGGTTGGTTTCGGGAATTTTGAAGAGAAAATTATCAAATCTGAGTTTTTATGAAGTTTTTTATTTCATGGGTGGAACAGAAAATTCATTTTGGGGACCCTCAGAAGGTACTGAAAAGGGCTAAATGCTTAAAAATGATGGAAAGCTCAGAAAAGTGCTTTTGAAAATCACCAACAGACCTTTTCATATCAATTTTGCACCCTTTTTTTCCTATTATTTCAATAAAAAAATGAAACTAAAAAGATCCCAGAAGAATATCCTCCGAGGCTATGAAAACAGAGCTCAAAGAACTTCTTTCCGTGAGCTTTTTTGGAACATTTTCAACTTCTGATAGTCCTTAATTTTTTTTAATTATTGAATTTTTACGTGCTCAGGGAATTATTTTGAATAAAATTTTCCATTGGATTTTCACTGCGATTATTCAAATTTTCCTCATTTATTTCAATTATCAACAAGAAACTTCTGTACTATCAGCTTCATTGTATCGATTTTGTTTTTTTACAATTTTTTTAGAGTTTTTTTCCGTCTTTTTGAATAGATTCGGTATTTTTTTCAAAAATTTGTAATATTCATCTGTTTTATGGTTGAATTTTTGCATTTCTTTGAAATTCGAGAAACAGTTTCAAATAAAATAGAATTTTTGATTTCTTAAGCTATTTTAATATTCCAGCTTTCATCTTCAACTTTTTCGATTTTCAAAATTAAGAAAAGATGATTTTACCGTTTCTCTCAATGATTTTGTCGTTTACTGGGAGGAAATTTAGTTAATAGGGCGGGTTTTTCTTTAAAAAGTAGAATTTGTTGCTGATTTCAGAAGTTCTGAGGAAATATTTTTGTCAAAAAGTATTCAAAAGAGGGAATCGATAAGTTCTAAGCTACCGGTGAACTTAGGAACTCCATAGTGATCCCTATAGGGGTATAGGATCCACTTTATCAACCTCTACAGGGGCCACTAAATCTTGCAAAAGTGGTCCCTCTAGAAGCAACCTTAGGTGCCCTCTAGGATCCACTTCAGCAATTCCTATAGGGGTCACTAAAGCTTGCAAAAGTGGTCCCTATAGGGGATATGCTAATCGATACTTGTTATGAACTCTAAGCGAAGAAGCAATTCCATGGGAAAAACTGTTTTTCGAATAAAATTGAAAAATCCCTATAGGGTCCTCTTGAGCTTTAGGGGCTAACGGGTCAGACCCTAAACCCCTCTAGAGACCACCTTAATTTTACCTCTATAGGGACCACTTTTTCGGTTCCTAACCCCTATAGGGACTACTCTGGAGATTCCTAAGAATGGAGTTTTTTTTTCACAATCAAAATTCAGCGGGGTCCGTATTTGGGACATCCGGAAGCAGCCGAAAAACGACGTGAGTTATGTCGACGAGCTGTCGTTTCCCTTGACGACGGACCGACAATTCGGCATCACGTCTTTGGCCGTCGATCGGTACAGATCCCGACTTTACGCGGCCGGGATGAACAACGTCGTCTGCGAGTATGCCGTCACGAGTGCACTGAAAACGCCGGGTTCGTGGAAAAAAAGAGAAAAAAGTTGAAAATTAAACGTCAGGTTGTTCGTTTAGCCATAGGCCAAGTCGGATGGACACTCCGATGGTTCATAAAGGTCCAGAGAAATGTTCCTTTTAGGGTGATGAACGCTCCTTTTTTGCTGCCTTTTTGCGCCATTTTCTCAGCCCATATGCACCCTTTTTGCTGCCTCTCACTTTCTCCACCATTTCTTGAGCCTTTAAAATCCCAGAGATATGGAAGGCTCGATAAAGGGACTCTTTTTGCTGCCTTTTTGCGGCCTTTTTGCTCTCCTTCTGTAGCCTTTTTTGAGCCTCTCCTTTTAGCGGCCCTTATTCAACATTGCGACTTTGCCCGAGGCTGTTCCCCGGCGCGCTTAAGCGATTGAAAAAAGGGTCCTGACACGAAGAAAAAAGGAAATAGTGTCTGGTTGATGGAGAGCGCAGACGCAAAAATATTTTTACCATCACATCGCAGAAAAATGGTTATCGTTCTCAAAATTATACCGCCAGATTCGGAATTATCTCTGCCTCTCTCAAATTTAGTGATCTCTCTCACTCTCGTCTTGAATTTCGCTCCGTTAGCACTTTATATAAAACCTTGGAAAATTAAGTTTGAAGTTTTAAAGATTTTAAAAGCCTTTTTCGAATTTTTCACGTTTATAGTCGATTCACGGCTAGCTTGAAAGAGGCGTGGCCTGTCTGCGCTCTCCACCAACCAAATACTATCTTGTTTTCTTCAAAAATCGTGTCAGGACCCATTTTTCGAAGGCGAGAGCTTGCCGTGAATCAGCTGTAGCTTGATACGAAAAGGGGCGTGGCCTGTCTGGGCTCTCCACCAACCAAATACTATCTTGTTATCTTCAAAAATCGTGTCAAGACCCATTTTTCGAAGGCGAGAGCTTGCCGTGAATCAGCTGTAGCTTGATACGAAAAGGGGCGTGGCCTGTCTGGGCTCTCCACCAATCAAATACTATCTTGTTTTCTTCAAAAATCGTGTCAGGACCCATTTTTCGAAGGCGAGAGCTTGCCGTGAATCAGCTGTAGCTTGATACGAAAAGGGGCGTGGCCTGTCTGGGCTCTCCACCAACCAAATACTATCTTGTTATCTTCAAAAAAATCGTGTCAAGACCCATTTTTTTCGAAGGCGAGAGCTTGCCGTGAATCAGCTGTAGCTTGATACGAAAAAGGGGCGTGGCCTGTCTGGGCTCTCCACCAATCAAATACTATCTTGTTTTCTTCAAAAATCGTGTCAGGACCCATTTTTCGAAGGCGAGAGCTTGCCGTGAATCAGCTGTAGCTTGATACGAAAAGGGGCGTGGCCTGTCTGGGCTCTCCACCAACCAAATACTATCTTGTTATCTTCAAAAATCGTGTCAAGACCCATTTTTCGAAGGCGAGAGCTTGCCCTGAATCAACTGTACATTTTTTTTTTCCTAATGAATCTAGCGATTCTTTGAAGAAAAAATGTCTTTTCCTACGTCTTTTTCCCAAAAATTTCTTTTTTTTTCAGTTCGCCACCTGCTCGGAAGCCATTTACGCGATTTTCACATCGAAATCGCCTGTTCGCCGGTTGATGACGTCATCGCGTGCGGCGACAGCGATTCCCGGGCCGTTTTGTGGGATTTGACGGTACGAAATTTTTGAAAATACCTGGA
This sequence comes from Caenorhabditis auriculariae, assembly GCA_904845305.1. Classification (NCBI taxonomy): domain Eukaryota; kingdom Metazoa; phylum Nematoda; class Chromadorea; order Rhabditida; family Rhabditidae; genus Caenorhabditis; species Caenorhabditis auriculariae. The sequence goes on along the minus strand of CAJGYM010000013.1, from coordinate 110,092 downwards.
AAAAATTTCAAATCGAATCAATAATGCATCTCGTTCACGTCAAATTTTTCTCACTCTTTCAAAATTTTGAAAACTTAAAGTACCTTTTTTCGTAGTTTTTTAAACGCAATAGAGGCTTCGCTTTTCATTTTGAGCCTTATTTTTACCTCTTTCAATTTTTTTTCGAATGGTAATAAATCAAACTCGGAAATCTTCTGATTTTTAAGTGAACCCTAGGGACATTTCTTTCACAGTCTTTTACGAATCGCTTTTTTTGACCTTTATGTGGATTTTATCAGTACACAATTCAATTTTTCATGTACATTCTCGTTTTCTAACTTTTTTGATTTATTAAAGGATCGAAAAAAGGTCCATCGAACCCTGGACGGAGAGACGATCGTGCCTTCCTGGACGGCGAATGGCCATCAGGGCAAAGTTACCTCCGTTTCCTGGAGCTCCGTCGGAAAGTATGTGGTTTTTTTAAACACAGCATTCCTAATGGGGTGATGGAAGTTGAGCGAGGCGTCAAAGTTTCTGAATTTACAAAAAAAAAGCAAGTGCGCGCTTCGGATAAAAGGACTGTGACGTCACAGCTACCTATCGTTGCAAATTAAACTGAGTATTCAACGGCATGAAGAATACATTTGGCTGCGTACTTTAGATCTCAAATTTCGCGCCAAACCCTGTTTGGGAATGCCGTGTGAAGATAAAAAGTAAAAAAAAATGAAGTAATATGGAAAATTAGAAATTTTCTGTGTTTGAAACTGTGTAACAGTTAATTTGAGCCGCGTTTTTTTTCACTTCTCAAAAAGATGCTCAAAAAAGCTAATTTTGAGCTCTTTTTACTCAATTTTCTATCTTCCAGATATTTTGCAACTGTCGATGAAACTGGGGTCCGACTTTGGTCGGAGAAACAAGTTGAGCCGTGGCCTTTATTCGATGAGGTTTTTTCTTAAAAATAAATCGAAAAAATGAGTTTTTTGAAGGACAAAATCCCGGCGCCAATCCCAAGGCAGAGAGAAATCGCCTACGAAGAATTCACGCCCTGTGGGTCGAAGGAGGTCCTGGAAGCTCTGGCCGTTCAAAGGTGCTTTGAAATAATTATAACTCGGAATGGTGTATAATGGCCGCTGAAAGGGAGAGGCATCAAAAAGGCAGCAAAAAGGCCGAAGAAAAGCAGCCAAAGTGGTCCTTAGAGGGGCGACTTGAGACGCTTGAAGGCTCCCCTCTAGGGACCACCTTACTGACCCCTATGGGGGGCACTATAGCTCGCAAGATTCTCGGGCAGGAGAGGCTCAAAAAAGGTCGCAGAAAGGCAGCAAAAAGGTCGCAAAAAGGTAGCAAAAAGGTAGCAAAAAGGTAGCAAAAAGAGTCCCTTTATCGAGCCTTCCATTTTTTCTGGGATTTTAAAGGCTTGACAAATGGCGTAGAAAGGGAGAGGCTGCAAAATTAGTGCATAACAGCCCATAAAATGGCCCAAAAAGGCATCAAAAAGGAAAATTTCTATAGAGCCTTTTTCCACCTTTTCCGACTTTGGCAGTGTAGGAAAAAGGAAACTGAAAACAGGAAATTCATCATTTTTATGAACTGAAATTGAAAATTTTATATTTTATGCTTTCTAATAACCCGAAAATCCAACAAAAACGAAGTTTGGCCAGTAAAAATTGAATTCCTCGTAATCCATGAAGCTTTTTTTCAAAAGAATATTCCGTTTCTATGGGAAGTTTCTATTAAGAAATTGAATAAATATGGAGAAAAATGTCGATTTTTCCCTTTTCTAGTACCCCGAAAACTCAGAGGAAAAAAATTTTGCTGGGTGGAAATTGCATTTTTTGAAAATTTGGCTCATTTCGAAGCATTTAAAAAAAAAATGTAATGTCATGTCTCTGGATGAGGTTTCTATTCAAAAAATGAATCAATAAGATAAAACTTGAAGATTTCCTTTTTTGAGAACTCCAAGAACTGAAAGAAAACGATTTTTGGTCAGTAAATTTGAATTTTTTTGGTAATTTTTCTCCCATATTTCGGGCCTTTTTGAAGAAATGTTCTGTTTCTGTTCAAAAAAATTGAATTAGTATGCGGAAAAAAATCGATTTTTTTCCGTTTTTAGAACCTCAAGAACTGAAAGAAAAACGGTTTTGTGTGTGAAAAATTGAACTTTTTTTGTAAAAATGAGCTCATATCCCGAATTAAAAATTCTGTTTCTAAGTGAAGTTTCCATTCAAAAAAATTAAATTCATATAGAAAAAAACATCGATATATTTTTTTAGAACCCCAAAAAGCTTGAAGAAAAAAATAATTTAGTGGGTGACAATTAAGTTTTTTTGTGAATTTAGTTCATATTTCGAAGCTTTTTTTCTCAAAAAAATGTTGTGTTTCCAGGTGAAGTTTCTATTCAAAGAAATTGAATTAAATTGAAAAAATATCGTTTTTTCCTTATTTAGGACCCCCAGAACCCAAAGAAAACGGCCTTTTCCATCATCATCATCCAGTGCAAAACCCTCGCCAATCGACTGCCCCTCGATGAATTTGAGAACTTCGCCGAGGAGCAAACTTGTCAAGTAAAAATCGCCATTTTTACTATTTATAACGATTTAATTTTCAGATTTTCAACGCCCCAAAAAACTCCCTTACAATCGCCCCTGAAAGATTTGACCAACTTCAACACGCCGACCAGCCCGAGGGCCAAAAAGAAACCGAAGTATACGGCTTTTTACAAAAAGTTCGAGAGAAAATGATTTTTTTAATGAGAAATCGTTTTTAGATATCCGACACAAGATTTGCCGAACTTCGTGTATGAAAAGTTTGTGAAGAAGTTGCTGGGAGAGTCGAATGTGGCGAGCGTGACAGCGTCTGGCAAGGTTGGTGGCCTTGGTCGAGTGGTTAAGAGGCTAGGCTGTAAGGCGGTAGGCCACTGGATCGGATCCCGAAGTACTTTGAAACTTTTTTGCCATTTCTTAAATGCTGGGGGAAGCGAATGTGGCGAGCGTGACAGCGTCTGGCAAGGTTGGTGGCCTTGGTCGAGTGGTTAAGAGGCTAGGCTGTAAGGCGGTAGGCCACTGGATCGGATCCCGAAGTACTTTGAAACTTTTTTGCCATTTATTAAATGCTGGGGGAAGCGAATGTGGCGAGCTTGACAGCGTCTGGCAAGGTTGATCATCTTGGTCGAGTGGTTATGAGGCTTGGCTGTGAGGGGAAGGTCATTAGATCGGATCCTGATGGGCTTAGAAACTTTTTTGCCAGTTTTGAATTGTTTAATAAAGCTTTATTCAAGTATAACTTGATGGACAGAGTACTTCAAATTTTTTGAAATTTTATTTTCCATCCATTTCTCCCTTTTTCATTGATTTCCAGGAGAAAGGGCAGGATTTGACTAGAAAAAGGCAAAAACTCAAAAAAATTAAAAAAATTGACGCCCAGAGCTTCAAATCCCGCTTTTAAATGTCATTTTTTTAAAGAAGCAATTGAAAAAAACGAAAAGATTTTTTTTTCAGAGAAAATCAAAGATCGACGACTGGTGGCAACGGCAAAAGCCGGACAGCCTTTTGCAGAAGCTCGGAAGTTCGCCGGGAAGATTGACTCGAGTTCGGTGAGCATAAAAATAATTAACTGACTTCAAAAAATTTTGAAGAAAAGAAAAGAACAATAGTAATGTTTTTCCAGCGTCCCGAGTGTAACCGAGTTCGGCGCCTCAGCTTGTGCCAACGTCCTTCCGGAAGAAGAGCGTCTAGCCCTGAATTCACCCAGGAAAATCGTCGTCCGTCTCACGCCCATCAAACCGCAGCCCAAGCCGAACACGCCAAAAGCTGGTGAGAAATGGATGAAAAATGAGCAGCGAAAAAATCGCCACTCAGTAATGTGACAGCAGCGGATAGAAAAAGGCCGAAAATCAGTTAAAAAAAGGGGAAAAAAAAATCAGGCGATTTCAAGAAGGAATGTGCGCTCCATTCAAATAACTATGAAAGTTGAACTTTTTAAGTCATTAGATAGTCTATTCATTGAAATTCAAGTACAATGACGTCATTCGAAAACGCTCTGTGGATGGGTCGCTCTCTGATTGGTTTAGGGGCGGAGCTTGAGCGACGACTCTTCCATAGAATGATTTTGATGAAAAGCTTTTTGAAAATAACATTATGCGCTCCATGTATAATTATAGTAATCTTTTTTTGGTTCTTTTCTTTTCTGCCTTATTAGATGAGCAACGGCGTTTTTGTTAGTGGAAGAAAATGGGAAACCAAAAAAACGATGGGCGGAGCCAAAATATCCGTGTGACGTCATCGAAACGGCAGAGATTTTGGCTTTAGGAGCGTAAATAACAGGGCGTATTAAAGGCGCAGGCCGCCGTGTTGCCAGAGGTCTTTGAGACGAATTGAAAATTTTCTACATACACGCAATTTTCTGCGCGATAGCGGCGCTGTGCATGCACACGACACATGACACTTTGCGGATAAAAAGTGGGCGTGGCCTCGTCGAAAAAACGCCGTCGAGCGGCTATTTATTCATTTGTCCTTCCAAGTCCTCTTCAAATTCTAAAATTTCCAGCAACACCAAAAAGCACGCGACCGGGTCAAACTCCACGGAAAACCAGCCGAAACTTGTTCGATTTCTTCAACAAAAAATAATTATCTTCCTTTTTATTTATTCAGAAGAATGTACAGTCTAACTTTTCCATGCTCATTTGTTCTATGTTGTGAATTTTTCAATTTCTGCCTTTGAAAGTCTGTTTTTTGCGAAATGCTCTTTTTCTCTGCGCCCTCCTCGTCTCTCGGCGACCGTCTCAAGAGGACGTGCTGTTTTCATGTTTCTCTGACCTCGCCGGTGAGAGAACAGAGAGACGCAGACACTCGAAAATCATCAAGAATGGGACTTCTCTGCGCCCTCCTGGTGTCTCATATCTACGTGCTATTTCCATGTTTCTCTGACCTCGCCGGTGAGAGAACAGAGAGACGCAGACACTCGAAAATCATCAAGAATGGGACTTCTCTGCGCCCTCCTGGTCTCTCATATCTACGTGCTATTTTCATGTTTCTCTGACCTCGCCGGTGAGGGAACAGAGAGACGCAGAGAATCGAAAGTCGCGCCAAACGGACTATACTTCCATATCTATTGTGATGACTCGTTTTTTTTCAATTTTTCGACAGTTTTCAGCTTATTTGGGTTGTTTGTACTTTCAAAAAAAAAATATTCTTCATTCGCGAAAAAATATTTGCAATAAGAAACCCGTAGTGAAGAAAAGACTCAGCCGCGACCGTAGGCTCGGTACCGAAATTTTTGCGACGACGACGACGACGACGCGACTGATGAGTCGCCGGCGACGAGATGTCGCGTCCGCGACGGCGACCGTCGCTGCTGCACCCGGCCAAACTCCCTGTCGACGGTGTTGACCAGCGTGATGAGGGCGGCGAACGCGTCGCGATTCGTCGCCGCGATTCGCGACTCGGGCAGCGCGAAACCCGTTCTGAAGGAGTGAAGAGAATAATTACGTCAGAAAATTGGAGAAAAATCAAGTCATGACGTCACTAGTTTCGAAAAATTTAGTTATGACGTCACTAATTCCGAAGAATTCAGTTATGACGTCACTAGTTTCGATATTTCGCTATGACGCCACTATTTTCGGAATATTCAGTTATGACGTCATAAAATCGAAATAACTCAGATAATTTTTCCAAAGCTCAGGAAAAAGGTGACGTCATTTTATTCTCATTTTAATGACGTCATAGTAAATTTCTAGATTATCAATGATTTTGGAAAAATAAATTTTTTGTGAAAAGAAAATCTCTAAATTTTCGAAATTTCCCCGCCGTGACGTCATCTTTATCATGGCTCTAATGACGTCATCCTCCTTTAATTTGAAATTTTTTTCTGAAAAGTTCTACGTCTTTGATGACGTCATCAGAACTTGAGAGAATTTGTCAAGAAGACAGGCTAATAAATGACGTCACGGCATGCCGTAGCGCAATCGGTTGTGCGCTTGTCTATGTTCCGAAGGGTCACGAGTTCCATCCCGGGCGCGACACAAGAGCGGAAATGTCACCAGAGCTAGTCCACTGATTATCACGGATACCAGAAGGACCTTGCGTCATCGATTTTACGCTCACGCCGTACAAAGGTGCAAGAAGAAGAAGATAAATGACGTCACTCACTCGTCATCGATCGGCGCCAATTCGATGGTAAATGAATATTTGATTCCTCGGCTTTTCGCCCAGTCGTCAGAGGCTCCAGCGGCAGGGTCTGCAAAAATCTTGAAACTCTTTTCGTAATGAAAATTAAGTGTTAAATCGTTCACAGCCCTCGGAAAAAGGGTCTTGACACGAAAAAGATAGTGCGTGGTTGGTGGAGAGCGCAGACAGGCCACGCCCTTTTTTCATATCAAGCTACAGCTGATTCACGGGATAGTTGAGTCATTGGAAAAAGAGTCCTAACGCGGTTCGAAAAAGAGAAATAGTACATAGTTAGTGGAGGGCGCAGAAGGCCACGCCCCTTTCAAGCTAGTCGTGAATCGGCTGTATAACGCTATAGTCTATTCACTACGACTTAAAGCTCGGAGAGAAGACCCGCCTTTTCAAGTCGCCCAAAAAGGTTATAGTCCATTCACCACGACTTCCAACAGTCTGACCTGTCTGCGTCTCTCTGTTCCCTCACCGGAGAGGTCAGAGAAAAAGTAAATAGCATGGAAGCATGAGAGGGTCTCCGAGAAATTTTTCCATTTTTTGAAAATTCCATGAATCTGAAAAAAACAAACACAAGCCGTCGCCGCTGTTGACGACCTTGTAGAAGCTTCCGTTGACGTTCCGAATCGCCAGAGACATGGCGTTGCCGACACGTTTCTGAACGTTTCTTATCATCTCAGAAAGATCTGCCAGACTTACCAAATCCTCAACATCAGCCGGGTATTTATGTACAGTGTGGCCCCAGGGGTAGAGAATCTCCTGGCCGTAGGAATGAAGGGCGGCGTAGGCTCTGATCCGCGACTCCTCCCTTTGGATCGCCGAGACCAGGGCCGCCGTCTCGACTTCGCTCATCGACCGGACTCCGCAGAAGATCTCACTGAAATATAAATGGTTTGTAACGGGCTGACTTGTCTGCGCCCTCCTCTTCTCTAGCCGACTCTCTCAAGTTGACGTGCTGTTTTCATGCTTCTCTGACGGTCCGGGAACAGAGAGACGCAGACACGCGAAAATCATCAAGGATGGGAATTCTCTGCGCCCTCCTGGTCTCTCATATCTACGTGCTATTTCCATGTTTCTCTGACCTCGCCGGTGAGAGAACAGAGAGACGCAGACACTTTAAAGTCGCGGTGAATGAACTATATCAACAGTGAGGTCAGGAAGTCATGAAAACAGCACGAGAAAATGAGAAGGTGCAGAGAAATCAGGCAGCATAGAAAAAGTCAGTACTGCTTCATGAAAAAAATCCGTTGTGTGTTCATTTTTCCTTAGTATCGTACAACGCGTCGCGGTTGCGCAGCGGTTACCTTGAATAAGATCTTTTTCCAGCAACCAACCAAAAACTACTTGCGCGCTCAGGCTAGTTTCCATGAAAGTCGCTAAAAGTCGGGCGCAGAAAAATACTCAAAATGAATCAATTCTTCGAACCGCAACGCAACCGCGACGCATACAGCCGTCTTGCTGCTTTTTTAAAATTTCCACGGAACACTCTGACGTGTCTGCGCCCTCTCTTTTCTCACCAAAAAGGTCACTAATGTTGAAAATAGTATCCAAATACAGCAAGGTCTCCGAGAGCTTAAAAACGCCAGAATGGTCCCTGGAGTGGCCCTCTAGGGGCTTGTGAACTGAATCCTGACCCGCTGAAGCTCAAGTGGTTGCTATAGGGAGAAGGACAGTGGCCCCTTAAGGAGACGCCTCGCCCACTTTTTCTCCGTAAAGTTTCGTGTGTCGTGTGCATGCACTGCGCCGCTTTCGCGCAGAAAATTGCGTTTATGTAGAGAAATTTTGATTCGTCTCAAAGACCTCTGACAATACGCCGGCCTGCGCCTTTAATATGCCCTGTTATTCGCGCTCTTAGTTTTTTGGTTTCGCATTTCCGCTCTGGCGTTCCTAGGTGAAGTTATCCTGTAGGGACCGCTATCAAGCCGACTTTTGCAAGCTTCAGTGTCCCTATAGGGAGCCTTCAGGAGCCCCTGCCCCTTAAGGGACCACTCTGGTGTTCCGGAGTAAAACCATTTTTACCTGCATGGACTGTGGCTGACCCCTTCCGTGCCCCAAAAGAACGGATAGTTCCGGTTCATGTCCGCTCCAGCGCACCGGATATCCTGAATCCGCGACCGGGTCTTGCGCCAGAGTCGGTCGGCGTTCCGACTGTACTCGTAGCCGTCGGGGTTGGTATTGGGCACGACGACGACTTGGACTCGATCCAGGACGTTCTGATAGGCTGGATTCGTGGCGAGCTGTAGATGATAAAAATAATGATTTTTCAAAGGATATTTATCCATATTTGAATTTTATTGAAAAGAAAAATTGTTTTCAGTTCTCGAATTTTCTGAAATTTCGCTTTGTGACTAACTTTTGAACATTTTCTTCGAATAATCAAGGTTTTATGTAGAATAGAAAGTTTTACAGCCTGCCTTCTTCTAAAAACTTGAGAGATTTTTTAAAAACAAATTAAAAAGTGAGTCAAAAGCTCGCAAAAAAATGTATTGATTCGTTTATTTCACCTTGAAGTTTCAGGTGTTAATATTTAACTGATAAAACTACCAGTTTCCCATTATATACGAATCCTCATGAAAAAAAGTTTAGAAAAAAAGCAGTAAAAAAAGAAATTAGACCAAAAAGAGACCCCTCCGATAGGAACCGAGAGTGGCCACTAGAGGGACCAGGGAAAGAAAGGCTTCCATGGATCATGATTGACAATATAGTGCTCCCTTGAGTGTTAAAATGTTGGTGGATTTTTGAGTGGTCCCCAAAGAGATGTTTTAAGTTTTTTTTTTCAGTGATTTGAAAGTCAAAAAGTGAAAAGACGTTATGGCGTGCCCCCCTAAAATAGCCACCTTCATGTTCTTTAAGGGGATCCTTCATGAACCCTCGATTTTGTCCCTCAAGGGGCCACTCCGGCATTCCTAGAGTTAAAAAAGGCGTAATTTTCCGAATCAACCTGTGTAATGAACACATTATAAATAAAAATAAGCTAGCTGATTTGCAGGAAAAAATTTCTCCCGTTATCTCTACCGATGTTTCTTACTATTTTAGAAATCAAAATCCATTTCCTACCGTATAAATCAAGAAAAGAGCCGCATTATAGGAGATCCATTCCCTGGCATGTGTCCCTGAATCGATCCACACGATTGGCTTGGGCCTTCCGTCGTCGCCAATCTAAAAAAATCGATTATTGATTTATGGATTTTTTTTTTCTGACCCTGACTGATCTCAACGAGCGGCCTTCATAGGTATTTCCAATGTCGATAAGTTTGACCCGGTTTGGAAATTGTTGGGCCAAAGTTTCCAAGAAGCGCATTTGCTACAATTTTATTGATTTATTAGTTGGTTTATCGATTTATCGATTTTTTTATTGATTGATCGATTTATCGATTTTTGATCGAATTATTGACTATTTTTGACTTATGTAGCTCAAAATTGCTCGTTTTTTTGGATTTAACTAGCTTGGAAATTGCTCATTTTTCCAATTTCTAACATAAAATTTCAAAGACAGACAAGGTGTCAATTTTAGAAAATCGATTAAAAAACCTCTTCATAGGATAAATACCGATTATCCAAATCCGCAAGTGTTATATCGCCGTCGAGAGCATTTCTACGCCTCCGTTGCTTGAAAATCTCCGGATTTATATCTGAAATTGGTCAATGGTCGAGTGGCTAAGAAGCTTGGTAGCATTTTTGTGACGCTGGTTCCATTCTTCTCCAGTTTTTTGCCATTTTTCAAAACTTTCAAAGAGATGACGTTTCTCTTTAATGACGTCATGGCTATATAAATGTGACAAGAAAGAAGACTTTCGGAACTACGTTAACTACAATTCGCTCATACCAAAGATATTTTCGTGGTTTGAATTTATTCAAATAGCCCAGAAATAGTAAAATAAGTTAGACCCTCATTTATGACATCACCTTGAAAAAAGTGAGAAAACTTCAGATGACGTCATAAAAAAACCGACGTCACGAATTTATAATCAAAATTGTCTTCAATGATTTCTAAAGCTTCTAGCCTCCTCTAGAACTTTTTTAAAAGCTTCAGAAAATGAAGAAAATGACGTCAGAATTTAAATTATGACGTCATATTTTGTCAGATGAGAACATTCTAAAAAAATTAAGCTTCTTTGGAAAGCTTGGGAGAATTTTCAGATGACGTCATAAATACTAAAATGACGTCACAACTTGATAATCAACATTGGGAATTTTTTCTCAAAAATCCGAAAGTTACATAAAAAGGTATTCTTAAAACTAGATTTCAGCTAAATAGCGTTTTTTGAACCAATCTGGTCGCATTAGGAATGGCAGAAAAGCCCGAAAAATGAGAGCAATTCGATTTTCAACGAGCCGCGAGGCGACCGCAACGCGTCGAGCCATTCCAAATGCGTCCAGAACATTTTTTGAAAAGCTCAACGGACTCTTTATAGGCAAAATGAGCAATCAGGACCATCTCTCTTTCTGAGAAACGAGCCGCAGCGCGACCGCAACGCGATGAGCCATTCCAAATGCGACCAATAAACTCCGGACATGACTCAATGCACTCTTCAAAGGCCGAAAAATAAAATCGCCCTCTTATCTGTCTTCAATAAGGAGCCGCAGCGCGGCCGCAACGCGTCGAGCCATTCCAAATGCGGCACTTAATTCACCTTTAACCGAGTATTGCAGGTGATTTTTGTCAAAATGCGCCTTGACTTTGCCCAAATCTTTTCCGGGGATGATAAAATGTGCGGAATGGTTTGCCTTGTGAGATTCGCCGAGAAGATCCGGCTGAAAAATCAATCGATAAAAATCAATCAATAAATGTGACGATTGAAAATCAATCGATATGAATCAATCAATAAAGGTGATGATTGCAAAATCAATCGATATGAATCAATCAATAAAGGTGATGATTGCAAAATCAATCGATAAAAAAATCAATCAATAAAGGTGAAGATTCCAAATAAATCGATGATGATAAATCAAAAAAATTTGATGATTGCAAAGTCAATCGATCAAGGTGATATTTTAAAAATCAATCGATGAAAATCAGTCAATCAAGGTTATGATTGCATAATCAATCGATAAAAATCAATCGATCAAGGTGATCATTTCAAAATCAATCGATAAAAATCAATCAATAAAAAATCAATCGATAACCTGATAGCCTAATTGATTGGTCAGATCCCGGACTTGTCGTTTCGCCGTTTCATCGGGAAGTGTGACCGAAACGACGCGGTACCTGGAAAAAAATCAGTTCAAATTCTCATTTTCCTTTGAAAGGTGATGGATGTCTGGAAAAGACGGTCGTTTTCAATTTTTTTCAATTTTTTTCAAATTTTGGTCGTTTTGAGTACATACTTCTTCATAACAGGAGATATTTGAAAGTCCAATTTTTTTCAGAAATGGGTTCTTTTCTGTATTTTTTTATTTTCTGCCAAAAAGGCTCTAAAATCTAGTTAAACACTATTTTTTTCACATGTATTTCAAATCGCATAAAAAAATTTTTTTGACCTAAAGTTTACTCGAAAAAAACACGAAATTTCCTTTTTGTTTTTTTGGCCTATATTTTAATTTTCCATACTTTCAAATTTTTCCTAAATCAAGAATTACACGCATTCTCATCACAAATTAATTAATTTGGACTGAAAAAAACTACGAAAAATCTCAAAAAAATAAAAGAAAAACCGACTAAATTTTTTTCCAGCATGCTGGATTTTTTTGAAAAAAACTAGCTTTACGGTATCAGAACCTAATTATAAAAAAATTAAAATTCATTCAATCTGTTATGAATCTCCTGTAGCTGTCTAGATTTTCCTATTGAAAATTAAAAATTTTTAAAAACGAAGGTACGCCAGAGTGGTCCCTAGAGGGGCTACTTGAGGCCCTTGAAGGCTTCCCTCTAGGGACCGCCTTACTCACCCCTATGGGGGGCGCTATAGCTTGCAAGATTCTCGGGCAGGAGAGGCTCAAAAAAGGTCGGAGAAAGGCTGCAAAAAGGTAGCAAAAAGGGACCAGAAAGGCTGTAAAAAGACAGCAAAAAGAATGCAAAAAGGCTGCAAAAAGGCTGCAAAAAGGTAGCAAAAAGAGTCCTTTTTTGAACCTTCCATTTTTCTGGGATTTTTAAGACTCAAGAATTGGTAGAAAAAGGGAGAGGCAGCAAAATTGGTAGATAACAGCTCATAAAATGGCGCAAAAAGGCTGCAAAAAGGAAAATTTCAATGGAGCCCTTTTTCACCCTTTCCGACTTTGCCTATAGTTTTCCCTCTTGGGTTTTTAGTAAGTGGTCTCTCTAGGGAAGCAGGATAGGGATCTCTATAGATCTTTTGGGCTTTCCAATCAGAATATGCAATAAAAACCCCTAGAGGGACCACTTAAGCTTTCGATGTTTGAGATCCGTCTAAAGCCCTCCAGGGACCCCTCTGGCGATCCAAAAAAAGTTCAAATAACAAAAAAATCCCATGATTACAAAACTATTGCCGTGGTCGATTTTCAAAATTATCTCTGACTCTCCAAAATTCAGTTATCTTTCTCAGTCTCTGACCTTTTTTTCCCTTTGAACACGACTTAAATCAATAAAAAAATTGATTTTTTTACAAGAATTTAGCAAAAAAATTGACCAAAAAGCCTGAACAAACCCATCATAAGATTTGTAAGCAACGGCCGAAAAAATGCTCGACGTCAGGTACACGAGCAAAAACCCATACCCATTCATGGGAAACGAGCTCTACGGCTGAAAAAACTATCGAATTATCAACTTGAAGATTTTTTTATTCAATTATTCATGTCCAATTTTTTTAAATGACAATGCTTCCGAGAAAAAAATTCAAGAAATCTCACGAAAAAGTCGAAAAAAATGGATCAAGAACGAAAAATAAACGAAAAAAATTGACAAGTTCTAAAAAAAGTCAATACGTCTAGTATTTGATTTTTTTAATGGGTCGAGGATAAGCTGATGACGTCACAGGAATGAAAAAAAGAAAAAAATTGAGAGCTTGGCTTCATGACGTCACAGGAAAAAAATGGCAAAATTCAAAAAGAAAATAATCTATAAAAGGGGCGGAGCCTAGTCAGTGACGTCACAGGAGCAAGAGCAAATTTGTAAAAAAACGTTTAAAAGGAGGCGGAGCTTGGTCAGTGACGTCAGAGGGAAAAAAAGAAAAACTGAAAAAAAAGTTTGGAAAGGGGCGGAGCCTGGTTAGTGACGTCACGAAAAAAAAATGAGAAAAGTTAATAAAAGGGGCGGAGCCTGGTTAGTTACGTCACAAGAAAAATGGCAAAATTCGAAGAAAATTAATTTATAAAAGGGCGGAGCCTGGTTGGTGACGTCACGGAAAAAAATAAGTGAAAAAGTTTGGAAAGGGGCGGAGCTTGGTTAGTGACGTCACAGGAAAAAAATAGCGTTCAAAAATAAATAATTTATAAAAGGGGCGGAGCCTAGTCAGTGACGTCAAAGGACTGAAAAAAAGTTGGGAAATATGCGTGGCCGGGTTAGTGACGTCACGGAAAAAAAGCGGAATTTCTTAAAAAAATTTTTTTCTGATCTTCTCGATTTTATGAATTCAAATCCTTTCAAAAAATCTCAGATTTTTCGAAAAGAAAAACTTACTGATGACTCAAAAAAAAAGTAATTAGTGACTAAATTGAACAAAAACCAACCACTTGGCCGTCGTCTAGTAATGAAATGGAATGGTCCGAAACGTTTCGTTTTATACATTTCATGAAAAAAAAGAATAATGAGCGTAATAAAAAGGAATAGCTCTTATTGTTCGAGAGAAACTTTGAAATAAGGCCTTTCTTATAAAAAAAAATAAATATTTGAAATATTTGAAGAAAATAAGAGATGAAATTTCAAAAAAAGCAATTTTTTTCGTTCTTTAACAGGTCCAGTTTGAAAAAAGTTACATGCATCAGAGCTTAAAACATTCTGGCCGCATTTGGAATGGCTCAATGCGTTGCGGTCGCGCTGCTCAAAGTTCAAAGCATTATATCGCATGCCGGCTTGCGAAAGTCGTTTCGGGTCGGGCGCAGATTAAAAAAAAAAATGCGAAACGTTGATTTTAACTAACACGTTTTGAGCTTCATAGAAAGAGATTTCTTTAAAAAATCAGGGTTTTTTGGAATTGGGCTTTTTTTTCCAATGAAAACCAATCGGAAGGGAAAAATTTGAATGAAGTTTCATGAAAGATTAAAAAAAATCCGATTATCCGAACTGTTCTCTACAACCCATCCAGAAACAAAAGAAACTCTTTTTATAAAGTTTTTTCGAAACGTCAAAGTGAACTTTTCTCAAAATTTTCGCAAAAAAAAAGAGAAAAACAATATAAAAAAAATGGGGACCGAAAAGATTACAGCAATTATCAAATGGGACGAACGCCGCCGTGGAACCTTCCTTTTTTCCGGTTTTTTCGTTCAGTATCTTTTTTCGCCTTTACCTAAAATATTTGCTCAGGTATTTTGGGAAGGTGAGTCAATATTGATCAATTTTTGACAGGAAAGTTGGAAAAATGGTTGATTTTTGGTATCGGAACAGTAAAATTGCGATTGAAACGGAAAATTTTGAACTGGGCATTCGAAAATTTCGTGGTCAATTGGTTAAAGTTCTTGGATATCGTTGGGAAGGTCATTGGATCGGTCCCCTCAGAGCATGAATAATTTTTGCAATTTTTCCAGATTTTTTTCTATGAAGTTACGGTTCATTTATCAACAAGAAGACTTACAGAAAAAAATTTTTTTCAAAGGTTTTTTTCAAAAAAATAAAAACGTGGCCGAGTGGATAAAAAAACTTCAACTTCATTCAAAAGGTTCCTGGTTCGATCCCCAGACTTCCTTATCATTTTTTTGCCATATTCGAAAATTCAGCCATTTTCATCCAGTTTATCAATGACAGAATATACTTCTAGAAATAGTACCTAAGCAATTTTTACTCAAACAGGGTGGTCAAGTGGATAATTATCTTAAATAGCGTCAGAAAGGTCACTGGATCGGACCCTTCAGGAAATGATTATTTTTTGCAATTAAAATAAAAGTTATGGTTCATTTATCAACAAGAAGACCTACGGGAAAAATTTTTGAGCAATTGTTTTTTGAAAAAAGATGGCCGAGTGGTTAAGAATCTTCAACTTCAATCTAAAGGTTCCTGGTTCGATCCTCGGCTTCGTATCAATTTTTTTGCCCTTTTTTTCGAAAAATCAGATGTTGTTCCAGTGTATCTCCTGCTAGCTGAAATGTTATTTTATTATGAATATATGTTTTAACTTGATGGTCAAGAGGTTAAAGTCCAGGTAAGACGGTTGAAAGGTCCCTGGTTCGATTTATCCAGTTTCATGAACATTTTTTGCACTTATACATGGAAAAAAAAGCAGGAAAACGATACCTAGTAGCATGAAAAGAGAAAAATGAAAGTGAAATAGAGAAAAATGAGCAGAAAACTCCCTTTTGAAGCACGAAATTCGACAAAGAAGTCAAAAAATTGAAAAGAAAAATCGCCGGAAACATTTTCCCCTAAAAAAATTCTTTTTGAATATATTCAAGACAAAAATAAGTAGAAAAAGTCTGTTTTTTTATGGTTTTTGTCCAAAAAAATCATTGGAAAAAACGTTTAAAAATGATGATTTTATCGATTTTATAATGAGAAAATGTCGCAAAAGGATAGGCTTAAAAGAGTGTAATGTTAGCTTTTGCCCTTCCAAAACCCGAAAAACTCCCTAAGCCTTTCCTCCACTTTTTTATTGCTTAGGGATTTTCCTTTTCGATTTTTCTGGATGATACTACACTCATACCCAACTTTTTTTCCAGATTACTGTAGAAACCTCTCCTTTTTTTGCACGCTATTCGTTGATCTGTTCAAGACTTTTTTTCGTGTTGATTTTGGCTGACTTTGAAATTTTTTTCTGTTGGAAAAATGAAATATTATCTATTTTTTTGCTATATATATAGTCGGGTCAGCTGATTGCGATCAAGAGCGGAAAAAAATAATTAAAAACCTTTAAATGAAACGGGAAACTGCGGGAAAAAAATGAATTATCACATGAACTTGATTTTTGAAAAAAATTATTTTTTTAATTTTTTTGGTTCGAAACCAGTTTGAGTAAGACCTTATAATCACACGTGGAAAAGTTTAAAGCTGAAAACCGTGGTTTAAAAACTGCGCCCGACCAGAAACGACTTGCGCGAGGAAGCATTATGACAGCGACGCTTTGAGCCATTCCAAATGCGACAATTTTAAACTCGGAATTTTCATTTTGTAGCCTATTCGAGCCAAAAAAATTGAGGGCTAAAAAAAATCAAATTTTTTTAATGTAGATAAAAAGACAAAAAAATGAAATTTTATTAATGAAAAAGATTTTTTTGAAAAAAAGTCAAAAAAACGATCGAAAAAGCCCAATTTTTTTCTCGATTTTGAAGCGAAAAAAACCCAAAAATTTCAAACCCAAGGTAAGAAAAACCTGTGAACCCTGAGCAAATAAGTTTCAAATTCCGGTGAAAATTCGAAAAAACTTGAGCAAACGATTCAAAAAAGTTCTATTTCCTCGGTTTTTCCAGCCCCCAAAACACTGAGAGATCAGAAATCAATGAGAAAATTGAACCATAAATATGAAAAATGATAAAAAAACGCAGAAAAACGTCTAGGTTGATAATCAAGGCAAACAGAAAAAAAGGTGAAAAAAATGTCTGGGTCGTTTCTGAAATCAATTTTTTAACGTTGTTGTAATATTTCGAATTCTGAGATAACAAAAAAATCGATTTTTTGAGTTTTTTTCATGAAAAAAATAGCAAATAACTCTATTATTATTCTCAACCTTTCCGAAAATGAAAAAAACCTCAGTTGAATGAACTATTGCGCTCTACGGATAAAGAAACGGAGAAAAAGCCATAAAGTACTAAAAATCGGGCTCTAGAGACAAAAATGACAAAAATAGCCTCAGGAAGTTGAGCTAATGCGCTCTATTGATAAATTTCTCCAATAAAAGCTTTTTTCGTTCCTTTCATCTTTTCTACTATTTGCCCACCTTTAAAAAATAAAACAAGGTATTACAATATTGCGAAATAGCCTTAAAGAGTCGAGTTATTGCGCTCTAATGACAACGAAAACACAGGAAAAGCCTTAGTTTTTGAGATCAATAGGGACTGCTGGACAAAAATAGCCTCGAAAAAATTGAACTATTGCGCTCTATTGAGAAAAATCTCACCAGAAGGTCAGAGGTCGGAAAAAAATAGCTTTTTTCATTTTTCTCATTTTATTTGTTCTCTTTATTGTTTTCTCACCCTTCCAAAAATTAAATTGCCTCGAAAAGTTCAACTATTGCGCTCTACGGATAAGGAAACATTAAAAAAAAACCCTAAATCATTTTTTTGAGCTCCACAGACAAAACTTAACAAAATAGCCTCCGGAGCTCTAGCTAGTGCGCTCCACGGAGAAGATAACACAAAAAATCACTATAATCCTAAATTTTGGGCTCTATAGACAACTTTGAACAAAATAGCCTCATGAAGTTGAACAATCGCGCTCCATTGATAAAACTCTTCGAAAAAAGGCATTTTCGCCTCTTGTTATCCTCTCACTTCTCTAAAACCAAAACAGCCTCAAAATGCAGAGTTTTTGCGCTCTACCAATAAGGAAACGCAAATTAGTCTTGAAAATCCTAAATTTTATAGACAATTTCAAACACAATAGCCTCAGGAAGTTGCACTATTGCGCTCTACGGAGAAGAAAAATTGAGAAAAATCACTGAAGCCTTAGGTTTTAAGTTCCATAGACAATGCTGGACAAAATCGCCTTTTGAAAATGAACAGTCGCGCTCTATTGATAAAATTTCTGAAAAAAGAGTTTTTTGCTCTTTTCATTGCGCCCTACGAATAAAGAAACGCAAAAAAATCCCTAAAGTCCTAAAATCTGGGATCAAGACACAAAAATCAACAAAATAGCCTCATGAAGTTGAACAATCGCGCTCTATTGATAAACTTCTTCAATAACAGCTTTTTTCGCTTCTCTTCCACCCTTTAGAAACCAAGAAAAACACGGAACAAAAAGAAACAAAAACAAAAGAACGGAAAGGTCACAGTTTCTGATGGTTAACCCAACGCCAAAGTCCAAAAACCGGTTTTTCGACTCGACGGCAAACGGAATTTTACACATAACGGCGTCGGCTTTTTTGGACAGTGTTTGATCTTCCGAAAACGTGGGCAAACGTCATTAATTTATAACATGCTGGAAAAATTTAAGTGGTCACTATAGGGCCACTATAGTAGTGAAATTAGCGGCCATTCAAGGGATCAAAATTAGTAGCCACTATAGAGGTCTAAGTGCTACTATTAGACGGTCTAATAATTGTTCAACTATCATAATTTTTTTTTAAACAAGATGCCGGTAAATGCTGTACTTTGAGGTGAAGTGTTGTATAGCGCGAACGCCTCCCACCTTCGAGGGAAGGGGCTTGGAGCAGCGCAAGTGCACTTGCCTACAGTTTTGATATCGCGAGTTCGATCCTCGCGGCGGCCATTTTTTTTATTTTTCAAGAAAAAATAGCTTTTCTTTTCAAACTTGTGGTTTTATACTGTTTTAATGACTTATTATGACTTTGAAAACCCAAATAAACTACTAAAAAATTTAAATCCGATATGAAAACACAATGAACGACCAAAAGTGTAAAATCTAAACTTTCAGTACTAAATTTCGCGACTTTTTTCCCTACTGTTTTGACCATAGCTTTTTTTGTTTTCAACCTTTTGATAAACTAAACTGTTCCGAATAGTAATTTGGAGCAGCTATCCAACCATAGTAAAATTGAAGCTCGAATTTTTGAATTTTTGGTTGCGCTCCCTAACTAGACCACTAAAAATTTTAGTGGCCATTTGAGGGGTCAATGAATCAACATAACTGGTCCATTCTGTTGGTTATCAATTTATCAGAGTTACTGGAAAGAATACTGAATGAAAAACTACTAAGTGGCCACTATAGATCTGGCTTTAGTGGCCACTTTAGTGTCCTTTCCAAGTAGTCCTTGGCGAGCCTCTATAGACTATAGTGGCCACTTTAAATTTTCCCAGTGATTCTTTTTTTTTATTTTAGCTTGAAATGATAGAAAAAACAAATAGAAAAGTCGCAGCAGTGATGAAAAAAAGATTAGCCTCGAAATGAACTTTTTCCGGGTTTCCTGTCAAAATTTCAACAGAAAAAAATGCTTTTTTTCGGTTACTGAAACGAAAAAAACTTTCAAACTATAAAATAATTTTTTTCTCGTATAGTTATGAATATAATGGACAAATGAAAAAAACATCTGGAAAGTCTAAAACAAACGAAGAAAGTTTGAAGAACTTCTAACCTCTGGGCTCGGACTTGAAACCCCTATGGGGGCCACTTAAATTTTACCTCTATAGTCACTAATAAACTGAGACTAAATTCAGAAAAAATTCCCTTCAAAATCAGAAAATCAGAAAAAGATTAGGAACACCTGAGTGATCACTAGAGGGACAAGCTTGGGGTTCTATTAGGTTTCCCTAAAGGTAGGGTCCGCAAGCCATTTCTTCAGAACGATTCAAAAAATATGTTTTTCACAATGTTCGATAGAGGAGACTGTCCATTTTCATAATCCGTTTAGTTTTTGAAAAAAGGTTCACTAAGAAAAAAGTTATGGCCAAAAAACTAGCGCGCGCGGCGTACAACTGGAGGCAAATCTCACGGTTTACCCGCTGCCGCACGCTTTCTTTTTAAATGTTTTTTTGCGCGTTTCTGGACCGTTTTTAAATCGGTTTTTCTGTTCTGAGAGGTTGTCCGAACTGAGCCTCATGTTTTGGTATGAATCTTTTTGTACAATCCTCATAAGAATTTTTTTGATAAAAATATCAAAAAAACAACCTAGAAAAAAAGGTCAAAGGGATTTTTTTCAGCTTATTTTTTTCTTTTTTTCTACTCAGAAAAAAATTGATATCATTCGATTTGGAAAAAAAGAAAAAAATGAAAAAAATAATGTTATTTCGAAATAAAACAGGAAAAAAAGTGCAATTTGACTCCGAAAAAAACGGCTCCTGCAACATTTAAAAGGGGCGCATCGGTGTGTTTGACGCAAACACAGCTACGAATGCTTGCACGAAATCTTTCGAAATTTCAAAAAAATTGCCATTTTTTTCGAGGTTTTTCAAAGCCGTTATTTTTTTCGCGTCGATCGATTTTTTTCATAATTTTTTTCATTGATAGAGTTTTGAACGCTCAATAACCTGATCAAAAAAATGTAGACGCGATCCTATTCTCTCATGCGTCAACGAGGCAGGCGAAAAAAGGAGGTTTTGGTAAAACTCAAATATAATTTGATTCGCCGTCCCAATAATTATTTTCATTTTGAATTTTTTTATTTTTTTGGACACACTGTTAGTTTTTAAATCAAATAAAAAAAGTATACCATGTCGCTGAAATTTTTTTCGCATTTTAGCTTCAAAGTTTGGTGTCACTTTACAAGCTTCAATATTTTTTTCGCGTCGGTAGATTTTGTTCATTTTCACTCAAAAAAATAAAGAAAAGTGTTAATATATAACATACTAAAAAAATTTAGAAGCGTTCCTCACTTGGTTTTCTGAAACGCGACGATTTTTGTGAAACTTGTCAGTTTTTTTTCGTGTTAAATCTTACTTTTTTTCGCTTATTTTTTTGAAAAAAATACATAGTTTTTTTAAAAATATTCAGTCTTGTAGAGCGATGTCGATTACATAAATTAACAGAAACAGTTAATTTTTAAAGTGGGACTTTAGCTAGTATAAACGCCTCAAAACCGTTTTTGCAACAAAAAAATCGTCATTTTGGTGGCTTGAAGGGGCGGGGCTTTGCGCCCCTACCTAAAGGGACTACTTTTTCTCTTCCCGTAGGGGCCTCTAAAGCTTGCGGAAGTGACCACTGTAGGGGAGCATGTTAGTGCCTCCTAAACATCTTTTTCACTTTACAAGACCATTATAGGGACCAATTGGGCTTAAGGGCCTCAGAAGTCGGATCCTTAAACCCTATAGGGACCACCAAAATTTTACCCCTATAAGGGTTTTTTTCTCCTAACCCCTCTAGTGATATCTCTAGCGTTCCTCATTATTCCAAAAACCAAGATTTCACTCGAGGAATTCAGAGAGCATTGGAAAACAGAGATAAGAAAAAAACAATATTTTCTCTGTTTCTCTGAAACTCTCCTGTTCTTTCGCGCTCTCTAAAATCCTCATTTTTTTCGTAATCCGTATATTTTGTCCGTATTTTATCCACTTTATGGGCTGTATTTACATTCTACCTTTCTAGGGACCACTCTGTCGTTAATAAATTCAAAAAATAATAATAATAAAAAACATCTTGGAACTTTTCATACTCTTCAAAAATGTGAAATTAGTCATAATTATCAGAAAAATGCAGAAAAAAAAAAGGAAATACACACGTTTTTCACGAATTCACTGTGAGTAATGAGCCATTAAAAACTGAAATTTGCTTTCAAGGACCAATAGAATAATAAAAAATGCCCTATACCCTCTTTTGAGCCTTTGTTTTATCCACTTAAGGGGCTGTATTTACCTTCTAACCCTATAGGAACCCTTTGGCGTTTCTAAGACTAAAATGTGTTTCAAAAAATGTTCAAAAACTAAAAAGCGTTCTAAAACACGTTCAAACACAAAAAATGAAAAAAAAAATAAAGTATTTGAACAGCGTCCAATAAAAATTCAATCAACTCCTATTTTTCGAAGAAAATATCCTATTTAAGCCAAAAAACTTGAGATGAAGCTGAAAATCTAAATCCAGCACTTAAAAAAAATAAAAATGATCCTGATTTTTCGATAAAAATGATAGAAACCAAGGTCAGGATCGAAAAAATCAAAGAAAATGCATTCGAAAAATTAAAAAACTTGAAAAATGTGACTCATGAGTCAGCTATTGAAACATCAAGAAAATCTCTGGTTTTTTTCTAAGATCCTACAAAAAAGAGCACGAGACCGAGCTGAACGGGGGGACCGGACCGAAAAGCCCATGGGACGGCAATAAAACGGGCAGCTGACGCACAAAAATCCCCCCGCTGGTCCGATGACCAGATCAATAGTTTTTGGTTCCGAGTTTGAAAAAAAAAGTGGAAACATAGGCAAAGTCGGAAATGGCTTCATAGAGAGGTTCCTTTTTTGATGCCTTTTTGCGCCATTTTATAAGCTGTTATGCACCAATTTTGCAGCCTCTCCCTTTTCCATCATTTTTTGAGCCTTTAATATCTTAGAAAAAATGGAGGGGTCGATAGAGGGACCCTTTCGCTGCCTTTTTGCAGCCTTTTCGCAGCCGTTTTGCGACCTTTTTGCAGCCTTTTTGCGGCCTTTTTGTTACCTTTTTGCGGCCTTTTTGGTACCTTTTTTGCGGCCTTTTTGCAGCTTTTTTGCTGCCTTTTTGCTACCTTTTTGCGGCCTTTTTGGTACCTTTTTTGCTGCCTTTTTTGAGCCTCTTCCTAGAAGCCAATATTTTCCGTCTCAGGGACCACTATAGTAGTTTTAATATAGATGTCTAGTAGTACCATTTACACGGAAATTCATTTCACTTTGCGACTTGGAATTTTCTACAAATTTGCTCAAATAATCTCTGAAGGTTTATATCGAGATCCATCAAAAAAATTTAACCCAGGCCAGCTTTTTATTTTTTTGAGATAATTAATATTAAAAATTCGAAAAAAATAGCCTTAAAACGCATATTTCGCAACTTTGAAAAATCCTATCTCAAAAAAACTAGAGGTTTGAGCCGGTAGCCACTATGGCGTATCTTCATCTAGACATTCAGAGAATATTTGAGAAAAATTTTTAGAAAAATTCCAAACCGCCAAGTTGAAGAACCTCCCCATTAAAAATCAACTAAGAAAAAGTTTAGAGGGCCCGGACGGGGCTCGGAGCTTCTCTTAAACCCCCCCTCTCCAACTCGGGGCTCTTATAGGGGGGACTTTTTTTGAAAAATGTTAAAGGGGCGTTGTTTGGAAAAGTTAGGAACGAATATGAGGAATTGGATTCAAGGAACATTTTGATCCTACCCCCTATAGGGACCCCTTCAATTCAACCCCTATAGGGGGCCCTAAACTAGATTTTCGGGGCCCCAAGGGACCACATTTGACCCCCTAAACTTTTCTTAGAACCCTATAGGAACCACTATTTTCCATCTCAGTGACCCCTACAGTGTACAAATCAAAATGGACATTTATTCAAAATCTTTATTTTCCCTCGACGACCCGGGCGATTTTCTCAGCGGCGCGCGCTTCCGCCGCATCTCTGTCCCTTTTTTGGCGTTTGTAGTGTTCCAATTCCTAAAAACCATCATGAAAAGGTTCATTTTCATAACACGGCATTCCTAATGGGGTGAGGTAAGGTGAGCGAGGCGTCAAATTCTCTGAGCTTACAAAAAAATTTAGTGCGCGCTTCGGATAAAGTGACGTCATTCTATAGACGACTCGGACATTGGTAACGCGATACGGACGTGCTCCGGACGTTTCTGGGCGATTCTAGGGATCCCTTAAGGGTTCTGAGGCTACTAAAGTGGTCACTAGAAATGCCCCGACACGTCCGATTCGCGTCCCGTTCGCGTTACCAAGGTCTGAGGATTCACGGCTAGCTTGGGACACAAAAAGGCGTGGCCTGTCTGCACTCTCCACCAACCAGGGCACTGTCTCGTCTCTTTTCGTGGCAGGACCCTTTTCTCGAAGGCTCAAGCCAGTGAATCACCTATACGTCATAATTGAGCTCACAAAAAACAATTCTACGTCACCAATTGCACTGAGTATTCAACGTTAATAACTTGTTTGTTCGATCACCTTCGGCTGCGTACATGAGATTTCAATTTTCGCGCCAAAACTTTTTTGACGTCTCCCCACCCCGTTTGGGAACGCCGTGATTAGGAAAAACCTACTTTTCTCTTGATATCGACCAAATTATCAATATGAGCTTCTTTGAACAGTGGGTCCGTCATTGGGTCGTTGGAGAGTTCTTGTTTGGTTTCCTAGGAAATTTTGGATTTGTCCAGCGATTCTCAATTTTGAACTAAGTTTTCGTAGTATTTATTTATATAAGTATCATGGTTGAAAAGGAAAAATGACTTCTGAAAAAAAGTAAAACCACTTTTTTTTAGCGTCAAAAATGACGAAACTCATCAATTTTATGATTGAAAATCAACAAAATTATCACTTTTTTGATCGAAAACTTGAAAAAATCTTGCTAAAAATCGTGAAACTTGCAAAAAAAAATAATTATTACGCTGTCCTAGTGTAAACTTGATGGAAGGGAAGACGATTTCGATTTGAAATTTTTTTCAACTTAAAAAATTTTTTTTGCCTTATTTCTTCAAAAAAAGGTCAAAAAAGGGTTCAAAAAAAGATCGAATTTTCTAAATTTATGAATAAAAATCTTCAGAGTCATTAATTTTCGCTTGGAAAACTTGAGAGACCCAAAAATTTAATTTTTTTTGGAAAGAATCCTCCAAATCAGGTCCTTTTTTTCATCAATTTTTTTGAACCAGATTCTTGAAAAAAATCTCACTTTTTGAGCAAAAAAATTGTCAAAAAAATACTGTTTCCAAAGTTTACAGAGTTTCATATTCTGTTGAAAAACTGTAGAAAAAAACCTCGAAAAAAAGTTTTTTGAGAAAAAAACCGTCTAAAAAAATCCCACTTTTTGAGAAAAAAATAGTCTTTGCAGAGCTTATAGGAATTTAATATAATCAATTTCATTAATTTTTTTATGAAAAAAATCATCAAAAATCATCCCAATTTTGCTGGAAAAAAATAGCAAAAAAACTCGAAAAAAAGCTTAATTTTTCGAGCAAAATTGCCTTAAAAACCAGGTCCTTTTTCAATTTTTCTCACTTTCTGATGGAAAAATCTCACTTTTTGAGGACAAATGGTAAAAATTGTCTTTCAAGAGCTCAATAGGGTTCGAAAAATGATGAAATTATCCATAAGTTATGACAAAAATCATCAAAATCACCCAAAATTATAGTAAAAACTCGAAAAAAGCTTAATTTTCGAGCAAAATTGCCCTAAAGCCAGGTCCTTTTTTCACATTTTCTCACTTTCTGAGGGAACAAGGCCAAAAACGAGTCTTTCCATAGTTCGAAAGGATTCGAAGCTCTCATGAATGAAGTTTCTGAAGCTGGCGGGGCGCCGATCGCCTGGAAAAACGACCTTTTTTTTTTCGATTTTTAATCTAAAAATCTAAGAACCTCAAAAGAATCCATGCCGCATTTGACGAAAATCGGCCGATTATGGTCGATCATGTACCCTTGAGGGCACACTGTACCGAAGGCGAAATGACTCATCATATTTTTGACGATCCGGCCGAATTGCTCCATCTTCGAGGAGTACATCTGCAGAACATTTAGAAAAAAGACTGGATTTTTCTTTAGAAATGACTTTAACGTTTCACAAATTGTATAAATAATATCATTTTTTCATTTTTTCCAATGTCAACACAATCTGCGAAATTTGGCCTTCAAAAAGTCAAAAAACCTTTGAAATATCTTTAATATTCCCTATAAATGACCTCAACGTTTCATGAATTGAATAAATGGGTTTTGAATAAATTTTTTTAAACGTCTTGTCAAAAAGTTTCTTCATATGCGGAAATGCATTTGAAAAAAAAAAAAAACTGAAATAATGTGAAGAAATGACTTCAACGTTTCATGAATTGAACAAAAAAATGTAAAAATTTACATTTTTTTCCAATAATTAAAAAAATAGCCTCATCTCCAAAAATTTGATCAATAAGAAGTTAGAAAATGTGGGAATTTCGAGAAAACCAAGAAGATGAAAAATTTAAAAAAAAACTGAATTTTCCCTAAAAATGACTTTCAAGTTTCAGGACTTGGACTATCTAGAGCTGTACCATTCGCAAAATTTTCAAAAACCCGCGTACATTGAGAAAAAAATCAATTTCAATTACATACGCTTTGGTGGCATTTTAAACGCCTCAAAACTTTCAAGGCTCGCAACTAGACGCAAGCCGTTTCGAGTCGGGCGCACTTTAAGGCGACCGCTAGAGTCATTCTGTATGCGACCATGGTTTCTGACTATCATTTTAAGTGAAAGAAGAAAAATGGCGCTTTTCAGGTCGGGATGGCCCGTTTTCGCTTGCGGACTCGCTAGGGCCGGCCCGGGAAGATAGTTTGCGGGCGGACTGGCCCTCGCACAAGCTCGTTTTAAGACTTGCTAACCGTAAAATTCATGAAAATAGTAAAAAAAAAAGTGTTCTTTGGCAGGGTCGGCCCGTTTTCGCTTGAGGACTCGCTAGGGCAAGGCCCGCCCGGTCTTTGAGTAAAACGAGCGGGCCTGCCCTCGCACAAGCTTTTTTTGAGATTCACTAGCCGCCGAATTCGAGGAACATGTCAAAAAATTCCTCTTTCTGCCGGGCTGACCCGTTTTCGCATGGGAACTCACTAGGGCAGAGCCCGCCCGGATTCTGAGTAAAAAGGGCGGTTTGACCCTCGTACAGGCTTTCTCAAATGCTCTTTCACTGCGGAACTCAAGAGAAAAGCGAAAAATGCGCGTTTTGAACCGGGCTGGCCCGTTTTCGCTTGAGGACTTGCTAGGGCCAGGCCAGCCCGGACCAAGAGTAAAACGGGCGGTCCGGCCCTCGCATTCTATAGATCAGTACTCAAAAAAAAACCATCAAATTGGCGCCATGATAGTGGGCCAAGAACCTCAGGAACTGGCAGACGTGCCGCCGTTTTTCAGGCTCAAAATTCTGAAATTCGTCGTATTTGGAGCCGACGATCGTCAACGGGATCGGGAGGGGCGAGCAAAGTCGTTGATCTTCCTGAAAAGATATAGTTTATTGGTGCTTTGACAATGGCGGCGATTTTTCATTTTCTGAGGATTACGGTAAGTGAAAGCCATTCGGCGTGTGCGTGTTTGCACATAATAAGTTGTCCCGCGTTTTTTTTCCTTTTTTTTGAAAATTCTTTTTTTTTAATTTTCAATCAGGACGGATAGTTGAGTAACGGATAGTTCAACTGTTTCCTACAGTTTTTATCAACTTCGATTAAATTTAGAACAAAAATGGAAGACGGTACCATAAGAATGTGCAAACACGCTAATTGCGGACTTTGTCATACCGTACTCTGCAAAAAATGGAAAACTCGCCCTTCTGCAAAAATCGTAGTGGTCACGTAAGGGATTTGACGTTTTAGTGATCATTACAGTAGTTGGATTAGTGACCCCTTGAGTGGCTAAATTTTAGTGACCCCTTTAGAAGCCTAAGTTGTACTGCTAGACTACTAAAAATTTTAAATCTGAAGTTCATGAAAAACTGAAAAAAATGACATATTTATTAAAAAAATCGGATTCAGAAAGGTACAAAACTTTTCCAGAAAGTTTTCTTTTCTAAACTTTCCAAATCACCTCATATTTCTCGACCCTATTCAGAGTCTTCAACTCGAGCTTCTTCTGCAGCTCGACTTGTCCTTTTTGAGCTGCTATTATAGTTCTCCGGGCCGATTCCAGAAGATTTTCAGCGACCGTCCAAAGTTCTTCGAGTTTCGTCAGGTCCAGGACGAGGAAAATGGAACTGACACTGAAAAATGGGAAGGGTATTTAAGGAGTTTGGCTAATGAAAAATGAAAATTGGGGTGACTCAGGAAAAGGAACGCTCATTTTCTTGCCCTTTCCGTGACTTTTCCTCCTGGAAACCCTTAAATACTTGAGAAAAAGTACATACTTTAGATTTTAAAAGCTCTTTTTTCGTTTTTAATGAATTTGCATGTTTTTTTTAAAATTCATATTCTTCAAACTGACAAGACTTGGCATAACTCATGAACTATCATCTCAAAAAAAAAGTGCAAATTCAAAAAAAATATTAAAAAAAAATTAGAGTATGCGAAAGTGCGACGTGGTGTGCTTACACCCTAAACATTATAATTTACGACACTTTTTGACTTGTTAAAAAAACACGCTTTGCTCAATTTTAGCGATTTTTTTGACTACTTCTCTCAAATTTTCAATAAAGGTACATTTTTTTAAACTTAAAAAAAGCTTGTTTTTTTACCAAAAAAACGCTCATTTTTCTTGCCCTTTTCTTGCTTGTTCTGCTGAAAAAAACTTTTTGAATTTAAAAAAAGGTCATATTTCTTAAAGAAAAAGCTTTTTCAAATCGAAAAATCGTTCCATTTTCGAAAATAATAGAAGCGATTCGCATGAAAAAAATGGATTGAGCCATAAAAAAATGACGATTTTTGAAGGATAAATTTGAAAAAAAGATCACTAAAAATAATTTTGCCCGCCCTTTCCATGTCATTTTTTGACCCCAATTTATGTTTATTTTCCTTCATTTTCAAGTATATTCAAGAAATTCCGGTATTTTTTTATTTTTTTATACCATTGGAATCCTCGTTTTAAGAGCTACGAGTACATAGTTCTTTCATTGTGGTATTATCAAAACTCACTCCAAATTCTCGGGTTTGAAAGGCAAGGCCAACAAGGAAGATAGTTCGTGGCCACCGCCGAGTTCCCACAAATTGGCCACATCTTTCACCTGTCAGAAATTATTTTTTTTACTTCATTTTCACGAATCCCTTCAATCCTCCATTCGAGTTCATTATCACTCGTGTATATTTGTTTTTTCTTTCTTTTTTCGTTCTTTTGAAGACCCTAGTTAGATTTTCAATGGCTGGAGCTGTGAAGGAAGCGAAGCAGCTGCCTTTAAGTGCGCCCGACTAGAAACGACTTTTGCTTAAAAGCATTAAGCAAACTACAGTTTGTCCCAAGAAAGGGAAGCAACTGTCTTTGAGTGCGCCCGACCATAAACGGCTTACGCGCAAAAGGATTGGGAAGCGTTAAAGCAGACTACAGTTTGTCCCAAGTAAGGGAAGCAGCTGTTTTTATGGGCGCCCGACCAGAAACGGCTTTCGCGCAGAAGGATTGAGAAGCGTTAAAGCAGACTACAGACTGTCCAAATTTTGAATGACGAGTAGAATGACGTTATTCAAAAACGCTCTATGAATGGCTCATTCTCTGATTGGTCCACCGGGCCATTAGGGGCGGAGCTTGGGCGACAACTTTGACATTCAAAATCTGAACAAGCCACAACATCTTAGGAACGCCAGAGGGGTCCCTATAGGGGACAAAAAAGTGCACCCCGTAGGGGTCAAACTTAGATTTTTGGTATACTTTTGCAAGCTTAAGTGGCCCCTATAGGGGGACGTAAAATGGTCCATAGATGGCCCCTGAGTTTGACCCCATAGGGACCACTTTAGAGTTCAAAAAAATTCAATATTCCCGAACATTTCCCCTGGTCCTCCTCGCGTAGGAAAACTCCAACCCGACCGCTTCTTTCAGTTCTTCTTTCCGTTCGACGAAATTCATTTGAAGAGAGGATTTGCCCTAAAAAACAAAATTGAATATGCAATTTATGTCGTCAAGGAAATGTTGACGCCGAAAACGGAAATTTGTATTTTTTGAATAAAATTCTCTAGCGAGAGCGATATTTTTCAGCTGTTACGCAGCTTTTCGGTGGGTTTTTTGATTTTTTTGATTTACACTGAGAAATTTTTAGTGGTCACTATAGGGTTTTAACGGTTCAGTGGTCACTGTAGTAACCGAATAAGTAGCCACTTAAGAGGCTAAACTCCAGTGGCGTCTTTAGAAATCTCACAATGGCACTACTGAACCACTATAGTGGCCACTAAGAAGGAAAATAGTGGCTTCTAGATAGGTGGTTTTCGTGGTCCTTTTAGTGCCCTCTTCGAGAAGCCCTTAAGGTACCTCTTAAGTGACCACTAGAATTTTTTTCGCAATTCATTAAAAAAATAAATTTTTTTCAAGCTTTTTTTCTTAGTGAAAAAAATCAAGTAAAAACCGATTTTTTTAGGGTCATTTTCACAAATTTTAATGATACAAATCCTAGTTATTTTAAAAATTTTTCAACTGAATTTTTACCTTTAATGAGGTAATCTCAAGCATTTTTTTCGAGGAAAAAAAGTTCAGGAATTTCTTGGAACTTTTCCAAAAGCTTCTACCGATTTTATTTTTTTAAAAAAATCCGAACACTTTTCTTGTTGCCGCAAATGACGATGTGTGAAGTGTGACGTCGTTTCACGTCGGATACTGTAATTTTCCCAATTTTTTTATCGATTTTTTTCAAAAAAATTTCAATGATGATCTGATCTATTAACTCCCGCCAAACTTTTTAAGAACAAAAGAAAAAAATAATTAAACAAACAAAAACTGTCTGCCGCCGCCTCATCGTCCAACTTTTGCTCGAGTTGGGCCGCTTTTTCCTTATTTTCCACCAATTTTTCCTTGGCCAAGTCCCAAATATTCATTTTTCTGGAACATTATCAACATAACATCATTACTAAAATATCCTTTTTCAAAGAAAAAATGAAACAGGTGCAAAAAAAAGCTCGTATAAGGTTCAGTGAAAAAGTTGTTTATTTCTTCGAATTTCGAAACATTTTCCACTATTTTCTGATTAGAAATTTCATTGTTTTGTGAGTCTAAGAAACAACAGAAAAAAATGAGAAAAAAACGGTGATTTTTTTAATGAGTTCATATGGAAAGAAATCTTATAAATCGCTAAACTTCCTTCATTTTGTTTAATTTTTGAAAAATAATAACTATTTTAAACAAATACGATTTTTTTATAAGCAAAGGGATAGGAAATGAAAAACAAAATTCGAGAATTTTAGCTTAAAAATTGAACAAAATTTCTTCATAAACTCGTTCCAAAAAAACATTTCACGGCAATTTTACATTTATTTTCATTCTTAAGTTAATAGTTTTTCTAAAAAAATTCTTGGCACGATATTTTTAAATAACACATATTTCAAAGGAAACTCGAAGCCCAAAGTCGTTTTTTTCAGTGGAATTTCGAGAAAAAAGCTACTATTTTTTTGCTTTTTTTAATAAAATTTTCTAACAAATTACATGACAAAAAAACATGATAATAACATATAAAAAGTAACCTTTATGGTGAAAAATTTGAAAAAATTTGCAAAAGCTGATGGAAAAAGCGCGCAATGTTGGCCGAGTTGCCATGGAAACGGGCGGATTTTTTTGAGCCGCGGAACGACTGAAAACGCGTAAAATTGTATGGAAATCGAAATTTGGAGGACAAAAAAAGAAAAATAATGCAAAAACAAAAAAACGGTGTCAAAGTATGAAAAATCTTGCAAAAAAAGCTTTATTTTCGCGCTATTTACTTCAAAATTGCTTTTGAAAATACTCAATCATCTCTTGGCCCATTTTTTCTTATTCCAACTGACTATTCAAGATTTTTTTTTCATTTCTTTTCGCCCACACTTCACTTTTACTTCCTATTTTAACATTCCTAAAACTTCCTCACATGTAAAGTTAAAGTCATCTTTTGAATGTGTCATTCATTAAAACCCCCATCATTCGGGCTTCTTTGCAAGCTGAAAAAGTTGTGATATGCGTAATCATCATTCAAAAACGTTTCATAATTTGCAAGAGAATTATTACGAATATAAAATATTTTGCAAGTCTGCATTGATGGAATGAACAGAAGCAAATCGAACTAATTGAATTCAAAGTAAATACAATCAGAAGAACGATTAAAAAAATATAAAATCAGAAAAAATTGGAATTTGAGAGTAAAAATATTGAAAATTGAAAATTCCATACACTCTGACGCGAGCTTGCACAATTTCAACTTGAAAAAAATGTTGTGTTGAACTTTTGAGCTTGAGCTAGCTTTCATTATTGTAAAATATTGCTTATCTAAACTTTTTTTGAGGTAAAGAATATTATTTTAATTGGATAGAATATTTTCGTCTTCAGAATTTAATCTTTGCTTCTAAAAATTTTCTCTCGCCCATGAGCGTTCATTAGATTTTTTTGAAGACAAGTGCCTCCAATTCCTAGAATCAAAAGTACAAAAATACATATTTTTCACTCCATTTTTCATTCAGAGAGTGCCAGACATTTTCTTTCCTTGCATTTCGCGTGACATTACGGTACGTGGGCGCTTGGTTTTTCGGATACAATTGAACAAAATTTTAATGTAGACTTCAAAAAACGCGACTTTTTTGCGTTGGTTCATTGTTATTCCGTGTGGTTGGGTGCTTATCTTGTTGTTCTTGCAATTTCGTCCTTTTTTGCGTATATTTCTCATTTCCCTTTCTTGCTCCGCCCATTTTAATTGGGTGAGTGTATTTAAAGGAGGGCTATTAGTTGAGGTTATTCAGACAAATATTCGTTAATCATTCTGTTATCGACTCTAATTATTCACGTCTCATTTCCATAATCTTTTTTGTTTTAAAATGAATTAGAAAATCTTAAACCTTGCTCCCGATTCAGATGAACCCGAAAGTTATAAGAACGCTCAAAAGTTTCAATTTTTCTAAAGGTCTTTTAGCGCGAAACGCTCCTGAAATCTTCTAATTTGTTTCTACGTAATAAGAACCCGAAAGTTATAAGAACGCTCAAAAGTTTCAATTTTTTCTAAAGGTCTTTTAGCGCGAAACGCTCCTGAAATCTTCTAATTTGTTTATACGTAATAAAAACAGCTGAAAGTGATTTTCAAACATGTTTGAAACAAGTAATTCCAGTTCTACAAGAAAATGCGGACGTTTTTGGCCTTTTTGCTCCTTTTCGTCGCCGTCTATGGGTACGTCTTGCCGGAAAACTACGAGTCCAAGCCGATTTGGCCCGTCAGGCTACGACCAGGATTTCCATGTCTGTTTTTTTCACTGCTTTTTGAAAGTAACTGGAGCAAATAAATTGAAAACAAGTAAAAGGGATCAAAAAAATTAAAAAAATTTATTGTAGAAGCATATTTTTCTGAAAAAAATGAAGGAAGAGGAAGCTTAAAAAAATCATTATTCTGGAGCAAGTTCGAAAAAAGCATTTTTAAGCTTCTTCTCTTTATTCTCTATGAGTCAGGAGGAGTTTCTTAGTTTTCCAAACTTTACAGCTATTTTTTTCTTGCAAAGGCATATAGATTTTTTTCATTTTGTTCAAAAATTAAGACAGTTTTTTTCCGCTCCAATGATGATAAGACTTGAATAATTGAAGATAACTTCCTTCTATTATTTTTTGTTGGCATCATTACTTAGAATTACCAGATGATAAACAGACTTGTTAATAAGTTCATAATGATTAATAATTTCCGAAAAACCTTGCTGATGACACAAAAAGTTATGAAACAGGTAATAGAATTATAAGAGATGACTGGTTTTCCTTCAAGTATGATAATCTTCAAAAAAAAAACTTTGAAACGAACTTTTTTCCAGGGCTAGCCCCGAAAAGCGCCGATTTTGACGACTACCAGTCCAGAATGCACAAGAAACGTTAGTTTTTTTCATCAAAAAAATCTAAAAAAATTTTGATTCAAATTTTTCAGAATTTTGGGGCGATCCGAAGCTGGGCGATGAGATCTTCCCGTGGGGAATGGGCAAATAAGAGGAAAAAAACTTGAAAAACTTGGGAATAATTTTTGACAAATGTATTGAATAAAAGAGCTTTTTATGTTGTTCATGTTCTGTTTTTTTTTGCGAAAAAAATGTTTTTATATCATATTTTTTTCATATCATTTTGCTATAATCCATTTTTTTGTAGTAAGAGTCATGACTTATGTGGACATATAAAAAAGATTTTTTTTTGAAATTTCGCCTTTAGGGGGAAATTTCTGGGAAAAAAATATTTGAATTTATTCAAAGTCTGTTTCCAATAACTTAAAGAGCAGAAATACTTCAATTTGATATCAATTTTTTTCACAAAAACGTCAGACAAAAATCAAATTTTCAAATTTCTACTCGGAATTTCAATTTCGATAACAATTTTTATATAGTTTTTTTGACATTTTGTTCATTTTTTTCTGCTACTGATACGAGTTCTATGGAGATTCCAATGAAAATCTAGACTTCAATCCAAAAAATCTTTTTCCGCCTAGACTTACCTGCATGTTTTTCTGTCACTCATCCAATGTTCGGTGTTTCAAAATCGTTTTTTGTTACAATCTCCCTCAAACCTACGCTTCTTTTCTGCTTAGAACCTGGAAAACAGTAAAAAAGCAATAAATTACCCCTAGAAAAGTGTAGGAACAATTGTTAGGTGCACTTTTTCCTTCTGTTCCGGAATGATAAACGATTCTCCGTTCCCTTCGCGGGGTTCGTTCCATTTTTTCTTCCCTGCTCGTTCGCGATGTTCCTTCTGCTGTACTTATTCAACTTTTCCGCAATTTTCTTCGTCAGTTGCGAAATCGATGAAACGAGCTTCGCGACCGTGAGGCAATGGACGTCGATTCAGCCGTTTATTTCGAATTATGTGTTCAACAAAGTCTGCTGCTCCAAGGCGAAGCAAGTTTTGCGGCGTATTCAAAAAGAATTGTCATTTTCAGTCAGTCGACCATTCTTTCTGAACCAAATGAGCGTTACCGATCCAAATATCTGAAAAGTTGTCGCCGTTTCCGACACTCACGGTTTTCAACGACGATTTGGAAAAGTTGATGAGCGATGTAATTATTTTTCAGCCAATTCATGGCTGGCTTGTGAGAATCTGAAAAAATACCTTGAAAAAAAACCGGGTGATTTTGGAAGCCGTAGAAAATTTCAAATGTGTTTGTGTTCGAAGCCAGCCGTGAACAGACTATAAACAAATCCCAAGAATTTTCCTACGTTTTTATAGCCCGAGTACAACAATGGCGATGTTTTCATCCATGCTGGCGATTTTACCGATTTTGGGGAAAGTGAGGAACTTGTCAGGTTCAATGAACTTTTGGGTGAGTTAAAAACGGGAAAAGATCTCAGAAAAATATATTTAAAAGATCTTTCCACGTCATTTTTGCTTTCTTTTCGTTTATTTCTGTAAAAAATTATCTGAAAAAAATGGTTAAAAACGCGTTTAACGTCTTTTCCATCGGCCTAGGAGCTTTTACGGATTTTTGAGCTGCTTTTGAGGATTTTTAGAAAAAATTTCCCACGTATGAAGCTTCTGAGAGAAAAAAGAAGGTCACCAGAAAAACATTTTTTTTTCAGGAAAGCTCAACTTTACACACAAAATAGTGGTGGCCGGAAATCACGAGCTTGGTTTCGACCCAGTTGAAGATTTATCGCAAAGATCTTTTCTTGACTCCGGTAGAGGAACCATCAATGGCTATTCGCTTTTGACCAATGCTGTATATCTTCATGACGACTTTCTTACGGTATCAAATCTGGTGATACGGAGTTACCTTTTTCTCTAACAAAAATGAGAGTCTACCCCGCAGTGAACCCCGAAAAAAGTGAACTTTTCGTTGATTTTCGCGCTGCACCCCGCGTTGGAATTGAGTGGGGTGAACCCTTGGGGCAACCGGTCGGAAATATAGCTGATTCACGGCCAGCTTGGGGCACTAAGAAGGCGTGTCCTTTCTGCGCTCTCCACGAGCCAGGTTACACTGCGGGGGCCAACGAAAGTTCGACGCGTGTGAACCGCAACTTTTTTTTAGAGTTGCGCTCAATTTGCGGACTTTGAATAAAGCAGTTAACATTTCTCCAATTTCCCAATGTTCTTTTTTAATTTTCATCATTTTTCACCGCAAAATAAAACGAATTCCGGTCCACAGAACCTTTTCTTCGATGCCCGTGACGTGTCTCGCGCAGCGTAGGGAAGATTCTTGGAAGGTTTCTCGAACTTTTTAAATTGTTTTAGGTCGGAGTCAAACCAATAAAAAATTGTGACAAGCTAGCGCGAAAAGAGCTGTACCACTTTGATTCCATTTTGACCTGAAAAAAAGTTTGATTTCAGATCGACGGCGTCAAAGTTCTTCGGCACGCCCTACCATTTTCTGAAAGGCTTTCCCTTTTATGTGCACCGGCTCGACGAAAAAGAGCTCCGAGTTTGGAATGTCATACCGAGAGACGTTGATGTTTTGATCACCCACACGCCTCCGTTAGGTTGAACTTTTTTTGTTTCAAAAATCGATTTATTCAGGAATTCTGGACGTCTTTGCAAAAGAAGGTCGCTGGGGATCAAATAAGCTTCTGTGGAAAGTTTTGAAATTCAAACCGGAGTGGGTTTTTTCGGAATTTATCAAATTTGAAAGTTTCAGGTTTTTTTTTTGAAATCACACGAAAATACGATATTGGAATAAACCAACAACAACTGATACTTTTATACTTTTTATCTTTTTAAAAATCGAAAAGTTATCAAGAAATTTTCTATACGTAAATTGACGATTCAATGGATATCTGTAGTTTTTGGTACAATAAATGAAATAAAATGTAGTAAAGCAAGGGAAAAAAAAATATATTGAGAATGTAAGATTCGAAATTCAAAAATATAATTTTTTTTTGCTGAAAAGTTTGGCTTTTTTCGAGCCTCGGTTTCATTTTTCATTTCTCTTTTTGAAAGAAGGATATTTTTTTACACCGTAATCTTGCCGTTTTCAAAAATTTTCAAGCTAAATCGTGTTCGAAAATAAAGAAAAAACAAAAAATTAGACAATTTTAGGTTCCACGTGTTCGGCCATGTACATGCCGGGTATGGTGCCATCAAAAGCAACGATACGGTTTCAATTTTTTTTGAAAATTATCAAAATATTCTCGAGTTTTCCAGACTTTCATCAATGCCGCCTTGACGAAGCCTATTTTCCCACCGATAGGCCTTGATCCCGAGAGAAAACCTTTCGTTTTTTATGTCCGTCGTAGAATTGTCGAAAAAAATCAACTCGGTTGACTTTTTGATTAGTTTTTCTCATAAATTTGTCTTTTCCTGCCTTTTTGAAACTTTTTAATTGTTCGTTTAATTATTTCGATTGTTGGATTCTAGAGAATAAACTTTAGTTTATAAAAAAGTTTGGTTTCTCGATTTCTTGGATGTCCGATTCCAGAAAGTTTGTTTGAAAAAAAGGCAGGAGATAAATGTAGAAATGGCATGATATTTTGGAAAAGGTGATTCTTAAAATTTTCGGTAGTATGAAAAAAAAAAGCTAGCGAATTTTAAAACGGGGACTTTCCGATTTTTTCATATTACCAGGGAACTTTCCGACGGCCACCTTTCCGACCTTTTTCCCTTATAATTTTTTTGGTTTATAAAACATCTATTCACATTTTTTTTTTTTTGATTTTATTATGATCCAACTACCTACTTTATAAAGAAAGATTCAAAACGGAGAATTTATCGAAAAAAAGTCGGAAAGAGATTCGTCGGAAAATTCCCTAGCTGCATGAAAGAATTGGAAAATTCGCCGTTCGATTTTTCGCTGGTCTTTTTTTTCATACGACCAAAATTTTACATAAATTTTAGTATTTCAATTTGTTATAGTCTGTTCAGATTTTGAATGTCAAGTCGTCGCTCGAGCTCCGCCCCTAATGACGTGATAAACCAATCAGAGAGCGAGCCATCCACAGAGTGTTTTTGAATGACGTCATTGCACTTGACATTAAACATCTGAACAGACTATAATCTATAAAAAAAACAGTTTCGTTCGCAGGAAACCGAGGAGTAAAAGTGCATTGAATGTTCTTCCGAAAAGTGTAAAAAAAAGTCGGTTCTTTTTTTTTCTTCTGCTCCAAAATGATTAATGACGGTCCTTGCTTCCCTTCTCTTTCTCTCAAATTTTTCCATTGCTCGTGATGATCCGTCTGTTGCTTTTATGCAACATTTTTGCTCTTCATTCCGTTTACGGTAATGATAGCACTGTTGCCCAGGCAAACAACCAGTGGGAGTCAATTCAACCGATTCTTTCGAATTATGATTTGAATCGAACCTGCTGCTCGGATGAGTAAGTCTTTTCCAATTTTTGCTGTCGTCATGATTCCTGATTTTTTCATTATTTTAAAAATCGCAGCTCTTATTGGTCATGAATTTCGAGGTTTCTTATTCGAATTGGATAACTTTTTTCAAAAAGATATCAATCACAGGAGACACGGAGACAATGCCGACATTCACGATTCAATTTTTCTAATAATAATGCTCTTTTTTTGAAGATTTTTTTCAAATACTGCTTTTTAAAGATTCTAAAAAAGATCAGAAATTCAAAAACTCTTCATAAAAATTAATTTGTTTGAAAGTTTAAAATTGACAAATTTCTAATAGTTTACTTTTCAGCCAATCTTCTATTTCTGCCGAACCGGACTACGAATATCCATATAAACACTTAAAAGTTGTTGTCGTCTCCGACACACACAAAGTTAACCAACAGTTTCAATTGTTGATGGATGAAGTAATTGATTAAAAAACGTTTTTTTATAAATTTTTTTTACAGCCCGAATACAACAAAGGCGATGTTTTTATTCACGCAGGGGACTTCACAAGTCTTGGGACAAGCGATGAAATTGTCAAGTTCAATACTTTTCTGGGTAAGCTTACTTATAAGCGGTAAACGTTAAAATCTTATAAATTTGTTTCGATTTCAAATAAAAAATTTTTCTGTACTTTTGCAAAATTTTAAATGGAAACGAAAAATTGTAATTCAGGAAAACTCAAGTTCCGACACAAGTTGGTCGTAGCGGGTCATCGGGAACTTGGTTTCGACCCAGTTGAAGACCTTTCTCTGAGAGCTGGAGATAGAACCGGTCGAGGAACTAAAAATGGCTTCAAATATTTGACCAATGCCCGTTATCTTCACGATGAGGCTGTGGTGGTACGTTTTTTTTTAATCAGTTTTCTTGGCAAAAAAAAAATTACATAAGCTGATAAAAAAAGCCTTTTTCACTTATATGCATATTTTCTCATCAATGATTCTCAGGTTCGAAATAAATATAACGCATGAAACTCTTTTTCATTCAAACATAGTTTTTGGAAAAGCACAGAAGGGCTAAAAACAGGTTCAAAAGGAAAAAAAAGAGACTAATAAAATTATAACGCATTTGAAGAAAGTTTTTCGACTCAAAAAGCAAAAAAAAAAGCCAGAATTCTGACGCGTGCCTGAGTTAGAAAATTGAGAATCAGAATGAAACACTTCTTGGCTTTCAGAAGTTTAAGTCAGCATTATTAATCGCATATTCAAGGTTATGGAGTTCTAGATCGACGGCGTCAAGTTCTTCGGAACGCCGTACCATTTCCAGTCGGGTTATCCGTTTTACCTCGACCGGAATAACAAGAGAGAGCTTCGGGCTTGGAATTCGATTCCCAGAGATGTCGATGTGCTGATCACTCACTCGCCTCCATTAGGTTTCATGTTTCTGGCTTGCTTTCATTTTGAAAACCGTCCAGGAATTCTCGACTTTGATGGAAAGGACCATTGGGGCTCACACACTCTTCTGTGGAAAGATTTTCAGTTCAAACCGCAGTGAGTAAAGAACAAATATTCATTTCTTCTTCTTATTTTCGATTCCACGTGTTTGGCAACATACTCGCCGATTATGGCTCCATACAAAGCAACTATACGGTTTGAATTTGATTGATATTATTAACCTTCGTTTTTTTTTCCAGACCTTCATCAACGCTGCTTTGGAAAAGCCCTATTCCAATTCATACTATCATGGAACCGACAGAAAACCTTTCGTTTTTTATGTCCGTAGTAAAAACTGAAAGACGAGCGGTTTCTCGCTCAGAGACTCTTTAGTTTTTTGAACTCTGTTCTCTCATCGATTTTTCTCTTCAATGACAATTTCTTCGTAGTGATTTTTTTTTATCAAATTTCATTTAGTTTTCAATTTTCGAAAATTTATTCAGTTTCAGGCTCTTTATATATGTTTTTATCGTTAGAAAGAATTTTTTTATTTCAATAAAAAAAATTTTTCAGACGTCATGTGTTTCAAAGAAATACTAACATCGCCGGCAATCAATCTCTCGTCTTTTTCACAGATTCTCTAGTTTGTAGTCCAATTCAAGAAAAAAACCAAACATGTCTGGTCAAATTGATCATAAAGAAAGAAGGCGATGATTGATAAAAAGATAAGGGCCGCGATGGCAGTTCTGGCAACATCGGCCCTTGGTCAAACCGAAAACTATTGGATTTCACAAATTTTTTTTTCTCTTCATTTTTCTTTCCATTGAAATTTTAGCGTTCGAACCATGAAAAGCTTAGTTTTTTTTCAGTTCATTTTCATCATTAACTTTGATTTCTTTGAAAAATATTTTGGGAATATCAATTTTCAACACGCAGACTCGGACTTTTTCAATATTTTCTTCTTCTTCATATTTTTTTTCAATTGAAAATTTTGTGTTTGATCCATGAAAAATGCTTGGTTTTATCAAGCTGGTTTTTTTACTTACGACTGATAGAATTGGTTTCCCTGTGAAATTATGGGAATCTGAATTTTCAACTGAAAAAAACACGGAAAAAAGAAAAAAATCTGCTTTTATCAGTTAATTTTTTTAATTCAAATCCTATCAAGTTTTCTTTAAACTTTCCATATGTTTTTCAAAAAAATTTTTATCAGCCTTTTTAATTTTTCGTTCATTGATCATTTCTTATCAAAAAATATGAGAAAAAAATAGTTCGTGATACTTAAATTTGATTGAAAAATTCGGAAAAAGCACACGAAAATTCAACTTTTCCCTTTATCTTCTCCAAGTAAAGTTCCAAAAATTTAATATTTTCAGAAAATAAAAAAATGACGGAAGCCCCTGAAGAGACTCCAAGCCGGACCATGGCTCAGGTCATGAAGTTTCTACAGAAAACTGCTGATGTGAGTTTTTTAAGTTTTTGCTTTGATAAAATTTGATGTTCTAAGGCCAACAATATAACCGACCTGACAGACATTACCTTGGCGAAGATTCTGACCGACAGCGACTCTTTGAAACACTTGAGGGACCAGTTTCACTATCCAAAGTGCGCAACTCTGCCTGATGGTAGGAAAATTTCATTTATTTTTTAGTTTCATGAATCCTTCTTTTTTAACTATGATTTTTCTCATTAGCTTTTTTGAAAATTAGTGAAGTGCTGAGAGAACAAGAGAGCACAGACAGGGCAGACTATTCCAAGCCAAGTCGAGTTGATCACATGTTTACGTTTACATTGGATTTTTAACTAGAAACTATTTTTTTTCGGTCGCAATCAAAATGGCTCGAAGCGTCACGTTTAAGTTGTAGTTGCATTAAAAAAAAAAAATTTACCTCGCTTTTTTATGCCTCGGTGCGTAAGTCGTTTTTGGTCCGGCGCGTCTTATTGCACGTTCAGCAAGTCTAAGTATCTCAATAGGCTTTCAAGTAGAATGTTTATAGGAGAGGATTACGTAGAAATGAAGAGTTTCTTCTAGAATCCATTTTTCAGTCGACCCCTCTCTAGTGGACCCTAACAGAGATAGCATCTACTTGTGCGGGAATTCGCTTGGGCTCATGCCCAAGCTCACCGAAAAGCTCATGCTCGAGCAACTAGATCAGTGGGCCAAGCTGTGAGTCTTATTTATTCAAATTTGAATAAACTAGTGGTCATTTGAATATTCAGAGGAGTATTCGGACATTTGAAATCGACCTTACCTTGGGCTCACGCCGATGAATATTGTCTTGAAGACGTCGGAAGGCTCGTCGGAGCTTCCAAAGACGAAGTCGCCGTTTGTAATGGCCTCACGATTAATATTCATGTTCTTTTGGTAATTTTTTTTCAGTCAAAATTTTGAAATATTTTAAAATAATGACTCCATTGATAAACTAAACTGATGAATTCGAAGACGGAGACATAGCGGAAGCCGTTGTCGTCAACTTTAAGTGATCCCTCAAGAAAAAAAAAACTCCACTAGAGTGACCACTTAAAGAAAACCGAGTGCTTGATGAAGGATGCTTGATCGGTCCTCTTAAATGACCACTTCAAAAAATAATTTCCGCTAGAGTGGCCACTTAAAAAGGACCGAGTGCTTGATGAGGGATGCTTGTTCGGTCCTCTTAAGTGATCCCTCAAGAAAAAAAAAAACTTCACTAGAGTTACCACTTAAAGAAAACCGAGTGCTTGATGAAGGATGCTTAATCGGTCCTTTTAAGCGACCACTTCAAAAAAAAACTCCGCTAGAGAGATTACTTCAATTAGACTGGCTATTTCAAAACGCAAAGCGGACGCGTCGAGGAGGTTTCCAAGCTTCATAGTGGTCACTTTAGCGGCGTCAGAACTCTTAAATGATCCCTAGATACGCCCAGAAACGTCCGGAGCACTTCGGAAGGATTGTCGTTTCCAAGATTTTGGTCTCCAAGATTTTGGTTTCCAAGATTATGGGACTTTAGATCTGCGTACACAAGATTACGGTCCTCGAGATTTGCGGACTTGAGATTTTGTCGTACCATCCGGTTTCGTTTATCAATGGAGCAAACAAACCACAGTTTTTTCAATTTTTTTAAATTTTAGTTTGCAGCCAATCTATCTCACAAATTAGAAAAAAAAGTCGTGCTTTTCAGGTATTTTTTCTCATAATTTAATTTTCAGAGCGCCTTCTACAAACCAACCGAAGAACGACATCAGATTCTACTGGAATCAAAGGCCTTCCCATCCGACCATTACGCCATCGAGTCACAAATCAAACTCAATGGGAGAAATGTCGAAGAAAGCATGGTTTTCATCCCGGAAAAATAAACTTTCATGACTTAACCTATGATTGAAGGTCTGCCTGGAGCCACGAGAAGGAGAATACACTCTCAGGACAGAGGATATTCTTGAGCATATCGAGAAAAATGGCGATAAAATCGCCGTCATCTTTTTGAGTGGGATTCAGTACTACACCGGGCAGCTTTTCGATATTAAAGCCATCACCGAAGCTGGCCATAGAAAGGTTTGTCTTATTTTCATTACTTGGAATCCTTCAGGAAGTTAGTTAGAAAATATTTTTTTAAATTTTCAATGGGAAAAATGATGATTTAATAAAAATTTTCGAAAATTTAAACTTCATTTGTTTTCACAATCTTGATGTTAACCTGTAATATTTGGAT
Organism: Caenorhabditis auriculariae; assembly: GCA_904845305.1. Lineage (NCBI taxonomy): Eukaryota > Metazoa > Nematoda > Chromadorea > Rhabditida > Rhabditidae > Caenorhabditis > Caenorhabditis auriculariae. Next base: position 67,209 of record CAJGYM010000013.1, on the reverse strand, counting down.
AAATTCAGAGCTTGAACTTTTTTTTAGGAAAACCAAAGTGGTCACTGGAGGGGCTTTTCAAGCTCCCCTATAAGGTGCACTAAAGCTTTTCAAAGTGGCCACTCTAGTGGTCCCTAAAGGCCTCAAACTTTCAAATCAGAACAAAAAACTAAACGACCACTATAGGGACCACTTAAGCTTCAGGGGCTGAGGGATCTGATTTTCAATTTTTAAAGAGACCACTTAAATTTTAGCCCTCTAGGGAGCACTATTTTGCCCACTATAGGCCTTTCTTTTTCTTAAACCCCTATAGTGACCACTCTGACGTTCCTAAGGATTTCAATAAAATCAAAGAATTTTTGACAATTTTTTCCAGGGCTGCCTGGTCGGCTGGGACCTTGCTCATGCCTACGGAAACGTTCCTCTCCATTTGCACTGGTGGGACGTCGATTTCGCCTGCTGGTGCAGTTATAAATACGGCTGTACCGGCGCCGGTGGCCTGGCCGGTCTTTTTGTTCACGAGAGGTTGAGATTCTCAAAAATTCCGGCCCAAAAAAGGGATTTTCAGGTTCAAAACTGACCAGCGACTGAGGATGCTCGGCTGGTGGAGCCACAAAATGTCGACCCGATTCGAAATGAGCAATCGTGAGATTTTTCGACCTTCAGAAAATTCAAATTGATCTTGAGTCTGAATTTCGTTTTTTTAGACTTTTTGAGTACTAATCGTAAATGTAGAAAATTCATCAAAAACTGAAAAAGCCTAAGTGGTCCCTACAGGGATTTTTAAATTACGATTTGAAAGGTAAAAAGAAAAAGTTAATCTATTTTTTCATGGCGTGTTCATCGGACAAAACGAAAATTGCTTCGAAACGCAAAACATTGCTCCAAAACAAAAATTAGTACTGTTTTTGAGCAACTTTGGCGCACCGATGAACACAATTTTTCGTTTCGAAGCATGTTCCGTCTCTCCAATGAACACGCCATCATTCATTCACGGCGACACCAAATCGACGCCACACTCACCATAACGGCGGAAAATAAAATGTGTTGTACGCAATGCACGCGATGCATAAAAAGCGACGCGTAAAAAGCGAGATTGAACGTTTATAGTAAATAAAATCAATTTTATGGCTGGTATTCACCCAGAGATCGCCGGAAAAATTTCTAAAATATAATTATTCAAAAAAAAGATCATTGAAGAAGTGGAAATGCTTCTTCTAATAAAGTATATAAAATAAAAAAACCCTTGAGTGATCACTTTTTGCAAGTTTTATTAAGAAGGGCTAAAGTGTTCCCTAAAAGCGGAGTCTTCAAGGGCATCAAGTTGCCCCTATAGGGACCGCTCTGGAGTGAACTCTTTTTCTCCCGGCGACTCTCTCATTTTCACGGCCTATTTTTTTAAATCGGCGAGAAAAAAAGAGCGCAGAGAAATAGGGAATGTTCCAAGTGGCCGAAATTCGAATCTTACGTGTGTTTTTGGCTCTAAAAGATTCAAAATTTTGAAAAATCACCTTCAAAACTGGAATTTTGATTCTAAAGACTTTAATTTAGGCTACTGAAATTCTCAATTTTTTTCTGATTTAGGAGCAACTTATTTTCTAACAAATATCGCCCTTTTAGGTTTTTCGTTAGAAATTATAAATGTTTTTACTCAATTCCAGAAATATCCTATAAATAACTTAATTTTTTTCCAGAACTAGACCTAGATGAAGGCGCATCCGGCTATCGGATTAGTAATCCGCCAATACACCTCGTCGTTCCTCTTAAAGCAAGCTTGGAGGTCATTTTTCAGCCCTGAAAACATAATAATGGTATCCAGGTGTTCAAAATGACGTCGATGGAAGATTTGCGGAAAAGATCTTGCTATTTGACGGGTTATTTGGAGTTCCTGGTCAAGCATTTCTTCGACAAGGACTCGGAACATCGGTCAGTTGGGCTTTTAGAATGGCTCGATGCGTCGCGGTCGCGTTGCGGTCAGAATCAACTGAATAAAAAATCGGTGCCTGAGTGTCGAGTAGGCTCCGCCCCTATTGGCGCAATGAACCAATCAGAGAGCGAGCCATCCATGGAGTGTTTTTGAATGACGTCATTCTACTTGAAATTCAAAATCTGAACAGACTATAGTTTGCTTTGATGCTTCCCAGCGATCTTGCTTAAAAGTCGTTTTGGATCGGGCGCACTTTAAAGCGGTATCTTCGCTTTTTTCAGGCATTCCGAATCTAATCAGGAGCTTCTTAAGATCGAAAAAATGTGGTAAGAGATACTTTTTTTAAATCAGTATAATTGAAACAGTCGCTTTTGAACGCAGTACTTTGAAAAAATTTCCTCAAAGTTTGAAACTTCAGAGCCGGCAAGATCAGCGTGAAAATCATTACCCCATCGGAATTCAACGAAAGAGGATGCCAACTTTCGCTGAAATTCGACGTCCCTATTGATGTGATCTACAAGGAGCTGGTCAAACGCGGTGTGGCGGTCGGTGATAATTCTTGAAATTGAAATAAATATATTTTATTATTGCTGTGTTCATTTCGATTCCGCGAAACGCAAAAAGATCTCTGACTCTCCAAAATTTAGTGATCTTTTCCTTTCTCTAACGGGTATTTTGCATTTCGCGGAATCAAATTGAACACGGCATAAGATTTAGTACAGGAAATAATGAAACAGAAGGAAAATAGTGTTACCTGGAACACCGTTTTTTTTTCGCACAACCTCTTGGGAGGTGTTCGGCTCCTTCTTCAAGTGGTCATTTGAGAAAAACCCCCACTTGAGGGACCACTTTAAAGGAACCGGCAGCTTCGTTTTTTTTTTTTGCGATGTATTATTGATTTTTGGTCTCGCGTCTGCTAGCTTTTTCGCAAATCTGATATTTTTAAAAATTTATCAAACTTTGGAAAAAAATTTTGAAAGTTTTTCTCTTCTCGTAAACTTGCAAAATGTTCAATAACTTGATTTTCAGGTCGACAAACGCTACCCCGACGTGATCCGAGTTGCGCCGGTTCACCTCTACAACAACTACGTCGACGTTCGACGATTCATCGACGCTCTTCTGAATTCCTGCGCCTTCGTCGAACAGCAATCGGCGTGAAATTGATGAATGTAGAAAAATATTCAATAAATAGTTCTAATTTTGTGAAAAAATTCATTCAGGCAGTGTGAGGTATGATAAAAACATATGTGTAGGTATATTCCATTCACCGCAATTTGAAAGTGTCTGCGTCTCTCTGTTCCCTCACCGAGGTCAGAGAAACATAAAAATAGCACATCAACATGAGAGGGTCGCCGAGAAACGAGGAGGGTGCAGAGAAAAACAGCAGCTTCAAGTCGCGAAAAATGGAGATGAATAATAAAGCGATTGGGAACATTCACCGTTTTCTTGGGCCAATTATTGATCATTCTGGTGAGACAGTGCGTGAAATTAAGAGGTTCAGAGTCTCTATACATCTTTTTGTCAAAGTTATGAAAAATTTCAGACGTCTTTTACAACTTGGCCCAAGCTAACGGTGAATGAAGTATGATTGAGATGTGTACAATTTAAGCTCGGTAGTATCGGGTGAGGTCGTGCCAGAAGCAGGACTTCATCGATTCGAACCGGTCAAAGCAGGGGACGTAGGACATGTCCAGTTGTTGGGGGTGGCCTGGAAATCAGAGAATCAAGACGTTTTTCAGAAAAATTTATGAAAAAACTAGGTTTCAAATCATTATTTCGAAACGTTTCCTGAACTTTTTTTTCTCGGACGTGCTCCGGTTTCTGGGCGATTCTAGGGATCACTTAAAGGCATAGGGGCAGTAAAAAACGGTGTTTCAGTTCAAAGCAGTATTTTGTAGAGATTTTCAGTGCAAATCGAACGGTGAACTTGGAAACGTACAGAAATTCCTAGTTTTGGAGAAAAAAAAATTCAAAGTCGGAGACAGGAAAGTTTGAGTTCCCGCGAAAAGAGCGCCTTGCAGTAAAGTCGCTCTATGGACAACAGGCTTCGCCATTTTTCGGATTTTCGCTTTTTTCTTCGTTTCTTTTAATTTTCAATTTTTTCTGTTGTCACCAGAGTTTTTTTCGTCAACAAAGCCTTCGATTCACGTATAATTTGCAAACTTTGATCGCAAAAAAGCTTTTCTGGTGAAAAATGATGATTTTACACAGGTTTCGATTGGGATAGCGATTATTTGTGTTTTCTTTATTATCAGTGTGCGTTTTCGGTTTTCTTAATCAATTTTTCAGAGAAGAAACCCTTAATTTGAAGCAGATAGCCGGTTATTTCATACAAAATGCGAGTCTAATAAGATGTCCGCAACATCGCGTGCACGGCTACTGTAAACAGTTGTCTGCATACCGATCCAAAGCTTTTTTCAAAATTAAAGGCGGGAAAGTAAAATCGCGTTTTTCTTCTAGAGTTGTCACATCTAGGGGGCGCAAAGCCCCGCCCCTTCACGCCACCAAAATGACGATTTTTTTGTTGCAAAAACGGTTTTGAGGCGTTTATACTAGCTAAAGTCCCACTTTAAAAATCAACTGTTTCTGAAAACCTATGTAATCGACAACGCTCTACAAGACTGAATATTTTTTTAAAACTATGTATTTTTTTCAAAAAAATAAGCGAAAAAAAGTAAGATTTAACACGAAAAAAACTGACAAGTTTCACAAAATCGTCGCGTTTCAGAAAAACCAAGTGAGGAACGCTTCTAAATTTTTAGTATGTTATACATTAACACTTTCTTTATTTTTGAGTGAAAATGAAAAATCTACCGACGCGAAAAATATTAAAGCTTGTAAAGTGACACCAAACTTTGAAGCTGAAATGCGAAAAAAATTTCAGCGACATGGTATACTTTTTATTTGATTTAAAAAAACTAACAGTGTGTCCAAGAATAAAAAAATTCAAAAATGAAAAATAATTATTGGGACAGCGAATCAAATTATATTTGAGTTTTACCAAAACCTCCTTTTTTTCGCCTGCCTCGTTGACGCATGAGAGAATAGGATCGCGTCTACATTTTTTTGATCAGGTTATTGAGCGTTCAAAAACTCTATCAATGAAAAAAATTATGAAAAATCGATCGACGCGAAAAAAATAACGGCTTTGAAATCCTCGAAAAAAATGGCAATTTTGAAATTTCGGAAGATTTCGTGCAAGTGTCCGTAGCAGTGTTTGCGTCAAACACACCGATGCGCCCTTTTAAATGTCGCAGGAGCCGTTTTTTTCGGAGTCAAATTGCACTTTTTTCCTGTTTTATTTCGAAATAACATTATTTTTTTCATTTTTTTCTTTTTTTCCAAATCGAATGATAATAATTTTTTTCTGAGTAGAAAAAAAGAAAAAAATAAGCTGAAAAAAATCCTTTTGACCTTTTTCTAGGTAGTTTTTTTGATATTTCATCAAAAACTTCTTATGAGGATTGTACAAAAGATTCATACCAAAACATGAGGCTCAGTTCGGACAACCTCTCAGAACAGAAAACCGATTTAAAAACGGTCCAGAAACGCGCAAAAACATTTAAAAAGAAAGCGTGCGGCAGCGGGTAAACCGTGAGATTTTGCCTCCAGTTGAACGCCGCGCGCGCTCGTTTTTTGGCCATAACTTTTTTCTTAGTGAACCTTTTTTCAAAAACTAAACGGATTATGAAAATGGACAGTCTCCCCTATCGAACAATGTGAAAAACATATTTTTTGAATCATTCTGAAGAAATGGCTTGCGGACCCTAGTCACATCTGTAATTTTTTCGAGTACACCATTCGATTCGCAATAAAAAACTGTATAAGATGCTGCTTTCACCTGAGACCCCATTTTTTACTGCCCCTATGCCTTTAGGAGTTCTGACGCTACTAAAGGGGTCACTAGAAATGCCCAGAAATGTCCGAGTCAAAATGAAGATTTCTCAAATATGACCATAGCTGATTCTAACCATCGAAAAAGGGTCCTAACACGAAAAGAGAGAGTATATCGTTGTTGGAGATCGCAGAGATTGAGAAAAAGCTGCGAAAGTCGTTTCGGGTCGGGCGCGCTTTTTCAAGTAACTCACCAAAGAATTATTTTTTTGAAAAATTAGACTCTTTTGTGGATTCAAGGTACTAGAACTCGATTGAAAGCAGAAAATAACTTTAAATTTTACGATCTAGGCTTAATTATTATATTTAGAAGTCTAAAATATTTTTTTGAAACTCACCCAATCGCTGATCGCAGAAAGACAAACACTTGGCTCCGGCCAAAGTCGTCGTCACTCCATTTCTAGCGCAGCAGTCACGGTGGTCACTGAATTTCGGGTTTCTTATGGACCAAAATCAGTTATTTTTGATCTCTGTGATTTTTGAAAAGTACTGAATATTTACTAGAGCATTTGGGAGGTTTTTCTAGGGATTTTTAAGGCCTTTAGGGGATTTTAAAGCGCTTCGGTTAGGCCTTTTGGAAATATAAAAGAGATTTTAGGAGTATACGTGATATTGGAAAGATTTTTAGGCCTTATGAAGATTTTTTGGCATTTTGAACATTTTTTAAAGGGATTTTTAGGCCTTCAGAACATTTTTTGAGGGGATTTTTAGGCCTTTTGAACATTTTTTGAAGGGATTTTTAGGCCTTTAGAACATTTTTTTTGAAGAAATTTTAAGCCTTTTCGAGATTCTAAAGGGACATTTCAAGCTTTTGTGAATAATTTTTAGCGTATTGATAAGATTCAAGCGGTTTCTTTCAGTAGAACTTGAAAAATATTCCGGTTTTTTTCAGTTTTTTTATTGCTCATAAAATTTCAAAATGAACAAAAAAATTATAACGTATCATTTTTGGATTAAAAATGAAGCTTACCGTCCCTGAGCCGCGCAGAATTGCATTTCCTTCATGGCTTCAAGAGGACAAGCGTCTTGTTTGAAGTACATGGCCGTCAGCTGAAAAATTATGAAAAATCATGAGAAATAAGTAGAAAAATAAAAAAAGACAACTATAAAGATTGAGAAAAAGGTACTTAGGAACGCCAGAGTGGTCCCTAGAGGGCCACCTCTACTTCCTTTTATAGAAGGCATTGAACATACTTGGAATAACCTCGGTTCGGCCGCAAACTGGGGGGATGGGGGCCTTGACAAAAAAATTTGGAAGGAGGGGGAACTTGACAAAAATTTTTGGTGTGCGAACTGAGATATTTTATTAAATGCACTATAAAAAGTTTTTCATCAAATCGAAAAGTTATTGTCATTTTGGGATTCAGCGTAGTCGATTTAGTCTAGAAACATGTGAAAAAAATTTAATTAGAGTTTTCTAAAATGGCCCCTCTAGCGGTCCCTAAACGTCATGTTCCCTTTCAAATGGGAAAAAAGACCCTATAGGGACCACTCAAGCTTTAAGGGCTTAAAAGTCAGAGCCTAAAGGGACCACCTAAACTTCAACCCTATAGGGGGCACTTCTTTGTCCACTGTAGGAGCTCTTTTTCAGAACCCCTATAGGGACCACTTAAGCTTTAAGGGCTTAGGGATCCACTCGGAACCCCTATAAGGATCACCTATTTTTACCCGAGTTATTTTTTGTCCCTAATCCCCGTAGGGACCCCTTTGGCGTCCCTGAGTGAAGGGCTCAAAAACCGTAGTCTTCCAAGGAAATTTCTAGATTTTCTGAAAAATATAACCCCTGACACTTCAAAAACATAGAATTTTTCTGAAAACTCCAGAAAACCCTAACCGATTGCTTGGTGAAAGCTCCGAAAGTGCATTTCGAGAGGCAAGCGTCGGGAAGCTTCCTGTCGATGCAGCACTCGTAGAAGGCCCGGTCTGGGTCCTGAAACGAATGCTCGAAAAAGCTACAGTATCCTCTGACGAACCACTGGTCCGCTGGCTTTTCGGTTCTCGGCGACAGTTCTGGAAACAAGTTCGATCTCTTCGCTCTCAGTGAGAGGCTCGCGGCGTCGGAGTCGCTCCATCGCCAATCTGAGGGGAATTTTTGATTTGTTTAAGTATTTAGGAACTAAGGAGAAGCTTGGAACCCAAGGAAGCGAAGCTAGGCGACTGAGAGAAGCTGAAGAGGTCACTAGAGGGGTTAAACTCAAGGAGTAACTTAAGGGATGAAGCTTGGAACAACGATGAAGCTTACAGAAAAGTTCATTTTACTGGGGAATTTTGAGAAATTTCTATCAGAAATTTCTTGAATTTACTAAAATCACAGCCTGGAAAAATCCTAGATTTCAAAAAGATCCTTCAAAGCCCAATAAAACCTCCAAAAACAATCAAATTAGGTCATTTCAAAAATTGTAGCCCCTTTTTTTGGAGGACTAGAAAGTTTTTGAAGGTGCTAAAATTTCTCAAAGTGAAATTATCTAAACGCTGCCTTATAATTTTCAAAAAAATAGTTTTTTTGTGAGGTTGACCGTGCAATTAACGACTGAAAATCACTATAAAGACCACTTGAAATTTCATCGCCTGCATTTTTAATAGAATATAAGTCTTACGTATGTCTATCGATGGGTTCGGCGCTATCTCTGAAATTTGTTTTTTTTTTCGTTTTAAAAAATGTTCTTGACTTTCAAAGCAAGTGTGCTCTACCGAGAATGTGGCAATTCTGTATTGAAAAGGATATTGAGCTAAAAAAGAAAGAAAAAAATAATAAAACTTCGAGAATTATTAATACGTTTACAATTTTTTTACAGGCTAATTGGATCTTAATGATGAATTTTTCTTATCAGTCGATGCGCAGCGAATTAACCGACCTCTCGCGGAGAACAACTCGGTCGGAAGTTTCTTCAGAGCTGGCTCCAGCGATAACGCGCATTCGGGTCCGCTTCGGCTGGTAGGATTTCGATCCTCGGGCTCTCATTCTGAAAAGTCATTTTTCAACATCACATACCATCTTTTTGCTTTTCACAGCGTTCTCAAACAAAGTGGAAAAACGTCAAAAAAAAAATTTTCGGCGCGAAATTTGAAATCTAAAGTACGCAGCCAAAGGCGATCGAACAAACAAGTTATCAACGTTGAATACTCAGTGTAATTTGTGACGTCATGTTATCCGAAGCGCGCACTTACCTTTTTTTATAAATTCAGAAACTTTGACGCCTCGCTCACCTTTCCTCACCCCATTGCCGTGCTTTTGAACTATGCGAAAATGTGGACAAAATTTAGAAAAAACGACGTTCCAAATTACAGCTTCACATCAAAGTTTTGGTCTCTGTTTCAAGCGAAAAAGTTGGAAATTTCGATTATTTTTTTTCAAATTCAGTTTTTCTTCACCTTGCAAGGAGTTGCATCCATAAGTTTTCATTCTGAGAATTATTTTTTTCAATAAATAACTTTGGAATGTTTTTTTCAAGCCTGTCAAGTCTGCAAAAAAAAGGCATAATTTTTAAGAATACGATGCTCCAAATTACAGTCGACGATTACCCTCAGTTTCAAGCCAGAAACAAGAGATCTTTGGTATTTTTTCAGTACCACCACCTCGCATCTTTCAATCACCTGTAACATCCGTAAGAACCGCATCCATAACTCCTCTGACAGCCGCAAGGGGCCGCAGGAGGGGCGTAAGCGGCTCCGCAAGTCGGCTGGTAGCCGCAAAGGCCGTTCGTGGCACACTGAAAATAAAAACTATTCTACATAAATTTCAAGCTTTCAAATGTCAGGGCTTATATCCCCGACTGTTTTTCTTGGAGCAGCTAGTGAGATTTTAAGCGAGCCTGACCAGGGCTGACCCTCCGATCATTCTCGGAGCCCGATCTAGCCCGGCCTTAGTGAGCCCTAAAGCAAAAAAGGAAGGGCCCGGTCCGAAGAGCGGGAATTTTCTGCTATTTTTCTTAAATTCCGCAGCCTTTGAAAGGGTTTGTGAGAGGGCCGGCCCGCCCGAACCAGCCTAAGTGAGCCCTAAAGCAAAAAGGGACGGCTCGGGCCGAAAAACAGGAACTTTTGACTTTTTTCTTGAATTCCGAAGCTAGTGAGTCTTTAAACGGGCTTGTAAGAGGGCTGACCCGCTGACCCTACCTAAAGCCTGACATGGCCCGCCTTAGGGAGCGCACAAGCAAGAGGGGGCTACGCGGCCCGAAGAGGGCAAAGTTTTGACTTATTTCTTGAATTCCGCAGCAAGGCAAGCTTGCACGAGGGCTGACCCGCCGTTCATTCTCTGAGCCCGACCTGGCCCGGCCTAAGTGAGCTCTCAAGCAGAAAAAAACCGGCCCGGCCCGAAGATCGAGAACTTTCGACTTTTTGTCTTGAATTCCACAACTGAGCCTTTAGGCAAGCTTGTACGGGGGCTAACCCTCCGGCCATTCTTAAAGCCCGATCTGGCCCGGCTTTTACAAGACCTCAAGCATAAAAAGGCCAGCCCGGCCCTAAGAGCACAAGTTTTTTCCAGTCCAATATAAGAATTTTTAGGACAAAAAAATCCCGTTTTTTTGGTTCTTTTTTTCACTCAAACATCAACAGAAACCATGAAAAAAATAAATAATTTTTAGTTCAATTCAAAATTTTTCATTCGAAGCCCCGGCTTCAAAAAAATAAGACCTAAAAGCCCTGGGCCGTCCTGACCCAGCCCGTCTATCCTACTTTTAAAATTTCTAAAACATACACAAATCTTGTTGTAAACGTGATTGAACGACAAACTACAACCAGATTTTTATAAGGATGATTATAAAGTTTTTTTCTCCCATCAGTTTCAGTTTCCAATCATTTCTGATTACGGCCCATCACAAACTCCATAAACCAATAATTACAGTCCAAACAACGTCAGTTTTCTCTTCTCCCTTTTGCATTCTCTGGGAGAAAAGTTCGCAATTAGAAACTCGTTTTTCGGGGTAAATATAAGCCAAAGTCGCAATGATTGCATGGTACTTTTGACCTTTTTTCGGTTTTTCTGTTTTCAAAACATGAAAAAGTAGGAACTAAAGTTTTGAAAAATGCACAGGAAAGCAAAAAAATAAGCCAAAACTGTTTCTAGAAAAGAAACTTCTAAAAAAATCCATGATTTATTATTGCTCATGTTAGCTCAGGATAAACAAAAATTACCTCGAAAGTACCGCTTGGAAGTGAAGCAAAAACCACCAAGAGCAGCGCTCCAGCCGTCTTCATTGTTCTGAAAGGAATTTCAGATTCATATCAACGAGCGTAAGTCGGTTTCGGTCGGGTGAAAGAAACAGGAGTTTTTTGCGGCCTCGAACTCAAAGAAAAAAAAATGAATGTTTCGGATATACCAGGGAAAATTTTAGAGATCACTTTAGGGTTTAGACGCTACAGTGGCCATTTAAGTGGCATCTTTAGAAGTCTAAGCGGTGTTACTCGGCCGCTGAAAACTACTAGAGTGGCCCCTTAGAAGCAAGATAGGGGCTTCTATAGTGGCCCCTTTAGTGTTCTCTCCAAAGAGGAACCCCTTAAGTGGCCACTACAGTTTTTCCAGTAGATTACAAAAGTTACAATAAACTCAATAAAAATCCAGCCAACATCAAGGAAAAACTCAAAAAAGTGAAAAATCTAAACTACAGTGTAGTTCCTCTATTCTATACCAAAGTAATTTCCGCGAAATGCAAAATTATCTCTGCCTCTCCAAAATTTAGTTATCTTTTTCTTTCTCTGACGGCCATATTGCATTTTGCGGAATAACTTTGAACAAGGCATAACTGAAAATAAAAGTCAGATATTCCTCAAGGTTATCGAGAACCGAGATTTCTTCGAAAAGAAAAGAAATGAAAGAAGTTTGACGAATGCCATGATCGTTTCGCTTGTAGTAAACAAACGGCCACGCCCCCCTCACAAAACTTTCTTCTTTCTCTTTTCCCGCAGAAGCCAGTGACCTTGGTGTCTACCCGGGTGAATCAGAATCAGAAATCGGAAAAAAACTCTTCGGCTATTGTTCTTTTAAGGCGTGACTGTCTGATTTGATTGGGAAATCAAAAAGACATGAAAAAACAGCCCCAGAAAGTTCCCTTGGAGAATCCTTAGAAGAAAGGTCAGTTTGGTTTGTGGTTAAGAATCTCTTAAAATTCGGTCAAAACGTTCCTTGGTGTACCAGAATGAGATTATGGGAGTCTGAACCTGCAAAACCTCCTATTTTTTGAGAAAACACACCTCAAAGTCCAAAAAAAATGGACTTTTTTTGGGGATTTGAGCCATAATTTCTCTAAAACTAGGAAGTTTTGCAGGGTGAGACTTTCAAAATATTTTTCGGGTACATCAAATAATGTTCTGACTAAGTTTTAGGAAATTCCCAATCGAAAATCAAACGACCTTCCTTGTCAGAAAGGGCATGAAAGGTCTTTAAAAAAAGGTGGGAAAAAGTTCTTTGAGCTCCTTTTTTATATCCTTAGAGAATTCATTTTTTTGGATCAGCTGAGATATTTTTTTAGAAGCTTTTTAGCTTATTTTTTTATTAGAGGAAGGGAAAAAAAGTGAAAAAGTTAGTGAAAAAAATTTTTTTGAGGAATCTTTAAAAAAATCTTTTTTTCCCCGAGTAAAAGGTTGGAACTTGTACGCTCTATGGATAATCAGTTTTGATGCTTTGGAATGACTCGATGCGTCGCGGTCGCGAGGCGGTTTAACAGAAAAAATTTCTAAAAAGTCTTTCATTATGATTTTATATGCATTAAGAGCAATGGGAACATTAGAAAAACATCCAAATCGCTTTGTCATAATCAAACTTTGAAACAGTGAAAAGCAGAAATCGAAAATGATAGCTAATTTTTCTGTTCCATATATTGGAAATAAGAACTTTTTAAAAACATGAATAATTCTAACCAAAGGAGCTGTCCTATAGAAGCTGTTTTTTTCTGTAACCCCTCTAGGGACCACTCTGGTGTTCACAAGAAAAAATAGCACTGGTATAACTTAAACTTGTCTTTTTCAACATATACAACGGATCGCTACCAAAAATCAAAGTAAAAATGAACGAAAACCGCCGAAAAGTGTCAGTGCAATTGCCCTCTGCCATTTGCAACAACAACAAGAAAGAAAAAGGAAAAAAAACATGGGAAGAATCAGAAAACTTTCCGGTTCTTCTCACAAGTTTTCACACTGGCAAATGACGTCCAGCTGTGATCAGAAACAAAATTGAAGGTAGCAGTTGTATTGATTGATTCGTTATTCATTTTTGAAAGGAAAGTCCTTGAGATACATTATTTTTCGATAAAAAAATGAAAAAAACGGACTGGAAACTCATAATTTGAATGAAAAATCACGAAAAAAATGGACCCAAATACCAACAAAAAGTCGCGAATTTTATAACAGTTCTTCTAATATAATTTGAAAAAAACCTCAACCATTTGAAGTTTACACTTTCAAAAAAACTCGCTTAAAAAGCACTTTTTTTATTTCAACCGTTTCTCTCATGAAATTAGCCCTTTTGGAACAGCAAATGATTCAATTTTTCCAACTGGAACTGGTTAACTTATGTACTAGTTGAATTGAAAGTGAAAAAAAGCACTTGAAATCTGAAAGAATTAGTTAAAATTATAGCCTTTTTCGTGACAATTTTGGGAAATTATCATGATAAAATGTTAAATCTGATGGTCACATAAAAACACAGAAAAGTTTTTATTCATTTTGAAAACCGATAAGAAATCGTGAAATTCTTGAATAAATAGACCTGGAAAAAGAACTTTTTTGTAAGAAAAAAACTTTATAACCAAACTGACCTGCCTTGAAACAAAGTTGCTGCCATGAATCGATCCATCTCACACTCCATTTCAAACGAGTTTAAAAAAACTGAAAATCTTCGAAATGCTTCTGAATAAAAATTTTTGATTATAAGTTTTCAAAAATTTAAAAAAATCGCACATTAGAGAATGCATTCATTTTTTTGGAGAGCGCGCAAAAGCTTCGTATAAACACTAGTTTATCTGAATATCATTAAAAAGTAGAATAAACTCAAAATAGAAAAAAAGCAAAGATTAATTAATTTTCAATGCGCTGTATACCGTATATTTATTGGTCTGTAGCACTTCTAGCCGTCTGGCGCCCTCATACTCTCTTTTGCTCCCTCGCTGGCTTCTCAAAATCAATAAATTTCACTTTATTCTTGATTTTTAAATTTAAATTTATTTTTTATTCAAAGTGATTTCCGCGAAATGTATAATAACCGTCAGAGAGTGAAAAATATAACCAAATTTCAAAAAGTTAGAGCTAATTTTGAAATTAACCTTGAATACGGCATAAATTGTCTTTTTATCTTCTTTTTTTTCGAGTTCAGTAACTTTCATACGGAAACAGTGTTGCATGACGGAACAGAAAAGCTTTTGTTGAATATTTTAAGTTTGTTTTAGCCATTTTTTTCTTTTTTGCTGCTTTTTAAAAGTTTTAATTGGGATTATCTAGATTATCAGGGCAGAGATTATCTAGCAAGAATGGAAACAAAAATGACTCTTGTGGCTTTTTGTACTCTTTTTTTCGTTTCTTATCGCTCTAGTTCAGAAATTATATCATGTATTTGGATTCAGATGGAAACTCCCGAACTGCCACACCTAGAACAAGGCGACTACATTAATGAATGTCCGTATTTTCTCTCATCCATTTCGACAACTTTCAATTCTATTTCAGACGCTGTAATAAGGCAATTGGGCAAAGGAGCAGCCGCGTGTGTTTTTGAAGTTAAAACAAATGTACATGTAAGCCTTTTCTCGATTAAATTGATAAATATATAAGTTCTTTTTATTCTGAAATTTGATATAGCTGTCTTTTTCAGGGAAGAGATTATTTCAGTGCCTTGAAGTTATTCTCTATGAATCATACCCATGTCTGGGAAACGGAATTGAATATTCTTCGTAAACTCAAACGAGATCCTTCTTTTCAGAGCAGGTTAGCCTTTTCTTTCTCTATTTCTTTCCAAAAAAATACAACACTTTAAAAGCTTGTAAATCTAATTTTTTTCCGTTTTTTAGATGTTTGATGAACGTTTTGGACTCGGGAAGTTTCCAAATCGATGCCACCCGTTATAACTATATTTCGTTTCCCTTACTCGGCAGCAGTCTTTTCGATGTTATGGTACCTTTTTATTTTCTTTTTTTCATTCATTGATAACCATTTTCAGTACCACGAATATAAAATCACCGAGACCGTCGCTCATTTCCTCAGTAAGTTTGAAACAAAGTTCAAGTGACCTTTTAAGCGAATTTTTTTCGTCTTAAAAGTTTTTCCAATCTTCTTTTTAAAAAAAATCATTTTTTTAGCTTCGTAGTCATCTTTTTTTATTAATCTTACTTTATTTTCAAAAACTCATTTTTTTTTCAAACAAAAAAAAATCAGAAAAAAAGCGCATTTTTTTTCAAAGAAATCTTTTTTTCAAAATCTTGTTTTTAGGGTCTTTTTTAAGCATTATCTTTTTTCAAGCTTTTTTAGTGCCTAAAAAAATAATTTTTTTAAACATGAGTTTATTTTACGAAAAATGTCGTCCAAGCTCCCTTTTCTCAAATTTTCTCAAGAAAAAGAACTTTTTGTCATCTTTTCTAATCCTTTTTTTCTGGACATTCACAAATACCATAAAAATTTGGGTCCTACAACGATATATCGCGATACGTGACTTTTTACGCGCGAATTTCAAAATTTTTCGTTTGAAAATGCCCAGTTATTTTTCAAAATTCAAAGTTTTCGCGTAAAAAGCGCTATCTTTTTTCGGAGCCCATTTTTTTACGGCTCCCGAAATCCTATTTTTCGAAGTCATTTTCAACGAATAACGCGTCAATTTTGAAACCACCGAAATCGATCAAGAATTTTTACTGGCCAAAATTCAAGGTTCCCATTTTAAGAAGAGGACATCAAAGAAATCGGCTGGCAAATCGCGTCGGCTTTACAATTTGTGCATTCCAAAAATATCATCCATGGCGACGTGAAACCGGAAAATGTCATGTTCGTAGACCCGGACGTTGTGGTTATTTTCCCTTAAAAGTCCCTAAGTATATATTTTTTCCAGCATTCTATTACTAACAGTGCTGTCCGATTACGTGATAATAGGATCAAACTCATCGATTTCAACGGTTCGATTGAAATGGACGGTGGGGTGTTTGGTCCGCAAAATTTCGTGGCCGTGTACGCGTAACTTGCACAGAAGTCAAACTGCAGCGCGCGTACATTTTAGAGAGCATGGTAAAATTGGAGAGCGCCAGTTTAACAGAAAACAGCAGGCGAGACAGTGTGAAGAACTTGGAGAGTACTAGTCTGGTCTCTCCACGTTTACCGTGCACTCTAAACGGATGCAGCGCATGAGCGCGTAGGGCCTCAGAAAGTGTGTAGAATGAGGAGAGTCAGATTCTGCTCTCTCCAAGTTTGCCATGCTCTCTAAGTGAAGGAGCAGATAAGCGCGCACGTCGTGAGAGAGTGTGTATAATGAGGAGAGTACTTGTCTGGTCTCTCCAAGTTTACCGTGCTCTCTAAACTGATCTGCACAGGTTGTGCGCAAAAAAGCAACACAGCCACGAATTTTTGCGGATTTAAAATTGATGCCTATAATCTCGAAATTATAGACGATTACTACATCACTGCCAAGAGCAAACTACAGACAATGCACTACCGCGCCCCGGAAGTGTGTTTAGGTTGGTTTCCAATCGCTTTACGGTCTTTTATATTGGCTAATTTTTCATGTGAATCTTGAGCTATTTTATGGAAAATTTTGAAAAACGCCCTACAGTAATCTATTTTAAAGGCGCATGCACAGAGGTAGACCGCGCGCATCGAAAAGAAGATGCGCGAGATTATGATCCTTTTATAGCGCTGTTTTTCTCTCGCACGGCGTTTTCGTTAGTGGGAAAAACACGAAAAAAGTAACAGGGCCTATTAAAGGCGCAGGACGCCGTATTGCCAGAGGTCTTTGAGACGAATCGAAATGTCTCTACATAAACGCAATTTTCTGCGCGAAAGCGGCGCAGTGCGTGCACACGACACGCGACACTTTACGGAGAAAAGTGGGCGTGGCGTCGTCGAAAAAACGCCGTGTTCCGCTATTAAAAAGGAACATTATCAAGCGCGAGTTCTTGACGCGAAATGGTACTGTGTTTGCGGTGGACTGCTTGACATTCGAAATCTGATCAGACTCCAGAAGGATCCGTCAGAAAATCAGAAGACAAATGTTGAGGCTCCGCGGTGAACACTCAAATCGACGTCTGGTCCTACGGCTGCCTCCTTTTCGAGATGTACTCCGGCGACGTCCTGTTCTCCTCGATCGAAGAGCCCGACCTCGTCAGCCAGTTCTACAAGACTTTCGGCGTCAGGATGCCATCCAATATGCTTCGGAAGGCTCAGGAAGTCGGGTGAGATTCGGCCATTTTTTTCTCCCAAAATTAGTAGTGGTCTACTAAAAGATCCCTCATAGGTACCTCAAAGAGTTTTCAGCAAATATTCTGGATATTATCAAAGAAAAAATGTTTTCCAGCAGTATCAATGTGAGACCTTCGCGCGGATCTTTCCGCCTTAGGGAGAGGATCGATTTGGAAACGGAAGCTCAGAATTTCGAGGTTTGTTTTGAAAATCCCTCGAAGTAGGCTTTTCAAGATAGAGAAACAGAAAAAAATCAAGAAACTTTGATAAACACTCAAATCGACGAAAGTAAGTTTGAGTCTATTATTATGACTCGGTCTAAATTCATTTTTCGACGATTTTTGAGAAATTTTTCACTAAATTCTTATTGAGTACTGTTTAAATTAGCAATGGTTTTCCATAAAATCCGTTTCTTTGCGAAAAAAAAAATCCATAGGATATTGAGAACTTAAAAACGGGGTAGGGTCTATAATTATGACGCGGTCTATATCGATTTTTTGACTATTTTTTGATACCTCTTTTTATCAAATTTTTTGAATTTTGTCTGAGTTTCATTCATTCTAACTGAAATTCATCATGAAATTAGGTGCTTTGCAAAAAGTTCCATAGAATTTTCAAGAACTGAAAAAATTGGGCTGGGTCTATAATTATGACGCGGTCTAAATCCATTTTTTTGA
The DNA here is from genome assembly GCA_904845305.1 of Caenorhabditis auriculariae. Classification (NCBI taxonomy): domain Eukaryota; kingdom Metazoa; phylum Nematoda; class Chromadorea; order Rhabditida; family Rhabditidae; genus Caenorhabditis; species Caenorhabditis auriculariae. Next base: position 49,371 of record CAJGYM010000013.1, on the reverse strand, counting down.
CGATTTTTGAATTTTTCGTTCCTGTAATTCTCTCTGAATTTTAATGTCTCTGACTGAGGTTTATCGTAAAATCAACTTCTTTGCAAAAAGATCAACAGAGTTTTTGAAAAGGGAAAAAATAGGGGTGTGTCTATAATTATGACGCAATGAACTTTTTTTATTAAAGAAGAAATTAGAATATTTTAGAGTGCGATTCGATTTGGAGAACCCGAAGCGATTCCCGTTATTTATACACATTATGTCGGTTTTAAAGTATGATCCCAGACTTCGGCCCAACTTCTCAGATGTTCGTTTTTTCCCAAATGATCGATTTAATTTGATGATTTCAGGTATTGGCGTCCGATTATTATGCAACCTTCCTAGCTGACTGAAAACAATTGTTAACACTGTTTTTGTTCTTTCGAATTTTCAAATTTTATCTTTTCTTTCTGTGAATATGAATTTTATGTGCCTTTGTGTCATGGTTATTGTGTGCAAAAGAATGATTTTTTTCATTAAAAAAAGTCGCAAAAAAATTTTTTTTTAGAGTATTAAAGAATTTTTTTCAGATACAATTTAAAAAAATTTGAATAATCTTAAAAATGGCCAGAATATTCCTTGATGCACTGAACAAAGGCTTTGAAAGTCTCAATCTGCAAAACTTTATTTTTTCCGAGAAACGAAGCCCAAAAGTGGCCTATTTTCTCCGAATTTGAAGATTTTCTTCGATTTTGAGGTGTCTTTTTAACGGATTTTGATGGATTTCTTAAACTTGGAAAGGTTTTTTTTCGAAAAATATGAAATTCTGTCAGACTGGAAAAAAATATTTGGGTGCGAATTTTTTTCTCAATGGACATTCAGCCGATGGAAACTTCTAAAAAAACACGAAAATACCAGATTTTCTGAGAAAAAATCAAATTTGTCAATTCTTTTAGACATTTGTGCAAGAGCTTCTCTGAAAAAACTGGTTTTTATATTTCTTAACCTTTTTAGTTTTTTTCATATTCCTATAATTTTGGGCCGCATTTGATCTTGAAAAGAAAAAAGGGTAAAAACTCCAATTAGCAACACCTAGGAACATGAAAATTTTCCAACAATTTGCAAAAATCTGATATTGGCAAAGTTTTATAACACAAACTACGACAGGAAACTGGGAAAAAAAGAAGATATTAAATTGAATTTGACGAGGATTCGATGCGTTTTTCGTGAAAAATTAAAAACTACGATTATATTGAAAAATATTGGCCGACAATTTTTCCGCACCCATGATTTAGCCGCACCCAAGCCGCACCCATGATTTTTCGCTCCCAATTTTCCACACCCAAATATGATTTCCCACACCCACATATACACCCGCACCCAAATGATTTTCCGCACCCATATCCTTAAAAAAATATAGCTAGATTCTAAAAAAAAATTCGGGTCTTATTTTTCGCTCGTTTCTTTTTGAATCAAATTTTTCCCTGCATCTCTGAACCTGTTTTTACAGTATGATGTTTAGCATGGAAAAACTATTTTAGAGAGAAAAGACTATGCATGTTGTTCCATTGCATGAAAAACTGCGAACGGCTCATTAGGAGGGACTTCTCTCGAGTTCAAAAAAATTGAGCGGAATTTTTTTAATGTCAATTTCCAAAAAAAGCTAAGGAAAAATAGTTCTCGATAATATTTAAGCAAAAAAATTAGAGGCTTCTTTCAACCGGAGATGCATGTTGGTTCTTCGTTTTTCGTATAGGAATCTGCGAACGGCTCATTAGGAACAAACCACGGGTTTTTGTTTCTTCAAATGAGCTTATTTCCAATCAATTTTTTTTTTGATTCTTTTCGCCCATAGCCGACTTTCAGCTTTGCCCATGACTTTTTAGATAAATTTGTCCAGATCAATTTTTTTCAACATTTTTTTGATTTTAACCCAAGTTTGAATTTGGAAGTATCTGGTCTATGACTTTTTTTAGGGTCGTCTGAGAGTAGAAATGACGTCGCCACAGATACTGCCAAGTTTCCTAATCTTGGCATGACTTTTCAGATTTTCTAAATTTTTTTGATTATTTTTTCTCAGTCGGTCAATCATTTTGTAGTTTTAGTCATAGATATTATCGACTGAGCTGTGTGCAAGAGCTTCTCAAACTTCATCGAACTGGAAGTCCAAGTTTGTAGTCGAAGAAGAGGATAGAATTGTCTGACGGTTCCTCGTTTCACGCGCGAAGCTCGTGCTTTAGGTGAAATCTTTGAAATGAAAGATATCACTTCTAGTGAAGAGTTTTAAAAGAAGAGCTGATCTTTAGGCCTTTTCAAACCTTTTCTAAGAACAGAACTTTCAGTTCATTTTTTAAAACTGTTCTAAAAGCTCATAATTTATAGTTCAATCTCAGTTTTCTCTAGTTAGAACTTTTTGAAATTATTGCCAAGTTTTTGTTTTCTGTAAATTGTCAGATGGCGATTCGACTGTCCATTTCTGAGCGTTTTTTTCGAGATCGACGGTGACAGTCATTTGAGAATAGCTTCGCGAGATTTTCCTAATAAAAAAGCTTGACTAAAACTAGTTCTCAGTCGTTGCGTACATAGAACTATTCAAAATGCAAAAAAATCGGCTAACGGCTTTGAATTTTGAATTTTTTTTTTCAATTTTCCACTTTGAAATTCATTCAGAGTTCAGAGTGTTTCGCGAAATAAGATTTGCAGACGGTCACGCGGAAGAAGAGTCTCAAGCAGAATTCAGGCGTTTGAGCACCCTCATCAAGTCTGTTCAGATTTTGAATGTTAAGTCGTCGCTCAAGCTCCGCCCCTAATGGTTCGATAAACCAATCAGAGAGCGAGCCATCCACAGAGTGTTTTTGAACGACGTCATTGCACTTGACATTAAAAATCTGAACAGACTATACCGACTTCATTGGTTTCTTCCGAAGCAGGCGAAAAAAAAATAAATTAAAGCCCAATTTCATTGACTTTATCAATTCAGATTCTCCGAAAAAGGCTGTATCAAGGGGTCTGAAAAGGTCTCAGAAACCCTGGAAGCTCTCTGAAAATCCCTTGAAAGCCTTTTTGAAATCATGAGGATAAGAGAAAGAAAGTTTTCAAATTAAAAAATTTACAGTCGTTATGACACATAATATTTTTTCCAAAATAATATGCAATATTCATGAATCTCGATAGAGAAATCAAATAAAAATTTTAATTGACGAAAATCGATATTAAATTTTTGGGCCTAAAATGTTTCTTGATAAGATGTGAAACCTGCGCATAAATGTGAGAAAAAACAATGAGCTTAACAAAATACTAATATCAAGAAATAATTGATGAAACTATACAGAAAACACAAGAATTGAAAAAAAGAATCATTGAAGAAAAAAACAACTAAAAAAACGTAATTTAAGCAGGCGCCAAGAGTTTTGGCGCGCTATCTCATCGCTTTGGGACCCTATCTTTCCATACACTTGGATAATTGCCAGTTTTTCGAAAAATTTTGTCTTTCCATTGCCAAAAAAATAAGCTTTTTGGCGTGTTTTCTGCTCTTCTTTGCTTTTTATCATTTTGACTTTTTTTACATTAAGGGTTTTTCTTTCTACAGTGAAATTACTTAAAATTATCGACGCTGAATCTCAATTAAAAAATCTGGCCTAAAATTTGGATGATTTAACTTTGTATTTTATATTTTTAATTCAGATATTCTAACCACTGATGTTCTACAATGAGAAAAAACTGATGTTGTAAAATTTTTATCAAAGTTTTTCACTTGTTCCCAAAAATTTTAGGCCCAAAAAGTTAAATTTTTTTCGCATCAATTTTTTTCATGTCAATCAAGCTTTTCAAAGTTTGAATAATCATATCGGGAAAAGGAGTGTCGTGTCTTTATACCGCTTTCGAAGTGATTCCAGCGAAAAAGACCGTCAAAAAAAGACGAAGGTTTTGGAGAGCCAGAGATCTTTTTGAAGTATTCGGAGGATTTTTATCGCACTTCTTGTCACTCATTCTCGAGACTGAAGGACATTATATCAATGGTTTTCGAGAAAGCTTTCAGAGTCTTTGGGACCTCCTCAGACCCTTTAATACAGTCTCCTTTTTTTCGTTTTTTTAAAAACTTCGATCTCTTAGTGCTCCAGTTTTTTTCAATGTTAATCGGAAGTTCTCAATTGATAAAGTCAATGAGCTTGGGCTTTGATTTTTCGTTTCGCATGTTTCGGATGAAACTACTGAAGTTCGAAAGAAAAACAGCTTGATGGGTTCTCGGATGGGTGAATTCTGCTTGAGTGTCCTCTTCCGCGTGACCGTTTGCAAATACTGTTTCGCAACACACTCTGAACTCTGAATGTATTTCGAAGTGGTTCTTAGACTGTGTAACCATCTGAAAAAGATAAGATTTCTTCTGGAGACGCGTTTTGAATTATTGGAAAATTTAAAATTAAAAAAAATGAAATCAATACTAACAAGTCGTTAGTAGATTTTCTTACATTCTGAATAATTCTATTTATGCAACGACTGAGAATTAGTATTAGTCAAGCTCATTTATTAGGTAAATCTCGCAGAGCTATTCTTAAATCATTATCACCCGCGCTAATGCGAAACCTGTTCAGAAATTGACAGTAGAAACATATCTAACAATTCACAGAAAAAAAAAAAACTTGGCGATTATGGTGAAAAGTTCCAGCCAGAAAAAACCTGAGATTAATCTACAAATTATAAGTTTGGGATTTGACCTAGAACACGATCTCCATGCTTGTTTCAAAAAGTGAGCTCGTCATAGCGCAACTGGATGAACTGTGCTCAGAAGAAGGACCGTCAGACAATGCATTCAACTATTTGGACGGGCAAAGCTGAAAGTCGGCTATGGGCGAAAAGAATCAAAAAAAAAAAATTGATTGGAAATAAGCTCATTTGAAGAAACAAAAACCCGTGGTTTGTTCCTAATGAGCCGTTCGCAGATTCCTATACGAAAAACGAAGAACCAACATGCATCTTCGGTTGAAAGAAGCCTCTAATTTTTGCTTAAATATTATCGAGAACTATTTTCCTTAGCTTTTTGGAAATTGACATTAAAAAAATTCCGCTCAATTTTTGAACTCGAGAGAAGTCCCTCCTAATGAGCCGTTCGCAGTTTTTCATGCAATGGAACAACATGCATAGTCTTTTCTCTCTAAAATAGTTTTTCCATGCTAAACATCATACTGTAAAAACAGGTTCAGAGATGCAGGGGAAAAAAATTTGATTCAAAAAGAAACGAGCGAAAAAAATAAGACCCGAATAGAATCTAGCTAAATTTTTAAGGATATGGGTGCGGAAAATCATTTGGGTGCGGGTGTATATGTGGGTGTGGGAAATCATATTTGGGTGTGGAAAAATTGGGAGCGAAAAAAATCATGGGTGCGGCTTGGGTGCGGCTAAATCATGGGTGCGGAAAAATTGTCGGCCGAAAATATTTTGGAGACGTGAAAAAATTTTTTTTTCGATTTTTGATCGTTATGTGAACTTCGTGTAATAAAATCGCGTCCATTAAGTTCAGTCTTTGGCCTGAAATATGAGAAATACTGAATTTCAAGGCTTCCGTGTCTGATTTGACCAATTTTGGGCTTGTTTGTTACATTTGTCTCGTCGTCTGCCCTCTCCAATCTCTCGCCGGCTGTTCTTCTCGCGGCAAAAATTTTTTTCAAACTTCTTTTCTTCTTTTCTTCTTTTTTTTCTTTTTTGCTTGTTCTTTATTGATGCCCTGTTCAAAGTGATTCCGCGAATTTCAAAATAGCCGTCAGAGAGCGAAAAAGATAACTAAATGTTGGAGGTTCAGAGATAATTCTGCATTTTGGGGAATAATTTTGAAAACGGCTTATTGAACTTTCAATTATTTGATTTACTGCCGGTTTATCACGAATGAGAGGTGTTTTATTTGATAAATTTATCGTGCCAGGACTTTTTTCTTGCAATTTATTGTTAATAAATATCGAATTTTTGTCATAAAAATGGCGGTAAATTAAGAATTTATTTATTTTATATACCAGGTTTTTTTTTGTGAGCTTGTTTTCGCTCGTTTCCGACCCACATTTTCAGATTTTTCATCAGTTTTTTTCCAGTTCAAATGGGTTTTTTCAGTATTTTTTTCATTCTTAAAACTGAATTTTTTTCCTCTTTTTTTTGGAATTTTTTTCAAGCATATAAAAATAATATGAAGTATTTTTTTCAATCGAATAAAAATAAAGCTGATTGGGTTCAAAAAAATATTTCGAGGAATATTTTTTTCGATTATAGTTTTTTTCTCCATTTTGATGAAATTATTTATTTTTCTTCACGATTTATCGAAATTTCTCAAGTTCAATTTGGTTACCTATAACATATTGCTTCGAAATACTGATATAAATGCACATATTTGAATTTTTTTTCTTGTGTCGAAATCAAATTTCCCCACAAAATTTAGCTTTTAAATTCGATTTTCAAGATAATTCAACAGAAAAAACTGTATTATTCAATTTCCAACACAATCAGGTCACACGAATCGCATAAAAATTCCAAAACGGTGAGAAAATTTCCAAAAATCGATCGATTTTTCCCATTTTCCGCCATTGTTTGCATGGTTTCTTCTTGTTTGCCGCTCGTCGTGTTCTTTTTTTCTGGCTTTGTTCCAATGGAACTACTCGATTTTTTTCTGTTTCAAAGGATTTTAAAAAAATTTTAGTTGAGAAAAAAAGAAAAACAGTATAAATAGCTGAAAAACGTTTTTTTTATAAATGTGTTAATATATCTCAATTTTGCAATGTTTTTGAGAAAAAAATAATAGTTTTTTTAAACTTTTTCTCTTTTTTTCGATTCTCGTAAAAAATGATACTAGATTCTATTTTAGAAGTAATAATTTTTTTGATTAAAAAAAGCCCTTTTTTATTTTTTTTGAAAAAAATTCAAGTAAATTTTTCCCATCAATTTTCCCTTGCACAAAAAAAGTCTAACAAAAATTTAAAAAAACAACTTTTTAAAAAAATCCCGGACTTTTTCAGGCGAAAAAATGATTTAAAAAAAATGTTTATTATAAGTTTTCGGTTAGTTTTTATTGATTTTTAAACCATTTTTTTTTAGGAAAAATTGTTTTTTTAGGTCCGCTTATAAGAAAACCCAAAAAAAGTGAAAAAAAAATTGACAAGAAAAGAGTGATTACAATCCCCCAGGGCGACAATTTTCGCCCACAAAATGTTCGCCTTCTTCTCCTTTTTTGAGAAAATCCGTATTATTTTGGTTTTTCCTCACTTTTTCCTCTTTTCATAGCTTCTTGGAGTGTCTGAGAAGCTATTTCGATTTTTTAAAATTGTTCGTAAAAAAATTATAAATTAATTTTTCTTGAATAATCTGTTTTTTTTTCTTTTTTTGATTCCCCACTAACTTTCTATTACACTAAATTCGAGAAAAATCATATTTTCGTAGCTTTTTCTTCATTTTTTTCTTGTCAATAATTTTTTTCAGAAAGCTGATTTGTTTTCGCTTTTCTAAGCTTTATCCGAAATCAGCTTTCATTTTCTTTCTTTTTTTCGCCTCAGTTTTTCAAAGAAATAATTTTTTTTTGTGAAAAATCTTTTTGAGTACGATTTAATATTCTTATGAACTTAATTTGAACTTGGAACTCATATATTTTTGAAATTTTACGATAAACTTCTCTTTCAACGCTTCCTTGAGTACTTGGGTTCCTTCTTTTTTTAGACCCATTTTCTAAGTTTTTGAAAGTTTTTGAAAAAAAGAAAAACTTTTCTGGGATTGTTCAATGGTTCCTGAAAAAAATTCAATGGCTTTTCTAGATTCTTCAATTTTTTTGTCTAGGAAGTTTTTTTCCCTTCAATCTTTTTTGGGGCTCATAGTTTTTTGTAACTTTTTTTCCTGCAAAATTATTTTTTTTAATCTCTTTTCTTGTCGGATTTTCTGTAGCAGTTTCCAAGTTCTTGAGCAATTTTAGAAATTTTTCTAAATTTTTGTTTTTTTTTCAAAGTTTTATAGCTTAATCAAGCTTTCCTATCCTTCCTTCCGAACCGGTCCATCAAGGAAGATCTCTATCCCGAAGAAAAGGGAAGACAAATCGAGAGAAAGTGGCCCTCTTACTCTTGCATGTAAACGTGTTAATAGGATGTCCAAGTAGACGCAATGAATGGGCCTTGAAAGATGCTTCTTTCTTTCAGCCTCCCTTTTTTCCGTTTTCTTTCCGGAATGGGCAGATTTATAGGCGTGTTCTGCCCTTTTTTTTTGGTACTTTATGAGGTGTTCCTGCCCTTTTTTCGCCCGTTTTTTGGTAGTTTATTATGCGGTCCCGGCCTTTTTTTTGTATTTTATTAGGTAGCTCTGAACCTTTTTCGCCCTTTTTTGGTATTTTATTAGAGGATCCTGCCCTTTTTTCACCCGTTTTTCGTAGTTCATTTGAGGATCCTGCTCTTTTTTTGGTATTTTATCGGGTAGTTCTGCCCGTTTTACGCCCGTTTTTGGTAGTTCATTCAACGGTTTTGCTCTTTTTTAGTATTTTATGAGGTGGTTCTGACCTTTTTTGGTAGTTTGTTAGGTAGTCCTGGAACTTTTGGTAGTTTAGTATCTCTTTTCACCCGTTTTTGGTAGTTCATTTGAGGATCTGGTCTTTTTTTGGTAGCTCATTCAGTGACTCTAGACTTTTTTGGTAGTTTATCAGGTAGTCCTGGAACTTTTGGTAGTTTATTAGGTGGTCTTGCCCTTTTCTCGCCCGTTTTTGGTAGCACATTTAGGGGGTCCTGACCTTTTTGATAGCTCATTCAGTGATACTGCCCTTTTTTGGTAGTAAATCAGGTAGTTCTGCCCGTTTTCCGCCCTTTTTAGGTAGTAAATCAGGTAAACCTGCCATTTTTTCGCCCGTTTTTGGTAGTTTATGAGCTTGTCCCGGCCTTTTTTGGACTTATTTTGAGGTCAAGGCCTTTTTTACATGTCAAATTTATAGTTAGCCGAGTGGAGCCCACAAAATTTTTCCAGTTGAGGTTCACAGATTTCAAAAAGCTCCCTTTTGGCCGTTTTTTTGGTGGGTTCCGCCCATTTTTGTGCTGTTTTTGGTAGTTTATGAGATCGTCCCGGCTTTTTTTGGACTTGTTTTGAGGTCAAGGCCTTTTTTACATGTCAAGTTTATAGTTAGCCGCGTCAAACCCTTGAAATTTTCCCCTTTTTGAAGTTCGTAGATTTTAAAAAGCTCCTTTTTTCTTTTTTTCTCTTTTTTTTTTCGTTGGGTTTCGCCCATTTTTCACCCGTTTTTGGTAGTTTATAAGTGGGTTCCGGCCTTTTTAGTTAGTTTATTGGGTTTTTTGGCTTTCTCAGGCTTTTTTTGAACTTTAGGAACTTTTCAAGTGCAATCTGTAGTTAGATGAGTCAAAAAAGTTCAATAAGGATCATAGAAAAATCAATAATTCTTTAAAAGTTGGTTTTTTTAAAAAAACGAAGTTCCGTTAAAAATAGCCGAGTCGCACAGCCGCATTACTCAGTAAAGCCTGAAAAATCAATAAATCGATAGAATATTTTTATAAGCTGTTCAAAATTGATTTTCTCAAACTTCATTTCAATGCAATCAGCCAAGTCGCACCAAAAACTCCACTATATTCATATTTTCCACTTGCCTTCCCCCCTAAAAGGAAATCTTTAGACGGAAGCAAGGAAAAAAAGAAGAAAAAAGGCGAAAAGCGATTTGGCTCAAGTGTTTTTGCATGAGCCGCGCGCTGCAAATTGAATGGGGGATCTTCAAAGTTTTGCTTCTTTTTTCAAATTTGAATAGGATATAGTAAAATTGATGAGTCTATGCGACTCGGCTGTTTTGAACCTTTTATTTTGATTTTGAAAGGTTTTAAGTTAACTTATCAGTTTTTGATCATGGTTTTTTCCAAATTTTAGAAATTAGGCGGCTAAGGTATGGTAGGGAGGAATTTTGGGTACGGAAATATTCGTCAGCGTGAATTTTTCATCAACCAATCCTGGGGAATCGAGTCTTTGAAAACTTGAGTCTTGGAAAATGATTCCTAAGGATATTCACCTCTCTATTGATTTTCTAGATTATGATTGGTGTATGCACAATTCACGCTCACGGATATTCGCGGACCCGAAATCGGCTAACGTTCTGCGACTCGGCTATGAGAAAGACCAATTTGGAAGCTCTAAAGCCAATTTTATACTTTTCCTGATGAAATTTTCATTTCACTGGGTAGTTTTGTCGTGCGACGCGGCTGAGCGACGCGGCTAAATTTCTGCGACTCGGCTATCAAAAGAATAACTTGGACGCTTTAAAATTGACTTTTAACCATTTCCTGACACATTTTCTGATCTCAATGAATAATTTTCTTGTGTGACTCGGCTGAGCGACGCGGCTAACGTTTTGCGACTCGGCTATCAAAAGAATAACTTGGAAGCTTTAAAATTGAACTTTGACGATTTTCTGATAATACTTTCATTCCGTTCAGTAGTATTATCGTGTGACGCGGCTCTGTGACTCGGCTGTGCGACTCGGCTAAAATTCTGCGACTCGACTGTCAAGATGAATAACTTGGAAGCTTTATAATTGTATTTTCACTGTTTTCTGATAAAATTTGATCTTGTGACGCGGCTGTGCGACTCGGCTATAGAATATCGATTGATTCAACAATTCGTCCATGGCTTTCGATAACAGAAAAAATTCTTTAATCTTAAATTTTTTTTAAATTGCTCTGTACAACGCGGCTGATCAAAAATTCCAATTTTCTTCCTCGAATAACCATGGCGATTTTTTCATCAATATTTGATGATGTGCATATCCTTTTCTTTCCCAAAATCAAGCTTTGCCAGAAGTTCCTGAGCAAAAGTGACAATTTGTTTGTTGGGGGGAGGAGGAGGAGAGCAATTTGCGCGCCTAAACGAGAACGAAGGGCAAAGAAAATGATGGGGCGGCGGTGGCAATAATTGCAGGCCTTTTCGTCGCCACCTCTTCACTTGGACTTTATTCCTCTTTTTTCTTACTTGAGTTGTAGTCAAACTTAGTTAAACTTCCCGGCTTGAAAGGCGATATGAGAAGGTTGGTGAGGGTGGCGCGTTGCGTACGCGACGCGGCTTTTGGCGGGAAATTCGAGGTCAAATGCGAGCCAACTTTATTTGATATTTCTTCTGTGGAAGAGGTTCATTTGAATGAATCGAAGTTCAAAAACATATATATAGCTTTTTTTCACCTCGAGCTTCCCGCCAAAAAGCCGCGTTGCGTACGCGGCGCGGCTTTTGGCGGGAAAGTTCGGACTCAAACGCGAGCCACCTTTTTTTGATGGTTTTTCCGAAGATTTTTGTTTTTTTGCGTTTTAAGAGGTTCCATTGAAATGGATAGAAGTTCAAAAAAATATAAATAGATTTTTTTCTTGACCTCCCCGCCAAAAAGCCGCGTCGCATACGCAACGCGTCACCCTTGCCAATCTACCCATCTTGCCCTTCAATTCGGGTGAAACTGACAATATTATTTTTACTGGACTGTTGTACCATTGTTTTATAAGCTTCCAGATTCTCGTTGCTTTTTTAATTAGAATGATACCATGACCCTTTGAAAAAAATTTATTCATTTTACCCTAGATTTTTTTTTCAAAAGTTTCCACTTTTTCGATTTTCTATTATTTTTACATTCTTCGGTGGAAGCTTCATAGTTTTTTTTCCACTGAAAGGTGTCTTTACTCGACAGCCGAGTGGCTAAGCTCTCAAAACTGCGACCAATCGGTCTCGAGTTCAATCCCTGGTCCTGCTTTTGCCGTTTTTTTTCGATGATTTTTTACTTGATAAGGAAACGTTAACAAGATATTTTCAAAATGATAGTGAAGTGGATAAGAGGTTAAGCCACTAATAAAGAGGTCCCTGGTTCGGCTCCTCGCCTCGTTTTTGCCATTTTTCAAGCTTGTTCCAATGTTTTGATTTTTTTGTTCCAATTTTTCCGTGATTTTTTTGTCAAAGGTTTTTTCATAAATATCACAACCAACGGTTCGACTCCTCTTCTCGTTTTTGCCATTTTTCAAAATTGTCCCAAATTTTTTCTTCGAATCCTGCGACTTTTTTGTTGATATTTGAAAGGATAATCCCTGAAACTATCACAAAATCAGTCTCAGGTTCGAATCCCACTCACATCCTCTCAATTTTTGCCATTTTCCATTCGACTCCAACTCAATTCAATCCCGAAAATCCAGTGAATTCAAGCGAAAACGACATTGTAGCGGCTCGGAATGAAAGTTTTGAAACGGGAAAAAAGGCGAGGCGAGAGCCAAAATTTTATTTGGGGCGTCGTCTGCTTTTTGCCGTCCCACATCAACGCCGATATTTTTTTCAAGTCTTTTCGGTTCATTTTTCGCTTTTAACGCCCTTCTGGAGACGCCTAGGAATATATATTGTGTGGGAAAACTTGCGCTTCGAGATTCTGGACCAAAAAAATCTTTTTCTTCAGATTTTCTCCTCTAATTTTACGATTTCTGAGCTCGGAATAAATCCAAAAAATGAAGAAAAACAGGCAAAATACTAGAATATGGATAATTGGCGCGAGTTCTATTCTTCTTCCATTTTTTCATTTTCCAGTTTTTAGTCGCTTTTTTTTTAATTTAGGAAAGATAATGAAATTCGCCTCCTTTCAATAGGTAGTTAACGTTAGAAAATACTGAGGATTCATAACTTTTTGTATTTTTTTCCATTTTTTTGTATTTTTTTGTCCCTTTTTTTCTCCCTCCTTTTTCTGATTTTTTTGTGACCCATACTGAGCAAATTTAATCGAGTTATCGTAAAAAAAGAACCAAAGAGGAATTTTTTTCTAACGTCAAAAGGGTCATGGGATCGATCCTTTTCCAGATTTTTGTCGTTATTTTTCCCAATTTTTTTAACCTATATTTTATTTTTTTGATATTCCTACAGGACCTTTTCATTGAAAAAACCACCGAAAAAAAGCTCCATAAAAATGATTTTTTTATTGCTCGAAAGGTCACTGGTTCGATCCCCTTTGGAGAACATTTTTTTTGGCGTTTTTAAGCCTCTTTTTTTCTAAATGATCCTCAGTTAATATTTGGTAATTTTTTTGAAACTTGTCTTTCAGAACATACTAGAGAACAATTTCATTGTAAAAAAACAACAGAAAAAAAGTCCATAAACAAGATTTTTTTGTTTCTCGAAAAGGTCACTGGATCAATCCCTCCAAGAGATTATTTTTTTGCCCTTTTTGAAGCCTCTTTTTTTCTTTAATTTTTACAGTAAGATCTTTGTCAGAGATTTTTTTCAATTTTTTTGATTTTTACATGTTTTATCTTTTTAGAATATTCTTTTCATTGAAAAAACAACAGAAAAAAGTCGAAAACATGATTTTTCTTGACCGAAAGGTCCCTGGTTCGATCCCCTTCAAAAAAATTACTTTTTTTGCCGTTTTTTTGAAGCCTCTTTTTTTCTTCATGTTCCTTGTTTTATATTTGGTAATTTTTATAAAACTTATTTTTTTTCAAGATATTCCTGGAGAGCGTTTTCATTGTAAAAACAACAGAAAAAGGGTGCAAAAACATTGTTTTTTGTTGCTCAAAAGGTCATTGGATCAATCCCCTTCAAGAGTTCTTTATTTGCCGGTTATTTTTTCGCTTTTCGCTCTATTTTTACAATATTCTACTCAATTTTTCGTGATGTTAATTCGTCTAGTGGTCTGATTGGATAAATTTTACGATTTTGGAACACATTTTCAGCCCAAAAACCCCCTTGGCGTGAAGAAATGTGATGCCAGCGGAAGGAAAACCATACAAATATCTGATCGTTTATCCGTTTTCCGTCCTAACCACCACAAAAATCCTCCTTTTGGTTGGTTTTTTTCAAAATTTTTTTTAAAACATTTTATTTTCATTTTCAGATCTTGTATTCGTTGTCACTTTTTGCCTGGGAGGAGAGCGGTAGAAATCGTGGTTGGTTTTCATTGGATTTGTTGAGAGAAATAAGGGTATCGAAGATAATAATAAGGTAGCTCAGTGGTTAAGCCAATCATAGTGAAAGGGTCTTTGGTTCGAATCCGCCCCACGATATTTTTGCCATTTTCGGAAAACTTCAATCGCTTGCTGTCTTTCTTTGCATATAGTACAAGGTTGAAGTGAAACTCACAGCTAGCTCAGTGGATAAGGCTTTAGAACTTGGTTTTGAGGGTCGCGGGTTCGATCCCATCCAGAAATTATCGATTTTTGCCTTTTAATTTTTTGGGATTCTGATGGTCTTTTTGGTCGTTTAACTTGGCAAACTCAACGTTTCAAGCTTAATAAATGATTTATATATACTAAAAAAACAAGGTAGCTCAGTGGTTAAGTTAATTAAACCACGATAAAAGGGTCTTTGGTTCGAATCCGGTCCAGGAAATTTTTGTATTTTTTTTGTCTGTTTCTCTTTTTTTCGCAGGATCAAATGCAAAATCAGAGAATAAATATGCAAATAGCATTCAGAAATTATCATTTTTTTGCCATTTTTCAAATTTTTTTTATGACCTTAGCGGCCTCAAATCATAGTATCAAGCTCACTAAATTTATCGAAAAATCTTCAGCAAACTTAAAAAAAAGGAATTTAGGGCAAAAATTAGGTTTTTTAAAAGAAAAAGTGAGAAATTTGGTTTTTTTTTCTCTTAAAAAATGATTTTTTAGGTCTTTTGGATGTCGCGATTCTCGATATTTGCCTCTGCGGCCTCTCGGCCATATCCCTTTGGTTCATCGTTCAGAAATTCTATTGGAAAAAGCTGGTGATTCATATTCATTATCTCGTTTTTATGATGTTTTTGTGCCTTTCAGGAGCTGATTTTCGACCTGGCCGGCTCCTTTTTCTCCGCCATCGCCTTGATTTCCAGCCTGATTTCGACGCCTTCCATATTCTCACAACCAAATTTGAGTTTCTCGAAAATTTCAACTCTTAATTTTGGTCCAAGCTTCTGGAGAAAAAAGGCTGAAAATTCCTTTTTATCCTGGGAAATGCACCCTTAGAACTTCGATATTATAAAGTTTGAGCCCCAAAAGAATTTCCCTTTTTAGTTTTACAATAAATTCAGGAAGAGTTCTGAAAAAAAATGATCAAAAAAGTTCCGCTAGTTAGAAAATAGTGGAAAATTGGTGTGGGTGCTCTAGGTACGCCCGACCTTCGAACGGCTTGCGCGTTTTCTAACTTTAATCGCAGCCCGACCTTGTCGCGTAAAGCCATTCCTTGCGAGAACAGACTCTAAAACTTTCTAACGATTTCATACAGTCTGACTTCTCTGCGACTCGTTTCTCTCACCGAATACGCTTCCTGAAAATAGTACGAAAAAACAAGAGAGCGAAGAGATGTTAGACTGTTTCTAAGTCTAGCGGATTTATATTCGGAAAGGTGGATAATGGCCACTGAAAGGGAGAGGCTCAAAAAAGGCCGCAAAAAGGCTGCAAAAAGACAGCAGAAAGGTCGCAAAAAGGCCGCAGAAAGGCAGCAAAAAGGCCGCAGAAAGGCAGCAAAAAGGAGTCTTTGTGACCCTAAATGGAACATTTTTATGGGGCCTTTTTCCACCCTTTCCGGCTTTGCCTATGTGTTAACTAAATAAATTCAAAAGATCCAATTTTCAATCTGGGAATTAGTTTTTTTGAAACGAAAACTTCCAAAAGCAACGTCACTTTTACCCAAAAATGGTCCAATTTTTTAGATTTCCCACCTTCTAACCCTGATTTCGTGGCTTTTCGCGTCATTCTGGTGCATCCACGAGACGTCGAACAACGTCAGCAACTTGTTCATTTCCGAGTGGGGCCGGGCGACCGAAGAAATCGAAATCGAATCATTGGAACAACATTTTTGATCCGTTTCACTTCATTTTGCTATTTTTATAGGCTGTAAATTGCAAAAATAACTGGGGAAGATTTTTTAGTGGCCCCTTGAGGGTTTTGACATCCAAGTGGTCATTGTAGTAGTCGAGTAGCGGGAACTAAAACGAGGACTACTATAGTGGCCACTGAGGGGCGAAATAGGGGCTTTAGGGACCCCTTGAGGGACCTCTCTATGAAGTCCTAGAGAACCTCTTAAGGGGGCCGCTAAAAAGGCTGCTTAAGAGACCACTTATAGGATTTTGACGTTTTAGTGTCCACTGTAGTAGTCGAGTAGCGGGAACTAAAAAGAGAACTACTATAGTGGCCACTGAGGGGCAAAATAGGGGCTTTAGGGCCCCTTTGAGGCACCCCTCCACGAAGTCCCCCTTAAGGGGCCTCTAAAAAGAGCTACTGTAGGGGCCACTTGGCTGTAAATTGCCTATATCACTGCTGGGAAAGTTTCTAGTGGCCACTTGAGGGTTCTGACGTTTTAGTGGCCACTATATGAGTCGAATAGAAACCACAAAGATGCAACTTCTATAGTGGCCCCTCCAAGCGGTCCTTAAGCAATCTCTTAAGTGACCACTAAAGTTTTCCCCATTATGTACTAATCTTGTCATTATAGAGATTTCTTGTCCTATTTCCAACTTTTTGGTCGGGTTTTGATGCTTTCACTAAATAAATGGTTTATTTTTTCTTCCATCTTGAAATATGCGGATCTGGGTTCGAGTCCCGGAAAGGGAAATTTTTGGCTTTATTTTTTTTTTCGTGCAATTCTATGTTGACGTGTCAATGTGTAGAAGCACACGTCGATAGCTCAGCGGGAGATTCGTTGACTATGGCTCGGGAGGTCGCTGGATCGGTCCCTGTGGAGGGTAATTTTTTTGCTGTTTTTTTTCTCTGAAGGAGTTGTTATTAAAGTATGATAAAACATTGAAAGATGGACTTTAGCGTCAAAAAAAAGGAGCTACATCTATTTTATCACTTGAAATGAAGATTTAACTCGGAGGCGCAGTGAGAAAATAATGAGTTTTGTTTAAAAAAGGTCGTTGGTTCGAATCCTCTCAAGGGAAACTTTTTTTTGCCGTTTTTTAAGATCGATTATTCTGGTGTTTAACGACAGGAAAGTCACTAGAAGTCAGAAAAAAATTTTTTTTGGGTTATTTAAAAAGAAAGAAAATTAAATGATTGGTAAAAAAAGTATTGGCCTGATAAAAAAGGTATTGTACTGTAATGGAGTAACCAATTTTAGGTTTCAAAAAAAAATTGATTGGTTAATTTTGAAAATTTCTAAGGAAAAGGGGTCCTGTCACGATTGAAGGATTACTGTACCATGACCCAGTAAAATTCGTATTTTTCCCGTACGAATTAGCCTAGAATGGACTATGAATTCGGCTTTTACTCCAATGAGTTTCCGAGTCAAGAGGGCGTAAGAAATTAGAGAATTTATTTGTTTTCCCGGGCGACTTCTCATTTTCCCACGCCCTTTCAGCTGAGAATTCTATTGGCAGAGTTCGATTTAGTTGAAATTTGCTATTCATAACGACTTTTTAGGAGTTTTTGGAGCCCGGAAAGCGCTTTTTGAAATTTTTAGTGGCCTCTTTAGGGCTTTGAGGTTTTAGTGGTCACTGTAGTAGCCACTCAAGGGGCCTCTTTCGAAGTCTAAGTGGTACTATTAGACTCTCAAAACTACTATAGGGGCCACTAAGACGAAAAATGACTTCTTAAGAGGTGGTTTTAGTGACCACTTTAGTGTTTTTTACAAGTAGTCCTCGTGGAACTTCTTAAGTGACCACTGCACTTCCTCAAAAAGAAGGTATGAAGGGATTGCAAGTGTTCCCTTTAGGGTTTTTTCAGGGATAGGCTCCAAAAACGCCTTTTTAAAGCCCTGAGAAGCTGTTCTTCCAATAGATTTGGTCGGTGGCCCCTTTAGGGTTTTGAGGTTTTAGTGGCCACTATAGTAATCGATTTAGTGGCCTCTTTAAGAGCCTAAGTGGTACTACTAGAGCACTGACACTACTATAGTGGCCACTAAGACGCAAAATTACTTTTTTAGAGGTGGATTTAGTGGCCACTTTAGTGTTTTTTACAAGTGGTCGTTGTGAAACTTCTTATGTGACCACTGCATTTCCTCACAATAAATGGATTTCAAGTGTTCCCTTTAGGGTTTTTCGAAAATAGGCTCCAAAAACGCCTTTTTAAAGCCCCGAGAAGCTGTTCTTCCGTTAGATTTGGTTAGTGGCCGCTTTAGGGTTTTGACGTTTCAGTGGTCACTGTAGTAGCCACTCAAGGGGCCTCTCTAGAAGTCTAAGTGGTACTGCTCGACTCTCAAAACTACTAAAGTGGCCACTAAGACCAAAAATTACTTCTTCAGAGGTGGCTTTAGTGGCCACTTTAGTGCCCTCTCCAATTAGTCCTTGTGGAACTTCTTAAGTGACCACTGCACTTCCTCAAAAAGAAGGTATGAAGGGATTGCAAGTGTTCCCTTTAGGGGTTTTTCAAGGATAGGCTCCAAAAACGCCTTTTTAAAGCCCTGAGAAGCTGTTCTTCCGTTAGATTCGGTTAGTGGCCCCTTTAGGGTTTTGAGGTTTTAGTGGCCACTATAGTAATCGATTTAGTGGCCTCTTTAGGAGTCGAAATGGTACTACTAGAGCACTGACACTACTATAGGGGCCAGACGCAAAATTACTTCTTTAGAGGTGGTTTTAGTGGCCACTTTAGTGTTTTTTACAAGTAGTCCTTGTGGAACTTCTTGTGTGACCACTGAAGTTTTCCAAGAGTAGATATTAATATTTTTTTGGTTTATGAAGATTTCAAAAAAGTTTTATTGAATAAATATGTAGTTGAACCAAGTTACACACCCAAAATGATGAGTCAAAGTCAAATTTGGTTTTTTTTTTTGTCCGTACAAGGGAGGTAATTTTACTTTGGTCTGGAATTTTTTTGAAATTCGGTCGAAATTCTTCTTGATGTATAAGATGAAGGCTCCGAAATTC
The DNA here is from genome assembly GCA_904845305.1 of Caenorhabditis auriculariae. Lineage (NCBI taxonomy): Eukaryota > Metazoa > Nematoda > Chromadorea > Rhabditida > Rhabditidae > Caenorhabditis > Caenorhabditis auriculariae. The sequence continues at coordinate 30,623 of CAJGYM010000013.1, read as the reverse complement.
CTGATCTGTACAAAATTTCAGTTCTCCGAGAAATAAGGGCCCAAAAAGCCGATTTTTACGGATTTTTTCAATTTTGAGGGCTCCGTTCTCAAAAAGTAGCAAATTTTGCAGGTTGACACTTTCAGAATCTTCTTCTAGTACATCAAGGAGTGATCTAGCCAATTTTCAGGCAAATCCCATCCCAAAAGTGAAATTACCCCCCTTTGTTGGGATGCTTCGGGAAAACCTCAAAATCGCTACCCCAAACTTGCCCTTTTGCCCTCCTTCGATCGGCCGGACAAAAGGGAGCTGGAGCAGGTTGTTTTGAGCAGCACCAACTGTTTACCTACTCACCTACCCACTGAACCATTCCGTTATCCGGCTCTGTTTGCTCCCCCAACCTGAGCCCCCGACAAATATCCCCCTTCTGCCACTTACCTTCACTGTTTCCCAGGTCCTATAGGTCGTATTTGGCAATCGGCTGGTCCGTAGGTCAGGTTCAGTCAGTTTTAGTAGGTTTTGAAGCTTTGAAGTATTTTTATGTGGCTTCAGTTCCAAATAGATTCATTTTGATCATAATCTCGATTTTCGGATTTTTTCAAAAAATCATATTTTGGCTCAAAATGATCAAAATTGAATAAAATAAAGTTTTTTAACGTTTTCACGGCGTCAACTTTCATATAGAACCATCTATAACAACCGATAGGTATCTCGCAATATCGAATTTTCCCCTTTTTAGACGTTTTAAACTTCAAAAATTCATATCTCGGGTCAAAATGCTCTGAATCAAATAAAATAAAGTTTATTAACGTTTTCACGGGTCAACTTTCATATAGAACCAATCAGTACCCTCAAGAACCAATAGGTTTTTCGGAATATCGACTTTTCACCTCTTTGGGTCGTTTTTGTCATTCTAAACTTCAAAAATTCGTATCTCGGCTGAAAAGGCTCAGAATTGAATAGAATAAAGTTTCTCAACATTTCACAAAATGTGTTTTTTTAAATGTTTTTTTAAACTCTAAATTTTCTCTCTTTTTCAAGCCTAAAAATAATTTTAATCATTTCACTAAAAAAACTGAAAATTTTTTTTAGATGTTATCCCTGTTTCTACGAATGTCTAATAAATGTTGTCGGAAAAGTTAGGAATTTGTTGCAGTTAAATTTTCAAAAAGAAATGCAAAATTGAAATTACAGTTTCACCCGAATTCCCATCATTTTTTTCGCCTTTGGTCCACTATTTCAGTTGTTTTTCTGTGCACTTCACTCCCTTGAAAAAAGAGCAAATAAATAAAAACGTGTCGAGTTCCCATCTTTTTACCTTAAATATGCGTTTCCAGGTTAATTTGACTCAATTTTCTGATGTTTTCCAGTCATTTTTCTGAAACAGGTATCGAGAAATGAAATTCAAAAGTAGAGAAAGTGCGCTCTATCGATAAATTTTGTCAAAAAGGTTTTTTTATGGAATTTTTGGGCTCTTTTTGTGTTTAAAGCTCGTTCAGACTCTTTTTACGATAATAAATTTTGAAATCTCAACGAAAATTATATAAAAAACCAGATTGTCAATGGAGCGCAGGTTCTCAGAAAAAAATCGCCACAATTTTTTTAATAAGAATTATTTGGGGATTTATGAGAATTACTGAAATTATACATAAAAATGAACTTAAAAACATCAAGCAGGCCTTAAATCATTAAAAAAAACAAAAAAGCTGAATTTGTCAATGGAGCGCACATTTTCGACAAAAATAGCCTCCTTGAAAAAATTTATTTTTTTCGAGTTTTCTTATAATTTTTTTGCTTATTTTTTTGTCGGAATCCTGAAAAAAATTTTTTTGAGTTTCTGAGAAAGTTTATCCATGGAGCGAACATTTTGAACAAAAAAATAGCCTTCTTGAAAAAAATAATTTTTTTTCTTCAAATTTTCCCAAGATTTTTTTCAAGTGTTTTTTTCTGGTCGATTTGGGAAGCAAGGATTGGAAAAATATCAAAAAAACATGAAAATGTGTACAAATAACAATAACAAAGGCGTGAGAAGGGCTCGCTGATGTCTTTTGTTTCCATTGGTTACCACTGAAAAATGCGTAAAATCCGCCAATTTTCACCTCTTTTTGGGTCGTTTCAAGCCTTTTTTCTTCCGATTTTCTCTATTAGTTTCTTTGAAAATTCAGTTTTTATCGGTAAATATTATAAAAACTTCCGTTTCAAACTTTTATTTCGTCATTTATTCGTCTATCCGGGTCATTTCAAGCCTTTTCTTTCAAGTTTTTTAAAATCATTTTTTCGAAAAATTTAGTTTTTGTGCATTTTTCTTCAAAGTCCTGTTTTTTATCGATAATAATCATTTGAAAAACTCGTTTTTGAACTTTTTTATGTCTATTCTCACCTTTTCTAGTGGAATATTGAGTGCAATACTTCATTTCGGGTTATTTCAAGCCTTTTTTCTTCAATTTTACAAAGTTTTTCTGCTGAAAGTTCAGTTTTTATCGATAATTATAAGAGGAAAACTTTGTTTTAGAGATTTTGAGAATGATCTTAAGAATTGAGCGTATTTTTACGTATTTTTAAACACGTTTTTCAAATTTTCCATGCTTGAATGAAGAAAAAGGACTAATTCAGACCTTTTTACGAGCCTTTTTTGAGCTTGTTTCAAGAAATTTTTGTTTTTAAAGCTTTTTTTTCTGAAAAGAGAGCATTTAGAAAAAAATTTCAAGCAAATTTTCATTTTAGATGATTTTGATGTTTCACCCAGAAAGTTAATTCCGAAAGCTTATTTTCAAAAGCATTAGATATCCAAGGATCCATCTGTATCACTTTACAATTCATTAGCATGAATTTAAAAAAATTATGGATGAAATCCAAATTTCAAACCTTTTTTTCTTTTTTTTCGACTAGTTCTGAAATTCAGGTTTTTTTGAACAGTTTTGAGACGTTTTTTTGAAAAAATTCCAAAAAAATGTTCAGTTTGTATGTCTTTAATGTTTCACCCAGGATGTAAATTCTGAAAGCTTGGTCTTGAAAAGAGTTGATGCGCAGCGAAATATACGGAAAATCATGATAAGAGAGGCAAACAAGCGTTTCCGTGATAAGTTTGATAAGAAAATGTAGATTTTCATATTTCAATGTTGATTTTTATTTTATTTTTGATAGAAGAAAGTCTGATTTTTCAAAATTTTTGAAAGACTAGGACAGTTTTTTTACAGATTTTAGAACAATATAGTAGAAAAAAATGAAAAAGGGCAAAAATTTCAATTTCAAGTCAAGGATTTTCATCATTCCAATCCATTTTTTTCACGTATTTCTTCAAAAAAATATCATTTTAATGATTTTTTTCCCCCTTCATAAATCATAAAATGGCTCGAAAAAAACTCTGACCTGTCTGCGCTCTCTTTTCTCTAGTCGGCGAGGTCAGAGAAACATGAAAAGAGCACGTTAGAGAAGAGAGTGCAGAGAAATCAGACAGTTTCAAGTTTCAATTAATCGAATATACTTTGAGTATGAAAAAAATGAGCTTCAATATATTTTTTTTTTTTTTGTGACTCATGTAAAGAAAAATCGATAAAAAAAGGGGCGTGGCTTAAAAAAATTTCTGGTATTCATTGCTCATATTAGATAATCACTGAAAAAAGTGGGCGTGACGAGATTTTTAATCGTTGAAATGTTTTTGATGGGTTTTTGAGCCGATTATTCATCGCGTGGCGTTCCCTTTTCCAATCCGATTTTCCATTTTGTCCTTTTTCGGAATTTTTTGACTTTTCTCTCATGTTGCTCATGTTAGCTCATGTTTCATTTTAAAGTCCGAATTTTTAGAGCCGAATAATGCACACGACCGAGAGGATCTTCATTGCCAACTTTTTGATTATTGTGGGTTTTTTTCGTTTTTGAACCGTATCTCTGTTTCAATAAATAATCAAATAAACTTAAAGGCAAGAAAACTTTGATTGATTTGCAGGGAGTCTTGCAAAAAGGCTACATTAATCAATTCATCTTGAATAATTGAATAAAAAGTCAAAAAATTGATTTTAGAAGGAATTATCATTGGAGCACATTTTGACGCGAAAATATTGCCGAAGAGGAAAATTGCAATTTTAGACGGATAGAAACAAATTTTTTTCTAGTACTGACTTCTTTTTTTGTTTTTTTGGGGTTTGTACTGAAATTAAACATCTGAGACATTAAACTACAAATACATTTTTTTCTCTAAAAAAATCTGAAAATCGGGTTTTTGAAAAAAATTTCAACGTATCACACTCCACTAACAAAGTTCGGAAAAGCTTCTTAAGGGACCACTTGAAAAAATAGTTAAGATAATTCGAAGTGGCGACTTGAGGGATTCATGGAAAATTTTTTGTTCTTATCAAGGTTCATTATTTGATTTTTATGGCGATGCTTTTCTGTTTTTTTTTTCAAGAGAAGGTTCCTCAAAATCACTCAAGTGATTCCTTAAGGGGCGTCTCAGGTTTTCTCCGAATCAAGGGATCCCTTAAGAAATCAATGAACTGTTCTCTTTGGGAACTTTTTCAGTCTATGAAACTTCAATTTCTTTCAATTTTTACTTTTGATAAGGTCACTAAAGTGATCCCTTGATTTTTCTTCAAATGCAGGGATCACTTAAGCGATCAGAGAAGTGTTCTCTTAAGGGACCTTTTCAGTTCTTCAAATTCACTAGAGTGATCCCTCGTTTTTTCTTTAAAGGAAGGGATCACTTAAGAGATTTAAAAAGTGCTCTCTTGAGTGATATTCTTCAATTCCTCGAGGTCACTTAAGTTTTCACGAACAGCCTGGTTGCATCTTTATTGAGGGTGGTGTTCTGCCGATCAAACAATACAATATCGGTGCCGTTATATAGCGAAACAGTTAAACGTGGCTTTCCCAGGCATTAAGTATTCAAAGTGATATTTCTTCAACTCAAGGGATCACTTAAGAGATCTGAAAAGTGTCCTCTTAAGGGACCTTTCTCACTTCTTCAAATTCACTAGAGGGATCCCTCCAGTTTCCTTCGAATCTAGAGATCACATAAGAGAACGGAAAAGAGTTCTCTTAAGCGATGTTTTTCCATCCTTCGAGGTCACTTAAGTGGTCGCTCGATTTTCTTTCAGATCAAGGGATCACTTAAGAGATCATTGAAGTGTTCTCTTGAGGGGCCTCTTTCCTTTCTACAAATTCACTTGAGGGATCCCTCCAGTTTCCTTCGAATCGAGAGATCACTTAAGAGATCTGAAAAGAGTTCCTTTGAGTGATATTCTTCAATTCCTCGAGGTCACTTAAGTGATCCTTCGATACGTTTTTAACTCAAGGGATCACTTAAGCGATCTAAAAAGTGTCCTCTCAAGGGACCTCTTTCACTTCTTCAAATTCACTAGAGTGATCCCTTCAGTTTCCTTCGAATCGAGAGATCACTTAAGAGATCTGAAAAGAGTTCCTTTGAGTGATATTCTTCAATTCCTCGAGGTCACTTAAGTGATCCTTCGATACGTTTTTAACTCAAGGGATCACTTAAGCGATCTAAAAAGTGTCCTCTCAAGGGACCTCTTTCACTTCTTCAAATTCACTAGAGTGATCCCTTCAGTTTCCTTCGAATCGAGAGATCACTTAAGAGATCTGAAAAGAGTTCCTTTGAGTGATATTCTTCAATTCCTCGAGGTCACTTAAGTGATCCTTCGATACGTTTTTAACTCAAGGGATCACTTAAGCGATCTAAAAAGTGTCCTCTCAAGGGACCTCTTTCACTTCTTCAAATTCACTAGAGTGATCCCTTCAGTTTCCTTCGAATCGAGAGATCACTTAAGAGATCTGAAAAGAGTTCCTTTGAGTGATATTCTTCAATTCCTCGAGGTCACTTAAGTGATCCTTCGATACGTTTTTAACTCAAGGGATCACTTAAGCGATTTAAAAAGTGTCCTCTCAAGGGACCTCTTTCACTTCTTCAAATTCACTAGAGTGATCCCTTCAGTTTTCCTTCGAATCGAGAGATCACTTAAGAGATCTGAAAAGAGTTCCTTTGAGTGATATTCTTCAATTCCTCGAGGTCACTTAAGTGATCCTTCGATACGTTTTTAACTCAAGGGATCACTTAAGCGATCTAAAAAGTGTCCTCTCAAGGGACCTCTTTCACTTCTTCAAATTCACTAGAGTGATCCCTTCAGTTTCCTTCGAATCGAGAGATCACTTAAGAGATCAGAAAAAGGTTCTCTTGAGTGATATTTCTCACTTTGTCAAAGTCACCAATTAAATTTTTAAAAAATTGTCTTCTCTTTCCAGTTTTTCTGTTTGAGTTATAAAAAATCAAAAACTAAAGGATCATCATCTCAAGTGATCACTCGAGTGAAATGATTAAACTTCAGGTGACGTCAATCGCCGGCCTTTGTCTGACGTCATCCGTTTTCGATTTCATCGTCTCCTCCCGTCTTTATTATACAGTTCCGGACCATGTGAGTTTGAAAATTTCAAAAAGTTTCAAAATTTCAAATTTAGTCCCAAAAGTGCAGAGTTTTTGAAAGTTTCAAACAACATTTCATCCCTTTTTCCCGATTATTTGCTGAAAAACTCTGTGGAAAGAGCGATTTTTCGTCGCAAATATTGGTGTCGAAATGTTTTGGTGATTGGTTTTCGATGATTTTTTGGGAAAAAAAGCGTAATTTTTCTTTTTTCTTGTAATAAGCATCTGAAGGGACATATGGATCTAAAAATTCATCAATGATTCACCAGAGTGGTCCCTTTAGGGGCTAAATTAGGGCCCTTAAAGGATCCCATCTAGGGACCACTTTACCTCTCCCTATAGGGGACACTAACGTCCAAAAAAGTGGCCTCTTTAGTGGTTTTAGTTAGGGCCACTATAGAGGAGCATCCTATACTTCTTTCAACTTTCAATTTTGAAAAAAAAAATTCAAAAGACCCCTACAGGGACCACTTAAACTCAAGGAGCTTAAAAGTCAGGCTTAAAACCCCTATAGGGGTTATTTTCCTCCTACAGCAGCTGTCTTTCTTCCTCACCCCTTTAGGGACCACTCTGGCGACCCTAAAGACGTCATAATTTAACTAGTGGGCATATAAAATAGTTTTAAAGGACGAAATAAATAAATAACTTCATTAGGGAGAAATCACGTTAATATGTTACTTTTCGGTTTCATGAAAGGGTTTTTTCGTGATCGAAAATTGATTCTAGCAGTTTTTTCACTAACGTTGACCAACATAAAGAACAATTTCCTTCAAATTTTTCTCAAATGTCGTTTTTTCGAAAATCAAAAGTTTACCATTATTTTAGCGAAAAGCGCAAAGAAATTGAAAAAGAAAGATTTTTGAAAAAAAAATGGCCTTGAAACAGTAATCAACGTTATGACAAAAGATTACCGATGATTTTTGTAATGACGTCATAACCAAATTAATAATGACGTCATGATTTTTACCGACCAAGAAAATCAGGAAAAAATTTTTTTGGAGAAAAATAAACATAAAAACAGACCTTTAAATGATTTTCGTCCTTCCCAACTTCATATACGTTTCAGCGAAACGAAATATACATTTCTTGTTTTTTATTTCCAATAAACAAGGTAGAACCATCGAAAATTAAAAAAAATTTGAATATGTGCATTTTTCAATGAAAAATGAGCACTAGACGCCGTTCCTCACAATTTTCAAATGTCTGATTTCTCTGCGCTCTCTCATGTTTTCGTGCTGTTTTGATATGGTCATGATGAGAGAGAAGAGGGCGCAGACAGGTTAGACTTTTGAGGTTTTTGAAAGTTTATAATGTCGACTAGTTACTGAAAAAGTTACATTAATCCCATCGAAAATTCATTCAAAAAATTGGCAATGACGTCATGATATTGTTTTAATAATGACGTCATAATAATTTTGATAATGACGTCGTGACTTTTTTTTATAATGGCGTCGTGACTTTTTTTTATAATGACGTCATGATTTTTTTTTAAATGACGTCATAGCCACATCCATAATATCGTCATAACCACCTTGATAATGATGTCATAACCACTTTCATTATGACGTCACGATCATTTATAATGACGTCATTTTTTTTTGCAGAAAGTTCTGCTCAACCCACAGCTGAGCTACTGGCTCTACGGGAAACTCGGCGGCCTGCCTTTTTCCTGTCATTTTTGTTCTTCCCTCTGATTTCCTCCGGCGGAAAATTCCTTCAATTTGCCATCAATCATCAGTTTCTGCTCTCCTTCGTGGTGAGTTTCAATTGGATGACGTCATTTTTCGATATTTTGTGACGTCATTACGGTTCTCTTAATAATTCCAGGTTTTTCAGGGCTTTTTTCAACGCATATCATGATATAGAGGCTATTTTGCTATCTGGGTTATATGATATAGTGACGTCATATTTTTAATGACGTCATCAAGACCCATTTTTCGATTCAGAAGTCTTTTTGATTATCTGAATATTTATTAAAATGACGTAATCAGAAAGTTTATGACGTCATCTGAATCCTATGACGTCATCTGAAGACGTTTGTACAAATTTACCTGTTTCCTATATATTGTCTACTTCTGGGTTCATGATTACTTCATTTTTGATAAAATATGACGTCACTGCAAGGCTTGATGACGTCATAATTCACCAAATCTCGAAATTAACATTTTTCTACAGTTTTGATATAAGGTGTTTCACCGATTTAATGGAGCCTTTACCTCATTTTTTTGAAGGTAAGTAAAAAATAAATGTTTCCAGCACGGAACGTTTGTGATGGCCAGCAGTATCCTCTCCGCATTCTGCTCCTTCATGTGCATGCAGAACGCTTCGGATATCGCAGTGTGAGTAGCAAAAAACCCGCAGAGGACTCGAACCAGAGACCCTCCCGATTGTTGCTCAAGAGCCTAACCGACTGAGCCATTCTGTTCAGATATGCCTACCACGCGCAACCGCTCCAGTTCCAGCACGCTTCGATGTGGTACTTCACGAGGTTGAGAGCCTTGGCGGTGAGTTTTTGGGTTACGGTATCTTTCAGTAGAAGGGATACTGTAAGAGTAGAATACTGTATCTTTTTTGTTCAGTTTTTTGAAGATTTTGAGATCTAGCCGACCGTGGGTACTGTAGCTTGACTGTAATAGATTCATGAACGCATTACTGTAGTTTACGTGAAGGTTACGGTAGAATAGTTCATTTTCTGCGCTCACTTTGGATATCGGCGCTTCACATCTTTCTGCTTAAAGTTAGAACCTCCCGTTTTGACTCAGAATGGCTGAATACTGTAGCTTGTAGCTTTTAGAATGGGTTACTGTAGTTTCTGAGATGATACGGTAGAAGATGAGACTCATAACCTTGAAGCTTATCTTCATTACTTTTTCATCTTATCAGAAGTTTGAAAATGTTTTCAAACTGTAGCTACAGTAACCCAGTGTACTTTACTTTTGGAAGGTAGGCTACTGTAGGTTTTCCAAGATTACGGTAAGAGTTTTTGGATTTTGGGAGTACTTCCATGCAAAAGTTTTGCATTAAATCTCGACTTCTTTTTGAATAAAGTATGCCTTTTTCCTGATTACAGCATCCTATAGTACCCTTCGATTTTCAGGTCGTCTGTGGAGCGCAGAGCATTCTGAGCGGCGCCGTCCTTTGCGTCCTCTACCTCGGCGTCAACTGCCGCTACCGTACTTTTGTTCAACTGTCACAGAAGCCTACAGTACCCGACCTGGTCGAACGGATCACCTACTTTGCTTGAAACTGTGTACTTTCATCGGTTCATCGTCGCGTTTGGAATGGCTTCGAGCCATTCCAAGTGCGGCCTCGGCATTTTCACTCCTTTGTGCTAATTTATCGATCTCCTGTCTGTGATACTGTATAAATCAATGGAAACATTGAAAAAAAGGTTTCGAAAGTTTTCATTTACAAAGAAAGGTGAGATCAATTTAAGGAAGGACAACGATAAAAAATCAATAAATCAATCAATAATCACGACGGAGGATGTCCAGTAGGCTTGAAGGGCCCCGGAAAGCGTTCATGTACATTTTCCGGTGGTACGGCTGACCGGCGCCTTGCATCGTACTGTAATAAGGTACTGTAGGCTGGTTTTTGCCGTTTCCCGTCCCGAGGACTCGAACCAACAAGCCCACGACTCACAGACTATCACTCAAGCCACTTGACTACCTTTCAAAATTATCGAAATCTGGCCTCGCATTTTCGAGAGCGCCTTCTTGGACTTGTTGGACGTCTTCAGGGCTGGAATTTGGGACTTTTTTTCCAAGTGGGATCTTGAAAAGTGTGCACCATTTGCAAGCCCCGCCCACTTTTTTTTGAGCTTTTGAATTAATCGGTACCTATATTTTTTAAATAAATTTTAGAAATTGAAGAAATAATTATACAATAAAATCAGGAGGTCCGAGTAATTTGAAACTTGTAAAAAAATGAAAAATGAGCTGAACGAGGTAAACCGCGCGGCGATTGCAGGCAAGCCCCGCCCACTTTCCCATGTCGCGCTCAGATTTTTTGTATTTTTCATCACTTTTTTTGTTTTAACTGTGAAAATTTCGAATTTTCGCGAAAACTCACTTGACTTTCTCATCGAGAAGATCGAAAACTCGCTGGGCGTTGGTGAAAGAGATGAACAGAGTGACGATGAAAAAAACCAGGAAAAATCGCATTTGCTGGCCGAAGAAGTGAAAAATAGGCTGAAAATATGGAACTCGGGTCTTCGATGAAATTTTTATGAAGAGAATTTAATGAGCCGGGAATTCTTTGAGAAAAAAAAACTGCTCGAAAAGGAAGAAAATTGAGAGGAAGATTTTGGAACTCCAAGATTGTGGGCGTGGCTTCCAGTTCCACAATAGAGCCTCCGGACAATGAACTCGGCGTTTTTTGTGCGCTCTATGGACAATGCCGAGGAAATGACGTCATTTAATAAGTTTAACGTGAGTAAAAGGAAGTAGGTAGGACCTGGGACTATGAAAAAGTTTTTTACAAGGTTTTGAAAATTTTTGTGAAATGACGTCATAAGTTTAAGATACAGTAACGTCATGAGTTCAAATATAATAAAATGACGTCATAAGTTCGAAATAGGATTTAGTGACGTCATGAGTTCAAATATAATAAAATGACGTCATAAGTTTGAAATAGGATTTAATGACGTCATGAGTTCAAATATAATAAAATGACGTCATAAGTTTCAAATAGGATTTAGTGACGTCATAGGTCCAAAATATGATAAAGTGACGTCATGAGTTTTAATAAGGATGAAGTGACGTCATAAAAACACATTTTAATTGCGATGACGTCACTTTTCGGCTTATTTTTGCAGCAATCAATTTTAAGGAGGGTTACTGTAACCAAAAAAAGAAAAATGACGTCATTTTGAATAATTTTGATGACGTCATTGTACTAAAAGAAATACGGGTGGCTGGACATTAAAATTTAAGAATGACGTCACTTTTACATATTTTTATGACGTCATTAACAGTATTTTTTAGGGAGACTGGGCTGTAGAACGGAAACACGGCCGGTTAGAGAAAATTTGAAGAATGACGTCATTTTCACTCATTTTTATGACGTCACGACGAACTTTAAGTCCAAAAAAAAACCGTAAAACGGAATTCCAATCGACTGAAAAAGTGTGAAAGATGACGTCACTTTTACTCATTTTATGACGTCACTAACAATATTCCAAGCGAAAACGGACTGTAAAGCGGAGATAGGGCCAATTAGAAAAAGGAAAATGAATATATTGCCAATCGTATAGTGATAAGGAGGCCGCATTCACAGACAGTTTTAGATGCCAAACAATGAAAAAAAGGGCTTGAACGTAAATAAATGGCCCCAACTGATAAGGTGATTATGATAAGGGGATAAGTTGATCTTTGGATTAATTTTTGAAGTAATGAGTTTCAATCTTAAGAAGGTCTGGAAAAAGCTGATTTTTGAGATTTTTTGATTTTTGCGACACGAAAATCAAATATAATTGGTCCTAAATGACTATTCAGACTTTCTAGGAAGAAAAAGTTCTTAAGAGGACACTTTTTCGACTCCTCAAGTGCCTACTTGACTCGAAGAAAAGACTGAGGGTCCACTTGAGGGATCTTGAGAAACTATTCGATTTTTTTAAGCTGGGAGAATGCGTAAAAAAACAAAAATTTTTTTCGGATCACTTAAGTCGTCACTTCGATTTTTTTATGATCGCTCCAAGTAGTCCCTTAAGAAGTCTTTGGTTTTTTTGTATGTAACCCTTGAGCTAAAAAAATTTTCGAATTCTTACTAAAAAGTTCCAGTTTACTCCAAAAAAATTGTTAACTTTTCCAATTTTATATTTTTTTCGTAATGATTTTTGATCCTTCTAAAAAAAAAAAAATTCCCAGATTTGTCAAAAAAATAAGTGATTAAGGATCATTAATGAACCTTAAGATATCACCAAAAAATCACGTGAATTTTAAAACCTTGAGAAAAATAGTGATAAGAAAAACTTGATTTATTATTTTGAGCATGATTTATCACGTGAAAAAAAAGCAAAATTTAAAAAATATTTGCGCAAATTTAGAATTTTCGATGACGTTCATGTTGCTCAGATTAGAGAGATGACCCATTTTTTCGATATTTTTCTTATTTTTCCTGAATGGGCGGAGCTAATCTAAGGCTATTGCTCATGTTACAGCATTTTTCAAGAATTTTTTCAATATAAAGTTTATTATTGCTCATCAAAGAAATGAAGAAGAGAAAACTCCGAAATTTCAACTTTTTTCTGATTATTGCACAATATTGCTCATATTATAGGTAATAATTTATTGAGGTCGGTAGTTGAAATTAAATAATATATAAGTTCAAAAGCTTCAAACGATGAAGCGGTCGAGATCGCCGACGTGATTGAGGCTGTCGGGGGGCGGAGCCTCGCAGACGCTCGCCAGAAGTCGAGCCCTTAAGTAGCCACTCAGATTTTGTTGCTTTTTGGTCTTGGAACGCCCACGAGGAACCGAAACTCGTCACTTTTTTGCACTATAAGTATTACGGGGGCGGAGTTGAGAATTTATAAGGAAGTGGTCACTTTAGGGAATTGTCAGACGCTAGAAAGGGATCACTTCAATGATTTTTAGACGCTAGAAAGTGGTCACTTTCGCAAATTTTTTGACTCAAGAAAGTGACCTCTTCAGTGAACTGTTAGAAACGAGAAAGTGGCCACTTTAGTGAATTTTTAGACGCGGGAAGGGGGTCACTTTAGGGGATTCTAAGACGCGAGAAAGTAGTCACTTCAGTGAATTTTTGGACGCATGAAAGTGGCCACTTAAGTGAATTATTAGACACCGGAAAGTGGCCACTTTAGTGAATTGTTAGACGCGATGAAAAGTGATCCCTTGACTAGTTTTCATTTTTTTTTTCAACTCTTCTAGTGCTTCTCTACCATTCGGTGCAATGCAGGGATCGAAAACGTAGTGGCCCCTTGAAAGAATATTTTCGTAACTATGAAAAAAGCGTACTGTATGACGTATTGAAGTTTGAGTTGGAGCAACTTTTCCGCGGCCCTCCGTGAGTTCTCGTTCATTTTCGACGGCGGCGGGAAGAACCAAGGGCAGAAGAATTCTCTGCAATTAATCACGGAAATTGACTCAAATTCATGTTTCAAAGAAAGAATAATGAGAATGAACGATGAAATCCCTGATCTGTTGTTTGAATTTTCTAACTGAACCAATTCACGCAAGGGTCCCCTTCCCTTTCCACTAAAAAGCCCACTTTCTGATTGAAAAAAGCTCTGTTTTCTTCAATTTATCACCAATAAAGGTCGATTTTCAATTCTGACAAGCTTTATCGCAAAAATAACTTAAGGAGTCTCTTGCTTATTAAAGGCGCAGGATCAGTACAAAAAAATTAATTTTGAGAATCGCCCTCTTATAAAGCTTTAACTTCTGTTTCAAACAGTTCACTCAAAATTCAGGAAAATATGATGTAATGTTGCTCTATGGACAATATCGATCGGCATTTTTTTTTTCATTTTTTTTTTGTTTATTTCAACATTTTCTGTTGCTACTTTGATGTTCAAAGTTTTAAAATTACTTTTCGTCAAGAAAAGTTTCGTTTTCTGCTTTTTTTCCAATCTTTATTCTTGAAATTGATTATTTTCTTCTGAAAGCAATTACGGCATTTTTAAGTTATTTTTCAAACTTCATGTCCTTTTTTAAAATCAAAATTCGGTAATAACTGCTTTCTATCCGATTTTTCTTATTAAAAGTAGTTAATTTTTCTTAAAATTCAAGTTTTTTTGCTGAATTTAGCCTAAATTATTTAGGAGTGATTTTTTTGGATTTTATGCATTATTCTACAAAAAGATTCCCTCTTAAAAATATTTTTTTGTTTCTCAAAAAAATTAAAGTTTATGCTAAATTTAAGAGTGATTTTCTAGATAATCGATTTCCCCGCTCTCCAGAACTTTGAAACATCGTTTCTCTCAACACCCACACTTTTTTTCTAGGATAAGTAATTGTTTTGCACGAGATTTTTTTTTTCTTTGGTCCAAAATCGCCCCCTGGGGGAAAATTCTTTTTGTCTTTTCCGAGGCGTTTTAGTCGAATCGAAAATTGTAGTACTTTCCCGCCTACTTATAGCCTATATTTATGACGCCAAAATATGGAGGGGAATGAAAAATTGGCCTTGGAAAACATGGGATTAGAGGCTTGATTCATTATATGTATATATTTTTTTCTGAACTTGAAAAAAATAATCTTTGTTAGATTTTTAAAAGGAGAAAAATCTTCGTTCATGCTAAAAATTATTTTTCAGAAATGTTGACTAAAAAAGCCTACGAGTAATAGCTTCGAAGAGAGTTTCACTCTCAGGAATGTCAGAGTGGTCTCTATAGGGGCAACCTTTGAAGATTTTCCTCTAGTGACCACTTTACCTCCTCCTATAGTGGTCACTGAAGCTTGCAAAAAGTATTTCAATAGAGGATTAACCGATCATGGCTTTAAATACGTTTTTAGTTTTTAATATTTGAAAAAGACCCTGGAGGGACTACTTAAGCTTCAGGTGCTTGGAAGTCAGACCCGAAACCTCTAAAGGGACTACTTAAATTTTAAGGGGACTTTTATGTCCCACACAGGGGCAATTTTTTCCTAACCTGTATTAGGACCACCTAGGAGCCACTCTAGGGTTTCTTAGCAGTTTGAATTCCCAGATTTATTGAATTTAAAAAAATAAACTTTCTGTGCATTAATTTGACCAAAACTTTGGTGTTTATTCTTTTTCGAACGAGGATTTAAAAAAATGTTTTTTTGGCTGAGAAAACAGGCCCTTTTTTTTTTTTTTTGTTCGAAGATAACAACTTTCTGACTATAACTGAATAGTTTAAAAACTGTTTTTTTGACTCAAAATGACGGGAAAAAAACCCCGGTTTTTTTGTTGATATTTTGAAGTTTGATACCTTTTTTTCTTCAATGAATGACGCCAAAAAGAAAAAAATTTAGGTTGTTTTTTTATTGAACTTTTGAAGCAATTTTATAATTTGCACAAAAAAATTAGTATTTTTAGTGGAAATCCGCTTCAAGGAAAATTTCTCGATTTAAAAATCAAAGTTGATATTTTTTTCTTTTTTTTGTTGAAGGTCCAATTTAGTTACATATGAAGTTGAAATGTACTAATCGAACCTGAGGGCCCACAAATTGAAGAAAAGCCAGGCGGCGAGACAACCGACGCCGAAAAATACGTAGAGAGTGTCGCGGTACGGAGTCAGAAGCGTGATAATCGTGGCGAGGTCGAATCAGAATCAATATCGGCTTTTTTTGTAGTTCTGAATTTCAAAAATCGGTTTATTTCAATCTTCCAAGTGGAAAAAAATCGAAAATTCTGATTATATGATGATTTATTGAAAATCTTGAAAATCTAGACTAGCAAGGGAGATCATTTCACTTTGTGGTTGGGAATTTCCTGAAAATTGGCCAGAACACTTCTTGATGTACTATAGTCTGTTCAGATTTTGAGTGTCAAGTCGTCGCTCAAGCTCCGCCCCTCATGGTGCGATAAACCAATCAGAGAGCGAGCCACCCACAGAGCGTTTTTGAATGACGTCATTCTACTTGACATTCAAAATCTGAACAGACTATAGAATAAGATCCTGAAAGTTTCAACCTGCGAAAATTCCAAGTTATTTAGAAAGGACACCTGAAAGTAGAAGAAAATCCCCAAAACTTGTAAAAATAGCTAAATTGGGGCTTTGAGCTTTTGTTTCTCGAAAACTAGGAAGTTTTGGAAGTTGATATTTTCTGGATCTTCTTCTGGTACATCAAGAAGTGTGCTGACCAAATTTCAGGAATTTTCAAACCGAAAAGTAGGAAGACCTCCTTTATAGGAAAGAAAAAACAAAAAAAAATACACAATTCAAGTTTCTCTCAAGGCTTAAGTAGAATGATGAAATTTGTTCATTCAGTTCAAAAAACCAACAAAAACGGAGGGTGTTCCAAAAAATGGAAGAGAAAAACAAGCTAAAAAAAGATGCTACGGAGCCAGATTGGAAATGAGATATCCTATTTTTTTTTCTCCTCCAAATTTGTTCTCCACCCGGATAGATATATAGCTAATTAGTATCAGGAAATATGGGCGGAGATTAAAGATCTCGGGAAAAAAACGTCAAAACCAGCGTTTTTCAATTTTCAAAAAACTTCAATCTGGAGATGAATAATTTTATTTTTTTAATCAGGAAGTAAAGATTTTATTTTTTTCCTTATAAGATGCTTGTTTTATTCTCATGACACCCTCGTTTTTTTATCAAAAAAATCTTTTTATTTTCGAAAGAAGCCATTGGAGTTTTTTTGGACTTGTGGAGAAAAATAAAAAAAGAGAAAAAGTGGCCGTATTTTTTGATGGAATAGTAATGAAATAAATGAATGGAATTTTTCAAAGTTAAATTTTGAAAAATAATAATGAAAAAGGACCACTTTTTTTAAAAACTCATTTTGCACGGAAAAATGGGCGAGGCACAATGATATGGGCGGGGCTAAGAATGCAACTCGCGCGCGCCCCTCCATTCTCCTGTTTTTTCCTAGAAAAAATGGATTTTTTTTATATTTGTGATATTAATATCTTGCTTTGTCGATTTTTATTTTTCATTTTTAGTGTATCTTTTTCGAGCTTCTTCACTTATTTTAATCGCAAAGTTTTCAAAAAGGCATTTTATGGTGTAATGGATGAAGCGTTAGTTTATCACGGTGAAGTCAACGGATCAATCCTCAAGGCTTTTTGCAATTTATTCTTTTCTCAACTATCAATTCTCAATAAAAAAATTTTTATACGTACCTGATCTATTGAAGAGGACAGTAAAAGGCCCTGAAACAGAATTTAAAAGTTCAAACCTCAACTCAAATCAAAAAACCTCCCAAGAAACTTTTTTTTGCAAAAAAAAGACCAGCTGAAGACAGGAAAGTAGCAATAAAAAAGGCGGCGAGTAAAGTAAAGACGAATGAAAAAAGAAAGAAGAAGACGGCTCAATTGGAGCAATTTGCAGCGATTTAACCGCCTCGGGGCTCATTTCGCCAAGAGGGAAAAAATGAGGCGAAGAAGCGGAACGGGATTTGGCCGTCCAATGAGTTGTCGACGAGTAATTCGTCTTCAAAAACTTGAGATTTATTACTCGTTCCCGGTTTTTTTTATTGAGTAAGGAAGAAAACAGCTGCTGTGGAATCAATTTTCCATGACTGAACATTTATTAAATGACTCGGAATCGTTTTTTTAAACCGATCTTATTATATATTTTTATTGCAACTAAGGTATCATTTTTAAACATTTTACTCAATTTGAAAAGGAGATCTGAATTTATCGGTTCCGGTATTGACAATGACCGTTAGCAGATGGTAGTGCGATATGGAAGGTAAAAATAAAAGCGGGTCCTAATTTCGAATATCAAAAAGGGTCGTCGATTATTGCGCCGGGTACGCAAGCAACGCATCCTACGCGCGACGGTAAAAAAATTGGGAAGGACATCTTTGCGCCGGACTCCGACGCTCATTTTCTTTGCTTTTTTTCGTCATTTTTGTTTAATTAATTTTTTTGATGAATAATACGATATTTTGGCGTTGAGTGCTGAACGTAAAAATTGAAGAAAAATTTTTTTCGAATGTTAAAAAAATTTTTGTGGGATTATAATTTTCTTTTTCACTCTTGCGCGTCGATTTATTCAGAAAAATTGCAAAAATTAGTTTTATAACTGTTTATTTACACTAATTAAAAAAATTTTTTTTCTCGTTTGCCAAAAATTCTGAAGACCGTTTCATTTCTTGTTCTAGTCAAAATGTTGTATTACTGATCAGAATGACGAATTAAACAAAAATTGACGAAAAAAGCAAAGAAAATGAGCGTCGGAGTCCGCAAAGATGTTCTTCCCAATTTCTACCGTCGCGCGTAGGATGCGTTGCTTGCGTACCCGGCGCAATAAACGACGACCCTTTTTGATACTCGCAATTAGGACCCGCTTTTATTTTTACCTCCCATGTCGCACTATAGACGATTCACGGCTAGCTTGGGACGCAAAAAGACGTGGCCTGTCTGCACTCTCCACTAACCAAGGCACTGTCTCGTCTATTTTCGTGGCAGGACCCTTTTCTCGATGGCTCAAGAGAGCCGTGAATCAGCTATACCATCTTTTTTTTTAAAACATGCGTAAAACGGCGGGAGCTGCACGTGAAATAAAATGCGATTTCCGCAATGACGTGGTGTTTACGATCTAGCGTGATACAGTAACCAACAAAATTTGAAAATCTCAACTTTTGAGTTGAAAATTCAAGCGAATGCCTTTTAAAGTTTTCACGTTACATTATTCTTGATTATTCTCAGAAAAGGTGATACACAACGTTATTCAAACTTAAACTAAGCAAATTTGGATTTTTTTCCAAAATCGAAAAACTTGAAAAACGGATAACTCTTCAATGAACAAATGTCTCTTCACAGCGCAGCATTTTATAAAAAACTTTCAAGCGATAAAAAAATTCGAACCCTTTATTTTGAGCTTTTGATGCAAAAATTGTGAAGAAACCCGTGATGAAAATTGAAAAGAAATATAACAAAATTAAACAACGCTATTTTTACTGAAAACGATCGGATCGATACTCCAAGGAGGCTGGAGCTTCTGGGTACACATGTGTCGGTAGTATTCAACGGTCAGAAGACACCACCAGACTTCGCAGGCGCCTGAAAAATGGAAAAATGAGGTTTTTCAAGGAAACAGGAATACAAAGAAGAGCGTATTTTGAATATTTCGAAATAAAATTTTTCAATGCTTCTATTCGTCTTCTCATCCTTAGTAGTCAAATCATCAAATTTAAGGGTTTTAGATTTTTGGCGACAGACTGAAGTCAGCCTAACTGCAAAATGATGCACCGAAAATCCCAATGTAATTTCATTAATTAGTGTATTGCGCTGCTTATTAAGACCCAATTTTTTAGGATTAACTGGTTAAAAAATGGCTTCAAATAATGTTTCTCAAGGCTCTTCCAACTTTCAGAAAAGCCTACATGTTCTTCAATTCACGATCCACCTATTAATCAAAATTTGTATGTTCTGTGCGAAAGCCGCTTTGGGTCGGACGCGCAAACCGCGTTAGCCATTCCTCGTGCGATCATTGGCTTTAGTGCTAGGCCTTTTTTTTCTCTTATTCACTGGCGAAATTTTCAAACTTTCCAAAAGCTTCAACTCTCTTTTTCTCAAAAAAAAATTCCAAAACGAACCAGTAACATGAAGAGTGAAGAAGAAGATGCCGCCGCCGTCGAACATGCCCAGAAAATAGAAATACGTCCCGTTCATTGTGAGCAAATCAGGCGATTGGATCAGCAGAACCAGGGCGAAAAATACCTAAATTTTCAGGGTTCTTGATGAAAACTTTCTTGTCAACTGAGCATGGGGAATGCCTTAGATGATGTGAAAATGTTGAAGCTTGATATTTATGTATTTCAGGACACCAATCCCAAATAAAGCTTTGTAAGATACGAAAAAAACGCTTTTTTCGATCACAACTTTCTTGTGTGGAGTTTGATCTTTTTGAACTTTCTGTAGATGTGGTGACCGTTATTTGCATCACTGTGGTGGAATTTCAGTTCGCAGGAAAAAAAAATCAGCTCTATAAAGTTTTGTAAAAGTTGAGCCCTATATGAGGAAGTTGTGAGCAATAAATAGTTTTCGTATCTTTTTTCACGGTACTTTGAGCTGAAAAAAAATTGAATTTTGAGATTAGAAGCTGCCAGAAGGCAGCGTGGTGTAGTGGCTAGGGGCCTTGCCTGTGGATCTTGTGATGCGGGTTCGAATCTTTTAGGTGGGATTTATTTTTGCCATTTATTTATTCATTAAAAAACTCGAATAAAACACAAAAAGGCACATTGTTTCAATTCGTTTGGTATCAGGGTGGCCTAGAGTACCTTTATACCAAATTTCATCAAATTTTCAAACCACTACCTTTTGACTTTTCGTGGGACTTATACCAAATAAATTTTTTTCTATACCATTTTTCTTCTCCTTGCCTTTTCTATCCTTATCTATTCACATTGACGACTTCTCAAAACTCAGAAATTGAATTATAACTGAAACCTTCAAGTCAACTAAAGCGTTGGTTCATTTTTGATTGATTGAAAAAAGAGAGAGAAAAATCGTGAAAAGCAGATTCTTGAGAATAGAGAGTTCTATTTGGATAAATGAAGTATTTATGATATTTTTGGTGATAAAAAGATGAGAAAAATGAGATAAAATGGACAAACCTCGATACAAATGACCAAATTAACCGAGTGCGATATGGACAGCAACCCGCATAAACACATATCCTGAAAAAGTTACACATTATTTTTTTAATAAAATAAAGTTACAATCATCATCGGAGGGGGGTGAGATAGAAAAAAATTCAAATTTTCAGAGAAAACTGAATCGAGGAGAAAAAAAGAAAGTAGGATCTATACTAAACTTAGAAACGCCAGAGTGGTCACTAGAGGGGCGGCCTCAGGGTCTCTGGAAGGTTACCCTCAAAGGACCACTTTGCATTCCCCTACGTCGTTATAGCTTGAAAAGGGGGCCACTCTAGGGGAGATTATACGTTTATTGAAATCTCGAATCAAAACAAACCATTTGAAAGACCCTATAGGGATCACTTAGGCCATCAAGATTTTTTTAAAATATTTATTTATTTTCTGCCAGAGTAATTGAAAAATGAGGTTTTGTGCAAATAATCAAGCAGGATTTAAAAACGTCAAAAACCACTTCCATGGAGCGCAAGTGTGCAACTCTGGCTTTTTCAAACTTTCACACTCTGGAAAAAAAAACCTTTAGAGGCCGCTTTAGGGTTTTGACACTTTAGTGGCCCCTATAATAGTCGAATTAGTGGCCGCTCAAGTGGCTTAAAATAGTGGCCCCTTAAGAAGTCTAAGCAGTGCTACTATACCACTGCAAATAAATGCTCTCTTTTATCATAAGCATAATTTAAGTGGTCACTAAAGTGGCCTTTTTCTAGTCTCTTTCCAAGTTGAATGTCTGCAGATCGTCCCTAAAGGTTCCACTTGAAGATTTTGAGAGAAAATCTAAGGGGTCACTTAAAGGAAAACTTCAAATTTCATCAGAAGACTCTGTAAAAATTTTGTGGGCGCTTCAGGGTTTCGACGCTATAGGGGTCCCTATAGTAGCCAATTTAGTGGCATTTTTTGGGGTATAAGCGGTATTACAAGTACTAAAGTGGCCACTAAGACGAAAAATAGTGACTTCTATAGAAGTTTTAGTGGCCACTTTAGTGTTCTCTCCAAGTAGCACTTCAGGAACCTCTCAAGTGACCACTAGAGTTTTTCCAGCCTCTCTAGAAGTCTAAGTTTTTCTACTATAGTCAATGTTTCCCGACTTGAAAGACGAGGGAGGCGGGGCAAGGGGCGGGACGCGTAGCGTGTGCGTTCGCGGTTCTTGGCACGAGTTCAATTCAACTGCCGCCGACTATTTAAAAAGCTCGGCAACCGCTCTTTTTCAATGTTTTCTACTATTTTTTGATGCAGACATGAACATAATCAATAAATAATTGAAAAAGGAATGAAAAAGAGCGAAAAACGGGTTTTCCAAAGAATAGATGGCGGTTGAATTGAACACGTGCCAAGAACCGCGAACGCACACGCTACGCGTCCCGCCCCCTGCCCCGCCTCCCTCGCCTTTCAAGTCGGGAAACATTGACTATACATACACGACTAAAAAATTCAAGAAGCTTCTATAGACGTGTTTCTAGTGGCCACTTTAGTGTCCTCCCCAAGTAATCGCTGAGGAGCCTCTCAAGTGGCCACTAAAGTTTTTTCCAAATTTTTTCAACTTCAACCGAAAAAAAGCTACGAAAACCAATCAAAAGTGACGAATTAAAACATGCGGAAAAGCCGGATTCGGAAGAAAAGAAAGACAATTGAAGGTTGTCCGTCCTTCTCGAGGAAAGGCCCACAATTAACAATGGAGCGAAGAGCCGAGGGGCTTTCGAAAATTGAGCTTTTTTATTCCTCAATTGGGGAAGGGCTAAGAAAAGAAAGAACAAATGTTTTTAAGAATCGAATTTTTGGGTGGACTTTGGGCTCAAATGGGTAAACAACCGGAAAAATCGAATAAAATACGATTCAATCAAGTAAAAAGGTCCATTTTTCCAGTGCTCTTTTTTCTTTTGGGATCCTCAAAAAAATCCAGTTCGTAAAGCAGAATTCATCAAAAAAACAGAAGATAATCATTCTAGAAAGTCTATTAATTTTCAAAAAAACACGAAAAAAATCCTATTTAAAAAAATTTTTAAATTTTAAAGGAGATCCAGAAAAAATAAATACACGATCACCACTTTGAAAAACAAAAACCAACAAAAAGTACATAATTTTCATCCTAACAAGAAACTCAGAAAAAAATCTTCAGAAAAAAATTTTAAAAGCTTATTTTTGTGAAAAAAATCTTCAAAAAAATCCGGTTCAAATTATCAAAAAAATTTATTTTTTTAAATCGTAAAATCTAAAAAAATCAGATTTTACTGAGAATTAATAAAGAAAAAAATTTTTTTCATCTGAAAAACATGATAAAAATTGCGGATTCTCGAAAAAAACCGCAATTTAAAAATATTAAAAATATCTTTTTTTGATAGTAATTTCACTTAAAATGACCCGATTTTCATAAAAATTGTGAGATTTTTGAACAGAAAAAAACTTGCTTTTTCAAACAAATCTTGAATTCATTTCCGCTTTCAAATGTGGATTTGAGGTTTCTTAAGGATCAGTACTCAAAAACTAAAAATTTTTATTTCAAGGGCTTCAAAAAAATTATCAAGAAGGAAGTCTGGAAAAAAACATGAGTAATTGGGAAAAATCTCACATTTTTTTGTGATGTTATTTTCTTTTCTTTTTTTGATTTTTTTCGGTGAGAACTACATTTTATGGATGTTTCTCAGTTGGTGTTGTAATCGAAGATTGAAAAATTAATTCAAACCGAATTAAAAAAATTTATCATTTTTTTCATCTAACCATAAGACGAATTGAAGAAAAAAATTGGAAAAAAATTGAAAAAATTGGTTTTAACTGAACATCCAGTTGATTTCTTGAAGTTAAAGTTCATATACTTCTAAAAACTAAGAAAAAAACCACATTTTCTACAAAAAAATTCCTAAATTGAGATAAAAAGGAAAAAAAGGGGAAAAAAATTGGCCCTTCTTTTTCACAGCTGATGAATGGGGATTTTCAGTATGCCTTCAATTAATTTTTTTAAGTTTTTAAAAAAATTGCAAAATTTTTCAAAAAAACAGGCCTAATTTCAAGGAAAAAAACTCCCAAATTGAAAAGGGAAAAAAAGTTGGGATTTTCCTGATCAAATTATACTGAGAAAAATGATCTTTTCAATCGAAATTTATTTGATTTTAACTTTAGAAAGTTCGAAACCTCTTGGAAAATATTCATAATTTCGGAATATACCTATAACTTCGTAAAAAGCTGCCCAAACTGAAAAACGAAAAAAATTTGAAGTGTTTTTCTGATCAAATTACACTGAGAAAAATGATGTTTTTAAATCAAAAAGGCATTTAATTTTTAGAAAGCAAGTTCGAAACGTTCTGAAAAATATCCATATTTTCGATTAAAAAAACATCCAAAATTGAGAAAAACGAAAAATTTGGAACTTTTTCTGACCGAACTATACTGAGAAAAATGATCTTTTTCAATCGAAATTTAGTTGATTTTTCGGATTAAGAGTTTTTTTAAAACCTTTCGAAAATGTTCATAATTTTCGGAACATATCCATAATTTCGAAAAACTACTAAATTGAAAAAAAGAAAAACGAGAAAAAAAGTTGGGATTTTTCTGATCGAATTAGACTGAGAAAAATGAAAATTCTAATCAAAAATACAGTTAATTTTTTTGGGTTAGGAGCTTTCAAAACCTTTCGAAAAATGTTCATAATTTCAGAACATATCCATAATTTTCAGGAAAAAAACTCCAAAAATGAAAAAGGAAAAATGAGAAAAGTTGGGATTTTCTGATCAAATTATACTGAGAAAAATGAAAAATTCTAATCAAAAATAAAGTTGAATTTTCGATTAAGAACATTCAAAAATCTTTTTGAAAAATATCTATAATTTCGGAACATATCCATAATTTCGAAAAACTTCCCTGAATTGGAAAAAGACGAGAAAAAGTTGGGATTTTTCTGATCGAATTACACTGAGAAAATGAAACTTCTAATCAAAAATACAGTTGATTTTCGGATTGAGAGTTTTCAAAACCTATCGAAAAATATTCATAATTTCGGAATATACCCATAACTTCGTAAAAAAACTGCCCAAACTGGAAAAAAAGAAGAAAAAAACGAAAAAAATTTAGAATTTTTTTTCTGATCAAATTATACTGAGAAAAATGATTTTTTTCCATCGAAACTTAGTTAATTTTTCATATTCGAAACATTCAAAAACCATCTGAAAAATATATATAATTTCGGAACATATCCATAATTTTCAAGAAAAACACTTCCTAAATAGAAAAAAAGAAAAAAACGAAAAAAATTTGTATTTTTTTCTGATCAAATTATACAGAGAAAATGATTCTTTGAATCAAAAATTTAGTTGATTTTTTTGAATTTAAAAAAATTTAAAAACCATCTGAAAATATCTATGATTTCGGAACATATCCATAATTTTCAAGAAAACACTTTCCAAATTGAAAAAAAGGAAAAAAACGAGAAAAAAATTTGGGATTTTTCCTGATCAAATTATACTGAGAAAAACGAAAATTCTAATCAAAAATAAAGTTGAATTTTTTTGGATTAAGAGTTTTTCAAAACCTTTCGAAAAATATTCATAATTTCGGAACATATCCATAATTTCGAAAAAAACTTCCTAAATTGAAAAAAGGGAAAAAAGGAGAAGTTGGGGTTTTTCTGATCAAATTTCGCCGTGGCTTTGGCTTTCTCTCTGTTTTTTTCTCGTTTTTTGCTCATTTTTTTATGATTGTTCTCTTTTTTTGCTCTTCCCATTTTATGACGCATGACGACTCGAAATTAGACTTTTTATCCGTCGAAAGGGAGGGGAGAAAAATTAAACGAGAGGACGGAATTTCGGTTGATTAAACTCAGAGAACAATGGCTGTTGGGAACAGAAAAAAATGAATTTAAAAACATTTTATAGTCTGGAAAAAAATGGAATCAGAAGGTTTTTTTATCGGAAAAAAATAGTAAAATCCAGAAAAAATGGTTTTTTTGGTCGCACTTGGAATGGCTCGTGACGCGTCGCGGTCAGAATTCAGAAAGGTTTTTTTTCAGGACCCAATAAACCTAAAATTCCCTTAAGTAACCACTAAAATTGGAATCAGAATGATACGAAAAATTAGTAAAATCCAGAAAAAAAAAATGGTTTTTTGGTCGCACTCGGAATGGCTCGTGGCGCGTCGTGGTCAGGGTTTGAAAAGGATTTTTTCAGGACTCACTAAACCTCAAATTCCCTTCAGGGACCACTAAAATTGGAATCAGAATGATACGAAAAATTGGTGGAATCTAGAAAAAAAAGTTTTTTTGGTCGCACATGGAATGGCTCGGGGCGCGTCGCGGTCAGAATTCGAAAAGGCCTTTTTCAGGACTTACTAAACCTCAAATTCCCTTAAGGACCCACTAAACCTAAAATTCCCTTCAGGGACCACTAAAATTGGAATCAGAATGATACCAAAAATCAGGGAAATCTAGAAAAAAAGGTCTTTGGTCGCACTCGGAATGGCTCGTGACGCGTCGTGGTCAGGGTTTGAAAAGGCCTTTTTCGAGTATTTTCAAGTGTTTGGTCCATAAGGGGCTTTCCACCGCTTTTGGATTGGCTTCGGAAAAAGAAACTGACTTTAAAAAATAAATATTAAAATGAGGAATTCTGACCTTTTTTGCCAGTCTGACCTTTTTTGCCAGTCTGACCTTTTTTGCCAGTCTGACCTTTTTTGCCAGTCTGACCTTTTTTGCCAGTCTGACCTTTTTTGCCAGTCTGACCTTTTTTGCCTTTCTTGTGTGGTCGGGCTCCTTGCGCTCTCAAATTTTTTTTCGCGGCCCTGTTTTTTCCCCTTGTTTTTTGGACAATGACCGATGGTGTTAAAAAACGCCCGCATTCTGAAGTCAGGGATGATTCGTTCTCGTCCATTCCTGATGAAGATGATGATCTAAATACGTTGGACACCCGTGCTCTTCTTAGACGTGTTTTGTCCGACAACAAAGCCATCAAACAAGCTCATGCTGAGCTTGAACTTCGTTTTGCCGACCTCATCAAGCAAAATGCCACACTTATCGCCCAATGTACGCTCCTGAATGCAGAGAACCAAGTGCTCCTAGCGGAAAACAAGACTCTCAAGCTGTCCTTTCCGATAAGTTCAACCTCTCTGCCATCTACAGCCATTCCTCAAGACCAGCCGTCTTCGGTTCCCGAAATTGTTAAATTGTCTTCACGTGTCAAACTCTCCAGAGAAGTCGCTTCTATGAACCAGAAAAGTTACCTGGCCGTTGTTGAACGCCTCGACGACTCCAAAGACAAAAAACAAGACGACTCCGACAAATCTTTCATCAACGACGTGTGCATCGAAGCCGAACTGCCCTGTCCGATTGAAGTATTCCGACATGAATGTGACTCCAAACGTCGACCTCTAAAAATCAAGTTTGAATCCACACGGGTTCGTGATCTATTTATCCGTCGTTTCCGGCATACACTTGAAAACATGCCGTTTTCACAAAAAATTGCTCCTCGCTGCCGTAGAGATATGACGCTTACTGAATTGTCCTTATTACGCAGCTTGAGGAAAAAAGCCTATGAAGAAAACGTTAAAGCGGGAATTTTCAAGTTTTACGTGCGCGATTTGGAAATCGTTGAGTCGGACACTCCCAGACCGTTTACAGTTTGGTCTCGTGAAGATGACGCGGCGCCAACCAAAAAGTGACGCGCCCGCCGTAAACAAGACTCCCGCGCCCGAGTCCTGTGCCATGGAGGCATAGGTCAAAAACTTCTTCAGCGCTTGCCGAATACACCTCGGTCATTTCGTCCACTCTCCCCCCCACTCCTTCCCGCCATCCGTGGTCAATTTGATTCTCATCCTCCTGATTTACTTTCTACCCCCCGAACGGATGGTTTGGACGTGGTTGAGCCCTTCATAGCGGCTCCATCAGTTTCGCGGCCCGATCTTTTTTCTACTCATGTATATGATATTTCGTCTGATGTGAATGATATTTTTTTAAACTCTAACTCTAATGTAAATTCTATAAATTCTAATGTGAATAATAACTCTAATGTGAAAAAAGTCGAATCTTTTGACCTCAAATGTTTACTCATTAATACTAGATCAATTTTGTCTCTCTCTAAACTCAATATCTTACTTAACTATCTCGATTCGGAAAATTATGACCTTTGTTTCATTACTGAATCGTTTTTGAATTCCGCGTTTGTTGATGCTTTACTTGCTAACGAGTTTTTTTTACATATACGTTGCGATCGGCGTCCGGAACATTTCAAAAAGTCTGGAGGCGGAGTGCTCGTGTTCTACAAAAAACACCTGAAAGTTGTCGAGTTGGATAACAGGTTGGATCAGTTTTATCTGAAGCATTACTGCGAGCTTGTATCTTTTGACTTAATTTGCCCAGGACTTAAATACCGTTTCACTCTATTTTATAGAGCACCAGATGCTAGAGCCGAGTTCACTAATTATCTCATCAATAACCTCTCTCTACTTTTGAGCCCTTCTAACAACATAATATTAGGTGATCTAAACTTACCCAATATCTGCTGGAGCGGTGACTCTGCTAGCTTCAATAACACATTTTTTCAATTCTCTAGTAACAACGGTCTCAGTCAAGTTGTTGACTTTCCAACACGCATTGCTTCTTCTGGTAGCAGGTCTATACTTGATGTAGTTCTCACTGATTGCTCAAACTTTATACCGTCCATATCCCCAGTTCATCCACCAATTGTTACAGATCATACAGGAGTTTCTTTTAACTTGAAAATGGCTTCCATGCATCCGTCTCCTCCTCATTCCCCAAAAATTGATTATCGGAAAGGTAACTACGTAGCCATCAACGATTTTCTCCTCACTCGGAACTGGGATCGACAGTTGTCATATTTTTCTTCTGTAGAAAACAAGTACCAACATTTAACAAAAGTTGTCAACGAACTTATTGTACAATTTTGCCCTCTTAAAATCCCTTATCATTCTAATTCAAATCGTTGGAGTATTAGACGACTTATTCGAAAAAGAGCTAATTTGAGAAGGCGAGAGCGTCACCTCTCAAATGCTAACAGTTCACTTTCTTTATTAAGAAAGAAAGTCTCACGCCTCCTCAAACGCCAAGAACTTAATGTAATTAAATCTAATAATTCGAACAAAATTGTAAGATATGTTTCCCGAAAAATGAAACAAGTTCCCTCTCTGCCTCCTCTACTTGTTAATGACGTAATCTATAGCTCCACAGCCGAAAAATCCACCGCTTTTCTCAATGTCTTCTCTTCCAACCGCAACTTTGAGAACTATGACATTCCTTCCATTTTTCCATGCATTAGAAGCTCTGCCGTTCATCCCGATTTTACACCTATGAATGTTCATAAGTTTATTTCCAAATTGTCTCCGAAGATAGGGTTTTCTTCAGATTATATCAACTTCTTTCTTCTCAAAAAATGCGCCGATTCCTTATGTGTTCCCTTGTCGATCATATTTTCTGATTCATTCTTCTCTGGTTATGTCCCACAAGCGTGGAAGCAATCATACATCGTTCCTATACACAAAAAAGGAAAAAAATCAGATCCTCAAAATTACAGGCCCATAAGCCTCACACATCCACTTGCGAGGCTTATGGAGCGTATGATTGCTTCACACATTAAAAAACATTTCAGATTCTCCTTTTCCCCACGACAATTTGGTTTTCTAAATAATAGATCTTGCATGTTGGCCCTTCTAGACAGCATTGCAAATTGGAAATCTTCTATCAGCAGAGGCAACTTTATTGACGTTATTTACTTTGATTTCATGAAAGCCTTCGATTTTGTTCCGCACAACCTCTTATTGGCTAAACTCAAAGCATTCGGTCTGAGTGAAACAATGATAAAATGGTTCAAAAATTTCATATCTGACCGCACTTCCAGTGTCCTCATAGATGGAGTTATTTCCGAAAGAAAATTTAACGTCGTTTCTGGAGTACTTCAAGGAACTGTCACGGGGCCCCTCCTTTTCTTAATTTTCATCAATGATCTTCCTAGTATTTTTTTGACAGCTCTGTGACTTCCTACCTTTTTGCGGATGATCTCAAAATCTCTTCGAATAACTCTATCGAACTTCAAGAAAAATATCAACAAGTTATTGGAATGGTCCAAAAACATGGGGTCTGCCTTTGGCTGGCAACAAAAACAACCGTCCTTCACCTAGGTAGAAACAATCCTGAGAACATTTATCTAGTAAATGGAAACCCTATAAGATCTGAAAGTGTGGTTAGAGACCTTGGTCTTTTGATTGATAAAGGACTCACCTTCGATTCTCATATTAATCATGTTGTCAACATTGCTATGTTGAAATCTCGTCAACTTCTTAAGGCTTTTTCACATGTCGGCTTACCGCAATATAAGCTTCTCTTCAATCTTTATGTACGTCCTTACCTCGAATACGCCTGTGAAGTCTTTAACCCACCCCTAACCAGTGCCCTCTCCTCCCAACTTGAAAAACCTCTCCGTTTCTTCACCAGAGAGGTGTTTATTAGAAGAAATGTTCGTTTTAATTCATATTCTGACCGTCTAAGTGTACTCGGCTCTGTTCATGCTTTCCGAAGGAGAATAATCATTTCTCTACTAACTCTCCAAAAATTAGTTCTGGGCTCCTACCATTTTCCAAGCGCAGAAAAATTTCTTCAGAAGAACTGATTCACCTCGTTTTCCAATGAGACTCATACAGACAGGTCCTCGTTTTTTAACAGTTTCTTCAGTACAGTCATTCCTATTTGGAACAGACTGTGCTCAAGATTCGACATGAACACTTCAGCCTCCCGCTTCAGGAATTTTCTCGACTCTCTCGACAACAATGAACTACTCGCAAGTGTGCCCAACAGACTGCTCTAAAAAAAAATAAAATCCGAAACTTCTGTTCTCAATCTTCAATACGTGTATCCCATCCCGGTAAATCGCTCGTTGGGGCGTTTGTATATCGGGTTTCGCTTCACTCAAATACTTTCTATTCTGTATCTGTATTTTTTTGTGTTTGAGTGAAATAAATAAATAAAA